>OY728158.1:1260987580-1262365705 GCA_963277665.1 Viscum album | reverse complement strand
AGATGTAAAATTATTCTAACTATGTGACTTTACCATGCATCCCCGTAAAAATTTAAATATTATATATTAAAATATGGTTTTAATTAAAATATATATCTATTTTCCTCCCCATTCATCCACAAATCTCTAGGTTTTTGATCCCATTGTCTCCCATTGTCTCCATACTTCCACCTTGGCAAGTCTCCCTCTATTATATTGAATCTTTAAGGTGATTCCATCAAAAACACTTTCCTCTATCTTCTTCTCCTATATTATTCCATATTATTTAATTCATATGGTAATGGTATTCTATGGTTTGTTATGGATGAATTATAAATTGGGGTATATCATTTGTAGTGATTATTGTAACCTATTAGAAGATTTATCTCATCTCTATTAGTGGAAAACACCAATTAATAATGAACTCAACACATTTTGGTACATAGCTCTATGCTACTTCCTTTATTCCATGAACTGTAAGTTCTTAATTATTTTAAATAATTATTTGAGTAATCTGAAAATTATGTTTATTATTCTTCATGATTTATGTGAAATCGTTTGTTTTTTATTCATATTATTCAAATTGTATGGTAAAGTAAAGTGTTAAAATTGAATAAATTATATTTTCTGTAAAATTATTCCCATAAGGTGTTTATGTAATTTCAAACCTCAATTTTTCTATGATGGAATGAGTTTATTTGATTTGTAAAGAATTATTGAATTTTTATATAAAATATTTTCATAGTTAAAGTTGTGTTTGGATAAGGGATTATTATGTAATTCACCCCTTTGAAATAGTTTCTCTCTTTTAATTATGAATTTCACATATATAATTGCGTTTCATTGATTAGTTATTTTTAGTGGTAAAGGGGTTGATTCATGTATTTTTTCAGATGATATAATTACATTGATTATGGTAAAACTTTGTGGTAATACCTTTGGTATTTAAGAGGTGTTTCTTGGAAAAGTTCCAATGTTAGGTTTTGAAACTACTCTAATTAGTTGATTCCCTCATAGTTGTGAGGATACTCTAACTAGGTGATGTGGTTTTTGTTTACACACTTTTTCACGTTTATTTTGAGGAATTAATGATGTTTTAATGGATGAAATATGATGATAATGGAAAATTCTTCAATTCTGGGTGATTTAATGAAAATTTTGTTTATTCATTGAATATTATTTTAAATGGTGTGTTTTGGTGTTTTATTGATGAAATGTTCTTGAGTTTATTTTTTTCAAATATTTTTTAGAACAAATTGTTTTTCTAATTTTACAATAATAATTTGTTTATAAAGTTTTTTAAACAACACTCATAATTTCATTTGGTTCTAAAATAATTTTTTCATAATTCTATTCTTTAATTTGAAAATATTTTGTTGAATCTTAAATATGAAAACATAGTTATTTTTTTCAATACGATTAAATTTTAATTTGAATAGTTGATTATTTCACTCAATTTTGAATTCAGTTTCCATTTTAGGACTCGTAAAGGAAAAAATGATGATTTGTTGAAGTGACTATGAGGAATGGTTATGCGGTCATTTTACTGATTGTATGTACATATTTAAGTGACCATGGAACCTACCATCAACATCAAATAAACTAATCATAAAAAAATGTAGTGACTATGTGAAGCTATAACCTGCCATTAATCTATTCCAAGAAATTATAGTGAGACTAGATTTTCAACCAACAGTGACCTATTGACCTCATAATAGAGAAACCATTATGCCAACCTTATGAAAGTGATTGTGCGCTTTAATTTTCAACTAATTTTGATTAAAATTATTGGGATCCCTCACCCCAGTTCTTACCATGCTTGTTTTTTATGTTGACTATGCTCCACTAATTTTAGCCTACCATGCCTCTTTGCTTCTAACTACCATGAGATTTTCTCATGGAAGCTTTAACTCACCATACCCACCACCCATGACCCTTACTACTGCTGAACTTGACCCCCTACAACCATCGATGGAAAAATAAAAAAAAATCATATTTTGGAAATAATTGAAACCATGGATTGATTAATAGTGGATCACCTAAAAACTAAAAGGCCTACCTCTAACTAGATGAAAGTCATGGCACCATACCTATTGAATTCTCACACCCCAAATCATGTGTGCATCACCCTTGAAACCGAAGCTACCCTTACTGAGCTTGAATTATATGATGAAGGAGAACCAGTGCCCTATCGAAGCCATATTTAGCTTATTTGAGTCAATGAACCTGATATCTGGAATGAATTATAATCAAAGAACCTAGACACTGATCTGTTTGATGAATGAAAGGATATTATTCAGATCCATTGTACAAGCACAACTGATGCCGAGCTTGGGATCACTTATTTCATGTGATGATATTGCTCAAACCCGAGGATGAAGGATTCATACCTACTATTTACAAGTGTGTTGGGAAAAAATTTATTGGACCATAGGTGTAATAAAAATTAAAATATACATTATAGTGAAAAAATGGAAATAAATTACACCAGATGTAACATGGAAAACCCCCCAAAAATGAAAGGGGTAAAAATACATAAAAAAATAGATGGATCGATATGGGTAAAGGTGGGTACGCACTCACTCTCTATTACAAAGAGTAATACCTGATAAATTTCTCTCTTGAATATGTGGGGAAACCACCTCATAAAATACCAAAAAAATGATGAATTGATAGTGATGAGATTTTTGGTTTTTAACGAGATGCTGAAACCATCGGGCAAAATCCCCTTTTATAGGAAACCCCATTCCCATTTCCTCTCCCACTTGGTGGTTGGATAGGCTGTCCACCAGCCTCATACCTACCTCAATGCACCCCCTTTGAAAAAGAGGGGGGAAACACCAATAGTGGATAAAAAAAATTTGACACATATCCCACTTAGAGATTTCATTGTGAACCAATCACGTCTTCACACATTCTTTATATCTATCAAACCATGCTTCTCACATCTCTACATGGTCTCTCTAGGATATGCACCATCTGAACTTATAAAAGTCAACTCCTTTATCTAGAAATCTACCAGATTTTTTTAGTATGAAATGTTTTCATTCCACACTTCCTTCGTCCACCACATCTCAGAAAAATTGATACTGTACCCCAATTTCCTATATCCTAGAATGAAAATATGGATTACTTAAAATGTGTAAAGAGATCTAACTATCACAAGCTAATGGAATCTTCTCGTGTCTATTCCTAAGATCCTCTAACAACCTTCTCATCCAAATAACATCTTTGAAATCATGTGTAGCATCCATGTACTCTTCCTCCATCAAGGATAAATCCAAAACTATCTATAACTTTGATGTCCAACTCACATCACCTATTGAAAGAGTAAACACATAACCAGTATTGAATTTCTTATGGTCAGAATCACCTACAAAATTTGAATCAACGTAGCCTCTAATAGTGAAATATGATCCTTTATAACATAATGAAGCATATGAGGTATCCTTGATGTATCTCAGGATCCTCTTCACTGTACTCCAATGCTCTCATTGTGGATTCTCCATGTACTAAATAACTAATCACAATGCATGTTCAATGTATGGTCAAGTAAAAACCATTGAAAACATCAGATTACCCACGGATAATGAATATGGTAATTGAGACATCTCCATGCTATCTACTTCACTATTAGGACTCATAGTATAGGATAACTTGAAATTAACAGGAATTGGGGTAGATATTGCATTGCAGTCTTTCATTTTGAATAATTTCAAGACTTTTTGTAAGTAATTATTCTATGATAGCCAGATCTTCCTATTATTTCTGTCTCGGTATATCTACATACCAAGAATCTTGTTTTCTAGTCCCATGTCCTTTATATCAAGATCCCTATCCAACTATTCCTTTGTCTCCTGGGTATGATCATTGTTGGGGCCTACAACCAACATATCATCTAAATATAATAGAAGAATGATTAAATCATTACCATCTAAACCCCTAGAATATATACAATAATCTGAATGAAGTATGTTTTATCCAAGTATCATGAAATAGGAATCAAATCTTTTATACCAACACCTTAGTTCCTTCTTGATACCATACAGATATTTGTTCCACCTGAAAACCAAGTTATCTTTTCCTTCTTCTATAAAACCTTCTTATTGTAGAATATAGATTTATTCATCAAGATCACCATGGTGAAAAGTAGTCTTCACATGTAGTTTCTCTAGATGAAAACTATATGTTGCACACATCACCATAACTACCCATACAGTCAAAATTCAAACAACAAGAGAAAATATTTCATTGAAATAAATACCTTCGTTCTGAGAATATCCTTTGATACCACTTTTTGGGACCTAAAATGATTATCCCACTGGTTTAATGATAATTAAGAGATAAAATAAATTGAAAAATGTGGAAATAAATGAAACATTATGTAACATGGAGAAACTCCCCAAAATTAAAGGGGTAAGACTCCATGGGAAAATAGAAGGAACATTATGGGTAAAAGTGCATGCACACTCCCTCACTATTACAAGGAGGAAGCCCTTATAAATATCTCTCTTGAATATGTAGGGAAACCACCTTAAAAAATACCACAAAAATTGATGAACTATTGGTGATGAGATTTTCAATTACAGATGAGAAGCTAAAACCATCAGGGAAAAGCCTTTTTGTAGGAAATCACCCTCTTCCTATTTCCTCACCCTCTTTGTGGTTGGAGAGGATGGCCACCAGCTTCATGCCAACCTCAACTCACCCCCTTTGACAAATAGGGGGTGGAACTGAACATGGATAAAATATTATACCTACAGAATAAACCTAAAAATTATAGATCCCATGAAAAATCATGTCTTTCTATAGCTTGAAGACGACTCCCTATTGAAGCTGAGATCACCAGTCATATTTAATAAGACCACCACTAAGGAATACACTCGAAGAATGAACTCCCCTCGTTGTTTGAAGATTTCATATAATCACTAGAAAAGCACCACCTACTGTCACATGAGGAGAATATCAACACCCAGGAGGAATCCATGGTCAGTGTTTACCTTTATTAAAGAAGACTCGTGGAAGAAGTAAAGAAAAAGGTATAAAGGAAAAAATAAAAAATAAATATATAATAATAATAATATAATAATAAAATATATGTGTATTTTAATAATAATAATAATAATAAGTATTTTTGTATATATATTTATATTTTTTCCTTTATTACTAATAATAATTTAATATATATATATATATATATATATATAAATTTCTTAGACATCAACTACTGATGTCCGATCCTAAAATGGATTTTGGTGTGGATCCTAAAATGTTGCAAGCTCAACTGAATTTCAACCTGGCCTATGGTATGATATTTCAAAATGGGAAAATAATTCCAAATGCTTAGATTCTAATCATTTTTTTTTGTTTATGTTAGATTTAGGAAAGATCGGTGCAAGGGATGACCAAGGTGATCATGGGTATTGGATTGCAGATTCAAGGGAAATAATAGGTCATTGCAGGAGGTTGGTTATTTTCATAGAGATATCACTCAGAACTAGTGATGAGTACATCAAAACATGCCACATTGTATTAACTAACTTTTATCAATTGTTTTACACTATTTATTTTCTTGTTTTGAAATAATATGATCACTCCAACTCTTTATTTTTTATCCTCTGACATGATAATCAACTTGGATTCCTAGATATGGGAACCTCCCTTATTCTTCTTCCTCTCATTTTGATTCACTATTTCTTTTTTCTATTTTTTCAAATATCATTGTACTATTTTTATTCTTGTAAATATAATAATCATCTATTATTCTTCCTCTGAGTGTTGTGTTCTCAAACTTCTAATCATTGAAGGGTAATTTACAAGGCTAGATTTAGGAAGTGAAACTTGATGCTACCTGAATATCCATGCATCATGATGATCATCACATCTTATTCAACCTAGTAGATTGAGATTGTGTTTAAGGGATGTTTGAGAGAGAACTCATTATAGTAATAGATTTATACTCTTTTGTATCATTCTTTTTCCACTTCCTCTCTCATTTTATTGACTGGGTATTTGATTTTGGTCTTCTGATCTGATGATCTCAGGAGAATAATTCTGAATTATGATATTTCCTACCCAGAATGAGTCTATTGAGTGATTCATTTTTCATTTTGGAGGAGTTACCCTTCACTGAAGAACTTATTTATTCACGTGTTCTCTATTTAGGTGATAAATGTTTGTAATCTGAGTCATTAGTCATGCATTGAGTGAGGATGAGATTTGATGATATTCTTCAAAATATCTATGAAGGGTAGTTGAGAGTGAATCAACCTAGATTCAACATTGTTCTTGTTGACTTTATTATCATTTGTTTTGTCTCCCTTTTATTTTTATTTATGTTTTTTTATTTGTTTTCAGTTCTTATTCTCAGTTTCTATTCAACTCCTCCCACTACTACTATGATTTTCATCATTGTTGTCATGTTTTCAATTAAATTTTTCAATATTAAAAAAAAACAAAAATATTTTTGAGAATAACTTAAGGGAATTTGACATTACTTCCTTGAGATTTACCCTAAGTTTATCCATTGTGAAATATCTAGGGTTTATAAATGTATCTTTGTCCATACTCACAGTAAAGAACCGTCAAATTTTGGCATAGTTTTCAGGGATGCAATGGATGTTTTAGTTTTTTTTCTTCCTCTTTCAAAAAATGATAAAAAAAAATAACAAGAAAAATAAAAAATAGTGATGAAATCTAACTATTATGATTCATTATCATTATTTGACATGGTTTAATAACTTGAAGAGTTTGTTGTTACAATTCAAAATTGGTTGTAATAATGACAACATCAAGAGCTCAAAGACGATGAAATGGTATATTATAATGAAATTATGAAAATGTATCAACAAGATAGGGATAGGATAACGTAGAATTAAGAGGATAAGGATATTCTCCAGCAAACTACTAAACAAATTTTGGGAAGCATCGTAGAATAAAAGATAAAATAAGTAGGAAGAGAGAAAATAAGTTGGAGCTTCCTATTTTCAATCTTGATATTTCCCTTAGATTCAAGTCTAGAAATTCAAGAATCACATTTTGAATATTGTTTCAAGTTATATAAGAAGATAGGATTTAAAAACATTGATAAATCTAGAAAAAAATTAGGATCATTTTTCTAATATTCATTTTGATTTTTTTTACTACACTGACCAGTCTATTAATTTTTACATGATGGAAAAGGTTGAGCTAGAACAAGATATCCAATCCTTTTTCTTAGAAGACGCCACACATGCGGTGGTCTATTTTGAATAAATGATTGATAAGTTTGACTACCTCACTTCTTCCCCATACATACTCCCATGATCACTGTTACATCTTTAAGAAGAAAAAACTACACTAATTTAGGGAGTTTACAATTTCATAGAACAATATTTATTTTTATTTTATTTTTATTTTATCAAGTATGCTATTGATTATGTTACTCCATTTTTAGGTATTGATGATGAAATTAATTTTTTTTTATTTCATTGATATTCTATAAAGAACTAGATATTGAACCCACTAAAGAACTGTTGGAACTCCTAGCTTAGGTTGAAAATTCAGGTTTGGGAAATTCTTTTGAAGTAAAGATCTTGGAATAATTTATAGGATCAAAAAGAGGGTTCATTTTACCCATTAAATCCCCTTACCCCAGATCCTGTGTGTTCCTCCCATGTAATTTAAGATGCCCTATCCGATCTTGAATCATGTGATGAAAGAGAACTAGTTCCTTATAGAAGCCACCTTGGAATGTCATGAACCAATGAACATGAGATCTAGAACTGATTGTAATCGAATAACCAATACATAGAGTTTTTTTGAAGCATATGAAGATGTTGTTCAGATCCACTATGATAGTGTAGACAATGCTAAACCTAGGATCATATATTTCATGTATTGAAGCTGCTTTAAACTGAGGATAAAGGATTCACGCTGCCTATTTCTGAATGAACCCAAAAGTTGAAAATCCCATGCAAAACTGAGCCTCTCCATAGATTGTAGATGAATCCCTATTTAATCTTACCTTTTCGGCTACATTGATTAATACCACCACTAAGGAAGACCATTTATGCTCGAGATCCCCTCGCTCTTTGAAGAAGCCACAAAACCATCATCCAAGAACCACCTATTTTTGCATGAGGAGAAGACCAATGCTAAGGAGGAAGTTTTGGTGGTGTTTCCCTTTGTTGAAGAAGACTCGTTTCATAAGTGAATAAAATAATAAAAAACAAAAAAACAAAAAAACATATAGTAATAAAAATATAGAAATATATATTAATAATAATAATAATAATATGTATTTATGTAAATATATTTATATGTTTTCCTTTAATACTAATAATATTATAATATATGTATATAAAATATAAAAAAATCAGATATCAACTAGTGATGTTCGAGCCTAAAATGGATTTAGGCGTAGTTCCTAAAATGTTGCAAGGATCAACTGAATTTCGATCGAGCCCATATTCAAAAATTTAGAAATTGGAAAATAATTCCAAAATATGATCTACTGATCATTTTTTATATTTGTGGAATATTTTAACAAGATTTATGTGAGGGGTGACCAAGGTGATTGTGGGAGGTGATTGTGGGAATCAGACTACATATTTGAGGGAAAGAGCAGGTTATTGTAAGAGTTTGGTTATTTTCACACATATATCACTCAAAGTTGGTGATGATCATGTCAAAGTGAACCATGTAGTATTCGCCGCCTGTTAGAAATTGTTTTTCATTGTTTATTTTTTTCATTTTAAAATAAGAGGGCAACTCATCCTCTCTATTTTGTATCTCCGTACTTGGGAATCAATACGATTCCTGAATATTGAAAACTCCCTTATTCTTCTTCTTCCCATTTTGATTTATTTTTTTCCTTTTTCTATTTTTTTAATTATCATTGTGATATTTTTATTCATGTAAATATAATGATCATCTATTCTTATTCCTTTAATTTTTATGTTCTAAAACTTCTATTCATGGAAGGATAATTTGTGAGGCTTGATTCTGGAAGAGAAAATTTACATTTCCCAAGGATCCACACATCATGATGACCATCACATATTCTTCAACCTAGTAGATTATACTAGTGATTTGGGGTTGTGAGAAAGTGAACTATAGAACAGGAGTGTTTTTATACTCTTTTTATTCATTATTTTCCCCTTACTCTCTAATTTTATTGGATGAGTATTTGATTTTCGTTTTGTGATCTTAAAATCTCATTAGGATCATTCTGGATTGTGAGATTTCCTGGCTAGAATAAGTCTGTTGAGTGATTCATTTTTTATTTTTGAAGCATGCTTGAGCATTAAAGAACATATGTATTTTTTTAACTGTTTAGGTGATAGATTTATGTGATATGAGTCATCATTCATGCATTGAGTAAGGATGAGAGTTGATAGTATTCTTCTAAATTTCTATAAAGGGTAGTTGAGATGGGATCAACCTGGATTCATCCTTATTCTTATTGAATTCATTATCCTTCATTATGTTTACATTTTATTTTTCATTTTTTTTTCTATGTTTTTAGTTCATTTTATCATTTTATGTTCCACTCCTCCTACTTCCAATGTGATTTTCATCATATTATCTTGTTTTCATTTTATTTTTTCAATATTTAAAAAAAATGGGAAGACCACCAGAGAATTTGAAACTCTTCCCTTGAGAGTGACCTCGGGGTAAGCCACTATGATATATATCAGGTTTAGAAATGTATCTTTTACCATCCTCATGATAAGGACCCATTACTTAGGTGTAACAATGATGGTTTTTGATGGTTTTATAAGGATTGGATAACACTTGTTCAAAAGAGAAGAATAAATTAGAAACCTAAAATTCTTAGACAACAATATGTAAAAATAAAATGAATAAAATTTTATGTAGCATATACCGATGCGTTTCTTAGCTATCGCCTTCAATAATATTCTTGATGAATATCTATTAGAGTATTTAAGCATACTCCCTTCTCTATGGTCTATCTACAAGATAACATGAATCACTAAATATTTGGGTGGGTTTCTGCTTCTCACTATGATATTCTAGTATATCTCATGGTGAAAGAGGAAGAAGAAGAGATCTGATATAGAGATAATTGGTTGGAGTCTAGTCTAATTCAAAAATGAACACTATATAATGATGACCTCTTCATTATAAATACCTTGGTGATTCTCTATAAATTTCCATGAATTTACTAAAACATTTCATAATATTTTCATAAATAATGTAGTTAAAACATTTTTAACTCCTATGGTCATTCAACTCTCCCATAAATTTCATATTATTGAACATATTATAAACCATATTCAACAAGGTGGAGATACAAATGTTAACCATTTAATATTTAGTTTCCTTATTAATCATTAGTTGTAATATAAATCATACAATATGATTCTTCATGCCCAGTGATATAGCCAAGTCTTATAGTATGATAGGCTTAAGGTAGTGGCATGAAATCTCCAATTCATGACTTATGATATACCCAAACTAATGTCATATGAAATTCCTTGATTTCCTATATATTTTAAAATATTTTATATATATCATAAACTATGATATTTTTCTATTTAAATCATATTTAAATTAGTACTTAGGGAATATCTTCATCAATCTACCACTTTCACAAAAGTCTCATAGACTTAACATCATTTCAGGTTATATTGTATCATATATAGTAACTTGTGAAACCATATCCAAAACTACTTTTGTATATTTTCAAAAAACTTTTGGAAAACTATCATCAATTTTATATTGTATCATATAATATAAAATACCTTGTGAATATCCATCCAAAATTCCTTTGAATAAATTATGAAATAATTTTATAGCATCTCTATGAATTTTGTAAGCTCAATCCCCATTTAGATATCAATAAAGTGTATCCCCGTGGTATTTTGTAGCATTTAAAACAAATATTAATTCCTTAATCTATAAATTTAATCAAAAAGTAGCATATGCTAAAGCATCAATTCTACTCAAGCTACAAAAGGTTTCATAATAATATCTATCAAACATGGGTGTATTTATACTTAAGTTTACCCATTAAATCATATGTAAGTATGAATTTCCATATGATCCTTTTTTCTATGAAATCAATTAATCAATGTACATGGAGTATGTCATTATCATATAAATACTCATACATTCTCAATTCTCCTAGTATAGAATGACCAAGTCAATGAATACATCACATGTCATTCACCCATATGAATAAACACATCACATTCCCCTAAACTGGTAGATAATCACACCACATGTCATATCTAGGTATGTCCAAACACTTCCTTAGTTTAACTCAATCGAGGGCCCATATGTCATAATCATTATATGAGAGGAAAATTCCCATATTAGTTGAGATCTAACTGATGACTTGATTAGAAACATACCCAACCACCCCATTATTAGATAAGACTCAAGGAATTTTTAAGAATGATATCATTGTATGAAGGTTTTTATGAAGGTTACATTTCCAACATATGGTATGGTGAAATCCAAATATGAAACATGCACCCCTAGTATACCAAATAAATGGTGTATGAAACTCTATGTGGTATACTTCATGTTTCATTTGGAACACAAAACCATTTTTTTTCCTCATGATCATATTTCATATATCTATAAAAAATTCACCCATGTTAAACTTAATATTTCCTCAAAACCACTAATACTCCATGATGAAGATCGATTATAGATAACTCAAAGTCTCATATTAAGAGTTTAAATATCATTCCACTTCATGAGTACATGCATCCAATGTGAAAGAATGATAAAGTGGAGACTAAATGTTTTATAACATGATATAATTTATATTCTTAAACCCCTTTAATAATTTTAAAAAAAAAATCATACATTAGTATTTGTCTCATCATATCACATATGATAGACTTCCAGAATGATCTTAGGCTTGTTTTGATTTTAGGGTTTTCTTAAACACATTACATCTCTATATAATTCCTCCCACATCTCTACATGAACATATGATAAAACTCTCCACTAAACCTTTTAGTGAGTGACATCTATAAATAAAGAAATTTTGAATAATGGAGAGACTTAAGATTCAAAATCCTAAAGTTTGATAACTTTTTCCATGAAATATTTTTGTAACTAATATAATGACTTACATTAATATTTTACCAATATACCCTAAAACTTTTAGGATATTTAAGTGAAATTAATGTTATGTTTTTATTGGTATAATTTTTTATTTTTTAAATATATACTTCTATAAGTCTAAAAATATTCCCACTAACCTCTTAGAGACTATATTCACTTCAAAATATCATAATAAGAAACAAAAACTCATTTGTGTTAGAAAGTAAAACTTATTTTTTTTAGTGGGAATATTTAATAATTAAACTATTGTATCATTATCATATATGGTATCATATGTGTTTGGAGATTTTTTAAGAAAATAATACTTTATTATTTAAAATATGCCACTAGAGGTAGTGGGATCTATTTCCCTCATATTTTAACAAACACATAGGATGCAATCTTTTATCATAGATAAAAAACCTTTTATCATTACCTTATATTCAAGCATGTTATAGAATCTAATGAATCCTAAACCATGTGTATCAAATTCATCATATCATATTGTTCTTAATAACTCTTTATTATAAAAAAAACTTCTCTTTTCATATAAGAGAAATAAGACAAAAATCACATCCTTTATTTAGATCCATTTGAGCTTGATATTTTTCATTGTATCCATTCCATGATTTAGTTAACCTTTTTGTTTGAATTTAAAAAAACAATCTCCATCAATTATTACCTTGATTTTAAACTCCTGTATATTTAAACCACTTTTAAAACATATATTCAGTATCATTAAACCTTTAAAAATTGAAGAATTGATTTATATAATATCGATACATAACATGGACTCTCCATAAGGTTTCTCAAATATCTATAGGTATTTCAAAAAAATTAAATCTTGTAGAAATAATATATTTCCTTATTGACACTACCTTTAGGTTTAAATAACCTTTACTTGTTATTTTAAGAAGCGTTATTGTACTTTTGAAATAACTTTTCTTCTTCCAGTCTGAGATTTTACCCACATGTACTATCAACACAACATTAGATCCTAAATATCATATTTCATGATCATTTATTCTCAAAACTTTTATAAAATAGGGTAAATATTTATTCTAAATCATTTACAATGTCAAAAAATTTCCAACAATGATTCCAAGATGAATTCTATAACCAGAACATTTCTTAATAGAACCTTTATTATCTCAAATTCTTACTTAATCATATTGAGTATATGAGTGGAGATTAAAGTTATTGTTTCCATATTGTATCTAATTCCTTTTAAACCTTAAGTTAATTCATTATTTCTTTTTTTAAGAATCAATTTGATCCACCTATAGAACTAATTCAATATTATGTTACTCAGGAAGGAATTGCTTTAACATGTATAATTTTCTCTCTTTCTTAAGAACAATTATTTATTTTTGTACCAGTATAGATATTTATTCCACTAATATTATCTTTTAAATAATTCATCTCAATGTAATGTTCAATGATTATGGTTGTGAAATTTATATATAATAAAATATTTTATAAGATGAGTATAACATTTTACACACATTTAATATAGACTTTTATCAAATGTAATCCCATTAAAATGATAACCCATTTTTGTATACTTCATATCCATTAGTATTATAAGATCCATATTCCATCATAACATATACTATATAACTTTGAAACATAATATATTACTATATCTAGTATAAAATTATATCATATATGACACTTAGATAGTTGAGTGGATAACTATTTACCATAATCCATCATATTGATTTACTCAACTCTATACCATGGGTATACTAATTGTTAGGGTTTCCTAGATAAGTGTAACCAAAATAAAAAACCAAAAATGATGCTTCTAAGTGTTAATTTCACCTCATTACTTACATTAATTACCCAATTTAATCTAGGTTTACTCAACTTAGGCATGGCCGACCTGGTTGGATGATCGAGGTCTTGACAAGTGTTTTTTTAGATGGAATATAACACTTAGTATTTTTTTAAAGGGGATTTAATCTCACCACCATACCTCATGTAATCCCTTTTAAAGTATTCATGATTCTAATGAATTAGTTTGAAACCATGTTCCTTCCACCAAATCAATATTTTTATACTATATTGATGTTTACCTATTTACACAACTCATATCCTGTGCTACTAACCCAAATTAAAATCTAACTATATTTATAAACATCTAAAATAATATCATGCATTAGTTACATGAAACTATTTCATGTAAAGTACTAAAATCATATAAAATCAATAATCACCACAAGATTAATCTTATATCAATAGATATCCAACCCCCACTTTTCTAGACAAAGTATAATCCTTCAGTACATTGAGCAATCTGACCCAAATTCCTTATACCATGAATACTTAACTCAATAGAGACCTTAATTCCTTTAAAATTATAAAACTTAATATTTATAAACTATATTTAAGTTCTTAAATACAAGCTCATAATCTAGTACAAGATAAATTCAAGGTATATAAAAACTAAATCAATTTTCATACCAATTATGCAAATCCTTAGATGGATGTATGACAATTTATATAAGTATTTTAATACTTTAAACTAAAGCATGCATCAATTCATAATATAAAAATTATACTCATGATTAAATAATATAATAAACTAAATAGATATATAATTCATATATTTAAACATGAAACAAACAATTTATGGAAAATTAATAAATAATGAAATTATAAACACTTTATAATTTATCCATGCATTATGAATATTCCATAATTAAAATACATACAAACAATTTATATTTATTTACAATATGAACTCATTTATATTATCATTTATTTGGAATTTACTTTAAATACATGATATTAAATTAAATATAAACATCCTCTAATACAATTCTATTATGTAAAAAAAATTACATAATCTAAATATCACATATTTATTATTATTTAAACCTTGATCATATCAATTATCAAAATATGTTATGATGTGGTAAAAATAATTTCTCAAATATTTCCTTTATTTCGAATAATTCAAATTAAATATTATCAAAAATTCATAATATTAAATATAAACACTTATATTTCAACATTTTTTTTTAATTTATAAACCTTTTGTAAATTACAATTATAACGTCCATATAAACTTTTAATATCCAAAATATAATTCATGCCATAAAACTTCAAAAGAGTATTTAATATTAACAATTAATATTTTTGATATTTATTTAATGGATTTTTCATAAACATTTAATCAATTAATACCCAACCCATCAGGGCCCTTCCTGGGCTGGAAGTAAGTCGAGTGTGTTATCCCAATCCCACCTTAAAGAGAACACTTTTTTGTATGCATTTTATTTATTATCAACTGATTGTCATTTGTTTTCAATGGTGATCAATGAGATAATAAGATCTCAGTGTGGTAAATATGATGAAGTGGTTCCAAATTTAACATATCTTGAACAATGTCTTCAAGTCTTGATAATTCAAGAAATATTTTTTGAAGAATTTGAGTTTCAATGTGATGCTTGGAGAATTATTATTGATTCATTTAATGACATTGGATGTTATGGTTGAATAATTATCCTAGTTAAATATGATTATTATTTGATTATTTTTATTTCACAAATATCATAAGTTCTTTGAAGAACTTGTGATACAAGCCTTATGAATGAAAGGGGGAGAAAGGGTTTTTTCAATCATATTCAAGTTTGATTAGAAAGAAAGATGTTGTTGGAAGATAAGGGAGTTACAATACTTTACTTGGTAAATCTAATGATGCTAAAGTTGATCAATAAAATGATATATATCATGATATATGTAGTTCATGATGAAAGTAATGACCGAAAAATGGTTTGGATAGTGTTGTCGAAGCATATTTTTAAGGAGGTGTTGTTTCCCTGTGTTTGCCAATTTTTTGGGCCTCAAAATTGAGATTTTATTTTTGGAAAAGGAATGTTTTCCACAAAGGAGATTATAGTTCATGAATAGAAAATCAAATTTCATGGATCACAAAGGAATTATACAGAATGAAAAAGGAAATAGGCAAAGGAAGTATTTTTGTACAACAGTGTTATGCGGACCGTAGAGGGAAAAACAGTTCATGGGAGGATCACGGTTCATGATAGGATTGAAGTTCATGGGAAGGTATTCATTTAAAACGGAGAGGTGGTGATTCATTTTTGGAAGTCTTTGTCCACCATGAGGAAAGTTTTAAGGTGCTATGTGGAATTCATACCACAGTTCGCGGTGAATGTTGTCCCACATCAAAGTTTTTGGTAAATCAGATTTGCAGGATTTGTATATTTATTTTCATATATAAAGGACCATAATCCCATCATTAAGTTAGAGTGAATTTTATTAGAGAATATCATCTTTGGTGGAATAATAATATTAAGTCTGAAAGAGTTCTTGTAGAATAATTCTGTGAAGGATAAGAGTTTTCGTTGAATAATTATGTGAAGGAAAGTAGTTCATGAAGGAAATATTCCATAAAGAAGGAAGTAGTCTACAGAAGGAGTTTTGTGGGGCACTGAAGCTCTCAAAATAAAAAAGTATCTTTAAAGAGAGTTAGTCTATAGAGCTAATGATTACCATTGAATGAAGTAAGTTCATAGAAGAAAAGAGGGAGCGTGTAGCGTAGGCGGTCCACGAAGAATCAACCGCCCACAGAAGAAGAGGAAATCCGTGGAACAGAGGAAAGTATAAAAAAGTAGGGGAATTTTGTGGAAGAGAAAACAACCCATATAATAGAGGTAGTATGCAGAAGTAGAAATAGTCTGCGAAAGGAATGGTTGTTTGCAGAAGAAAAAGATAGTCTGCAATGAACTACGCCTCATGGTTCAAGGTAGTTTTCAGAAGATAAGTGACAATTTGAAAAGGATAAATACATCATACATGTGATAAGTGTTTATACCCTCATTGTGATTTGTGAGGAAGATGATCTGTGGACAATCGATGCATGTTAAACTCACAAGCTTTTAGTGATTCATGAAGAAAGGTTTGGTGAACCAGTGATTGGGTATAATAACCCCACTCTGTGTTCAAGAAGATCATAGTGTTACCACTTAAAATATTGATTATTATTCAGGTCATATTGATTGTGTTGATGATATGTTGAGATTATAATTATAGTTTTAATAATCTAAAAGGAATTTTGGGATTCCAACAAGAATAATAAGAAGAGATCTTGGTGTAGTTGGTTTTCCCTAAAGGAGAAAGTGAGAAGAAGAGAATAAGGTTTTGTGAACAAATTGATATCTTTTGAATATATTTTGGGTCAGAGAAATTTTAGTGTTAATCATTCCACAACAAATTTATTTTATTGTGACTGGTAGAAGAATAATATTGTATAACTTTTTGTTTTCTATTGGGAATAGGTAAGAAGAGTTACTTGCATGTTCCTAATAAAGTAACAAGTGATGATCAGAATATCAAAGTTGTATTGTGGCATCCAAAAAGTCTCAATAGGTGGAAGACTTTATTGTTTTTACAAACCTTTGACAAGGATAAATATTTCTTAGGAGGTATTACAAAGATCCAGCCAAGTGTTATAAAACACATGTAATTAGATTGTTTTCAAAGTTCCACATGAGTGTAAGGGTACATCCTACTAGTTGTAACCACATAAAAATGATTTTTTTCTAGTGGTTGTGTAGTCAATATTATTTCAAGACCATGCTAAGGAATAGATACTCTTATTGAGTAGTGAAACTTGTAAAAATTATCATGTGCTATCTTTAAGGCTTTCGTATACTTGCATGCGATGGGTAAAAGAGAATAAGAGAATAGAGATACTAACAGGTCAAAGAGGTGAAGGGATAAAACGTAAAATTGGATTAAAAATTCCCTAAGACTGATTCACCTCCCCCCCCAATGCTAAACATATCCCAAACCGGTCCTTACAATTAGTATCAGATCTAGATACACCTATGTTAGATTCTATATAGTGAGGCTATTCTCTTTTCAAGACTTGATTTTATTTCTTAAGTGAACAATGAAGTTCTATTTTGGTGAATATTCAATTAAATATGAGTAGAAGTCTATATATACCAAGAAAATGATAAACATGAAATATAAATAGAAGATAAATTTGAAGAAGAAGTCCCTCTTATCTAAAGAAGGGGAAGTACCTCTTTCTCCATACCTTGTTGAAAATGAATACATATTAGACTTGGAAAGTAATGAGAAAGTGTCTCAAGTTTCCACCAAGAATATGGATAACCTTCCTACCTCTAGTGATCAGGAGGTATGAGTTATTGAATTTAAAAACATTCATTAAGATGAAAATGTTATCACAAGTGGTGATTATGATCAATCTACAACTTCCCAAGAATTATCAGTTGATAGATTAAGAGTTATTCTTCATGGTATTACTAAAGAAAGAGTATCCATTTTTTGTATTCTTTCAATGTATACAGGAAGAGATCACCCAACTAGAAGGAAAAACTAATGTTTTGGACAAGGGATTGCAAGAAAAAATTATTGAATATTTAAAGATCTCTAGACAAGTTGTATCCTTTGAAGCAACAAAGAGGGAATTTTAAATTATATCCTAAAAATTGATCAAAGAATTTGAATATAAAGAGTGATTCAATAATAATATGGAAGAAAAGGTCTATGAACTTGAATAGAAATTGGAAAATAATTGTTAGGTCCACTAGGTTAGATACCCTGAGAGGGGGGTGAATCAGGGTATGACAGATTAAAAACAACTTCCCCTATTGATCGTGTCTCGCTGTTAAGAAAGAATCTCTTCTCTCTCTTTCTTGTAGAAAAGTATAAACAAAAACTAAAGCATGCACAGGACACAATGATTTTTACTTGGTTCACCCTCACTGGGCTACATCCAAGGAGCATACACTGGAGATGTGCCGATGTACCAAATCCACTAAAAGAACATTGTTGTTTAAAAAGTTCAGGATAGATCACTTCTATTCCCAGGCTCACCACCTTTACAATGTTTAGGGTCAGCTCACTGCTTCCCCAAGGGTCACTCCCTGTTTCTCTCTCTCTGGCTCACTGCCGGTGGAGAGGATCACCTTCTTCCTCTTCCTTTGCTCACTACTCAGGAAAGGATCCACTCAAAGTTTATAGACCTTTATGTCTCTTCATTACCACTAATGAATGAATCCTCTATTGTATATATATGATCTATTGAAGTCCAACTTTCACCCATAGATTAATCTCACTTTACACTGAAGGTATTGGGCAATCTTCCAGCTTTTGCGCAGCCCTAAAATGACTAGCGTGCTTCTACCATATCTGGCGTGCTTCTCTAAGCTGGCGTGAAAGTTCCGGCATGAAAGTTCAAACTGTCTCACAAGTTCACCTCAACCACTTGCGCGACACTCGCTTCTTCAACTCCAAACTTGCGCAAATCACACCCTTTTACGGCCAAACCAATTTTGGCACGCAACTATCAACTGTTGTGATTATTCAAATCCTGGCGTGCAAGTGTCACAAAACCACCTGCGCGACACCACCTTCTTCAACTCTAAACTTGGGCGACTCACACCCTTTCTCACCCAAACCACTTTGGGCGTGTAACTATCAACTGGCAGGTAACTTCTGAATATCTTTACAATTGCACGACCACACCATCACTTGCGCAACCACAACACATGCGCGATGGGAGCTCTGATTTTCTCTAAGTTTTGAACTCAATACAAAATGAGGAGGGGTCGACCTCTATTTATAGGAATTTGGACACCCTGAGCACCAACGCGCAAGTCTCCTCTTGGCGCGCAAGTCTTCTCTCGGCGCGCAAGTCCAGCCACCCTAGTCTCTGTCGTGCTAGTCACTTGCACGACCAAACCCAAAACTTGAGCTCCCCTTTTTCCTTTTCCATATTTTGATGTTTTGATCTTGGAAAAAATATGGCACGCAAGTTTCAAAGCCTCTAAGACACCGGTGCGCAAGTCCCTTTTCCAAAAATACATTTCTCCATTTGTCAATTTTGAGGTCCAAAAATATGGCAAACACTGGAAAATGATGCCACCTTGTATTTGCTCTATTTGAACCGCCTCTAGATCAATGATTCCTTTTTTGACGTTCTTGAATCAATCGTGGATTATTAACAACATCCCTTGAACTCGACATGCCACCATGAAATCCCCTTTTTCAACAAATTTGTACATTATGGTTTGCTTTGTAAACAAACACAACACGGAGGCCCACTTGGTCAACAAACACAATCACCTAAAAAATGCTTCAATGATACCTTAAGGAATTTTTTCCCAAAAATAACACTGATTTCAAGGGTTTACATTCATAAGAAATGTCCAAGAAGATCAATAAACTTGACTCTTTGATTAATAACAAAGTTAAGATTCATTAAGAAGAAGTTGAAAGAATGAAGAGGGTCTGTGAAGAGAATATGATTATGATTAAAGATCATAAAATATTCCTTAATATAAAATATCTATATTTGGAAGCTTAGTTGGCCGATTTTGAGAAGACACATATTGAGACTTCACAAAAGAAGGAAACAATTATTACTAGTACTCAATACTTACTAAAGGATTCTATAGTCAAAAGACCTCCAACAATTGATAAGAAGGTCATGACTTCATTCAATGATATATCACAAGCAGTTGAGAAGGAAAATTTACCATCCATACCATCTTTTAGTCATGCTTCTAAATTTATTTCCACAAATAGTGCAGGTTGGAAGGCAGTTCCCTAGAAAGAGCACAACAAATCATGAATAAGAACCAACAATATAATATAGAAGATATTAGGAAATCAATATTTTTTTCAATGTTGGTCCTACAACATATTTGATCAATTTGCATTAAACTATTTGTATAATCTTCAAAACATAAAAGCAAAAAAGGAATCCTATCTCAAGGTGGAGAATTCTAGAGAAGAAGAAGAAACATCATCTGGTCTGGAAGCATTTGTATATTGTAAATATATTTGGAATGCTTGATAAGATCTATGATGTATGAAATGGTGGTGGTCGCAAGGTTGGTACATGATCATATCAACATGTATCCAAATAAGATAAGAAAATAAGATCAAAAAAATTGACTTGGAATGAAGAAACAACCTTAGGAAGATATCAGAAGAATTTTGTGAATAGAAATCCACCTAATAAGGTACCAAATAAGAATGGTGAGAAAACAATGGACTCTAAATCCAAGAATTTAAAGGGTGGTACATCAAAAAGAACTAATGAGAGGGATGAAACTCAGAATAACCCATGTAGAATATTTAAAATTACACCGATAATTCCTAATGACATGTTAGTTATCTGGATTGAATATTCAGAAAGAATGAGAAAAATTAAATATACACAAGCTAAGTCAAGTGAAAGAGAAATGAAAATATTATACACGATGAAGAAAAAAATAATGATAGGTTGAAAACAAAAGGAAACTCTTGTGTTAAATAATTTATGTGTGAGAGATTCAATAAATATGGTCACATTGCAAAAGGTTGTTTAACCTTATTACAAGAACAAAAAGTGGTCCTAAAAAGGAGTAATGATGTATCATCCATGAAGACTGTTAATAAGAAAAGTTCTCCACACAAAGTAGAAGATGATGTGAAGAGATCTATGCTACCTCAACATAAATCATAACATAAGTTCATATGTTCAAGCATAAATACTAGAACAAATGGATCATCTTTTTTGAGAAAAATATATCAAACTTATTGTTCATATTAATTAAGTGAGGAGGATCCACATTATTCCCTTCAATCTTTGTGTAATGTATTTTTGTTCACAATATAGGTAATTAAAGGTGAGAAAGTTCTTAGGGGGAGAACCTGAGAATTAGTGAGTTCGGCCAATTCTTGATAGTAAAGGTTAAGATGTTACCATCCTTGAATAATTTCTCAATTGATATTAAAATACTAATATGATGGAAGATCATCCTTGATGAAGTTGTGAAATTTTTCCAATATAGATTTTCACAAGTTGAAGGCCTATTATAGTGTATTCTATATACTGTAATTTCCTAAAATACATTCTTGATGAGATTCACCATTATGAATATGATGATAAATGTATCTCTTGAGGGTGAGAAAAATGAAGAAGCTTCCAAAATTATTATATCAATTATTATAAATTCTGATTATTATTGAAATTTCTTGAAGATCATGTCATTGGAAAAGTTATGTCTCCTAATCTCTAATCCTTGGTTATTAAAAAATTATAAAGGGGGTGAAATTGAATTATTCAGATACATAATAATAATGGAAGTTCCCCAATGTTACTAATCCTTCCTATTGCACTTGAATGTTTTTGATCTATTTATTAAAGTGAGTGTATTATTTTCTGGATTATTGTTCTTAAAAAGATTCATCTTTAACTTAGTAAATTCATCATGGAATGATAGTGAATAATCCGTGAAAACAAGTATATGATCTATCATTTCTTAAGGTATCATAGTCGATTGATAATGGACAGCTTTGTTTGTCTAAATCAAATCCTCTTATTTTCTACACCAAGCACAGATCATGTAGACTTAGAGTGAAATGATGGATGAAACATTTCTTAAGTATGGAATGATTCCCTTTTTCCCATGAACATCATATTTCCTGTCAATAAGGGGGAGACAAAGTGAAATGAAAGTCTAAAAAATAAAGGGTATAGAAAATATAATGATCCACATATTGACACGTTCATTTAGAAAAAACTTTGAAGGTATTTCCAAAAAATAGAAAGGGGGGTTGAAGATCCCACATTGTGTATGGATTGTATTTGTTGTCAATTGATTGTTATTTATTTTCAATAGTGATCAATGAGATAAAAAGATCTCATTTAGATCAATATGATGAAGTGGTTCTAATGTTAATAGAGATTAATCAATTTCCTCAAGTCTTGATAATTCAAGAAACATCTTTTGAAGACTTTGAGTTTCAAGGTGATTCCTAGAGAATTGTTACGGATTCATTTGATGATATAGGATGTCATGGTTGAATAATTCTCCTAGTTAAATATGATTATGCTTTTCTGATTTTTATTTCACAAATATCATAAGTTGTTTGGAGAACATGTGATGTAATCCTTATGAAGGAAAGTGCTAGAAATGGTGTTGCCAATCATATTCAAGTTTGATTATAAATAAAGATGTTTCTAGAAGATAAGGAAGTTACAATACTTTTTTTAGTAAATTAGATGATGATAAATCTCATCGATCAAATGATATATATCATGATAGACATAGTTTTTTATGAAAACAATGATCGCAAAACAGTTTGGATGGTGTTGTCGAAGAAGATTATTAAGGTGGTGTCATTTCCCAGTGTTTTCCAAATTATTGGGCATCAAAATTGAGAATTTGTTTTTAGAAAAAAAATCCATAAAGGAGGACGTAGTTCACATATCATAAACCACAGTTCACATATCACAAATAAATTATGTGGAATGGTGAAGGAAATCAATAAAGGAAGGATTTCTGCATAGCAGTGATATGTGGACCACGAAGCTCACTGCATGGAACGTGGAGGGAAAATAATTAATGGGATGATTTCAGTTCACATGAGGCTTGAAGTTCGTGGGAAGTTCATTGTTTTCATCTGATAGGTGTTGATTCGTTTGTAGAAGGCATTGGCTGCCATAAGTAAAGGTTTAAGGCGCTACGCAGACCACATACCATAGTTCACGGTGAAGGTTGTCCCACATCAAAGTTTTTTCTAAATAATATTAGTGGGATTTGTGGATTTATTTTCCTATATAAAGGGCCCTAATACCATCATTAAGTTAGAGTGAATTTTATTAGATATTATCATCACTGGTGGAAGAATTCGGGTAGGTCTGAAAGAGTTCTCGTGGAATAATTCTACGAAGGATAAGTGTGAAGAGACCAAGAAATTTATTGAGGTTGAAATTGTTGTTGTACCTCTCGTTCCCCTCGTTGTTTGATTTTCATGATCACAATCACCTTATTATTTGTCTAACATTGTGTTTTAAGTGTTTTTTTTTATAGGCATTTGATTGCCAAGAAGTTGGCCCAAGAATGGACAAGCAGTGGACTGAAATACAGTCCACCGGCCAACTGGTGTGATAGCACCGGCCAGCCGGTGGACCTGGCAGAGGCATTGCCCACTGCCAGGTCCCACCGGTCGGCCGGTGGCTCTGTCACCGGCCAGCCGGTGGCACCCAGTTCAATTGGACTGCTACTGTCTCCCCACCGGTCGACCGGTGACTCCTCCACCGGTCGACCGGTAGAGCCTGGACCAAATCCCCTCTCCTCTGCCAAGGCACCGGCCAGCCGGTGGCCCTGCACCGGCCAGCCGGTGGCCCAGTCAAACTAGCCGTTGCAGCTTTGACCAGGCTGCTCCACTTGCCTCCCAACGGCTCCGAAAGCCTTTCCAACGGCTCCAAAGGCCTCCAACGGCCATATGAGGGTTCCCCCTCTATAAATAAAGGACCTTGAAGCCCCGGAACCTCAACCAAGCCACCGGACACATTGTTGATCTTTTTGGCGAACCTCCGGCGGATTTCATCAAGGAACCCAACGTGCTCCAATCCAATTCCACATCCAAGAGCACCATCAAAGAAGCTTGGAAGCGGCCTTCAACATCTCCAATCAAACAAGGCGCCCAAGGCTTCTCCCAATTACGGGTTTTATTGTTTTATCTTTTTGAGCTTTCAATTTGGGTTTGTGCCTACAAACCCCAAACCTTTTCTCTTCCCCCTTTCTTTTGGGTTCTCACATCACCATTAAGGTGTGAAGAGGTTTCTTCAAGCCTTTCCTTTTAAAAGGCTTGTGTTTCGGTGAGCTAGCCTTCACCCGTTAAAAAGGCTAGTGGGTTCTTGCTAAACCATTAAAAGCAAGTGGGTTCTTGCTTAACCACTTAAAAGCAAGCTGTAATAGGTCCTAGTGCTACCTCAAAGCCTAGTGGGTTTCTTGCTAAAACCATTGAAAAGCAAGCGGTAGGAATCTCTCAACGGTTGAGTTGGGAGCGGAGACGTAGGCCGGGTTTTGGCCGAACTCCGTTATCAATTTTGTGTGTCTTGCCTCTTTATTTCCGCTGCACTTTACTTTGATTTTTAATTTGTTATTCAATTTTTTAAAAGGCAATTCACCCCCCCTCTTGCCATCTTCCCTCGTTTTGTTCCGACCCAACAATTGGTATCAAAGGACGTATTTGAATAATACCCTAACCGGTTACAAATTTTAAGATCCATTAAGATGGCATCAACCTCTTTCGCCCCCGAAGGCTTTTCTTTGGGTCGGGCTCCATTTTTTGATGGGACCGACTATAATTATTGGAAAACCCGCATGACCACTTTTTTGAGAAGTATAGGATATCCCATTTACAAAATAGTCATGCAAGGTTATACTTTGTCTACCCCCGACGAATCCAAATGGACCCCCAATGACATTGCTTATTTTGAGCTTGATGGCAAAGCCATGAACGCTCTTCATTGTGGTCTTGACCGTAATGTTTTTAATTGCATTTCTACTTGCTCTACTTCTTACGATCTTTGGAAATTTTTAGAACTAACCTATGAAGGTACTAGCGAGGCTCCAAAGAAAAAATCCGATCAAAAGCAAGAACCCGACAAAAAGATCAAGCCCGTTTGCCCACCTCACAAGAAAAGGGCCAAGAAGAAAAAGAAGAAGGCTTCAAAGGCAACATGGAGTGATAGCTCCACCTCTTCATTCTCCTCCTTCTCCTCGAGCGACCAAGGTAAAAAATGCCTAATGGAAAATCATGAGGTATCATCTTCCGACTCTTCTTCCTCGTCTTCTAGTTCTTCAAATTCTTTCAATCATTTGTCATATGAAGAACTCCAACACGTTAGAGATCAATTAGAAAATGGTTTTCATGAGCTTTCATCAAAATTTGTCGCTTTGAAAAAGAATTTCAAAAAACTCTCCTCCGAAAAAGAACAACTTCTTAAAGAGAAGGAGGAACTCTCCCTAAAAATCCAAAATTTTCCCAATGTTGATTCTTTGGAATCAACCATCAAGGACCTTAGAGAAACTCTAGCTAAGTTCACCCAAGGGGAACAAAATTTGAACAATCTCCTAGGTTCCCAACGTATATCTAGAACCACCCAAGGGCTAGGATATACCAATGTAGCTTCCTCCTCCCATGCACCCACTATTTTTGTTAGGGGGAGCTCCGATTTTAAATTTTGCAATTATTGTAAGAAAACCGGGCACCTTATTTATGAATGTAATTGTAAAAATGCCCGTTATGGCCAACCCAAGTCTTTTTTCTATTCCGACGAATTCTATAGGAGAAGACCCGCTATGAGACAAGTGTGGATTGAAAAATCCCTTCTAGCGAGTCTCTCCGGGCCTAAAATCATCTCTTTTCAAAATCCCTCTCCCCGGTGATTGATTGTTTTTATTTAGGGGGAGTTAGGATCTTTTAAGCTTTTTTGTGTATTCAAAATTTTTCCTTTCAATTTCAACACTTGGTTTCAAAACTCTCAATTTCAAAAATTTTCATTTGGTTTCAAATTTCAAAATTCAATTGGTTTTTGATTCAAAACTTTCAATTCAAACTGTTATTCAATTTTTGATTCAAAACTTTCAATTCAAACTGTTATTCAAATTCTCATTTCATTTCAAAAATTTCAATTGATTTAAAATCTCTTTTTGTTTTTCAAAGCTTTCCCTCAATCAAGTTTTATGCCCCGAGCTATTTTGATAATCACAAAGGGGGAGAAATTTCTTGATTGATTGGGGGAGAAACCTTTTGATCATGCTTTGATTTATTTTCAAATTATCCTTTAAGAATGTCTTTAATTTCAGTATTTTACTTTGATTGTTTTGGTGATTGTGATCATCAAAATAGGGGGAGATTGTTGTACCTCTCGTTCCCCTCGTTGTTTGATTTTCATGATCACAATCACCTTATTATTTGTCTAACATTGTGTTTTAAGTGTTTTTGTTGATAGGCATTTGATTGCCAAGAAGTTGGCCCAAGAATGGACAAGCAGTGGACTGAAATACAGTCCACCGGCCAACCGGTGTGATAGCACCGGCCAGCCGGTGGACCTGGCAGAGGCATTGCCCACTGCCAGGTCCCACCGGTCGGCCGGTGGCTCTGTCACCGGCCAGCCGGTGGCACCCAGTTCAATTGGACTGCTACTGTCTCCCCACCGGTCGACCGGTGACTCCTCCACCGGTCGACCGGTAGAGCCTGGACCAAATCCCCTCTCCTCTGCCAAGGCACCGGCCAGCCGGTGGCCCTGCACCGGCCAGCCGGTGGCCCAGTCAAACTAGCCGTTGCAGCTTTGACCAGGCTGCTCCACTTGCCTCCCAACGGCTCCGAAAGCCTTTCCAACGGCTCCAAAGGCCTCCAACGGCCATATGAGGGTTCCCCCTCTATAAATAAAGGACCTTGAAGCCCCGGAACCTCAACCAAGCCACCGGACACATTGTTGATCTTTTTGGCGAACCTCCGGCGGATTTCATCAAGGAACCCAACGTGCTCCAATCCAATTCCACATCCAAGAGCACCATCAAAGAAGCTTGGAAGCGGCCTTCAACATCTCCAATCAAACAAGGCGCCCAAGGCTTCTCCCAATTACGGGTTTTATTGTTTTATCTTTTTGAGCTTTCAATTTGGGTTTGTGCCTACAAACCCCAAACCTTTTCTCTTCCCCCTTTTTTTTGGGTTCTCACATCACCATTAAGGTGTGAAGAGGTTTCTTCAAGCCTTTCCTTTTAAAAGGCTTGTGTTTCGGTGAGCTAGCCTTCACCCGTTAAAAAGGCTAGTGGGTTCTTGCTAAACCATTAAAAGCAAGTGGGTTCTTGCTTAACCACTTAAAAGCAAGCTGTAATAGGTCCTAGTGCTACCTCAAAGCCTAGTGGGTTTCTTGCTAAAACCATTGAAAAGCAAGCGGTAGGAATCTCTCAACGGTTGAGTTGGGAGCGGAGACGTAGGCCGGGTTTTGGCCGAACTCCGTTATCAATTTTGTGTGTCTTGCCTCTTTATTTCCGCTGCACTTTACTTTGATTTTTAATTTGTTATTCAATTTTTTAAAAGGAAATTCACCCCCCCTCTTGCCATCTTTCCTCGTTTTGTTCCGACCCAACAATTGGTATCAAAGGACGTATTTGAATAATACCCTAACCGGTTACAAATTTTAAGATCCATTAAGATGGCATCAACCTCTTTCGCCCCCGAAGGCTTTTCTTTGGGTCGGGCTCCATTTTTTGATGGGACCGACTATAATTATTGGAAAACCCGCATGACCACTTTTTTGAGAAGTATAGGATATCCCATTTACAAAATAGTCATGAAAGGTTATACTTTGTCTACCCCCGACGAATCCAAATGGACCCCCAATGACATTGCTTATTTTGAGCTTGATGGCAAAGCCATGAACGCTCTTCATTGTGGTCTTGACCGTAATGTTTTTAATTGCATTTCTACTTGCTCTACTTCTTACGATCTTTGGAAATTTTTAGAACTAACCTATGAAGGTACTAGCGAGGCTCCAAAGAAAAAATCCGATCAAAAGCAAGAACCCGACGAAAAGATCAAGCCCGTTTGCCCACCTCACAAGAAAAGGGCCAAGAAGAAAAAGAAGAAGGCTTCAAAGGCAACATGGAGTGATAGCTCCACCTCTTCATTCTCCTCCTTCTCCTCGAGCGACCAAGGTAAAAAATGCCTAATGGCAAATCATGAGGTATCATCTTCCGACTCTTCTTCCTCGTCTTCTAGTTCTTCAAATTCTTTCAATCATTTGTCATATGAAGAACTCCAACACGTTAGAGATCAATTAGAAAATGGTTTTCATGAGCTTTCATCAAAATTTGTCGCTTTGAAAAAGAATTTCAAAAAACTCTCCTCCGAAAAAGAACAACTTCTTAAAGAGAAGGAGGAACTCTCCCTAAAAATCCAAAATTTTCCCAATGTTGATTCTTTGGAATCAACCATCAAGGACCTTAGAGAAACTCTAGCTAAGTTCACCCAAGGGGAACAAAATTTGAACAATCTCCTAGGTTCCCAACGTATATCTAGAACCACCCAAGGGCTAGGATATACCAATGTAGCTTCCTCCTCCCATGCACCCACTA
Source organism: Viscum album (assembly GCA_963277665.1). NCBI lineage: Eukaryota > Viridiplantae > Streptophyta > Magnoliopsida > Santalales > Viscaceae > Viscum > Viscum album. The sequence goes on along the minus strand of OY728158.1, from coordinate 1,262,336,729 downwards.
TTTTTGTTAGGGGGAGCTCCGATTTTAAATTTTGCAATTATTGTAAGAAAACCGGGCACCTTATTTATGAATGTAATTGTAAAAATGCCCGTTATGGCCAACCCAAGTCTTTTTTCTATTCCGACGAATTCTATAGGAGAAGACCCGCTATGAGACAAGTGTGGATTGAAAAATCCCTTCTAGCGAGTCTCTCCGGGCCTAAAATCATCTCTTTTCAAAATCCCTCTCCCCGGTGATTGATTGTTTTTATTTAGGGGGAGTTAGGATCTTTTAAGCTTTTTTGTGTATTCAAAATTTTTCCTTTCAATTTCAACACTTGGTTTCAAAACTCTCAATTTCAAAAATTTTCATTTGGTTTCAAATTTCAAAATTCAATTGGTTTTTGATTCAAAACTTTTAATTCAAACTGTTATTCAATTTTTGATTCAAAACTTTCAATTCAAACTGTTATTCAAATTCTCATTTCATTTCAAAAATTTCAATTGATTTAAAATCTCTTTTTGTTTTTCAAAGCTTTCCCTCAATCAAGTTTTATGCCCCGAGCTATTTTGATAATCACAAAGGGGGAGAAATTTCTTGATTGATTGGGGGAGAAACCTTTTGATCATGCTTTGATTTATTTTCAAATTATCCTTTAAGAATGTCTTTAATTTCAGTATTTTACTTTGATTGTTTTGGTGATTGTGATCATCAAAATAGGGGGAGATTGTTGTACCTCTCGTTCCCCTCGTTGTTTGATTTTCATGATCACAATCACATTATTATTTGTCTAACATTGTGTTTTAAGTGTTTTTGTTGATAGGCATTTGATTGCCAAGAAGTTGGCCCAAGAATGGACAAGCAGTGGACTGAAATACAGTCCACCGGCCAACCGGTGTGATAGCACCGGCCAGCCGGTGGACCTGGCAGAGGCATTGCCCACTGCCAGGTCCCACCGGTCGGCCGGTGGCTCTGTCACCGGCCAGCCGGTGGCACCCAGTTCAATTGGACTGCTACTGTCTCCCCACCGGTCGACCGGTGACTCCTCCACCGGTCGACCGGTAGAGCCTGGACCAAATCCCCTCTCCTCTGCCAAGGCACCGGCCAGCCGGTGGCCCTGCACCGGCCAGCCGGTGGCCCAGTCAAACTAGCCGTTGCAGCTTTGACCAGGCTGCTCCACTTGCCTCCCAACGGCTCCGAAAGCCTTTCCAACGGCTCCAAAGGCCTCCAACGGCCATATGAGGGTTCCCCCTCTATAAATAAAGGACCTTGAAGCCCCGGAACCTCAACCAAGCCACCGGACACATTGTTGATCTTTTTGGCGAACCTCCGGCGGATTTCATCAAGGAACCCAACGTGCTCCAATCCAATTCCACATCCAAGAGCACCATCAAAGAAGCTTGGAAGCGGCCTTCAACATCTCCAATCAAACAAGGCGCCCAAGGCTTCTCCCAATTACGGGTTTTATTGTTTTATCTTTTTGAGCTTTCAATTTGGGTTTGTGCCTACAAACCCCAAACCTTTTCTCTTCCCCCTTTCTTTTGGGTTCTCACATCACCATTAAGGTGTGAAGAGGTTTCTTCAAGCCTTTCCTTTTAAAAGGCTTGTGTTTCGGTGAGCTAGCCTTCACCCGTTAAAAAGGCTAGTGGGTTCTTGCTAAACCATTAAAAGCAAGTGGGTTCTTGCTTAACCACTTAAAAGCAAGCTGTAATAGGTCCTAGTGCTACCTCAAAGCCTAGTGGGTTTCTTGCTAAAACCATTGAAAAGCAAGCGGTAGAAATCTCTCAACGGTTGAGTTGGGAGCGGAGACGTAGGCCGGGTTTTGGCCGAACTCCGTTATCAATTTTGTGTGTCTTGCCTCTTTATTTCCGCTGCACTTTACTTTGATTTTTAATTTGTTATTCAATTTTTTAAAAGACAATTCACCCCCCCCCCTCTTGCCATCTTCCCTCGTTTTGTTCCGACCCAACAATTGGTATCAAAGGACGTATTTGAATAATACCCTAACCAGTTACAAATTTTAAGATCCATTAAGATGGCATCAACCTCTTTCGCCCCCGAAGGCTTTTCTTTGGGTCGGGCTCCATTTTTTGATGGGACCGACTATAATTATTGGAAAACCCGCATGACCACTTTTTTGAGAAGTATAGGATATCCCATTTACAAAATAGTCATGCAAGGTTATACTTTGTCTACCCCCGACGAATCCAAATGGACCCCCAATGACATTGCTTATTTTGAGCTTGATGGCAAAGCCATGAACGCTCTTCATTGTGGTCTTGACCGTAATGTTTTTAATTGCATTTCTACTTTCTCTACTTCTTACGATCTTTGGAAATTTTTAGAACTAACCTATGAAGGTACTAGCGAGGCTCCAAAGAAAAAATCCGATCAAAAGCAAGAACCCGACGAAAAGATCAAGCCCGTTTGCCCACCTCACAAGAAAAGGGCCAAGAAGAAAAAGAAGAAGGCTTCAAAGGCAACATGGAGTGATAGCTCCACCTCTTCATTCTCCTCCTTCTCCTCGAGCGACCAAGGTAAAAAATGCCTAATGGCAAATCATGAGGTATCATCTTCCGACTCTTCTTCCTCATCTTCTAGTTCTTCAAATTCTTTCAATCATTTGTCATATGAAGAACTCCAACACGTTAGAGATCAATTAGAAAATGGTTTTCATGAGCTTTCATCAAAATTTGTCGCTTTGAAAAAGAATTTCAAAAAACTCTCCTCCGAAAAAGAACAACTTCTTAAAGAGAAGGAGGAACTCTCCCTAAAAATCCAAAATTTTCCCAATGTTGATTCTTTGGAATCAACCATCAAGGACCTTAGAGAAACTCTAGCTAAGTTCACCCAAGGGGAACAAAATTTGAACAATCTCCTAGGTTCCCAACGTATATCTAGAACCACCCAAGGGCTAGGATATACCAATGTAGCTTCCTCCTCCCATGCACCCACTATTTTTGTTAGGGGGAGCTCCGATTTTAAATTTTGCAATTATTGTAAGAAAACCGGGCACCTTATTTATGAATGTAATTGTAAAAATGCCCGTTATGGCCAACCCAAGTCTTTTTTCTATTCCGACGAATTCTATAGGAGAAGACCCGCTATGAGACAAGTGTGGATTGAAAAATCCCTTCTAGCGAGTCTCTCCGGGCCTAAAATCATCTCTTTTCAAAATCCCTCTCCCCGGTGATTGATTGTTTTTATTTAGGGGGAGTTAGGATCTTTTAAGCTTTTTTGTGTATTCAAAATTTTTCCTTTCAATTTCAACACTTGGTTTCAAAACTCTCAATTTCAAAAATTTTCATTTGGTTTCAAATTTCAAAATTCAATTGGTTTTTGATTCAAAACTTTCAATTCAAACTGTTATTCAATTTTTGATTCAAAACTTTCAATTCAAACTGTTATTCAAATTCTCATTTCATTTCAAAAATTTCAATTGATTTAAAATCTCTTTTTGTTTTTTAAAGCTTTCCCTCAATCAAGTTTTATGCCCCGAGCTATTTTGATAATCACAAAGGGGGAGAAATTTCTTGATTGATTGGGGGAGAAACCTTTTGATCATGCTTTGATTTATTTTAAATTATCCTTTAAGAATGTCTTTAATTTCAGTATTTTACTTTGATTGTTTTGGTGATTGTGATCATCAAAATAGGGGGAGATTGTTGTACCTCTCGTTCCCCTCGTTGTTTGATTTTCATGATCACAATCACCTTATTATTTGTCTAACATTGTGTTTTAAGTGTTTTTGTTGATAGGCATTTGATTGCCAAGAAGTTGGCCCAAGAATGGACAAGCAGTGGACTGAAATACAGTCCACCGGCCAACCGGTGTGATAGCACCGGCCAGCCGGTGGACCTGGCAGAGGCATTGCCCACTGTCAGGTCCCACCGGTCGGCCGGTGGCTCTGTCACCGGCCAGCCGGTGGCACCCAGTTCAATTGGGCTGCTACTGTCTCCCCACCGGTCGACCGGTGACTCCTCCACCGGTCGACCGGTAGAGCCTGGACCAAATCCCCTCTCCTCTGCCAAGGCACCGGCCAGCCGGTGGCCCTGCACCGGCCAGCCGGTGGCCCAGTCAAACTAGCCATTGCAGCTTTGACCAGGCTGCTCCACTTGCCTCCCAACGGCTCTGAAAGCCTTTCCAACGGCTCCAAAGGCCTCCAACGGCCATATGAGGGTTCCCCCTCTATAAATAAAGGACCTTGAAGCCCCGGAACCTCAACCAAGCCACCGGACACATTGTTGATCTTTTTGGCGAACCTCCGGCGGATTTCATCAAGGAACCCAACGTGCTCCAATCCAATTCCACATCCAAGAGCACCATCAAAGAAGCTTGGAAGCGGCCTTCAACATCTCCAATCAAACAAGGCGCCCAAGGCTTCTCCCAATTACGGGTTTTATTGTTTTATCTTTTTGAGCTTTCAATTTGGGTTTGTGCCTACAAACCCCAAACCTTTTCTCTTCCCCCTTTCTTTTGGGTTCTCACATCACCATTAAGGTGTGAAGAGGTTTCTTCAAGCCTTTCCTTTTAAAAGGCTTGTGTTTCGGTGAGCTAGCCTTCACCCGTTAAAAAGGCTAGTGGGTTCTTGCTAAACCATTAAAAGCAAGTGGGTTCTTGCTTAACCACTTAAAAGCAAGCTGTAATAGGTCCTAGTGCTACCTCAAAGCCTAGTGGGTTTCTTGCTAAAACCATTGAAAAGCAAGCGGTAGGAATCTCTCAACGGTTGAGTTGGGAGCGGAGACGTAGGCCGGGTTTTGGCCGAACTCCGTTATCAATTTTGTGTGTCTTGCCTCTTTATTTCCGCTGCACTTTACTTTGATTTTTAATTTGTTATTCAATTTTTTAAAAGGCAATTCACCCCCCCTCTTGCCATCTTCCCTCGTTTTGTTCCGACCCAACAATTGGTATCAAAGGACGTATTTGAATAATACCCTAACCGGTTACAAATTTTAAGATCCATTAAGATGGCATCAACCTCTTTCGCCCCCGAAGGCTTTTCTTTGGGTCGGGCTCCATTTTTTGATGGGACCGACTATAATTATTGGAAAACCCGCATGACCACTTTTTTGAGAAGTATAGGATATCCCATTTACAAAATAGTCATGCAAGGTTATACTTTGTCTACCCCCGACGAATCCAAATGGACCCCCAATGACATTGCTTATTTTGAGCTTGATGGCAAAGCCATGAACGCTCTTCATTGTGGTCTTGACCGTAATGTTTTTAATTGCATTTCTACTTGCTCTACTTCTTACGATCTTTGGAAATTTTTAGAACTAACCTATGAAGGTACTAGCGAGGCTCCAAAGAAAAAATCCGATCAAAAGCAAGAACCCGACGAAAAGATCAAGCCCGTTTGCCCACCTCACAAGAAAAGGGCCAAGAAGAAAAAGAAGAAGGCTTCAAAGGCAACATGGAGTGATAGCTCCACCTCTTCATTCTCCTCCTTCTCCTCGAGCGACCAAGGTAAAAAATGCCTAATGGCAAATCATGAGGTATCATCTTCCGACTCTTCTTCCTCGTCTTCTAGTTCTTCAAATTCTTTCAATCATTTGTCATATGAAGAAATCCAACACGTTAGAGATCAATTAGAAAATGGTTTTCATGAGCATTCATCAAAATTTGTCGCTTTGAAAAAGAATTTCAAAAAACTCTCCTCCGAAAAAGAACAACTTCTTAAAGAGAAGGAGGAACTCTCCCTAAAAATCCAAAATTTTCCCAATGTTGATTCTTTGGAATCAACCATCAAGGACCTTAGAGAAACTCTAGCTAAGTTCACCCAAGGGGAACAAAATTTGAACAATCTCCTAGGTTCCCAACGTATATCTAGAACCACCCAAGGGCTAGGATATACCAATGTAGCTTCCTCCTCCCATGCACCCACTATTTTTGTTAGGGGGAGCTCCGATTTTAAATTTTGCAATTATTGTAAGAAAATCGGGCACCTTATTTATGAATGTAATTGTAAAAATGCCCGTTATGGCCAACCCAAGTCTTTTTTCTATTCCGACGAATTCTATAGGAGAAGACCCGCTATGAGACAAGTGTGGATTGAAAAATCCCTTCTAGCGAGTCTCTCCGGGCCTAAAATCATCTCTTTTCAAAATCCCTCTCCCCGGTGATTGATTGTTTTTATTTAGGGGGAGTTAGGATCTTTTAAGCTTTTTTGTGTATTCAAAATTTTTCCTTTCAATTTCAACACTTGGTTTCAAAACTCTCAATTTCAAAAATTTTCATTTGGTTTCAAATTTCAAAATTCAATTGGTTTTTGATTCAAAAATTTCAATTCAAACTGTTATTCAATTTTTGATTCAAAACTTTCAATTCAAACTGTTATTCAAATTCTCATTTCATTTCAAAAATTTCAATTGATTTAAAATCTCTTTTTGTTTTTCAAAGCTTTCCCTCAATCAAGTTTTATGCCCCGAGCTATTTTGATAATCACAAAGGGGGAGAAATTTCTTGATTGATTGGGGGAGAAACCTTTTGATCATGCTTTGATTTATTTTCAAATTATCCTTTAAGAATGTCTTTAATTTCAGTATTTTACTTTGATTGTTTTGGTGATTGTGATCATCAAAATAGGGGGAGATTGTTGTACCTCTCGTTCCCCTCGTTGTTTGATTTTCATGATCACAATCACATTATTATTTGTCTAACATTGTGTTTTAAGTGTTTTTGTTGATAGGCATTTGATTGCCAAGAAGTTGGCCCAAGAATGGACAAGCAGTGGACTGAAATACAGTCCACCGGCCAACCGGTGTGATAGCACCGGCCAGCCGGTGGACCTGGCAGAGGCATTGCCCACTGCCAGGTCCCACCGGTCGGCCGGTGGCTCTGTCACCGGCCAGCCGGTGGCACCCAGTTCAATTGGACTGCTACTGTCTCCCCACCGGTCGACCGGTGACTCCTCCACCGGTCGACCGGTAGAGCCTGGACCAAATCCCCTCTCCTCTGCCAAGGCACCGGCCAGCCGGTGGCCCTGCACCGGCCAGCCGGTGGCCCAGTCAAACTAGCCGTTGCAGCTTTGACCAGGCTGCTCCACTTGCCTCCCAACGGCTCCGAAAGCCTTTCCAACGGCTCCAAAGGCCTCCAACGGCCATATGAGGGTTCCCCCTCTATAAATAAAGGACCTTGAAGCCCCGGAACCTCAACCAAGCCACCGGACACATTGTTGATCTTTTTGGCGAACCTCCGGCGGATTTCATCAAGGAACCCAACGTGCTCCAATCCAATTCAACATCCAAGAGCACCATCAAAGAAGCTTGGAAGCGGCCTTCAACATCTCCAATCAAACAAGGCGCCCAAGGCTTCTCCCAATTACGGGTTTTATTGTTTTATCTTTTTGAGCTTTCAATTTGGGTTTGTGCCTACAAACCCCAAACCTTTTCTCTTCCCCCTTTCTTTTGGGTTCTCACATCACCATTAAGGTGTGAAGAGGTTTCTTCAAGCCTTTCCTTTTAAAAGGCTTGTGTTTCGGTGAGCTAGCCTTCACCCGTTAAAAAGGCTAGTGGGTTCTTGCTAAACCATTAAAAGCAAGTGGGTTCTTGCTTAACCACTTAAAAGCAAGCTGTAATAGGTCCTAGTGCTACCTCAAAGCCTAGTGGGTTTCTTGCTAAAACCATTGAAAAGCAAGCGGTAGGAATCTCTCAACGGTTGAGTTGGGAGCGGAGACGTAGGCCGGGTTTTGGCCGAACTCCGTTATCAATTTTGTGTGTCTTGCCTCTTTATTTCCGCTGCACTTTACTTTGATTTTTAATTTGTTATTCAATTTTTTAAAAGGCAATTCACCCCCCCTCTTGCCATCTTCCCTCGTTTTGTTCCGACCCAACAATTGGTATCAAAGGACGTATTTGAATAATACCCTAACCAGTTACAAATTTTAAGATCCATTAAGATGGCATCAACCTCTTTCGCCCCCGAAGGCTTTTCTTTGGGTCGGGCTCCATTTTTTGATGGGACCGACTATAATTATTGGAAAACCCGCATGACCACTTTTTTGAGAAGTATAGGATATCCCATTTACAAAATAGTCATGCAAGGTTATACTTTGTCTACCCCCGACGAATCCAAATGGACCCCCAATGACATTGCTTATTTTGAGCTTGATGGCAAAGCCATGAACGCTCTTCATTGTGGTCTTGACCGTAATGTTTTTAATTGCATTTCTACTTTCTCTACTTCTTACGATCTTTGGAAATTTTTAGAACTAACCTATGAAGGTACTAGCGAGGCTCCAAAGAAAAAATCCGATCAAAAGCAAGAACCCGACGAAAAGATCAAGCCCGTTTGCCCACCTCACAAGAAAAGGGCCAAGAAGAAAAAGAAGAAGGCTTCAAAGGCAACATGGAGTGATAGCTCCACCTCTTCATTCTCCTCCTTCTCCTCGAGCGACCAAGGTAAAAAATGCCTAATGGAAAATCATGAGGTATCATCTTCCGACTCTTCTTCCTCGTCTTCTAGTTCTTCAAATTCTTTCAATCATTTGTCATATGAAGAACTCCAACACGTTAGAGATCAATTAGAAAATGGTTTTCATGAGCTTTCATCAAAATTTGTCGCTTTGAAAAAGAATTTCAAAAAACTCTCCTCCGAAAAAGAACAACTTCTTAAAGAGAAGGAGGAACTCTCCCTAAAAATCCAAAATTTTCCCAATGTTGATTCTTTGGAATCAACCATCAAGGACCTTAGAGAAACTCTAGCTAAGTTCACCCAAGGGGAACAAAATTTGAACAATCTCCTAGGTTCCCAACGTATATCTAGAACCACCCAAGGGCTAGGATATACCAATGTAGCTTCCTCCTCCCATGCACCCACTATTTTTGTTAGGGGGAGCTCCGATTTTAAATTTTGCAATTATTGTAAGAAAACCGGGCACCTTATTTATGAATGTAATTGTAAAAATGCCCGTTATGGCCAACCCAAGTCTTTTTTCTATTCCGACGAATTCTATAGGAGAAGACCCGCTATGAGACAAGTGTGGATTGAAAAATCCCTTCTAGCGAGTCTCTCCGGGCCTAAAATCATCTCTTTTCAAAATCCCTCTCCCTGGTGATTGATTGTTTTTATTTAGGGGGAGTTAGGATCTTTTAAGATTTTTTGTGTATTCAAAATTTTTCCTTTCAATTTCAACACTTGGTTTCAAAACTCTCAATTTCAAAAATTTTCATTTGGTTTCAAATTTCAAAATTCAATTGGTTTTTGATTCAAAACTTTCAATTCAAACTGTTATTCAATTTTTGATTCAAAACTTTCAATTCAAACTGTTATTCAAATTCTCATTTCATTTCAAAAATTTCAATTGATTTAAAATCTCTTTTTGTTTTTCAAAGCTTTCCCTCAATCAAGTTTTATGCCCCGAGCTATTTTGATAATCACAAAGGGGGAGAAATTTCTTGATTGATTGGGGGAGAAACCTTTTGATCATGCTTTGATTTATTTTCAAATTATCCTTTAAGAATGTCTTTAATTTCAGTATTTTACTTTGATTGTTTTGGTGATTGTGATCATCAAAATAGGGGGAGATTGTTGTACCTCTCGTTCCCCTCGTTGTTTGATTTTCATGATCACAATCACCTTATTATTTGTCTAACATTGTGTTTTAAGTGTTTTTGTTGATAGGCATTTGATTGCCAAGAAGTTGGCCCAAGAATGGACAAGCAGTGGACTGAAATACAGTCCACCGGCCAACCGGTGTGATAGCACCGGCCAGCCGGTGGACCTGGCAGAGGCATTGCCCACTGTCAGGTCCCACCGGTCGGCCGGTGGCTCTGTCACCGGCCAGCCGGTGGCACCCAGTTCAATTGGGCTGCTACTGTCTCCCCACCGGTCGACCGGTGACTCCTCCACCGGTCGACCGGTAGAGCCTGGACCAAATCCCCTCTCCTCTGCCAAGGCACCGGCCAGCCGGTGGCCCTGCACCGGCCAGCCGGTGGCCCAGTCAAACTAGCCATTGCAGCTTTGACCAGGCTGCTCCACTTGCCTCCCAACGGCTCCGAAAGCCTTTCCAACGGCTCCAAAGGCCTCCAACGGCCATATGAGGGTTCCCCCTCTATAAATAAAGGAAATTGAAGCCCCGGAACCTCAACCAAGCCACCGGACACATTGTTGATCTTTTTGGCGAACCTCCGGCGGATTTCATCAAGGAACCCAACGTGCTCCAATCCAATTCCACATCCAAGAGCACCATCAAAGAAGCTTGGAAGCGGCCTTCAACATCTCCAATCAAACAAGGCGCCCAAGGCTTCTCCCAATTACGGGTTTTATTGTTTTATCTTTTTGAGCTTTCAATTTGGGTTTGTGCCTACAAACCCCAAACCTTTTCTCTTCCCCCTTTCTTTTGGGTTCTCACATCACCATTAAGGTGTGAAGAGGTTTCTTCAAGCCTTTCCTTTTAAAAGGCTTGTGTTTCGGTGAGCTAGCCTTCACCCGTTAAAAAGGCTAGTGGGTTCTTGCTAAACCATTAAAAGCAAGTGGGTTCTTGCTTAACCACTTAAAAGCAAGCTGTAATAGGTCCTAGTGCTACCTCAAAGCCTAGTGGGTTTCTTGCTAAAACCATTGAAAAGCAAGCGGTAGGAATCTCTCAACGGTTGAGTTGGGAGCGGAGACGTAGGCCGGGTTTTGGCCGAACTCCGTTATCAATTTTGTGTGTCTTGCCTCTTTATTTCCGCTGCACTTTACTTTGATTTTTAATTTGTTATTCAATTTTTTAAAAGGCAATTCACCCCCCCTCTTGCCATCTTCCCTCATTTTGTTCCGACCCAACAATTGGTATCAAAGGACGTATTTGAATAATACCCTAACCGGTTACAAATTTTAAGATCCATTAAGATGGCATCAACCTCTTTCGCCCCCGAAGGCTTTTCTTTGGGTCGGGCTCCATTTTTTGATGGGACCGACTATAATTATTGGAAAACCCGCATGACCACTTTTTTGAGAAGTATAGGATATCCCATTTACAAAATAGTCATGCAAGGTTATACTTTGTCTACCCCCGACGAATCCAAATGGACCCCCAATGACATTGCTTATTTTGAGCTTGATGGCAAAGCCATGAACGCTCTTCATTGTGGTCTTGACCGTAATGTTTTTAATTGCATTTCTACTTGCTCTACTTCTTACGATCTTTGGAAATTTTTAGAACTAACCTATGAAGGTACTAGCGAGGCTCCAAAGAAAAAATCCGATCAAAAGCAAGAACCCGACGAAAAGATCAAGCCCGTTTGCCCACCTCACAAGAAAAGGGCCAAGAAGAAAAAGAAGAAGGCTTCAAAGGCAACATGGAGTGATAGCTCCACCTCTTCATTCTCCTCCTTCTCCTCGAGCGACCAAGGTAAAAAATGCCTAATGGCAAATCATGAGGTATCATCTTCCGACTCTTCTTCCTCGTCTTCTAGTTCTTCAAATTCTTTCAATCATTTGTCATATGAAGAACTCCAACACGTTAGAGATCAATTAGAAAATGGTTTTCATGAGCTTTCATCAAAATTTGTCGCTTTGAAAAAGAATTTCAAAAAACTCTCCTCCGAAAAAGAACAACTTCTTAAAGAGAAGGAGGAACTCTCCCTAAAAATCCAAAATTTTCCCAATGTTGATTCTTTGGAATCAACCATCAAGGACCTTAGAGAAACTCTAGCTAAGTTCACCCAAGGGGAACAAAATTTGAACAATCTCCTAGGTTCCCAACGTATATCTAGAACCACCCAAGGGCTAGGATATACCAATGTAGCTTCCTCCTCCCATGCACCCACTATTTTTGTTAGGGGGAGCTCCGATTTTAAATTTTGCAATTATTGTAAGAAAACCGGGCACCTTATTTATGAATGTAATTGTAAAAATGCCCGTTATGGCCAACCCAAGTCTTTTTTCTATTCCGACGAATTCTATAGGAGAAGACCCGCTATGAGACAAGTGTGGATTGAAAAATCCCTTCTAGCGAGTCTCTCCGGGCCTAAAATCATCTCTTTTCAAAATCCCTCTCCCCGGTGATTGATTGTTTTTATTTAGGGGGAGTTAGGATCTTTTAAGCTTTTTTGTGTATTCAAAATTTTTCCTTTCAATTTCAACACTTGGTTTCAAAACTCTCAATTTCAAAAATTTTCATTTGGTTTCAAATTTCAAAATTCAATTGGTTTTTGATTCAAAACTTTCAATTCAAACTGTTATTCAATTTTTGATTCAAAACTTTCAATTCAAACTGTTATTCAAATTCTCATTTCATTTCAAAAATTTCAATTGATTTAAAATCTCTTTTTGTTTTTCAAAGCTTTCCCTCAATCAAGTTTTATGCCCCGAGCTATTTTGATAATCACAAAGGGGGAGAAATTTCTTGATTGATTGGGGGAGAAACCTTTTGATCATGCTTTGATTTATTTTCAAATTATCCTTTAAGAATGTCTTTAATTTCAGTATTTTACTTTGATTGTTTTGGTGATTGTGATCATCAAAATAGGGGGAGATTGTTGTACCTCTCGTTCCCCTCGTTGTTTGATTTTCATGATCACAATCACCTTATTATTTGTCTAACATTGTGTTTTAAGTGTTTTTGTTGATAGGCATTTGATTGCCAAGAAGTTGGCCCAAGAATGGACAAGCAGTGGACTGAAATACAGTCCACCGGCCAACCGGTGGGATAGCACCGGCCAGCCGGTGGACCTGGCAGAGGCATTGCCCACTGTCAGGTCCCACCGGTCGGCCGGTGGCTCTGTCACCGGCCAGCCGGTGGCACCCAGTTCAATTGGACTGCTACTGTCTCCCCACCGGTCGACCGGTGACTCCTCCACCGGTCGACCGGTAGAGCCTGGACCAAATCCCCTCTCCTCTGCCAAGGCACCGGCCAGCCGGTGGCAAACTAGTCATTGCAGCTTTGACCAGGCTGCTCCACTTGCCTCCCAACGGCTCCGAAAGCCTTTCCAACGGCTCTAAAGGCCTCCAATGGCCATATGAGGGTTCCCCCTCTATAAATAAAGGACCTTGAAGCCCCGGAACCTCAACCAAGCCACCGGACACATTGTTGATCTTTTTGGCGAACCTCCGGCGGATTTCATCAAGGAACCCAACGTGCTCCAATCCAATTCCACATCCAAGAGCACCATCAAAGAATCTTGGAAGCGGCCTTCAACATCTCCAATCAAACAAGGCGCCCAAGGCTTCTCCCAATTACGGGTTTTATTGTTTTATCTTTTTGAGCTTTCAATTTGGGTTTGTGCCTACAAACCCCAAACCTTTTCTCTTCCCCCTTTCTTTTGGGTTCTCACATCACCATTAAGGTGTGAAGAGGTTTCTTCAAGCCTTTCCTTTTAAAAGGCTTGTGTTTCGGTGAGCTAGCCTTCACCCATTAAAAAGGCTAGTGGGTTCTTGCTAAACCATTAAAAGCAAGTGGGTTCTTGCTTAACCACTTAAAAGCAAGCTGTAATAGGTCCTAGTGCTACCTCAAAGCCTAGTGGGTTTCTTGCTAAAACCATTGAAAAGCAAGCGGTAGGAATCTCTCAACGGTTGAGTTGGGAGCGGAGACGTAGGCCGGGTTTTGGCCGAACTCCGTTATCAATTTTGTGTGTCTTGCCTCTTTATTTCCACTGCACTTTACTTTGATTTTTAATTTGTTATTCAATTTTTTAAAAGGCAATTCACCCCCCCTCTTTCCATCTTCCCTCGTTTTGTTCCGACCCAACAATTGTTGTCAATCAAGTAAGAAAAATAAAAGTAAATGAATTCTAATTGTGATGATTTCTGAGATGAAATATAGTTCCAAAGACTTGTGAAAAAATGAATGCACAATGTTCACAGCAGTTAAAGAGGTCCCTATGAAAAATGGTTTATTTTTCATGAGGATATTTTGAGGTTTATTTTGATTTATTTTTGTGGTGATTATCTATGATCAATATGGAATTTAGGTCCAATATTTTTTAAATTTATTTATACAAAAAAACATAGGCCACCAAGCCAACCAACTAAAGGGAGAAGCACATCAAGGGAATCTGAGCTAAACCCTCAGCCAGCTAGCATGAGGCTGAAGCTGAGGCAGTGGAAGGGCATGACTATATGAGGCAGAGTAGTGGAGTAGCACCACCATGAGGGGAGGCACGGTAGCGGAGGTGGTCATAGGAGAACACCCGCAATAACCGGTATGTGGAGGTACCAGAGAGGGAGGGGATACTTCTGACAATGGGTTGTCATGCTTTTTATTATAAAGGATCATCCAATATTAGGCCATTTTGATGTAGGATACAACTTTTTAGAAGTGAATGAATCTTTACTGTTGAATATTTCATTCTTTTTATCATGTCCATAGATTATCTCAGTGAACTCCATGATTGTTTGATCTAATTGATGAACTTTCTAGGCCGTTTGATCAGCGCTCTATGTTATCTTCTCTAAGAAGCTTCGCTCTCTAGTATTGTACACTGGTTCTCCATGGAGCAACATCAATACAAGATTGATCTGAATATTTTGAGCTCCATTTTTAATTATGATGATTTCTTAGTGATCAAAATATTTATGCAATTCCATTTTCATAATATTATGATAATCAAATTGAGACTTTACAGTGTACAAAAGATTATAATTTCTTTGATAATGATTTCTATTGTTGCGATGGAGAATGGTTGTATCCTTTAAGTGAGGAAGTTCATTGTGATTCCTGAAGGTTCTAAGGTGATGATCGATGTCTATAAATAACAAAGAAGAGTTCATTTTATGTATGTTTTATCTCACATCCAAGATTTCTTTGGAGAGATAAATGGAGTTATGTGAACATCTAGTTTGTGAAGGTGATCACACTACTACTATTTTCATGAAGAATGAGAAGTAATTATATGAATCATTCGAGATAACTCGATACACATACATGTCTCTCAGGCTTAAACCAAGGTCACTGTGAACCTATTCTTGTCTGGTTTTCTTGAATATATTTGAGAAGCCATGAATAGTGTTTACTTACATTATGTGAAGAAGAACTTGTGCGCATAAACAATTTATACCATTTGGGTTTGTGCATGAAAGAAGAAATTTATATTGTTAGTGTTTCATTTATGAACACAAAGGCAAAGTGTATTATTGTACGCAAAAGAGTATATATTTCTCAAAGTGAGCATATAATTTTGTGTGAAGTAATAGTGTGCATGAGACAGAATTAATGCATAATTTACATTCACATGCATGATACATATACATAGAAAAAAGACAGATCAAATATTGTGAAAGTGATATCTGTGCATGGAGGTTTTGAGATGGGAAGCATAAATTATGAAAAAAGTATAAAATATAATTCCTCCATGCATTTAGTATCAAATATTGGACAGTGTGTGCATGAAGAAAAATATTTGAGACAGTGTGAAGGGCTTGTGCAAGTGAACATTGTATGTTATGTTGTGTATGAATTAAATAAATACATGCACATTCAATATCATTAACATACGTTGACATGATAATGAAGTGTTTTGTAAATATTCATGGAGTTCGAAGAAGTGCTTTTGAAATTTATGTTGATTGATCAGTGTGTAGAGTTTTGAGACTAAAGCTGGGGAAATAATTCTATCAGTGTTTCAAATTATTTCTCTATCCAAGTTTTCAGTGTTTAGTGAGGTCGAATCTTCTATAGAAGAAATAATTCTTTCCTAAGAAATGTTGTACTAAGACATCTGATTATATTCAGTGATCAGAATTATTTGAGAAAGTCCAGTATCAGCGAAAAGGAGATTGAATTGTACATGATCCGGTTTGATCTAAAAATATCATTGAGGAGTATCAAAGTGATCATCCTATCTGTGGATCATATTGAAGAAGAAGTTAGATATTGTGATTGGGGGGTCTAATCAGTTGTTTAAGAGGCTCAAGAGACTAGGGGGTCTAACCAATCGAATGGTTGGGGGGTCTAACTAACTGAGGTAGAAGAGTTGGATTGATAGGGGTATAACCAGAATTAACTTTAGGATCGATTAATGGGGTGTATAACTAATTTCTTCCTGAACCATTATAATTTATAAAAATATTATAGTGGATAATCCATGTTTGGGGGTATAACCAACATGGAAAGGATGTGAGTATTTGTATCGAACCTTGTAAAAATATTGTGTGTTTTGTTTCATTTAATTTCATTATTGCAAGCATGATCCACCCATCTTAACAGGCAGCAGAGGTTTTAATTAAGAGGTCAAAAAGAATTTAGTAAAAATTGGTCACATCTGATTCACCCCCCCCCCTCTTAGTGTGATTATACAATCCTTAGAAACTTTAATTAGTATCAGAGGATAGTCCTCCTGTAATTGGATCCACTATACTTGTCCATTTGTTTTTATTAGAATCATATGAAGTGTATATTTTAGTTTAAAGAAAATTCAAAAGAGATTCATATGGGAATGTATATCTCTACTCTTGATGTTAGAAATGTTTATGTTCTAGTCAAATTGGAGAGAAAAAGGAAGAAAAGAGTGGAAAATAAGTCATAGAAGAATTCAAATATGAATGAAAATCAACTGGTATCTAAAGGAAATCTAAGGGTAAATTGTTTAGTAAAATTAGTTTATGAATCAAGTTCAAGTTGTGGTGATGATATGTTCAATTCTAAAATCAGAAAGCATCTAAAGAAACTTCCTAGCGAAGTGGTCACATGTATTACCAGAGTTTTAAGGAACTTCAAGATGAAAAATTACTGCTAGAAGAAGAGGAAGATGATATGGAAGAAGCATTGACCAAAAAGGTTGTCATAGACAACAATCTCACAAAACTTTTTAAATCTAAAGAAGAAAAAATATCTATTTTCAAATAAATATATGTTGGAGATATTGAACAATTTGAAAGAAATTTTTTGTGAGAAATAAGTTTTTGAAATTGTTCATATAGAAGTTATCCATGCACTTGAAAACTTTTATAATAAATTTATGAATGTCAAAAATGATCAGCTGATTGATACATAAAAAAATAAATGATATTGAAAAATTGTTATTGAAGTAAAATCATATTCATGAAGTTAAAATTCATAAAATGAAGATATAGTGAGAAGATAGTGTGAAATTTTAAGAATATGAGAATATTTCTCTCAACTTTAAGTGTCTTGAACTTGAAGTGAAACTGAGAAATATGGAAGAGACACAAGTTGAGACTTCCCAATATGCTGAGAAAAGAATTATTTCCAAGGATTCGTCTTATAAGAGTCTTATTTATAAAAATAATCAATCTAGTGGCAATAAGAACTTGATATTATCAAAGGATAAATCTATTATAGACTCTTTAAATAAGGTAACCCTTTGTCCTGATAAATCTATGTGTACTGATGTTTTCTTGATGACTAGTAAAAATTCAATATTTAAATCTAGACAAACATGGGAGAATAATAATATTCATAAATCCATAACATCTTTAAATATGGATGTGAATAAATGAAAAAATTATTATTCCCCCAAAAAAAAGAAGAAATATGCTACCCAAAATAGAAAAATTTAAAAGATAGTCATAATGTGTTACAGAAGAAGAAATCAAGATTTTTTGGCTACTTTTGGTGCTGTTGGAAGTTTGGTCATCAATAAATTAATTATTGGCACAATATTTTATTGTATGAAAATTATAGAATTCCAACATTTAGGGGGGGAAAGTTAAATAAAAGTGGAAACCTGCACAACATAAGAAGAATTCACAGAAAAAAGAATTAGTTAATCAAGAACATATATGATTAGTTTGAAAATTTTGTGATTGTTACAACAGAAGTGGTCACTTTTATGATGAGTGATGGTATGTAACAATCTTGTACAAATCATATATTGATGCAAATACAAGATCACAACAAAAAGTGAAGTAGGTAAGAAATGAATATGACATGTCAACATTAGTATGTGAACAAAAGAAGAAGATTTCTAAACAAACAACTCCCAAGAATATTATGTAGAACAATGTGAATAGTGTCTCACCAAATAAAATATGTTTCTATTGTGGTAAGAAATGTCACATCATGGACCATTGTCAATTTTCCATGAACATTCACACTAAAGGAAGCTATTGGGACCGAGTCTCATTCAAGAGACATCGAAGAAGGTACATTTGATTTAGAAATGTATGGCTACAGCTCAGAGTAGGAAGAAGTCATATGCTGATAGATGGAGATGACCCCTAGATTTTACAAAGGGTGATCGTTTATTCCATAGGTTATCATCTAGATTGGGTCACCACAGGATACAGAGGTAGGGAAAGCTAGCGACTAGGTTTGTAGGATTGTTTTAGGTTATAGAGAGAATCGGGCTGGGGGCGTACTAATTAGTACTTCTATAGAAATTCATCACTATGCATTATGTTTTCCATGTGTCACAACTATAGAGGTATCACCCCGATCCTTATCATGTGATTGATGTGGAAGAGGTTGATCTCGAGATAGATTCATCCTTTAAGGAGCATATGATACATGTTTTGGGTTGCAGTGAGAAAGTGTTATGGGGAAAGACCTTTCCATTAGTTCATGTGTTATGGACACATGGAAATTTTCAAGAGAAAACTTGGGAATGGGAACCATATATGAGAGCTCAATGGCCTAATCTTTTTGGCTCCAAATATTAGAGAAGTTCGGGAGTACACCTCGAGGATCTATAATAATGTGGGGAGATTGTAAGATCCTAGCCTTTTCTGGAGCAATCTCATTCATGTTTTTAGGTATTTTTTGCTTTTATTAAGTACCTTTGGGTTGTGGTATAACCTGGGGGTGTTTGGGTGAAGTTTTAAGGAAATTGGGAAAATAGGGGGTTGTGCACAGTTTGTGCATGGTTTGGCCAAACCGTGCGGAAAATGTAAGTAGGCACGGTTGGTGCACGGTTTTCCTAACCGTGCACCATCAAACCACGTAGGTAGTGGAAGACCGCATCGTTGGAACACGTTTTGGCCTAACTGTGTAGCCTCCTAGGTGAAACCATGCGTGTGGCCCAGTTTATTCTAAAAATTGGTTTTAAAATAACCCAAACCCCCGTGAAACATCTCTAATTAGACTTAGGCTTAATATTGACAATTTCTAGGTGTTCACAAATCCTTCTAGAGGGATTCCTATGAAATCTGAACACCGTTCTTTGAGATCGAAATCTTGATTTGAAGATCCACTCTCCTCCTAGTAAGTGGATTTCATCTCGATGCTTCTCCCATTATTTCTCTTATCTTTTCTAGATCCTTTCATGGAATATATTCCCCATTTTCATGGATATAAACTTATGAGTTGAGATCTAGATCTAGGATTGTGGATCTAGATCTAGATTTTCAAGATCTTGATTTCCTTTGATCTTCATTTTAGTTTAGGGATTTAGATCTGAAGCTTGATCAACAATGTTGTCCCACTCGAATTTTGGGGATTTCCATTGGACTAACTTCCTTCAATAAATCTAGGAAGGTGGTATAAATCAAACTCCCATAGTCGTGATTTTGATATGTGTATGATTTTATGATTTTATATCTTTCCTTAATAATTGATTTCCTAAATTGGAGTAATTAGGAATCTAAAATTGAATTGAGTTTTCCTCAGTGATTAATTGAAAATTGAATCACGGAAAAAACATAGGGGGGTTTCCCAAATTGATATTTTTTGGAGATTGAGTATGGGTTGAGATATTGTATTTGAGATATTGAATTGATTGTGTGAAGATAATTAATTGGTGGTAATTAATTATGAAATGATGTTTGGCTGAGAAAGATAATTAATTAGGAGAATTAATTATGTATCATGATGTTGACCAAAGATAATTAATTGGGAGGATTAATTATGTGTCATTATTTTGATCAAATATAATTAATTGTGAGAATTAATTATGGCAAGTTGAGATTTGATATAGATAATTAATTGTGAATAATTAATTATGGAATGAGAATGGTGTTGATTTATTAATTAATTGATGGATTAATTAATGGGCTATGTGTTTAGTTAATTATTGAATTAACTAATGGCCTTCGAAATTTTTAACTAATCTTTGGATTAGTAAGGGATTAATGTGGAAAATTCTTGTGAATTAAATAATGATTAAATGGATGAGATTTTTTGGTTCTAGACATGGCGTTCTAGACTAATTAGAAGTTGGGAGTTGGACATGGCGTTCCTCCCCAATAGTTATCCAAGCTTGAGATTATGGGGTTCTAGGCATAAAAACCTACACCGAATGATAAAAGTAGTTTTAGGCATAAATACCTACACTAAACAAGATTGTGGTTCTAGGCATGATGACATACACCAATGAATGATAATAATGAATGATTATTCAACTAGGATTTGGGGTGTTAGGCATGACGACCTACAACAAATGATTAATGATAATGAATTATTATTCCAATGATAAATATGAATTTATCTTGGCATAATGTGATGATTAAAGATTAAATGAAAATGTAATAACTCTTTAAATTATGCATTGTATTTGTTGATTCATAGAACTGCATGCATTATCTTTTGACTAGAATCGTTTTATAAATCATTGGTGGTGACCTGCTAAGTTGTACTTGCACCCTATTTGGGTAGCCTGATCAGCACCTGAGAAGACTTTTCAGTTGTAGGACAGGATAAGGGAAAGGCTCTAGGATAGGTTTTAGTTTTGGATTGGAGCATGGGAGAGGGAACTGGACATGGTTTGGGACCCACTTGGGAGTTGTTGTGTCTTTACTTTGAGTTGCATTATAGACACTTGACATTGCATTTTTATATTATGTTTTACCTTTCAGTTGACTATTGTATCTTCATGTTTTGGTTATCATATGACATGGATTTATTCTGGTTATTTATACGCTTCCGTACTTGGTTATTGTTATTTTCTTACATTGATGTTTTATTCTGATAAAATAGGGTATATTCTCCCTGAGACTGACTTACTAGACCCTCACTTCTAGTTGGAACCCTCCAGCGTACAGGGAGGCACACTAGAGGGCATGTGGCCAATCGGACCGAGTCACCATTCAGTGGATTTCGGGTTAGGGTGTCACATGCTTAATCCTAAGGAGGATTCCCATTTTTTTGGGTGGGGCTTACTCCTAAGGAGTATTTCCATTTTTTTTCTTGGTTAGGGATTACTCCTAAATAGGATTCCCATTTTTTTGGTTGGTTGGGGCTTACTTCTAAGGAGGATTCCCTTGTGTGGTTTTGTTGAGGATTACTTCTAAGGAGGATAGCCATTTGTGGTTTGGTTGGGGATTACTCCTAAGGAGGATTCCCATTTTTTTGGTTGTGTATTACTTCTAATGAGGATGCCCATTTGTGGTTTAGTTGGGGATTACTCCTAAGTAGGATTCTTATTTGTGGTTTGGTTGGGGCTTACTCCTAAGGATGATTCCCATGTGTGGTTTGGTTGGGGATTAATCATAAGGAGGATTTCCTTTTTTTTTGGTTTGGTATTAATCTTAATAAGGATTCCCATTTTTGGTTTGGTTGGGAATTAATCCAAATGAGGATTCCCATTTTTGGTTTGGTTGGGGGTTACTTCTAAGAAGGATCTCCATTTGAGTTTTGGTTGGGGATTACTCCTAGGGAGGATTCCCCTTTTTGGTTTGGTTAGGGGTTACTCATAAGTTAGATGCCCATGTGTGGTTTGGTTGTGGCTTAATCCTAATGAGGATTCCCATTTGTGGTTTGGTTGGGGCTTACTTATAAGGAGGATTCCCATTTGTGGTTTGGTTGGGGCTTACTCCTAAGGAGGATGCCCATTTGTGGTTTGGTTGGGGATTACTCCTAAGTAGATTCCCATTTTTTATTTGGTTGGGGATTACTTCTAAGGAGGATGCCCATTTGTGGTTTGGTTGGGGATTACTCCTAAGGAGGATGGTCGTGTGTGGTTTGGTTGGGGCTTACTCCTAAGGAGGATGCCCATGTACCAGTTTAATCTGTCATAGGAGTCTGGTGATGAGGTTTTAGGAGTATCTAGAGGAGTTTATCAAATCAAGGTACTCGAGGAATCCAAAAGGATAATATCAATGCACAACACAAGAAAGTAACCAAGTGGAGTATGTTGACTCAAGTAATTTCAAGGTGTGTGGAGGAGTATCTCGAATGATGGTATTCTAGGGGTAGACATTAAGGTTTTATGAGGTGAAACCGTAAATGTCCTCGACCCATCCCAAAAAGTTTATGGTGTGATTGTCCATTTTTCATGGGGTTCAGTGATGGAATCAAAGGGACCAGGCTGAATGGTTGAGATCAGATCCCAGGATTGATCTCGAGTGTGGGTGTGGGGGTGGAGTCCCTGTGGTATGGACCAACGGGAGTGCACAGGTGGGTCACCCAAGTGGGATGTGTCGGTGGTTCACTGAGGTGGGTCACGTAGGTGGGTCAACCAGGTGATCCTCCTAGGTGTTTCATGTAGTTGGGTCACCCAAGTGGGATGCGTAGGTATTGGTCACCTCGGTGGGTTGCGTAGGTGGGTCTCCCAGGTGGGTTACACAAGTGGGTCACTGAAGTGGGTCACTCAGGCGGGTCTCTTAGGTGAGTCGCCTAGGTGGGTCACATAGGTGGGTCACCCAGGTGAATCACTCAAGTGTGGGTCATCTAGATGCTAGGATAGGTTCCACTCCCTAATGAGGGTGGGCCATGATAGATCACCCAAGTATTGCTGGACTACTTGGGAAAAGGACCAACGCAGCCAGAGCCCTCTCCTGGATTTGTTGTCCGGGAGTTCAGTTGTCCTCCTAAAATTAAAGGTTGATCGGTTTATTTATAGACTCACTAGTGGGAATTCATGGATGGGACTATGTGTATGGCATGCATGGATGGGCCTTCATAGATGGCCTTCACATATGGCCTATGCAGATGGAGCAATTTACTTTATAAAATTTTCCAGTATTCCGAGAGCCATAATTTTTTATCTATAAGTCCTTTTGGGCTCCGTGACCAATCAAATAAAAGATCTCTAAAAGATATACACTTATTTATATATTTAATACACTGAATATTCTCATAATAAAATCCAAAATTGAATTTTGACGCATCAATACCTTTTTATCATTGACCTTGGAAATCCACAACCTACTCCTTAAGGGGAGATCTTTCCACTTATCCCTCATTATGGAGTAGTCTTTTGGAATATTGAAATCTAGCCTAAATCTTCTTAATTAATAGTGAAACATTTATACTGAAACTTGAAATTTGTTGTCTGAGTGAGGATCACATCATGAATTCTGTGGAAAAGTGCATGAAATGCATTTTTCAATGTCAACAAAATCCCCTCCCCCTTATAATTAGATTCTTCCAGAACGAAAATAATATGGTTCTAAGGAAACTATAGGGAACATTGATTCATTCCAAAATCATTTAGTGGAATTTGGTGCTACATAAAGTATGGAAGGATGATCTAATTTTTGTCTAAGTCATGGGGCCTAGAAAACATAGTTTGAATGATGTTGAGGTCATATGGAAAGCCATACAAACTTTGTGTCTTTTGCTTCACCATCCTAATTTTTTACTAAACTCAATATGTATGAGAATTAGTGGGTGAGACTTGGATTTTTCTTTGGCCACCCTTTTTTTGGGTTTTCAACCTAACATGTTTTTCACCTTTTATATTTTCATTACTCAATTTTTCCTAATCCATATAGAGTACGGGTCTAGCAAGCTGAGACTCGTCTTTGGTCTAGAGTTCCCTTTTTGGGTTTTCAATATAGAGATTACTATGTCTCTTTTCGTGGGTAGTTTAAAGTCATGAAAGTCATACTAATAAGGCATCTGTTTAAGATCGAATAGATTTGACCATATATTTTGAAATAATGACCCAAACAAATCTTTCCAATTAAGAATGTTTTGAATTTCTTCATATACTTACAAGGGGAATCTTGAGCCACTATTTTTTGGTTCTAGAATCTAAAACTTGTTATTTGATAATATAGGAGGTCTATCCTAAGAACAAAGTTACCACTGGTTGATGAACCCATTATGAGGGTTGTTTCATTCAAGTCCAACTGGGGCATGTACTACATAGTTAAATAGCGGCATCCTTAGGATGATAGGACCATTATGTAGGTGACTTATGCAAGGCCAACAGGATCACATACTACATAATTAGGTAAAGTAGTTCTCAGGTATTAGACATTATATTTTTGATGGTCGAATGAAGCATATGAAGATTCGGATTTCTCAAGACTACAAGGGTGGTTTTTCTAAGGTAAGATGTCTACGAATGAAGGTAATATATTATTGGTACTGGCCATGAATGGGAAACTACTTCTAAAAAAATTGGCATGAATGGAGGAGGGTACATTTTTTCATATGGTCGATGTTAGGGGGAAGGCCCTCTTTTTGAAAAATGATGAAGGAATCATGTAGTTTAATGTTGTATGACTAAGACACTGATCATGTGTTAAGTAATAAGGAAATTATGTTGTGCAGTTTAAATTCATGCATAAATGATATCATGGGGGATTTAATTTAAGGTATTTAGCTTTGACTGAAGGTTTGATGGTTCTTCAATTCATGGTAGCCTATCTGGAAATGTGTTACTATATTCAAGTGTGAGAGGAGAAAGTTGTAGGGTGTAACATGGGGGTCTCTAAATCTAAAGAGTGGTATCGGTAAAAAGGTCTTATAGAATTAGAGGAGGTCACTCCCAAGAATAAAGTGACCACTAGTTAAAAACCCCGTTATGAGGGTTGTTTTATGCAAGGACAACTAGGGAACATACTTCATAGTTAAATAATGGCATCCTTTGGTTGAAAAACCCATTATGAGGGTTGTTTTATGAAAGGATGACTAGGGAATGTACAATATAGTCAAGAAAAAGAGTTCTCAATAATTATGAAATTCTATCAGTAAAAACTGATGAAATTTTATGGAGATTAGGATCTTCCCAAGCATAGAGTTTAGCTTGTGAAAGAAAGGTACCTGAACATGGAAAGATCATTTCAAGTTGATATTTCCAAAGAATCATAGAAGCAGGTACTCTATGCAGGTCTGACCGAAACGTAGGAAGATGGTGCATGTAGTTTTAGGTCATATGACTAGGACTATCACACTAAGGAAATTAGTGAACTTTATGGCCTTTCGAATCAAGATTATTCCAATATGATTCAAACACATGGATGAGGAAACTATAAACCATAGTCTTGGGGGTTATCAGATCAAGAGATAGAAAATAGGACAGATATACAGGATAACTATGGATTTTTTTTTAAATATGGGTTTCAATATATTCTCATCAATTCTGACGAGGATAGAAGAGGATTCTTCCAATGGAGAAGTTAGCGCTATTTGAAAAAATCATTATGAGGTATATTTTATGCTATCCAAACTAGGGAACATACTAAATAGTAAAATAGTGGTATCCTTTGGATAATAGGCTTGTTATGTGGGCGACTTATGCAAGGATAACTGGGGGCGCATACCATGTAGTTAGGAAAAGGAGCCTTCAAGTATCATACATTCTATCACCAAGAATTTAAGAATGATTGTGAAGATCTGAAAGTGTCCAAGATTAGGAGTATGACATGTGGTGGAAAAGTGTTTGAGCACAAAGGAAGAGTCTATAACAACATCGTTCATGAGTTTGGAATCCCTTGAATAGATCTAACTCATATGTGGAAGGGGGGATATTTTTGTTTCCTTGGTCAGTTCCCCTAATGAGGGGGGCTTGTATTAAAAGCTCCTATGTGGATATTTTTTTTAACATGGGAGAGGAGGAATTTTTGTATTTACTCCATGGATGGGACTAGGATCTAAATCTGAGTCTTTACTATGTATATTAATGGGATGATAATTAATCCATACATAGTTCTTTGGGTACCAAGCAGTTTAAAGTCATGTGGAAAGGACATCATGTTGTACAGTTTAAATTTATGCAGCAAGGACATTAGCCATGAAATTTAATGTCATGTGGTAAGAACATTAGGTGTCTTAATGTGACGATTAATAGGATAATGTGTCTAAAATAGGGCATAGATCCCAAGTGTCACTACGTATCTTGTCAGAGTAAGAATCAAGCCACACATAGTTCTAATAGATATGGGTTTACGTGTAAAGTGATAACTCGTATTGGATCTACTCGTGTAGATCTGACTCATACATGGGAGAATAGGAAATTTTCCATGTTATGCTATAGTTGGGCCCATAATTAAAGATTTGTACGTCACTATGTATATCATTTGGGTGAGAATCAATCCACACGTAGTTCTTGAAGGATCATTCAATTTATCATCATGTGGCCAAGACGTGGATGATTTTGATGTGAAAAGTAATATTGGGGTTGGACTGAGGTGTAGGACTCAGGCGTCACTGCATATCTTGTGGATACAAGAATAAATCCATACATATTTCTTAAACATATTATGCAGTTTATTATCATGTGATAAGGACATATGGTCTATCTTTTAGGGTCTTACAGCTAAGACCAGGGTAACCCTGATGATTATTAATACACCTTATTTATGTAGAGAACTCCTTTACCAAAATCCCAAGCCCACATGAGCTATGATCAGTGTGAGAAACAAGGAGTGTTAAAGGTTTCTTTGAAAACATATGGTCAACACAAGTGAAGGATAGGGGTATTTCAGTTATGTGGTGGCTGGTCCAAAAGATAGGATCTAGGTATCGCTACTTATATCATTGGGATGAGAATCAAGCCATATGTAGTTATTGATTATACCATGCAATTTAATGTCATGCGGAGAGGATAAATATGAACCAATGTGGAAGGACGACAATGTTGCAATTGGACTAGGGTATAGGACCCAGAAATCACTGCATATCTTGTTAGGAATCACTACATATATCATTGGAGTGAGAATCAAGCCACACGTAGTTCTTGAAATTTTGGTTCCCCACACCAACTAGGTTACGACATGGGGAAAGGGGATTTAAATATTTTCCATGATAATGGGTTTTCCCAAAACATGAGTCTAGGTATCACCATGCATCCATTGTAAAGATAATAAAACCATACGTTCTGGAAAATTTTCATGTGCATATCTAGTTCGAACATAGGGAAAGAATAAATTTTTTGTATGGTCACGATTGAACCTGATATTGGAGATTTGGGCATCACAGTGTATCTCAATATAATGAGAATAAATCCACACATAGTTCTTGGACATATTGTGTAGTTTACTATCATACAATGAGGACGTGAAAATGTTGGGACTTACACTTGTAAAAAGGGGTCTCAATTCCATTATGGAGTGAAAATGATGTGTGTAGGGATTATTCATAGGGTCGGCCCATCTTTATTCCTCAATTCTAGCCAAGAGGGAATCTTGACCCACTAAGGGGTTATCACAATGTAATTGGGACCTACAGTGAGATGAAGGCCCATTTTAAAGGGACCATGAGAGGTATCCCAACTCATGGTACACTAGGGGTTTATTAACGTCAAATGAAAGGGATGTTAACCACATAGTTTAATGTCATGCAGTAAGTAAAGTAGGTTTCTTGAAGTTTGTTATCATGTGACAAGGACCCACTATATAGTTTCACATCTTGAAGATTAGATGATGATGCTACATAGTTTAACCTACAGTTAGGATGATGATTCCATGTATTTTAAAGTCCTCTGGCTAAGATAGTAAAACAATGTTGAAAATTACCCAGTGTTGTGGGATGGGGGTTCTCATGTTCGCCATTTTTCACCAAATTCAATTTGTGGGCTTATATGGATGCTTCTAGATGAGTCTACTAGAAGGGTACATTAGTGAAAGTAGGT
The DNA here is from genome assembly GCA_963277665.1 of Viscum album. Lineage (NCBI taxonomy): Eukaryota > Viridiplantae > Streptophyta > Magnoliopsida > Santalales > Viscaceae > Viscum > Viscum album. Next base: position 1,262,309,130 of record OY728158.1, on the reverse strand, counting down.
GTATGTTCATGATCGTCGTTTTCCACCAGATTTGAGTGGTGGGATTCTTTGAATGCTACCAAATGAGTCTATTGGAAATCTGTATTACTATGGAAAGGTGTATGTTCCTGCTCTCCATTTTCCACCAGATTTGAGTGGTGGGATTTTTTGGATGCTGATAGATGAGTCTACTAGTTGGATGCATTATTTCGGGTAGGTCTATGTTTCTACTTTTCGTTTTCCACCAGATTTGAGTTGTGGTCTTATTTGAATGATGCCAAATGAGTCTTCTAGAAGGCTGAATTGGTGAGCGTAGGTGTATGTTCCCTATTGCTAGTTCCCACTAGATTTAAATGATGGTTTCCTCCTCCAACTCCTAAACTAAGTTGTCCTCATGTTCTATAGAATCTGTAAGGGAATATTTGATGAAATTAACTAATTCAAAACACATTTCTAACATTCTATTAGTGTATTTGTGAGACTACCTCCTTATGCACCCTCCATGAGGTTTTTTTCTATCCTTTTCTGATTCTCTGGGAATCGTTTGACAAAAAATAATCTGGAGGGAATATCTAGATCATTCAGTCATGTGTGTACCAAAGGAGGGAACCTAGTCATGGAATGGTACAAACTAAGAGGACTAATTTTTTGATGCTTCCCCTAATCGGGAGAAAATTGATTCCTGCTGAGGAGGTGATTATTTAGGTGAAAAATACCCTAACCCTAAGGTCTAGGATTGTTCCTGTTCTACTTTCACAAACCTTTGGTCCTGGTTGACTGAACTTGAGGTCTAGATTAAAAAATACCACATCCATGTGGGTGGCGGTTTCTCCCAAACTATTGTGGCAGATATTACCACAGTTGCTCTTCTGATTTTATGGAGTTATGTTCAAACATGGGTTGGGTTCATCATTTGGATTTCACTTTAATAGCCAGTTTCCAAAAAAAATTGTGCTATTTCTAATATTTGTTCAATCTAAATACTAACATCCTCTAACCAGGATTCCTAGTTGATATCCTCAGATGTGTGATGCAAGAGTATCTCAACGACCTTCTCTCTTATGGACTGAAATTGGTGAGAGTCGATCGGGAACTATTCTTATTGAGCATATTTTTGGTCATAAATAGATTCCATTTGTTTTAGTCTACCTGGGGTAGTGACGTTGCATGATACCACTTTTAGTTGGATTTACTAATTAGGTAGTGTAGTGAAATGAAATTCTCTATGTGAACTCCATCCTTTAATATAAATACTAGATGGGGTATCTATGATAAGTTGTTGCAAAATCATTAGTGCATCGAGGCTTGTGTGTTAAAGGGATTCTTTCTATTTCTTGATCTTTGGATGTTAGGAAGCTAGGATATATGCCAAGTTAATTTGGTGTTATAACCCTTATATTACCTTGATGTGATTTTGATATTCTTCATAGTGTAATACCATTGCTTTTAAGTAGAGAATAGTTTTACATGTGTTAAGGTGGATCTCATGCATATAATATTCCAATAATGCCTCTGGAATGCTATATTGAGGGGTTTCTAAAGGCCATAACATGACTGTTATGTTGTCTTTAGCAAGTTGTTTCCTCATATTTACGAGATCTTATTTGTATTTCACTATAGATTACTTGACATGGTCAGACCAAAGTGGACTCTTTCTGATTTTCTTGTCATAAGTAATAGGATTGGTTGGGATTTCCTCTTCTATATTGGAAGGAAAATGACCCGAGGTTGGTTCATAGAATGACTACCTTCTTGGGATATCTTGAAGTTGAGAATGGATTTCACCTGCCAGCGATAAGGCATCATACATGACTATCCTTGTGTTTTAAAGTAGCTCATGATATGATGGGTTTCTCATCACTACATTTAAAATTGGGGAATTATTTTGACAGTACAAATAACTATTACGAAGAGAAATTTCGCAAAAAACACCATCATGGGGAGGACCACCATGGTGGATTACATCAAGGGGAAGATACTCATGCTCCTTGGTCTTCTATCCACATGGAGGGTTGTTGTGGATCTCATCAAAAGATATGCTCTCAAGATCAACCGAATTGTTTTCGTGAAGCAATCCTTCAAGATGAAATGTCTTATGAGGATCTTTAGAATTACTATTATTACTCCCATAATTTGGTAATGGGAGGTTAGTATTTTGAGTTGTGATATATAAGCATTTTAGGGCTTCTAGAACTCCAGTATTAAGTGAATCCTGGTCGTAGATCAGATCTCGATTTTCCCATCATGTCTGGTGAGGATTCTTCTTAGATGTCTTCTTATGAGAGATTTGGGCCACTTACTGGGAGAAGTGGTTGTCATGGTAGGTGTTTTTGAATTTCTTGGAGTGTCCATTAGAATAGTTCGATTACCTCTAATTAAAGTGGGTTTATATTACCGATATAGTTTTCTATTTGTGGTTTGGTTGGGGCTTACTCTTAAGGAGGATTCCCATTTGTGGTTTGATTGGATCTTACTCCTAAGGATGATTCCCATGTGTGGTTTGGTTGGGGATTAATCCTAAAGAGGATTCCCATTTTTTCTTTGGTTGGGTCTTACTCCTCATGAGGATTTCCATTTATGGGGATAGATTTATCTTTCTGTACCTCAGGCACTAATTTGGTTGTCGTGATGATGTTTTGGCAAGTCTGTAGGTTGTGGGAAGGAATTTTCATCTTCCCTTTCACCATTACCAAGATGTTATTAGTGAATTAAATGGTTAGAATGGAAATATATGCCCATTTCATATCTAGAGTAGGTGTATGTGCCTTCTCATATCCTCCCTTTCCTACAAGTGGATACTAACAATACTCGTGTGGGGTCAAAGGATTGAGTCTTCCCCCTAATTTTTGTTGGGAATTTCTGACTGACTTCTCTGGGCACTACTAGATGCGACTACTAGAATGCATGATGGGTGCAGGTAGTTTTATGTTCCTTCTTATAGGTTTCCACCATATTTGATTGGTGGTATTCTTTGAATGATTCTAGGAGAGTTTTTTGGCCATCTGAATGAAGGTGAATGGGTGTATGTGGCTGCTTTATTTCTTCCACCAAACTGGTTTGATGGGATTCTTAAGAGGGGAAAAGGTGTCAACCTATTCCCTAGTTGTTCTTCATCCTTGGAAGGCAATCTTGCATGCCCGAGTCTAAAGGACTTGGGTCGGACAGTCAAGGACAACACCCTCATCATGTTGAGGGTTCACTGTCATGCAAAGTTAGCGGTAAAGATTTTTGGAAGGATCCCTTGAGAATGACCTCTATGTCTCCTGGGTGAGGCCTTATGCAGAATCAGTTTCCACCTCCCTATGATATAGTATGGAATAGATATCGCATTCTGAGGATAGACTTTCTAAATATTTGAAGACAATGGTCAGTGTCGTCTGTTATAAGACCACCAGTCGCCATTGATTAGACGATTGGTGGGGCTTGGTGAGATGGAGGGTCTTTCAAGTAGACTCCAAGGTCAGGATTGTACCATGCTGATGGTACTCCCTAACTAGTGCATTAGATACCTAGCGTTGAAGATGTCAGGTCGGTGATGATGTTCGTCACATGGATGAAGACCCAACCTGAGTGGATACTAAGGAATTCATCCATGAGAGATAGAATGATGCCATTATATTGAGGGGAGTTTTATAAAGTTCATTTAATATATGATGGACATACAAATAAGAAAACCCTATCAAATAATTATCTCAAATACATGTGTGAATGATCATCTTTATTGTCCCTCATTCCATTTGAGAGTGGGAGGGGCCTAACATATAGGTGATGTTATCAACTTGGTTAAGGATTCAAGTCGAGTTCACCATTTTTTTTCCATCTCTGAAATGTGTGTTTAGGTTTGGAAACACTATTTCCAAAAAAATTCCAATGGGTTTGTTTTGGAACAAGAAATACCAAATGGTTCTATATTTTATGGTACCTACTTTCCAAAGGCAAGCACTCATTAGATTTATTAACCAATGATTTTTAAGAACTCGTATTGGTCGAGAGGATGGGAGGTCAGGATCATCACACCCTTTTAGGGGGAATTTTTTCCTACTTCAGAACTCTCTTATAGATTTATGAAATATTCTTGAATCCTTCATTAATTCCAAAGTATTATTTGGTTCATCCCATGAGTATAAATCAATTATTAGCATGTATAGATTTTAGAATCATCTGTATGTATCTAAAGTTCTTCATCAATGGAGATATCTATATATATCTAAGGTTCTCCATATATGGTATCCTCTTATGTACTACTTATATATTCTTTTGGTCGTTATTACAATGATTATGGATTTATATCCACAAAGTGGGGAACTCTGGAGTTTATTTTCATCTAGGGAGACGGAGGTCACTCTGGAATTTATCATCATCCTGGGAGACGTGATTTGTTTTTATGCCAGGATCAAACCCATAGATGGGATTCCTATGTATCCTTGTGATAGGAATTATAACCCACATAGTTCGGTCCCGCTTAATGGGGAACATCATACCTTTTAAGGTCATGTGATAAGGACCCAACCATACAGTTTAATATCATGTGGAAAGGACGTCTAAGAGAAAGGTGCCTTGTCAAAGTTTTGTGTGGGAATTATTCCAAATAATCTCAAGTAACTTGGAAGGGATATGAATTTACAAGTTTAATCATACCCTGCTTGGGATATGGCCCAAAAGAATAGGGTTGATTTGGGGTTTTGGATTTTAACCTCGAGGAGGCTTCCTACATATCCCATTTGGGTGGGAATCAAATCCCACATAGTTCGATCATGAATACCCATGCCTATGAAGGCCCTCAAGGGAATGTCTCGTAGGGGATTATGGATATTTTATATGATTAAGTTGGATCTTATTCCTAAAGAGGATTCCCATGTAAAGGGACCATGAGGTAAGTTTTAAATCATGGTTATTTTGGGGCTTAAGTTGGGGCTTACTCCTGAGGAGGATTCCCATATTAAGGGAATTATGATTGGGGATTATTCCTAAGGAGGATGCCCATTGAGCTCGGTCCCTAAATGGGATTTCTATGTATCCTGGTTAGCAATAATCATATTTCTCATATTTAAATCAGTATCATGTATTGTTTGGGTTTCATGATCACCACTAACCTATAAGACCACATGAGTCATGCTCGGTGTGAGAAACAATAGGAAGCAGAAGATTTGACAAACCACACGATCTTCTTTTATCTACATGTGGAAAAGTGCTGGAAAATCTTAGTGATTACTCCTAAGAAGGATGACCTTACACTAGATTGGACTTACTGTAACGCCCCGACCCCAGCTACCCAGAGCCGGTGCATTACTTCGTAACATTGGCATGATCACAAAAGATCAAGTCTTGAAAGACCGATTAGTTTAGTAGCCTTGGAAACACTAGATATATTCGTAAACGTTACATTACATCATAAAGTGAAAAACTACAATAACAAAGTCTCCATAGTCCACACTCATATCCTCTTCTGACTATCCCTGCAGGTCATTCATAAAATACTTCTTCACATCCTAGAAAATATTAAAACATTGAAAGGGGTGAGCTCAGATGATCAGTAAGGATAACAATATAGCGGAAGCTTTCATCAATAAACATAAACATTTAAGGCAATGTATAACTAAAACAAAAGCCTTTTAAACATGAACTTAAACATAATATGGCAAAAGTAAAATGAGATAATTCCATTTACTTATTCACATGGATATTCTACTGGTCGAATAATCACATGCAATATCAATAACCACTTTCATAATGATGGAATACATAATGCCAGACTATCATAACCACGTAGCCAAGGCCTCGTGCCAAGACCACAAATAAGATTTTGTCAAGGCCTCGTGCCAAGACACTAGTTTTTCTCATGAGACCTGCCGATGCATCGAGGAGCTATAGCGGGCTCCACCCGTCACTTATTAAGTCCAATGCATTCCTCATATGAATAGGTTTAAACATATCATAAACCATAACATAATCGTATCACATAAAACATGCATAAAAGAAACATAACATTTCCACATTTCAATCACAATATATAAATACAACACATTGATATAATAAAAATTCTTTCAAAACCATTTTCAATACCAAAATAAAAGAAAGTTAAAACTTTGTATTTATTTTTCATTAAAAAAAAGTGATGGCTTGTAGAGGAAGCCGAAACTCAAATAATGGTCACAGCGGCGGAGAAGTCGTTGTCGCCGCATAAGTACGGAAAGAAAAACATTCCCTTTTTGTCGTTTATTAAAATTCTTCGTATAAAAAATATTCCTTTTGAATAAACGTAAAAGTCAAAGGGGTTTATACACCGTATAAAAGAAAGTTGTGTATAAAACCAAATATGCCTCAATGAAAGGAGATTGAGACGAAGTCCTTAAAAAGATTATTTTTAAAATAACATAGATCTATTAAGTGTATTCACTATATTTACACATAAATAAAGTATAAATACAAGATAGTACATAATAATATCATGCCATAATTTGAAAGTAGGATATTAACCCAAAGAATGGAAATTGGTTTAAGAAGTTCCCTTACCTCGTGTCTGACTTGACTCAACCGTTCTTTAACCTCCTGAATAATAAACTAGAGTTAATATATACCTTATTAAGAACCATTTTCAATTTCATTATCCTTATTATATCACTTATTATAATGATATGAACATTATGTAATTATTTAAGTTAATAACGGTCGTTTTGTCGATCTTTGGTACTTGAGTCAACAATAAACTTCTTATAATTACAAGTTGTTTATGTGGTAGAATATTCATTATCTCCAGAATTATATTCATGATTTAGATGTCATATATATATTATATATCCAGTATATACATTCATTTATAATATTATGTAACATTTAGAGGTAAGAAATGAAATGCACCGTTCATGGAGACGGTAAGTCGTACGTACGCATGAACGCTACTTTCATTTCAATTTCATATTTAATGGAACGAAATCATAATGATATAAATTTATAATATAATTCCAGTATAATATAGTGTATAATACCATTTACTCCATCCTTTATACATCCCACATATGGCATTAACAATTCAAATCACTTTGAGGGGGCGGTAGTCCGCACTTCCTAAAATGAAATTATCGTGTTTTATCCATAATGGAAATCATAAAGTATGACATAAATGAGAAATAAAGAAGCATAAGTAAAACATAAACATATTATATATCATATATAAAAATAGTGACATCTAAATGGCCACCTTTGAAGGTGTTATATGAGTGTTGAACAATCATCGTTTCGTGAGGCAGAAATTCACCATCCACAGAAACCGTATGTTCTTTAACCATTAGATGTAGGTGTGTGTAATTGTAGCTCTAATACATCTTATAAAAACATACTAGTATATTGAGGATACTGGTGTTGTTACAAAAGAAATGAATAAAAAGATTTTAGGGGGTTGGAGAAGAAAAATAAAACAAAACAACATTAGTGAAGACATTACCTCAAAATCGGGTAACTCTTTTTGATTTGAGCCAAAGGCTTCCTTGGGAAGAGTTCTGCCCAAAGTGAGGCTTCTAGGAGTAATATAGGGAAGTTGGGAGAGTATTTGGGCAGAGTTTGGCCGAACCAAATGTCTTGAAAGTGTAAATGAGGTGGGAGAGGTGGGGGCCTTTTATAAGTGGAGAGGAGGGGCACTCTTGGAAAGTAAAGAAAAGTCACTTTATTATAAAATGAGTTTCGGATTTTAGAGGTCCCACACTTATATAATTCGAGTATAAGATGATAAGGGTTCGAAATATACTCATCCAATAGGTTTTTGACAAGTGTACGCTTTGGATTTTACATTATCTTTCCATTTTATTTAAATCGTTAAATAATGAGGTCATCGCTGCATCATCATGATGTCATAAATAATTTAATATATTTAATGTCTAAAAATTATAAAAAAAATACTATGATGTAGGAAATCTTTTTATCTTTCTAATGAATATTTATAGTCAAAATTTGGACTTGTGTAACCCCACTTAAAAATTGTTTTACTAGAATCACTCATGTTTGTGTCAATTTAATTTTAACATTAAATAAATATATATTAATGTCATTTTCCAACCAAAGTGGCTCCATGGGGTCCCCAAGTTGACCCATGGGTTGTCTTGGTCGGCCATGACTCATCCAATAGGATTAGGACAAGTTTCAAGCTCATCTCATATTATTAAAACATTATTTTTACCTTAAACTACACTAATTACCTCTAATCGCGATTAAGAACTTAAAAGTTACTATTCACCAAAAAATTATTTTAATCTCATTGAACCACATTTTACTTCTTAATGACAACCATGTATGTCGGATTTTTGAAAATCAAATCACAGAAGTGGTAATATTTCATTTAAACGAAAAATCAGTTTTTAACAGCCACTTAGTGGTTTCACTATTCATCAAAAATTGAAGTTTTTCAGAATAAGGCCAAAATTTCACCCTAAGATATAATTGATATTCCGAATTCAAAAATGATGTCTATTTTACAAAATTCCAAACATATAAGTTGAATTAATTAATTTTATAATTAATTCCCGCTGTTACAACAAATAGCGTGTTTTTAAGAAACAATTTATATCAAAAGATTGGCAATTGTTTATGTCCAATTTCAATGTTAAATTAATTATAATGACCACCATTGGATAAAATGGTAAAAATATATTATAATTATACTTTAAAACCACTAAATAGTATAATTTATCACTATAAATTATTTTGATTAGAAAAGTTGTTTTTAAGTATTTTTCACTATTCATAAAAAATTAGAAGTTCTCAGAAAAATACCAAAAATTCAACATAGGCTAATTTCGATATTCCGAATCCAAAAATGAAGTCCATTTTGAAATATAAAATTTCTATAATTTTAAAAAGTGGGTATTACTATTCATAACGGCTACTTTGATTAGTTGCGGTGTGTTAGAACTCGAAGTTGCGTACAATGCAAGCTATTGCATTATTGAATGAGAAGCGTATCATGGAAGCTCGGGGTGTTACATTCTCCCCTCCTTCAATAAATTGCGTCCTCGCAATTTGAAATTTTTCTTTGAAAACAAAAGGTTGAAAATAGAAAATACCTTTGTGAAAACCCACATCGGAAATAAGGTTAATAAAAATATAACTTTAAAAGATAGAAAGATAAGTACAAAGGTCACCTGAGATAGCCCATACTAGGATTCTATGAAAATATGGATATGGAGGAGAAACAAACTATCAAGGTCTGATGGAGAGTTATACAAAACAGGATTAGGAGAAAGTTTAACTACAAGAAAATCACAAACTTGTGATTGGTTAAACGATCATTGATTCCCCAGTAGGAAAAGTTAACCGACAACATTTTTGTTTTGAGTTAACATTTATAAAGTTGAGGAATTTATTTAGGAGATTTACCAAGAACATAAGGGAATATACATACTTGTCATGTAGACTTTCATTCTTTAATAAATTTTTACCACAAACCCATCTTTCACTCTAAAAGGTAATACAACTCAAAAATATTCTATTTATCCTAATTGTATAAGGTTTCAAATATTAACACATACCATTTAGATTAGTAAAACTATTTTGTAATAACCAGGGACTTCTTGTAGGCTAGTGGTAGGTAATAAAGGCATGTCTCACTATGATTGTGGGTTCGATTCCTGCAGCTTTGTCCGACGCGACGGGTTATGCCCCACCCTGCAGGTTGTCCTTTTCTTAAAACTATAGTATCATAATATTCCAAAAATAATCTTTATAAATTTTTTAACCTTAAACAATACTATCCAAATATCAACTTAATCCACTCCAACCTTTATAGTTATCCAAAATACTTCTGTCCAACTCACAATCCAAATTTTATAAGGAAGGTAAGCATAATGAAGATCCTTTTTTTCCACATAACAACATGTGAACACCTTCATCATGTATTCTTTTTAAACATACTGAATTACCATGATCCCTTATTCCTTATAGAATACTAGATATACTCCTTCTATCCAAAAATGTATACAAATCATCAATCAGTTTCAAGGAAGTTAAGAATATCCAATATAATTTATCCAAATCAATCATGTCTTATTCCAAAATAACTATCTCGGTATCAGAACCATATTATGGTTTATCTTTTTCTCAACCATATATTTTCCAAAAATTTAACCTACTGTGGAGTCACTTTTCTTGGTTCTACACAATCTCAAGTCCTTGATGAAATAGTACTGCAGTACAATCCTTATATACTCCATAATCATTATAACCAGTACATCATTGATACGACGCTCAAATGACAAAATTCTTTAATAACAACATGAGAACACTAGTCATTCCTCCTCATCTGTGGTAGTATCATAACTTGATTATTATCCAACAACATCATTTGGGGCATACTCTGATGATTTGGACATTGGTTTGTGTAGTTTCCCCACTCTTTGCAGATGAAGCATTGTACATTTGAAACCTTTTTCTTACCCTTGCAGTCACGCACTTTGTGTCCTTTCTCTCTACACTTATAACAAACTCCCATTCCCTTTAGGCAAGTTACATGATGTTTCTTCCCACAATTACCACATATTGGAAAATTCTTCTTTCCCCTCATCCCTTTATCCATCATTCTCTCTTCCATCCCTTTCGTCTCTTGCTTCGCTTCAAAGCCATAGGACTCAGAGAATTCTTTACTTATCTTATTAACACATGATACTATTTCTTCATATGTTGAGAACACATGGGAGACTATTTCCCTTTGAAATGTTGTCTTAATACCGTGAAAGATACGATCCTTCTTACTCTTTGGATCATACGTATTGCTGGAGTTCACATTCCTTCTACTGGGCGCCATTTCTAAACAATGGCATAAACTATATTAGTTTATGAATCAAAATACATAATTCTATACTTGTAAGATACTTAACATAAATTGAACTATTTATGGATATAATCCATAAAAAATTTTTCTTTGAGGAAGTATATACTCATAAACCCTACATAATGGTTTGTAAAGAAAATGAGAATTATCCTAAGCAAATCCCCCGGGAGTGTCGTAACCAAGAGTGCAGCAAGGCCCATTGTCGTGCACCAGTTCCCGTTTGAGTCTAGCTCAAAGCGGTGTTTTCGGGTATTACCCCTAGGTACATCTGTGCCAGAGCCGCCTCTACCTGCTCGTATCCAGACAGGGATGTATTGCTCGGAAAACTCACAAAATCTCTATAATACCAAAATTCAAGGAAGTTCTTCTATACTAATCCTCAAAGTCATCTTTAGGCTATGTGCTCTTATCAGAGTTTATCTAAATCTATCTTACAAGGTTAGTACTAAACTGCCTCTGATACCAACTGTAACGCCCCGACCCCAGCTACCCAGAGCCGGTGCATTACTTCGTAACATTGGCATGATCACAAAAGATCAAGTCTCGAAAGATCGATTAGTTTAGTAGCCTTGGAAACACTAGATATATTCGTAAACGTTACATTACATCATAAAGTGAAAAACTACAATAAAAAAGTCTCCATAGTCCACACTCATATCCTCTTCTGACTATCCCTGCAGGTCATTCATAAAATACTTCTTCACATCCTGGAAAATATTAAAACATTGAAAGGGGTGAGCTCAGATGCTCAGTAAGGATAACAATATAGCGGAAGCTTTCATCAATAAACATAAACATTTAAGGCAATGTATAACTAAAACAAAACCCTTTTAAACATGAACTTCAACATAATATGGCAAAAGTAAAATGAGATAATTCCATTTACTTATTCACATGGATATTCTACTGGTCGAATAATCACATGCAATATCAATAACCACTTTCATAATGATGGAATGCATAATTCCAGACTATCATAACCACATAGCCAAGGCCTCATGCCAAGACCACAAATAAGATTTTGTCAAGGCCTCGTGCCAAGACACTAGTTTGTCTCATGAGACCTGCCGATGCATCGAGGAGCTATAGCGGGCTCCACCCGTCACTTATTAAGTCCAATGCATTCCTCATATGAATAGGTTTAAACATATCATAAACCATAACATAATCGTATCACATAAAACATGCATAAAAGAAACATAACATTTCCACATTTTAATCACAAGATATAAATACAACACATTGATATAATAAAAATTCTTTCAAAACCATTTTCAATACCAAAATAAAAGAAAGTTAAAACTTTGTATTTATTTTTCATTAAAAAAAGTGATGGCTTGTAGAGGAAGCCGAAACTCAAATAATTGTCACGGTGGCGGAGAAGTCGTTGTCGCCGCATAAGTACGGAAAGAAAAACATTCCATTTTTTTCGTTTAGTAAAACACTTCGTATAAAAAATATTCCTTTTGAATAAACGTAAAAGTCAAAGGGGTTTATACACCGTATAAAAGAAAGTTGTGTATAAAACCAAATATGCCTCAATGAAAGGAGATTGAGACGAAGTCCTTAAAAAGATCATTTTTAAAATAACATAGATCTATTAAGTGTATTCACTATATTTACACATAAATAAAGTATAAATACAAGATAGTACATAATAATATCATGCCATAATTTGAAAGTAGGAGATTAACCCAAAGAATGGAAATTGGGTTAAGAAGTCCTCTTACCTCGTGTCTGACTTGACTCAACCGTTCTTTAACCTCCTGAATAATAAACTAGAGTTAATATATACCTTATTAAGAACCATCTTCAATTTAATTATCCTTATTATATCACTTATTATAATGATATGAACATTATGTAATTATTTAAGTTAATAACGGTCGTTTTGTCGATCTTTGGTACTTGAGTAAACAATAAACTTCTTATAATTACAAGTTGTTTATGTGGTAGAATATCCATTATCTCCAGAATTATATTCATGATTTAGATGTCATATATATCTTATATATCCAGTATATACATTCATTTATAATATTATGTAACATTTAGAGGTAAGAAATGAAATGCACCGTTCATGGAGACGGTAAGCCGTACGTACGCATGAACGCTACTTTCATTTCAATTTCATATTTAATGGAACGAAATCATAATGATATAAATTTATAATATAATTCCAGTATAATATAGTGTATAATACCATTTACTCCATCCTTTATACATCCCACATATGGCATTAACGATTCAAATCACTTTGAGGGGGCGGTAGTCCGCACTTCCTAAAATGAAATTATCGTGTTTTATCCATAATGGAAATCATAAAGTATGCCATAAATGAGAAATACAGAAGCATAAGTAAAACATAAACATATCATATATCATATATATAAATAGTGACATATTAATGGCCACCTTTGAGGGTGTTATATGAGTGTTGAACAATCATCGTTTCGTGAGGCAGAAATTCGCCATCCATAGAAACTGTATGTTCTTTAACCATTAGATGTAGGTGTGTGTAATTGTAGCTCGAATACATCTTATAACAACATCCTAGTATATTGAGGATACTGGTTTTGTTACAAAAGAAATGAATAAAAAGAGTTTAGGGGGTTGGAGAAGAAAAATAAAACAAAACAACATTAGAGAAGGCATTACCTCAAAATCGGGTAACTCTTTTTGATTTGAGCCAAAGGCTTCCTTGGGAAGAGTTCTGCCCAAAGTGAGGCTTCTAGGAGTAATATAGGGAAGTTGGGAGAGTATTTGAGCAGAGTTTGGCCGAACCAAATGGCTTGAAAGTGTAAATGAGGTGGGAGAGGTGGGAGCCTTTTATAAGTGGAGAGGAGGGGCACTCTTGGAAAGTAAAGAAAAGTCACTTTATTATAAAATGAGTTTCGGATTTTAGAGGTCCCACACTTATATAATTCTAGGATAAGATGATAAGGGTTCGAAATCTACTCATACAATAGTTTTTTGACAAGTGTACGCTTTGGATTTTACATTATCTTTCCATTTTATTTAAATCGTTAAATAATGAGGTCATCGCTGCATCATCATGATGTCATAAATAATTTAATATATTTAATGTCTAAAAATTATAAAAAAAATACTATGATGTAGGAAATATTTTTATCTTTCTAATGAATATTTATAGTCAAAATTTGGACTTGTTTAACCCCACTTAAAAATTGTTTTAGTATAATAACTCATGTTTGTGTCAATTTAATTTTAACATTAAATAAATATATATTAATGTCATTTTCCAACCAAAGTGGCTCCATGGGGTCCCCAAGTTGACCCATGGGTTTTCTTGGTCGGCCATGACTCATCCAATAGGAGTAGGACAAGTGTCAAGCTCATCTCATATTATTAAAACATTATTTTTACCTTAAACTACACTAATTACCTCTAATCGCGATTAAGAACTTAAAAGTTACTATTCACCAAAAAATTATTTTAATCTCATTGAACCACATTTTACTTCTTAATGACAATCATGTATATTGGATTTTTTAAAATCAAATCACAGAAGTGGTAATATTTCATTTAAACGAAAAATCAGTTTTTAACCACTTTGTGGTTTCACTATTCATCAAAAATTGAAGTTTTTCAGAATAAGGCCAAAATTTCACCCTAAGCTATAATTGATATTCCGAATTCAAAAATGAGGTCTATTTTACAAAATTCCAAACATATAAGTTGAATTAATTAATTTTATAATTAATTCCCGCTGTTACAACAAATAGCGTGTTTTTAAGAAACAATTTATATCAAAAGATTGGTAATTGTTTATGTCCAATTTCAATGTTAAATTAATTCTAATGACCACCATTGGATAAAATGGTAAAAATATATTCTAATTATACTTTAAAACCACTAAATAGTATAATTTATCACTATAAATTATTTTGATTAGAAAAGTTGTTTTTAAGTTTTTTTCACTATTCATAAAAAATTAGAAGTTCTCAGAAAAATACCAAAAATTCAACGTAGGCTAATTTCGATATTCCGAATCCAAAAATGAATTCCATTTTGAAATATAAAATTTATATAATTTTAAAAAGTGGGTATTACTATTCATAACGGCTACTTTGATTAGTTGCGGTGTGTTAGAACTCGAAGTTGTGTACAATGCAAGCTATTGCATTATTGAATGAGAAGCGTATCATGAAAGCTCGGGGTGTTACACTTACTCCTAAGGAGGATTCCCATTTGTGGTTTGGTTGGGTCTTACTTCTAATTAGGATTCCCAGTTTTGGTTTGGTTGGGGCTTACTCCTAAGTCGGATTCCCATTTGTGGTTTGTTTGGGGCTTACTACTAAGAAGGATTACCATTTGGGGTTTGACTAGGGCTTACTTCTAAGTAGGATGCCCATTTGTGGTTTGGTTGGGGATTACTCATAAGGAGGGTGCCCATTTTTGGTTTGGTTGGGGCTTAATCTTAAGGAGGATTCCCATTTATGGTTTTTTTAGGGATTACTCCTAAAGAGGATACCCATTTGAGGTTTGGTTAGGGATTACTCCTAAGAAGGATTCCCATTTGTGGTTTGAGTGGGGATTACTCCTAAGAATGATTATCATGTGTGTTTTGGTAGGGGATTACTCCTAATGAGGATGCCCATTTGTGGATTGGTTTGGTATTACTTCTAAGGAGGATGTCCATTTGTGGTTTGGTTGGGGATTAATCCTAAGGAGGGTGCCTATTTGTGGTTTGGTTGGGGCTTAATCCAAATAAGGATTCCCATGTGTGGTTTGGTTGGGGCTTACTCCTAAGGAGGATGCCCATGTACCAGTTCAATCTGGCATAGGAGTCAGGTGATGAGGTTTTAGAAGTATCTTGAGGATTGTATCGAATCAAGGTACTCGAGGAATCCAAAAAGAGAATCTCAACTCACAACACGAAAAAGGAACCAAGAGGAGTATGTAGACTCAAGGAATTTTAGGGTGTGTGGAGGAGTATCTCGAATTGTGGTATTATAAGGGGGGATGTTAAGGTCATATTAGGCGCAATAATAAATTTCCTCAACCCTACCCAAAAAGTATGTGGTGCGACTATCCATTTTTCATTAGGGTCAGTGATGGAAGTGAAGGGACCGGCCCAGAGGGCTAGGACCAGAGCCCAACATTGTTTTTGAGAGAGGGTGTGGGGGCACAGCCCCCATGATATGGACTAGTGGGAGTGTGAAAATGGTTCGTCCATGTGAGACACACAGGTGGGTCACCCAGACAGGTCATACAGGTTGGTCGCCCAAGTGTGTCGCGCAGGTGGGTCCCCCATGTGGGTTGTCCAGGTCGGACGCAGAGGTATGGGTTACCCAGGTGGGTTGCACAGGAAGGTCACCTAGGCGGGTTGCGTAGGTGGGTCGCTCAGGTGGGTCACATAGGTGGGTCGCCCAGGTGGGTCACCCAGGTGTGGGTCACCCAGATTCTAGGTTATGGGCCTCACCCTAGTGAGGGTGGGACATGATAAGTCTCCTAAGTAGTGATGTACCACTTGGGCGAAGGACCAACTTTTCCAGAGCCCTCTCCTAGATTCGTCGATCGGGAGTTCGGTCATCCTTTTAAAATTTGAGACTGAGGGGTCTATTTATAGACCTACTAGTGGGCTTGTGTGGATGGGATTGCACAAATTTTCTATGTGGATGGTGAAATTTCCTTTATAAAAGATTATGTTCTTCCAAGAGCCATAACTTTTTATTTTTAAGTCTGTTTGGGATCTGAAACCTATAAGATCGAAGCTCTCAAAGAGATATATTCTTCTTGATATGTGGAATACGCCGAATATTCTTGTAAGAAACTAAGAAATTTTATTTTGATGTGTTTACACCATTTTATCATCAATCTTGTAAATCCAAAGCTTACTTCTTGAGGGGGTTATTTCCACTTATCCCTCATTATGGAGTAGTCTTTTGGAAAATTGAAATCTAGCCTGCATCTTCTTCATTCATGGTGGAAAATTTCTACTCAAATTTTAAATATGTTGTCTGAGTGATGATTAAATCAAACATTCTATGGAAAGGTTCATGAAATGCATTTTGTGGTGTCAAAAAAATATATTCACTAATTTTTCATATTTGTATAATAAATAATTAATATCCATCAAATAATTAAGTAATGACAATAAAATTTGTAATCCATCATTACATACGAAATTATTTTTATTTTTTAAAAGTATAAAAAATTTTATTGGATTTCATATCTGGAATCCGTATATTCAAATTAGTTAAGAGATTTAATTTTGTTTTTCATTAAAAAAATCCATGGTAAAAAAATTGAATTACAATGATAAAAGGTAAAATGAGGTAAATGGTTAAAATAATGGTTAAATGATAAAATTTATATAAAACTTATCACTAAAATGTCTAGGTGAGAGAATGAATTGATTATCTTCATTTTTTTCCATTTTTTAGTCACTTTATGTATATAATTACATTCTTTACATTAAATAGTGGGTATTTACACAAATTTCACTTAAAGTCATCTATAAAAGTAACCTTACTCTAGTCATTACAAAACCACATATCTTGTTCAATTTCATCACTAATCACTACCCAAAATTTTTCATCTAAATATTTCTCTCACATTTGAATATTTTTTATCATTATTGTCAGTAATAATAAAGGATTATATTGGATTTGTTGACAATGGTAAAATATGTGTTTTGGTATCTCAAGGAAGTAAGTTAGATTTGTTGACAACAGCATTGTTTCCCGTGTTGGAGGGAATATTGATGTGTTAGTGTCCAACATAGGCATAGACCACAACCTAGTCATAGGACATGGTAGAGATGTACAAGAGGCCAGGTATAGCCACACCCATGGTTGGGTGCATATTGAAGAAGAAACCAGTGAAAACAAGCACACACATTACACCATACCGACCATACCATAAGGATGATCATGGTGAAATGTAAGAGTTCCTATAAGAAATGGGGTAAAAATATTCATGGAGGTGGTTATGGTCCAGCAGTTGTACTGCATTGTAGATCTAGTGATAAAGTGTCCAAAACACCCAGGGGTGAGAGACCACACCCATGGTATTTGTGGTCATGGTTGATAGGTGGAGTTGCAAACTAAAATTGGGGAAGGAAGGAGACCATGCCTATACTGGAGGTGGTCATGGTCGATAGGTGATACAATAATCCAAAAATGACCAACTAAAAAAAGGACTATTCCCATGGAATTAGGAGTTTTGGAGTCAAAATATCAAAATAATTTTTACTTGATCATGATGTTAGTAATGTTGGGTTTTGACATAGAAAATCAGGATTTTTTCACTCATGGGATGCATCTGTTAAATGTTTAATGTTTAATAATCATGTACCCCATATTTTAGGCCATGATTCAAGCCATATTTAAAGGTGATTTTCAGCATTGATGTTGGTGAATTAATTTGGAATTAGTTCATGTTATTACATTGGATACCCATGAAGCAGTTATTACATTGACTATATTTAGAGGAAATCATATAATTGATTTATGGAGAAGATAATGGGACATTCAAATGTCCCAATGGAATAAAAATAGGTGTAATATTATTGTAATATGATCTCTTATTTATCAAATAATATCCTAAATGATAAAGTTATGGTGATATTTATTGTGCACATTATTCATATCTAAAAAATAGATAAGATAAAAACATATGATTTCCTAGAGATTCTAATTTATTAAAGAGAAGAAAAAGATAGTGTTCTGATGAGGGTTTAGAAGTCTTGAAGATTTGAAAACAATCAAAGATCATGTTAATAGAATATTGTTATTTTTTCTTACATCAAAGTGAATTTGTTCTATAATTATTCTATAAAGAAGAAGAGTATTTCCAAGGGTGTTTTCATAAGATTTGAATGGGCATCTTATTTAGACTTCAATAGAGCACCTATCCATGTTTTAATATTCATTATTTGATGATATTAAGGGACCTACATGTCCATAAAATATGTGTGGATCCTTCTTAGAGAAGTGAGAAAAGTAGGAGGAAGAAGAGGTGGTGAGCCAGTAGTGAGCCTTGGGTGACAGTGAGTCAACCCAAAACTTTTTAAGGTGGTGAGCTTAAGAAATGAGTGATCTAGCCTGAAGCTTTTTAAAGGGGAGTGACCCCTGTGAATAGTAATTATCTCTATAGTGTAATTTGGTTCATGAAACAACATTGATGTATACTCTTTAGACATAGCCCAGTGAGGGTGAACCATGTAAATTATTATATCCTTGTTTACTTTATTCATACACACTAAAACAAATTAATAAACCTAAAGTATATCTAGTTAAAGAGTATAAAAAGTGATAGTCAAGGTTGAGAGGTCAATATCCTTATAACAAGTGAAACTTTAAAAGGTTTAAGAGTTTTAATTACCTAATATATTTTCATACCCTGATTCACCCCCCCCCCCCACTCAGAGTAATATCACTCTAATCCCCTATTAAAGGACAGAAAAGTGGTATCCAAGGGATAGGTTTATTTTTCTTGAATTTTTTATTTCTCTAACATGATATGAAGTTGTAAAAAAATGGAATCCATAATTAAGGATCTTATATTTTATGGGAATAACTTTAAAACATGGAATAGGTTTTCATCCATTTTATAGAATATTCTCTTAGAGTTCCTCAAGAAGTGGTTGAATATGGAACTTTTCTATTAATATGATATTGAATTATATTTTATAAAGATCAAAGAAACATTTCAGCTGATAATTCAATCAAAGAGGAATTATAGGATCTTAAGGAAGTCATCTATAAAAAAATAAATCAATGTAGATTCTCAATATATATGTGGATAAAGTTTGAAGATTTTCTTAAAAAATAATATAATCCAAAATAAAATTTCCTTATGTCAAAAGGAAAAAAGAATAAGAACAAGAGGAAGTCATCATAGAAGTTGTGTTCTCTTAACAAAGTAAAATCTAAGACTATTATTATTTCTGATTCTAACTCTCATGTGCATAAAGGATGTTAAATTTCATACTCTATCTTGGATCTGAAAAAGGATATGTGACTTTGGTGGTGAAGGGTAAATAACATCAAGTTGTTATTCTAGGGAATTCTCATGCAATGAAAATGAAGATATATTGAGTGTCATACAAGGAGTGTTCTACAAAATGATTAAATATTTTTCATTGGAAAATAAGTAATTAAATAATAAAGAGGTTTCATTGAATCTCAACATTAAAAGAATATGAAAAGAGATGAAATAAAAAAGTGATATGATTGAAGATCTTTCTTAAGAGGTAAGAAAACAAATGGCCATGAAGATGGAATTAAAGGAAAGTATTATTTCACTAAGAAAAAAAATCTATAGAAATAAAATGGGATTTAAGAGATATTGTCTTAGAGTTTGAAATTTTGGCTACAAAATTGGAAGAAAAAGATTAGAATATAAGTGAACTTAAGGAGAGGATGAACACCTCAAAAGAGAATATTAGTATCCCTATAAAAGATACCTCTACTTATGCAGTAATGAAGAGAATTAGTCATATCATGAGTAGATTGTTTGAAGAAAACAATCCCAAATATGTGAGAATAACTCCAGTTATACCTATATATAAAACAAGGAGAGACAAAATGAGGTATGATTTTTATTGTAGATGCTTTATTTTTTCTAAACTCGGTCACATAGAAATGTATTGAAATTATAAGAATGCATGGAAAGGTAAAGAATCCATATAGATAAAATCCAATCTTATGAATTATAAGGAGAATGATTATCCTTGAAAAAGGAATATTAATTTTCAAAATAGGTTCAATTTTGTGGAGGATGAAATTGGGCCTCAATAGAGATAGTATCAAGCACCAAAATCTATATTGTCACAACAACTCTCTTGGAAGAAAAGAAAGAAAATATAAAAGAAAAAGTAAGAAGTTATTCCAGTTGTGAAAGAGGTGAAGACAAAGGATTACCCACCAATGAAAATAAGGCATTACAAGATTCCACTTTTGGATGTCAAGGAAGGATATTTCCAAATCAGTTCGATAAAAATGACTAAAAGGAAAATTTTGAAGTTCCAATAGAGAAGAATGTTGGAGGTGAGATCCACTAGTGATGAAACACAAGAAGTTACTTGTTTATGTGTGATAAATTACATGATTATGGAAAACCCCTATCCAAGTAAGGATTTCAATGAATATATCCATGAATATAAGTGTTCAAGTGGTAAAATTTCAAGGGAAATCCTTTGGAAATAGATCAAGTTTTCTATATACAAGTGATTATGATAATGAAATTGAAGATATGGTGTCATTCGATTCCTATAATATGAAAAATGGAAAAGAAAATTGGAACTTGATGGGTTAGTTCATATTTAATAGCCTTATTCTTCAACGTTAGGAACTTTGAGGTACCCCTATCCCCATATAGCTTATTGATTCTAACTTTTGTTTGTGAATAAGTGTAGAATTAAGATGAAGACATGATCCATGATGTGATTGTGCTAGAAGAGAACGTGTAATGGGATCTGGAAAAAAAATTATGTTTAGACACACATTTGAGTAATTTTAGTCCACTTAAAGAAATTAAAATGGGATATAGCAGAAGCAATAAAGATGAAATTCATATATTTATTCTGAAAAGTGGCTCATCGTTTGGTATCTTCTGATGGTTTTTAGGATATCCAAAATTTGCGGAGTTGGAAATTTTTTTCCCATAGGTGGTATCCCAAATTTTAAAATCAACAAGTGATTTCAAGATCTAAAAACTCAAGGAATTTTTTATGAACTTTAATGGTTATTAATCCTTATCTGAAGACCATTTTAAGTATGTGAAGAGATAAAAGGAGTGAAATATAATTGGTATCATTTTTAAAAAATTGAACCTCTCTTGAAAAAAGTGGAATCAAATTTTTAATGAGTGGTATCGATTACTTTATCACATGTTATGATCATCACAACCAAGATATTTAATATTCTTATTATGGTTTTGGTGTAAATTTTATTGGAGATCTCAGTTTATGTATCAAGTAAAAGGAATATACCCAAATTTGATTATAGTTCCAATGGTATTTATGAGGGACATGGAAAACCTTATTGTTTTCTATAAAAACTCTTATTTACTATAATTATCTTAGTATAAATAGGATTAGAGGATTTATTTACATCTCAAGTTCTAAGTGATAAATTCCCTCAATTAATCTCTAGATAAAATGCAGCAAGAGTTGAAGAATAGATTTTAGAGGGAGATGAGAAGACATTTGATGTTAAAGTCATACATATCCTCATAGGTGGAGTTGAATACCAAGAGTAATACCTATTGTGAGTTGAATAAAAAAGGGGGATTTAATCCTTCTTGGTTTTTCTTTCCATAAATTAAGGGGAAAAATAATTTCAAATGAAAGGCGGGAAATATGATGATGTTCCCTCCAATAAGGCAAAGAAGGAAGAAATTTGAATCCTTACACATGAAAGGGAAATTGAAAAAAAACCTCTATATTAAATTTCTAATAAGGGGGATAATATATATTATAACACCCTCAGTTTTTTATGAATTTATTTTTTCCAAATAAATTAAATTTCTTTGATTGCTTGTGTTACATAAAAAACTGAGTTTTAATGAACTATAGAAAAATATTAATACTATTATCTAAATAAAACTATTATAACCTAGAAATTAAACTTAGAGATATGAATAGTAATAAATACTTTTAAAATATTAATTATAATGGTTTTATTTAAATAAAACATATTGATAAAAAAGTACTTAATTTTTGAAAAGTTTTATATGTTTCAAATATACGATTTTCTCAAAAAAATGTTTTTTATTTATTTTCAAGAATAATAATAAAATTAATTTCAACACTTTTATAAAATTAATATGAAAAAATAAAATTAATTTTTTAAATCATCATATCAAAAATATCTTAGGTTTAATTTTTTAAGATTTTTCTGAAAAGATTAATTTTTCAGTGAATAGTGAAAATACTAATTTTATTGAAAACTATCTTTTCATTAAATGAATTTATAAGGTTAATTTTTGTTTTAAAATAGGTTTAAAAGTAAAATTAGTTTAATTATATATCAATTAATCCAATTTAGTTTATTGGAACCATTTTCATATTTAATTTTGATATAAAACTTTATAAACTTTTGAATATTTCCTCTTTGGAAAACCGCTTTCTCATCGCGTTTGCGGGTATAATTTTAAATTAAATTTTTATACTTATGTGAATATAATTTTTTAAAAAAAAGATTAAATATTTGTAATAATCATAATTAATATTATATAATAAGTTCAAATTAATTTTTTACCACAATAAATAGTAAAAATTATTTATCGCGGTTAAGGTAAAAATGGGTTTACCGGGAGGTTAAAATAAAAATATAAGGGTCAAAAAATACCTAAAAATTATCCATAAACAATTTTATGACCATATTTAGACCTTATCTCTTCTATTATCGATAAGTTTCTATTTTAGATCCTTTTTCCATGATCAAAATGTGGGTACAGTGTTTTCTTTTCAAAAAATTACAAGTGTGTCAATCACCCCACTTATAAAAGGCCACCCACTCTCCTCTACTCTTAACACTTCCAAAACTGATTATTTTGTACAATACCTATAAAAATAACTTTCTTAATTCCCTCATAAAATACTATAATAATTATTTTGTTCATAAATTCAACCTTTAAATCCTTTTGGTGCAAACTAAAATAAATTGTCCGAAGAAGAGGTAACACCCCTAACCGAGCATTTTATTTTATTTCTTACACCGCCTACTTCAATTATTATTAAACCATGATGATATAATAAAATAAATATATTCTATATACATATATTTTTTATGTTAAGGTAATTATCTACAATTATCTCTTCTTTCATCAAATGGGAAATGAAATCATCATTCGTGTTTACGGCGGACTACCGCCTCACGAACCGATGTTATTTTTTTTCATCACCACCTCTCATGGATGAATATAATGATGGATTAAATGTTTATATATTATATTTATATTATTTTTATATTTATTTAATTATTATATCATATATACCTTCATAATTTCTATTCTATGGGAATATGATAACTTTTCTCATGTGTGTGGCGGACTACCACCTCACGAAGCGATGTGATTCATTCACGCTTTACATGGAAGGTAATAAGGATAAATTTAATAAAAATATGTGATATATATGAAATAAAAATTATTATTTAATGTTAATATATTATTTAGCTTCATTTATTTCAATCTTTTAATAAAATGGAATCAGCGTTCATTCGTACGTATGGCCTACCCTCTCTATGAACGGTGTATTTTATTTTCTATCTCTAAATATTATGGATTACTCTAAAAACATATATACTGAATATGTATTATATTTATATAATTTTTAAAATTATACATATAATTTAACCATGATCAAATTAATAGGACCAAAAATAAAAAAATCAAAACATACATGAAAAACAAAGTAGTTATTGCCCAGAATGTGACTTTAATTACCATGGAATTGTTCATAAATAAGTAATAAAAGGTCATAAGAAAATAATATATGGTATGATATATATAATTATGGTTCTATAATATATTTATAATAAACTTATATTTATTATATATTAGTTTTTTATGTGTCCGATGGAATTCGAGACTTAAGGTAAGGGATTTTTGTCTCAGTTTTCTTTCTGTGAGACATATGTTATGTTATGCACGTATCTTCTTTTATGAGGTGTATACACCGCTCCTTTGAAATTTAATATCATGAATTTATTTATTCCCATGATATTTTAAGTTTCATTTAATATTATTCCTTTATGGTGCTTTCAATTCAAAGTTACTAAAGTGGTAAAGATTTTATGTTACAATCTCATCATTTATCAGGATTTTTTATGATTATGTTTCTAATGATAAAATATTATGATCCATATATCAATAAACTCATGATTTTTTTATACTATGTTTATATGATGAGAATAAATTTTTTCCCTCCATTTTCTTCTCTTTATACACTCAAGAGTTCAAAAAACATTTTTAATAAAAATTATCTTTATTTCTCTCTTCGGTTAAAAACCATTTTTCATCCAAAACCATGTTTTCTAAAAAAATTAAAAAATGTTTTTAACATTATTAAAATTATTTATTAAATAAATTTTAACCAATTTTTTACTTTTTTACAAAAAAACTAATGGAAAATTCATGTTGTTTTCTAAACAATGCCCATTTGGATTTTATAGAAAATGTGAAAGGAATATTTTTTTAAGATGTACAGAAAAAATGGAATTATACACCTTCATAACCAATAATTACTTTGAATATTAATTTATAATATTCCAAGGTTATTTTAAATGAAAAATTTTTTGAAAAAGATTATGTTTTAAAAGAGGTTTTTTCAAAGTGGAAAGGATGTTTTCCTCAAAAATATTTTTAATGATATTTAAATATCATTTTCCATCTAAGATGGCATCCATTGATGTAACCTATTCCTTAATGTGGATATGATCAAAGGATACCATTATTATTATTTATTTGAATGGTTTATGTTTATTATGGAATGATGTTTATGAAATCTATTTCTCTTCTATAGGTTATACCGTGAATAAATGATTATAAAACCCAATTCTTTTCACAGGAAATGTTATGATGAAATGATTGTGAAACCTGTCTCTTTTCCATAGGTTATTATATGATGCAATTTTAATGAAACTCAATTCATTTCATGGGTTATGATACGATGAATGTTTTATGATTTTTTTCATACATTCGTATGATTTTCACAGGTTATTCTATGATGAAATGATAAAATGGTTGTGAAACCTGTCTCTTTTACACAGATTATGATATGATCAAATTTCTATGAAACTCATTTAATTTCATGGGTTATGATATGATGAATGTTTTATGATTTTTTTTTATACATATGTATGATTTTCATTATGTGATGAGCGGGACCTTTATCTCCCTCAAATTCATTGGGTAAAGATTTATATCTCATGTGATAAATAGGACTGGAATGGGGAGTAAACCTGTTTCAGTGTTGGAAATTGTCCTCTATGATGATCTTGTGTGTAAAAATTGACTACTATGATGGTTTGGGTAGTTATCCCATTCAACTATTATAGTCTTTGTATTGATCATTAACTACTATGGAAATTATTTTATATGCTTATGTGTATGCCACAATTATATTTCTTATGCCAATGTTATGATCTCATGGCTCTTATTCTTTGACTTCCTTATGATTCATGTCTTATGAACTACAAATATTTATGCCATGACTCAATATTTTGATCTGTGATATGAAGGGTATGCTTTTCATATATTATTCTCATATTCTCATACCATTATGCTCATGTTATACTTATGCATTTCTCTTATTTACCCTTACTAAGAATATAAGATCACCCTTTATTATGTTTCCTTTCCATAGGTTATAAAGAAATGTATTATGTATGATATGTTTAATAATGATTCTATATATTAAGAACTTATTATAAGATGATTTGGTTCACCTATGAACCAGTTTTTTATGCTTCCATGTTTCTAAGGAAATTATACCTTTACGATCCTTAGGTGAATATTTTTGTAATGTAATGAATGTTCATTTAAAATGATATAATATCTATGTATAAAAATCTTGGGTTAATATAGTTGGTATCAGAATATAGTTTTAGTTAACCTTTGGAAAATAGGATGAGAAAAATTTAGTGATTCCTAAAGGAAGTGTCTAAGGATATGTTTAAGGATGAGTCAAAGAACAAGAAAATGTTCTATAATTTTAGTAAATGATAGAGTGAGTAGTTTCCAAGAAATTAAATCCCTAACTAGATACTAAAAGTGGATGTGGCTCTGGAATAGAGGTGCTAAAGGGTTATAACTCTAAAAAGGGGGAATTGAACTAGACTCAATCGTCACCTGGTGCATGACAACAGGCCTTGCTTCACACTTGGTTTGACACTCCTAAGGGGTATTCTTTGGAAATTCACAAACTCTTTAATAACCATAATAAAGGATTTAAATTAATGATGACTATGAATTTCATATGATAAAACTAAGGTTTTATAGATTGAAAATAATGTGTCATGATTTAGACATAATACAAGTAATTTTTCATGATTATGTGGTTCCCTACTATAATTATTGTTACTTACACTATGATTTTTGGTTTTAGTTAATGGATAGAACCTAAAGAAACCATGTGAATGTTGAGTGTGAAAGAAAATGAAATGGTTGTTCTCCAGATCATGAAAAAGTTATGGTATATGCATTAAAAGATCTCATTACTATGCTCACACAACTTTCTCAAGCTATGAATCATATTGTACTTTCAAATGAACAAAGAATAGAACATCGTTCTATTGAATCCTTTTGAGGAAATTTCCACCTTATTTTAGTGGTTCATCTATTTTTCTATTTTTTGAGTAATGGATCAATACCATTGAAAATATATTTTCCATTCTCCAGTGTTCATAACATGAAAAATTTATTTTGGTTGTCTATCGTTTGGAAGGTGAAGCGGATCAATGGTGGGATCTCATCAAGAATATAAGGGATAATGATGAAATATACTCCATATATTGGGAGGAATTTAAGAAATTATTTTTTTACAATTACTTTCCTTTTATTATTCATATGAAGATGGAGAAGGATTCCTTGAGCTAAAGAAAAAGTATAATGAATCTGTTGGTACCTGTGAGCAAAATATTACAAGGATTTTAAGTTATGCTTCTAGTATTATCATTCAACCTGAAATTAAGGTTGACCGATTCTTCAGTTTCTTAAAACCAAGTCTCCAGAGGGTGTTATCCATAAGAGACTTCAGTATCTATGAAGATATTTTTCTATGTGCTATCAAGGTGGAAATGGTGGTTGGGTTTATGAATCAATATCATTGTTCTGATTAGAAGATAAAAGTTGAATTTAAATGAAAATATATAAACCATGGAGGGAATAATATGATCTTTCCTTAATGCTCAAAGTGTGGGAAGAAACATGGAGGAAATTTTATTAAGGGGGTAGTAAATGTTTTAAGTGTGGAATGGAAGTTCATCGGGAAATAAAATTCAGAAGTGATGGGAATAAGTTATCTAATGATTGAAATATATATAAATATCCACAGAATACACCACACACACTCTAGTGTTTCAAATGTAAGGAGTTTGGGAACTACGCTAACCGGTGCCCAAATTTTAAGGTTAATGATGATGATCGAATTCAGCAGCCTCTTTGGTATGGGGATAAGGGGAAATATCATAATATCACTATTTATAAAAAGGGGTGTGATAATGATGTGTTGAAAGGTACACTTAACATCCACTCTAGAACTTCTAATATATTATTTAACTTTGGGTCTACCCATCCTTTCATATATGAATAATTTTTTAAGGGTATCAAGATTCCACCCAAATGATTATATATAGAATTATTAGTGAACACCCCAAATATTTTGACGATTTCATATCAAGTATATGATTCTTATCTAGTTGAAGTTTGTGAGAATTTTCTTCCTACAAATATCTTCATTCTTCCTCTAGTTGAATTTGATGTTAAATTAGGCATGTATCGTATTTATATACATAAATCTCACATCAATTATCAAATAAGGGAAGTCACATTTGATATTCTAAACCAACCTATGATCTTCTATCAGTGTGAAAATAAATATAAAACTCCTATTTAAATCATATACATTGTATGGGTTTTGAATTCTATTCAATAGGGTGTTTATCTCAAATGGTTAGGGAGAAACTCAATATCTATGATAGGCCTATTGTGCGGGATATTTTTAATGTATTTTTAGAATATTTTCTTATCCTTCCACCAAAATTTGAAGTTGATTTCTCAATAGAACTCATACCTAGTTCCACACCAATTTTGAAGAATCCCAATAGAATGTCCCTGATTGAGTTGCAAGAATTGAAAATTCAAATCCAAGAGAACCATGATAAGGGATTTATTTGTCCAAGTGTCTCACCTTGGGGTGCACTGTTATTTTCTAAAAAAATAAATATGGATTTATGTGACTCTGCATTAATTATAGTGAGATATAAAAGATCATGTACAAGAAAAAGTATCATCTACCCCATATAGAAGGCCTATTTGATCAACTACATGGAGCACAATCCTTTTACAATATTTACCTTCAATCTGGATATCATTAATTGTGGTTCAATAAGAAGTATATACCCATGAAATAATTTCCTACAAGGTATGGAAACTATGAATATATATTGATTCCATTAGATCATACTAATCCCCTCACTATCTTCTTGGATTTAATGAATAGAGTCTTTATAGATTACCCAAATCAGTTTGTGGTAGTCTTTATAGATTATATTATTATCTATTCAAAGAGAATGGGAGAGCATGAATATCAATTTAGAATTTTACTAAAGACCCTAAGGATAGAGAAAATATATTCAAACATTAAAAAGTTTGAATTTTGGACTAAAAAGGTTTCATTTTTTGGTTGCATAATCTCAAAAGAGGGTATATCAGTAAATCCATCAAAGATGGAGGCTATTAAGTGTTGGAAAAGAACAAAAATGGTGATTGAGATATGTATTTTTCTTGGTTTAGTTAGATATTATCAAAAAAATTGGATAATTTCTCATGACTACCTAATCCACTCACCAATTTAACTCTGAAGGGATTCACGTTCCACTGTACAGATGAATGTGAGGAAAATTTTGAGGAACTCAAGAGAAGGTCAGATGGCCCTCTTATTCTTACATTAAACTGTAGTGGAAAAGGGTTTGTAATCTATAGTGATGTGTCCAAGAAGGTATTTTTATGTATTATTATACATAATTACATGGTAATAGTGTATGCCTTATGAAAATTGGAGGTTCATGATCAAAATTACCCAACTTATGATTTTGGAGTTATCTGCGGTAATTTTTTTATTAACGATATGGAGGAATTATATTTATAGAGAAAATTGTGATATATATACTAATCAAAAAAGTTTAAAATATATATTCATATATAAGGAGTTGAATATTCTCTAGAGAATATAGTTAGAACCAATTAAATATTATGACTATTCAATACATTACCACCCTGGGAAAGCGAATAAGGTGGATGATGCTTTGAGTTAAAAGGATCATGCTAGCTTATCCATGATGAGGATCAAAAAAATATAATATTTTTTTTATTTACAAAGTATGGATCTAGAAATCCATAAGTAGGGGGAGAAATATTATCTTGTTCAATTTAATGTTAAACCATCTATCCAAGTAAATATTAAAGAGGTGCATAAGGAATATGTAGATCTACAAAAGAAGGTTATAATGTTATTGAGTATAACCTTGATCATTATGGAATGATAATGTTTGAGAATTGTGTATGTGTTCTATCCATACCAAATTCCAAGAAGGATTTGTTAGAGGAATATCATATTTCTTTATTCTCTATTCATTCTAGAAGTACAAAGATTTATAGTGATTTGAAAGAGTATTTCTAGTGGGATGAAATGAAAAGAGATATTGTAGAGTTTGTATCTCAATGTTTGGTACGTCATCAAGTTAAGGCTAATAGAAAAAATTATAATGGGATGTTACATATGTTGGCATTGAATTCCACCTGAAGTTTCACATGGCTAGTTTTTGGAAAATCAAATCCACCATCTGATGCATGAACCACCCCAATAATGGAAAGGGTGATGCACGCAAGTTTATATTTGTGAACAAAAGATTGAAACCTACATGAAAAAAGTATTGCATTCCAAATATGTTGACATTTCTCATCCCTCAACTGATCTTTATTAGGATGGATAATGAAATCACACACAATAAACCAATGATGTGCAGAATAAGTCGATTCATGCACAAACCTCTTCTATTCTAAATATGAAATCAAAAACCTCCTTATGTGGCTGAGTGGTGCAGAAAAGGAAGAGTCTGTGCGTAATTCCTCTTTCACAAATAGATCCATGCATGATCATCACCAATGATTTCAGCTATAAATAGAAGGCCACCCCCCCTTATTTGGGGTGACTCTCCGGAAGAAGAAGCATCACTCTACTATGCAGAAGACCCATCTTCCATGATGTTACAAAGCATAGATCACCCAAGGTATAGAATCATGTTTCATAGACCTCATATGGGTCCATGGCCCACAATTGAGTGATCCTCACCCAATCTCTTTCAACCCAAGTAAGGTGATCACAAATATATAACTTGTGCACAACCCTATGCCTATGAACAACACCTGATCTTATGTGTTCCTACCCCCTTTGCCTCCATGTCATGTCCTTATGTTATAGAACCACAATTGAGAAATATTTACATGAAACACCCATATCTTACATGAATATCTTGTGTACAACCCTCAAAACTTGTGCACAAAAATTTCATGGTCCCTCACAGGATGTCCCATATGCCTCTAGTGCATGTGTTTCTATACCATTTCTTCTCAGCATAGGTATTATATCCCCAATTACTTCTTAGTATAGGGACCATAACATGGACCTAGTGATTGAAAAATCCTCCCCATTAATAAAACCTAGAATTTATAAATCCATGCACCTCCAAAAATCTCATGAGTGGTGGTTATGTAAGCCCAAGGGATAAGGATTGGGTCCCCCATGGCTAAGTTATATGATGTAAAACTACCTAGTCCAAATATCCACAACACATGATGTTAAAATGTGGCTTTACCCTATGAAATAATCATAGAATTATCCATGTATGAGTGGAATATAATGGTATCCACACTGCCTATCCTCATAGGGAATGTGATCCTCCCCACATGGAATGAGATCCTCCTCATGTGGAATGACATACTCCTTGAGCATCTTTAATGCGTAAGACTTGCACCATATCTCGTTGATGCTTATTTTGCGACATGAGCTTCAAATATACTTCTTCCTCTTGTTTATAAAACTGATCATGACTCGTGTGGTCTTATAGGTTATCACTTTTTATGAAACCTACTCAACCTCCACTTTGATGGTATGCTTCAACATGTGATCCCTAAACCATGAAAACCTGATGCACCTCTTTCCAAGTGTAAGACCCAACCATTCCAAACTATGTGGGATTTTATTCCCAACTAACCAAGATATGTAGGAATCCTCCCTAAGGTTCAAAACCAACATCCACATCCATCTTGATTTTCTTTGGGCCGCATACCCAATAAGATCATTCCCCTCACCTGAGAGACCATGTCTCCTTCGGGTCCCTCTAGCATCTCAATACGTAAGACCCACAACAACTCCAACAAAGAGAAATCATCTTGAAAAGGGAATATTCAACACATAATCCCCATGACATCCCTCATATATGCTTCCTTCATGATGTGGATGTCCTTACCATAGGACATTAAACTGCATGGGTCAGTTCTGTCACACGATCCTAAACTAAGGCATTGAAATTGGTGGGTTTTGATCCATATCTTGTAGATATGGTATGTAGGATGCCTCCCTAGGTTTCAATATTGACCAATGGTAAACCTAGGTGCTCCCTTATAGAGTTATACCTCCTTGATCCACCTCTATTAGTGCTCCCATCAACCTTCATGGTGTGACATCTTCCCTTTATGGGATACACCTCTTGGGTCCGCCTCTACGGGGCATTCTGATCCATCCATTGGTAAACCTTTCAGGTTATCCCTTGTAGGGATGTACCTTCTTAATCCACCTATAGGGGTGTTCAGATCAACCTTCATAGTGTGACATATTCCCTTTATGGGTCATACCTCTCAGATCTTCCTCCACAGGGTGTTCTGATCCATCCATCGGTAAACTTCCAAGTGTGACATCTTCCCTCCTAGGGACACACCTCCTTGATCTATCTCCATGATGAATTCTGATCAACCCTTTACCATCTCAAAAATACCTTGAACTTTTTCCCTGATCTATCTATAAAAGACATTAAAATTGTGACCCCAAATACATACCTCATGAAAAACATGGGATGCTTGAGGTGAAATCCTTGGAAGATATATACATTTGGAATTAGATACCTCATGATCAACATGATATGACTAGGGTTACACACCTAATATTCCTCTATGAGATTCCCACTGAATGGAAGAATATGGATGAAAAATTTTCCTAGAGTCCACACATGCCATTGATGTCGAACGTGACTACTCTTCTGACCGAAGGTTGTTTCCCAATCAAGACCAACTGGAAAGTCCAAATATAATAATTTTAATTAATCAGCATCCACAAAGAGATGGCACTAGGAATGAGTTCCACAAAAATGACTTAAATCTATAAGGGAGACCCATATTGGGGAAAAAGTTCAAAGGAGGAATCCATGGAAGGAGGATCTAACATCCCTTCATCCTATTTTGATCAAAGATTAGACATCAAAAATGAAAGTGATGAAATCCACCTACCTTGGTAAAGTGGGAATGTGGGGTAACAAGCATGTAAGTTCACATTAACACTCAGGTAGAGCACCTCGACCAAATCAATGGAAACAGAAATGGTAAACCCGACAGGAAACTCTTCTCATCAACATGGGGACTAGTAGTGTTTGAGACATCATCAAATGAGCATGTCACTAGATCTAGATATCTGCCATCATGACCCACCAAGAAAATGGTGGGACCGGCATGAAACTGACCAGAAATTGGGGTAGTTAAATGTTAGGAATTCTGGTCTTCTATATTGTCAGCACATATCTCTCTCCCTATCCAAGGAAGATTGGACGATGCTAGGGAATTGGTAATTTCTTTCCTTGTATCTATACTGACAACTGAATCTACTTTCTTTGTAGGACTCCATCCATAGGAAACCAACCACCCAATACCCAAAAAAACGGGGATAGGAGAAATTTTAATGCGATAATCCTACACAACACCACCTCTTCAACGACTTTTATCACAACCTAGGCTACTGAGCCCCCACACCTTGTCTCACCCTCAGATAATATTCAATGGAGAGTGATGGGCACCCTTGTATGTCAGTACGAGAAGGAGGGGGTCATTCCCATAAGGGACATGGCCATCTAGGACCAATAGGATTAATCACCTCACTAACACTACCGCCCCAAGGTCCACATAGAGAGAAACCACTCCTCACTCAAAAAGGGAATCACTTCAGGAGCATTTTCCCAGAGCGATGCTATTACTCATTCCCTTACACCGAGGAGGTGGGGTTCCCAATTCATCCCGGATGTGACTACCACCTAGGATCCACCAAGGAGGGCTCCCACCAAACCTCATTATCTCTAAAAATGTTCGGTCTCTTAGGTCGAAGAGAGGGTGGAATTTACCCTTGATCTATCATCCTCGGTCCAAACCACCTAGCGCCAACATCGGGTGCAATCTTAGGATAATTTCCATCAAGGGGAATCATCTTATAAAGCTCCAGTGGCCCCTTCCACCACTGGTGAATTCTTCCATATCCCTATTATTGATAATAAAGTTCCCATATTCTCTCTATTGGGATCAAGACCTCAGCTGCTTCACAGGTAGGCTGGGTTGACTCTTTCAATCTCTGGAACCACCAACATCCATTATGGGCCAACCTGCAATAATGAGTTTCATTACGGAGGTCCACTCTGCACAGTCACTAACCAAAGCAGAGGTCCTCCCAAATCTCATAATCAATACAAAGGTCCTCCTCATGCCATTCCCAGTTCAAGTGGGGGTCCTCCCTACTTCGACAACTAGTACAGAGGTCCTCCCCATGCCACTACCACCAGTCAACATAGAGGACCTCTCAATGTCATATCCAATTGGCATGAAGGTCCTCCTTGAATCATTCTTAGATCAAGAAGAGGCCCTCCCCTCTCTATCACTAATAAAATATGAGTTCCTCCTTAATTTATTTCTAGTTAGTTTGAAGGTCCTCCCTATACTTATGTTTCCCAAAACGGAGGTCCTCCCCATGTAATAGCCAACTAGATTGGAGGTCCTCCCCAATCCTTCAATAGTAAATATGGAGACCCTCGCCATATTTTAACCCGCCAAAGAGGAGGTCCTCCCAACGTTTCCAATAGACAGTATAGATGTATTCTTCATATTCCCACTCCTCAACATAGAGGTCCTCCACATTCCCATCTTGATCAGTGCAAAGGTCCACCTCATGATTCAACCTGCAAATAAGTAGTCCCTCCATGTTCCATTGCTACCAATTAGCATGGAGGACCTCCCCATGTCCACACAGAACAAAGTGTAGGTCCTTCCCACTCCTTCAATAGTCAACACAGAAGTCCTCCCCACTCTAACAACAACTAATATAGAGGACCTCCCTGTATCTCAACAAACTAAAGTAGAGGTCATCCCCACTTCAACACCAACCAACATGAAGGTCCTTCCCATGCCAAAGAAATA
Source organism: Viscum album (assembly GCA_963277665.1). Taxonomy (NCBI): domain Eukaryota; kingdom Viridiplantae; phylum Streptophyta; class Magnoliopsida; order Santalales; family Viscaceae; genus Viscum; species Viscum album. The sequence continues at coordinate 1,262,274,131 of OY728158.1, read as the reverse complement.
CCCTTCCTTGAATAACCATCCTAGGGTAGAATGTAGAACCACCACTGTAGAAGTAAAAATCCGGAGAAGCGGCAAGTCACTACCAACTCCATAAGCCTCTCAAATTCCAAGGGGGAATGAGACTCAGTGATAGAACCTTCACCCCAATCACCAATATCAGAGTTTGGGGAAGGAGCCTATAATTTGAAGTTTTTCATCCCAGAAGGTGATATCCATAGGATCCCCAAATCTCTCTATAGGTACATAAATTTGGAGGAATATTTTTCCTCCTTCCGAGGGATCACGGTGAAGCCATCTCCATCTTCATCAGTTTTCATCTCCACCTCTAAAAAAGATCGTGGAGAACTATTCTATAATTGGATAGATGATGAGCATCTAGTTGATCCACTGATGATTATTTTCACCCTTGCAAATGAGGTAGTGGAAAACATGCCATCCTATAGGGATGTGACGATACGATTGGTTCCACCCTCAAGATACATCCCAGAATGCAGCAAATAGGTAACTAACATAGTGGCTCCTCTTTCATCCAACCAGTCATCGCACCGGTCCACATTGGTGCCACTACCTATCTCTAGACTAGTGCCAAATGAAACCTAGGATGACCAAGAGCAGGGCCCCACTTCTGAGTAAGAAATATTATGGGATACTCTGGTAGTTGATGAGTTTTTAGTGGTATTCTATCCAAATGTAACCTCCAAATTTGATATTCTGGAGTCCCTCACTGAGGGATATACTGTGAGCTTCCGCTGGACTATCTGGTTGATGATTAATCACCTTCATAACCATAAATTGTTCTACATAGAGAGATGGAATCATTTCAATGACATTGATCTGTAATGTCGTGTGGTTGAGTTTCCAGCACTCCCAATGGATCGTCATCCTGTGTCACTCGACTACCACCAAAACCTCCAATAGATATTCATCAAGATTTTCATAGTGCTTCACAGAATCATGGAAGAGATTTCCTTACACATTCAGATCTAGGGATGGAGATAGTATATTACTCTCTATTTTAGCCCTATCCTGCGACAACTAGACTTACCTGTTGATATTGAGGATTTCCCTCCAGGTATAGTTACATTGAACATGGTTCTTCCTGAGTTACATGAAAACAGGGACTTCAAATTAGGGTCAGACAATGAACCCCCCTAGGGAAGCACTGTACCAAGTGGACCCTTATACAGGTGTCTTTACTCACCTGAAAAGGCTCACACTCAACCTTGGGGATCCCTTTACATCATTTCATGTCAGTCAAAACATCAAAAACGATAAAGATCAAATTTAGGACTCTAATCTCTTTGATCCATATGATATTGCAAAGAAGGTAGAGGTTGATCCCATAATATCCACCTTTCTACAGCAAGTCATAGATTAAAAGAGGGTCATCGATGATCTCCTTGCTGGGTGGTACCCAAATTATGGTGATCCTTGATGGGATCCCATTTCTCCTCTGTTGGGATAAAAGCAAGTCATCCTCATATAGTTTCTCCTAGTTGATATTGATAATCCCTTACATCCTGATAGAGTAGAAGTGGGATTTTATGGAAATTAACTGAGATACGAGTCATCAAATATACCTTAGCAGCGTGATAATCTTCCCCAAGACCCATATTGAGTAGCTCTGTGAGCCACTAATCCTACCTACTGATTCAACGAGCCTATCAATGCATTGGTGGTTAAGAATCCTTATTAAGAAAAAATATCCTTAAAAATATGATTTTATATATACCATCACTTCTCGCCTCGAATCCCTAGAGACACAAAAGGTGGAAATCCCATCAAATGGAAATCTATACTCATCATGGGTGGATGACATGCGAGAACCCCCATATTTTCGGAACCCTAGATTTTCCCAGTTCAATGGGATGGGAAACCCAATCCATCATTTGGACCATTTCATCTCGAGGTGTAGGATTATGTGGGGAAACCCATAGTAGCAAGAGGCAGCCAAGCTATGATGTTTCATCCAAACATTTGAAGGATCAATATTTGTCTGGTATAACTAGTTTCCCATCGGGTTCATTACTGGTTGGGAAGATCTGTGTATGCAGTTTATTTATTAGTTAAGCTCCACCACATGAAATACAAGAATTGTTGACCTCTTCAAGTGCAATAAATTTCCTAATGAGCATGTAACAAACTTCATCAATCAATGGAATGGCCTCATGTATTCACTTGATATGTCGTTGACTCAATAGAAATTATTGATGATGTGTATAGGGAACATCAAGCCTGAGTTGGTCCCTACCCTTATCACTTAGAAATTCCTAGTAGGGTTTCAATATTTTTATGACAAGGATTGGCGCCTAGAGGAAGCTTTGTAGTAGGCTAATAAAGTGCATATTTTTCCTCCTCCAGCACCCATTAAAGGATCTTTCAGGGCAGAGACTATCACCTCTATATAGGTAGAGGCCCCCAAGCTTCTAAAACTATTATCCCCTTTTCCATGGGGGCATCACCAACTGAAAATGCACTAAGTGTAGCTACCTCATCAATCTCAACCTCACCCAATGAAAAATTGACAAGCACTGCCTCACCAAGAACATACTCCTAGAAGATATAATGTGTTTCCAACCGCTTTTCAGGCTCTATCCCCTCATCAAGTTCAGGATCCCATAGTACCCTTCCTAGATAGAAGAACCCAGACCTAATCCTTCAAGGATTCCCAAGTCCCCAATAATTTCCTCAGTGTCTTAGAATAGGGTATTTTGAAGATTCTAGAGTGTAAGAATCCCCATGAAGCTGAGTGTAATGATCACCCTAACCATTTCCCTTATCACAAAATCCTTGGAAATATAATCAAACAATTCTATGAGTTCAAGTATTGTCTCCAGGATAAGGTGTATAATGGATTGTTCAAGTTTGGAAATGTCTCGGAATAGGTGGCACACATCTCTACCATTCCTGACAGTGAGAGTGAGAGTTTGGGTGAATGGAAATATGTATCCAACCATGGGAATTATAATTATGATGATTGTTAGCCTATAGGGCAGTCGCTCGTGCCCATTGAGTCATTTGCGCCTGCTTAGACTGGCCCAAACCTCCTGAAGTTATTGCACCTTCCCTATCTACCACTTTTACATCCACATCACAGCCTCCTAAGTCTCAAAAGAGTAGGAACTGATGGATAAAGTTAAATAAAATTTCCCCACTAGTGCCAAATCCATCCCACACTCTTAGTGACTTCATGAATCCAGATCTCAGAATCATTCCCAAGATCTTCCCAGCATTGGAAGACCCCTCTAATAATGAGTGGGATTATACCTCCATGAAAACCATTGAGTTGGTATATCCCTTCATGGTCCCTAAATATTAAGAGTATTAGGAAATCCCCCCAAGTACCTTTTTTCAATGTCATCGAAGAGGAATTTGAGGACATGAAAAATGCTGAAATTCTCAGGTCAACGATGTGAACAGAGTTGTGCATAATACTAAGACCAGGTAGCAGGTGTTTCACAAATATCAGCAGGCGTATACCTCCTAGACCTATATATCAAACACACTACCACAACTGACCATGCTATCTGACCGGGAAGAATAGTTGCAATCGCATCATGATTGTCTATATCCAAATAAATCTAGGAATCATCAAGCCAAAATTTAGCCGATAGTGTTTATTGGTGAGTTGTTCAATGAGCATCAATACATTTCAAGAACCAACCAAAACTTGGTGGTTCGTCCAGTATCACTCATCGCGATCCCTTCTAAAGAACAACCCCCTATGTGCAGAAACATGTGTTTGTCATGGAATTATGATGTGTTGAAGCATCTTGCTAGCATAACTACAAGTCTCTCGATACTCAAGGACCTATTCTAATCCGAGGACATGCATGAGGTTCTTGTAGAGTGATAAAAGAACCCCCTCCAGTTTGAATTATAGGTAGTGGCTATAGAAGCCTTATATACTAAAGAGGTTGAACAAGCAGAATGCCAAGCCATCATCTTATTCTCCGAAGAGGATGAAGGTGTTCTCATATAGGGGCACATTTGTCCATTGTACATCACAGACCAGTTAAATATAATGTAAATATTCCACTACCTAGTTGAAACTACTTTTAGGATCAATCTCGTCTCATACCTGATGCTCCACAAGTTGGGGATCACTGAAGTAGACAAGTCCCTCTTACCTAAAGATTCAGAGTTATAAAAAAATTGATCAGAGACTGTGTGGTATGATCCAATTGAATACCTAGTTTAGAGGATTGATATAAATTAATGAATACATGGTTGTATCTTAGGATACTTCTTACAATGTGTTGATGGGTAGTCCCTAGATACATCTGCATGTAGTGGTCCCCTCCTCATATCACCAATTCCTTAAGTACTCACTCAACAGTCGAGTAGGCATGATTTAGGATGATGCATCTCCCTTCGACTCATGTGAAGCCCACTACCTAGATGTTATATATTATAAGATATATTTTAAATAATTTCACACTAATTAATTTGAGCACATAACTATAGTAGCAAGTCCATGGACATACTTGGATGACACTTTTATCCTTCTGATTCACTGTTTGAAAGACATGATGCCAGAATTGGGAACTTTCTTAATCATTTCTTAGAGAAAAGGGAACCATGTCCCTATGTATAAATAACTTATGAATATTACTTCATAATCCTATAAAGTTCAGGACCAGGTGATACCATAAATCCCTACCCCTGTGAAGTATCGAGATATCTTCCCTATGGCCACTATTTCAGGGCACTCTCACTTGTTTCACTGATCCATGTTGAATCAATAAAAGCCAACCCACCACCATTTCTTTGATATCAAGCATGAAACCCATGGTTGAAGTCATGTTAGGATCGGATATACATCCTATATAACTATGGTTTTAGTAGAGCAGGAGTCCCCGGTAAGGATTCCATATCCGCCCAAGCAGGTAGCACTGTTCACCTAGAGTCAGCCTACCTATATGAACCTCCTCCCACTGATTCTCTTACCTCATATGATGAATAATAATTGGAAGAATCTCCTCATCCATTATAAGAGGATTTCTCCACTACTTTTGATGAGTTGATTCAGGTTCAACTTGATACTGAAGTAGACCCAAGACCAATGCAGATCACTACATCCATGCCTTTAGAGGAGCATAAATAGTATGTTACTTTCCTGAAGTAAAATCATGATGTATTTTCCGAGAGTTATGAGATTAAAGGACTATACCATCAGGTGTATATCCACCATCTTATTCTCTCAGTGAGTCATCAAAGGTTTAAGTAACCTCTCAAAAAAATACAACCTTCTTGTGGTTCCATGGTCGAGGCCAAGGTTGATAAGATTATAAAATCCAACATCATCAAGGAATTTCAAAACCCCAAATGGATAGACAAAATCATTATATTCAGGAAGAGGAATGGGAATATCATATTCTACATCAAATTTTGGGACCTCAACCACCATTTTCTGAATGATGGTTTTCCCCTTCTAGTAACAGAGTTTTTGATTGATGCCACAAGTGGGTTCTGAGCTCTCTCCTTCATGGATGGATACTCTAGATATAGCTAGATCCAAATAGACCTCGAATATTATTATTCTTCTACCTTCATATCACTGTAAGGGACCTTTTTCTATTAGGTGATTCCTTTCAGTCTAAAGAATGAAATATCCACTTATCAACGAGCCACACACCACATCTTCAAATCAATCCTTGGTAAATTGGTAGAATGATATGTGGACAACTTTGTGGTCAAATCCTACTAGAATCAAGACTATATCATAGATCTTGATAAAGTGTTTGGATTCCTCCACTCTTGAAATTTTAAGATAAACCCCTTGAAGTGTGAATTTGGGGTTACCTCTGAGAAGTTTCTTGGATTAATCATTATATACAAAGGCATCGAGATCAACCCAAATAATATCACAACCATTAGTCATATGCCTCCCCAAAGCAACCTCTAGGAGATCTTAGGTCTCTAAGTCCAAGTCCACTTGGACTATATTTTTCAATTCATTATGAATATACATGGAAAGTGTAATCCATTTTCCAAGATCATGAATAAAGGTACTGCCTACTAGTGGGAGGAGGAGTTCCAGACTGCTTTTGAGGAAATAAAGTAGTATTTTCTAAGACCTATGATTTTGATTCCACCTATCTCAGGAAATCCTATGGTACTTTATGCGACCTCCCTATAATGGTCCCTTGGAACCCTTCTCACCCATGATAACAATGAAGGAAAAGAGAATATTTTATATTATCTCAATCACATGATCCTTAACATAGAGGCCAGATACTCTCCTATCAAGAAGAGCTACCTCATGTTGGTTTTCATAGTGGAGAAATTACGGAATTATCTGTAGAATCATGAGATTTATCTAGTTTCCTATGAGTACTCTCTAAAGTAAATCCTTAATTTCCCCATGTTTATAGGATAGATAGAATTCTTGGAAGTGATCCTTAAGAAATTATACATTAGGTTCATTCTATAAAAGGCTATCAAGGGTTAGGAATTGGATGACTTTTTGGCCACTCATCCGGCCCCCAAAGTGTCACTATTGGATGTTGATTTCCTAGAATCTTCCATCATTTTAGTGGATCAGGTTGTGCTGTTTTGGAATATTAATTTCAATTGTGACTCTCCTAGCCCAATTAGTAGAATAATAAACCATCTTAAGCTCAACAGAGTAGGCTTGGGGGTCATCTTCATCACCCCAACATAGATTTTTTCCCTATTCATTCCAGTTGTCAAATGATTGCACCAACAATGAGGTATAGTATTATGATCTCATTACTGGTTGTGAACTGGCCCTTAGGATTGATGTCCCCCACTTTCATGTGAAAAGAGTCTTCGAGTTAGTCATCAAATAGATTAATGGTGACCATATCGTCAAGAATCTAGAGCTTGTTCACCTACTCGAATGCACTCTCCAACTTATGGACAAGTTCCCTTCTCAGTTAAAAGTGACTCATGTCCCTCAATTTAAGAATGGTCAAGCTAATTCCCTAGAAAGTCTAGTTGCATCTATTACAGATCTTGGCCATGATGATTTTTCATTCATGTGTCGCATCAGAGGGTCATCGTTCTCGTTATCCCAACTGATGATGAAAACTAGAAAATAAACTATATGAATGTTTTTTCTTCTATGTCAGGACCACTAGGTCCCCCCATAATAGAAGAAGCCTCTGATTGTACAACACCTTTTATTTAGTATCTACAGCATGGTGCGCTCCATCCATATTGAGCCGATCATGAAAGAATCTGTTGGTGTGTAGTATAGTTCACCCTCTAGAGTGGAAATAACCTCTAACAGACTCTCTAAAGATGTGGGAGTGATGTAATTATCCAAAATTGTATCCAGGGATAATAAATTCTTCATGTTATGTAGGAAGTTCATGTTAGGTCCTATGGTGAACATCAGGAAGGATTGAAGTTTTCCCACCAGATTTTGGGACTAAGATACTTTTTTTCCACCATGTTTCATGACTGCATCGAGTATACTTAGAGGTTTCATGCATGTTGGATCCATGCCAACTTTATGTATCAATCTCAAAATCCCCTCTATACCACCAAGTATTCTTTTCCCTTTTCAAAATGGGGACTCGAGGTTATGGGACCCCATCCACCAGCAATATCTCACAAATGAAGGTTAATTATGACCGCAATGTATTTCTTCTCCAAGGGGGAAAAAGTGATTCCCCTTAAAAAATTCAAGTCATGATCAGTGATTGAATTCATGAGCTCCCACATCATCCACCAATTCGGAGTCCCTCATGCCATTCTCACCAAAAATAGCACTAACTTTTGGGCTACTGAGTTAAAGTGATTTTATACCAAGTATAATATCTAGTCCAACCATACTCTCTACTACCATGCATAAGAAAATGGATATATCAAGGCATTCAATAAGATGGTCTCTAACATTCTACATAAGATGGTAGGACAGAATAAGAAAATTTGGATGGAAAATCTCCCCAATTCCCTCTAGGATTATTGGATTACAACTAAAAATTCCACCCAGGTGATTCCATATTCCTTGGTGTGTAGAATAAATGTATCTCTTCCCATTGATATTTATCTTTCATCGCTCTAAACCACTATCTGAGACCAAAAAACACCATAAAGAATCGGAAAATTCCATCTAGCTAAGTTTTAATCCCTCGAAGAAAATAGGTTTCATTCCTTGTATAATCTAGAGAGGCACCAAAACAAGATATAAATATCATTAAACAAGAAGGTATTCCTCGTCTCTTTCCTCCATGGTGACACGGTACTAGACCTTGGAACACCAATGATACTTGGTAGGAAATTACCGAAGTTGGAGCCCAAGTGGGAGGGATCTTACTTCATTCATAAGGTCTATTCCAATGGATCCTACTCTTTGACCACCATGGACGGAGAGCATATCACCCTCCAACCAATGCCAAGTTTCTCAAAGAGTACTTCACATAAGGGAACCAAACATCCTAGTTCAATGACATTAAACTACATAACAACTAACATCCTAGTTTCATGATGTTAAACTTCATAATAACTACTGTCCTAGTTGCATGATGTTAAATTGTGTAACAACTAATGTCCTAGTTTCGAGACATTAAACTGCATAAAAACTAACTTCCTAGTAGCATGAAGTTAAACTACATAAAAACTAACATCCAAGTTGTTTGATATTAAAATGTATAACAACTAATGTTCTAGTTTCTTGATGTTAAATTGTGTAACAACTAACATCCTATTTTCATGATGTTAAATTGTACACCCATAATTGTCCTCACCATAAAATTTTAAATTGTGTGTCCACATCCCAAGCACACAATGTTAAACTGGGCGTTTAGTCCAAAATTTATGACCTTAAACTAAGAGCCTCATTGGACTGAGCTTCAAGACCTTAAACTAACAGTTATCCTATGTTCCATGAAATAAGACCTTAAATTGTTCTCAAAAAACGTTCCAAGCTCCAAAACCTTAAACTATGAATCACATACCAAGCATCATGACTTTAATCTATGTGAGAGCCTTCTATTGAAAGTGTAGTGTGGAATTGGGCCTCTTATTCCCTCATTCACATCGAGTTTTTCACTCTTTCATTCCACATATTCCCATTTTGGGAAGCCTCCTTCTTTGGTCCAAACTCCATGACCTTAAACTGAGAGTTGTAGTCCCATCATCATGACTTTAAACTATGTGTGAATCACCCCGGAAATGTGTCGTGTGGCACAGGCCTCTTTGGTCCTCATTCACATTGGGTAACTCCTATCGTTCCCCACATATCCCTTTTAGTTTAGATGATCCCCTCATTGTATGTGGGATTTTATCTAGAATGTTTCATGTGGAATTGGGCCTCCTTGGTCCTCATTCATGTCACCACACTACATAGATCCATTTTAGATGTTCCACCCATTTTAGTCTGAACTCCATGACCTTAAACAAGGATTTAACGTCCTCAACGCATGATGTTAAAATATGATCCTACACTAAAAAATTTTGGGATGCCTCTTAAACACATAAGAGATAGTGCTTACCTAATTTTAAATCAGGATGCCTCATACGAAAAGTATGGGATATTCAAAAAAATCTTACCCCATGTTCAGAACATGGGATGCCTCATAATAATCATGGGATGCCTTAGTTCCCTTACTAGAGAGGATTTCCCTATCGATGTTGGTCTCTCAGCACTCTATTCTCTAGAACTATGTGTCACTTGATTCCTATCTTCATGGGATATGTAACGATGCCAAAACATTTTGTCTTAGGTCCCATCCACAAATTCATCGACCCTTCATCCCCTTGGACTCAGTTATAGTCCAAACATTATGACCTTAAATTATATACAGTCTATCTCTAGGTGCATGTATAGAGACAGGCCTCCTTATGACAACCCTTCTTTTATTACAATCTTAAACATGATTTATTACATAAAACTTCACTTGATACAACAAAGAAGATCGAGTGGTTTAGTGTCTTTGGGGCTTAGGATCATTACATAAAAACATAAAACATGAAATACAACTTCTTTATTGAAAACTTCCTTTACATGACCACTACATTCCCTCGTACCTAGCATTGCATGGGATAACCTGAGCACATGCATAAGAAAAGGGTGAGCTATAAAGCCCAGTAAGGGAGTACACGTGAAATAACATGAGGAGTACAATACATGTTATACAATAGGCATATCAATAGAGAATAAAAGAAACATGAACATAAAGGCATGATAAAGCATGATAATCATAACATGGAAATGTGGCAACAACACTTAACATGGAATTAGCATGAGCCAAGGCTCATTGTACATAGAGCATGAGTAAATCCTCATTGCACATGAAGCACGAGTAAACCCTCGTTGCACTTGAATTAGAATGAGTCAACACTCATTGCACATGACGTATCATGATACTATACTTTACCCAATGCATTGGATTTCTATAAGGGTGCACCCTTCTTAAACATTTCATTTCATGCATAAGTGTGCCACATGGATCATAAAACATGGATTCATAAAACATAATCATTTATTCCACGATAAATGAATGTGGAATTCATACATGAAACTTTACAATCAATAAGTAAAGGTGCATAAAGGTGGATACCCTTGATGGAGAAATGGGCATGGTATCCACTACACAATGGCATTGGCTTAGAAAATCAGTGTGATTTCGGCAGTGTAACGGCGTGACATAAGAATTCATAAAAAATGGTTGATACGAGAGAAAGGGGTTCCTCATCATATTTACATGTAATAGATAGTAATGAGGTCATATAGATACATGTCCCAACAATTGTAATGTAATTTAGATTCATGATACAAAATTATTGCTTGAATGTAAAAGAAGACAGAGAAGTTCCTTTCAGAATTTCGGCATAGTAACGGGTGTACATGGGAGGCATTTAATGAGAGAGAAATGGGTCTCCCATAATTCAACAAATAAGAGGTCAGTATGGGGTAGGTCAGAAACCATACCCCAACATTCATAATTGAAATTAAAATGGCAATACAACTTAAAGAAAATTGACAAAAATGAGAAAGGAAGAAAAAACTCTTACTTGGAAGTGTGCTTCCAAAGGCTAGAGAGAGGCTTGTGAGAGGCTTCTTGGGAGCTTGGGGAACCTTGGGAGGACTCTAGAGAGAGTTGGGAAGAGGTTGGACGAACTCCAAAGGCTTTTAGTAAGGAGGAAGTGGGGTCTTGGGTGGGTTTATATAGGAAAGGTGAGGGAATTATTTATTATTTAGGTTTGGGTCCCCTTACATTAAATTAATCCAAACCACAAACCATCCCATGGTTTTTTCCCATGTTTTTTAGAAAATGGAAGAGGAAAATAATATTTTATAAGGCCAAAGTCCGAACTTCTTAAAATAATAAGGTTACTTATGTGGAGGTGAGTCACACTCCCATGGAAATTAATTTAAAAAGGCAAGGTGTTGAATAAGTCTTGAGGGGTCCATTAATGCTTTGAAAAGTAAGTCAAACAAACCCAAAATCACATTATTTTAATGTTAAAACATATATTTTCTGAACAAAAAGATTATAGTATTTTATTACATCACTATTGGGTCATTATGATGTCATAAAACACATTATATATTTAAACGGTATTTAATTTTTACCCAAAAATTTGACTGCCTCAGAAAATTATGAAAAATTCACCGTTGGATAATTTTGACGTCCAGATTCCAGAAATAACATTTATTTTATCTAAATAATTTTCTAAATATGTTAATTTTATATTTTAAAATAAAAACTGACATTTATCAAAAATTCATGGGTTTTGACAGAAATGGCTTTCAAACCTTAATAAAAATTTTAATTGCATTCATAAAATTATAAGATCATTTATATTTAATAAAAATTAATTTAATAATATTATTATTATTTAATTAGAAAATCCATTAATTTAATAAAATAGATTTATTAATTAAATAATAACTAAAAACACCATTTGTACTTTAAAAACTATTTACAATGTATCAAAAATGACTAGAAATTATAATCATTATTATATACAAAAAAAATAATGTACATGAACATAATACTACTTATTTGTTACATAACCCCTTAAAATAGCCACATAAGACCTAAGGGTAAGGTGTGTGATGGTGAAATACTCTTGGGGTGGCTCGGATAACATCGCTTGAGTGGTAATCTCTATCAACTTCCACTTTTCCTGTAGATGATCTCGTTCGAGCTTGACATGGTGAAGCTCAGCTTGGGATTGGTCAAGAGTGAAGCCCAAGGATGCCACCTCTTTTCCAAGCTCTGACAAATGGGCTTCGTATGGGGAAATTATACTGGATAAGGCCATCACTTCTTTTGTTTGAGTAAATGGGATTTGTTAAAGTCCTATATTTATACTAATCATGTGATTACTGTTCAACGGCTATATTAACAATGGTAAAAATTCTTAACATAAAACCAAAGAAGTTGACATCTTATAAATATATTTTTCATAAAGGTACATTTAACTAAATCAAGAGGTATTTTCCATTAATGAAACTTTGGGTCATTATAATATTCCCCCCTTAAGAAATTTCTCCCTCGAAATTTTCCTTTTCCCACACTAAAACAGATGTGGGTAACTCAACTTCATCACTTCCTCCGATTCCCAAGTTGCTTCTTCAAACTTGTGGTTTATCGACAACACCTTGACGAGGGGCATTGTCTTATTTCGTAGAACTTTTTCTCTATGATCTAAGATCTTTACTGGTTGCTCCTCATAAGAGATATCATCTTCCAATTTTACCACCTCGAAAGAGAGTACATGTGAAGGGTCCGGTATGTACTTCCTTAAGAGGGATACATGAAAGACATCATGTACTTTTTCCATGGCAGGTGGAAGTGCTAGTCGATAGGCCACAGCCCTGACATGATCAAGAATCTCGAAGGGGCCGATGTACCTTGGACTTAACTTCACTTTCCTTCCAAACCTCATGACCTTCTTCCACGGAGATATGCGTAGAAAAACCATGTCTCCAACTTTAAACTCAAGGTCTCATCAATGATTATCTGCATAACTCTTCTGTCAACTTTGAGCTGCCTTGATATGCTGCTGAATGGTTTTTACCTTCTCCACCATTTCCTCGACCATTTCTGGTCCAAGCAGCTTACGTTCACCGACCTCATCCCAACATGCCGGTGTTCTGCACCTTTTCCCATACAGGGCTTCATATGGTGCCATTTGGATGCTCGAGTGGAAACTGTTATTATAAGAGAACTCAACTAGATGAAGATGTTGATCTCATCCTCCTTTAAAGTCCATTGAGCATGCTCTCAACGTGTCCTCAAGTGTTTGGATAGTCCGCTCGGATTGGCCATCAGTTTGAGGATGATAGGTCGTACTGAAGTTCAGTTCAGTATTCAGAGCATGTTGAAGACTCTTCCAAAACTTAGAGGTGAATCTTGGGTCTCTGTCAGACACAATAGATAGTGGTACTCCATGCAACCTTACCACTTCCCTGATATATATCCGTGCCAGTTGATCCAAAGAGAAATTCTCTTGAATAGCAACGAAGTGTGCAATCTTTGTAAGATGATCCACAACAACCCAGATTGTATTGTTGCCTTTGGATGTCCTTGGAAGTATGGTGACAAATTCTATGGTGATGTTCTCCCATTTCCATTCTGGTATGGGAAATGGTTGCATCATCCCCTTAGACTTCTTCCTCTCCGCCTTCACTTGCTAACACACCAGGCACTTTGATGTATATTCAGTGATCTCCTTATTCATATTATCCCACCAAAAGTTTTCTCAGAGATCTCGATACATCTTTGTGCTCCTTGGGTGAATAGAGAAATTTAAACTATGTGCGTCATCCAAAAGTTCCTTCTTCAGCTCCGGAATTGATGGAACACATAGTCTTTTCCCAAACCACACAATACCTTCTTCATTAACATTAAACTCCGAGGATTTACCCTTTTTGATAGCTTCCACTCTTTCTTGAATTCCCGAATCATCCTTTTGAGCATCCTTTAACCTTTCCAAAAGAGACGGTTGAGAAATCATTTGTGAAAGGATTGATGATGTTCCCTTCTCTATGATTCCCATGTCCATATTCATCAAGTCTAAGAATATTAGATCCTTCTCAATTCTCATCATTGATAGAATCGTTGGGTCCTTTCTACTTAGGGCATCTGCCACCTTGTTCGCTTTCCCAGGGTGGTAATGTATTGAACAGTCGTAATCTTTGATGAGCTTTATCCATCTTCTCTGGCGCATATTAAGCGCTTTCTATGTGAATGTATATTTAAGACTCTTGTGGTCAGTATATATCTCACATTTCTCTCCATAGAGATAATGCCGCCAGATTTTCAAGGCAAAGATCACAGCCGCCAACTCCAGATCATGAGTTGGATAGTTTCGCTCATGGATTTTCAACTGCCTTGAGGCATAGGATATCACTTTATCATTCTGCATCAGCACACAGCCTAAGCCCTTCTTCAAATCATCACTGAATACCATAAAAAGTTCCCCACTTGTGGGTAAAGTGAGAACGGGCGCAGTGATAAGCCTCCTTTTCAACTCCTTGAAGCTTTCTTCGCATTCATCACTCCAAGAAAACTTTACTCCCTTCCGAGTTAGCTTGGTAAGAGGGTTGGAAAATCGTGAGAAATTCCTCACAAATCGTCGATAATATCCAGCTAATCCCAAGAAGATACGGATATCTGTTACCGATGTTGGCCTCGGCCATCCCTCAATTGCATCTGTTTTGGAGGGGTCCACATATATCCCATTGCTTGTGATGATATGGCCCAAGAATGAGACCTCCTTCAACCAGAACTCACACTTGTTGTACTTTTCATAGAGCTTCTCCTTGCGCAAAGTCTCTAGTACAGTTTTTAAATGCTCCTCATGATCCTCCTTGGTTTTGGAGTATATTAGAATATCATCTATAAAGACTACCACAAATTTGTCAAGGTAATCTCTAAGGACTCTATTCATCAAATCCATGAATATTTCTAGAGCATTGGTGAGTCTGAAAGGCATTACTATGAATTCATAGTGCCCGTATCTTGTACGAAAAGAAGTCTTGGGGACATCTTCCTTCTTCACCCTTACTTGATAATATCCCGACCGCAAGTCCACCTTGGAGAAGTATTTTGCTCCATGTAACTGATCGAACAAGTCATCAATTCGTGGGAGAGGATACTTGTTCTTTATCGTGATTTTGTTAAGTTCATGATAATCGATGCAAAGCTGCATTGACCCATCCTTCTTCTTGACGAAGAGGACTAGTACACCCCATGGTGAAGCACTTGGGCATATAAACCCTTTATCCAGATTCTCCTATAGTTGTTTCTTCAGCTCTTCAAGCTCTACAACATCCATTCTATATGGATTCTTGGATATTGGTAGCGCCCCAGGTATAAGTTCAATTGAGAACTCAACATCTCTTCTTGGAGGAAGACCAGGCAGTTCCTCGGGAAACACTTTAGCGAATTCCCTCACAATAGGCATTTATTCAAGGATGGTTTCTTCCTTGGACTCAATCATCTGAGCCAGATACGCGTGCTCATAAGGCAGTAATATCCATGCTTAGATGATGGAGCTAAAGGAGATTCATCTTCCTCCTGACACTTGTAAAGAATCGGGGGTCAATTCTCCATATGGAGTGTGATTTCCCTCTCCCAACAATTTATGTTGGCTCCATATAAAGAAATCCAATCCATGCCAAGAATTGCATAAAATTACACCAGAGGGAGTATGACAAGGTTCACCGGGAAATTAAATCCACATATTATAATAGGGGAGGACTTATATTCATGGGATGCAATTATTGCCCTATAGAATCCTGCCTTTTTATCACATAAAATTTCATTACATTATACAAAATTGAGGATCTTTAAGGTTTAGTGTCTTAGAAACCAGGAACTTAAAACATGAAAACATAAAACATTATTCTTAAACACTTGAAAGGATTCTCCTCAGGTTCATCCTAGGTTCATTACTGCATCTCATAACCTGGGGACATACATCAAATGAAAGGGTGAGCAAAAGGCCCAGTAAGGGAAACAATGGAAACATTTAACATGTGAACTTGAGATACATCAACTATGTCATGAAAAAGAACTTTAAGGCATGATAAAAAAATCATGTGGCATATCATAATAAAAATAACATTTTTCATAAATTTAAGATGTGGCTACATAATTTAACATAGACAATCATGAACATATCACCAAGGTCCATCCCCAAGGTTTCATTTGAAAATTACCAAGGTTATTCACCAAGATATCGTGAAAATTGTAATCTCTAGTGGTTACATCATTACCCAATGCATTGGAGCGCTATCAGGGCGCACCCTTAAATTTGCCTTTTTTATCATGTGAGCCACATATATCATCATCAAACATTTCATAAATAACCCATATATCATAAAATAAATGGGTTTCATTTCATAATCATAACGTTTTAAAAACTGCTTTAAATACATGATCTTTACGTCACTTTAAACCCACGGAAGGGGAGAGTGGGTCTCATGTATGTAAATCCCAGAATTTAAAATAAAACATTTTGGTATATATGTGAATACCCATTTTGAAGAAATATCTTTGAGTATTCACTTAATAAAATAAAAGTACTTTAGAAAAATAGAGATACATTTTGAGACGGAAATTCTGTAGCATAATGGCTATGTTTCAGGGTTTTAGAAAACATTGAAAAGAGAGGGGACATGGGTCAAACACTCATAAATGACCCATAAGACAGTAAAGGGACATAATATAAAGTATTTGAGAACATGGTAATGAAATTTGAAAGATATACCATATGAAATGAAGAACATGAAAGGAAGACAAAAATAAGATTTCTCTTATGAAAATTCGGCAGCCCAACGGCGTCACTTAAACTTCAACAAAAATGAATTGACAAGATCAAAATAGGGTCTCTCATCATATGAAAATAAGGGTTCAGTATGATAGATATAGAGATCATACCCCAACATAATAAAAAGGAACTTGAAATACTTGACATGAAAATAGATCTTGAAAACAAGAAGGGTGAAAGAATCCCTTAAAAATTTGGCAGCCTAACGGCGCCACTTAAAACTTCAAAATACTAAATTGAAGAGATCAAATTGGGTCTCTCATCATATGATCATAAAAGATCAGTATTATAGATATATATATCATACCCCAACATAATAAAAAGTAACTTGAAAGACTTGACATGAAAGTAGAACTTCAAAACGAGAAGGGTGAAAGAACAACTTAAAAATTTGGCAGCCTAACGGCGCCACTTAAAACTTTAAAATACTGAATTGAAGAGATAAAATGGGGTATCTCATCATATGATCATAAAATATCAGTATGATAGATATAGAGATCATACCCCAACATAATAAAAATGAACTTGAAAGACTTGACAAGAAAATAGAACTTGAAAATGAGAAGGGTGAAAGAATCCGTTACAAAAATTTCGGCAGCCTAACGGCGCCACTTAAACTTTCATAAAATGAAATGATGAGAGTAAGAGGGGGTATCTCATCATATGAACATAAAAGGTACAGTATAATTAATATAATAGAACATCCTCCAACATAAGAACATGGAGCATAAAAGAAATGACATAAAAGAGATCACTTGAAAAGAAAGAGAGAGGTCGGATCCCTTACCTTAAAACGTAACTCTTAAAACTCAAAGGTTGGGACCTTGAGGGCTTGGGGGCACCTTGGGAGGACTCCTTGGGAGGTAATGAGACCAAAACTTCGTTGAGGGAGAGTGGGGAATCGAAAGGATGAGAGTATTGCTTGGTATTTATAGGGAAAGTGAGGGGACAAGGCATTAATGGCCAAGGGACACCTCAAAAGTGGTTTTCTCAAAAGCATGGGTCCTCCCATGGTACTTCCCATGGAGTTAGGCCACATGGGGCCCCCAATACAATAATTCATCACCTTTGGCAAGCCATCCCTTAAAAATATCTCATGACATCATCATGACACAGTTATGAGATCATTAAACATACTGAAACCCTAAAACTGTATTTTTACTATTCACTGAAAATTCAACTTTCTCAGAAAAATCCCAAAATTTCACCTTAACCAAATATCAATGCTCTACTTTCAAAAATGAACTCCATTTTATAAAAATAATTTTCTAATTTTTTTTAATTAAATTTTTAATTAAAAATCACTATTCACCCAAAAAACTAATACTTGAATAATAATATATGAACCCGTTATTTAACCATTTTATTGAATCGCATTACTTAATCATGGTGCCTAGATTATATTAATACTTTCTTTAAGTGAGATTACTAATCCATTTGGTCACATTACTAATCCTAAGCATAAAATCACTATTCATAATTTACTATTCATCAAAAATTAAGTTGATCTTATTAGACTCTAAATTTTGTACTGAACATAATTGTAGAAGACCATTTTTCGAAAATCATTACACATTTTTAATTATTTAATGTTTACATAAACATTTTTTAAAAATCCTTTCTCTAAAATTCACCAAAAATATGCATACTATATTTATCCGGACATTTAAAAATTCATAAACTTCATCATAAGAAGAAATCCCAATTTTTATTGAAAACAAAGGATTACACAAGGCAGTTACGGTCTCCTTACATAGCCCTTATCACACCAGCATAGGACCTAAGTGTAAGGTGTGCTGAGGTGAGAGAATCTGAGGGAGGCTCGGCTAACATCGCACGAGTAGTAATTTCTATCAGTTTGAACTTCTCACAAAGGTGATTCCGTTCTAGCTTCACACGATGAAGTTCGGCTTGGGTTTGGTCCAGAGCAAAGCCCAGTGGTGCTACCTCCTTCCCAAGTTCTGTTAGATGGGCTTCGATCGGTCCAAGACTACTGGGTGAGGCCATCGAATCTTCTTTCTATAATAATTAACCAAGATTACTTGTATTTAGAGACAATAATCAAAACGTTTAGTTTCCAGCGGTCATATTGACCAATGGTCATATAACCGTCTAAACCCAACGGTCTCATTTTAATTATAATCATGTTATCAAATGAAACATTTTTGTTGAGTATAAAAATAAAATAAAATAACACATAAAATTAGGAAACAAGATTTGTTCAAAATTTCGGGTCGTTACATTCTTCCCCCCTTAAGAAATTACGTCCTCGCAATTTTTAAAATTTGGTTTTAAAATTTCATTGAAAGTCCCACATCAGAAAAGGAGTCAGTAAAATTATTACTTTAAAAGAAAGAAAGGGAAGTACAAAGGTCACCCGAGTTAACCCACACTAGGATTCCATGTAGGAAAACATGGACATGGAAGAAAAACAAAGGGTCATGTTCTAGGGGAGAGTGATAGAGAACATGATTAGGAGAAAGTTAACCATAAGAAAATCCCAAACTTATGATGTGTGTTAACGGTCTTTGATTACCTAGTAGGAAACGTAAACCAACAACGTTTTTGTTTTACGTTCCTTTTCATAATTTTGAGGAATTCATTTACAACATAAAACAAAAACATAAGAAAATATACCTATCTTCATGTAGAGTTTCATCCTTTATTAAGTTTCTACCCAAAACTAATCTTTTCTTCAAACTATGAGAATTCAAAACTACTTGGTCTCATCAAAACACAAGAATCATCTTCTAGAGAATCACATAATCCACAAAAGATTAACTATCTATTTATTCTATCTTTAAAAATTATCCCAAAAACAGAAAGGGTAAGGTAAAACAACTCTTCAAAAAATAAAGAATCCCATAGGAATAAAAACTAATTTTAAATCTTCAAAGTTCCATGGTACTACCCAAATTTCATCATAGACCATTCCATAAAAATGGTCCTTAAGATTCCTCAAAATAAACCAAACTAAGATTGAAACCCAAATACAAGAAGGATTTGGTAACATAGTCTTCCAAAATAAACTTCATTGTTCATCTCCAAACAACATCAACCACTCCTAACATCTTACAACAAAAGTAGCTAACCTAAACATATTTTACCCAAGATAGGTTAATCATTCCCATAAGTAACCTAAATTACTATAAGTCCGCCTTAAATTCATCGATTATTCAAAATATAAGTCAACATTACTCCTCAATGAAAATACCGTAGTAATATATTTACCTCGATCATATAGGGTCCCCAACATAGTGAACGTCTTCCAAAATAATAATCATCTTTTAATCCCCTAATCATCTCTATCATATTAATACGACAATCGTCGCATTTCATATCACATTGGTTGTTGGGACATGTTCTTCCATTTCCCACCATTAACTAAGAATAGGAAGTATAATTAGGGGCTTAAATACTTAGCTAATAATCATGAAAAGGAACTTAAAGCATATAAGGATAACTTGTAGAAGAAAGTATACCCTAACTTGTGATCCCCTAGGTTCTCATCTAGGTTATCCATGATCATATATTCTTATGTGAATCTTTATTTTATTTTATCTTTGTTCCTTTAACAATGGTTCATACTAAGCTTATGAATTTACCAAAGCATATCACCCGGGAGTGTCGTAACCAAGAGTGCAGCAAGGCCCATTGTAGTGTACCAGTTCCCGTTTGATTCTAGCTCAAAGCGGTGTTTTCGGGTTTTACCCCTATGTACATCTATGCTAGAGCCACCTCTACCTGCTCGTATCCAGACAGGGATGTATTTTCTTGGCAACCCATTACTCAATACTCACCAAAATACCAGGAAGATTTCCTATATATAAACTTTTCTATAGGCTTCTTCATAAAGTTTTCATATCCTAATTTCCATAAATAACTAAACCATCCTTTGATACCAACTATAGCATCCCGCCTTTTTATCACATAAACTTTCATTACATTATACAAAACTGAGGATCTTTAAGGTTTAGTGTCTTGGAAACCAGGAACTTACAACATGAAAACTTAAAACATTCTTCTTAAACACTTGAAAGGATTCTCCTCAGGTTCATCCTAGGTTCATTACTGCATCTCATAACCTGGGGACATACAACAAATGAAAGGGTGAGCAGAAGGCCCAGTAAGGGAAACAAGGGAAACATTTAACATGTGAACTTGAGATACATCAACTATGTCATGAGAAATAACTTTAAGGAATGATAAAAAAATCATGTGGAATATCATAATAAAAATAACATTTTTCATAAATTTAAGATGTGGCTACATCATTTAACATAGACAATCATGAACATATCACCAAGGTCCATCCCCAAGGTGTCATTTGAAAATTACCAAGGTTATTCACCAAGATATCGTGAAAATTGTAATCTCTAGTGGTTACATCATTACCCAATGCATTGGAGCGCTATCAGGGCGCACCCTTAAATTTGCCTTTGTTATCATGTGAGCCACATATATCATCATCAAACATTTCATAAATAACCCATATATAATCAAATAAATGGGTTTCATTTCATAATCATAACGTTTTAAAAACTGCTTTAAAGACATGATCTTTATGTCACTTTAAACCCACAGAAGGGGAGAGCAGGTCTCATGTATGTAAATCCCAGAATTTAAAATAAAACATTTTGGTATATATGTGAATAAACATTTTGAAGAAATATCTTTGAGTATTCACTTAATAAAATAAAAGTACTTTAGAAAAATAGAGAGACATTTTGAGACGGAAATTCTATAGCATAACGGCTATGTTTCAGGGTTTTAGAAAACATTGAAAAGAGAGGGGACATGGGTCAAACACTCATAAATGACCCATAAGAAAGTAGAGGGACATAATATAAAGGATTTAAGAACATGGTAATTAAATTTGAAAGATATACCATATGAAATGAAGAATATGAAAAGAAGACAAAAATAAGATTTCTCTTATGAAAATTCGGCAGCCCAACGACGTCACTTAAACTTCAACAAAAATGAATTGACAAGATCAAAATAGGGTCTCTCATAATATGAACATAATGGTTCATTATGATAGATATATAGATCATACCCCAACATAATAAAAATGAACTTGAAAGACTTGACATGAAAATAGATCTTGAAAACAAGAAGGGTGAAAGAATCCCTTAAAAAATCGGCAGCCTAACGGCGCCACTTAAAACTTCAAAATACTGAATTGAAGAGATCAAATGGGGTCTCTCATCATATGATCATAAAATATCAGTATTATAGATATAGATATCATACCCCAACATAATAAAAAGTAACTTTAAAGACTTGTCATGAAAGTAGAACTTCAAAACGAGAAGGGTGAAAGAACAACTTAAAAATTCGGCAGCCTAACGGCGCCACTTAAAACTTCAAAATACTGAATTGAAGAGATCAAATGGGGTATCTCATCATATGATCATAAAATATCAGTATGATAGATATAGATATCATACCCCAACATAATAAAAATGAACTTGAAAGACTTGACAAGAAAATAGAACTTGAAAATGAGAAGGGTGAAAGAATCCGTTACAAAAATTTCGGCAGCCTAACGGCGCCACTTAAACTTTCATAAAATGAAATGATGAGAGTAAGAGGGGGTATCTCATCATATGAACATAAAAGGGACAGTATAATGAATATAATAGAACATCCTCCAACATAAGAACATGGAGCATAAAAGAAATGACATAAAAGAGATCACTTGAAAAGAAAGAGAGAGGTCGGATCCCTTACCTTAAAACGTAACTCTTAAAACTCAAAGGTTGGGACCTTGAGGGCTTGGGGGCACCTTGGGAGGACTCCTTGGGAGGTAATGAGACCAGAACTTCGTTGGGGGAGAGTGGGGAATCGAAAGGATGAGAGTATTGCTTGGTATTTATAGGGAAAGTGAGGGGACAAGGCATTAATGGCCAAGGGACACCTCAAAAGTGGTTTTCTCAAAAGCATGGGCCCTCCCATGGTACTTCCCATAGAGTTAGGCCACATGGGGCCCCCAATACAATAATTCATCACCTTTGGCCGGCCATACCTTAAAAATATCTCATGAAATCATCATAACACAGTAATGAGATCATTAAACATACCGAAACCCTAAAACTGTATTTTTACTATTCACTGAAAATTCAACTTTCTCAGAAAAATCCCAAAATTTCACCTTAACCAAATATCAATGCTCTAATTTCAAAAATAAAATCCATTTTATAAAAATAATTTTCTAAATTTTTTTAATTAAATTTTTAATTAAAAAGCACTATTCACCCAAAAAAACTAATACTTGAATAATAATATATGAAACCGTTATTTAACCATTTTATTGAATCACATTACTTAATCATGGTGCCTAGATTATATTAATACTTTCTTTAAGTGAGATTACTAATCCATTTGGTCACATTACTAATCCTAAGCATAAAATCACTATTCATAATTTACTATTCATCAAAAATTAAGTTGATCTTATTAGACTCTAAATTTCGTACTGAACATAATTGTAGAAGACCATTTTTTAAAAATCATTACACATTTTTAATTATTTAAGGTTTACATAAACATTTTTTAAAAAATCCTTTCTCTAAAATTCACCAAAAATATGCATACTATATTTATCCGGACATTTAAAAATTCATAAACTTCATCGTAAGAAGAAATCCCAATTTTTATTGAAAACAAAGGATTACACAAGGTAGTTACGGTCTCCTTACATAGCCCCTTATCACACCAGCATAGGACCTAAGTGTAAGGTGTGCTAAGGTGAGAGAATCTGAGGGAGGCCCGGCTAACATCGCACGAGTAGTAATTTCTATCAGTTTGAACTTCTTGCAAAGGCGATTCCGTTCTAGCTTCACACGATGAAGTTCGGCTTGGGTTTGGTCCAGAGCAAAGCCCAATGGTGCTACCTCCTTCCCAAGTTCTGTTAGATGGGCTTCGATCGGTCCAAGACTACTGGGTGAGGCCATTGAATCTTCTTTCTATAATAATTAACCAAGATTACTTGTATTTAGAGACAATAATCAAAGCGTTTAGTTTCCAGCAGTCATATTGACCAATGGTCATATAACCGTCTAAACCCAACGGTCTCATTTTAATTATAATCATGTTATCAAATGAAACATTTTTTTGAGTATAAAAATAAAATAAAATAACACATAAAATTAGGAAACAATATTTGTTCAAAATTTTGGGTTTTTACATGCCCCATTTTCCGTACTCACCAACATCTTCACTTCCATGATTTGTGGTGGTGTTGGGATTGTTCTACTAAACTTTCAAGATATAAAAGAATGCATAGAACCTGAATCAAAAAGTTTGTTCTCTATTCTTGAATGAATAACTAGCATACCTATCACCACTTCGTTTACGGGGTTCACTTCGGCAGAATTGATGGCAAAATCTCTTCCTTGCTGCCTTGGAGGTTGTTGGTTGTCTCCAAAAACCCTTGGATTAGAGCACTGATTTGCAAAATGACCCGGTTATTTGCATTTGAAGCATTGCACAACGTGTTGAGGTTCGAACGGAGCGTTCCTCTCCTCTGTCGTAGCCATGGGTCTTTCTTGCCGACAGTTAACAGCTAGGTTCCCTTCTCTTCCACACCTGAAGCATTTTCTCATCCCCTTAAGGAAATTTCTAGGGTGCTTCTTTTCGCACTTTTGGCAAGTGGGGTGCGGGATCTTCTTAGCACCGTTGGATTTATCCATAGGACCACCAGAATTGAATTCCACCTTACACTTCTTGTCCCCATGATACCCATGTGATTCCCCAATCTCCATTTCGACCTTGAGGGCACATCGGATAATTTCCTCATAGCTGTCGAAGTCACGGATCTCTAATGCTTTCCGCAAGCTGGGCTTCAGCCCACCAAAGAAGCGGTCAACTTTGCATTCGGGGGTAACGACAAAGTCGGAAGCGTAACGTGCAAGCCTTGTGTAGTTTGCCTCGTACGCTCCAACAGATTCTTCATCTTTTTTCTTGAGGTAAAGGAAGTCCCTTTCCATCTTAATCCGGAGGGTGCACGAAAAATATTTATCGAAAAACATCTTCCGAAAATCCTTCCATTCCAACGCCTCGATCTCATCCTTAGGCTTCATATTTTTGATCAACGTCCACCATTGATCATCTTCACCCTCCATATGATAAGCCGCTAGGAGAACCTTCTCTTGTTCAGAACATTAGAGGATGGAGAATATCTTTTCAATGGAGTTGATCCATTGTTCAGCGATCGTGGGATCAGATGATCCACTAAAAGTAGGAGGCCTTTGCCTCATGAAGCACTCGATAGCGACTTGTTCCTTCTTAGGGGGGTTTGGAAGTTCCTATTGACCTATTTTTCTATTCAAAACTTGAGTTAGATGAGAGAGAAGCGTGACAAAGTTCGCGATTCCCGCTCCCATTGGATTGGGCATCTCATTAGTACAGTCATCACATTGATCTTCACAACGGTTGTTAGCCCGAGTCCTCCTATTACCGGCCATTGGCTGGAATAAAAGTTATGGGTAAAACATAAAGGGTAATCCAAAGACAAAAGTTGATGACTTATAAATAAACTTTTATTTACTTAACTCATGAGTCTATAGGCTTCAATCTAGGATTTTCATGATCTACTTTCTAACATATATTCGTAGGGGCATTTTTTTTCATTCCCTTAATAAGGGTTTATACTAAGCTTTTGAATTTATCAAAACATATCCCCTGGGAGTTTCGTAACCAAGAGTGCAGCAAGGCCCGTTGTCGTGCACCCGTTCCCGTTCGATTCTATCTCAAAGGGGTGTTTTCAGGTTTTACCCCTAGGATACATCTGTGCCAGAGCCGCCTCTACCTGCTCGTATCCAGACAGGGATGTATTTGTTTGATAAACCACTTACTCAGTACTTACAAAAACTTAGGGATGTTTTTATTATACTTAGTCTTGTATCTAAGTCTTTACTAGGGTTTCATAATCCCAAAAATAACTAAACCTTCCTCTGATACCAACTATGACAACCCTGCTTTTATTACAATCTTAAACATGATTTATTACATAAAACTTCACTTGATACAACAAAGAAGATCGAGAGGTTTAGTGTCTTTGGGGATTAGGATCATTACATAAAAACTTAAAACATGAAATACAACATCTTTATTGAAAACTTCTTTTACATGACCACTACATTCCCTCGTACTTAGCATTTCATGGGATAACCTGAGGACATGCATAAGAAAAGGGTGAGCTATAAAGCTCAGTAAGGTAGTACACGTGGAATAACATGAGGAGTAAAATACATGTTAGATAATAGGAATATCAATAGATCATAAAAGAAACATGAACATAAAGGCATGATAAATCATGATAATCATAACATGGAAATTTGGCAATAACACTTAACATAGAATTAGCATGAGCCAAGGCTCATTGCACATAGAGCATGAGTAAATCCTCATTGCACATGAAGCATGAGTAAACCCTCGTTGCACTTGAATTATCATGAGTCAACACTCATTGCACATGACGTATCATGATACTATACTTTACCCAATGCATTGGAGCGCTATAAGGGTGCACCCTTCTTAAACATTTCATTTCATGCATAACTGTGCCACATGGATCATAAAACATGGATTCATAAAACATAATCATTTATTCCACGATAAAGGAATGTGGAATTCATACATGAAACTTTACAATCAATAAGTAAAGGTTCATAAAGGTGGATACGCTTGATGGAGAAATGGGCATGGTATCCACTACACAATGGCATTGGCTTAGAAATTCGGTGCGATTTCGGTAGCGTAACAGCGTGACATAAGAATTCATAAAAAATGGTTGATGAGAGAGAAAGGTGTTCCTCATCATATTTACATGTAATGGACAGTAAGGAGGTTATATAGATACATGTCCCAACAATTGTAATGGAATTTAGATTCATGATACAAAATTATTGATTGAATGTAAAAGAAGAGAGAGAAGTTCCTTTTGGAATTTCGGCATAGTAACAGGTGTGCATGGGAGGCATTTAATGAGAGAGAAAGGGGTCTCCCATAATTCAAAAAATAAGAGGGAAGTATGGTGGAGGTGCGAAACCATACCCCAACATTCATAATTGACATTAAAAGGGCAATAAAACTTAAATAAAATTGACAAAAATGAGAAAGGAAGAAAAAACCCTTACTTGGAAGTGTGCTTTCAAAGGCTAGAGAGAGGCTTGTGAGAGGCTTCTTGGGAGATTGGGGCACCTTGGGAGGATTATAGAGATATTTGGGCATAGGTTGGACGAACTCCAAAGGATTTTAGTGAGGAGGAAGTGGGATCTTGGGTGGGTTTTTATAGGAAAGGTGAGGGAATTCTTTATTATTTAGGTTTGGGTCCCCTTACATTAAATTAATCCAAACCACAAACCATCCCATGGTTTTTGCCCATGGTTTTTGGAAAATGGAAGAGGAAAACAATATTTTATAAGGCCAAAGTCATAACTTCTTAAAATAATAAGGTTTCTTATGTGGAGGTGAGTCACACTCCCATGGAAATTAATTTAAAAAGGCAAGGTGTTGAATAAGTCTTGAGGGGTCCATTAATGCTTTGAAAAGTAAGTCAAACAAACCCAAAATCACATTATTTTAATTTTAAAACATATATTAGCCAAAAAAAATTATAATATTTTATTACATCACTATTGGGTCATTATGATGTCATAAAACACATTATATATTTAAACGGTATTTAATTTTTACCCAAAAATTTGACTGTCTCAGAAAATTATGAAAAATTCACCGTTGGATAATTTCAACGTCCTGATTCCAGAAATAACATTTATTTTATCTAAATAATTTTCTAAATATGTTAATTTTCACTTTTAAAATAAAAACCGACATTTATTGAAAATTCATGGGTTTTGACAGAAATGGCTTTCAAACCTTAATAAAAAATTTAATTGCATTCATAAAATTATAAGATAATTTATATTTAATAAAAATTAATTTAATAATATTATTATTATTTAATTCAAAAATCCCTTAATTTAATAAAATATATTTATTAATTAAATAATAACTAAAAACACCATTTTTACTTTAACAACTATTTACAATGTATCAAAAATGACTAGAAATTATATTCATTATTATATACAAAAAAATAATGTACATGAACATAGTACTACTTATTTGTTACATAACCCCTTAAAACAGCCTCATAAGACCTAAGGGTAAGGTGTGCGATGGTGACAGACTCTTGGGGTGGCTCGGATAACATCGCTCGAGTGGTAATCTCTATCAACTTCCACTTTTCCCGTAGACGGTCTCGTTCGAGCTTGACATGGTGAAGCTCAGCTTGGGCTTGGTCAAGAGAGAAGCCCAAGGATGCCACCTCTTTTCCAAGCTCCGACAAATGGGCTTCGTATGGAGAAATTCTACTATATGAGGCCATCGCTTCTTTTGTCTGAGTAAATTGGATTTGTTAAAGTCCTATATTTATACTAATCATGTGATTACTGTTCAACAGCTATATTAACAACGTTCAAAATTCTTAACATAAAACCAAAGAATTTGACATCTTATAAATATATTTTTCATAAAGAGACATTTAACTGGATCAAGAGGGATTTTCCATTAATGAAACTTTGGGTCGTTACACTCCTAGTACCTCATTCACGTCAAGTTTTTTACCCCACCATCCAATGCACATTCGTCTGAAGAAATCCTCCACTTTTCTTCAAAATACATAAACTTAAACTCAGATCCTATAGTATAAGCATCACGACTTTAAAATATATGTGGGGTTATTTCTGGACTATGTTGTGTGTAAGTAGGTCTTTTAGGCCCTCATTCACATCGATTTCATCATTATATTGTACTAAACATATTTTCTTGAAGCACTACCACCCCTCTTTATGGTCCAAAATCTATAGTATTAAACAAAGATCCACAATCCAAGCATCATGACTTTAAACTATATGAAGGTATTCCTAGGAGAGTGTGGTGTGGCATTGGGGACCCTTAAACCCCATTCACATTTGGTTTTTCACTCTATCATGGAACCTTACCCTTTTCAAGAATTCCCTTATCTATGGTCCTCAATCCATGACCTTAAACTGAGATCTTATGGTTTAGGTGACATGACATTAAATTTTTTGTAGTAGGTCCAAACATTATGACCTTAAACTATTTTCAGTCCCTATAGTCCGAGTTGTATGAATTTAAACTACATATCCCAAAATACTCAACGCATGATGTTAAACTATGATTCTACCCTATACAAAATCAAGATACCTCTTGATAATAGATTATTCCTACCCCATGCTCTAAACATGGGATTCCTCACAATAACCGAGATGGGCCTCAAATTCCCTCATCAGAGAGGTTCACCCCCACCGGTGTTGTTCTTCTACAACGCCATTCTCTATAACTATGTGTGTTTTTATTCCCATCCTTATGGTATATATAGTGACACCCAGAATTCATACCTTTGGTCCCAACTGCAAATTCATTAATCTTTTATCCCTTTTTCCTCATTATGGTCCAAGCATCATGACCTTAAATTATGTTCATGTCATCTTGAGGATGCAATTTGTGGTTTTGGGATTACTTGGTCCTCATTCACATTAGGTTTGAAACTCTACCACACTAACCATACCCACTATATGTTCTCTCCTGGTCTATGTAGTATGACCTTAAACTATTTACAATAACTAGGTTTGGATCCTACTTTTTGATACACCCCATTAGCGTGCTCAAATGCATTGTGGTGTGGAACCTAGAGTGTTAAATCATACATAGAATTTTTCTCATTCTATATCCACACTTAGATTCTTTCTTATTTTGGATTTCCATCATCTTTCAAATTTGTACAACCCCCCTAATTGTGATGGTGTCTGGCCAAGGCTCACCTCCCATATTGAGCCAACGCCCTGATGGATTTTTGGTAAAAAAATTGCAGGTCATGTGTTTCAAACATTGTCAATAGTAGATCTTTCATTCTATCACCCCATTACCAATTTGTGTGGTTGAGGTCCCTACGTTTTGAACATGGTCAACAGTTGATCCCTACCCATCTCTCTCCCCTTATATAGATCTCAGAATTCTCACCTTACCTTTTTTCTCTTTCCCTGTATCTTAGTATAATTCCAACACCCTTGGTGCCACCACTCCATGAATTTGTACATGTCAAGTAGGAGGGTCAATTTCATTGGGAAATTCTCAACACAGTATCTCCTTTCCCCTAATTTATGCTTCCACATGTCAGGAAAACCCCATTACTATTCCTTTTTTCCACACTGAGCATGACTCACATGGGATTAGGAGTTTGGGTAGGGTGTGTACAGATGTGTTCAAGTGGAAAAAAGGAGACCATGGTCTAAAACCTGTGACCTTAAACTTGGAGTCCATGTACAAGAATCACAAATTTAAATTGTGTGTGAATCATATTAGGAATTCATGGTGTGGTGTTGGGCCTCCTTGGTCCTCATTCATGTCAGGTTATAGTTGACATTCCATTCACATCACTTTCTAAATACTACCCTTATTTTCCTTATTGCACGATGAAAAACTACAAGGAATCCTAAACTCTCTCCTAAGAGTTCCTACCCTCCAGTGATGGTCATCTACTGCTTTTTTCATAGTTTCATCTATCATGAGGAATTCGAGATGATGCTCCCCTGGAAGATGGGTTTCACCTTTTTCAGAACAATACACCTACACTAATTTTATCTAATCCATGGTGGTGTAATTCCAAGAGTATTAGAATCCATTTGAACATTAAATCACTCCATCTCCATACTTCATGTACCCCTTATTTTGATCCTCGTCCTCCTATGCATGTTAAGGGACCCCCTAATGGTTTTTTCTCATGCCATACTATCTCACCTACCATAATGGTCCAATTCCCTAGAATACATTGGATGAAAATATGAGATAGGTTATGTGTTTCGAACATGGTCAGCAGTCAACCCTCATTTGTTTGTCCCCATCCCAGGATAATGGTATGGATGTTGTGCTTCGAACATGGTCATTATTTTTTCTATATCTCCATACCACCCTCCTTGTGTTCCAAATTTCTAGCATTGTGATTCACACTTCTCATTCCCCCTTTGTTCGGGTAGAATTTAACACCCCCAGTGTTATCCTATTCATTCACTAGAGCACGTTGGAAAATAAATTCAGCTATCTAGAGGACCCTATTCTCCAACCATATCCTCTCTCATCCTGAACACTCTCAGTGGTTAGTCAATAATAACAGAACCCAAGTGTTCAATGATTATTCAAAACTCTCATACAAATGAGCAATCATATGGTCGTCCCTTATTTTTCACATTGAGCATGAATCGCGTGATCTTAGGGATTGTTCATTGGTTGTTTCATAAATATGATTGATGTGAAGTAACTAAGAGGAAAAAAAGGAAATATATACATTCATGTAAAAGTTTTAATCAAGAAAATTTTGGAGTTGGTTAGGGTCATCCACATGTTAGATCTACTCTTGAGTCCTTCCAAAATTTCCCCTGTGGCTTCTCCTTGGAAATAGAGTGATTCAGCTCCAACAGCCTCTGGATTATGGAATCCAAGGCCTTGTGTTGCCTCTCGATCTCGAATTTCTCTTCGTTATCCACTAGATGAATCTCATCAACTTTGGTATGTTCCTAGTCTCACTCAACATGGAGGTCAGTTATTTGAGTAGTTACCTGGTTCATTTGATTCTCATCCTCCTCCAGTTGAGCCCTCAGTCTACTGATGGTCTCTAATTGACTGTTGAGAAAGTTAGTGCACTTGTTTTTTTCTTCTCCAGATGATAGATCTCCTGGTTGAATTCTTGGAGCTTCTGGATACTGTAATGATTTTTCTTACACTAGGATACATCCAAATGTTGGGTTCCTTCATGCACCTGCTCAGTAAGAAAGTCATGAACTAGTGCATAGAGACCACGAGTGTCCACCCCTCTAGTGCTCAGATTATGCATCCAATGGCAGAGGGACCCCATATGACTCACCAAGTCTGGTTCCTAGGTCTAGGTGATGAAATTTTGTATGTACCTCCATGATCTGTGTTAGACTACACAATTTTATTCAGTAGCCTCAGACCTGGAATCTTCTTTCTCTTCAGGAGGTGTGCACTTATATTCGGGAAAGGAAAAGGACAACAATAGTAGGGTCCTCTTATGGAATTATCTTGGTCAGATTAGGCTTCAAGTCAAGAGGTCGGTCATCCTCACTTGACCCTTCCTCATCAACACCATTTCTACTAGCCTCGAGATTTTCCCCACTAGTGGCATCACCCATGACCACAGAAGTTTGTTCCCCCAGGACCAAGTCTGGGCCAACTTGAATGACCATCTCCTAAAAAATTGAAACAACTTTTAGTTAAGGGACTCCTGATGCCTCATTCTAAGCCACTTCTGAGGTTCTCAACCTTTCAATCACTACTTGGAATAGGGATACTTAATTCAACCTGATCAAAAAATAATTTTCATGGATTTGTGAAAACAAAGACTTATAGGAGATGAACATTGATATATTGAGATCCTAAGTCACAGTAGGTATTTTTACCACAGAATACCCTTCGACATTGGTTGGTATGTCAACAACCAGCAATGGATCCTCTTGCTTCAGTTGGACAGGAGTTGTATGGGATAGGAAAACACATTGATGCAAGGAATCCATGAAAATATTATAAGTTATAAGTCACTCCAGATGTGTCCTTACCTCAAGGTGGATGAATTTTGATAATGAGATATATCTATCATACTACCTCTCCATTATTGGGAACCACTATTGGTATTCCAGATCACGATCCCCCATAGATGATATGGAGGAACTGAGGCTTTGAGGTCATCACCCTGACCTCCTTGACTAGCCCAACAGATGCTTCTACCTCAAGTGTGGTCCCTGAAGCATGATCCTCCACACCCTTCGGTGCACCTTCACCCCCTTTATAATGGGACACTTTCATATTTTAAAGATGATCTTATATATTACAAGATTCAATTAGAGAATATGGATAACGAAAGGGAGGATTAAGGAAGGAAAGTGAGTTAATACTTACCTCGAGAAACTCGGATAAGTATTCTTCAGAGGCTACAATTTCACCAATTTCCTAAGGAATACCTTGATGAGTGGTTGATCTCTAGGATTCTTCATTACTAGATTCATATGCCTCCTTTTTAGTTGGTTCCTCCTCAGAAGATGAAACATCGATAGTTGGCGTCTCCTCCCAATCCGAATTGTCGCCAAACATCACTCGTACAAGGGTGGAAGGAGTTTCATACTTCCCTTGATAACACACATATGTGTCTATATCCATCAGATATAGATGTATCTAGTTAAATTTAAACATAATCATGATCTGAATGGTCCCAAATTATGGTAGGTTAATCCCATATCAATTCATCTTTCACCACATATCTTCTATTGACAGCGATGTATGAAGCATCTTCCAAGCCGTCTAGAGAGAGGGAAAGATGGTATTGGCATCTAGTTGTATCAGGTACCTCAATTTCTTCCTATGAACCTCCCTAGACCTTCTCATCTTAGTGTGGAATCCACTTTATTTCCCCCAAGGTTGTTTTTGATTCCCTTCTCCTCTATGAGGAGGGGTGCAACTACACCTTGTGTCATCACCACCACAATTCCAGCTTGAGCTGGTTTGGATGCCTGGATAACCCCTTGAGGGGTATCCCTTCTACTTCCTCACTACTTTGGATCCTCACTCTCTTGGTTTACCACCTAAATACGCTTTTTCAAGATTACCTCTTGATATGCTTCCAATTAGTCACTAGCATAATCTGTCAATAGGCTAGCGTCGATGATGGTTGGCAGCAACACAATTTTTTAACTAGAGCACACTCGCATTCACTAGCATTCACCATAACTGATGAAGTATATAGGGGTTATGATCCTCATAGACCCCCATGTAGACTCTCTTTATCACTCTCTATAGGCACCTGAACTTCTTAGTGAAGTGGGGTGGCATGTACGGCTCACTGTAGACATGGTCATCAATCCTGGCCACTATCACTCGACCTCTAAAACTCTGTAGGTACTCCTTATGTTCTCATGTTCCATGAATTTTTTCCACCATTAGACAAACTAGAGTTGATAAGGGTTGGAAGTTGAAGTTCATGTGGTTTTCTATCCGAACTATGATCCCAACCTCACCAAGTGTCACTAGTCGTACCCCCACTATATTCAATATAGATAGTTACATACCAGCGTTTGGAGGGATGATAGTGTTCGGTAATTCATAACCCTTGAGTTGTGTCACGATCTAGCCATGTAAGAGCTAAAATGGTCTGTAGATCCTCATATGTATGCTTTCCCTTATAACACGGACCATTAGACTATAGAACCAATCCAGCACAGGCACCCCCAAGAAGACTATGTTGTTGGCCGCTAGAATCATCATCATCACCAACCTCCCTGGATTTATTCCTATATACATTTCCATGATCGATGGTAGCCAACTAATCAGTAATATGGCAAAAAAATGTGGTGTAGAAGACCAGTGGATACCATCCTATCACCATGTTGTACCACTATTTTTTAAACCCTCCTTCTTCCAGCATTAACCAATATGATCCTGACCTCCTCCTATGAGGGGCTGATGGACACTGTTTCCCCCAGCCCAGAATCCTCACATCCAGGTCATTATTCAGAAACATATTAAACCATTCCTTGAACATAATTTCCTTATGAAAGACAAGATCATGACCTAGATTCTGCTTCTATGCCTCTTGAAGGTGTTGTATCGAGATAGGAGCTTGCCGCCTATCATTCCTGGTGTTATTTGAAGGAAGGAAGTTGTCATACTAGAATCCTTCTAGTGGAATGATTCCAGTGTAGTATATGTCCCACAAACCGATTTTGACTTCCCCATGATGAATATGTAATGTGTTCATATCCAGATACCATCGGTTGAGGAGATCTGGAACCATATCTTGTTGATGGTAAAAGTGGAACTACAATGTACACACTGCCCCATACAGTTCTATAAGGTGCAGATCTTCCCCACAATCTAGGTAGGTGTAGTGTACCTAGTATTCCCAGTCTCACTCATTGGTGAACTTTTTTCTGGACATTGTGTCTTAATCCTTATTACAGCCTAAGCTTTTGTACCACATGCTGCTTTGGAAAATGGTGGCGTAGTGTCTTGGGAATTTTTCTACCTCTAGATATTCCTCGTGACCATCCTGGTCCACCCATTCAGTGCATAGACAAAAATATTCTCATGCTCCCTAGTAGGATGGCCATGAATAGTGATATTTTAGTGATTGAGATCATCTTTGCATGTGAACCACAATTGTGGTGTGTCAACTCTGAAGGCTGGGATGATCACCTCATTTTTCAGCCCAAAGTTCCATAGTGGGAGATAGTCGCTCATTGGATAGCTCTTTTATGCCTATTTTAGCATAGACATGAGCATCTTATTGTCTAACACAACCCTCCTTTATACAAAATGACCTTCCTTGTTTGAGGGACTTGAGGATTTCCTAACATTTTATCTCTCTGAGCAGCAACAGTGACTTCAATCTCAGTGGAGTTCTATTAGTTGTCCATTTCAGATAAATTAGAGGAGTCTAAGGATGGTGTGCATAGGAAGCAAGGTTTGGCCTGAAAAAGTCAATGGTGCACGTAAGATGTTGTCCTGATTGAAAATTCATATTCACGAAAGAGGGTTTTTGTGTGAAAAAAGTGGTTAAGGCTCAGTTTTTCACGCAAAGAGAAGACTTATGTGCATTATAGAAAGATACCTATCATGTGGAAAGTCAAGGTTCCATACAAGGGTCCCCCTCCACATATTTATAAGTGTGGACCATGACCATGAGCATGCGAATAAAGAACCTTTCATTCCATAACATGAATTTTTCATGCATCCACGGAAACAAATCCTTTTCTCTGGCATTTTAATCGGAACCCAGCCTTCTGGTTCCCTTTCAGCTCAGATTATGAGGGGGCATTTTTTGGCACTAAAATCCACCTAAAGCTTCACAAATCCAATTTTTGGAAAACTAAATCCACCATCTAACTCAACAAACCTCTCCAAGAATGAAAAGGGTGATGTACGCAAGTTTAGAGGTATGAGAAGAAGATTGAAACCTGCATGAAAAAAGTCTTATGCACCAAATACAACAAGATTTATCATCCCTTTGCTGATGTTGATCATGATAGATAAGAAAATTACACACAATAAACCAACAATGTTCACAAGAAGTCAATTCACATCCAAACCTCTCCCCATGCCAAATAAGATGTCAAATGCCTCCTTGTGTGGAAGAGTGGTGTGGAAAAGGAAGAGTATTCATGTAAGTCCTCTTTTGTGACAGAATCTTGCACACTCATGACCAAATATTTCAACTATAAATATAAGCCCCCCCCCCCTCTTTGAGGTGACTCTCTGGAAGATGAAGTCTCTCTATTCTATGCATATGACTCATCTTCTGTGACATCGTGAAGCGTTGATCACTCAAGGTAGAAAAACTTTCACAATAGACCTACTAGGGGGCTATGGACCACAGTTAAGTGATCCTCACCTAATATATTTTAACCCAAGTCAAGTGTACACAAAGCTCCAACATGCGCGCAACCCTATTCTTGCACGTAGCACCCACTCTTGTACCTGCCTTCCCCCTTTACCTCCATGGAATGTCCTTGTGTTAGAGAACCATGCTCGAGAAGTCTTTGTGTGAAACACCCATACCTTGTGTGCACCTCTTATGTGAAACCCTCCAAACTTTTACACAACAATTTCATGGCCTCTTGTGTGATGTCCCATATGCCTCTAGTGCATGAGTTTTTATACCTTTTGCTTCTAATCATAGGTACCATAACCCCTATTTCTTCTCAGTATGGGGACTGTAATGTGGACTTCATAATTGACCACTCATCCTCATCATTAAAACTTGCAATTTCAAAATACATGCTCCTCCTAGAGGTTCATGAGAAGCAGTTACGTAAGCCCAAGGGATAAGGAGCGAGTCCCCCATGTCCAAGTTGCATGACATAAAACTTCTTAGTCTAAACATCCTAAACATGTGATGTTAAACTATGGATTTATCCTATGCAATAAGCATAGGATGCTCCATATATGAGTGGCATGGGATATTCTCCACACCAACTACCCTCATAGGGAATGAGATCCTCCTCACATGGAATGATATCCTCATTGGGAAGCTTCAATGCGTAAGCCCTGCACCATCTCTCGTTTATTCTTCTTTCACAACAAGAGCATCAGATCAACTACATCCTCTTATTCCTCACACCAATAATGACTCATGTGGTCTTAGATATTATTAGTGATCATGAAACCAACTCATACTCTACTTTGATGGGCCACTCCTACGTGTAAGCCCTGAACCTTTCAAACCTTATGGGGTTATTTCCAAGTGTAAGATCCAACCATTCCAAACTATATGGTATTTTATCCATAACTAATTGGGATATGTGGGAATCCTCTATAAGGTTAAATACTAACATCCACATCCACCCTGATTTTCTATGGGTCACATCCCCAATAAGATCATTCCCCTCACCTAAGAGACCATGTATCCTCTGAGTCCCTTGGGAAACTCAATGTGTAAGCCCCACAACAACTCCAACCAATAGAAATCATATTGTGAAGGGAAGCTTCAATGTGTAAGTCCCACACCATCCCTCATTGATGCTTCCTTCATGACACAAGTTTCCTTACCACATGACGTTAAGGTACATGGATCATTCCTATCACACGACCCTAAACTATGACATCAAACTAGGTGGGTTTTGATCCTTTTCCTCTAGATAGGGTACGTAAGATGCCTTTCTGAGGCTGAATCTGGACCAATGGTAAACCTAGGTGATCCCTTCTAGGAATGTGCCTCCCTAATCTACCTCTAAGGGTGTTCTGATCAACCTTAATGGTGTGAAATCTTCCCTTTATGAGACACACCTCCCATATCTGCCTCCATGGAGTGTACTGATCCATCCATAGGTAAACCTTTCAGGTGATCCCTCCTAGGTATGTAGATCCTTGATCCACATCTAGGGGTGTTAAGATCAACCTTCAAAATGTGACATCTTCTATTTATGTTAAATACCTCTCGTATCCTCCTCCATAGGGTGTTATGATACATCCATCGGTAAACTTCTAGGTGTGACATCTTCCCTTTTAGGGATGAACCTCCTTGATCTATCTCCATAAGGAGTTCTGATCAACCTTTTCACATATCCATACGATATTAAAATCATTCCCTGATTCTTCTCTATATGATGTTAAACTTGTGACCCCAAATACATACCTCATGAAAAACATGCGATGTTTGATGTAAAATCCTTAGAAGATACACTCCTATGTCTTTGACTACCCTATAAAAAACCCGGGATGCCTGAGCTGAAATCCTTGGAAGATATACACCTTCGGCATCAAATACCATGTGATCGACATGGGATTCCTTAGGTTCCACGCCTAAGATAACTCCATGAGATAACCTCCCAAGAGGAAGAATGCAGGTGACCAATGTTCCCCATGTACAGACATTTCAACAATGTCCAATATGACTACTCACCTGATCTATGGTTGATTCCATTTCAAGAATAATTGAAATGTCCAGAAAGAAAAGGTAAAATTAATCAGAATACACAAAGATATGGCACCTGTAATGAGCTCCAAAAACATGACTTAACTCTATCAGGGAGACTCAGACTAGGAAATAAGTTACAATGAGGAGTCCATGGAAGAGAGAACTGATATCCCATCATCCCATTTTGCTCATAGAGCATAAATCTCTGATAAAAATTATGAAAGATGCAACAAGAATGTTAGTTCACATTAACATGCATGCGGTGAACCCTAATGAAATCATTATAAATAACATCCATTACCCATACTATAATGTAAATTGGAAAACATCACTATGGATTTTTTCCTTTGAATCCCCAAAATGTCTAAAAAGAATAATGTTATATGGGTTGTAGTAGATCATCTTACAAAGTCATCACACTTCATCACTATCATAGAAGACTTGTCGTTTTTATCATCTTGAAATAATATACATTAAAGAAGTGGTAAGATTTCATAGAGTACCACATTCTATTGTGTCTAATCAGGATTCGAGGTTTTCCTTGAAGTTATGGAAAATTATTCAATGGGATCTAGATATGAAGTTAAGTTTCAGCACTACATATCATCCTCGGGAATATTTTTAGTATAATAAAATCATGCAAATCCTATAGGATATGATAATGTCTTTTTCTAAGTATTTCAAAGGTGGTTGGGATCAACACCTTCCTCTAGTTGATTTTTCATGAAATAATATATTTCACTCGATCATTTCGATGGATCCTTATAAATCCCTATATGAAAATAAGTGTAGAGATCCAATGTGTTGGAATGAACTTGGAGAAAGAAATATATTGGGATATAAGATAGTTGAAGAAATGACAGATAATGTTAGATCTATTCAGAAACACATCAAGGAATCTTAGAGTTATAATAAAATTTATAATGATAATCATCGGCCTGATCTAGAATTTAAAGTTGGTAACAAAGTGTTTCTAAGAATTTATCCACGGAAGAAGACAGTGGGATTTGGAAATAAGATAAATCTAAGACCTAGGTATATCATTCCTTTTGAAATTTTTGATCATATAGGGATGTTATCCTATCTTCTGGTGTTTCCATCAAACCTCTCTCAAGTTCATGATGTGTTCCATGTATCTCTCCTAATGAAGTACATATCTAATAATTCACATGTACTGAACTCAAAGGTCATAAAACTTGAGAATGATATTTCTTATGAGTAATAACCATTGGATATTTTGAATCATATAGATAAAGTTCTATGAAACAAGAACACTGACCTGATCAAAGTTTTATAGTGAAACCACTAGTTTGAAGAATCTACATGGGAATCAAATGAAATATAAGGCAGAAATATCCTCATTTGTTTATATCAGAGTGAAAAAATTCTATTGAGAAATTCATTTTAAGTGGGGTATAATGTAATAACCAAGGTTTTTATGAATTTATTTTTTTCTAATAAATTAAATTTCTTTGATATCTTGCGTTATACATAAAACTCAGTTTTAATGAACTATGAAAAACTATTAATATTATTATTTAAATAAGACCATTATAACCTAGCCATTAAACTTGGGGATATGAATATTAATAAATAATTTTAAATATTAATTAAAATGTTTTTATATAAATAAAACATATTGATAAAAAATACTTATTTTTTTGAAAAGTCTATATGTTTCAAAAATTCTATTTTCTCAAAAAAAATGTTTTTTATTTCCTTTCATGGACAATAATAAAATTAATTTTGAAACTTTTATTAAATTAATTTTATAAAATAAAATTCATTTTTGAAATCATCAATTCAAAATTATCTTAGGGTTAATTTTTGGGATTTTTCTGAAAAGATTAATTTTTCATTAAATAGTGAAAAAAACTTGTTTTTATTGAAAACTGCCTTTTCATTTAAAAAATTTATAAGGTTATATTTTTTTTGTAAAATAGGTTTAAAGGTAATATTAGTTCAATTATATACCAATTAATCCAATTTAGTTCATATTAATCATTTTCATATTTAATTTTGATATAAAAAACTTTTTAAACTTTTGAACATTTTCTCTTTGGAAAACTGCTTTTTCATCGAGTATGTAAGTTTAATTTTAAAATAAATTTGACCAATTCTATGAATGGAATTTGTAAAAATGGATTTAATATTTGTAATAATAATAATTTATATTATTTAATAAGTTCAACTTGTTTTTTGATCGTAATGAATTGTAAAAAATAGTAAAAATTATTTATCATAGTTAAGGTAAAAATGGGTTTATCAGGGGTTCTACTAAAAAGCTAAGGGTTAAAAATGACCCAAAATGTTTCTAAAAACCATTTTCTAGACATATATATACCTTATATTTTTTATTATTGATAATGGTCCATTTTGGGTCCTTTTTCATGACAAAAACATTGGTACATGTCACGAACCAACCAAAGTTGACCCCAAAACAGTCACTCGAGCCAACCCATAACATCCCCAAGGTGCATTATCAATTTCTATAGGGTGGTGGAAAGAACCAAGGCATTATATAGATTCAGTGTGAACAAGTTTTTTCAATATAAATAAACAAAATCAGTATAAATATAAATGATTATCCCGATATAAAATAAAATAAACCAAAGGAACAACAAAACACAAAATAAAAATAAAACAAAGTCGAACCTGACGACCAAAAAGATCTCTGTGTGACCCCATGGGTCACCCACTGAACCCAAAATCCAACATCACTCTGTGATAATAGAAACCAAACATGACCTACACCTAAATCTAAAAACAAGAATATAAGTATAGGCATGAGTATTAAAATTCTGTAGGCATACCCAAGTAAATTATCCCCTATGCATTTCCTTTAAATAAAAGATTCATTTACTGCAATTTTAAAATACAGTATATATATATAAACATAGGTTTTTCAAACATAATTTTTTCAAAAAAACATTGTCCATTGGCCTCTTTTCTAAAAATATGTTTCTTTTCTAAAATTTGGTGGCTTGATCATTTAATAGAAAAATAAAAGAAGAGAGAGAGGGAGGTAGGGATGGAGAGAGTAAAAAATATCATGAAAACATTTAAGAAAACCAAAAATTCAATTTTCAAAAGGTTTAAAAATCATAAAAGAAGAGGGATAGTGATAATACTATATAGAGTTAAATGATAAAGAAATACACAAGTAACAAAACTAGATAAGGAACATAGATTATCCACCACATATAAACAAGTGATGGGGAACATGGGAATACTGAGGAGATTAGGGGAAAATATAGAACATATTGTAACCTGATCCATCCTGTCAGTGTGCCTAATGAAATCAAACATCCCTAATGCTCAATCATACCCTATGTGGCCTAACCAAGAGGCATAATCTAAAATTAGATAAAATTAAATACTAAGGGCCACTATAAAGAGCATAATTCTAATCTAGTGTAGCAAACATTATTGGAAAATATGCTAGCTATGTTAGGTTCCC
Organism: Viscum album; assembly: GCA_963277665.1. Lineage (NCBI taxonomy): Eukaryota > Viridiplantae > Streptophyta > Magnoliopsida > Santalales > Viscaceae > Viscum > Viscum album. The sequence goes on along the minus strand of OY728158.1, from coordinate 1,262,232,393 downwards.
ATGTCATGTCTAAAATGGGGGGGTCCAGGCAATTTCAAACAATTGACCATATATATGTAATAAACAAAAGCCACCACATAAGTCACACAACCAATAATCACCCACAAATCACCCAAGGTATAGTCCCTTTTCCTCTTAACCATCAATACACATGATAAGTACCATTTTGAGGATGTTCCTGATACTTTAATAATGAGTAAGGAAAGAGACATGTACCAAGGATATTTTTCTATAGAAAACCCATTTTGAAAGTGCCAACTGAGCCTCTCATATCCTTGGAAAACAATTTCAAAGAGATACAAACATACCACATATAATTTAATGAAATATAAGTACACGTTTAGAAAATTAAAACACCATTTAAAAACCAAAAACCACTTATAAAGGTCAACCATTCATTTTATCAAACACTTAGTTTTTAAATCCATATAAAATAATTCCACACAATTTATTTCAAAAAGGAAACAAATTAATTTCATTAAAACAATTATAATAATTAATACATATCACCAATTAACCTCAAATTAATATTATTATATCAAGTAATCAATGTTTCTAAAATTTAAAGGCCAAGTGAAAAGGGAAACCTACCGCAAACTCAAAGCGCTTGGACAACAGTAACCCAAATTAGCTTCAAGATGGTCTAAGGAGACAATAAAGACCAAGATAAACCTTAAAAATACCAAAAACAAAAATTAAAACAAATTAAACATAAACCCTAGGGTAAAGGGACCAAGGGAGAATAGTAACCCAAGAGAAAATAGAATAAGGAAGAATAGGGGAAGAAATGAGGGGATTGCCTTGAAAATTTAGCCCCAAAACTTGAAAACATCACTTGATTACACCATAGGAGGAGGAGGGGAGGCATGATGAATAGGGGAGGATCCTCACTTGGTTCCCATGATCTAAATGGGCTAGGAGGAGATGTTATGGGTTTAAAATGATAGGGGTAGAAAGGTAAAAATACACTTTTAAAGAATTTTTTCATTGTGCATGGTTAGGCTGTGCGGTTTAGGAAACGGTGAACTAACCATGAATCCAATACTAGACTCACAGGACACCCACATGGTTTGTCCACATGGTTTGGGAAACCATGCACCAACCGTGTGGTTTGGTTTTGTAAAAAACTATAGAGTCATGTGCATGCTTCTTGCACAATTTGGACTAACCATGCCCAAGTCATGCTCCCTCATCTAGGGAAACACCAAGACTCGCATAGTTACTCATATAAGATGAACATTTTGAATCTAACCATGTGTTACCCTTAAAACCCAAACCATGAAAGATGAAAATGAAATTAAAAGAGACTCATCACCACTAGATCACATGGTTTCCCCTTAGGGGTGTACCTAAACCATGTAACTGATGAAAACAACCCAAAACTCAAAAATTCGATCTGAAACACCCAATAATCAATAGAAAGGCCAAATGAAAAATGATAAACGAAAATAAAAGATAAAAATAAAAACTAGTATGTGAAAATTCTCCCCGCCATAACACTTTTTGTCCTTATAAATATTCAATGTTTCTATTTGATCGGGAAAAAGACAAACGTCCACACTATCACATGATTAAACTCCTTAAACTAAAGAATAACCTAAACACCAATAATACAAAAGCCATATCTCTATCATAGAACAAACCATTAGACATAAACTATTTCTCAAACAATGATGAAAATCCAAAGACACAATCCAAACACCTTACCATCACCACAACCATCAAGCCTTCTCCAAGATCCCAATGTTTGCCAAATGAGAAGGGAACCTCAAAGTTAGATGACCTAGGAGGACGTGGGATAAAAAATTTCCACCTTCCCAAGGGGAAAATAAGGGGAAAGGACAATATATAAACAAGGGTTTATTTTTAATGGATGTGGGAGGCCAGGGTGGTCTCCCCGCCACATTAGGCTAATGCGACCAATCATACATTGATGTTCCAAACTAGAACAGCCACCCACCATTCTTTACAAGAACAAGAAACTAAATGGAATACTCTTCCCACTCTAAGATGATGAAATCCAGCACCACATTCATCTGATTGAGATATGAGCTTCTTTGAGGGATTGGATCTGACACCACTATTATTTTGAGTGATACCCCTATAAAACTTCAGGAACTGGCCTAGATGTACCCGAGCATGATAGGTCTTTAGGGTTTTAGGGAACAAAGGATTTTTGTGACCCGGATTGCTACATTGATGATACACCAAGGTCTTATTCCAATAATAAGTTGACGAAATATTAGAAGGCCTCTTAATTCTTCCACCAACTTAATCAACTTTAGGTCGCTTTCCCATCTCTTTACGGGAATTCTCTTCATTGCTTCCAGAGATTGAAGGAGGATTGGTTTCCTTGAGCACCCCCGCTGACATAGTCTCAACCCAAAAAACTTGCCTCACCACATCAGCAAAGGAGGTTAGACCAAATTCAGACACCTTCAACTAAAGATCAAGATGAAGCCCATTCTCAAAATTTCAGTCTTTTAGAGAATAATCCTCAACCAACTCTAGGATATAGGTAACTAGATCCAAAAAATAATGGATGAACTCCAACACCGACAAATTACCTTGTAAATTCAGCACATATCCATCACTTTTTCCAACTTCACATCCTCAAAGAAGTGTTTTCTGATGAATAAAACCTTGAATAATTTCTTGGATAGTTCTACTTGAGGATTGGTCCTAATGACCGACTACCACCACTTCTAACTTGAACCTTCAAGCATAAAGTTCATGAACTTGATCATTAGAGACTCGGGAAACTCAATAATACTAAAGATCCTTTCAATTTTTTTACATCCACTCTTCTACCTTAAAAGGATATGTTTGATCCTAAAATTGAGGAGGGTTCAACTTCCTAAACTTAAGGAGGAAGTCTATAGGTTGATTAACTGGAGGACCTGCTAATGGTGAACCACCCATAGTTGCACCTCGAATATCCATAAATTATTTTGTGGGGGCATACTTTAAATAAAAAAGAAATAAAAAAACTCAATCAAATCCAAATCACCATCAATAAATTTCCACAATTAAACACCAAACATAAAAAGAAAACCAACCCACAAATTTCCCAAAAAAATCAAAAAACTTGCAAAACACCATTTTTAAAACCATTTTCAAAACTCAAAACTCCAATAAATTTTATTCCAAAAAAATCCTTTGAATTACATCAACAAAAATAACCCTTTTCCCATTAAAACTCCTTGTAATTTCAAAATAATCCCCAAATACACCTTTGAAATATCTCAAACTAGATTTTAAAATTGACAATGAGGAATGAAAACATTTTTCAAAACCCTTTCCATAAAAATGTTTTAAAATTATAAATACATTTCCCAATACTTTTCATAAATAGGTATGAAAAAATCATGTATCCTTTTGGAAAATCAACACACCAATATTTTAAATCATAGTTTTATAACCCAAAATGAGGTTTTTAGAACAATATTAAAATTCAGAATGCCTAAAATAAATTCCTAAAGTGGACTAGTGATAATGGGTGACTTCACCCTATGGTTGGAGGCTATATTTCAATAACACCATTTACATAGATATTCATTCAATACCACATCCTTGGGATCCACATGGCTTTTTGGACCCTGCGATCTCACCAAAACCCACTAACCCAACTCCCATTTAGTTCCATAATCACTAAAACAATCCATAAACAATCCACAAAAGCCAAATAAGAAAAACGTACTCAACCAAATTCAATAAATACATATAAAAATAATGATAAATAAAATCAAAAGACAAAAACTCAAAACCCAACTTCCCATGGTAACCCAAGGTTCAACATAGAAATTGTTGTCCAAACACCTCATCATACCTACACCCCAGGTTCTGAAAATCATATTCCTTATACATTGACAACTCGAATAAAAAAGGGCACTCTAAAAGCTAGGTCCTATAAAGAAACTCCTCTGATATCATTTTTTCACAAACCAATCCAAGTCGACCCTAAACTAGTCACCTGAGCCAGCCCATGACATCTCTAAGGTGTGTTCCCGATCACCCCAGGGTGGAGACAAGCCCCTAGGTATCATAGAGAGTCAGTGAGAACAATTTCACCCAAGATAAATAAACAAAAGTAGGGGAAAAATAAATGAGAAGCCTAATATAAAATAAAATGAACTACAGGAACAAAAAAAACACAAACTAACAATAAAACAAATCTGAACTTAACGACCAAATAGGTCTATATGTGACCCCATGGGTCTCCCACTGGACCCAAAACCCAACATCACTCCACGGTGATTGAAACCAATAAGTACCTACACATAAATATAAAAGTAAGAATAGAATTATAAGCATGATTATTAAAAATCATTAGTAATTACCAAGTAAACTATTCCCTATGAATTTACTTTAAATAAAATATTCATTTACTACAAGTTTTAAATACAATATATATAAACATAGGTATTTCATACATTTTTTTTTTTAAATAATGTTTTATTTCCCTCTTTACTAAAAATAGTTTTATTTTCTAAAAGGATGAGGCCTGATCATTTAAGATAAAAAGAGGACAAGAGAGAGGGGGAGGGATAGGTTAAAACATTTTTCATGAAAACATTTAAGAAAACCAAACATATAATTTTTTCAAGGGTTAAACATAACCAAGGGAGAGAAACATAGATAATATTATATATAGGGAAATAGAAATTAGTACACAAGTAACCAAACTAAATGAGGAACCTATTTATCCACTAAAGATAAAAAATTTGGGTAACATGGGAATACCTAGGAGCTTAGTGGGAGATCTAGAACAAATTGTAACTTGATACATATTGTCAGTGTTCCAAATGAAATCAAACATCCCCAATTATAGTTCTCACCCTACCTAGCCTAACCTAGGGGTATAATAAAAATGAAAAAATAAAAGTCCATAATAAGCTCCACTAGCCATAGAATAATCCTAAACTAGTGTAGAAAAAATTCTCAAATAATCTGCTATCTATTCTAGGTTCCCATGTCATGTCTAAAATGGGGGTAAGCCAAGAAATGTCAAACAATCGACCATATATATATAATAAAAAAAATCCACCACATAAGTCACACAACCAAGAATCACCCTTGAATCACCCCAAGGGATAGTCCCTTTGCCTCCAAACCATCAATACATGAGATAAGTCCCATATCAAGGATGTTCCCTCTTATTTAATAATGAGTAAGGAAATAGACATTCCCCAAGGATATTTTTCTAAATAAAATCCATTTTTAAAGTGCCAAACGGGCCTCAAATATCCTTGGAAAACCATTTTGAAGAGATCCAAACACACCACTTAGAAATTCATAAAATATAAGAACATATTTGGAAAATATAGACACCATTTAGAAACCAAAAACCACTTATAAAGGCCAATAAGGAATTTTATCGAGCGCTTGGTGTGAAAATCCATATAAAACAATTCCAAACAATTTAATTCAAAGAGGAAGAAACTTGATTTCATTCCAAAAAAAATTCCTAAATAATACATCTCACTAATTATCCTTAAAGTAAGGTGTGACTATCAAGAAATCAATGTTTCTTAAATTTATAGGCCAATTGAAAAGGAAAACTTACCTCAAACTCAAAGTGCTTGGAAAACAGCAACCCGAATCGACTTCAAGATGGTACAAGGGGAAAAGGAAGACCAAGAGGAACCTTAATAAGAAAAAACTCCCAAATTAAAACAAATGAAACATGAGCACTAGGGTAAAGGGACTAGGAGAGAAAAGGAACCCAAGAGGAAATAGAATAAGGAAGAACAGGTAGAATGAAAAAGAGGATTACCTTGAGAAATTAGCCCCAAAACTTGAATAGATAACTTGATTCCACTATGGGAGGAATAGGGGAGGCCATAAAACTAGGATATTAGCCTCCCTAGGTTCATACAATTCAAATTGGAGAGGATGAGGTTTTGGGGGGTTAAAACCCAAGATGGTTAGAAAGGTAAAATGACACTTCAAGAGAATTTGGTCACTGCACATGGTAAGGTTTTACAATTTCAGAAATTTTGCACCAAACATGAGACAACCATGCATCCCTTAAAGGACTCATAGGAAACTCACATGGTTTGGACACATGTTTTGTTAAACTATACACCAATCATGTGGTTTGGTTATGTTAAAAACTATAGAACCATGCGCATGCTTCTCACATAGTTTGGACTAATTGTGCTCAAGTCATGCACCCTTATCCAAGGACACCCCAAGACCCAAATGGTTACTACTAGGATCCAAACAATTTAAATCTAACTATTCATTACCCATGAAACCCAAATCATGCAATAGGAAAATGATCTAAAAAGAGACTCAGTATAAGGAGGTCTCATGGTTTCCCATTAGTCGTGCACCTAAACCAAGCAATGGAGGAAAAACTACAAAAAACTCAAAAAATAAATATAAAACACACAATAATCAAGAGAATATTCAAATATGAAATAATAAACCAAAATAAAAGAGAAAATAAAAACTAAGATGTGAAAGTACACCTTTTTCTTTTCAAAAAATTACAAGTGCGCAACTCACCTTGCTTATAAAAGGACACCCCCTCTCATCTCCTCTTCACACTTCAAAAACCCATTGGATCAGTCAATACATGCCCAAATAAATTAATTAATTCCCTCATCCCATCCTATAATCTTTATTTTGGTCATAAATCTAACCTAAAAATACTTTTGGTGCAAATCAAATGAAGTTGTCTGAAGAAGAGGTAAAACACCTAACCGGGTGTTTTATTTTATTTTTTCCTCCACCTACTTAAATTATTATTAAATAATGATTATATAATAAACTTAATATATTCCATATACTAATATTTTTTCTGTTAATCTCTTGATCTAAAATCATCTCCCATTCCATCAAATGGGATATGAAATCATCATTTGTGCGTACGACGGACTACCGCCTCACGAACCGATGTTATTAATTTTCCTTCACCACATCTCACAGATGAATATAATGATGTATTAAATGTTTATATATGATATTTATTATATTATTATACTTATAGAAATATTATATAACATATATGTTCATAATTTCCATTCTTTGGGAATATGATAACGTCACTCGGGCACACGACAGACTACCACCTCGTGAAGTAATGTGATCTGTTCATGCTTTACATGAAAGGTAATAAGGATAGGTTTAATGAACATATGTGATATATATGACATAAAAAAGATTTTTTTTAATGGTAATATATTATTTACCTTTAATTCTTTCAATATTTTGATAAAATGAAAACAGTGTTCATGCATACGTATGGCCTACCGTCTCTATGAATGGTGTATTTCATTTTGTATCTCTAAATATTATTGATTACTATAAAAACATATATATAGAATATATATTATATTTATATCATGTTTAAAATTCTTTATATGATGGATCCATGATCAAATTAATATAACCAAAAATAAAAAATCAAAACATACAAAAAAAACAAAGCAGTTATTTCCCAAAACGTGACTTTAACATGGAATGTTTAATAAATTGGTAATAAAAGGTAATAAGAAAAACATATATGGTATGATATATATATATATAAGTATTATTATTTAATATATTATAATAAACTTATATTTATTATATAGGAGGTTTGAACATGTACGACGGAAGTCGAGACTTAAGGTAAAGTATTTTTGTCTCAAATTGCTTTCCTTGAGACATATGTTATGTTATGAACCTATATTATTTTATAAGGTGTATATGCAGCCCCTTTGAAATGTAATATAGTGAATTTAATTATTCTAATAATATTTTAATTTTCATTTAATGTTATTCCTTTATGGGGAATACAATTCAAAAGGGTAAAAATTTTATGTTACAACCCCATCGTTTATAAGGATTGTTTATGATTATGTTTCTGATGATAAAATTATTGGACTAATAATTTTGATCCAACATATATCATGTAATTTAGGTTTTTATGATATAAAATACCCTTCATACTTTTCTTATTATCTTATTTTCTAAGAGTTTTTATTATTTTTTATTCTATTTATATGTTTTTTGTTGTTAATTTCATTAAATATACCTTTTGGGCATTTTTGGTTAAAATCTTCCTAAGTTTGGAAAATTGGATACATTAAATTTTTGGATACATGGTCAAAATGGATACATCAATAAATAACCTATGTAAAATAAATGGATATGTCAATTGACTACATCACTGATTCACCTAAGTGAAAATTACCTACGTCGACAAGATCACCTACATGAGAAATCACCTATGTGGGAAATCGACTATGTGGTCATTCATCTACATAAAATGATTAATTTGAGTAATCAGATACATGAAAAATCTCCTAAGTGACCAAACAGCTATAAAAATCTGCTATGTGAAGAAATCGGTCATGTGAATATCCTACATGGTGAAATCAGATACATCGTTTCAATCAGTTACGTCATATTCAGCTACATGAATTAAATGCCTATGTGATTAAATTTGGATATGTGATGAAAAATTAGCTATGTGGACTCAGTTCTTCAATTTATCTACATGAATTCAATTCTTCAAATTGGCTACATTATTCCACAAGTTGGTATTTATTACCATTGAAGCACTTGATTGAATTTTTTAATGTTTTTATACAATACTTAAATACTTAATTTCCTTTTTAAGATTAATTTTAATATAATAAGAGCCATGTACCAAGATAGGAAAAAAGGATGGTATATTTTATTTGTCTCTATTATTTCTAAGTAATTTCAAGGAGAAATATGTGTCATTGGTCCCTATTTTCTATAGATCATGTGTAGATCATTTAAATAATAGGTAGTGCATACATTTAAAAATAATGGTATGTGAGAGTGGACCTTTAATGCATGAGAAGTGAAGAACATAAGAGAATATAGTGAACTCATTCTCAAAGATCTCCAGAAAACGACACTTCACTTTTCTAAACTCACAAGTAAGAAGAAGTCTTGTTTCATCATCTGATCTTATTGAAGATTCTTGTTGTGTTTAAAAAAATATCCTTAAGATACTTATTCTTCAGGTCATTTCTCTTAGAGAACCTTTTTTCACCTATATATTATATCTGTGAGATGAAATCTATAATCTCTTTCTATTTTTATTTTTTCTTTTAAATGTTCCCAGTAAAATAATCTTTGAAGGTTTTTACCTATAAATCCTTTATAGATCCCGGTTGAAAGCTCGTGTACTTTTACCAAGTGTCGACTACTTGCACTCAATCATGAAGCCCTTGGAAAAAAGGTCGGAAGTCCCTAGAAAAAGGACTATTCTATTGAAAATCATAAAACTCATGGAGAAGAGTGGTTTCAGAGTGGACTAGGGGACTTTTATTCCCTGAACCACCATAAATATCTCTATGTCTATTTCTTTTCTTTATTTTATTATTTCTAATGCATGCTCTATTAAATAATAGATCATAAATTAGTCATAAACAAGAGGTTGGTTTTTATAAGTGAAGAAAAATTTAAAAAACACAATTCACCCCCCCCCCCCTTGAGTCTTAATATGGTTATTATCCAACAACATTTGGTATCATAGGTAGTGATTCTTAAGTTCTAAATTATAAGATTTAAAATCTAAATATCTCTTCAACAATGGACGCTATAACTAAAAATAGAGAAGGAATGTCTATGGTCATAAAACCTTATTTAAATGGTGAGAATTGTGGTTGTTGGAAGGAATGAATGGTTTTATATCTAAAGAACCTTGGTATAACGATTTATCTCAAAGATATGAAGCCTTAAAAAATTACAGATACAGAACCAAAAACATGGTAAGATAAAACTAAAGAAAACTATGATTTGAATTCCAAATATATGAATTCTATAATTTTTGGATTATGTCTGGATGATTTCAACATAGATTCTCAATTTCAAACATCTTATGAAATGTGGACTAAAATTTTAGTTTCCTATGAAGTAACTAATAATGTGTAGTCTCTCAGATAAAATACTATCAAACTAAAGTTTGACACTTTTATAATGATGTATGGTGAGAGTATTATAGAGATGAATGGAAGACTTATAGAAATTGTAAGTAATGTTTCTACTTTAGTAACACATATTACTAAACCAGATTATAATCTAAAAGTCCTCAGAATACTACCACCAAGGTGGGTTGGTATTTCAGCTGCTATTAGATAATCAACAGAAGTCAAAAACATTAAAATTAAAGATCTTATTAGAACTCTAATGATGTATGAGGCAGAGATAGAAGCTAAATATGGAAAACATAGGATAGTTAAGAAGTAAAATGATTCTTTAAAATTATCAACTTCAAAGGATGACAATAAGTATAAAAAAGTTCAAATAGCATAGTCATCTAATGATAATTATTCAAGTAGTTTTGATTCAGAGAGTGGGCTTGCTCACTTTTCCATAAAATTCAAAAAGTTATAAAAACAGAGAAGAGTTTTTAAGAAACCTTTCAACAAATATAAGAAGTCAGATTTGAATTATAAGGAAGTAAGATTTTATGAGTTCAAGAAGTTTGGACACATCAATCCTGATTGTCCGCAACTTCAAGATGAAAAAAATACAAAAATAAAATACTTCAAGAAATTTGGTTATAAGAAAAAGTCTTAGAAATCCATGAAAGAAACATGGAGTGATTTGGATGATTCTAGTGATGTTTCATCTTCAGAATCATAAGCTGATCATTCTAATAAAAAATCTAACATGTGTTTTATGGAACATACTGATGAGTTATATTCTTTCTATTCTTATGATCATGAAAATAAACCAGCAAATGATAATTTCTCATTTGAGGAACTAGATGAATATTGTTCCATGTTAGAGACTAAATATGAATATTTATAAAAGAAAAATAGAACTCTTAAAAAATCTTATGAAGTTATTTTTAATTAAAATTAAGACTTAATTAAACAAATTATAATTTTTAAAACCAAATTAGAATATTCTACTATATCATGTGTTAAACATGCAGATAAAATTAAAAAAATTCAAAACGAATTTCAAGAATTTAAAGATGTATCTAGTGTGTTTAAAAATGGTGAAAATTATTTAAATAAAATTATTTGTAATAATAAAACTCATAAAAATACATTTGTAATTGGATGTCGAGGTTAAAAACAAAACTATTACAAGAACTATTTTATACCTAGTTCCAATAATATAAATATTTCCAAAATTACTTGTTTTCATTGTGGTGAGCTAGGACACCATGAAAATAATTTCAGTTTGATAAACCCATGGTTCTATGGAGTTAAAAATTATTTTTCATGAAAATATATTCAAAATTTAATGTTGAAGGTTTTGGACTGTCCAAACAGATTCAGGTTCCTAAATCCTTAATTTTTAACCTTACTAGACCCAAGAAAATATGGGTACCAAAACCATTTCTTGTTTAGTTTTTTTGTAGATATGATAGCCCCCCCAGGGGGTTGTTAGTTCTCTACGGTGCTATGCAAAAATAGAATATATAAAACTCATACAATCCTAACTCAAAGTGTAGTATCTAGTAAGTCTGAGTGTCAAACCCACAAGGATGATCTGTATGTTATAAATTAATTAGAAAATTTCAATTATAATTGATTTTTTGTTTGTGAGAAAAGATAAATAATAGCAGGATTGATTGGGGTTTGAATTAATACGGGAGGCATGTCAGGTTCAGTGATTTTCAGGTTCATGTGCTAGGGATTTTATTGAAAGTGTTTTTATTTAGTCTTTGTGTCAGAATTGGATTAGTAGAGATCCTTAGTCTTGGTATACCATCCTATTCTTATGATTGTGCCTTTGGAATGGTCATATAATAACCAAAATCACATAAATGTGTGAACCAAAACCATTTTTAAACATAGCTAACACATGTTTCATAATGATCATACACAAACATGTCAACTAATTGATTCAATTAAAAATAAACAACCCCAAAATGCTGCAATGGTCATACAATGTGAAAATAAGAAGAATTGAATTGATAATTAGTTTTCAGCAATCCAAAACAAGAATAAAGGAAAGAAAATAATCTCTATACACTCATCCCCCTATGATTACATCACCAGACACTAAGTTTCTACTCACTCATAATGGAGGGAGCAACATGGTTACTCAAGGATGAATGGTGGCGAAGAATGGATCCAGATCGTCACTCCTTTATCCATTGGTGTCGCACGTGTGTCTGCTAGTCCCAGAGTGATTTGGAATGGAGGTTAGCGGTCTTATTTATACACAAATCTTATCCAAACCCGCATCTTGCATCGCCTATTTTTTCTCTACGCATCGACACCTACACGACGTGTACCTAGGGTACACAATGTGTACTTTAGATCTGGTTTTTCCTCCACTACATTGATTCCATGAACACTACATTGACTTTTTGACTGGGGTCACATCATGTATTATCAGTTCACATCATGTACTTAAAGTTCACAGTGTGTATGCTCATCATGACTTTTCTGGTGCTGATTTATTTCTCTTGAAATGTTCACATCGTGTAATTTTGGTACACGATGTGTAGTCAGTTTTTCTTCAGTTTTCTAGCTCCTCTTCATCTACAAAATCTGGTGTCACGTCATTCACCTCATATTTCCTTTATTTTTTTTTCACAAATCCATTATTTCCTTCCGTAAAACATAAAACAATTGAAAATTCTCACAAATTGGAAATATTATTCAATTAAATCCATAAATCAATATACTAAAGCGCTCAAAAATTTATGCATAAAATACACTTATCAAGATACAAAGGTCCAAGAGTGCCAATGAAATATAGTATATAGACAGTGGATTCTCAAGGAATATGAGTGGATATTTCTATAATTTTCACTCCTTATCAAAGATACTTGGAGGTCATGTCACTTTTGGTGACAATGATAAAGGAAATATTATGGGATTTGGATTGGTTGGAAATTAAACCTTTGTCCTTATTAATAAATTTCTCCATGTGGAAGGTTTAAAGAATAATTTGATAAGTATATCTCAAAATTGTGAGGAAGGTTATTTTTTTATTTTTCAAATAATGCAAGTTCTATTTTTAAAGATAAAATTATTAAATTTAATACACCATGAACAGAGAATGTCTATACTCTAGATCTTAATTATTTGAGTAGACAAAATGGGAATTGTTTAAATGATAAAACAAATGATTCATGGATAATTCATAGAATATTGAAACATTACAATGTGTATTCTATTAGAAAATTATCCAAAAGAAATTTAGTTCTATATTTACCTCAACCTAAATTGAATAAAAATAAGTTATGTGATGCATGTCAAATGGCCAATCAACACATGTCATTTTTTAACCAATTAAAGAGTTTTCTACTTCTAAACCCCTAAGAGTTAATCATATTGATTTTTTTGGGCCATCTAGAGTTGCAATCCTAAGTGGAAAATATTTTTTTTGTTTTAGTTGATAATTTTTCTAGATTTAACTAGGTTTTCTTTTAAAGTGTTAAAATTGATGCTTGTTCTATTTTTATAAGTTTTTTAAAACTAGTTCAAAAAGAGAAATATTCCAAAATTATTTCTTTAAGAAGTGACCATGCAAGAGAATTTGAAAATCATGAATTTAATTTATATTGTTCAAAACATGGTATCAAGAATACCTTTTTTCCCCAATATACCTCAATGGAATGGTGTTTTTTAATGTAGAAATAGGAATTTTCAAGAAATTTATATAACTATGTTATGTGAATATAACTTTCCTACTCATTTTTGGGATGAAGCTATGAATAAAGTATGTTATGTCATAAACAGAGTTCTAATTAGAAATATTCTAAATAAAAAAACCCTATGAGTTATGGAATAATAGAAATACAAAATTTGGATACTTTAAGGTTTTTGGATGCAATTTTATATTCTAAACTCCAAGGATAATCTTGGTAATTTTGATCCAAAATCTGATGGAGGAATCTTTCTAGGATATTTTACTACTTCAAAATCATATAGATCTTTCAATAAATGATCAATGATTTTTAAAGAATCAAATCACGTGAAATTTGATGAAATTGGTCCTTTTGATCACAAAGTAACTTAGATTTATGAACTAAGTGATTATTTTTGGAAACATGATATTTCAACCTATTTTTGATAAAAAAAGGATGAAGAATTGGAACTTGATTTTCCAAAACCAAATCTCAAAAGGTTATATTCTAATGAACTTGAAAGTGTACTGCCTAAATAGACTATAACCCTTAAGAACCATCCTAAAGAAACTATTATATGAATTTTAGATGAAGGAATTAAAACTATAAGGAGTATAGAAAACCTTATAGTGTTTTATTTTTTTATCTCAGTTAGAACCTGAGCCTATATACAAAGCCTTAATAGATGAAAGTTAGGTTGTATCTATGAAAGAGGAATTAAACCATTTCAAGAGAAACAAGGTATGAGAATTAGTTGAAAGACCCTCTGAATATCCTATTATGGGAACAAAACAAAATAGGAATAAGCAGGATGTTATTGGTGTGATAACTAGAAATAAAGAAATATTAATAGCTAAAGGGTATAATCAGGAAGAAGGTATAGACTATGAGGAGACCTTTTCCCTAGTACCTAGATTAAAATACATTAGGATTATTTTATCCTATGCATCGTACATGAATTTTAAATTATATCACATAGATATAAAATCTTATTTTCTAAATGGTTTTCTGATAGAGGAAGTTTGTGTTGAATAACCTCTTGGTTTTGAAAATCCTCATTTCCCAAATTTAGTTTTTAAACATACCAAAGTGCTTTATGGTCTTAAACAAGAACCTAAATCTTGGTGTGATTGTTTAATTTCTTTTCTTTTATAAAATAGATTTTCAATAGGTAAGGTAGATCTTACTTTATTTAATAAAACTTCATCTTTAGATATCTTGTTAGTTCACTTCCTACCTCCATTAATTTTATCTCTTGTTTTTCATTTTTTGTTTTTCTTTTAGAATAATAATTAAATTAAATTTTTTGTTAGATATCTTGTTAGTGAAAATTTATGTTGATGATCTAATTTTTGGTTCTACAAATAAAAAACAATGTAATTAATTTTCAAAACTCATTCAAAAATAATTTTAAATGAGTATTATGGGTGAGTTAAATTATTTTCTATGTTTTCAAATTTTTCGAAAAGACATTGGGAATTCATAAAATCAAAGAAAATACATACTATACTTACTTAAAAGGTTTGTACTTGAAAGTGGAAAAGTGCATACTACCCCTATGAGTTTGAATGAAAAACTTGACTTGGATAAAACTGGGAAACTAGTTGAAAATAAGATTTATAGAGGAATAATTGGAAGTTTTTTGTATTTGACTTCTATTAGACCAGATATTATGTTTGTGATATGCCTTTGTTCTCAATTTCAAGATAATCCTAAATAATCGCATTTAAAAACTGCCAAAAGGATTTAAATATATTAAAAGGAAAAATTTATATTTCCTTACTTTTTTCAAAAACTTATGGTTTTAATTTAATACCATACTCAGATTATGAATTTAGTAGTTGTAGACTAGATATGAAGAGTGATTCAGGAAATTTCCATTTTATAAGTAAATACCTAGTATACTGGTCTAGTAAGAAGCCACACTCTATTGAATTATCTACTACAAAAGTAGAATATATTGATGCAGGTAACTATTGTGCACAAGTGTTGTGAATGAAACACACCTTAATGAACTTTGTATTTAATTATAATCAATCCTCAATTAAATGTGATAACACTAGTGCTATCAACATTTTTAAGAATCCAATAAATAATTCACGAACAAAGCATATAGATTTGAGGCATCATTTCCTAAGAGATCACACTTAAAAGGGTGATATTTCTATTAAATTTATCTCTTTAGATAATAAGTTAGAATATATTTTTAACAAACCCATTATGTGTGAGAATTTTTATTTTATTAAAATAGAATTGGGTTTATTTGTTTTTAAATATATTTAATGTGTTTTAATTTATTCTTTTTTAAATAAATTTTTTCTCTTCATTTTTGTTGAAATTTAAAAATGAATGCTTTGTTATATTATTTAGTTTAATGTTATATATAAATTAATATTATTCATACTATCTATTTATTTAAATTTAGAAAATATAAATTTATTTCATTTATTTTCTTTCTTTATTTTTATTATTTACTTCGTAGTCAAAAGTAACCCTAAAACAGAAACTGGTATGTAATCATGTTAAGATTCGAGTATGTGACCAAATACAAAATTAGATCTCAAAACTTTTTTCATTTGTATATGTAACCTCCCTTTGACGTTGAACCATCATCTTTAACCTCTCAATCCTTGTTCAACCTTTAACTGACCCATTCAAAATTGGAAATTCAAAGTGTGTCGATGATGGAAGCTTGGGTTTGTCTAAGAAATCCAAAGGAAGTGGAAGAAGAGTTCTTGAGGGAAAATCCTTAGTTATGGAATAGTTGAAGACAACTGAAATACTGTTAAATAAATCCCTTGAGTTTAAAGATTTTTTTTTTGTGTTTTATAAGAAGAATTTGGATTTTCTTTTTAAGGAAGAAGTTAATTATTTTTTTATGAATGTTGAGTTTTAGTTCAATCAAACAAAGGATGTAATCTCTTAAAATGTTAAAGTAAATATAGTGGTAGTTTCTTATATTGAAATGGTTGAGGTCATACATTGTATCTAAGAGGGATAGTTTTCTTTTAGTCATATTCTTGTTGGGACAAGATCAGTAGATCTAAAAAAATGTTCAAGTTTTTGTTTGGAACCTCTATTTTTGAAAATAAACCTATAAAAGAGCCACCTGCTAAATGGAAATTTTTATGTAAGTTTGTGTAGAAAGGTATATCATAAAGAGAAGGAGAGAGGGATAAAGTTATTTTCAAGATATGTATTTAATGTATGCCTTGATTAATAATGTAAATTTGAGTTTTCCAAGATACATGGTGAGATTCATAATTCGTTATCATAAAGGAAAAAATAAGTTAAACTATTATCATTATGATATATTAATTTATTTAGTTTCAAAGAAGAAATAAGTAAATTTAAATGAAGGTGATTTGGTAAAATTTCATAAAATTAATACCCTATAATTAGTTATCATAAAGAAAATTGGATATTTTTGGGATTATGCTTCAAGTTCTTTGAAGGAAATTGGTCAGGAAAGTGCAAATCAAGGGGATTCATCTTGAACCTCACTACCAAGTGATGAAACACCTATTGATAAAATGTCATCTTGGAGAGTAAAGGAGAAAACATATGTAATAATCGAGCCTTAAACTCCAATTATCAGTCCTATAGTTGGGAAGCTTGTCCAGATTCAGGAGGATGTGTATGCTCAGAATCAAGAATTTGGTGAAGTTGTTGTGTCTGCTAACGAAGATAATCACGTGGAGATAATTATTGAGACAACTTCTAATTTTTTTAAGGATAGTCTATCTTATACTGGGCATGTGAGTTATGAAGTTCAGAAAAGTCTAGATTTAGTGGAATTTCATGAAGGAAATGATTCAATTATTCTTAAATCACCTATTTATAGAAGAAGGCATGTTGATATAGTTATGAAATTTGAAAAATGTGTACATACACCATCAGTACCATTTTCATCTTCTTCTGCTTGCAAAGTATCTCCTTCTGTTAAAAAGAGTTCATAAATCTTAGAAAAAGAAGTGTTTTCTCATGAAGTAATGATGGATCTTGACAATATGAGACCATTGTATTATAATTTAATATTGGATCTGGTTTCTTGCAAAAATTATATCATAGAACTTAAATATCCCTATATCTCTAAGTCAAATTTGAATAAGTTGTTTGGGATGGTGGCTTCCCAATCATCTTTGATCAGTAGTCTTCGAATATATCCACATGTTCCATAAGCGATTTATAATGTAAGTTCTGAGGAACTTAATTAAATGAAATCCTCAATACGTGGCTTGAAATAAATTTCCCCTATGAAGGTAGAGTTTGGTGAGATTCATTCTTTGATTGTATCTCAAAAAGATGCATCTCAGGATTCTTCGTTAATAAAGTTAGGTTTATCTTAGGAATTTCTTAATGAAATCAAGGATTTTAAAACTGAAGAAAAATAGTCTTTTCACACTCTTAAAAGTGTTGTGTTAAGTCAGTTTGAGTTTATAAAGAAGTTCTAACTCTCTGCTACTATTACCTCAAAATCTCTAGTTTTTTCAGACTTTTGGAATAGAGTTAGTTTGATAATGTCAAAGTTTAGTTTTTTTCTTCTCGGATTAAATGCCTCCAAGATGATATGATTTCTCTAGTGTCATTGGATGAGATGAAAAAGGATCTTTCTTGTCAATTTCCCAAAACCAAGGAAGCTATTAAGAATCTTAGTATTGGCTAATATATATGAATTAGTAACCACATTGTTCATCTTGATGAATCTCTTATTGATGTGGTAGAATAAAATTTATGTGTTTCAATGGAATAAAGCGATTTAATTACCCACTTTGTTAAAGTTAATGATCAAAACACTCAAGTTATTTTCAAATAGCATAAATAAATCTATTCAAAGGTTGTGTCTTTGTATACTGCGACGAATTCAAATCCTAAATCAGAAGAATATTTAAAAGAGTCTTTATAAGATTTAGTTCTAGTTACAGGAAGGCAGTTGGTTGTTTAAAAACCTCATATTGTTTCAAGTACAGCTAAACCCAAATCAGGTGTTAGTGATCAAGTTTTTAAGACTTATCCCAAGGATGTTAAGGATGTTTTTTGTAAATTTCTTGTGCAGGTGAGTAGCACATATTAGAAAGTGTAGTCACTAACTGGTAAGCTAATAAACATGTAGATATCTATGAACCTGATTATGAAGAAGGTTCTTGTGGATATGTCGACTGAAATTTCAGCTGTAGACATTTTGCCTCTTCTTTTTCCTCCTACTGTCAGTGAATCTACAAGTTTCTCTTCTAGAAAATTAGAACATCTTAAGACATTTATCATGAATGTCTTAGCATCGATCTCTCAAATGCATGATCAATCACCTCTCTCGATCCTTGAATTTTGTAAGTCGAGTGTTATTCTAAGGACTGACATGTGTGTTAAATCCTTTTTTTCACATGAGTATAAGGAGATCTCTTAGTCCTGATCCTTCTATTACTTATTAGCAAACTAGATAGATAATTGAAGGTGTTTATGATCTTTCAGCGCCATTAGTGCCAACGCCATCCACCTCCAAAATGGCTCCTACCTTTAAACCACCTTCACCTAAACCAAAATGGATTCCTTGACTGATATTTTGTAACTTTATTGAGTGTATGTATGTTTGTATTTCAAATAAATTAATGAAATACTTCATTTTTTCTTTGTTTCTCGTGTGTTTTTATTGATTTTTTTCATTTGATGTTATTTATCTCTTTATTTTATTTTATGAAACTCAATCTTTTCATAATTCCATAATTCCATTCATGCACTAAATTTAAGTAATTCATAACCCTAAAGTACTGCATTAATATTTTTTTAGCTCTCTTACCCTTCCTTTTTAATGACACAAAAAGGGGGAGTAGTGTTCTCACTTACAAAGAGGGAGAATTTTTCAACATTTTTTACCTTTATCATTTAACAAAAATGGGTAAAAGTCAGGGGGATGGTATATACCTTTAAAAAATACAAGCGGTAATTATCTAATAAGAAACGCTACATTTTTAAACAATATCATTTAACTTTTGTTAAATCTTTTTTAAAATTTATCATTAAATATCTACTAGAATATCTAATGGGTTTTATGGGTTTTGTGGGTTTTGTGATCAACAAAAAGGGAGATATTGTTTGAATACTAATGTTAATATAACATATCCCATGAACTTTAGGTTTTGATTATCTCAAATACCCTTCATACTTTACTGATGATCTTGTTTTCTAAGTGTGTTTATCAGGTTTTATTCTATTCCTATGTTTTTTGTCCATTAATATCTTTAAATATGTCTTTTGAACGTTTTTGGTTGAAATCTACCTAATTATGGAAAATTAACTATGTGAAATTTTTGGCTACTTGGTGAAAATGGATACATTGATCAATCACCTATGTAAAGGAAACATATATGTCAATTGGCAACGTCGTTGAATCGTACAAGTGAAAACTTCCAACATCAACAAGATCACCTATATGAGAAATTACCTATGTGATCATTCAGCTACGTAAAATAGTTATGCGGAGTAATAAAATATGTGAGCAATTGCCTACATGATCAAATAGCTATGTAAATCTGTTACGTGAAGAAATTGGTTACGTGAATCGCCTATGTGGTGAAATTGAATATGTCATTTCAATTGCCTATGTCATATTCGACTATGTGAATGAAACACCTATGTGATTCAATTTAGATACATGATGAAAAATTGGCACTACTAAAAAATGGGCAAGGGAAGCACTACACTTTTATCAGCATTAAAAAAGCAATGATAAAGGGGGCCTTTATCAGCTCTAAAAAATCACTGATAAAGGCCCCCCTTTATCAGTGCTTTTTTATAGCGCTGATAAAGGGGACCCCTTTATCGGCACTTCTTTTAGTAGCACTGATAAAGGGGGGATTTATCAGCGCTTTATCCTACCGCTGATAAATTTTATGTTTCAAAAAAAAATCATGAAAATTAAAATATTGTTATATAAGTATATTTATATTGATATAAATATAATATATATTTTTTAAATATGTTTTAGATAAGTATAAATAGACTATTACATTTAATATATAATAAATTTAGTGAAAATGGACTTTAAATATTTTAAAAAATATTATTAATTAATAATTTGATAATTATTATCGATTAAAAATTATTTAATAACAATTTGAAGACACAAAAAATCAAAAAATAATAATAAAAGATCTAAAATAAGTTGAAAATGTAACTCAAACTTCAAACGGCCATAACTTTTGATTCGGGTATCCGTTTGAGCTCTACAGCATATAAAATCAAATCCTGAAATGATCTCTATGCGCTAGTGACCCAAGAAAAGCTTTTGTCACATTTTTTTAGGCCAAAAAAGGCCCATAAGGCCTCTAAAACTGAGTTTTTAGTCAGGATACCCTGATTTGTTAACATTTAAACAAGTATAACTTCTGATTCAGATGTCTGTTAGGCCTGTACCACATATAATATCGAATATTGTTTCATTTTCTTCGATTTGATAGGTTTTGGAGTTGAAATGGGCTTATGGATTATAAGTTATGGTAGTTTTTAACATTCTATGGATTTTCAAATACACATATATATGTATTTATTCGTAAATATATATGTTTCTTTGTGTGTGTGTGTTTATGTGCGTGTGTGTTATATATATATATATATATGTATTTATTTATTTATTTATTTATAAACACATATAAAAACATATTTCATAAATGTATTTAAAACTAATCTTATAAATATATATTAATATACAAATAAATATACGGATAAAAAATTATAACTAAAAATATATATATATATATATAAATATTAATATATATTAATATTTGAATGAATATATATATACTAATATATGAATAAATATATTTATATTAATATGAATTTATATTAATATATGAATAAATATAACTATATATATATATAAATAAATAGATATATCATTAAATAGAGAAAAAAATGAAATGGCTTAGTGGTAAAGGTGAAGTCGCGAAAGGGGGGAGGTCACGAGTTTGAGTTTGGGTGGAAGCAAAGGGGTACACGCGTGTGGGGATGCACGGGAAGGGCAGCGCATGGGAGAGTGTGAGGGGGGATCCACCTAGCGCTGATAAAGGGGGGGTCAAGTGTTGTTAAAAGCTCCCCACCCTGTATTATATTTTTTTTCTTTTTTAATTTTTTTTACTTTTATCATCACTTTTTAAAAGTTCTAAGAAAGACCCATTTTATTAGCGCTGATAAAGGGGTCTTTTATCAGCATGTTTTTTAGCACTGATAAAAGGGGCCTTTATCAGCGCTTTTCGGAGCGCTGATAAAAGGGACCCCCCCATATCCTCGCCTCGATTAACAGTGATTTTTTTAGAACTTTTTTTAGTGTTTTTAATCAACTTTTCTAGTGCTGATAAAGGCCATATTTGTAGTAGTGCAGCTACGTGGAATCAATTCTAAAATTCTGCTATGTGGATTCAATTCTTCAAATTAGATATGTTGTACTACAAGATGATATTTATTACTGTTGAATCACTCAAGTGAAGTTTTTAATGCTTATATAAAACCCTAAAATGCTTGATTTACTCTTGAAGAAAATTTTGAATATAATAAGTTTCAAGTACCAAACAAAAAAAAAGGATGGAATATTTTATTTTTCTCTACTTTTTTTGAAAAATTTCAAGGAAAAATATGGGTTATTGATCCCTAGTTTTTACAGATCATGTGTAGTGAATTTAAATAAGAGGTAGTGTATTCATTTCAAAATCATGGTATGTGAGAGTTGACCTTTGATTCATGATAAGTGAACCACATAATAGAATACAGTGAAATCATTCTCAAAGCTCTCCAGAAAACAACACTCTATTTTTCTACACACACACAGAATAATAAGTCTCATTTTGTGCTTATTTGTGATTCTTTTTTTGTTTAGAAGACTCTCCCTTGAGCTACTTATTATTCAGATCATTTCTCTTGGAGACCCTTTTTTCTATTAGTTGCATCTTACATCTTTGAGATGGAATTTTTAAACTCTTTCTATTTTTATCTTTTCTTGTAAAGGTTCTCGTTAAAAGAACCTTTGAAGGTTTTTGCTTATAAAGACTTTCTAAATCTAGGTTGAAGTCATGTGTTCTTGTACCAAGTGTTGATTTCTTTCACTCAATAATGTAGTCCCTGGAAAAAGTACTAGTATTCCCCAGTAAAAGAACTAGTCTAGTGAAAATTATCACACTCATGGAAAAGAGTTGAGGTGGAGTGGACTAGGGGACTTTTATTCCTTGAACCACTATAAATCTATCTATGTTTGTTTCTTTTATTTATTCACTTATTTCCACTGCATTATTTATTAAAGAACAAATCAGAAATCAGTCATAAACAATAGAGGGTGGTTTTTCTAAGTGAATAAAAAAATTAAAAACTCAATTCACCGCCCCTTATTGAGTCTTAATACAGTCATTCTCTAAAAAAATATTATGATTTGTATATCAAGAAATTCATGAGTTTTATTCTCCTGTTTTATATCATCAGAATACATGTTTTCCCTTTATTTTCCTCTCTTTATATAGTCAAGAGTTCAAAACAATTATTTTATGAAAAATCATCTTTATTTATCTCTTTGATAAAAAAGTATTTTTAATCCAAACCAATGTTTTCTAAAAATGTTTTCAAAAATGTTTTTATCATTCTTAAAATTATTTATTAAAAAAAATTACCCATGTTAGAAATTTTTACAAAAAAAATAAAGGGAATCTTCATATCGTTTTCCAAACAATGCCCATTTGGATTTTACCAAAAGTATGAAAAGTGGCATGAATGAAATTCATCTCCATCATGACCAATCATTTCTTTTAAGATTCCTTTATAATCTTCCAAGTTTATTTTCAAAGAAAAGGTTTTTGAAAAATTTTATGTTTTAAATAATTTTTTTTCAAAGTAGAAAGGATATCTTTCTCAAGAAATATTTTAAATGATCTTTCAAAATCATTTTCCATATAAGATGACATCCATTGATGTTATCTATTCCTTATTGGGGATATGATTCAAGGATACCATTATTTTTATTTCTATAAATGGTTTATGTTTATGATGGCATGATGTTTATGAACCTTGTTTCTCTTCTATGAGTTATACCATGATGAAATGCTTATAAAACCTGCTTTTTTTCATAGGTTATTCTATGATGAAATGATGAGATTATTATGAAACCTATCTCTTTTCCATAGTTTGTGATATGATGAATTGTTTATGAAACTCATTTTATTTCATAGTTTATGATATGATGAATATTTTATGATCTTGTGGCACGCATACGTATGATTTTCATTATGTGACAGGTGGGACCTATATCTCCCTCTAATGCATTAGGTAAAGATTTATATCTCATGAGATAGACAGTAATGCAACTGTAACACCTAAATATTTTACGGTATCTCTTTTTTAAAATTTAACTTCTTTGATAACTTATATTATATAGAATATTGATTTTAAAAAAATGATTAAATATTATTATTTAATTGTGATAGTTATCCCCTAGCTGTTGGAATGGTGATAATGAATGAGATTAAATAAGTTATGAAAATATAGTTTATACATGTTTATAAAATGAATTAATTTGTTACCAATTAATTATAAATGAAAATAAAAACCAATTGAAAAATAAAGGATGTGTTTTTATAAAAAACTATTTTGTGTACAAAATGAAATTTTATATTAATAAATTAAATTAATCATTATTAGTGAAATATATTAACGATATTTTTATTTTTTATATTAAATAAAATAAATTTAAAATTCATCCAATAATTTTGATAGGCTTATGATTAAAATAAATTCAATTTTAATCATAAAAAGCTATATTTTTCTAAAAGGAAATTTTCCCACCTTTTAATGGTGCACCAGTTTAAATAATAAATTTTTACACTTTTATAAATTTTATTTGAAAAAAAAACTTCAGTTTTGAAAGTATAAAATTAAAATTTACTTTGGTTAAATTTTTTATATTTTTCTGATATGTTTCATTTTTTGATGAATAGTAAAAAAATACTGAAATTTTAATTGACAATTGAATTTTCATCAAAATAAATTATAATGTTAAATTATATTTTAAATTAGTTTTAAAGTAACATTAGATCAATTATAAATCAATAAATACAATTTAGGTCATTGGAATAAATTTTTCATTAAAATTGGATATAAAAATATTTCAATCATTTGAACATTTTTACTTTAAAAACACATTGTTTCATCCCATCTATGGGGTTAATTTTAAATTAATTTATGCAACTCCTGTGAATTAAATTTTTGAAAAATATATTCCATATTTGTAATCATAAGGTCTAAATTTAGTAAATAGACCCCTTTTATTTTTTTCAATATGAATAGTAACTTTGGTAATTTTTTATTACCACAATTAAGGGATAATAGGGTAATTTAAGGTAAAAATTATATGATAAGGATTATAAAATTATCCTCAAATTTTATCAAATTTTATTTGATAAAGATAATTTTACCCTTAACACATAATTTTCTAATTTGAGATATTTAATTGACACTTTCCAATGAAAATGGCTTTAATATTATTTAAATTTAAGAAAATCACAAAATGTCACATTCATATTTTTAATAACTATATCATTTTTTTAATATGGTCTTATTCAGAAGATATCTTCAACTATAGATATGATTTTGAAAGATAAAATATTTATCTAAATCATGGTATTTTATTTTAAATTTTTAATGAATAAATAGTTACCTTAAATAATTATACAATGATGGTGTGGTAATTATTTAATTAATGAAAAAATCAAATAAATGATGATTTAAATTAAAAATTAATTTTATCATATTTATAAAATTATTTTCATAAAATGGATTCCATTTTTGAAATCTACACACTGAAAATGGTTAGGGTGAATTTTTTGGGATGTTTCTAAAATAATTGAATTTTTTGTGAATAGTGAAACATAATAATTTATGGTATTTAACAATATAAGTAAATGAATGAATTTTTGAGTCATTGATGATGTATGGATGAGTTAAAAACTCATCAATTCGAACTCACATGAAATATTTACAATACTTATTCAAAATAATCTTCATTATTGATAGTCTTGATCAAAAATAATAAACTCGTGAATATAATAATCAAAAAACACCCATATCCTCCCCTATATATACCACCCCTTATCCTCACACCTTCAAAGCCTTGTAGATTGTCTAAATTCTACCCAATTACCTTCTCAAGCCTCTTACCCATGTTCAAAAGCTTCTAGTCTCAATAAAAGACCATTTTCAAGTGCCTTAAGGAGGTTCTCAAGGAAATGATATTCAAGAGGTAAAATCCTCCTTTCTCTTTCAATTTATTTTCTTTTCTTATCCTATCCTCACCCCCCTTATCCAAAGTGGAATGGTAAATCTATTATAATACATGTACTATAATGTTATTGTTCTAATGGAACATCCATAATCAAATCTATCATCTTCTCTTTTTATTTTTAAAAAAATGAAAACATCGTCTGTGATGTGTCGATTCACCACCTTTGTGGATGACAAGTTTTTGTTTTCCTTCACCGCCTTCAAATATGGTCATAAAACAATTATTATCACTAAATAATATTATAATATGTAAATTATAACTTTTTTATGTTCTGTAACTAATATACATACATAATATTAAATAATAAAACTAAACTAGTTTATGATGATTGGAAAACTGCCAAAATAAACTAATTTTTTATCATTAACGTTTTATAAAATGAATCATCATTATACCATATAACCAAATGATATGTGATACCATTTAAGCTTATATAATTTCATTAATACTAAATAATTTCACTTCTAGGGTTTTTCTTCCATTTTAAAAGAACTCACATAATTATATACAATGGAACCAACCATAAAACCATGAAACGAACGCTCCCAGAATAATGAAATTAAACATTATAACTCATCATAATGGCCTTAAATGGACTTAATAAAATTATAATAATTCAAATATATGTTTAATAGGTTATGAATTAAGTAATTAATGAATCTAATTTTATTATTCAAGAAATTAAGTACAAGTGCATAATGCTTTCATACATAACGTAAGGGTTTCTCCTCTCACTTTTTATTTCAATGAGAAATATGTCTTATTAACCACTTATTTATTATGTGTGGTGTATATATACTATTAAAATAGTGGGTTCCCTAGACCCAACTATGTAGTGATTTTGATTACCATATCGTGTATACAAGTTAGATATACATTATGATTACTTACCATTATAGTGTAGAGTTTTCTGCATCCACTATTAAAATGGTAATGTCTATAGATTAATTATTGTATCGAAATGTTATAAAAGATCCCTTGATATAATGAGAACATTGAGATACTATGACATTAATCTTAAACAAAGGTCTTATGGTCTAGATACATCTAACTTACTGGACACAGTAGATGTTTGACTATTAGGTGTTGGGGGATTATAAGCATTGATACTTCTACTTATAAAGTTCACACATGGTGATCTCTAGTAGTGAGATCGTGAGGACAGAACCACCAATAGGAACACCACATGTTTCGCGTGTCATTGGATGTTCTTATCTATGATCATGTGTAATGGTCTCCAGACTTGATATCATTGCCAATGTATGTCATTTTATCGTGTACTTTGATGAAAGATGAAAACCATGATATTGAAATTGTGGTGATGTAGTTTGTGTTGGGTGCGTCATTGGTGGCATGAGATTAGTTGAATGATCAATGATGGATTTTTCGCTTCCAGGTTTTGGAATTAATATATCTCAAGCCATGTTGATCAGGATGGCAGTACCTTTATAAGACCATGGTCATGGAAATCGACGGTAAATCCATCCAGTTAGATCAAAAAATAATTAAAGCAAGAAAAAAAGTGATAAAATAGGTGTGCATCCTTCTTTATGAGATATTTAAAAGCAAAGAGATTGTATTACACAATACGTGTTCATAGGTTGGTTGTCGTTTTTGTGAAAATCCTTATCTCTTTAGGTGCCATGATGGATTTCTAGATCCCACTCTTGGTCTGTGAATATTATTCACTACGATTGAGTTAAGAGTCTAGAGGGTCACACACAATAGCATATTAAAGTGTAAAGACCCATAATTTCCATGTAAATTTTTTTTAATTATATGGGAATTTTACGATTCCGTGAAAATTGATGGCGTGTGATTCTGAGACTCAAAGAGCCCGGAATGAATTTCTGAACTTTCTTTAAGTATGTTCAATAAACGTGCGAATGGATTTTTGTAACTTTTGAACTGGGGCTCAGAATTGAAATCTGAGGGCACCGTTGAACTCGCAGCGCTGATATTCACTTAAGGATACCTTCACCTCGACCGCAGTAGATCTAGGGTGGAAGTTAGTTTTTTACTTTTTTGTGGGAGAAGAAAAATAAAATTATTTAACATTTTTATTTTTATTTTGAAACACCTCTATATGAATTATGGAGGTGGGGACCACCCGAGCTAGGAAACTTTTGATTTGAATTCTTGGTGGTGGGGACCACCCAAACCCCTCTTAATGGGGGAAAACCCCTCAACTCCTCAATTAAATTAATGGAGGCATCTATAATTAATTAAGTGTGTCAACTTTAATTAACTGTTAAACTTATTTTAATGAACATTGGCTCCTCACTTCATGGTAGGTAAATCGTTAGCAAAGGGAGGGGATTTTAGGGGAGAGCTTTTGGGAGGAACTCTTCTTCTCCAAAGAAGAACGCTCCTCCAACAAAGAACGCCTCTCTAACGAAGAATGAGGAACCAACCCTAAGCCCGACTTAGGAAGCGTGTTGTGGAAGCGACGATCGTTGGCACCCTCTTCGCCTTCACTGATTTCATATTGTGACACATCAATGAACCTTCGAGGTAGGTTTTATTTTTGTTTCGAATACCCTTACCCGTTCTTGACGTTCTACATAATTCAAGAACAAATAAGCCAATTGTTATCGTTCAAACGCGGAGAGAGCAGGAAAAACGAACACGGCCCGACCTCTCCGCAACCCTTGTGAAATTTGATGGGCTTGAGATGATGGTGTCATCCTGAGATAAGTACAGAGATCTTCAGAATAAAGAACGGGCCACCGGGGCATGCCCGGTGACCCGAGGAACGACATCGGTGGGACTCGGAAGCAGCGGTCGGCACTCCGGCTGGCCGCGACGAAGGTGGTGGCGTGACCATGCCACCAGAGAAGGGTCGTGGACCGTCGGCCACGGCAGAGCAAGGGCAGTGGCCGGCACTCCAGCCAGTGGCATGATGCGGATGGCGGTGTGCGTCTGTGCCTCCTGGTGTACAGGAGAAACGGCCTTGTGCCGTGGCAGTGAAGGGAGGGCGGCCGGCCAAACTGGCCACCAGTGGAGGCACGGCGCGCGACCGTGCCTCGCGGTGGAGTAGGCTGGTCGTCCAGCCAACCGCGGGCCCAGCGCGGACTGCCACACTGCGGGCCGCCCAGTGGGTCGGGCCACGCCTGCAGGCCAAGCCGCACCTGTGGGCCAGGCCGGGTCGACCTAAACCGGGTCGGATCGGCCCAGGCCAGGTTGGGCTGGGTCTGACCGAACCCGGACTAACTTCGACCATTTTCACTCTTTCGGCCATATCTTGAGCTACGGGCATCCGTTTGACAAACCGTCTATGGATCCAAAAACTTTGGATCGAGACGTTCATTTTGGTATATCCCACTTGAGTTTTGGATAAAGTTGGGGTACGTCCTGGTTGGATCAAACATGAATCCAATCGGGCCCTCGGGACTAAAAGGCCAATAACTTACTGACCGGGCATCCAATTGACGCACAGTCTCTTACGTTGAAACCCCTATTATGTGGAGGTCCTTTGGGATACTTATTCATGGGACTTCATGGCAGTTAGAGTATCGACCTGTGGCTTGAGGAGCAGACCCTCCCAGAATCAAGTGAGATTAGTGCGGGAACCCTATAGCTGGTTGTAACATGAGAAAGGGATCTTATGTGGGTATGTGCTTTGGGATCCTACATGGGTCTGTGTTTGAGGATCCCACGTGGATCCTCTCTAAGAATCCATGTGGTAATACTCTAGGATCCTACGTGGGTCTGCTATAATAGGATCCTACGTGGGTCTGTTGTACTAGGATCCTATGTGGGTCTAATGATTTAGGATCCTACGTGGGTCTGCCTCTTAATAGAGTGAGATGATTCAGTAGTTACATCTAATCATCTTTGCTACCGTACCTAAGTTATACCTGGAGTGAGCTGAGTCCTTACCTTTGTGGTATTCTTCTGTGTGGCGTACCTTTGTGTTACTTACCTTTGTGGTATTCTTCTATGTGGCGTACCTTTGTTGTACTTACCTTTGTGGTGATACCTTTATGGTATTCTTCTGTGTGGCATTACCTTTGTGGTACTTACCTTTGTGGTGATACCTTTGTGGTATTCTTCTGTGTGGTGTTACCTTTGTGGTACTTTCCTTTGTGGTGTTACCTTCGTGGTATTCCTTCCTTTGTAGAACGGTTGAGCTTTGGGCTTTTGAGTTGGACCAGGTGTTTCCTCATGAATGAGATGGGTATACTTGATAACTTAGGTATATGTATGGTCATATACCTAAGTAGGGTTGACAGTTGTTTACATGCTTTTTGGTTTATCCTTTGTGGATTTGTGAGACCTTTGAGGTCCTTGGGGTCTCTACTGAGTATCGTTATACTCACCCCCGCATGGACTACGCCTGCACCTTGTTGTGTTTGGTGTAGACGAAGGACAGCGCTGACGGAGGATGAGGGTACCAGGACTGGAGGTAGCCTAGAGGTGGACAGTAGATGAGGTGTACCGCAGGGATGATCGTTCGAGATTTGTACCTACCCTTCAAGTAGGGTCCTTAGTGGACGTTCACATGAGCTGTTTCGGTTTACTTGTACTTTTCAGTTTTCTTGTACTTTCCAATTGGGCTTGTATTCTGGCCCCTTTTTCTTACTGTACCCACTCTGTTTACTATACAGTTTTCTTGTGTTCGTATTTTGATGTGTGCTTGGTTGTGTGTGTTTATAGGATATAAAGGAAATTTCTTCCCTGTTTTAGGGAATACGCCTTTTGGTGCTAGTCGTCAACCCCTGATCTATGGAATGCGTGCTTGGGGTAGTCACGGAACAGGCCCCGGGGGACGGGTCATGAAAAATTAGTATCAGAGGAGTCGGTTCTACCATAGAACATTAGACTCTGATCTTTTTAATGGAAATAGTGTTAATTGTAGTGAGTGTGGTTATCAGTTTAGGGAATCTAGTGTTGGTGAGGTGGCCGACGTATCCATACACCAGGACCCTGGCTTCTGATTTCTGACTCAGTGCACGAAAACACTGATTACGTGTGTGTTTTGAAAAGTTTTCTTTGTGATATTTTTGAGTCAGCTCACCAGGTATAACTTATTGACCGTGGCGCAACAGTTTCCTTTCAGAATGCCTTCACGTAGACAACCAAATAGGGTTTCAGGTATATTACGCAATGATAGCCCACTGAGCGACGAGGCCTCGGTGCAAGGCCCTTTATCAATAGGGGCACCAGCGGTACCATTACCTGTTGGGCAACCAATGCCACTAGCACCAGAATTAGAGGGTGCACGCCACTTGAGCATGTTTCATGAGTTCCAGTGCCAGAGGCCACCGAGGTTCTGGGGTGAGACGGACCCACAGGCGGTTGAGGATTGGCTAGAGGCCATGGTGAGAGTCTTTCGACTGTTCGGGACACCAGTTGATCTCATGGTGATCCTTTTCGTCGGTCTTCTACAAGCAGTAGCAGGCAGATGGTGGAGCTTGATGCTCTAAGTTCACGATGAGGTGACACTTCTCTGGGCAGACTTTGAGAGCCTGTTTCAGGAAGATTTTGTCCCAGTGACCCTTCACGCAATGCGCATACAAGAGCTTCTTCATCTGCAGCAGGGCAGCATGACTGTGACTCAGTACTCAGCGAGGTTTACCGATCTCTCACGCTACTCCACTGATATGGTGTGGGACCCATTATTCAGGGCCTGAACCTTCGAGCAGGGACTCAGGTGTGAGATCAGGGCTTTGATTATTTCTCTTAGCATCCCGACACAGGCGTGGGTGTTAGAGCGATCCCTCTTAGTAGAAAGTTTTCTTGCTGAGCAGTCACCAGCAGTGAGACCCACCACTGGGCATCACGTAGAAAAGTCTTCCGCATCTGGAAGAAGACAGATGTCACAGAGGTCTAAGAGGGCCAGACCTATAGGAGAACGACCACAGGATTCAGGTTCAGTTGTGCGGGGCACCAGAGACAGAGCCAGTCATGAGAGGATAAGGTAGTGTTACACATGTGGCGGGCAGGGTCACATGGCTCGTGACTACCCGACCCGACTTACAGATGATCAGCAGACGGTCGAAGGACCTCCCAGGCAGAGACAGAGGTTCGACCGAGGAGGTCCGTAGGGAGCAGGCAGACGTGGTAGAGGAGCTGGTCGTGCAGTTGGCAGTGGGTGACGATTCAAGATATTACCGCTACCACCACCAGGTAGTCCACCCCGGCCATAGGGAGCAGGTGGACAGGGGTGATCTCAGCTCCAGGCAGTCGAGGCCTACGACCATGGCGCTCTGGAGATGATATGAGGTACGATCTGTGTCTACTCCACCTTAGTTGTATTACTTATAGACACAGGTTTCAGCCATTATTTTATTTCCACTACCCTCATTCGGATCTCGAAGATTCCAGTGGAGTCGTTGGCTCGATCCTTATGGCTAGTGACTCCTACAGGATAGGATTCAATGATTACACACTGGTGTTGGCAGTGTGAGCTTACTCTAGGAGGTGAGAGCTTCGGCTAGGATCTCCTAGTAGCAGCGTTGAGGCCTTACGACGTCATCTTGGGTATGGAATGGTTATCTACAGTCCATGCTCAGAGTGACTATATTAGGCGCAAAGTGCAGTGTGTCCGCGCGGATTGGACCAGGTTTACCTTCACCGGTGAGAAGGGATACTTTACAGCACAGGATGGACTTACCCGGAGGAGAGTTCAGCTGATCACTCATCAGTTGGCTAGTCTTACCCTCGGAGTGGTTGATGTGGAGAGTCTGAGCTATCCTGTAGTGGTGGAACAGTACGCGGATTTCTTCCCTAATGATGTTCTAAGTCTACCTCCTCGCATAGAGGTGAACTTTCACATTGACTTGTACCTCAGGACGGAACTGATATCTACAACGGTGTATCGGATGGCTCTCGCGGAGCTTCGTGAGCTGCGGGTACAGCTGGAGGACTTACAGGGGAAGGGGTTCATCTGGCCCAGTGTTTCTCCTTGGGCAGCCCTGATTTTGTTCACCAAGAAGGCAGATGGGAGCTTGAGACTTTGTGTTGACTATCGGTGCCTGAACTAGGTGACCGTGAAGAACAAGTACCCACTCCCGAGGATTGACAACCTCTTTGATCAGCTGAAGGGAGCATGGTGGTTCTCGAAGATAGACCTCAGATCAGGCTATCACCAGCTCAGAGTGTGAGATGAGGATGTATAGAAGATGGATTTAAGATGTCGGTATGGCCATTATGAGTTTTTGGTTATGTCGTTTGGCATGACAAATGCTCCAGCAGTGTTCATGGGACTCATGAACATGATCTTTCAGCCATACCTTGATCGCTTTGTAGTAATCTTCATCAACGACATTGTGATCTACTCGGCTACCGAGGAGGATCATGCCTATCATTTGTAGATAGTTTTGGACACACTCCAAGAGCACCAGCTTTATGGTAAGCTCTCAAAGTGCCATTTCTGGATCCGAGATGTTTACTTTCTGGGACATGTCATCTCAGAGGCTGGAGTTGTGGTGGATCCAGCGAATATTGAGGTGGTACTTGCTTGGGAGCCACCCAGGAGTGTGACGGAGGTACGGAGTTTCCTAGGTTTGGCCGGATACTACTGAAGATTTGTTCCAGATTTCTCCAGAGTTGCAGCACCTTTATCTGTGTTGACGAAGAAGGGGCAACCCTTCGTGTGGAAAGAGAGATGCCAACAGAGTTTTCAAGAGTTGATCCAGAAACTGACTAGTTCCCCCATCTTAAGGATTTTGGAGGAGGGCATTGGGTATGTATTCTACTACGACGCATCAGGGACCGGGCTCGGATGTGTCCCAATGCAAGAGCGAGCAGTTATCGCATATGGTTCTCGAAAGCTGAGACATCATGAGCAGAACTAAGCTACTCATGACCTGGAGTTAGCAGTAGTGGTCTTCGCCTTGAAGATGTGGTGACATTACTTGATCGGCGAACATTTTACAGTGTACTCTGATCATAAGAGTCTCAGGTATATATTCTCTTAGAAGGACCTGAACCTAAGACAACAACATTGTCTTGAGTTTCTCCATAACTATGACTTTGAGATAGTCTATACTCCTAGGAAGGAGAATGTTGTAGCAGATGCACTCAAAAGGAGATCTGGTATACAGCTGCTAGGTGAGGCGATAGATCAGCTGGCCGCTTTGCAGATATCCTTTGTGGATCGAGATGGATCAGATTTTCTTCAGTCTCTTACATTCACTCCCCCACTTCTTCAGTGAGTCAGGGAGGCGCATTGTGGGGACACTGACTACGAGGCTCGACGTGCTCAGATATCCACAGGACAGGCACCTGATGGATTTTTTGAAGGTGGGGATCACGTCATCCTCTTCAGAGGACGTACCATGGTACCAGTGTTGCTTCAGGAGGAAGTATTGAGGGAGTTCCACACATCCCCTCTAGCGATACATCTAGGAGTGGCGAAGATGTATCAGGATCTCCGACGACAGCACTGGTGGCCGGGAATGAAGAAATCAGTAGCAAAGTTTGTCTCTCAGTGCCTCACTTTTCAGCAAGTGAAGGCGGGGAGCATCAGGTACAAGCGGGCTTAGTTCAGCCTTTAGAGGTCCTGGAGTGGAAGTGGGATGAGACATCCATGGACTTTGTGATAGGACTTCCACGTACATCCAGGGGTCATGATTCTATCTGGGTGATCGTCAACCAACTCACCAAGTCGGTCCACTTCCTACCGATCAGAGAGCAGGGTTTAGTAGAGAGCTTGGAATGCCTCTATGTGCAGGATATTGTGCGGCTACATGAAGTACCCTCGACAATTATCTCCGATCGAGATGCTCGTTTCACTTCCCGACTATGGAAGGGATTTCAGGAGGCTTTCAAGACGCAGCTTCATTTGAGCACCACCTTCCATCCCCAGACGGATGGCTAGACTGAGCGGACCATTCAGACCCTCGAGTACATGTTGTGTTCTTGCGTCCTTGACTTCGGTAGAAGTTGTGAGGATCACTTTCCCTTGGTGGAGTTTTCATACAACAACAGTTATCACTCCACCATTGGGATGGCACCTTTTGAGGCATTGTACGGCCGACCTTGCAGATCGCCTTTGTGCTGGACTGACCCAGGGAAGTCAGCACTCATGGGACCAGATATGGTATGGGCTATCACGGAGAAGGTGCAGATCATCCAGGAGTGGATGAAGATTGCACAGAGCAGGCAGAAGTCTTATGCCGACAGGAGACGGAGACCTCTGGAGTTCGAGGATGGTGACCACGTCTTTCCACGGGTCTCACCCCGATGAGGATTGCGGAGATTTGGCTAGGGCGGCAAGTTATCTCTGAGGTTCATCGGACCCTTTCAGATCCTCAGTAGAGTTGGAGAGGTGGCTTACCGCCTATCACTTCCCCCTCAGTTTCACTGGGTGCACGAAGTTTTCCACATATCCCAGTTGAGGAGATATGTTCACGACCCATCACACATCATCGACCACGGCGAGCTGCACATCGACGATGGAGCGACATTTATGGAGGTTCCAGTAGAGATTGAGGATCGATAGGAGCGAGTCCTTCATGGGCAGTTGATACCTTTGGTGCGCATGCGTTGGCAGCACGGGAACCTCCAGGAGAGCACGTGAGAGTGGGAGGCTCGGATTCATTCTCAGTATCCCCACTTGTTTTTCTAGTTTTTGTGATGTGGCTTTCGGGTACGCAAAGCTCTAAGGTGGGAAGAATGTAAAGACCCAAAATTTCTATATAAATTTTTTTTAATTATATGGGAATATTATGAGTCCGTGAAAATTGACGGTGCGTGATTCTGAAGTCCGGAGAGCCCGGAATGAATTTCTAAACATTTTTTTAAGTACATTCAGTAAACGTGCGAGCGGGTTTTTGTAACTTTTAAACCGGTGCTCGGAATTGAAATCTGAGGGCACCGTTGAACTCGCAGTGCCGATATTCGCTTAAGGAGACCTTCACCTTTCCTGTAGTAGGTCGAGGGTGGAAGTTAGTTTTTCACTTTTTCGTGGGAGAAGAAAAATAAAATTATTTAACATTTTTATTTTTCTTTTGAAACCCCTCTATATGAGTTATAGAGGTGGAGACCACCCGATCTAGGAAAATTCTGATTTGAATTCTTGGTGGTGGGGACCACCCAAACCCCTCTTAATGGGGGAAAACCCCTCAACTCCTCAATTAAATTAATGGATCCATCTACAATTAATTAAGTGTTTCAACTTTAATTAATTTTTAAACTTATTTTAATGAACATTGGCTCCTCACTTCATGGTTGGGAAATCATTGGCAAAGGGAGAGGAGTTTAGGGGAGAGCTTTTGGGAGGAACTCTTCTTCTCCAATGAAGAATGCTCCTCCAACGAAGAATGCCTCTACAATGAAGAACGAGGAACCGACCCCGAGCCCGACTTCGAAAGCGTGTTGCGGAAGTGACGATCATTGGCACCCTCTTCGCCTTCACCGATTTCATCTCTCAACACATAAACGAACCTTCGAGGTAGGTTTTATTGTTGTTTTGAATACCCTTACTCGTTAT
This sequence comes from Viscum album, assembly GCA_963277665.1. NCBI lineage: Eukaryota > Viridiplantae > Streptophyta > Magnoliopsida > Santalales > Viscaceae > Viscum > Viscum album. Next base: position 1,262,196,069 of record OY728158.1, on the reverse strand, counting down.
TGACGTTCTACATGATTCAAGAACAAATAAGTCGATTGCTATCATTCTAGCGTGGAGAGAGCAGGCCAAATGAACACGGCCCAACCTCTCCGCACCCCTTGTAAAATTTGATGGGCTTGAGACGATGGCGACATTCTGAGACAAGTGCAGAGATCTTCAGAATAAAGAACGGGCCACCGGGGCACGCCCGGTGACCCGAGAAACGATACTGGTGGGACTCGGGAGTGGCGGCTGGCACTCCGACCGGCCGCACGATGGGGACAGCAGTGCGTGTCCGCACCGCCTGGGGTGCAGGAGCCTCGGCCTTGTGCCGCGGTGATGATGGGAGGGCGACCGGCTGAACCGGCAGCCGGTAAAGGCGTGTCGCGCGACCGCGCCGCACGGCGGAGGAGGCTGGTCGTCTGGCCAGCCGCGAGCCCAGCGCGGGCCACCACACCATGGGTCACGCCAGGTCGACCCAAACTGGGTAGGGTCGGTCCAGGCCGGTTCGGGCCGGGTCGAACCGGACCCTGACCAACTTCGACCATTTTCACTCTTTCAGCAATATCTTGAGCTATGGGCGTCCATTTGACGAACTGTCTACGGTGTCGGAAACCTTGGATCGAGATGGTCCTTTCGGTATACCCCACTTGAGTTTTTGATAAAGTTGGGGTACGGCTGGGTAGGATCGAACACGAATCCAACTAGGCCCTCAGGGCTAAAAGGCCAATAACTTACAGACCGGGCGTCCAATTGACGCACTGTCTGTTGCGTTGAGACCCCTATTACATGGCGGTCCTTTGGGATACTTTTTCATGGGACTTCGGGGTAGTTGGAGTATCGAACTGTGGATTGATGAGCGGACCCCCACTACTACAAATATGTCTTTTATCAGCGCTAGAAAAGTCCATTAACAGCGCTAAAAAGACATTGTTATTCGAGGCGAAGATAAAGGGGGGTCCCTTTTATCAGTGCTCAGAAAAGCGCTGATAAAGACCCCTTTTATCAGCGCTAAAAAGAGAACTGATAAAAGTCCCCTTTTATCAGCGCTGATAAAAGGGGTCTTTTATTAGCGCTTTTTTTATTGCTCATAAAAGGGGTATTTTATCAGCGCTTTTTAAAAGTGATGATAAAAGTAAAAAATAAAAAATAATTTATATTTGGGGGGGATCTTTTAACAGCGCTTGACCCCCCCCCCCCCCCCCATCAGCGCTAGGCGGCCCCTCCCACTCCCGCGTGCTATCCTTGCTTGTGCATCCCACACATGTGCGCGCACGTCCTTGCTTCCACCCGAACTCGAACCCGCGACCTCCCTCTTGCGTGCCTGCACCTTTACCACTAAGTCATTTCATTTTTTTTCTATTTAATGATACATCTATTTATTTATATATATATAGTTATATTTATTTGTATGTTAATATAGATTCATATTAATATAAATATATTTAGTTATATTAATACATATATGTTTATTCATATATTAGTATATATATATTCATTCGTATATTAATATATATTTATATCTATTTATATATATATTTTTAGTTACAATTTTTTATCTATATATTTATTTGTATATTAATATATATTTATAAGATTAGTTTTAAATACATTTATAAAATATGTTTTTTATGTGTGTCTATAAATAAATAAATACATACATACATATATACAACACACACACAAAGACACACACACACATATATATATATATTTACAAATAAATATATGTGTGTGTGTGTGTATTTGAAAATACATATAATGTTAAAATGACCATAACTTCTAATAAAGAAGACCGTTTCAACTCCACAACTAGTCAAATTGAAGAAAATGAAACAATCTTTGATATGATATGTGGTATAGGCCTAACGGACATCCGGATTAGAAGTTATACATGTTTGAATGTTAACAAATCAGGGTATCCCGACTAAAAACTCAGTTTTGGAGGCCTTCTGGGCCTTTTTTGGCCTCTAATTATGTTATAGAAGCTTCTCTTGGGTCACAGGTGTGTAGAGCTCGTCGTAGGATTCGATTTGATATGCTGTAGAGCTCAAACGGACACCCAGATCAAAAGTTATGGCCGTTTTAAATTTGAGTTACATTTTCAACTTATTTTAGATCTTTTATTAATTGTTTTTATTTTTTGCGTCTTCAAATTGTTATTAAATGATTTTTAATCAATAATAATTAGAAAATTATTAATTAATTATATTTTCTAAAATATTTTAAATCCATTTTCACTAAATTTCTTATATATTAAATGTAATAGTCTATTTATAAATATCTAAAACATATTTAAAAAATATATATTATATTTATATCAATATAAATATACTTATATAACAATATATTATTTTTCATGAAAATTTATTTTTTTTGAAACATAAAATTTATCAGCACTAGGAAAAAGCACTGATAAAGCTCCCATTTATCAGCGCTACTAAAAAAAGAGTTGATAAAGGGGTCCCCTTTATCAATGCTAAAAAAAGCGCTGATTAAGGGGGGTCTTTATCAATTCTTTTTTTAACACTGATAAAAGGGTAGCACTTCCCTTGCCCATTTTTGTAGTAGTGCCTCCCGGAATCAAGCGAGCTTAGTGCGGGAACCCTGTAGCTGGTTGTAACATGAAAAAGGGATCCTATGTGGGTCTGTACTTTGGGATCCTATGTGGGTCTGTGTTTGAGGATCCCACATGGATCTGCTCTAGGAATCCATGTGGGACTACTCTAGGATCCTATGTGGGTCTGCTATACTAGAATCCTATGTGAGTCTGTTGTACTAGGATCCTACGTGGGTCTGATGATTTAGGATCCTACGTGGATCTGCCTCTTAACAGAGTAAGATGATTCAGTAGTTACATCTAATCATCTTTGCTACCGTACCTAAGTTATACCTAGTGTGAGCTGAGTCCTTACCTTTGTGATATTCTTCTATGTGGCGTACCTTTGTGGTGATACCTTTGTGGTATTCTTCTGCGTGGCGTTACCTTTGTGGTACTTATCTTCGTGGTAATACCTTTGTGGTAGTCTTCTGTGTCGTGTTACCTTTGTGGTACTTTATTTTGTGGTGTTACCTTCATGCTATTCATTCCTTTGTGGAATAGTTGAGCTTTGAGCTTTTGATTTGGACCTTGTGTTTCCCCATAAATGAGATGGGTATACTTGATAACTTAGGTATATGTATGGGAATATTCCTAAGTAGGGTTGATTGTTGTTTCAATACTTTTTGGTTTATCCTTTGTAGATTTTGTGAGACCTTTGAAGGTCTCAGGGTCCCTACTGAGTATCATTATACTCACCCATGCGCGGGCTACGCCCGCGCCTTGTTGTGTTTGGTGCAGACGACAGACAGTGCTGACGGAGGACGAGGGTACCAGGATTGGAGGTAGCTCGGTTGTGAATATTAGACAAGGCGTACCGCAGGGATGATCGTTCGAGAGTTGTACCTGCCCTTCAGGTAGGGTCCTTGGTGGGCGTTCACAGGAGCTGTTTCAGTTTACTTATACTTTTCAGTTTTCTTGTACTTTCCAGTTGAGCTTGTATTCTGGCCTCTTTTTCTTACTGCACCCACTCTATTTACTATACAATTTACTTGTGTTCGTATTTTGATGTGTTCTTGGTTGTGTGTGTTTACAGGATATAAAGGCAATGTCTTCCCAGTTTTAGGGAATACCTCTTTTGGTGCTAGTCGCCGGCCCCTGGCCTATGGAATGCGGGCTTGGGGTAGTCACAGCACGGGCTCTGAGGGACGGGTCGTGACATCAAGAATCTTCTATATTCAATTGAATAGAAGTTTTGGACATGGTTGGCCCCAACACTAGGGTCTGGGATTTTTCCAAGGATAAATGATCAGCAATACAATAAATAAATGAATATTATTTAAGTTAAGAATAATGGGCATTGAATTTATTTATTAAATGTATTTACAATTTTTTTAAGTAAATACGTAAAAATATTAAACGAAAAAATATTAGTTTAAAATATTCAAGGTTCGTTTAATATTTGTGGGAGTATCATCTGAGTTAATGGATCGGGTATTATCATGTAATATATTTATTATATTATAGAAAAGTGGTAATAATAATAAATAATATGTAACACCCCGAGCTTCCACGATACGCCTCTCTTTCAATAATGCAATAGCTTTCATTGTACGCAACTTCGAGTTCTAAAACACCGCGACTAATCAAAGTAGCCGTTATGAATAGTAATAACCACTTTTTAAAATAATAGAAATTTAATATTTCAAAATAGACTTCATTTTTGTATTCGTAATATCGAAATTATCCTAAGTTGAATTTTTTGTAACTTTCTGAGAACTTCCAATTTTTTTATGAATAGTGAAAAATACTTAAAACAACTTTTTTAATCAAAATAATTTATTGTGATAAATTATACTATTTAGTGGTTTTAAAGTATAATTAGAATATATTTTTACCATTTTATCCAATTGTGGTCATTAGAATTAATTTAACATTGAAATTGGACATAAACAATTGCCAATCTTTTGATATAAATTGTTTCTTAAAAACACGCTATTTGTTATGACAGCGGGAATTAATTATAAAATTAATTAATGCAACTTATATGTTTGGAATTTTTTAAAATAGATATCATTTTTGAATTCGGAATATCAATTATAGCTTAGGGTGAAATATTGGCATTGTTCTGAAAAACTTCAATTTTTGATGAATAGTGAAGCCACTAAGTGGTAGTTAAATAACTGATTTTTCGTTTAAATGAAATATTACCACTTCTGTGATTTGATTTTCAAAAATCCGACATATATGGTTGTCATTAAGAAGTAAAATGTGGTTCAATGAGATTAAAATAATTTTTTGGTGAATAGTAACTTTTAAGTTCTTAATCGCGATTAGAGGTAATTAGTGTAGTTTAAGGTAAAAACAATGTTTTAATAATATGATATGAGCTTGACACTTGTCCTGCTCCTATTGGATGAGTCATGGCCGACCAAGACAACCCATGGGTCAACTTGGGGACCCCATGGAGCCACTTTGGTTGGAAAATGACATTAATATATATTTATTTAATGTTAAAATTAAATTGACACAAACATGAGTTGTTTTACTAACACAGTTTTTAAGTGGGGTTACACAAGTCCAAATTTTGATTATAAATATTAATTAGAAAGATAAAAAGATTTCCTACATCATATCATTTTTTTTATAATTTTTAGACATTAAATAAATTAAATTATTTATGACATCATTATGATGCAGCGATGACCTCATTATTTAACGATTTAAATAAAATGAGAAGATAATGCAAAATCCAAAGCTTACACTTGTCCAAAACCTATTGGATGAGGAGATTTAGAACCCTTATCATCTTATCCACGAATTATATAAGTGTGGGACCTTTAGAATCCGAAAAGCATTGTATAATAATGTAACATTTCAATCTTTCCAAAAGAGCCCCTCCTCTCCACTTATAAAAGGCCTCCACCTCTCCCACCTTATTCACACCTTCAAGCCATTTGGATCGGCCAACCTCTGCCCAAATACTCTCCCAACTTCCCCCTATTACTCCTAGAAGCCTCACTTTGGGCAGAACTCTTCCCAAAGAAGCCTTTGGCTCAAATCAAAAAGAGTTACCCGATTTTGAGGTAATGTCTTCTCTAATGTTGTTTTGTTTTATTTTTCTTCTCCAACCCCCTAAACTCTTTTTATTCATTTCTTTTGTAACAACACCAGTATCCTAAATATACTAGGATGTTTTTATAAGAAGGATTCGAGCTACACTTACACACACCTACATCTAATGGTTAAAGAATATACGGTTTCTGTGGATGGCGAATTTCTGCCTCACGAAACGATGATTGTTCAACACTCATATAACACCTTCAAAGGTGGCCATTAAGATGTCACTATTTTTATATATGATATATAATATGTTTATGTTTTAATTATGCTTCTGTATTTCTCATTTAGGGCATACTTTATGATTTCCATTATGGGTAAAACGCGATAATTTCATTTTAGGAAGTGCGGACTACCGCCCCCTCAAAGTGATTTGAATCGTTAATGCCATATGTGGGATGTACAAAGGATGGAGTAAATGTTATTATACACTATATTATACTGGAATAATATTATACATTTATATCATTATGATTTCGTTCCATTAAATATGAAATTGAAATGAAAGTAGCGTTCATGCGTACGTACGACTTACCGTCTCCATGAACGGTGCATTTCATTTCTTACCTCTAAATGTTATGTAATAATTATAAATGAATGTATATACTGGATATATAAGATATATATGACATCTAAATCATGAATATAATTCTGGAGATAATGGATATTCTACCACATAAACAACTTGTAATTATAAGAAGTTTATTGTTGACTCAAGTACCAAAGATCGACAAAACGACCGTTATTAACTTAAATAATTACATAATGTTCATATCATTGTAATAAGTGATATAATAAGGATAATGAAATTGAAAATGGTTCTTAATAAGGTATATATTAACTCTAGTTTATTATTCAGGAGGTTAAAGAACGGTTGAGTCAAGTCAGACACGAGGTAAGGGAACTTCTTAACCCAACTTCCATTCTTTGGGTTAATCTCCTACTTTCAAATTATGTCATGATATTATTATGTCTTATCTTGTATTTGTACTTTCTTTATGTGTACTTATATTGAATACACATAATAGATCTATTTTATTTTAAAAATGATCTTTTTAAGGACTTTGTCTCAATCTCCTTTCATTGAGGCATATTTGGTTTTATACACAACTTTATTTTATACGGTGTATAAACCCCTTCGACTTTTACATTTATTCAAAAGGAATATTTTTTTATACGAAGCGTTTTACTAAACGACAAAAAGGGAATGTTTTCCTTTCCGTACTTATGCGGCGACAATGACTTCTCCGCCGCCGTGACCATTATTTGAGTTTCGTCTTCCTCTACAAGCCATCACTTTTTTTTAATGAAAAATAAATACAAAGTTTTAACTTTCTTTTATTTTGGTATTGAAAATGGTTTTGAAGGCGTTTTTATTATATCAATGTGTTGTATTGACATCTTGTGATTGAAATGTGGAAATGTTATGTTTCCTTTACGCATGTTTTATGTGATACGATTATGTTATGGTTTATGATATGTTTAAACCTATTCATATGAGGAATGCATTGGACTTAATAAGTGACGGGTGGAGCCCGCTATAGCTCCTCGATGCATCGGCAGGTCTCATGAGACAAACTAGTGTCTTGGCACAAGGCCTTGACAAAATCTTATTTGTGGTCTTGGCACGAGGCCTTGACTACGTGGTTATGATAGTCTGGCATTATGCATTCCATCATTATGAAAGTGGTTATTGATATTGCATGTGATTATTCGACCAGTAGAATATCCATGTGAATAAGTAAATGGCATTATCTCATTTTACTTTTGCCATATTATGTTGAAGTTCATGTTTAAAAGTCTTTTGTTTTAGTTATACATTGCCTTAAATGTTAATGTTTATTTATGAAAGCTTCCGCATTATTGTTATCCTTACTGAGCATCTGAGCTCACCCCTTTCAATGTTTTAATATTTTCCAGGATGTGAAGAAGTATTTTATGAATGACCTGCAGGGATAGTCAGAAGAGGATATGAGTGTGGACTATGGAGACTTTGTTATTGTAGTTTTTCACTTTATGATGTAATGTAACGTTTACGAATGTATCTAGTGTTTCCAAGGCTACTAAACTAATCGGTCTTTCGAGACTTGATCTTTTGTGATCATGCCAATGTTACGAAGTAATGCACCGACTCTGGGTAGCTGGGGTCGGGGCGTTACAGTTGGTATCAGAGGCAGTTTAGTACTAACCTTGGAAGCTAGATTTAGATAAACTCTGATTAGAGCACATAGCCCGAAGATAGACTTTGAGGATTAGTATAGAAGAACTTCCTTGAATTTTGGTATTATAGAGATTTTGTGAGTTTTCCGAGCAATACATCCCTGTCTGGATACGAGCAGGTAGAGGCGGCTCTGGCACAGATGTTCCTAGGGGTAAAACCCGAAAAAACTGCTTTGAGCTAGACTCGAACGGGAACTGGTGCACGACAACGGGCCTTGCTGCACTCTTGGTTACGACACTCCCAGGGGATATGCTTAGGATAACTCTCATTTTCATTACAAATCATTATGAAGGGTTTATGTGTATATACTTCCTCAAAGAAAACATTTTTATGGATTATATCCATAAATAATTCAATTTATGTTAAGTGTTTTATAAGTATGGGATTATGTATTTTGATTCATAAACTGATCTAGTTTATGCCATTGTTTAGAAATGGCGCCTAGTGGAAGAAACGGAAACTGTATCAATGCACGCACTCCGTGTAGGGATTTCCCTCCTGCTCAAGATAATTATTGTGGATCTGGAGATACAACTGGTGCTGATCAACTTATTACCATACTGGGACAACTCACTCAGGTTATGAATAATAACCTTACTCGTATGAAGCACCCTGATCCGCAACGTGGAGGATCAATGTTAGGCCGCTTCATGAGGCAAAAACCACCAACATTTAATGGGGGTACAAATCCGTTAGTAGCTGAGCAAAGGATAAACTCCTTAGAGAAAATATTCCATGCCTTGGGGAGTAGCGAAAGGGAGAAGGTTTTCATGGCAGTTTACCGCCTCACTGGAGATGCCGATCAGTGGTGGTCGCTGATTCAAAACACAAAGGAAGATGATGACATATCGAATATGGAATGGAGGGAGTTCAAAGAGCTTTTCTTAGAAAAATACTTTCCTCGTGACCATCGAGCAGATATGAAAAGGCAATTTCTGAGTCTGAGGTAGAAGGAGGATGAGAATGTCGCAAAGTATGAGGCTAACTTTACAAGGTTAGCGAGGCATGCTGCCGATTATATACGTAACCTAAGGAGTAAGATTGATCGTTTCTTTGATGGGTTAAAACCATTTCTCCGTCGAGCTTTAGTATCACAATCCTTCTCATCATACGAAGATATTGTCTCGTGTGCTATCAAGACAGAAAAGGAATTCTCTAAGTCTTATGACAACATAGTAAAGCAAGAGAAGAAGAGAACGGTGGAACAAGAGACAGATAAAGGGAAAAAGGGAAAGAAGGATTTTCCATTATGTGATAATTGTGGGAAGAATCACCCTGGTACTTGCCTAAAAGGAATGGGAGTTTGTTATAAATGTGGAGAAAAGGGTCACCAGGCTCGTGATTGCAAGGGAAAGAAAGAGGCTGTCAAAGTTTAATGCTACAATTGTAGGGAAATGGGGCATTATGCAAATGAATGTCCTAAGCGTCAGGGAAACTTACCTCAGAAAAGGCCAAGGGATCAAGGACAATCTTATACTGTTACTACAGTTGAAGCAGAATAACTAATGTATTGGTGCTTTTGGACTCATGGATTATATTTTGGTTATTAGAATAATGTGATATATATATATATAAGGATTGTACTGCAGTACTTGTTGATTTCAGTAAGGTTTTAATATGATGAAGGTAATTATATTTTTAGTATGTGACAATAAGAGAAACTTTACTTTGTTTGGGGAATCTGATAAATTGATTTTGGAATTAAGAGACCTTTTAGAGAAAGTCTGGACAGAGGTATTTTGGATAACTATAATGGTTGGAGTGGATTATGTTGATCTTTGGATAGTATTGTTTAATGTTAAAAAATTTATGAAGATTATTTTTGGAATATTATGATACTATAGTTTTAGGAAAAGGACAACCTGCAGGGTGGGGCATAACCCGTCGCGTCGGACAAAGCTGCAGGAATCGAACCCACAATCATAGTGCGACAGGCCTTTATTTCCTACCACTAGCCTACAGTATGTCCCCGGTTATTACAAAATAATTTTACTAATCTAAATGGTATGTGTTAACATTTGGAACCTTATAAAATTAGGATAAGTATAATATTTTTGAGTTCTATTATCTTTTTGAGTGAAAGATGAGTTGAAGGTTGAAACTCTAATTGTCAAGCATAAATATATATATACCTATCTCTTATTCAAAGAATAAATAAATTCTTAAACTTTAGTAAAGGGATATTAAAACAAAAAAAATGTGTTATCCTAATACCTTATGTCTTGTTGAACTGATGATATTTTAAATCAACATAGATTGAAGGCTTTGAGGCCCTCAATTTGACAGTTGATTGTGATTGATGACCTCAATCACTCCCTACAAATATTTACGTTTTTCCTCCAATTATATGTGTCTAATTGCCACCAATGTTCTCCTTATTGATATCATAATTTGGTGGTGACTTTCTTATTTCCATTTCCCTCTTATTAAGGCTAAATTTTATTAACCTTATTTCCGATGTGGGTTTTCCACAAAGGTATTTTCTATTTTCAACCTTTTACTTTCAAAGAAAAATATCAAATTGCGAGGACGCAATTTATTGAAGGAGGGGAGAATGTAACACCCCGAGCTTCCACGATACGCCTCTCTTTCAATAATGCAATAGCTTGCATTGTACGCAACTTTGAGTTCTAAAACACCGCGACTAATCAAAGTAGTCGTTATGAATAGTAATAACCACTTTTTAAAATTATAGAAATTTTATATTTCAAAATGGACTTCATTTTTGTATTCTTAATATCGAAATTATCCTAAGTTGAATTTTTTGTAACTTTCTGAGAACTTCCAATTTTTTTATGAATAGTGAAAAATACTTAAAACAACTTTTTTAATCAAAATAATTTATTGTGATAAATTATACTATTTAGTGGTTTTAAAATATAATTAGAATATATTTTTACCATTTTATCCAATGGTGGTCATTAGAATTAATTTAACATTGAAATTGGACATAAACAATTGCCAATCTTTTGATATAAATTGTTTCTTAAAAACACGCTATTTGTTGTGACAGCGGGAATTAATTATAAAATTAATTAATGAAACTTATATGTTTGGAATTTTGTAAAATAGATATCATTTTTGAATTCGGAATATCAATTATATCTTAGGGTGAAATATTGGCATTGTTCTGAAAAACTTCAATTTTTGATGAATAGTGAAACCACTAAGTGGTAGTTAAATAACTGATTTTTCATTTAAATGAAATATTACCACTTCTGTGATTTGATTTTCAAAAATCCGACATACATGGTTGTCATTAAGAAGTAAAATGTGGTTCAATGAGATTAAAATAATTTTTTGGTGAATAGTAACTTTTAAGTTCTTAATCGCGATTAGAGGTAATTAGTGTAGTTTAAGGTAAAAATAATGTTTTAATAATATGATATGAGCTTGAAACTTGTCCTACTCCTATTGGATGAGTCATGGCCGACCAAGACAACCCATGGGTCAACTTGGGGACCCCATGGAGCCACTTTGGTTGGAAAATGACATTAATATATATTTATTTAATGTTAAAATTAAATTGACACAAACATGAGTTGTTTTACTAAAACAGTTTTTAAGTGGGGTTACACAAGTCCAAATTTTGATTATAAATATTCATTATAAAGATAAAAATATTTCCTACATCATAGCATTTTTTTTTATAATTTTTAGACATTAAATAAATTAAATTATTTATGACATCATTATGATGTAGCGATGACCTCATTATTTAACGATTTAAATAAAATGAGAAGATAATGCAAAATCCAAAGCTTAAACTTGTCCAAAGCCTATTGGATGAGGAGATTTAGAACCCTTATCACCTTAGCCACGAATTATATAAGTTTGGGACCTTTAGAATCCGAAAAGAATTGTATAATAATGTAACATTTCAATCTTTCCAAAAGAGCCCCTCCTCTCCACTTATAAAAGGCCCCCACCTCTCCCACCTTATTCACACCTTCAATCCATTTGGCTCGGCCAACCTCTGACCAAATACTCTCCCAACTTCCCCCTATTACTCCTAGAAGCCTCACTTTGGGCAGAACTCTTCCCAAAGAAGCCTTTGGCTCAAATCAAAAAGAGTTACCCGATTTTGAGGTAATGTCTTCTCTAATGTTGTTTTGTTTTATTTTTCTTCTCCAACCCCCTAAACTCTTTTTATTTATTTATTTTGTAACAACACCAGTATCCTCAATATACTAGGATGTTGTTATAAGAAGGATTCGAGCTACACTTACACACACCTACATCTAATGGTTAAAGAATATACGGTTTCTGTGGATGGCGAATTTCTGCCTCACGAAACGATGATTGTTCAACACTCATATAACACCTTCAAAGGTGGCCATTAAGATGTCACTATTTTTATATATGATATATAATATGTTTATGTTTTACTTATGCTTCTGTATTTCTCATTTAGGGCATACTTTATGATTTCCATTATGGGTAAAACGCGATAATTTCATTTTAGGAAGTGCGGACTACCGCCCCCTCAAAGTGATTTGAATCATTAATACCATATGTGGGATGTATAAAGGATGGAGTAAATGTTATTATACACTATATTATAATGGAATAATATTATACATTTATATCATTATGATTTCGTTCCATTAAATATGAAATTTAAATGAAAGTAGCGTTCATGCGTACGTACGACTTACCGTCTCCATGAACGGTGCATTTCATTTCTTACCTCTAAATGTTATGTAATAATTATAAATGAATGTATATATTGGATATATAAGATATATATGACATATAAATCATGAATATAATTCTGGAGATAATGGATATTCTACCACATAAACAACTTGTAATTATAAGAAGTTTATTGTTGACTCAAGTACCAAAGATCGACAAAACGACCGTTATTAACTTAAATAATTACATAATGTTCATATCATTGTAATAAGTGATATAATAAGGATAATGAAATTGAAAATGGTTCTTAATAAGGTATATATTAACTCTAGTTTATTATTCATGAGGTTAAAGAACGGTTGAGTCAAGTCAGACACGAGGTAAGGGAACTTCTTAACCCAACTTCCATTCTTTGGGTTAATCTCCTACTTTCAAATTATGTCATGATATTATTATGTCCTATCTTGTATTTGTACTTTATTTATGTGTACTTATATTTAATACACATAATAGATCTATTTTATTTTAAAAATGATCTTTTTAAGGACTTTGTCTCAATCTCCTTTCATTGAGGCATATTTGGTTTTATACACAACTTTCTTTTATACGGTGTATAAACCCCTTCGACTTTTACATTTATTCAAAAGGAATCTTTTTTTATACGAAGCGTTTTACTAAACGACAAAAAGGGAATGTTTTCCTTTCCGTACTTATGCGGCGACAACGACTTCTCTGCCGCCGTGACCATTATTTGAGTTTCGGGTTCCTCTACAAGCCATCACTTTTTTTTAATGAAAAATAAATACAAAGTTTTAAATTTCTTTTATTTTGGTATTGAAAATGGTTTTGAAGGCGTTTTTATTATATCAATGTGTTGTATTGACATCTTGTGATTGAAATGTGGAAATGTTATGTTTCCTTTACGCATGTTTTATGTGATACGATTATGTTATGGTTTATGATATGTTTAAACCTATTCATATGAGGAATGCATTGGACTTAATAAGTGACGGGTGGAGCCCGCTATAGCTCCTCGATGCATCGGCAGGTCTCATGAGACAAACTAGTGTCTTGGCACAAGGCCTTGACAAAATATTATTTGTGGTCTTGGCACGAGGCCTTGACTACGTGGTTATGATAGTCTGGCATTATGCATTCCATCATTATGAAAGTGGTTATTGATATTGCATGTGATTATTCGACCAGTAGAATATCCATGTGAATAAGTAAATGGAATTATCTCATTTTACTTTTGCCATATTATGTTGAAGTTCATGTTTAAAAGTCTTTTGTTTTAGTTATACATTGCCTTAAATGTTAATGTTTATTTATGAAAGCTTCCGCATTATTGTTATCCTTACTGAGCATCTGAGCTCACCCCTTTCAGTGTTTTAATATTTTCCAGGATGTGAAGAAGTATTTTATGAATGACCTGCAGGGATAGTCAGAAGAGGATATGAGTTTGGACTATGGAGACTTTGTTATTGTAGTTTTTCACTTTATGATGTAATGTAATGTTTACGAATGTATCTAGTGTTTCCAAGGCTACTAAACTAATCAGTCTTTCGAGACTTGATCTTTTGTGATCATGTCAATGTTACGAAGTAATGCACCGGCTCTGGGTAGCTGGGGTCGGGGCGTTACATAATATTTATGACTCGGTTTAGTAGTAAAAAAAATTATTTATACAGTGTGTTAATTATTCAGGGGTCGGGCTAGCATTTTTAGGTAATTCTATTTCACACTATAAACAGAGGAGGAGAGGAGTTTGCCATGGACTATTCATAGTCTCTCCATCTCTCTCCTCTCTCCTACATTCTAGAGAGAGTCTCTAGATTCAGGAGCTCGGATCAAGCTCTATCTCTCATGCATTACAAGCAAGGTGATGTGGTGATTATCGGTGCATCAAAGGCATCGTCGGAACTCCGCGCTAGCACCCAAATTTTTCCGATCGGCAGTCCCGCAGTTTCTTGAAGCACATGTGGATGATGTAGAGGAATTTGGGTTTAGATTCATTGAGCATTGAATGCCAACGACGAGAAAACGTCATGCATGGCTTTGGATCTAAACCAGGTATTTTATAGTTTTAATTTTTGTGTTTAATCTCTTTCACGTGTGATCCTGATGAAGTAATCGGGCAGTGATTCGCCAATGTCGACAAGTTCACGTCGTACATTAGTGAAAATTTTAAAATCCCATTTTTTGGGGCTTCCGGTGCGTGCTTGATACCTTTAATTGGTATCAAAGGCTTGCATGAATTTTTTTTAAGTCAGAACAAATTAATTTTTCATTAAACCTTATAGAGGGTGTCGATACGGTCTCAACGCTGCATACGGATTCAGAATCCGACATATGATGACCAGTCCACAGTCATCCTATGTTTTGAATTTAGATTGAAAATAATTTGTGCGGTTTATATTTTGAAGTGTATATATTTGTGTGTGTGTTATTTTATATAGCCGAAGTCTATGGCTATATTTTTTCTCAATGAACCTGTTCACCGAAATAGTATTATTTGGTATCAGAAGTTTTTATTATCATAATATCAGTTTTATTATGATAATAATATTATTATAATATTATTATTATTTTTATAAGACTATTAAATAGGCTTTAAAAATGATCAAAAGGGGTTACTTCACTTTCTAAAAAAAAGACTCAATCCAGAGTCTTCACGGATTGGTGTTTTTGTCAAAAAGATAAAACAGAAAAGTTAAGAGAGAAAAAAGGAGTTGTGCTAACAAAAATAATTAAAAACCAAAAGGGAGGGCCCTTGTCGGTGCCCTCTTCTCCTCACACACGTGAGGTTGACCTCCCTATGTGGTGAGCTCCATCGGCTCTACCCTCCTCCCTCAAGCCAGGTGCATCGGACCACCCTTTTCCAGTGGTAGTCGACACCTCCTTGGTTTGTCGTTGGAGTTTTTTTTTATTATGTTTTTTTTTAAAAAAAATTACGAAAAACGTCCAAGTTAAAAAAAATTAAAAATGCACCCGAAATGCGGCATCCCGGATGCCGCCTTTGCATTTCGGGTGAAAGGCGGCATCTGCGATGCCGCCTTTCCCCTAAATTTTTTTTTTTGAAAATTTATATTTTTATTGTTTTTGTTTGGTTTTGTTTATATATATATATATATAAACAAAACAAAAAAATCAGCAGAATTTCTCTACTATTAAAGATTCAGTGCTACAACCATTACAGTAGTCTGCATTCTGACAAAAACTCTCATCCAGGCCTCCCTTTTATAAGAGGGATTTCCCTGAAAATCATTCTTCATTTTCGATGTGGGATTCAGGTTCTCCCTTTCCTGCGCAGTACATTCTACATTTCCGATGTGAGATTCTGTTTCAAGTACGTGACTTTGAAATACAATAAAATATAAACTATAAGACCAATATAAATGAAATTTTAAACATTGATTAAACATATAATAAATAGTTAAAAACAAAAAGAATTTCCTCAAAAATGTTGATGAAAAATAATCTATAACCTTTCAAAACCACCTACTTGAAACTTAAAAATGTTTCAAGTACGTGACTTCAAAAGACTATTGTGCTCGTCCCGGTATTGGAACCCTCCTAGGAAGATCCCTGGTTTGCCACAAGCCAGGCGAACACCACGCAGTTTTCCAGACTAAAACAGAATGCTACCTGCGTGAAGCACACGAACACCCACTGTTGTGCACCTCAGCTCAATCTACCCTTGAGCACACATTTACAAGAACCCATTCCCACTGGATCGGGGTTAATAAGATCCTCCTCGAGTAGCAAGTCCTGATTCGGACTTACCAACCTTGTGGTAGGTCACTGAGGTACTCTATTATATAGACCCGCACCAAAACAAGCTCAGGTAGGTATTCTCAGCCAGGAATGGACTTGGATGGACCTCCTTGGCCCAAAATGCCCCTGCACGGGGTCAGTATAGCTCGGACTAGGCATGTGCGGGTTCGCCCTGACCCACAAAGTCCCTGCCCAGAGTTTTCGGGGTCTAGTTAATTTAATATAATAAAAAAATAATTATATATTATTTTTTGGTTTAAAAATGAATTTTTTAATTACAGCAAAAATTAATTTAATTTAGTGTTTAATTTAATTAATTGATTAATTTAATTTTTAGTTTTAAATTTAAATTAATTAATTGGGACCAAACTACATAAATATTGAATTAAAAATATGAGTGAATTTTTAATTCAATTAAATGCCCTCGAGTTTATTTTAATGCAAGTTTAATTTAATTATGCATTTATTTACAACTACGTGAGTTAATGCGTATTGACTGGTCATGAGTCATGGACCGACCAATGCATATTTGGTTCTTGTTTATTTATTTTATTTATTTATTTAATTATTTCATGTTGGTTTATAATAATTAATTAATAAAAAATGATCTGCGTATCATTTCAGAGTCATTATATGTATAAGGGACTGTGTGCCCATTCTCATAGTTGTATTTTATACCCTAAGACCCCCTCGCATGTGTGCGAGTAATGTTGTATAATGATGAGATGAGCAGAGACGCGCTTCGTGCCAAGTGATGGTGACGCACCAAACGGGAGTTGGATTCATTGGATGGGCATGTGCTGCAACTCGAGTCATAGGCAACACGACTCAAGGTATATTCCCTAGGGTCTAGGTTGATCCATTATCCACTCAATGTATCAACAATTAGAATCAACTCATGATCAGGTCGTCATTTTATTTTTGCATTATTTATTATTTTTTGTATGTGTAGTTAACGCACGAACACATAGAGTAATAATAAACAAGCATGCACAGATAAAATGAACATGTGACGCGATGAAGTTTTCTATTTCTTGCATGGTCATTTGTGAGTGTGATCACATAGTACTTGATAAGAAGATTGAAAATGATTTTTTCATCGCATAAAAAGAACACAAAACCCTCAAAGAAATATTAAGTTTAAACCACCTTCCTTCATTCAAATTTGGACAAAACAGGCTATTTGGGGTGTCAGTCATGCTAAAGATGAGGGTGCCTCTTACTACCGGGGAGTTCTTATGAGAGTGGTGGGTTGACTTAACTAAAATTGCAGCAAATAAATATCCAAATATATCTTGTTGTAATTTTAGAGGCAATCGTTCAGTAAATCAAGTTTCGATTTCAAAAGCTGGGACATCACTCAATAGATCAAGGAACCACGAGTTAATGTGGTTGGACATCCAAAATTCTACCTTGAACCCTCTAAGTAGTGGCATAGCCAAAGCCTGTAGACTATGAGGAGTGGTTCAAGGATCTTTTCCACTAGAATACTCAAGTGACTGAGTATTCCGATTCTAGAATAGTGGGTTCCTAGAATTCGATAAAATAGTGGGTGATATTTAATTATTTAATTATTTAATCAAAATTTCTAAATCAATAATCATAATAAAAAGTAAAAATCTACTAAAATTTTATTTTTGTAGAAAATGACAAGTTATACCACAAGTTTAAAAAGTGAGATAAATATTGGACGAAGTAAATGTCCTCACTGGCATGAGTATCCAAGAATAGTACAGGCCCTTGCGCATAGTACTATGATATTAGAAACTCAAGGTGCTAGTATCCTTATACCTGTTAAATTAACTCAATAAGTGAGGGTAAAATTGATTACAAGATACTAATGTACATTGAATATGATGGTTCTATCATTATGTTATCATCAACATCCAATGTTAGTTGTGGTCACTACATTGTACATAAATGAAATAATAATTAGTCTCATCTCTAAGATATTTTTAAAGAGAAATTGTGGCAATGATATGAATAGGTATTGGTTACACTGGATCTGTGTAAATTGAAAGGCGGGTAATGATCTTTCAATACATCCTATTCTAATATCATTTTCACCCCTTTTACTCAAGTCTCATTTTAAGTTATAAAATGGACAAGTATTGAGTTAACTCTTCATTACCTTTTAGGTAAGGTTCGTCAAGTGAATAAGAATATTAAAAATAGTTTCATCTTTAATTCTTATGGAGAATAAATTAAAATAAAATGTGAAAAGGCCAAAGGAAAGTGATGCCAAAAGCATATTCACAATGTCCTTCAATGAAAGAGGTATTAACATGAGGTTATTTTCATTTCATTGCATAACATGAAATAAATTTATGGAAGTTTAAATGCAATTAACCGAATTAAAGAAGCAAGTTATTGCTTCTTCTTCAGGTTTATTCATCAAAGTAAATTATAATGTTTCAATTTTACTTCTTGGGTATTTAATACTATATGCCTATCAAATATGTGTATTGAAATATAGTAACTAAGTAAGTATATAAATATTACTAGAAGTCAGGTATATTCTTCAAGTGGCTGAGAAAGGGTGATGTTTAGGCCAGTGGTAAGAAGTACAGAACTTCTTTATTGCCAAGTGAAAGATTCATGTAGAACTATTATTGAGTATAACCAAAACATTAATATCATGTGTTCTTGGACACAAGGAGACTTTATTCCAGGTTCAGGTATTAATGTTGCCTTTGGTATTTAATACTTAACCAAAAGTTTATTAATACTTGAATTGTATGCAATACCCGATGAATATAAAATGTAAGACTTTTACCCAGTTGTGGAAAGATAATTCTTTTTCAAGAAAAACTAAAAGTTGATGTCAAGAATATACCTGGTTTGTTATTTAGGCTTGGTAAAGCTAAACAACTTTTGTATAATCGATGTATTTAGTTTGGAAAAAGAAACCTTTAGAAATAAAGGTGATCCATAAAGCTTTTGGAATTAGCTCAGCTAGAGAGCATGAACTATTCCAAGAGTAAGCTAGAGGTATACATATACTTCATAAGATTCCTTTAAATCATTAATAAATAATAAATTGAAGTGAATGGTCAGAAGATATGAGTAGCTTCAAGCCAGTATGCTGAAGTATATCTTAACCAATAATTCCTCGATCATGATAATGTAGCATGGAGTAATTACTAAATGCACATTACCTTATCTGCATAACAGCGTTGATGTTAATGAGGAGGATCTATGATGAAGTCTTACATGTTAACATTGATCACCAAAATGTAGCGTGGATCAATTCCTAAACAAACATTTTCTACATCAGATTTATGATGTAAGGAATATCAATGTTGCAACTTTCATAAACTTTCATTATATTTCACAATGTGATTTGAAAATACACAATGATATCCCATAACCATATATAAACTATAATGACAATTGGATATCATACGAGTCATAGTATGATGGAAATCTATTATGTCATAAGGACATGTGTTTGGATGCAAATAGTTTGTTAGGACATAAACAAACTTGCATCAGGAACAAACACATTATGCATCTATTGTATCTATCCTAACAGTTGTTTAAGATATTACATAAATCCTAATAATAGAAAATTTGTAGTCAAGTGATAGACTATAGTTCTATAAAAGGGTGCACTTCTCTATTAGAGATAGTGGGAAAAAGGTTGAATTGAGCTTAGTCAATGATAAAGATGCACAAATAGTTGGCATAGGAACAAGTTCCACAAGTACGTGTGGAAGAGGAATGTTCTAGAGACCCATACTACGTAGGAAGGTTTAAAACCATGGAAATGGTTTTGAATTCACTATGGGTGGTAATACATTATTGAGAATAATAATTCCTACAAGTAAACAATGTATGGAAATTATCTAAGATTGAAAAGATCAATTAAAATTCAATAAAGGATTTCATGTATCAAATTGCAAAGGGGATTATTATTTTGAATACTGTGGTGGGTATTCAATGAGTTGATGCATGGATGGTACAAGCGTGGTACCAATAAGGCTTGATTGGTAATACCAAGTTAGTATTCCTAAATACATTAGAATTTTACTTATCATAGCTAAATTCTATGATTATATTATTAGGCATTAGATGTCATAACCACCAAACATGGAAGGTGTGTATACGACACAACCAAAAATGGATGGTCACATCACTGAATGCTAATAAAGGTTTCAACTTACTGAATTCTGGTTTAGTATTGAAGTAAGCAATGAGATATTAGAATATACATTTTTAATAAATGTTTTCCATGTGTCTACCAAAGGTTAGTGGGAGCCCCAAGGTTTTCCAAGTAAAATATGTTTGGAAATATATGGAAAACAGATTGGTCTTCAAATTAGTTAAGACCAGGATGAAATTTATTCTCTAGTGATTGACTTAAAGTATCAACCTAAGTTCTAGGGAACAAGATCTACTGAGGTAGATATAATGGTTTCTTAGACCTATTTAATCATGCATATAGAGACATAGTATTGAAAAATACAAGTTGGAATAATTCAATAGATGAATTATTTCTAGTTTCACATGGAATTATCACTCCAGGTTCACATGTTTGAGACATGGGAGGAGATAAACGTGGTGAGTTGAAATCCATACACTTATGATATGGGTCTATCACGTGTGTCATGATATGTACAAAAATTGATATTACCAGGATATGATTTATAGTAGGCAGATATCAATTATATCCAAGAGAACTACAATTGAACCAGTCAGAACTATTTGATTGTACTTTGGCAAGTAAAAAAGATGAGTACCTGGAAAGTGGAGAAGAAAGGATACTAGTTTTCATAGGACACAAACTAGTCTTCCATAGATCTATGTTATCATATATCGCAAATAGGCTAAGGTGATGAGAAAGACGAACTCGTAAAATCTAGTGGTATCTATACCTACAAATACTGAGTATGTTGCAGCTTCTAAGGCACCTTATAAGCAGGTAAATGCAACGATTTGTTCCAGTTCTTGGAATCAAACCTAGTAAGTAAAGAATTATCATAATGTAAATTATTAAATTCTTACTATCCAAGATGTCAAGTTATGACTGTCATGACCCGACCCATGTCAGGGATCGATCTGCAACTACCCCAAGCCCGCCTCCATAGGCTAGGGGTTGGCGACAAGCGTCGAAAGAATAAAAAACTCAGGGAGGCCTTTTCCTAAGTACTTGTACCCACACACACAACAAACTCAATGAAAAAGTGCAGAGGAAAAAGAAAAGGATAAAAAACTTCTATATATAAACCAAAAATATGCATCGACCTCTAAACATTACAAGTATAAGTGTTGTAAAGTAAACTGAAAGGTAAAGGGAAAAAATACACGCCTAACCAAAAGAGTTCCAAAACCTGGTAAAAGTTGAAAAGTAAAATAGATGAGAGAGATATTCTCCTAAATCCCAATCTACAACCACCACACATGATCCAAGCACCTTGTATCCCTAAGCTTCTCTGATGTCATGATCAACCTGTTTGTCGTCTGCAAGGGCACACCAAGTGTGGGAAAATCCCAAGTAAGAGTGATTATAAAAATACTTAGTAGGATGCCGCAAAGGCTCAAGGGAGAAGAAAAACACGTACTAAAGAGTGGAGTAGTAGATAGAACAAGGTACAGTAAAAGAGATTATAGCTCAACCCAACAAGATAGTGAAGTAAACTCATCCAAAACACAAGGATCTAGAAATGGTGAGAAGATGAACTTCTCCTCGAGTATTTTCTACCTATAGTAAGAGAGTATACTCGTCCAACCATGAGAAGCAAGACATGGAAATTACATGGCATATCCCGCGCGTCTTCACCTCTCCTGGAAGAAGAGTAACCAAAACTCAATGAGTGGGTACTGAAATAGGATACATATATATATGCCTAGTCAAAGAATCCCAAACGAGAGAGTAAGGGGATCTCCATATCACAGCTCATCCCAGGAAGAAGAGTCTCCAACAGTTCTAGAAGTAACCACCTATGATGCCCAGTATCCCTCACGTCTACTCTAAACTGAAAGTCAAAGGGACACAATCACCGCACCTTGATACTATCTGCTTTGGGTGGCTCTGTCTTGCCTGCACAGTTTTAGGTCACATCATAATGGCGCGTCTTGGTGGGAAAAGCATCTCTATTTTTTATGAGTCTAAAGGTACGCCAAACCATGTATCATCACTAATCTATATAGTCAACGGATCATGTTTCAAGGTTGAGGACCCATGCCCAACCCAGTAGGAGAGTTCCACTTAGAATAGGTTGAGGGATCACGCCCATCCCGGCTAGGGGTTTCCACTCAGAATAGGTCGAGGACCCATTCCCTTCCCAGTTAGAGGGTCCCACTCTAGTTTTGTTGAGGAGTCATTCCTAGCCCGGTAGGAGGGTTCTACTCTGGGGTCCTTGATGACCCATGCCCATCCCGGCTAGAGGGTTCCACTATAGTGTCATCAAGGACTCATGCCCAGCCTGGCTAGAGGGTTCTGCTCTAGTGTCATTGAGGACCCACACACAGCCTAGATGGAGGGTTCTACTTAGAAGTAACTATAGAGGAACTACACTGACCATCCTTACTGGATGGTACCTCTCAGAAAGCATTTAGTAATTACACTGGTAAACATGCCTGATCACAGTCATCGTCGAACATCGCCTAAAAAGGTGTCATGCCTGAAACATCTCACATCATAACCAGAAATCCACTATGGAGGGCATCAACATGTTCTACATAGAAAACACTCAGGATAGGCTACTCATGGTCCAAAATCTGAGTCAAGCATAAATAGGTATGAGATAAAGAAGATTCATCAAGTGGTACATGATGCGTGTGGGGCCCACACGAAGTGTGACCCCACCTCATTGTCTGGTTGTGTACCTAGCCATACTTGGGTACTAAAATGTGATCAATTACCCACAAGGTGTGCTAGTGTACTCCTAGAGTACATGGCACCTCTAGCCAAAAGACTAATGAGTGCATGTTGGTCATTGGTGATATGAAGGGAGAAAACATAATTCTACCCACACGCCTCTTCAAATGGATTCAGATAACCAAACATATCACACCATCATGATCCTTGTAGAAAAATGCACAAGATCGACTATTCATTCCCCAAATCGGACTCCCGGTGAAGAAACTGCATTTTGTAGCATAGTACACGAATGCTGCTTTGTAGGGCCCACGCCTCAATCCCGGAACACATCATATGGATTGCACTATTTCAATCCTCATGAAAAAACACATGGGTTTGGCTATTCATTTGTCCAAAATGGACACCCGGTGAAAAATTTGCATTCACCGCAAATGCCCAAACCGGGCCTCATGGGGCACATGCCTTGATTTTAGTTTAAGTGCTCAAAATTAGTCTTAAAACATCCGCCTCAATTTTAGGGTCACAACTTCACTGATGGTATGTCAATCGAACATCATATGAAGGAGATACATCTGATATAAGAATCTCCTAATAATAATAGATATATTGTTATTATTTTAATTGAACATTCTGTTCCAATGAGCCTCAAGCCTGAAACATAAATTTCTCAAATTGGCCTCAAAAGGTCTACTTCGATGCAAGGGTCATGTCATCACAGACGGCACATAAAACAGAAGCGCGGTTTAGGAGATACAGGCATTTTAACCTATGCTCAGCCCGAAGGCCCATCCTAGTTGGACCGGCCCGGTTCGGCCAGTCCACCCCACCTAGGTCAGCCTGCTCCTACCGTCCTGTGGAGTCCTCCGTCATCCTGGCCTCTGCCCGGTCTCACGCCCACACCGTTGCGCTGACCCGCGCAACCCACCGCGCCGACCCCGACCTCCATCGATCTACTTTCCCTAGCCGCCGCCTTCCACCGAGCCGCGCCGCCCAGCCACACCAGACCACCCCCAGTCCACTGCCCTGCATCGAATAACCTTCCATGAACCACCACAGTCACTTTGGTGATCGGAAAATTTATCTGAGACCAGATCTGGGATCCTCGGGACTCGATCTACACAACGGTGGTCTCCGCTAAAAGAATCATCGATGTTTCGATGTAACAAAAAGTTGGCAGACCTTCTGCTTTCCACCACACCTCCTACAATGCCCAAAACTCAAATCTGAGCATAGATCGGGACTCCTTGGGTCAAGAGCTTCACAGATATGGGTCTTTATCCAAAATCAGAGGTTGTTTGAGCATGGAGAAAAGTTATCGTCGAAGATTGACGAAGAATGCAAAGAACGGAAGATCCCGAATCAAAACAGAAAATGGTCATTATTAGTCTGGTCATCCACAAAGGATTCTAAAGTAGATAATTACAATAGATATCAAAATCATCAATAAAGGATTCAATTAGGGAGTTGAAGAATCCAAAATAGAAATCTTGCATCGATTTTGAATCCGCCGTTGTGTTCGTTGTGCTCTGATCTACTAGCGCCTACATTTTCATCGCGATCCGATGAAGTTCAGACATCAAATTTCCATCAGAAGAAGATAGCCAGAGATCCTCCATCCATGAGAGAAATAAGCTAACTCTATCTCATTTATTTAAACTCTTATTTATAGGAAAACTGCCAGCGGTCGCAGAATCTGAACCTCCTACACCCTCTCACCTGAGGTCGCCCCTAGGTTAAACACCCCATTACGAACTCAATAATGGTCTCAGATTTCCAGTCCGAGTCCTTGTTCAAAAGTTATTTGAATTAACATTCAATATAAAATTATTTTATTTAATTATTTTATTTATGGTTACGTCCTCCATGGCATTTTCTATAGAAGTCCCACGCCGACAAAAGTTATGTCCCACTTCGGGTAAACATCATGCTCCGAACACAACCATGATCTCGGATTTCTGATCTGATCTACCATTTGAGAGATATCTTTTTTCTATCATGTGCATAGTATAAAATATACTTAATATTTTTATAAAATTTATTTTTGCCACATAGGGTCTCAAAATTGCATGTCGTCTCAGCGGCTAACTCTGGAAATATATGTAGAAATATTCCCAAGTCTTACAAGGAAAAAACTGGGTCTCTACATCATTCCCTCCATCAATATTTTTGTCCTTGAAAATAAAAACTAGGGAAACAACTTGGGATATTGATCCTGTACCTTGCTCTCCTATTCCTAGGGAAACTCTTACACTTTTCTGTGCTGCCACAGCATACGAACCAAGGGGATAATTCGTCCTTGTAAGGTATACTCTTTTCGATGACGTGAATAGGATCATGCACGTATCTCCTCAATTGTGACACATGAAAAACATCATGAATCCACTCTAGTTGTGGGGGTAGGGAAAGGTGGTAGGAAACCTCACCAACCCTCTACACAGTCTTAAAAAGGCCTAAAGAACCTCAGGAATAGCTTATCTCCCTAGCTGAAAACTAACACGCAAGCCCTCAGCATATCCTCCAACACCTGGATATTGCGCTCGGTTTGCCCATCGATCTGGGGGTGAAAGGATATATTCATCCGCATCTGGGTCCTGAATGCCTCCTGTAAACCTCTCCATAATCATGATTTAAACTTCACATCATGATGAAAGAAAAACATTGAGGGCACCTCGTGAAGGTGGATGATCTCCCATACCTACAACTGCCCCAAACTCTCTACCGAACTCTAATCCCTGATCACAAGGAAGTGTATTGACTTCATGAGTCAGTCTACCCTTACCCAGATGGCTTCATGGACCTTCATTATGTATGGAAGTCTGATGAAGAATTCCATGGATATGTCGTCCCACTTCATGATGGGATTTCAAGAGGCTGTAGAAACCCGCCGAAACTCGGTGCTCTGCCTTCACCTGCTGATAGGTGAGGCATCGTGATACGGACTCAACTACACTTCGTCTCTCATCGGATCACCAAAAAATCCACTAAAGATACCTATAAATATTCCCCACATCGGGATGTATAGGTAAGGGTGAAGTGTGTAACTCTCGCATCACCTCATCCCTCATCGCAACAGGAACCACTGTTTGTCCCTGACACAAGGTCTCATGATTACCTCCTTCAAAATATACATATAGTGTGTCTCATGTAGATATCTAGATCATGTAAGATCTCACAGTTAGTGTCTCACAACCGAGACTCTCTCACATGCTCAAGAAGCGAAGGATTCAACACCATTGAATGAAGAAAAATCATACCCTTCTGTTCCACTAGGGTTAGTTTCAGGGAAGCTAACTACTCTGAAACCTCTCGCACTAGGCGATCCCAATACTTACATCTAAGGGAATCTATTACAATGTTTCCATTTCCTAGAGTATATACTATCTCTAAGTCATAGTCATGTAGGAAGTTCAAACAGCATCGTTGCCTCAGGTTCAAGCCTCTCTGGGTGAAGACATACCTGAGACTCTGGTGGTCTGCACAAACCACAAAGTGTTATCCCATAAGGTAGTGTCTCCACACCCTCAATGAGGAGACTATCACTTCCAGCACTAGGTAGTGAGTTGTGTAGTTCTATTAATGGGGTCTCTATCAACTCTACATGTTCTTGATAACTGCAGTATCAAGATTGACATTGAGCACTCAATGTACCAACGAACATGGTAGGTGAGTAACTCAGCCAACCTCAAGAAGCTAGACACGGAAAGTAGGTGGCATAACTTGTGTGTCTTCACTTAACTTGTAAGGAAAGTAATCCCCAAACCAGGCACTCTGTGACACCCTCTAGTGTCATCCCAAGAGAAAGGATATCGAGCAGAAAAACTCCATTGGCAATGTCAAGACCTACTCTGACACTCCACTGCACAACCTCGTAATGAATGCACAAGTTAGAGGGACTCATCCACCAAACCTTGATACTATCCACTTTGGAGGCACTGACATTCCATCACAATTTTTCTTACGCCACAAAAACGTGTCTCAGTGGAGGAAGGAACCCTCTTCCTTGTGCATTCAAATCTATGTCGAACAACACCAAAATAGGGTTACATCGACACCCACATCACCCCAATAAAATCTCAATAAAGAAGCAGGGAGACAAGAGTACCTAACATAGTGTCTAACAAGTTCTACTAAAAAAGGTAGAAACACGTAGAGTGTACCTCTTATCATCTCGCACGTTGTAGTATCATAGACATCCATAACATGCAACTACCTACGGCCCCGACCGCGAGATCCCTAAGCCTGACGTGGGCTGCCTAGTGGTAGTGGAAGGACTTCCTAGCATGGTCCACCAACCACAGTTCTTCCTTCTTCTCTGCCAACATCACCTCCCTGGGGACAACCCTATCCTCACCTAGGAGATCTCTGATCATGGCATTGTCTCTGTCATGGCAGTTCGTTTCCTATCTGCCTAGAAATCTCAACACGTCTGGTTGGGCAGTCTCATGCCATGTGACCTCACCCATCACAAGCATAACATTGGACCTCCCTAGGCTGCCTTGGTTCTCTGAGTTATCCTAGACTATGTGCTTGAGTTTCATCATGGGAAGGCCTCCTGTATTTGAGGCCCTACCAACTGACGTCTGTTAGTCGTGGTAGACGTCTCAGCTCTATTGCACCTACTACCATCTCCAGCTAACTGACATCACCTAGATAGAAAGTTATATGTCACTAGTGCCCACTACAGCACCCCGATGTATGTGGGGATGCACAAGGGCACTACGTCAACACAGATCTCTCTACGGAGTCCCTACTCAAACTTATGTGCTCGAAAGTTGCCATCACGGATCATGTCCGGAGAATAGCGTGTAAGTTCTGTAAACCTAGTCGCATACTCATCCACTGTCATCCCTCCCTGCTGAAGCTCTTCAAGCTCCCTGAATCTGACCAAAGCATAAGAAGTAGGGGCAGTACTCCTCATAGAATAGTTTCTGGAAGTCGCCCCATGAGAGTGTCAACTCATGATGCATCTGAGTAACTAGGTTCCACCAATGATCAGTTTCTCCATGGAAAAGATTGGTTGTCAAAGCCACCATCTGATTTATCAGTGCCCGAAAAATCCTGAAGAGTAAAACCACTGAATCTAGCCAATCCTCAGTTGTTTGGGGATCTGTCTCACTGCGGAACCTTAGCGGTCTCTAGCGCTAGAACCCACGGAGTGCGCTCAGCCTGAGCACATCTTCAGCTAGCTCTCTTGGGACTAACCGTTTCTCAATAGATGGAGGTGTTGTTACCTGTCCACCTAGATGAAGGGGGATCATATGATGGATCTTGAACTGAGGCCTCGTCGCTCACGAGATCATCGTCACGAACCAGAGCTGGTATCCTGGATGGTTATCATCACATAGGTATCATGAATCCATCAAGGATTACCACGGTCAAATGAGAATATATATATATATATATATTAATAAATATGGGGAGTTGAGTCAAGAATGACAGTCAAAGACTCAATCCTATATGATGCATGTACCAAATTTCCCTGCAAAAAATGTCTCAGCATGCCGAGTTGACAAGCAGGTAATCAAGGTCATGGTGAATGGCTATGTTGGTCGTCACACCAACACTGGACTCCCTATCCTAAGAGCCGCTCTTGAGACACATTGACATTGTTTCCCTAAACCCAACTAAGACCTTTTTAGGGAAATGTGTGAAAAAAATCCCAAGGGTCAAACCGCCTCTGATACCACTTTGTCACGACCCGAACCATGTTGGGGCTCGAGCCCAACTACCCCAAGCCCACCTCCATAGGCCAAGGGCTGGCGATAGGCGCTGAAGGCATAACAAACTCGGGGGGGTGGGGTATTTTCCTAAGTACCTGTACACACACACACAACCAACTCAATGAAAAAGTACAGAGGAAAAAGGAAAAGATACTACATTGCTATATATAAACCACAAATATGCAACGACCACTAAACAATACAAGTACAGGTGCTATAAAGTAAACTAAAAGGTAAAGGGGGAAATACAAGCCCAACCAAAAGAGTACCAAAACCCGGCAATAAGTGGAAAAGTAAAATAGTTGAGAAAGCCCCGCTCTTGAATCCCAAACTATGACCACCGCACGTGGTCCAAGCACCATGTATCCCTAAGCTCCTCTGATGTCGCGATAAACTTATCGATCGTCTTCAAGGGCACACCAAGTGCAGGCAAAGCCCAAGTAGGGGTGAGTATAAAAATACTCAGTAGGATGCCCTGAAGGCTCAAGGGAGCAACAAAAGATGTACTGAAGAGGGGACCAGTAGATAAAACAAGGTACAATAAAAGAGAGTATAGCTCAACCTAAAAAGATAGTGAAGTAAACTCAACCAAAACACAAGGATCTAGAAACTATGAGAAGATGAACTTATCATCAAGTCTTCACTACCTATAGTAGGATAATAGAATTGTCCAACCATGAGAAACTAGACACAGAAATGATGTCGCATACCCCGCACATCAACCAAAACCTAAGGAGTGGGTACTCAAATAGGATACATATATATATATGCTCAGTCAAAGAAGACCAAATGAGAGAGTAAGGGGATCTCCATCTCAGAGCTCATCCCAGGAAGAAGAGCCACCAATAGTTCTAGAAGTAACTGTCTAAGATGCCCAGAATCCCTCGCATCTGCTCTAAAATGAAAGTCAAAGGAACTCAATCACTGCACCTTGATACGATCCTCTTCGGGAAGCTCTGTCTCACCCGCACAGTTTTAGGCCACGTCACAAGGGTGCGTCTTGGTGGAAAAAACATCCCTATTTCTCATGAGTCCAAATGTATGTCAAAACATGTCTCATCACTGATCCGTATAGTCGAGGGATCGTGTCTCATGGTTGAGGACCCATGCCCAACCCAGCTGGAGGGTTCCACTTTGAATAGGTTGAGCACCCATGCCCCGCCCGGATGGAGGGTTCCACTCAGAATAGGATGAGGACCC
Source organism: Viscum album (assembly GCA_963277665.1). NCBI lineage: Eukaryota > Viridiplantae > Streptophyta > Magnoliopsida > Santalales > Viscaceae > Viscum > Viscum album. The sequence continues at coordinate 1,262,166,049 of OY728158.1, read as the reverse complement.
ATGCCCAGCCCGACTGGAGGGTTCCACTCAAGTGTCATCGAGGACCAATTCCCAACCCAGCTAGAGGGTTCCACTCTAAGGTCATCGAGGACTCATGCCCAGCTCAACTAAAGGGTTCCACTCTAGTGTCGTCGAGAAATTATGCCCAGCCCGGCTAGAGGGTTCCACTCTAGTGTCATCGAGGACCCATGCCTAACCCAGTTAGAGGGTTCCACTCAGAAGTAAATGTAGATGAACTATATTGTTCATGCCTATTAGATGGTACCTCTTGGAAAGCATCGAGGAATTACACTGGTAAACCTGCCTAATCACAGTTGTCATCATACATCACCTAAAAAGTCAACACGCCTGGAACATCTCGCATCATAACTCGAAATCCACTATGGAGGGAATCATCATATTCTATGTGGAAAAAAACTTTGGATAGGCTACTCGCTGGCCAAAATCTGAGTCCAAAATAAAGAGGTATGAGAGAAATAAGATTCATCAAGTGGTACACGAAACGTTTGGGTCCACACGACGTGTGACTGTGCCTCATCATTTGGCCGTGTACCTAGCCATACTTGGGTATTAAACTATGATTAAGTACCCACAAGATCTACCAATTTACTCTGAGAGTACATGGAATCTCTAGCCAAAAGGCTCATGAGCGCATGTTGCTCATTGTTGATCTGAAGGGAAAAACATAATTCTATCGACATGCCTCTTCAAATGGCTTTTGATAACCAAATGGATCACACCGTCACGATCCTTACAGAAAAACACATGGGATTGACTATTCATTCACCCGAATCGGACTCCTGATGAAGAAACTACATTTCACAGCATCGTACACAAATGGTGCTTTGTGGGGCCTACACTTTGATCTCGGAACACATCATACGTATTTCACGGTTATGATCTTCATGGAAAAACACATAGGATCAGCTATTCATTTGTCCAAAACGGACACCTGGTGAAAAAGATGCATTTCACCGAAAATGCCCAAACCGGACCTATAGGGCCCATGCCTTGAATTTGGTTTAAGCACTCGAAATCAATCTTAAAACTTTTGCCTCAGTTTCAGGTTCACAATGCCACTGACGATGAATCAATTGGACATCATATGCATGAGATATGACCGATACAAGAATCTCCAAATAATAATAAATATATTTTTATTATTTTAATTGAACGTTTCACACCACCAAGCCACGAGCCTGAAACACATCATTTTCAAACTAGCCTCAAAAGGTTTTCCTTGATGCAAGGGTCTCATTTCCATAGACAGAATGTAAAACAGACACATGGTTTAGGAGATATGGGAATTTTAACCTGCGCTTGGCCCGAAGGCCCATCCTGGTTGGACCGGCCCTGTTCAGCCGGTCGGCCGGCCTGCGGCGTCCTCTGCCGCACTAACCCGCGCGACCCACCATGCTGAACCCATCCTTTGCCGGTCCACTTGCCTCAACGTCCGCCTTTAGCCTAACTGTGTTTCCTTCCACTGATTTGCACCGCCTAACCGCATCAGACCACCAACGGTCCACCACCCCATGCCGGAGAACCTTATGCAGACCACCACAGTCACTCCAGTGATCGAAAAATTTATTTGAGACCAGATTTAGGATACGTATTATCTAATATACACAACGGTGGTCTCCAATCAAATAATCGTCGATGTTTCGACATAGCGAAAAGTCGGAGGATCTTCTTCTTGTCGTCGCGCCTCCTCCGGTGCCTGAAACTCAAATCTAAGCATGGATCAGGACTCCTTAGGTCGAGAGCTTCGCAGATATGTGTCTTGCTCTAAGATAAAATGTTGTTTTGAATATGGAGAAACATTATCGTCGAAGAATGATGAAGAACGCAAAGAACGGGCGATCCCGAATCAAAATAGATGATAGTCGTTGTTAGTTTGGCCATCCATAAAGGATTCTAAAGAAGAAAGTTACAATATAAATTGAAATTGACAAAAAGGATTCAATCAGGGGGCTATAGAATCTGAAATAGAAATCTTACCTCAATTTTTGGATCCATCGTTGTGTTCACTGTGCTCTGATCTACTAGTGCCTGTATTTTCGTCGCGATCTGATGAAGCTTGGATGTCAAATCTCTGTCGGAAGCTGATGGTCATAGCTCCCCCATCCGCGATAGAAACAAGCTAACTCTAGTTCATTTATCTAAACTCCTATTTATAGTAAAACTTCCAGCAATCACGGAATCTGAACCTCCTGCGCCCTCTGACCTGAGGTTGCCCCGAAGGTAAACACCCCATTATAAACCCAATGGTCATCTCAAATTTCCAATTCAAGTCCTCATTCAAGAGTTATTCGAATTAATGTCCAAGATAAAATAATTTAATTTAATTATTTTATTTTTTATTATGTCCTCTGTGGCATTTTCTACAGAAGGCTCGTGCCAAAAAAAGTTATGACCCACCTAGGGTAAATGTCACACTCTGGACTCAATCGTGTTCTCAGATTTCTGATCTGAGATACCATTTGAGAGATATCCTATTTTTGTCACATTCATAGTATAAAATATACTTAATATTTTTATAAAATTTATTTTGAGCACATCGGGCCTCAGAATTGCACGTCATCTCAGTGCCTAACTCTGGAAATATATGTAGAAATATTCCAAAGTCTTGCAAGGAAAAAAAGTGGGTCTCTACATCATTCCCTCCTTCAATATTTTGATCCCCAAAAAGCAAAACTAGGGAAAAAACTTGGGATACTGAGCCCGCACCTAGCTCCGTGTTCCTAGGAAAACTCCTACACTCTTTTGTGCTATCACGGTATGCGAACCAAGGGGATGGTCCATCCTTGTAAGGTCCTCTCTTTTCGATGACGTGCATAGGATCATGCACATATCTCCTCAATTGCGACATGTGGAAAACGTCATGAACTCACTCTAGCTGTGTGGGTAGGGAAAGGTGGTAGGCAACCTCACCAACCCTCTACACGATCTAAAAAAGGCCTGAAGAATCTTGAGGATAGCTTGTCTCCCTGGATGAAAACTAACACGCAAACCCTCATCATATCCTCCAACACCTGGATATTGCGCTCGGTCTTCCCATCGGTCTGGGGGTGAGAGGTTATACTCATCTGCAGCTGGGTTGTGAATGCCTCCTATAGGCCTCTCCACAATTGTGACGTAAACTGCACATCATGATCAGGGACAAACATTGAGGGAACCTTCTGAAGGAGGATGATCTCCCATACGTACAACTGCCCCAAACTCTCCTTCAAACTATGCTCACTGATCGCAAGGAAGTGTGCTGACTTCATGAGCCGGTCTACTATTCACCAGATGGCCTCATATCCCTTCGCTATGCATAGAAGTCCGGTGACGAAGTCCATGGATATGTCATCCCACTTCATGTTGGGATTTCAAGAGTTTGCACCAACCATCTGAAACTCAGTGCTCATCCATCACCTGCTGATAGGTGAGGCATCGTGAGATAGACTCAGCTACGCTTCATCTCTCACTAAACCACCAAAAATAACACTAAAGATCCCTATACATCTTCCCCACACCGGGATGTATAGCTATGTGTGAATTGTGGAACTCTCAGATCACCTCCTCCCTCATCATAACGGGAACCACTGTTTGTCCCTAACATAAGGTCTCGTGATTACCTCCTTCAAAATATCCATCTAGTGTGTCTCCTATGGATATATAGATCATGAAAGATCTCACTATATGTGTCTCAAAACTGGGACTCTCTCACACACTTGAGAAGCGAAGGAGTCAACACCACTGACTGAAGAAAAATTGTACCCTCCTGCTCTATTAGGGTTAGCTGCAGGGAAGCTAACTACTCTGAAATGTCATGCACTAAGCGAGTCTGAGACTTCCTAGTAAGGGAATCTGTTACAATGTTTCCCTTTCCCATAGTATAGAATATCTTGAAGCCATAGTCCTGTATGAAGTTCAACTAGTTTCGCCGCTTCAGGTTCAAGTCTCTCTGGGTGAAGACGTACCTAAGACTCTCCTGGTCTAAGAAAACCACCAAGCGTTCTCCCGGAAGGTAGTGTCTCCACATTATCAAAGAGGAGACCACCACTTCCAGTACCAGGTAGTGAGTCATGTAGTTCTGTTCATGGGGTCTTCGTCACCTCAACCTTTACTTGATAACTGCAGTATCAATATTGACGTGGAGCACTCAAGGTACCAACGAACGGGGCAGGTGAGTAAACTCATCCAACCTCAAGAAGCTAGACATAGAAATCACATGTCATACCTTGCGTGTCTTTTCTTCCCTTTTAAGGAGAGTAATACCCAAACCAGGCACTCCACCACAACCACTAGTGGCATTCCAAGAGAAAGGAGGTCAATCAGAAAAACTCCACTGGTAATGTTGAGACCTACTCCGACACTCCACTGCACAACCCCACCATGAATGAAAAAGTTAGAGGGACTCATCCACCACACCTTGATATTATCTTCTTTTGGCAGTGCTGACTCTCTCTCATGGTTTTTCTCGCATCACAAAAACACGTCTCGGTGGGGGAAGTACCCCTCTTCCTCATGCATTCAAAGATACATCAAACAACACCAAAATAGGGTTACAATGACGCCCCATGTCACACTGATAAAACCTCAAGCAAGAAGTAGGGAGAAAAGAGTAACTCACACAGCGTATAGCAAGTTCTACTACAAAATGTTGAAAAGACACAAAGCGTTCCTCTTATCATCTTGCGCACTACAGGATCACAGACATCCATAACATGAAATTGTCTACGGCCCAGACCACTAGCTCCCTAAGCCAAATGTGGACCACTTGGTGGTGGTGGAAGGACTTCATAGAATCGTCCACCAGCTACATTTCTTCTTTCTTTTCTACCAACACCGCTTCCCTGGGGACTACCCTATCCTCACCTAGGAGATCTCTGATCATGGTGTCTTCTCTGCTGTGGCGGTTCATTTTCTATCTGCCTAGGAAGCTCAGCACGTCTGGTAAGGCAGTCTCATACCATGTGACCTTTCCCATCACAAGCATAACACCGACCCTCCTTAGGCTTCCCTAGTTCTCTAAGCTATCCCAGACCATGTTCCTAAGTTTGTTCATGGGAAGGCCTCCTGTATTGAGGCCCTGCCAACTGACATCTGCTAACTGCAACAAACACCTCAGCTCTATTACGCCTACTGTCAACTCCAGCTAACTGGTGTCACCCTGACAGAAATTTCTCTGTCACCAGTGCCTTCTCTAGCACCCCGACATAGGTGGGGATGCACTAGGGCACTACGTCGACACAGATCTCTCTACTGAGTCCCTTCTCAAACTTCTATGCTCAGAAGTAGTCATCGTGGATCATGTTTAGAGAGTAGCATGTAAGGTCTGTGAACCTAGTTGCGTACACAGCCACCGTCATCAATCCCTACTGAAGGTACAGAAGATCCCTGAATCTGGAAGAAGCATAAGTAGGAGGGGTAGTACTCCTCATGGAACAGCTGCTGGAAGTCGCCCCATGAGAGTGTCAACTCATCATGCATCTAGGTAACCAGGTTCCACCAACACCCAACTGCTCTATGGAAAATATTGGCTGCCAAAGCCACCATCTGATTTGTCAGTGTCCGAACAATCCTAAAGAGGTGGACCACCAACTCTAGCCAATCCTCGGATGCCTGGGGATCTTACTCACTTGTGGAACCTCAGTGGTCTCTAGCACTGGAAATCACAGAGTGCGCTCATAATGTGCACATCCTCATCCTACTCTATTGGGACTAATTATTTCTCAACGGGTAGAGGTGCAGGTACCTATCCACCTGGAGGAAGGGGAGTCATATGATGGATCATGAACTGAGGCATCATCGTCACAAACCGGAGCTTGTATCCTAGCTAGCTGGCGTCATCGAGGAATCTCGAATCCATCAAGGAGTATCGCAGTCAAATGAGCATATATATATATATATATATATATATATATATCAACAATGATGGGGAGATAACTCAAGAAGGACAGTCAAAGACTCAATCCTATATGATGCATGTACCAAAGTTCCCTACAACAAATTTCTCATCATGTCGAGTCAACAAGCGGGTAATCAGGATCTTGGTGAATGGCTACGTCGGTCACTGCACCATCACTGGACTCCCTGGCCTGAGAGCCTCTCTCTATACACATTGAAATTATTGTATTAAATTCAACTAAGACCTTTTTAGGGAAACTTTCGAAAAATTTCCCAAGGTTTGAACCACCTCTGATGCCACTTTGTCATAACCCCACTCATGTCGGGGCTCGAGCCTCAACTACCCCAAGCCCGCCTCCATAGTCTAGGTGCTAGAAACAAGCACTGAAGGCATAAAAAACTCAGGGAGACCTTTTCCTAAGTACATATACACACGCACACAACCAACTCAATGAAAAAGTGCAGAGGAAAAAGAAAAAGATACAACATTTCTATATATAAACCACAAATATGCATCAACCTCTAAATAGTACAAGTACAGGTGTTGTAAAGTAAACTAAAAGGTAATGGGGAAAAATACATGCCCAAACAGAAGAGTATGAAAACTCGGTAGAAAGTGGAAAATTAAAATAGCTGAGATATCTCCACTCTTGAATCCCAAGCTACGACCATCGCACGTGGTTCAAGAACCTCGTATCCCTAAGCTTCTCTGATTTCACGATCAACCTGTCTGTCGTCTTCAAGGGCACACCAAGTGCGGGAAAATTCCAAGTAGGGATGAGTATAAAAATACTCATTAGGATGCCTCGAAGGCTCAAGGGAGCAATAAAAGATGTACTAAAGAGGGGAGAAGTAGATAGAACAAGGTGCAATAAAAGAGAGTATAGATCAACCCAACAAGATAGTGAAGTAAAATCATCCAAAACACAAGGATCTAGAAATGTTGAGAAGATGAACTTCTCTTCGAATCTTTATTACCTATAGTAGGAGAGTAGACTCGTCCAACCATGTGAACTAGACACGAAAAGCATGTGGCATACCCCGCACGTCTTCGCCTCTCCTAGAAGGAGAGTAACCAAAAGCCAAGAAGTAGGTACTAAAATAGGATAGATATATATATGCTCAGTCAAAGAATCTCAAATGAGAGAGTAAGGGGATCTCCATCTCACAACTCAACCCAGGAAGAAGATTCACCAACAGTTCTAGAAGTAACTACCTAATATACCCAGCATCCCTCACATCTGCTTTGAACTGCAAGTCAAAGGGACTCAATCACCACACCTTGATACTATCCTCTTTGGGCAACTCTATCTCACCCACATGGTTTTAAGTCGCATCACAAGGACGCGTTGTGGTGGGAAAAGCGTCCTTCTTTCTCATGAGTCCAAAGGTACATCAAATCATGTCTCATAACTAATCCTTATAGTTGAGGGATCGTGTCTCAATGTTGAGGAATCATACCCAGCCCAACTGGATGGTTCCACTCAGAATAGGTCGATGAACCATGTCCATCTCGGCTGGAGCGTTCCACTCAGAATAGGTCGATGAACCATGCCCAATCCGGCTGGAGGGTTCCACTCTAGGGTCATCGAGGACCCATGCCCATCCTGGCTGGAGGGTTCCACTCTAGTGTCTTCGAGGACCCATTCCCATCCTGGATGGAGGGTTCTACTCATAAGTAACTATATAGGAACTACACTGGTCATCCCTGGTGGATGGTACCTCTCGAAAAGCATCGAGGAATCACACTGGTAAACCTGCATGCTCACAACTGTCGCCGGACATCGCCTAAAAAGGCGTCACACTCAAAACATCTTGCATCATAACCCAAAAGACACTACATAGTGCATCATCATGTTCTACATAGAAAAACAGTCATGATAGGCTACTCACTGGCCAAAATCTGAGTCCAACAGAAAGAGGTACGAGAGAAAGAAGATTCATCAAGTGGTACACAATGTGTGTGGGACCCACACCACATGTGACCTCACCTCATCATATGGTCATGTACCTAGCCATACTTGGGTACTAAACTATGATCAAGTACACACAATTCGTGCCAGTATACTCCCAGAGTATATGGAACTTCTAGCCAAAAGGCTGATGAATGCATGTTGCTCGTTGTTGATTCGAAGGGAAAAAATATAATTCTACCGACATGCCTCTTCAAATGGCTCTGAATAACCAAATGTATCACACCGTCATGATCATTGTAGAAAAACACAAAGGATCAACTATTCATTTGACTGAATCGGACTCCCAGTGAAGAAACTGAATTTCGCAGCATCGTACACGAACGGTGCTTCGTGAGGTTTATGCCTCAATCCCAGAACACATCATATGGATCACACTATTTTCGATCCTCATGGAAAATCACAAGGGATTAGCTATTCATTTGTCCAAAACAGACACCCGGTGAAAAGGCTACAATTCACCGCAAACACCCAAACCGGGCCTCGTGGGTCCCATACCTTGATTTTGGTATAAGCACTTTAAATCAGTCTTAAAACATCTGCCTCAAATTCAGGGCCACAATGTTGCTGACAGCACATCAATCAGATATCGAATGCAGGAGATATGTCTCGATGTAAGGATCACATTGCCGCAAACAGCACGTAAAAGAGACACACGGTTTATGAGATACGGGTATTTGAACCTACGCCCAGCCCGAAGGCCCATCCTGGCAGGACCGGCCCAGTCCGGCCGGTCTACCCAGCCTTCGCCAGCCTGCTCTGGCCAACCCGTGGCCCAACTGCATCCAGCCGGTGGTGTAGCTACATCGGGCCCGTGACGTCCTCCACCATCCCAGATCACTGGGAGTCCCATCCACCGCCCGACCTCATGCCTGTGCCACCGTGCTGACTCGTGCGACCCACCGCGCCGTCCCCGGCCTCCATCAGTCAGCTCACCTAGACCTCCGTCTTTTGTCGAGTCGAGCCACCTTTTGCCGAGACACACTGGTCCACCACTCATCCTCCTCCCCACACTAGAGAACCTTCTGCGGACCACCACGATCACTCCAATGATCGGAAAATATATCCAAGACCAGATTTGGGATCCTCGAGACCCGATCTGCACAGTGGTGGTCTCTTCTCGAAGAATCATCGATGTTTCGACATTAAAAAAAGTTGGTGGATTTTCCGCTCACTTTTGCGCCTCCTCCAGCACCCGAAACTCAAATTCGATCAAAGATCAGGACTCATCTGGTCGAGAGCTTCATAGATATGTGTCTTTCTCCAAGATCAGCAGTCGTTTGAGTATGGAGAAAAGTTATCATCAAAGAATGATGAAGAACACAAAGAACGAGTGATCCCAAATCAAAACAGACGATGGTATTTGTTAGTTTGGTCATCCATGAAGGATTCTAAAGCAGCGACTTACAATAGAAATTGAAATCAGTAATAAAGGATTCAATCGGGGAGCTGCAGAATCCAAAGTAGAAATCCTACCTCAATTTTGGATCTTCTGTTGTGTTCGTTGCGCTCTGATCTACTAGATCATTCATTTTTTTTCATGATCCGATGAAGTTTGGATGTCGAATCACTATCAAAAGCAGATGGCCAGAGCTTCTCCATCTGTGAGAGAAATGAGCAAACTCTAGCTCATTTCTCTAAACTCCTATTTATAGGAAAACTACTAGCGGTCGCGGAATCCAAACCTCCCGCACCATCTAAACTCATTCAAGAGTTATTTGAATTAACATCCATTATAAAATAATTAAATTTAATTATTTTAATTACTTTTATGTCCTCTGTGGCGTTTTTTACAGAAGGCCCGCCCTGACAAAATTTGTATCATGCCTAGGGTAAACGCCACGCTCCAGACTCAACCGTTGCCTCATATTTCTGATCTGAGTTACCATTTGAGATATATCATGTTTTTTTCATGTTCATAGTATAAAATATACTTAATATTTTTATAAAATTTATTTAAGGCACACCGGGCCTTGGAATTGCACGTCGTCTCAGCACCTAACTCTGGAAATATATGTAGAAATATTCCAAAGTCTTACAAGGAAAAAACTGGGTCTTTATCATGATAGTGAACCAAAGGTATATACTCAGTGATACCATCTCTTTAGAAGTTTTACTCAAGAAGATAAGGTCAAAAATAACAGAATAGCCACACAGAAGAATCATAGCATACCTAGCATCTAAATTCGTGACTCAGAAGAAACATGATCTTAATCATGTGAGCAGCTAACAAGTTCGGTTAGCAAGTTGGCTATAGTGCAAGTGGGAGTTTTGAAATAGTGGGTTCCCTAGACCCAACTATGCAGTGATTTTGATTACCATATCATGTATACAAGTTAGATATACATGATGATTACTTACCATTATAGTGTAGACATTTCTACATCCATGATTACAATGGTAATGTCCACAAATTAATTTTTGTATTGAAAGGTTATAGCAGATCTCAGTCTATAATGAGAACCTTGAGATACTATGACATTAATCTTAAACAAAGATCTTATGGTCTAGATATATCTTATTGACTAGACATAGTATATGTTTGACTATTAGGTATTGGGGGCTCATAAGCATTGAGATTTCTTCTCATGAAGTTCGCACTTGGTGATCTCTAGTATTGAGATCATGAGGACAGACCCACCAATAGGAACACCACATGTTTCTTGTGTCATTGGATGTTCCTATCTACGATCATGTGTAATGGTCTACTAACTTGAGATAACTACCAATGTATGTCATTTGATCGCATACTTTGATGCAAGATGAAAACCACGATATTGAAATCATAGAGAGTTAGTTTGTGTTGGATGTGTCATTAGTGGCATGACATTGGTTAAATGATCAAGAAAGGATTTTTCGCTTCCAGGTTTGGGATGTAATATATCTCGTGCCATGTTGATCAGGATGGTAGTACTTTCATAAGACCATTTTCATGGTAGCTGAGGTTAAATCCATCCAGTTAGATCAAAAAATAATTAAAGCAAAAAAGGGTGATGACATGGGTGTGCATACTACTTTATGAGATATTTAAATACAAAGAGATTGTATTACACAGTATGTGTTCGTAGGTTGGTTGTCGCTGCAGTGACAATCCTTATCTCTTTAGGGGTCATGATGGGCTGTTAGATTCCGCTCTTAGTCTGTGAATATTATTCACTGCTATCGAGATAAGGGCCTAGAGGGTCACACACAATAGTGTATTCAATAATCTTCTCTATTTAGTTGAATAGAAGTTTTGGACATGGTGGGCCCCACCACTAGGGTCCGGGATTTTTTCAAGGATGAACAATCACCAATGCAATAAATAAATTCATATTATTAAAGTTAAGAATAATGGGCATTGAATTTATTTACTAAATGTATTTACAAGTTTTTTAAGTAAATACATAAAAATATTAAATGAATAAATATTAGTTTAACATATTCAAGGTTCATTTCATATTTATAGGAGTACAAGCTGAGTTAATAGCTCAGGTATTATCACGTAATATATTTATTATATTATATAAAAGTTTTAATAATAATAAATAATATTTATGACTCAGTTTAGAAGTCAAAATATTATTTATATAATGTGTTAATTATTTGGGGGTCAGGCTAGCATTTTAGAGTAATTCTATTTCACACTATAAATAGAGGAGAGGAGTTTTTCATGGACTATTCATAGCCTCTCTCTCTCTCTCTACTCCTCTCTCCTGCATTCTAGAGAGAGAGGCTCTAGATCTAGGAGCTCGAATCGAGCTCGCTCTCTATTGTGCATCGCAAGCAGGGCAATGTGTTGATCGTCAGTGCATTGAAGGCGTCGTTGGAACTCCACACTAACACCTATATTTCAACGATCGGTGCTCCTGCAGTTTCTTAAAGTGCACGTGGACGATCTAGAGGAATTCAGATTCAGATTCTTCAAGAAGTGATCACCAACGATGTGCAGACGTCCTAGCGGATTTAGATCTAAACTAGGTATTTCTACAGTTTGAATTGTTGTGATTAATCTCTTTCACGTGTGATCCTAATGAAGTAATCGGGCAGTGATTCATCGATGTCGACAAGTACATATCGTACGTCGGTGAAAAATTTTAAAATCCCATTTTTGGTGTTTCCGTTGTGTGCCTGGTACCTTCACACATTTCCCTTTGATATATCATATCATGAATCTCTTTATCTTCATGGTGATCAATGTTTTATTTAACGATCATTAATTTTATGGGGCATATGGTCCGAATGATTACAAAATGGTAAGGGAATTCTTAACCCAGTTTCCATTCTTTGGGTTAAACTTCTACTCCAATGATTATTTTATGCTATAATTATGTGTGTAATTATTTTTTATTATCTTATGTTATATTTAAATTGTTTTATGTGGATTTACAACTGATACATATAATTGATTCATTTAGTTAATGCTCACACTTTATTTTAAAAATACTCTTTTAAATGTTTTTTATAACTTTAAAGGAAATGTTTTTTTAACTTATACAACATGAGTAGATTTTCCTACTTTCATGATGCCTTAATTCCTTGAGGAATCCTTTATAATTTCACAATATCATTTTCAAATAAAATGTTTTCTTTTATAATTATTCGGATTTTTAAATAAATGGTTTCAAAGTAAAATTGGTATTTCTCTCAGTAATTTTTCAATGATTTTACTAGAGTATTCTCATATATTTCAGAAATCTTTGTTGGATCTTTTTATTAATTGATTTTGATCTCTTATGATACCATATATCATATTTTATTGAATTTTTTATGATAATTTTGAATGTGGATGTGAAATTTTGATATCATTCATCATATTATATTGAATGTTTTATGATTATATTTATTATTTGGGGAAAGTTATTGACATTTCATATTCCAATTTTAATATGAATGTATATGTTGATTATGTTTCACCCCTTTTATATGAGGAATGAATTAGACTTAGTAAGTGTAGGGAGGGGCCCGCTATAGTCCCTCAATGCATCTTTAGGTCTCATGAGACAAACTAGTTTGGGTATTGGTTGGTGTCTTACCCAATTATGTATGGTGACTTGGATAAAGCCTTGATGGTATGTTTATGAGGTCTCATATAATGCATTCCCTCATTATGATATTAGTAATTGAAAATCCATGTGATTATTGAACTAGTAGAATATCTATGGTTAAGTTTCATTCTCATGTGATTATTTATATGGCATTACTTGATCAGATTTTATTCCTTCCATATTATGCTCAAGATTAGATTTTAATTGAATGTGTTCACCTTGCCTTATTGTTTATGTTTATTTATGATAGCTTATATTGTATGCATACCCTTACTGAGCATCTAATCTCACCCCTTATGTTTTATTCTTCCCTAGGTTTCCAAGAAGTTTATTATGATTAATATGCAGGGTTGCGCTAAGAGGGGTAATGATGTTCTCAAAGAAAATACTTTTTGTATTTTATGTCTAAAATGTGGTTTGAATTTAAAATATGTATCTATTTTGTCAATACTACTAAACTATTCAGTTATTTGGGATTACATTCCTTGTAATCATGATAATGTAACAAAGTAAGGCACCGACTCTGGGCTACTGGGGTCAGGGTCTTTATAATTGGTATCAAAGGAATTTTTTATGAGATTAGATATGCATAAATGATTCAATTTATGTTAAGTATTTCACTAGTTTTGGGATTATAAATTATGTTTCATAAGGATATGATCTAATCTAATGTATGTCATCATTTAGAAATGACACCTCATAGAAGGAAAGGGAACCTCACCGATCCACATAATCCAAAGAGTAAGGAGGATCAAATCTTTCATGGTCTTATGATAATTTTTCTAAGGGAACAAGTCTCTCAGTCATTATCATCATATGAGGACATATTATCATGTGATAATGAGACAAAGAAATAATTATCTAAGTATTATGGCTTCATATTGAAGCATGAGAATAAGAGTACAGCTAGGAAAATTTAGATAAAGTAAATAAGAGAAAGAAGTATTTTCCCACATGTGATAATTATGGAAAGAAACACTTTGGTACTTATTTAAATGGAATGGGAGTTTTCTAAAAGTGTGGAGAGAAAGGACAATGTGATTGTGATTGCAAGGGTAAGAAAAAGGTTTCCAATGTGCAATGCTTCAACTACAAGGATATGGGACACTATGCAAATTAATGTCTCAAGAATCAAAGGAATATACCCCAAAAGATGATAATGGATCATGGTCAATCTTATGCTACTACTATAGACAAATAGAAATGATTAATATTCTTATGTTTGAATTAAAGAATTATGTTATTTGAGAATTTTATCAATAAAACTCTGGTTATAAGAATCACAAGATATACAAGGATTGTACTTCAGTGATTCTTCTTTAAGGAATTGAAAGCATGTGTTGAATAGCACCAGTAATCAAGAGAAGTGATTCTATTGTAATTTGATCTTCTTCAAAACAAATGACTTGGGAAAGATAACCCTAAATATGTGCTTGATATTGAGATATTAATAAATAGATTTTTATGGGATAGTATTAGTGACCATGAAGTTGATTAGTGATCTGATGGTTTATGTTATGCAAGAATTATTAGATGTTTGGATTTAGGAATATATTCAGCAACCTGAGATTTTACTCTTAGAATTTTTCATTTTTCATAAAGTCTTAAAGGAGAGTAAGGTATTCATATATTTGGTATGTGAAAATAAGAGGTACATTATTTAGGGAAATCTTGTGTTGAGTTGATTTTGGAAATTTAGTGACCTTCCTTTTAAATTTTTGGTCTTTAAATTTGGATAGACATATTTTGGATGAGTCTTAATGTTAACTACTTGTGGAATGGACTAAGGATATTATTGATTAATATTAAAGTATGATTTATCATATTGGATAACTTTTGCTGACCATTTTGGTTTCAATAAACATTTAAAGGCTAAAGGAATGACTTGTGGATCTTATAATTCATAAAAGTGCTTCAGGCATAAAACATTTTTTTGCATATCCATCTCCATATTTAAGAAATAAAGTGGATATGGATCGAAGCACAACCAAATGATAAGATTATGCTTATGACATGGAAATAAATCAAGTAAGTTTATTTTCTAAAGTGTCTATCTGTTTAGTAAAAGAATCCCTTGACTCTAGGAAAAGGATTTTGGAACAAAAACATTATCTATTTACTTTTCTTACTATGAAATCAATGGTTTTTTAACCAATCGCAAATGTATAATTTTGTGATGGTATAATTTATAATGAACATATTCTCTATCACTCTCCATCAGAACATGATAGTTAGATTTCTTTTCCATACTCATGTTTCCACTTCCCACTAATGTTCTCCTATAGGGAAACCTAGTTTTGTGGTGACCATCACATTGTCTTTTCCCTACATTTAAGTGGAAGTTTTATTAACCCTATTGACGATGTGGGATTTCTACAAGGGTATTTTAAAATGAAAAATCCATGATTACCAATCACAAGTTTAAATTATGAGGATGCAATTTACTGAAGGATGATAGAATGTAACACCCTGATATTTTATGATATGTCTCTTTAAATTTAACTTCTTCGATAAATTATGTTACACAGAACACCAAACTTAAACAAATGATTAAATGTTGTTATTTAATTATGATAGTTATCACCTAACTGTTGGAATGGAGAGAATGAATGAGATTAAATAAGTTATGAAAATATAGTTTATACATGTTTATAAAATGAATTCAATGGTTACCAATTAATTAGAAATTAAAATAAAAACCAATTAAACAATAAAGGATGTGTTTTTATAAAAAATTATTTTTATGCACATAGTGAAATTTTATCTTAATAAATTATATAAATCACTATTAGTGAAATATATTAATGATATTTATATTTTATATATTCAATAAAATGTTTTTAAATTCATAAAATAAGTTTGATAGGCTTATGATTAGAATAAATCCAATTTTAAGCATAAAAAGCTATATTTTTCTAAAAGGAAATTTTATTATCTTTTAATGGTGCACTTGTTTTAATACTATTTTGTTACACTTTTATAAATTTCATTTGAAAAAATAAAATTTATTTTTAAAATAGGAAAATAAAAATTTACTTTGATTAAATTTTTGGTATTTTTCTAATATGTTTCATTTTTTGATGAATAGTAAAAAAATACTTCATTTTAATTAAAAATTGACTTTTCATCTAAATCAACTATAATGTTAAATTATATTTTAAATTGGTTTTAAAGTAACATTATATTAATTATATATCAATAAATACAATTTAGGTCATTGAAATTGGATATAAAAAAATCAATCTTTTGAACATTTTTACTTTAAAAACTGGTTACTTCATCTCGTCTACGGGATTAATTTTAAATTAATTTTTGCAAATCATGTGAATTTAATTTTTAAAAATATATTTTATATTTGTAATTATAAGGTACAAATTTATTAAATAGGATCCTTTTATTTTTTGTTAATATGAATAGTAACTCTGGTAATTTTTTATTACCATGTTTAAGGGAAAATATGGTAATTTAAGGTAAAAATAATATGATAAGGATTAGAATTTTACCCTAAAATTTTCCCAGATTTTATTGGATAAATCTAATTTTACCCTTAACACCTAAAGTTCGAATTTGATCTATTTAATGGACACTTGTCCATGAAATTGACTTTGATATTATTTAAGTTAAAGAAAATCACAAAATTTCACATTCATATTTTTAATAACTATATCATTTTTAATATGATGTTATTCCGAAGATATCTTTAACTATATATGATAATTTAAATTGAAAATTAAGTTAATCATATTTATAAAATTATTTTCATAAAATGGATTCCATTTTTGAAATCTATACATTAAAAAAATGATTAGGGTGAATTTTTGGGATTTTTCTAAAATAGTTGAATTTCTAGTGAATAGTGAAATACGATAATTTACGGTATTTAACATTATAAGTAAATAAATGAATTTTTGAGTCTTGGATGATGTATGGATGAGGTAATCACCCATTAGTGCGAACTCACATGCACTAGTTACTTTACTTAGTCACAAGAATCATCACTATTGATAGTCTTGAGCCAAAATAATAAACTAATGAATATAATAATCAAAACACACCTCTCTCCTCCCCAATAAATACGACCATTCACCACCCCTTCTCCTCACACCTTCTAAGCCTTGTCACTTGTCTAAATTCTACCCAATTCCCTTCTCAAACCTCTTCCCCACGTCCAAGGGCTATTGGTCACAAAAAAAGACCATTTCCAAGTGCCTTAAGGAGGTTCTCAAGGAGACGATATTCATGAGGTAAAATCCACCTTCTTTCTCTTTCAATTTATTTTATTTTATTATCCTATCTTCACCTACCTTATCCAAAGTGGCATGGTAAATTCAGTATCATATATATACTATAATGTTATTGTGTTAATGGAATATTCATCATCAAATCTATCCTCTTCTCTTTTTATTTTAAAAAAATGAAAACATTCTCAGTGATGTATCGATCACCGCCTTCATGGACAACGAGTTTTATTTTTTCCTTTACCGCCTTCAAGGCTGGTCATAAAACCATTATTATCACTAAATCAAATTATAATATGTAAATTATAACTTTTTTATGTTCTATAACTAATATACATACATAATATTAAATAATAAAACTAAACTAGTTCATGATGATCAAAAAAATGCCAAAATAAACTAAATGTTTATCATTAACATTTTATCAAATGAATCATCCTTATACCATATAACCAAATGATATGTGAGACCATTTAAACTTATCAAATTTCATTAATACTAAATAATTTCACTTCTGGAGTTTTTCTTCCATTTGAAAAGAACTCTCATAATTATATACAATGGAACCGACCATAAAACCATGAAACGAACGCTCCCATAACAACAAAATTAAACATTATAACTCATTTTAATGTCCATAAATGAACTTAATAAAATTATAATAATTCAAATATATGTTTAATAGATTATTAATTGAGTAATTAATGAATCTAATTTGATTATCTAGGACATTAAGTATAAGTGAAAAACTCTTTTTTACATAAGTTAAGTGTTTCTCCTATCACTTTTTATTTCTATGAGAAATATGTCTTATTCATCACTTATTTCCTATATGTGGTGTATGTATATTTTCCTTCGATATATAATATTGTTGGAAAAAAATCTCTCAAGGTAACATTGCAGTGTTTTTGGGTTGATTTTGTTTGTTGACAAAGAAGGTTTCCATGGTTAGTTGTGGAGTTCTAGAGAGATTGTTGACAAGCTATGTTAGAAAAGATCCAAGAAAAGGGAATGAATACTTTGGAGGTAGTACAAAAAGTACATATACAAGATGGTGTTCTTTCCCAGTGTTTACCAAATTTTTGGGCCAAAATTTTGAAAATAGAGAATGATGTTTTTGGAAAAGGATGTTGCACACGAGATTGAAGGTGGTTTGGAAAGTTGCACACAAGGCATGTTTTGGGATCACCGCATCAAAATATGGAAAAGAGAGAAAGCGTGTGAAAGATTTGAATTTTCACAAAAGATGGGTTTGCGTGCCAAAGGAAGAGTTACGTGCACTGATGAAATAAATATGAAGTGATCCACATGAAAGAAAGTTACGCGCTCAATGTGGTGTCAAATATGGTTTTATGTGCACAAGGGAAATATTATGTGTGCATAGGAAAACATGTAAGGATCTTATACGTAGGACTGTAAATGCCTATAAATAAGTAGTTACCCCCCCCCCTTCATTCAGTAGCTCGACCCTTAGAGAAATTTATGGCTCTGAATCGCATAAGAGTTGTGCGCAAAAGGAGTTGAGCATAAAGAGCTTTGTGTGCAAAAGGATTTTCGCATAAAGAGATTTGGGTGCAGAGAATAAATGTTAGACACAAGTCTATAAAGTTGTGCAAAAGACACCCAAAAGTTTTTCAAAAGATAGAAGTTGCCCCGTAATTCTGTGGTAAAGGGGTATTCATCAAGTGGATGAAAATGGAACTCAATGATACACTAAATGAGGTGTAAAACATATTGATTCAAGAAATAAAATGAGGATCTTATGAAGAAGAAGTGAGCACACTTTAGTTGAGAGAGTAATAGGCTATCAAATTGTGAATGGTTGTGAGCCAGGAGGGACAGTGTGTCCACTCCTAACTTTATAAACAGCAGTGCGCTTTTAGTGGATTTGGTACATCGGCACTTTTTCATTGTATGCTCCTTGGATGTAGACTGGTGAGGGAGAATCAAGTAAAAAAAATTGTGTCTCGTGCATGCTTTAATTTTTGTTCATACATTGATACGGGAAAGAGAGAGAAGAGTGTTCTGTTTAACATCGAAACAAGATCCAAAGGGGAAGTTTTTTTAATCTGTCATACCCTAATTCACCCCTCCCCCCTCTCAGGGTATTTAACCTAGTTGGGATAACAATTAGTATCATAGAGAATGGTTAAAATTCAGTGGTTCTCTCTCAGTAGATTAAATAGAGGTTGTCAATCACAAAGGGATTCCGATCTTTAATGGGAAACATTTTCAATTATGGAAGAATCATATGTAGTACTACTTACGATCATTAGGAATGGATGTATTTATAGTAGCGATGCATGGAATTTTGGACAATATCGATAGGGTTGTTTTATCATAAGCTGATTGAAGGGAATTAGATGCTGACACGAGAGGAATAAATGCATTGGGGGAGCCTTATCCAATGCAATATATACAAAGGTGATGTCATGTAAGTCTATTCATGCCATGTGGGAAAAGCTACTGAATATCTATGAAGGTGATTCAAAAGTCAGAGAAGTAAAATTGAAAGTTCTCTAGAACAAATATGAGGAACTGAGAATAAACCCCAATGAATCTATTGACGCATTCTTTGACAAGGTGAATGTTGTTGTGGAATAAATGTGTGGTTTTGGAGAAATTATTGAAGATATAAAGATTTTCAAGAACATCTTGAGAAGACTTCCACCTCGGTTCAATCCAAAAGTTACAATGTTATAGGATAAAGATCCAAAGGAGGTGATATTGGATAGCTTTCACAACACTCTTGTCGCATATGAGATGAGAAATGAGGACATTGAGTCTATGGAAAAGGGGAATTCCAAATAGGTGGCATTCAAGGCTATGAAGAATCTCACCATTGAAGATTTTCAGGAAGAAGAAGAGATGGATGAGGTGATATCATTCCTTTCTTCAAATCTACAAATATTAAAAGGAAAGCTCAAAGTGAAACTTCCATTAGCATGCTTTCAATGTGGAAAGTTTGTTCATCTTGCAGAAAGGTGCCCTAAGATGTTCTAATAAGATGATGAGGATGAAGTTGAAATTCCCATAAAGAAGTCTTCAACCTATGTGAAAGGTAAGAAAAGTTTAAGAGAAATTTATTCAAAAGGAATAATCTTCTTTCACAAGAAAATGATAGTTTAGATGACTATGAGGTTGAAGAGGTGGAGAACTGCAAAGATCTTGGAGAGAATGTTATGGTGGTGGTTGTAGGTAACTCCTTGAAAAAAGAAGAAAGCAATATTGATGAAGAAGAGGTCGAAGGAAGATTTGATATGCAGGATGAATTGGAAACCGCTCTTGAAGAAATAGATGTTTGGAGATCCAAAATGAATAAAGTCAACAAAGTGGTTAGTGATGCCAAACTCTATATGCGGTGGTAGGAAGAAGATAAGTCTAATCTAATGAAATAAATTTAGAATCTTGATTCTTCATTTCCAGAGGACTCAGAAATGGTTAGTGGGAATAAACTCAAAATTTAAGAACAGAAAAGGGTGATCGATAGTTTGAATAACACAATGAAAGAACATATCAAACGCATTGAAGGAATTGAAGAGGACGTCGTCGGACTGTGATGAAAAGTTAAGGATCAAGAAAAACTCTTGACTCCTGGTATGTTATCGGGAAATCAGATCATTTAGGTGACAGAAAAGGAAAATGTGGAGCATGTAGGTCTAGCATAAAGGAAGAAATGGTCATTTTCAAATGATAAGGCCGATTTGGGGCTTGACCAAAAACAAAAAGTTGTGACAATTGATGTTAGACCACAAGCACATGCTCTAAGATTGAATATTGATTTGGGTAAAAAGTAGAATCAGAAGATTCAGAGATCCCAAGGGATAACCAGTGGTGTATAATTAACACGCAAGAATGCACCACGCATCAGGCGTTATTGTTGTGGAAATATGGGACACTCACAAAATATGTATTCCATATCCAAGAGATACTGAAGGGCACAAGAACAACATAGGCATCCAAATAGATCTCAATAATCTAAAATATCTTTTGAAGGACATTATTTTTTGTGCGGAGGATTTGGACACATGGCTAGATATTATACATTAACCATGTAGAGAAATGTTCCAAAGAAAAACCAAAGTGGTCGCAAGTAACAAATCAATGAATCATCAGGTGAGCTGAAAACACATAATCAATTTGTAGCTCTGCAATATGATTTTGGTCCATCATACTCTGAATAAGATCAATATTATCAATCTATACTGAATATGAAGTAAAAAATATGGATCATAACGAAAAGAGTCAAGAAGGAAGTAGTTGCGGAAATTTTTCTTAAAGCATCAGATCGTTCTGGTGTATTAATCCTTGATAGTGGATGCACATCCCATATGAAAGGAAATAAGGATCTTGTTACGGGCATAAAATATGACAATGAAGGTGTTGTCAAATTTGGAAATGATGAAGGCCTGAAGATAATTGGCTCAGGGAAATGCAAAGTTTGGGGGGCAAGAAATGAGACGTGATGATGTCTTAGTCGTTGAAGTTTTGAGTCACAACTTGCTAAGTGTTAGTCAACTATGTGACTTAGGTCATGCTATAAGATTTACTAAGAATATGTGTATCGTCAAAGGAATGGATGGTACATTTGTTCTATAGGGAAAAGGAACAAAGGGGAATCTATACCTTGTAAGTGGGGAAGAAGATGTGTGTTTTTTATCCAGAGAGGAAGAAAAAAAGTTGTGGCATAAACGACATGGTCATCTATGCCAACCATCCCTAGAAGATCTAGTAAAATTTGATGCAGTTAGATACCTCCCTAAGTTATCATGTGATCGTACTCATACATGTGATGCTTGTCAATAAGGGAAGATCATTAGAAAGATGTTCAAGGAAAAGGAACATAAGTCAACCAGAGTGCTTGAATTGGTGCATGCAGATGTATGTGAACCTATCTCACCAAGAACCATTGAAGGGAAGAGGTATTGCATTAGTTTCATTGAAGATTTTATCAGCATTGCATGGGTATTTTTCATTTCACATAAGATCGATGTGTTCAGTTTCATAAAACAATGTCGAAGGGAATAAAAAAGGATACTTGGACAAAAAATTCTCATGTTTTGTACTGATAATGGAACAAAATTTACAAATAGCCAAGTGGAAGGTTATCTCAATAAACACGGGATAAGGCATCAAGTTTTTTCTATGAGAACTCCTCAACAAAATGTAGTGGTTGATAGGAGAAATCGAATTATCAATAACATGACCCGAATGATGCTTATTGAAAAAGACCTAACTAATAAATTATGGAAGGAAGCAGTCTTGACATCGGTCTACATATCTAATAGGGACTTATTATGTCCAATAGAATAAAATTCTATGTATGAGATATGGTATGGAAAGAATCCAACATTGAAATACTTTTGAATCTTCGGAAGTAATTGTTTTATTCTCAATAAAGAGAAACATGGTAAATTTGAGTCACATAGTGATGAGGGGATATTCCTTGGCTACTCCAGAAAAAGAAAAGCATGTAAATGCTTCAATAAAAGGATGATAAAAATAGTTGAAATTAATAATGTGACTATAGTGGAAAATGAACAAAATATTCAATAGTACAGTGAATAGTTCCTTGATGAAAGTGATGAAGAGGTAAGAAACACAAGGGCAGTAGAATTGGAAAATACTATCTCAGAAAAAGATACTGATGATGAGCAGGAGGAAGTCAAATCTGTATCTACACAGAAGCCAAAGAGTCTAACTGAAATTGATAGAAAAAATATCATTGGTGATCAAACAACACCAGTTCAAACAAGAAGAATGAAGTCATTACAATAGGCATCCTTCCTATCTTAGGTGGAGCCTAAATGTTTTGATGAAGTAGCTGGAGATGAGAACTGGACTCAGGCTATGAATGAAGAGCTTGAACAAATTGAGAAGAATCGTACATGGGAGATTGTTTTGAAACCAGTAGATAAAAATGTCATTGGAACTAAATGGGTCTTTCGCAATAAATTGAATGAAGATGGTGTAGTGATTCAAAACAAAACACGACTAGTGTACAAAGTGTATTCCCGAATAGAGGGTATCGATGTTGATGAAACATTTGCATCTGTTGCAAGGCTAGAGACAATCAGATTATTCTTGGTCATAGCAGTGCAAAGGAAGTTCAAAGTTTTTCAGATGGATATCAAGTCTATTGGAACTGGGCGTGCAGCGGAAGCCCCAAACAGGTGGGTTTTTTAAAATTTCCCATCGACGATCAACGTAAACTTGTCGACGTCGGTGAACAGAAGCCCGGTATTAGCCAAGGACCACGCGTGGAGGATTTTAAGCACAAAATAACCCGTAAAATACCTGGTTTAGATCCGAAGCCACGCACAACGTCTGCTCATCATTGGTGATCGCTGCTCGAAGAATCCGAAGTCGAATTCCTCTAGATCTTCCACACACGCTTCAAGGAATCCGCGGGAGCGTCGTTCATTATAATCTGGGTGCTAGCGCAGAATTGCGATGACGTCTTCGATGCTCCAACGATCACTGCATCGCTTCACTAGCAATGCCCGAGAGAGAGATCCATCCGAGCACCTTGGATCCAGAGCATCTCTCTCTAGATCATGGGAGAGAGGAGAGGAGAGAGTAGCCCCATGAATAGTACTTGGAAAAAGCCCCTCCACTTCTATTTATAGTGGTTAATTAAAATACCTAGTATCGCCTCGCCGGCCCCGAATACTTAACGCACTATCAATGACATTTTATGACTACTAAACTTAGTCATAAATATTATTATCATTTACTTGTAATATATTAAAATATATTATGTGATAATAATTGAATCATTAACTCAACTCATCGCTCCCATAAATATTAATTGAACCTTGAATAATTTAATATTCGTCAATTAATATTTTTCATGTATTTACTAAAACTTGTAAATACATTTAATAAATAAATTCAATTTTCATTATTCTAAACTTGAATAATATGAATTCATTTATTGCATTGGTGATAGTTTAACTTTGGACAAATCTCGGACCGTTGTGGCGGGCCCCACTATGTCCAAAACTCTTATTCAACTGAATAGGGAAGATTCTTGAATATGCTATTGTGTGTGACCCTCTAGGCCCTTATCTCAACAACAGTGAATAATATTCACATACCAAGAGCGGGATCTATAAATTCATCATAGCCCCTGAAGAGATAAGGATTGTCACAGCAGCAGCAACCAACCTACGAACACGCACTGTGTAATATAATCTCTTTGTCTGTAATATCTCATAAAGCAGGACGCACTCATGTGTCATCACCCTTTTCCTTGATTTATTTTCTGTTGATTTAACTGGATGGATTTACCCTTGACTATCATGGCCATGGTCTTATAAAGGTACTACCATCCATATCAACATGGACTGAGATATATTATTTCCATGACCCATAAGTAACAAATCCTTTCTTGACCATTCAACCAATGTCATGCCACCAATGATGCACCCAACACAAACTACCTCACCACAAATTCATTGTCATGGTTTTCATCTTGCATCAAAGTGCACAATCAAATGACATGCATTGGTAATGATCTCAAGTCAGGATACCATTACACATGATCGTAGATAGGAACATCCAATGACACCCGAAACATGTTGTGTTCCTATTGGTGGGTCAGTCCTCATGATCTCACTACTATAGATCACCAAGTGAGAACTTCATGAGAATAAGTCTCAATGCTTATGAGCCCCCAACACCTGATAGTCATACATCTACTGTGTCTAGTTAGTAAGATGTATCTAGACCATAGAGCATATATTTAAGATTAATTTCATAGTATCTAGGGGTTCTCATTATAGCATGGGAACTGGTATAATCTTTCGATATGACAATTAATCTTTGGACATTACCATTTCAATAGTGGACACAGAAAATTCTACACTATAATGGTAAGATGACATCATGTATAGCTAACTGTATACATGATATGGTAATCAAAAGCACTGAATAGTTGGGTCTAGGGCACCCACTATTTCAACACTCCCACTTTCACTAGATCCAACTTGCTAACCAAATTTGTTAGCTACTCACATGATTAACATCATGTTTCTGTTGAGTAATGGCTTTAGCTACTAGGTCTGCCACGGTTTCACCGCGTGGCAATTCTGCTATTACGACCTTGTCTCCTTGAGTAAAACTACTCAAGAGATGGTATCCCGAGTATAT
The DNA here is from genome assembly GCA_963277665.1 of Viscum album. NCBI lineage: Eukaryota > Viridiplantae > Streptophyta > Magnoliopsida > Santalales > Viscaceae > Viscum > Viscum album. The sequence continues at coordinate 1,262,140,762 of OY728158.1, read as the reverse complement.
CTCTTTCTTCCACTATCAAAACTTGACAGCTTGGATAGTAAGAATATCATAATTTACATTATGGTAATAATTTTCATACCAGGTGTGATTCCAAGAACAGGAACAAATCATTGAATTTAATTGCTTCTTAGCTACCTCAGAAGCTGCAACGTACTCGGTCTTTGTAGGTATAGCTACCACTGGCTTATATGATCTTGACTCACTCATCACCTTTAGCCTAACTGCAATAGTAGATCACATTGATCTATGGAAGACTAGTTTGTATCCCCTGAAAACTAGTATCCATTCTTCTCCACTTACCAAGTACTTATCTTTTGTACTTTCCAAAGTACAATTAGATTGTTCTGATTGCACCCCTTGTAGTGCTCCTGGATATAACTGATATCTACCCAATATACCTTGGAAATATCAGTTCTTGTATATATCTTGGTATGTGTGATTGATCCATCACTCTGACGTATAGATTTCAACTCACCACATTTATCTCTTCCCATGTCACGGGCAGGTCAACATGGAGAGAATATGCCCTGTGACATAGGAAACAATTCATCTCTTGAATTGTTCCAACTTGTATTTCTCAATACAATGTCACTATATGTATGATTGGCTAGGACCAAGCAACCTATAGATCTACTTCAGTAGATCTCGTTCCTTAGAACTTAGGTTTCTACTTTAAGTCAATCACTAAAGAATAAATTTCATTTTGGTCTTAACTAACTGTAAGACCAATGTGTGTTTTCCATATGTTGTTGAACATACTTCACATGGAAAACATTGGTGCTCCCACTAACCTCTGGTAGGCACATGGCAATCATTTGTTGCAAATGTATATACTATGATCATGTTGCTTACTTTAATCCTAAACCAGATTTCAGTAACTTGCAACCTTTATTAGCATTTTGTGATGTGACCATCCCTTTCTGGTTGTGTTGTATAGACACCATCCACGATTGGTGGTCATGACATCCAATGCTAAATAATTTGATCATAGACATTAGCAATGATAAGTAAAATTCTAACAGATTTAGGCATAACGACTTGGTTAAACCAATCGAGCCTTATTGGTACCAAGCTTGTACCATCCATGTATCAACTCACTTGAATACCCACCACAGTATTGAAAATAATAATCCCCTTTTCACTTTGATACATGGAATCCATTAATTGAATTTTAGTTGGTCTTGTCAATTTTTGCTAATTTCCATATACTGCTTACTTGTAGGAAATATTATTTATATTGCATAATAGATCACCGATCGTGGTGATTAAAAAAACCATCACCATGGTTTTATCCTTCCTACGCAGTATGTGTCTCTCGAACATCCTCTGTTCCACATGCACTTGTAGAACTAGTTCTTATGCCAACTATTTTTGCATCTTGAGCATTGACAAAAAACGAGTCAATATAGCTCCCACTATCTCTAATAGAGATGTGCACCCTCTTATAGAAATACAGTCTATAACTTGACTATATCTTTTATATGATAGGGATTTTTGTAATATCCTAAGAAACTGTTAGGATTATTAAACTAAATGCACAATGTGTTTGTCTTGATGCATGTTTTTTTATTTTCAAACAAACTATTTTCATCCAAATGCATGTCCTTTTGACATAATGAATTTATATCATACTATGACTCGTATGATATCCATTTTTCATTACAGTTGGCATATGGTTGTTGGATATCACCGTTAATTGCAAGGCACGTCATAAAATATAATTGTTGCTTACTTTAATCCTAAACCAGATTTCAGTAACTTACAACCTTTATTAGCATTCTGTGATGTGATCATCCCTTTATGGTTGTGTTGTATAGACACCATCCACGATTGGTGGTTATGACATCCAATACTAAATAATTTGATCATAGATATTAGCTATGATAAGTAAAATTCTAACGGATTTAGGCATAACGACTTGGTTAAACCAATCAAGCCTTATTGGTACCAAGCTTGTACCATCCATGTATCAAATCACTTGAATACCCACCGCAGTATTCAAAATAATAAACCCCTTTGCACTTTGATACATGAAATCCATTAATTGAATTTTAGTTGGTCTTATCAATTTTAGATAATTTCCATATACTGATTACTTGTAGGAAATATTATTCATATTGAATAATAGATCACTGACCGTGGTGATTAAAAGAACCATCACCATGGTTTTATCCTTCCTACGTAGTATGTGTCTCTCGAACATCCTCTTTTCCACATGCACTTGTAGAACTAGTTCATGTGCCAACTATTTATGCATCTTGAGCATTGACAAAACACGAGTCAATATAGCTCCCACTATCTCTAATAGAGATGTGAACCCTCTTATAGAAATACAGTCTATAACTTGACTATATCTTTTCTATGATAGGGATTTTGGTAATGTCCTAAGAAACTGTTAGGATTATTAAACTAAATGCACAATGTGCTTGTCTTGATGCATGTTTTTTTATTTTTAAACAAACTATTTTCATCCAAACACATGTCCTTATGACATAATGAATTTACATCATACTATGACTCGTATGATATCCATTTGTCATTACAGTTGGCATATGGTTGTGGGATATCACCGTTAATTGCAAAGCACATCATAAAATATAATTGTTTCTTACTTTAATCCTAAACCAGATTTTAGTAACTTACAACCTTTATTAGCATTCTGTGATGTGGTCATCCCTTTCTGGTTGCGTTGTATAGGCATCATCCACGATTGGTGGTCATGACATCCAATGCTAAATAATTTGATCATAGACATTAGCAATGATAAGTAAAATTCTAACAGATTTAGGCATAACGACTTGGTTAAACCAATCGAGCCTTATTGGTACCAAGCTTGTACCATCCATGTATCAACTCACTTGAATACCCACCACAGTATTCAAAATAATAATCCCCTTTTCACTTTGATACATGGAATCCATTAATTGAATTTTAGTTGGTCTTTTCAATTTTAGCTAATTTCCATATACTGCTTAATTGTAGGAAATATTATTCATATTGAATAATAGATCACCGATCGTGGTGATTAAAAAAAACCATCACCATGGTTTTTTCCTTCCTACATAGTATGCGTCTCTCGAACATCCTTTGTTCCACATGCACTTGTAGAACTAGTTCCTATGCCAACTATTTGTGCATATCGAGCATTGAAAAAACTCGAGTCAATATAGCTTCCACTATCTCTAATAGATATGTGTACCCTCTTATAGAAATACAGTCTATAACTTGACTATATCTTTTCTATGATAGGGATTTTTGTAATATCCTAAGAAACCGTTAGGATTATTAAACTAAATACACAATGTGTTTGTCTTGATGCATGTTTGTTTATTTTCGAACAAACTATTTGCATCCAAACGCATGTCCTTATGACATAATAAATTTACATCATACTATGACTCGTATGATATCCATTTGTCATTACAGTTGGCATATGGTTGTGGGATATCGCCGTTAATTTCAAAGCACGTCATAAAATATAATGGAAGTTTCTGCTACTTGCAACATTGATATTACTTACATCAATACTTTGATGTATAAAATGTGCATTTAGGAATTACTCCACGCTACATTTTGTTGATCAATTTTGATATGTAATAATTCATCATCAATCCTCCTCATTAACATCAATGTCGTGATGTCTATAAGGTGATGTGCATTTAGGAATTGCTCCACGCTACATTATCATGATTGATGAATGCTCGGTCGAGATATTCTTTGGTATCCCAACCCGAAGCAACTCATATCTCCTGACCATGCATATACTTCACTTTATTATTCCTTAATTACTTAAAGGAATCTTATGAACTATATATACCTCTAGCTTATACTTGGAACAGTTCATGTTTACTTGTTGAACTATTTTCAAAAGCTTTGTGACATACCTTTATTATTAAAGGCTCCTTTGTCCAAACTAAAGACGTCGATAATACCAAAAGTATTTAGTTGTGCTAAGCCTAAATATCATACTTGGTATATTGATGACATCCACTTTTAGTTTTACTTGACAAAGAATTATCTTGTCACAATTGGGTATAAGTCTTACATTTATATTCATCACTAATTGCCTATGATTCATATATCACTAAACTAATGATTGAGTTTACCAAAAACAACATTCATTCCAGAACCTGAAATAATGTCTCCTTGTGTCGAAGGACACATGAGATTAATGTTTGTGGTTATACTCAATAATAGTTCAACATAAATCTTTCACTTGGAAATTAAAAAATTTGTGTACTTCTCACCACTGGCCTAGGTATCACCCTTTCACAGCCACTTGGAGAATACACCTGACTTCTAGTAAGGTTTCTATACTTACTTGGTAACGGTATTTAAATACATATACATAAAAAGCATATAGTATTAAATAACCAAGTAGTAAAAATAAACATTACATTGATGAATATGTCTGATGTAGAAGCGACAACTAGCTTCTTTAAATCAGTTTATTGCTTTTAAACTTCCATAGTATTATTTTATAATATGCAATACAAATAATCTTTGTTAATACCTCATTAATTGAAGGACGTTGTGAATGTGTCATTGGAATTAAATTCCTTTGACATTTCCACATTGTATTTCAATTTATTTTCCATAAGAATTAAAACTTAACTGTCTTTTATTCTTATTCACTTGGAGAACCTTACCTAAATTGGTAATGAAGCGTTTACTCAATACTTGTTCGTTTTGTGACTTAAAACGAAACTCGAGTAATGTGGTGAAAATGATATTTAAAGATCATGATCAATCTTTCAATTTACACATGCTGGTGTAAACTATCGCCTTATTCATATCATTGTTTTGCTTTCTCCTTACAAACATCCCAGAGATGAGACTTCATGTTATATCATCTATGTCCTGGTGTAGCGACCGCAACTGACACCGAATGTTGATGAAAGGATAATAATATAACTATTATATGCTTTGTACATTAGTCTCTTGTAAAAATTTCACCCTCGCTTCTTGAGGTAGTTAACAGTATCGGGTACACTGGCACCTTGAGTTTCTTATATGATAATACTATGCGCAAGCACCTGTACTATTCATGGATACTCAGCCAGTGTGGATATTTACTTTGTCCAATATTTATCGCAGTTTAAACTTGTGGTGTAACTTTCTATTTTTCTACAAAAAATGAATTTAAGCAAATGAGTGCATTTTATCTGGATTATCGGTTTAGACATTTTGATTAATTACTTAAATCATTTAATGTCTCCCACTATTTTATCAGATTCTAGGAACCCTCTATGCTAGAATCAGAATACTCTATCATTAGAGTATTCTAGTGGCAAGGAACCCGGAACCACCCCTCATAGTCTACAAGCTATGGCTACGCCACTACTTAGAGGGTTCTAGGTGGGATTTTGGCTGGTCGACCGCTTTAACTTGCGGCTCCTTGATCTGTTGAGTGAAGTCTCATCTTCTTAAAATCAGAACTTGATTTACTCAATGTTTGCCTCTAAAATTACAACAATCTAGCTATGGCTATTTCTTTACTACAATTTTAGTTAAGTCAACCCATCATTCTTATAAGGACTCCCCGGTAGTAAGAGGCTCCCTCGGCTATGGCATGACCGGCACCTCAAACATCTGTTTTTGTCCAAATTTGAATGATGGAAGGCTGTTTAGACTTAATATATCTTTGAGGGTTTTATTATTTTTAGTGTGACGACAGAAATCATTTTCTATTTTTATAAGCACGTACTATGTGATCGCACTCACAACTGACCGTGTAAGAAATAGAAATTTCATCGCATCACATGTTCATTTTATCTTGCATGCTTGTTTATTATTATACTATGTGATCGCGCAATAAATTACACATGAAAAAAAATCATGAAAAAATAAAATGAACACCTGATCATGATCTGGTTCTAATGGTTGATCCGTTGAGTGAATAACGGACCAACCAAGACCCTAGGGACAATACCTTCAGTCGCGAGGCTTGCAACTTGAATAGCAATGTCTGCTCATCCAATGCATCCAAATCCTGTCTGGTGTGACGCTGTCACTTGGCGCAATGTGTGTCATTTTTCGTCTCGCCATTAGACAACATTACTCGCACGCAGGTGAGGGGATCTCAGGGAGTAAAATTACAACTTTGAGAATGGGCGCACAGGCCCTTATACATATAATGACCCTTGAGACGACACGTAGATCGTCTTTTATTTAATTAAAATAATTATTATAATCAACATGCAATAATTAAATAAATTAATTAAATAAATAATTAAATGAAATGCACCAGACATTCATTGGTAGGTCGACGGCTCATGACCAGTATACGCATTAACTCGCGTGTATAAACTAAATGCAGAATAAAAATTAAACTTGCATTGAAATAATACTCGAGGGCATTTGATTGAATTAAAAATTTCACTCTTATTTTTAATTCAATAATTACGTCGTTCGGTCCCAATTTATTAATTTAATTTTAAAACTAAAATTAAATTAATTAATTAATTTAATTAATCTCCCAATTAAATTAATTACGTCGCATTTAAATATTAATAGTCAAAAATTAATATTAATTAAATTTAATTATCAACTTTAATTAAATTAATTATTTTTATTATTTTTTTATTAAAAATAATTCACCCGGGCCCATTAAACTTCGGCAGGGCCTGTGCGGGTCAGGGTGAACCTGCACCGGCCTAGTTTGGGTGGTTACGACCCCGTGCAGGGTCATTCTAGGCCGGGTTGGTCCGCCCAAGCTCGTTTCGGGCTGGGCCCACCCGCTCGGACTTAATATGGGGCAGAGAAAGTTACTTGCCCGCTAAGAGGATCAGGCGGCAGCCGGAACGCGACAGGTCCGTGGCGAAGCGAGCTAGCTGGGAATGACTGAGGTGGCCGTGACGGCGAGAACCAGTGCGGTTGTCTGCGCGCGCATGAGGGTTCAAGCAGGGAGGCACCAGGGAGCGCCTGTGCGGCACGCTTAGCCGGAGGAGAGGGATCGGTGGCCCTAGCGGGTTGCACTAGTGGAGGGAGGCAACCTGGTGGGGTTGTCCGCGGCCGGCAAGGGCACCAACTGGAGGTGGTCTGGAAAGGCAGCGCGGGGTGGAGGCCGAAGTCGGCGGTCAACGTCTGCAGGAGGCGCTGCGCCTGGAAAGTAGCTGGGGATGCAATGTCGCGACAAGGGAAGCCAGGCTCGACGCATGCAGCTGGTCTCCATGAGGCAGGAGGATGGGGGTGTCAGGCTGGTTTGGTGCGTCGGGACCAGGGGAGTAGGAGGGAGACCAGCGTGGGTGGCTGCTGGAGCGCCTGGGGAAGAGCCTCGCAAGCTTGTTGCACCGAGGCAGAGGACAGGAGGCGGCCTCGGTGGCGTCGCACACTACGGCTTGGTGGTGCGCTGCTACTGTAATGCATGGATGGTACAGGAGGCAGTCTGGGGTGATGTGCTGCGCCTCACGACTCGGGGAGGAAAATCATGCAGGGATCCGCATTATGGGGCATTGGTTGAAAGCAGGGCAGCGCGCCTATGTGCGGTGGTTCCGCAAGGCAGGAGCGGGCTGGGGTTGCAGCGCCGCGAGAAGGGAAGCCCGACCTGGGTCTGGGAGTTGACCACCGCCGCTTGCAGAGAGGGAGGCGACCCTTCGGGCCGCTACACGCTGCACTGAACTGGGGGCCTTTCAGGCCCCAACCTCCTTTTTTTCATTTTCTTGTGTGACCTGCTATGCAAGTCGCCCCATTTTCCTTTTTTTTTGTTTTTCTTGACCTGTTGGTGCCCTCCACTTCAAAAAAAAATTCACATGCAAGTCGTCACCCCCCCCCCTCTTATTTTTTTTAATTTTAGACTTGCTTTTGCAAGTCTTTCTTCTCCCCTTATTTTTTTAAATAAAAGACTTGATTTTAAAATATTTCCAAAACCTAATAAATAGGATTTGGAACGAAAATAATAATAATTTTATGATATTAAAATATTATAAAAATATTATAATAATGAAATTATTATTATAACATAACAATTATTATTATAATAAAATTATTATTATAATAACAATTATTTGAATCATCGGAAAATACTATTCTGGTGACCTGCAATTTTTTCAATCCGAATTCATAACTTCAGATGTCCGCAGACTGGACATCTGACATCCGATTCAGATTCTGTTTGCGGGGTTGGGACCGTATTGATGCCCTCTTTATATTTTAATGCAAATTAAATTTTCTTGGCTTAAAATCGACACGCGCACCCTTTGATACCACTTTATTAGAACTAGGTGTGCAGTAGAAGCCCCAAACAGGTGGGTTTTTAAAAATTTCCCATCGACGATCAATGTAAACTTGTCGACGTCGGTGAACAGCAGCCCCGTATTAGCTGAGGACCACACGTGGAGGATTTTAAGAACAAAATAAACCGTAAAATACCTGGTTTAGATCCGAAGCCGCGCACGATGTGTGCTCGTCGTTGGTGATCGCTACTCGAAGAATCCGAAGTCGAATTCCTCTAGATCGTCCACACATGCTTCAAGGAATCCGCAGAAGCGCCATTTGTTGTAATCTGGGTGCTAGCGCGAAATTACGACGATGCCTTCGATGCTCCAACAATCACCGCATCGCTTCGCTAGCGATGCCCGAGAGAGAGCTTCATCTGAACTCCTTGGATCCAAAGAATCTCTCTCTAGATCATGGGAGAGATGATATGAGAGAGAAGCTCCATGAATAGTACTTGGCAAAAGCCCCTCATCTTCTATATATAGTGGTTAATTAAAATACTTGATATCGCTTCGTCGGCTCTAAATACTTAACGCACTATCAACGACATTTTATGACAACTAAACTGAGTCATAAATATTATTATCATTTACTTGTAATATATTAAAATATATTACGTGATAATAATTGAGTCATTAACTCGACTTATCGCTCTCATAAATATTAATTGAACCTTGAATAATTTAATATTCGTCAATTAATATTTTTCATGTATTTACTAAAACTCGTAAATACATTTAATAAATAAATTCAATACTCATTATTCTAAACTTGAATAAAATGAATTCATTTATTTCATTGGTGATCGTTTAACTTTGGACAAATCCCAGACCCCTATGGCAGGGCCCACTATGTTCAAAACTCATATTCAACTGAATAGGGAAGATTCTTGAATACACTATTGTGTGTGACCCTCTAGGCCCTTATCTCAACAATAGTGAATAATATTCACAGACCAACAGCAGGATCTAGCAACCCATCATTGCCCCTGAAGAGATAAGGATTGTCACAGCAGTGACAACCAACCTATGAACATGCACTGTGTAATATAATCTCTTTGTCTGTAATATCTCATAAAGCAGGACGCACTCATGTGTCGTCACCCTTTTTCTTGCTTTATTGTTTGCTGATTTAACTGGACGGATTTACCCTTGACTGTAATCAACATGGCCTGAGATATATTACTTCCATGACCCAGAAGCGACAAATCCTTTCGTGACCATTCAACCAATGGCATGCCACCAATGACGCACCCAACACAAACTACCTCACCACGACTTCATTGTCATGGTTTTCATCTTGCATCAATGTGCACAATCAAATGACATACATTGGTAATGATCTCAAGTCAGTAGACCATTACACATGATCATAGATAGGAACATCCAATGACACCTGAAACATGTGGTGTTCTTATTGGTGGGTCAGTCCTCATGGTCTCACTACTAGAGATCACCAAGTGTGAACTTTATGAGAAGAAGTCTCAATGCTTATGAGCCACCATCACCTGATAGTCATACATCTACTGTGTCCAGTCAGTAAGATGTATCTAGACCATTGAACATATATTTAAGATTAATTTCATAGTATCTAGAGGTTCTCATTATATCCTAGGAACTGCTATAACCTTTCGATGCGACAATTAATCTTTGGACATTACCATTTCAATAGTGGACGCAAAAAATTCTATACTATAATGGTAAGATGACATCATGTATAGCTAACTGTATACATGATATGGTAATCAAAAGCAGTGAATAGTTGGGTATAGGGCACCCACTATTTCAACAAAGTCAACATTTTTGAATGGGTTTCTAGAAGAAGTTTATATTGAGAAGCCATTTGGTTTTCTCATTCATGAAGATGATAATAGAGTTTTTCGGCTGAAGAAGGCATTATATGAGTTGAATCAAGCACCAAGAGCATGATATTCAAGACTAGATCGGTTTTTAAAGAAGATCAGTTTTTAACATGGTGGATTTGATTACAATCTGTATGTCAAAAATGTTAGTAATCAATGGATGATGGTGCTGGTATATGTCGATGACATAATTTTTTGTCGATCAGATGAAGCACAGTGTAAACAGTTCACAGAATTCATGAAAAGTGAATTTGAAATGTCAATAATTGGTGAACCTATGTTTTTCCTTAGTTTACAGGTGACACAAGGAAAGAATGAAACATTAATTTCTCAATCTAAATATGCTAAGGAGGTTTTGAGAAGATTTGGAATGGATAATTCTTAGGAGATGATGACTTCGGTGGCTACCAGGATGAAACTATCACGGGATGATGAAGGCAATGCAGTTAATATCATAGAATATAGGCAAATCATTGGCAGTCTATTGTACTTGATAGTGAAAAGACCAGATATTTTTTTTGTTGCATGCCAAGTAACTAGATATCAATGAAATCTCAAGGAAAGTCACTTGCTTGCAGTGAAAATAATACTTCGATGTATCAAGGGCACAGTGGATTTTGATTTTCTGTATAATGAAAAATCTCAACAAGAGTTATTGGGCTATACAGATGCAGATTGGGCCGGTTCGGTAGATAGAAAATCAACATCTGATAGTGCATTCTATCTTGGAATATTGTGTATTTATTGGCTAAGCAATAAACAAGATTTCATTTCATTGAGCACTGCATAAGCTGAATATATTGCGGCTACTCAATCTTGCATGCAATTATTGTGGCTGAAGCAGTAGTTTGATAATATGGGAGTTAAAGTGAAGTCTCCGATTGGAATCCATTGCAATAATTCAAGTGCCATAAATCTTAGAAAAAATCTAATCCATTACTCGAGGACAAAGCATATTGAAATAAAATATCATTTTATCAAGGAGAAGGTGGAACATAGGTCTGTGAAGTTGGAGTATGTGCATACGGAACTACAGGTCACAGACATTCTAACAAAGGTCTTACCCAAATAAGCATTTGAATGGCATCGACTAGCTTTGGAAGTTCAGTTGACTCCCCGCAGGATATGGGATCCCCTCTCCTTGAGGTATGGTGTGTTTTTCCCTAATGTATTGATCTATGTTTTTTACCCTATTGTAGACCACAAAGGAGTGACCTTCGGGTTCGTTGACAAAAGGGAAGATATTGTGGCTATTGTGGCTATTAAAAGGGAGAAACTATCTTAAAAATATAGGAGGAGAAGCTGATTGGGGGATCAGTGAAGTAAGGGGAATGCAATGCTTCTATGTCACAATGAAAATTCGGTGTTATGAGGAAAAGGTTCATGGTCATGATTATCATAGCTTAGTTTGGAATAATTAAGCATTCCAAAGAGCACGAAAACTCAAGCAATGAAGTAGGGGGAGTTTTAAATCTAACGATACTAAAATTGATCGATTAAAGGATATATATCACGATAGATGGAGTTCATGATGAAAGCAGTTGAATGGTTTCAGGAATGAAGTGTTTTATTGATGAGCTTTGCATGCTACTCTTATTTCTCACATCGAGCATGGCTCATGTGGGATCTAGAGTATGTGTTGAGTAAATCTTTGATCTCTACCTGTATCGCAAGAAACAAATGGTGGTAGAATGTGGAAGAAGATTTAATGATGTATCAAAATGTAAAGAGTTTTCAGCAAACCTAAAGGGGGAGATTGTTGGGGAAAAACTCTCAAGGTAACATTGCAGTGTTTTTGGGTTGATTGTGTTTGTTGAAAAAGAAGGTTTCCATGGTTAGTTGTGGATTTCCAAAGATATTATTGACAAGCTATGTTGACAAATATCCAAGACAAAGGAATGGACACTCTGGAGGCGATACAAAAAGTACGTTTATAAGATGGCATCGTTTCCTAGTGTTTGTCAAAAAATTTGTCCAAAATTTGGAGAATGGAGAAAGATGATTTTGGTAAAGGATGTTGCACCCAAGAATGAAGGTGGATTGGAAAGTTACACACAATGAATGTTTTGGGATCACAACATCAAAATATGGAAAAGGAAAAAAGCACGCAAAATGTTTGAATTTGTGGGAAAGATGGGTTTGTGCGCCAAAGGTAGAGTTGTGTGCGCCAGTGAAATAAAGATGAAGTGATCCACACAAAAGAAAGTTATGCGCTCAACGCAACGTTTTACGTGCAGAGGAAGACATGCAAAGATCTTACGTGTAGGGCTTGCAATGCCTATAAATAAGTGGTTACCCCCCTTTATTCAGTAGCTCAACCCTTAGAGAAATCCAGGGTTCTGAATCACATAAGAGTTAGGTGAAAAATGAGTTTCGCGTAAAGAAAGTTTTGTTCAAAAGGTGTTGTGTATAAAGAGAGTTAGGTGCAAAGCATAAATGTTGCACCCAAGCCTATAAAGTTGCATACAAGACACCCAAAGGTTGCGCGAAAGATAGAAGTCACCCAATAATTATGCGGTAAAGGGTATTCATCAAGTGGATGAAAATGGAACTCAATGATATACTAAATGAGGTGTAAAAAATATTGATTCAAGAAATCAAAGTAGGATATTCTAAAGAAACAGTGAGCACATTTCAGTTGAGAGAACAATGAACTATCAAATTCTGAATGGTTGTAAACCGGGAGGGACAGTGTGTCTGCTCTGAACTTTGTAAATAGTAGTGCATCGACACTTTGTTGTTGTATGCTCCTTGGGCGTAGCCCAGTGAGGTTGAACTAAGTAAAATTGTTGTATCTCATGCATGCTTTAATTTCTATTCATACATTTCTACAGAAAAGAGAGAGAAGTGTGCTTTGTTTAACAATGAAACAAGATCTGAGGGGACAATTGTTTTAATCTATCATACACTGATTCACCCCTCCCCTCACAAGGTATTTAACCTAGTTGGGATAACACGTCATGAATCTCCTTAGCTTCATGGTATTCAACGTTTCATTTGATGATCAGTAATTTTATGGGGCATGCAGTCCGACTGATTACAGTGGTATGAGAATTCTTAACCCAATTTCCATTATTTGGGTTAAACTTCTACTCTAATGATTATGTCATGATATGATTATGTGTGTAACAACATTTGATTATCTTATTTTGTATTTCCATTTGTTTTATGTGGATTTACAGCTGATACACATAATTGATTCATTTGGTTAACGCTCACACTTTATTTTAAAAATACTCTTTTAAGTTTAAAGGAAATATTTTTTTAACTTATACAACATGAGAGGATTTTCTCACTTTCATGATGTCTTAATTCTTTGAGGAATCCTTTAGGAGTTTACAATGTCATTTTCAAATAAAAATTTTCCTTTTATAATTGCACAGTTTTTTAAATAAATGATTTCAAAGTAAAAGTGGTATTTCTCTCATGAATTTTTCAATGAGTTTACTATAGTATTTTCATCTATGTAAGCACACTGTTGGATATTTTTCTTAATTGATGTTGATCTATTATGATATCATCTACCATATTTTATTAAATTGTTCATGCTCAATTTGACTTTGGATGTGCAATTTTGATATCATTCATCATATTATAATGGATGGTTTGTGATTATATTTATTATTTGGGGAAATTTATTTACATTTCATATGTTGGTTTCAATAAGAATGTATATGTTGATTATGTTTAACCCTTTCATATGAGGAATTCATTGGACTTATTAAGTGCCGGGTGGGGCCCGTTATAGCCTCTCGATGCATCAATAGGTCTCATGAGACAAACTAGTTTGGGTATTGGTTGATGTCTTACCTAGTTATGGATGGTGTCTTGGCTGAAGCTTTGACGATATGTTTATGATGTCCCGTATTATGCATTGCATCATTATAAGATTAGTTATTGAAAATCCATGTGATTATTCAACTAGTAGAATATTCATGGTTAAGTTTCATTCTCGTAGGATTATTTATATGGCATTACTTGATCATCTTTTATTTCTGCCAAATTATACTCAAGATTATGTTTTAATGGCATAAGCTCACCTTGCCTTACTTTTTATGTTTATTTATGATAGATTTCATTGTATGTATACCCTTAATAAGCATCTGATCTCACCCATTTCTTATGTTTTATTCTTCCCCAGGTTGTCAAGAAGTTTATTATGAATTATATGCAGGGTTTCTCTAAGGGGAATAATGGTATTCTCAAAGAAAATAATTTTTTTTATTTTATGTCTAAAATGTAATTTGAATTTAAAATATGTATCTACTTTACCAAGACTACTAAACTATTTGGTCCTTTGGAATGTGATTCTGTGTAAGCATGCTAATGTAATAAAGGCATCAGGTTTGGGCTATTGGGGTCGGGGTCTTTATAGGAATGGGGAGTAAACCCGGTTCAGTGAGGGATTTTTTCCTCTATGATGGTCTTGGGAGTGAGCATTGACTACTATGATGGTTTGGGGAGTGAACTCATTCTACTATGATAGCCTTGGAAGTGAGGCTTGACTACTATGGAAATAGTTTTCTATGCTTATGTGTATGCCATAATTCTATGTCTTATTTCAATTTTATGCTCTCGTGGCTCATGTTCTTTGACTTCCTTATGATTCATGTATTATGAGATTCTAATATTTATGCCATGAATCGATATTTTTATCTTTGATATGTAGGGTATGGTTTTCATATGTTATGTTCATGTTCTCGTAGCCTTATACTCATGTCATGCTTATGTATCTCCCTTGTATACCCTTAATGATCATCTAAACTCTCTTTTTTATGTTTCTTTTCCCCAAATTATGAAGAAATGTGTTATGTATGATATGTTTAAGAAGGGTTCTAAATATGAAGAACTTAGTGGGAGATTATTTAGTTCACCTATGAACCAATTAATGTTTCCAATTAATGTTTCCATGTTTTTAAAGGCATTATACCTTTATGATCCTCATGTGTGTGCTTTTGTAATGTAATGAATGTTCATAAAAAATGATGTAATATCTATGTATGAAAAGACTAGGTCGCTATATATCTTAAAGGGGGAGAAGATGAATTATTGAGAGTGCATTGTGTATTGTCAACAAATTCTGAAGGGGGAGCTTGTTAGCAATCCCAAAGGATTGTGTTGGATTTTGTGACAATAGAACAAGATGTGTGTTGGCATTTCAAGGAAACAAGTTAGATTTTTTGATAATATATTTTTAGAAAAAAATGTTGAAGATGGCCAAAGTGATGAAGTGGTGCTAAGGAGATTGGTTCCCAATGACCAAGGTAAGTTATAGACAACAAGTTTAATTTTTATTCATGTTGGAATTGTTTTCAAAGAGGTGATTGGTCAAGTGGAAGTATTCTGAAGGAAAATCATAAGTGAAACACCATATTCATGTTGGAATTCTTTTCAAAGAGGTGATTGGTCAAGTGGAAGTAGTCTAGAGGTAAACCTAAGTGAAGCGCCATGAGTGGTATTGCACGAGAGTGAAAAAAGACCAAGACAAGAAGGCCATGCCCATGGTAGAGGTGTGTTTATGTGTTGTTTTCCAACATAGGCATGGACCACACCCTAGTCACATACCATGGTGGAGATCGACAAGAGGTTGGGTATGGCCATGCCCATGGTTGAGGGCGTGGTGAAGAGGAAACCAATGCAAAACAGCCACATACCTTGCACCGCACCATAAGGATGATCGTGGTGCAATAAAAGAGTTCCTGTGAGAAATAGCCAAAGTCAAAATGGTTGTAGAGGTGTTCATGGTCCAGTAGTTGTACTACTTTGTAGATCTAGCAAGCAAGTGGCCAAGACGCCCAAAGGTAGGAGACCACAACTACTGTGGCAATGGTTATGGTCGACAAGTGGAGTTACAAGCTAAAACGGGTGAAGGAAACCATGCTCGTGGTGGAGGTTGTCGCGGTCAATAGGTGAAACAGAAATCCAAAACAGCCAACTGCAAAAGGACCACACTCATGGCATTGGTCGTTTTGGAGGAAAAACTGACAAGTAATTTTTACCAAGCCATAGTGTTGGGTTTTTTAGAGTATGATGTAGTAAATCAAGAGTTTTTCACTCAGGTGATGCATGCGTTGACTGTTTAATGTTTCATAATCATGTGCCTCAGATTTTAGGTCATGATTCAATCCATAGTGGATTTTCAAGCTAAAACAAGTGAAGGAAACCACACCCATGTTGGAGGTGGTCATGGTCGATAGGTGAAGCATAAATCCAAAACAACTAACTGCAAAAGGACCACGCTCGTGGCATTGGTCGTTTTGGAGGCAAAACGGCCAAGTAATTTACACCAGTTTGTGGTGTTAGGCGTGTTGGGGTCTAACGTAGTAAATCAAGAGTTTTTCACTCAAACGGTGCATGTGTTGACTGTTTAATGTTTCATAATCATGTGCCTCGGATTTTAGGTCATGATTCAATCCATAGTCGAAGGTGAGTCGCAACATTGATGTCAGTGAATTAATTTGGAATTAATTCACACTGCTATAACGGTTACCCATGAAGCAGTTATTGCACTAACTACATTAGGAGGAAATCATGGAGGTGGTTTATGGAGAGGTTAATGGGAAATTCGAATGGCCCAATGGTGTGAAAACATGTGGCATTTTATTAGCACATGATCTCCTATTTATCAAGGAATATCATGAAGTCCAAGGGTATGGTGAGTCTTTGGGAAAATCTTGCATATTTGGAAAATAAAGAGAAAACATATTCTTTGCTGAAGATCCAAATTTCTTAAAGAGAAGAAAAAGGTGGTGTCCCAATGAGGGGATACAAGTCTTGAAGATTTGGAAACAGTCAAAGATCCTACCAAGAGAATTTTTTTTTGTTCCTGCAACGAAGTGAAGTTGTTCCAGAATTATTCTGGAAAGAAGAAGGTACTGCTAAGGGTGTTTTCAAAAGAGGTGAAGGAGCATCTCAATGAGACTTCGACGAAGAATCTATCCATGTTTGAAGATGCATTCTTTGATGCTATAAAGGGACCTATATATCCATAAACTATGTGTGGATCCTTCTTGAAGCATTGAGAAAAGGAGGAGGAAGAGGAAGTAAGCCAGTAGTCAGTTGAACCTAAACTTTGTAAAGCAGTGAGCTTGGGTAAGGAGTGACCTAGCTTGAACCTTTGTAAGAGTAAGTGACCCCCCTTTGACGAGTAATGAGCGCTATAGTGGATTTTGGTGCACAACACAATGTCGATGAATGCTCCTTGGATGTATCTCAATGAGGGTGAACTAAATAAATTCTCCTGCCCCTATTTACTTTATGCATGCATGCCAAAACAGATCAATAAATCTAAAGTGTATCTGATTAAAGAGAATAACAAGTAACCCTCAAGGTTGAGAGATTAAGATCCTTAGGGAAAGTGAGGCTTTAAAAGTTTTAAGAAATTTGATTTCTCAAGCACTTTGCATACCCAGATTCACCCCCCCCCCCAGGGTAATCTCACTCTAAGCCCCTATTGAAGGACCGAAAATAAGAAGGCATCCTAAATGCTTCATTATGAAGGAGGTCGTCATGAGAAGGGTGTTTGTCAAAATAATAGTATAATAATATAACTACATATCCTTATTCAGTCATTCATCATAGCATGTTCTCATTTGGATCATTTTAACTACTTACGTGAGCAATGCTATAAAATTTTCATCATGGATAATTGTGAAAACATAAATACTTGTAATATAATAATTGTAAATTGATGAATCATGAAAGATTCTTTACAAATTATAATCATAACATTCGTGAAATAATTATGGGGATTCAAAACTCCATCAAACATATTTATATTATTTACATAAACTTTCTAGAGGTGATTAACACATGATCAAGGATTAAGGATCGAGACCGTATTACTGAAACATATTAATATACTTTTAAATGGGTAATAAATGAATATAATTAGTTAATATTAAATTAAATAATTATAGATATGGTTCTAAAATGGTTAATTAATAAATTAAACTTCATTATATAGGGAGTTAGATTGTGTTCTAGCAAGCAAGAATCTATGGTAAGAGGCATTTTTAACTCAATCTCATTTCTTTAAGTTATATTCTTCTTTATTTTACTCCATTCTTCTAAGTAGAGTATATTCTAACCATTTGACCATCTTATATTGCATTTCCTCTTATTTTCTATGAAATTTACTTTTCCTTCTAAAAATATCCTAAATGATTGATTATTATCTCATAAAACAAGGTAATTTAAGGGAAAAACTTTCACTCTTTGTTTTGGGTATTTCTCTTTCATGTCTATATCATCTATTACCGCAATTTTTTTTTTAATTTAAATATATAATGCCTTCTTCACCTCTCATATTTCTATTTAATTCATTATAAAAGGAAATTTTATATCATTTTGATCAATGTGGGTTACTTTAAACAGTTTTATTTCTTTTTCAAAGTGTCATTATTAGAAGAAAATCCATCATTAATGAATATTTCATATTATTCATCACCCATTAAATTGTCTTATGATATGCTTTTTTAGAGTGATAGAAAATTGGAATCTTCCGATCTAATTTTTTATCTTATTATATGATAACTCGTGAAAATTTTATGTGGTCCATTTTATTTCCTTGGGTTAATCTATCTATATGATGTATGATTGATTTTATATGGCACGCATGTGTAGTTATATCATTATGCAATGGGTGGGCCCGAAATTATATCTCTCCGACGCATTGGGTAAATTTTATATCTTATTATATGAACTGTATAGGACATGAGAGGTCGTCCTAGTCCACTGTATTCTGGGACATGTTTTTTCTTTATGTGATGATGGTCTTCGTAGAAATCTCTAACATATATTATGATTTTCTATGCTTAAACATGGGACACATTACGATTTTATATCACAATGGCTCGTGATTATTGATTTATTATTCCACATTCGTATGTCAATATATAAGTTATGCTTTCTTGATCAAAATTTTTTTATTCTACATTTTTATTATCGATCGGGTCGATTCACGATGCTCGTATCTTTTTAAAATTTTCCTCTACTTTGGTTTTTAAGGGCCTTTTCATGAAAGCCCTAAAATGGATACAAAAACAAACATGAAACTGCAAGCATTTCAAAATTGATTTTTAGCAACATATATTCCATGATTCAAACAGGTATGCACATCGATAAGAATCATTAAAAAAAGTAATACACTCAAACACAACCATAGAAAACAATTATGTAACAAGAATCATTTGAATTCAACACTTAACAATTGTTTCATCCCTACAAAATCTCTGTAAAAAAATATTAGAAGAGTGAATTTCGGGATGACATCATGTCACAACGCCCAGGATGAGAAAATTAGGCTCGACTCTATTTAGTAACAAAACGGACATTACATCATGGAGGGGTCGTCATGTCGCAGCTTGTGGGGTAGTTGGAAGAAACCGGTTTGGAAACTAACCCACCACGTGATTATTAAAGAAATACATAATTCAAAGAGAATTGATGAATTGGTGTTCTTATGAGTGTTCAGTGGTTTCGGCGCGATCTTCACCAGTCTTAATAGAATTTAATGGTGGCGATTTACCTGGAAACAATCCAATGGATGAGGTTGAAGTGGTGGAAGTTTGAAGTGGTCGTGTTTTTGAATTTGAAATTGAAATTCAAATACCTTGACATGAAAGAGAAGGAGATCTGTTGTATAAGAAACAAAAGGTACAAAATACACAAAAATATTAGGAGAGGGAGGGAGGGAGGGAGTGGGAGAGAGAAGAGAAAAATAGGAACCTCATTGAATATTTGAGACTGCTAGAGTGATTTGTTGTTGAATGGATTGAAGATCAATTTTGGGAAGTGTTTGTAGTACGCCCTTGTAAAGATCAGGAAGAGAATATCAAAGATTTATGGAGAGTGTTGTGGGATGTGTGATGTCATTTCATTCTTAGATACACTTGTAAGAACAACTTGTGTGTCATCTTTTCATCGTTCTGTATCCCTCTTGGAAAGTAATGAACAAAAGAGAGAGGTCGTTGACCTTGGATGAGCAGTGAGCTCTTCATAAAGATTATAATCACCAACTAGTGAAGTAGTGATTATTGGGCACATCAACACATCGTTGATATGTGCACCTTTGATGTAGCCCAATGTAGGAGAATAAAGTAACATCCTGGTGTCTGTGCTCTTTTCACATCTTCATTTTGGTTGTGTGGTTGAGAAAATTTTGTGACAGACTCTCAGTGTTTCTGCAAACACAGGGAAAAGATCTGAACATGTTTAATGCAAGAAGAAAATTTGAAAACACCCTAATCCCCCCCCCCCCTCTCATGGTGTATTTTGGGACCACAAGTTGCAATAAGTGGTATCAAAGCCACTGGTTAATTCTTGGAGAATCTGTCAAGTGAGATTTATTATTATGGAGAATGTTTTGAAAGCAAAGGGAGTATTATTATTTGATAGATACAATTATCAAGTTTTGGAAGAATATAATAAGATCACACTTGTGATTTATCGAGCTTAATGTCTTCTCAGCATCAGTTCATGGAATAGAAGTTAGAGATGCTTCAGAATTGTCGATGACAGAAGCAGATAGAAACTTGGTGAATGTTGATGCTAAGGCCCAGAATGCTTTATATAGGGAATTGTGAAATCAAATCTACATGAATGTGATGAGTTGTACATCAATGAAATGTATTTGGGACAAACTCACCAATATTTATGAAGGTGAAAGTAAAGTGAAAAAGGTGAAGCTACAAGTTCTTCGAAACATATTTGATGGTCAAAAGATGATCTCAAGTGAAAGTATTGATGGTTTCTTTAACCATCTTATTATGGTTGTTGGAGCTATTTTTGGACTCGGTGATGAGATGGAAGATGTTGATATTGTGAAAAAGATTATGAGTTTTCTAGAAATATATAATCCAAAAGTATCAATGCTTGAAAAAGTAAATCTTAGGGAATTATATCTTGATGATCTATATAGAAAGCTGGTCGCATATGAAATGTGAGTGAAGCCGGTAAGTACTTCATAACATTCATCAAATGAAATACAATTTAAATCTATAGAGAAACTTAAGATTTATGAGGCTGAAAATGAAAAGGATGCAAGTGATGAATTCTTATCACTTGTGGAGAGCTAGTTTAAGAGAGGTAAGGGAAGATTTGAAGGTAAGTTGTCTTTGGCTTACTTTCATTGTGGAAAGGTTGGACACATCACTACTAGGTGTTCGAAAAGATTTGACGGAGAGGATGGTGAGATTGAACTCACCAAAAAAACAAGAAATCTCAAACGTGAAAGATGTTATGATGGTAACAGTAGAGAAATCAAAGATTGAAGCAGAAGAGGATGGTCAACCAGAGGGACTTGTTGATCTTGAGGTAGAGTTGGAAGGAGCTCTTGAGGAACATGACCTGCAAAGAAAGAACACGAATATTTGAAATTTTTTGAAAGAAACCTAAAGTTATGTTGATGATCTGGAAGAAAAAATCGATTGCCTAGAGAAAGTTGTGGAGTAATATGAAAATGATTAAGTGAAACATGAAGAATGGATGAACTAAGGTTAAAAATTGAGGAGCAAGCTAAGATCATTGATGATCTTAATATGTGTATCAGGGAGAAAACAAAGAATATTGAAACACTTCAGGAAGTGGTATCTTTGAGGAAGAAGGTTGAGATTGAAATAAAATTAGTTGATTCAAAGATGAAGCTGCGGTTTGGAAGATTCTCGGATGAAGAATTAAAGAAAATATCTAAAGGAGGAACAAGAGGTGTTGAATGTTGAAATAAAGTAGGACACACACTTGTGTCATCGCCCTTTTCTTTCTTTATTATTTATTGATCTAACTGGATGGATTTACCCCTGACTGTCTTGGTTAAGGTCTTATGAAAGTACTACCATCCTAATCAACAAGGTCTGAGATATATGACTTCCTCAACCCGGAAGCGAAAAATCTTTTCTTGACCATTCATTCAATCAATGTCATATCACCAATGACGCATTCAACACAAACTACATCGCCACAATTTCATTGTCATGGTTTTCATCATGCATCAAAGTACGTGATCAAATGGCACACGCTGATAATGATCTCAAGTCAGGAGACCAATACACATGTCCGTAGATATGAACAACCAATGACACCCAAAACAAGTGGTGTTCCTATTGGCGGGTCTGTCCTCATGATCTCACTACTAGAGATCGCCAAGTGTGAACCTTATTAGAAAAAGTCTCAATACTTATGAGCCTCCAGCACCTAATAGTCAGACATCTATTGTATCCAGTTAGTAAGATATATCTCAACCATAGAACATTTATTTAAGATTAATGTCATAGTACCTCGAGGTTCTCATTATAGTCTGAGATCTACTATAACCTTTTGATACGACAATTAATCTATGGACATCACCATTTAATAGTGGACGCATAAATGTCTATAATGAATCTTTATCATGTGTCTACCATAGGTTAGCAGGAGTGCCAACTGAGGAACACAGAAAGAACAATGAAGATTTCATTACACCGTAAAGGGGGTCGTCACGTTGTAACTTGTCTGGAAGTTGGAAGAAATTGATGTAAAAACTAACCCATCAGCCACAATGCATGCAGGTGGTTGCGCTATGATTATTAAAGAAATGCAAAATTCGATGAGAATCGATGACTTGACCTTCTTATAAGTGTTTCGTGGTTTTTGCACGATCTTTATCAATCTTAATGGAGTTTGATGGTAGAGATTTACCCGAAAACTATCTGATGGTGAGGTGGAAGTGGTGGAAGTTTGAAGTGGTTACGTTTTTGAATTTGAAATTCAAATTCAAATTCCATAACATGAAAGAGAACAAGATATGATGTGCAAGAAAAAAAAGGTAGACAATACACAAAATATCAAGAGAGAGAAGAGAGCAACAGGTGCCTCATTGAATCTTTGAGAATGCTAGAGTGGGTTGTTGAATAGATTGAAGATCGGTTTTGGGAAGAAGTGTTTGTCGTGCACACTTATAAAGATTAGGAAAATAATATCATAACTATATAGAGAACACCCTTGACTAGGTTGTTGCGGAAACACCTGGTTCAGAAAATGATCCCTACGTCCACGAAGAGGCAGAATTTCACTATAGTCGGGAGCACAAATTACAGAGAGTTTTTCAGAGTTCACACACACAGAAACCCTAGCCCGAAATGGGTTAATAAGGAGGACGAACTATTATTCCACCAACCGCATAGAAAGTCTGTTGTGTTACGGTAAAAGACGTCTAGAAGTCTGCATCGCTACAGTGTCGCGGTCACCGAAATCTAAAGTGCAACAGTTGCCAACAACTGGAAGTCCACGGAGCTACAGTACTAGTGTCTTCAAAGTCCAACCTGCTACAGTAATCGTGTCAAAGTCCGCACTGCTACAGTACTCTGTCAGTGTCGGTTGGTCAGCTTTGCTAAAGTCAATTAGAGATGCTACAGTGCTCTAAAAATTAAGTCAGGAGCCTTCAACCCCCGGAGCAAGGGCGTGTTGCCCCCTGCAACCTCTAACGAGTTCACCGCAAAGCTCGACCCACAGAGTTGCGGCTTGGTGCGCAGCATGTACTAAAAGCATTCGACCCAATCAACATCTGAAACGGATCGGGCTACACTAATCCAACATAGGTTGTGTCATTTCATTCTCAATTATACTTCTAAAAACATGTCATCTTTTCATCTTTTTGTATCCCTCTTGAAAAAGAAAGAGGAGAAAAAGTCATGGACCATGAATGAGAGGTGAGGTGAGTTTTTCCATGATATTGTAATCACCAATTAATGAAGTGGTGATTATTAGGCATATCAACACATCGTTGATATGTGCTCCTTGAATGCAACTCAATGCGGATGAACCAAGTAAAATCTTGATGTCCATGATATTTTCATTTTTGCATTTTGGTCTTAAAATTAAAATAATAAAGCTTTATATTAGAAATAACAATCTGAATCAAATGAATCACCAAACAAAACAAAACAAAACAATTTTATGATAAAAAACACACGACCAATCCCTCTTCCCTCAATCCAATTTAGCCAACTAAATGGGCTTAAAAAATCTGCAATACGAGTCTGAACCTTCAACTAAATGGGCTTAAAAATTCTGCAATACGAGTCTGAACCTTCAAAACAAAACGACAGGGTTCCTTCCTCTGTTCATAAATTATTGTTATTATTACCATCAAACAAACAGTTCCCCAACACCAGAAGAAACTTTCAAAAACAGAACGATCAGGTTGCTTCCTCATTGCTCATATTCCAAAACTCAACTTCAAGCTCAAGAACCCTCACAAATGCTGCTTCAGCCTTCTCAAGCACAGCAGCACCAGCCTTGCCCAGGTTCCTGCCAGCAATTCTCTGTAGAGAGCGACAGTATTGACCAAAATCATCATTGCCCCATCTCTCACATGTCTCTTTTAGCTCTGGCGGTGCACAGGAGCCA
Organism: Viscum album; assembly: GCA_963277665.1. Classification (NCBI taxonomy): domain Eukaryota; kingdom Viridiplantae; phylum Streptophyta; class Magnoliopsida; order Santalales; family Viscaceae; genus Viscum; species Viscum album. The sequence goes on along the minus strand of OY728158.1, from coordinate 1,262,116,299 downwards.
CCCTCGAGGCAGTGCGCGAAGCTCTCCTGATAAACAGCTTCAATGGTCCAAGCAGCAGCGATAGCCACTGCATATTCCACTTCTGGGCTCATTAGATTCTCTAAAAATCTGCATCAGAATGCAGAACGCTAAACCATGCTGTCTGAAAATCCATAATATTGTGCTGCCAGTCATGTAAATGAATTAACACGCTCATACCATCTAGAGGTGCCAAAGGCTCTGCCTGGACAAAACCAAAGTACACGGCATGTACTGCCTGCATACACGTCAAGTACTTGGATCCGACAAAAGCGGATCGACGTGTAGATCCGAACAGACCAGCACACGACTTGAAGAACTACATGTCGTGTGTCCCAGCGTGCCATGTATCGGATACACGACAGAAAACAGTACACACCGTGTAATCTGTTGTAGACAGTGTTTCCGGTTTTTCATAGAGAAAAATTAAATATTTAATCAAACCTATTGGCATGTCTTCCGTGTCATTTATTTGACAAAGTACACGACATGTCGTAGGATTGATAATTATATATTAAATATATTCTGTATTAAAATTTTGGATAAGCACACAAAGTAGCCTACACTTGTGTACTTTATTAATTTTAAATGAAATTAATTTTGTTTAAAATTATAGATGATAGTGAGTTAAGGATGATTGGATAAATGATAATAAGATTGCAAATATATGCTCGTTGCATGATGCGTGGAGATGATCATGAGATTAGACCAGCCATTTTCGTGAGATTAGACCAGCCATTTTTATGTGATTGGTTTTTGTTAAATTATTATTGATGGTCTGCGAGTCATCATCTTCCCCTTATTATGTAAGAGTTTGTGTCTGTGGTTTCTTTTATGTAAACTCCTTTTATCCAATCCATTGGATCCCCTCACCTATGTATGAGTAAAAACTAATGTAAGGATGGTGCTCCCAGTTGAGAGGAGACGGTCCAAGTTCAAGAGCTGAGGGGAAACCAATCAAAAGGTGATACATAGGAGACAAGGTGGAATGCTAAAACACAAACCAAACTATGCTTCAAGATGTTTTTCCCTAGGCTCGAGGGTTAGTTTATCATCCGTTGGATAAACTAACTGTTGAAGAATCTCATGATCATGCCACTTATATTTTATTTTTGTAAGTTGCATGGGACTTTTAGCTTGAAGTTTTGGTAAGTTAGAAATGACCTCATAGTTCAAAGTACTTGACAAACCCAAGTTAGGATGCTTTCAATCATCGTGGGACTTTTAGCTTGAGGCTTTGGGTTGACTTCATTTAGTTCACATCAAGAATTGATTGTTCAAGGACTTATAAGAGGCAAAAGAAGGTTGAGGAAATCTTATAACGAGATTTCGGGATTGAAGAGTCCACTCAACGGATCAAGGAACTACGAGTTAATGTAGTGGCGGGTTAAACCAACCTAAAACCCTTCAAATAATTTCTCAGGCCCAAGTCTGAGTTATGAGAAAGGGAATATGGATCTATACCACTAAAATATCTAAACAATAAGATATTCTGAAACTGATGGTGAGGGATATTGGGTTTCGAAAAATAGTGGAAGATTAATGGAATTTAATTAAATTAAAATTTGTGAATCTAATTTTGTAATCAAAACAAGTACTAATTATGTGCTCTTAATTTGTAGAAATGACAAATCAAATGACTTAGTGAATTTCTAAGAATGATATAGGCGCCTCACGCGTTATACTACATCACGAACAGAAATTGTGCGTGCTGGAAACTCCACTTCTTGAGTTCATTTCCAAAGAGGCTAATGAGGAAGAAGTATCTCTTTATTTGATGTGGGCGACGCTATGGATATCAAATGTTTCATGTTATCCTCCACGTCCAATGAGATTTTAAAGTAATATGAGGATATGAATACATATAGCATCACTTCTCACCTTCAGGATCACTATCAAGAAGGTGAGATCACATAGATGATTGGCTACATTGAGCGCCTGAATATCTTGGGTTTTAAGATCTTTGATGAGTTGCGTACAGATCTCATTCCGTCCAGATTACCCAAAAATTTCTTCAATTTAATTGTGAATTACAATATGAGCAATAGCGAGAAGACGCTATCGGGACTTCTTACACTTATTTGCCAAGTTAATAAAGACATGGGGCGTGACAAACACGTGATCCTTATGGTGAATAAGAAGAGAAACAAGGCAAAGGGATCGAAGAATCGTTCCAAGTCTAAGGCTCCGGAGCACTGTCCTTCCAAGAAGAAGAAGATCCAAATGCAAGGAAAGGAACAGGATACGGTATGTTTTTCATGTGGCACGCAGGGCCACTGGAAGAGGAATTGCACCAAGTCAAAAAAGCAAGGGGAAACTTCAAGTGCATTCGTTATTGAGTGTAATCTTTCCATATCTATAAGTTGGGTATTAGATACTATCTGTGGTTCTCACATTTGTATCTAAATATAGGAATCAAGTAGATTTCAAAAGATTGTCAGAGATTGAGGTGGATCTACGGGCTGCCAATGGAGCGAGGTTGGCTACTCTAACCATTGGAGACTACCATCTCGCATTGTTGACATGATTGATTTTGGCTTTAAAGAGTTGTTATTACTTCTATTTCTTGTCTAGACATGGATGGACTTATTTTCAGCTTTGGAAATAAGAATTGATGCTTTTATAAAGATAACATGTGTTATGATATGGCACAGTTGAATAACGGTCTATGTATTAAATTACGAAAACCAATATTGGCAATTGATAAAGAAACAAATACTCATGACCCATATAACACTCAGTTATGGTATTGTCGTCTTGGTCACGTAAATGAGAAGCGTTTGACAAAGCTCTATCAAGATGGGTGACTCTTTTGAGCTTAATCCACTTCAAAGATGTCACGCTTGTTTACAAGATAAGATGATCAAACCACCATTCGATGGTCAAGGTGAAAGTGTCACAGATCTAGATTTGATACACACTAATGTGTGCGGACTTTTTCAAGTAAAAGCTAGAGGTGGATTATCATACTTTATTACTTTTACCAACGACTTGAGCAGGCATGGTTATGTCTACTTGATGAGATATAAGTCTGAATCCTTTGAGAAGTTCAAAAAGTTCAAGAAATGAGGTTGAGAATCAGCTTGGTAAGAACATAAAGAAACTTCGATCAGATCGAGGTGATGAATATCTTAGCCAAGACTATCGACTTTCTACGAGAGAGTGAAATTTTATCTCAACTCACTCCACCTTATACGCCGTAGTGGAATGGTGTCAGTGAAAGGGAGAATCGTACCTTGTTGGACATGGTAAGATCGATAATGAGTCACGCAGGTCTTCCATTATCCTTTTGGGGATAAACATTACAGACGACATCATACTTACTAAACCAATTACCAATTAAAGCGGCAAACGGTATTCCCTTCGAGTTATGGAGTGGAAAGAAAGTCGTTTTGTCACATGTCCGTGCATGGGGTTGTGAGACGTTTGTTAAGGCTAACCCAAGCAACAAACTAGCACCCCAAGACACTAAGTGTATCTTTATATGATATTCTAAGAAAACAAGGGGATATTATCTATACAACCCTTCAGACAAAAAAGTGATTGTCGCAAGACAGATAGTTTTTCTTGAGAGAACACATCCTAAAGGAGGATAGTGAGAGCAAGATTGACTACAATGAAATTGATGCTAAAATACATAAGAATTGGTACAGGAGTTGATTCCACAAGTCCTCTTGGAAGAAGTTCCTGAAACACGAGTGTCGTGTAAGAGCGCTAGAGAGATGAGAGAACTAGACATAGTTTTCTAGTTACCGATAACGATGATTCATTATTGATTGACAATGATGGTCCTCTCTCCTACAATGAGGCAATAGAGAGCTCAGAAGCTGCAAGGTGGCAAGAAGCCATGGATTCTGAGATGAATTTCATTTATCAAAACCAAGTTTGGATTTTGATCGATCCGTTAGTTGATGTAAAGTCTGTTGGGTGTAAATAGGTATTCAAAAGAAAGCTGAACATGGAAGGTAAAGTAAATACCTATAAAGCGCACCTAGTGGCTAAAGGATTTAGACAACGTCGAGGCATTGACTACGACGAAGCCTATTCTCCAATTACCATGTTTATATTACACAACCAAAAGAGTTCGTGACTCCAACCAATGCCAAAAAGGTATGTAAGTTACAGAGATCCATTTATGGATTAAAGCAAACATCCACGCCATGGAACATTCGATTCAATAAAGGCATAAAGGAATTTTGGTTTGTTGGAGTATGTATCCCACATCGGACTTGTGGTCCGATGTGGCCTTTATCATTCATTATAAAAGAACGCCTCAGCCTCACTTTGAGGTGAGGAGGCAGGAGGGTTTCCTCATTCTACATGGTATCAAAGGGATTTACTCCCGACCCTCCCTCCCTCATTCTTATTATTTTTTCTCCCATCAGCCTTTAGGTTTTTTTTTTCCCATCCGGGGGGCGGCGGCCTCAAAGCCCCGTAGGGTTACTGCCGCCGCCCCTCCACCTCTGCCCTGTGCGGCTCCAGGCGGCTCTCCCTCCGGCGGCTCTCCCTACCAGCCTTCGCCCAGCGGCGCCTCGCCCTCGGATCGCCCTCCTTCCTGGCGTGCGCCTCCTGCGCGGATCGCCCTCCTTCCTGGCGCGACGCCCTCCCGCGGCTCCCGGCTCCCCGGCGTCCCGGCTCCCCATCGTCCGCGCCTCTGCTTCTGCGTGACGTCCGTCGGCGGCCTTCCCGCCCACGCCTGCTTTCTGCGGGCTTCCTCCCCGCTGCGCACTGCCCCGACGGAAGCAGCGCCTCCCGGCGGCCCTCCCTACCGCCGACCCTCTCTCCCGGCAGCTCTCCCTACCGACGCGGCAGCATCCCGTCGCGACGCGCCTCCCGTCCAGATCCAGTGCGCCAGCCCTGCCGGCGATCCCTCCCGGCGGATTTCCCTCCCGGCGGCCCTCTCTCCCGCCAGCTCTCCCTGCCGACGCGGCTGCTTTCCCGGCGACCCTTCCGGCTGGCCGGTTGCGTCTTTCCCGCCTTGTTCTTCCCGGCGGACCTCCCTTCCCCGACTGCTCCCTGCCGGACGACTCCCCGCGCCGGCGGCCTCCCTTCCCCGGCTTGCAGCTCTTTCCGGCAGCCCGCCTCCTGTGCGAGTCTCCCGCCGGCTCTGTTGACGACCGACCTCCACCCCTGCCGGCCTCCACTCCTGCCGGCTCCTCCAGCAGCTGGCCTCCATTCCTGCCGGCTCCTCCAGCAGCTGGCCTCCATTCCTGCCGGCTCCTCCAGCAGTCGGCCAACAGCCCTGCCGGCCTCCCGTGCCACCTCTGCTCAACTCCTCCCTCCATGCCGGCCTCCCGGCGGCGCTCCTACAACCCGCGACTCCCGAAGGCGGTTCTAGGCGCAACTCCCGGCGGCCCTCGCCTGCTGCTCTCTGGCGTCCAGATCCGACGGCCCCTTTTTTTTTCTGGCAGCTTCTCCTGCCCGACGGTTCCCCCCCTGTCGACCATCCCCCTGCCGACCATCCCTTCCTGGCGGCCTCCTTTCCTGCCGGCGCCTTCGACAGCCGGCCTCCCGCAACCGGCCTCCACCTTGCCGGCCCCTCCACACCGGCGGCCTCCTCCGGTTTCCAGCGCCGCCTCCCGCTGTCCTCCTCCCTCCATGCCGACCTCCCGGCGGCGCTCTTACAACCCGCGACTCCCGAAGGCGGTTCCAGGCGCAACTCCCGGCGGCCCTCGCCTGCTGCTCTCCGGCGTCCAGATCCGACGGCCCCTTTTTTTTTTCTGGCAACTTCTCCTGCCCGGCGGTTCCCCCCCTGCCGACCATCCCCCTGCCGACCATCCCTTCCTGGCGGCCTCCTTTCCTGCCGGCGCCTTCGACAGCCGGCCTCCCGCAACCGGCCTCCACCTTGCCGGCCCCTCCACACCGGCGGCCTCCTCCGGCTTCCAGCGCCGCCTCCCGCTGTCCTGCTCACTCGCCGGCCTCCTCCTGCGCTCCTCTTCCGGCAACCAGCTGGCTCCGGTTTCTCCCTGCGGCTGCCCCACTTCAAGTTCGGCTCTTCGGCACCTCCTGCGGCCTCCCCGCCTCGCCGGCATCTCCCGACTACTCCAGGCAGCCACCTCTCTGTCAGCAGGCACACCTTCACGCTTCATCCACCGTGGCGCAGCACCTTGACCGTCTTGGATTCGAGCCCGTTGGCGCCGTCAGATCCCGCAACAATTCTGCGGAATCCCCGCCTCCCGTCGCCGGCCCCGCTAGTGCGGTTTTCCCGGTGCTAGTTTGGATTTCCTGGCGTTTCATCGACCGGCCCCACTAGTGCGGTGTTCCTGGTGTTCCGTCAACCGGCCGGTCTGCGTGGTTTCTTCTGCTGCGCCCGCACCATCATCCATCCATCATCCTGCGGGGGAGCTGCGATCGTGAGAGGGAGCATTATCCATGCAGCTTTTATCTTTTATTTCTTGCTTTGTCTTGTTTTGTCATCAAGCTGGGCATGTCCAGCTTGAGGGGGAGTGTTAGCGTCTGTTTTGTTGCTTTCTTTTCATTATGTGTCCAAGCTAGGTACACCTAGCTTGAGGGGGAGTGTTGGAGTATGTATCCCACATCGGACTTGTGGTCCGATGTGGCCTTTATCATTCATTATAAAAGAACGCCTCAGCCTCACTTTGAGGTGAGGAGGCAGGAGGGTTTCCTCATTCTACATGTTTCATTAAGAATAAATGCAAGTCATGTCTTTATAAACGGTTTAGTGGGAATACAATTGTTTTCATAGTAGTATATGTTGATGACATGTTACTAATTGGAAAAAGACAAACCAGCCTTACAAGAGGTTAAGGCATGGTTGAGCAAGTGTTTCTCCATGAGAGACTTAAGTGAAGCACCCTACGTTCTAGGGATCAAGATCATGCATGATGGATCTAAGAGGCTATTTGGACTAAGCCAAGGTACATACATTAACCAGATACTAAAAAGGTCAAGTATGGAACAATCCAAAAGGGGATTGGTTCCAGTGTCACATTGTATACATCTTTTCAAGAAAATGTGTCCTTAGACACAAGAGGAAAGAGAGAATGAGTAAGATTTCATACGCTTCTGCGGTAGAATTCATCATATATGTCATGTTTTGTACGAGGCTTGATGTTGCCTATGCTTTGAGCATGGTAGGCAGATATCAATCAGATCCAAGTAAACACCATTGAACTGTTATTAAGGTTATCCTTAAGTATATGTACCTGATGTATGAAGGAGATGAAGAGCTAATCATCAGGGGTTATATAGATGCTAGCTTTCAAACAAATCAGAACGGTCTGAAGTTGCGGTCTAGATATATCTTTTGTCTCAACGGAGGAGCTGTGAGCTGGAAGAGTTCAAAGCATCCAACTGTCGCCAATTTACAGCGGAGTTCGAGTATATTGCAGCTTCTAATGCAGCCCAGGAAGCAGTATGGATTCGCAACTTTGTCCAAAAGGTTGATGTGGTACCTAGCAGTCAAGACCCTATCACAGTTTATTGCGATAACACTGCAGTGGTGGCTCTCTCCAAAGAGCCGAGATCACACCAAAGGACAAAGCACATGCTTTGGAAGTTTCATCTCTTGAGAGATTTTTCTCAACAAGGTGAAATTGCGGTGAGCAGAGTATCCACGGAGGAAAACATAGCGGACCTCTTGACCAAGGCTTTATCTCAGCAGAAGCATGAGTATCATGTGAGAGCTGATGGACTGAAAAATGTTGTCAATTGACTCTAGTATAAGTGAGAGTCTGTTGGAGTTGGTGCCCTAGAAACGACTTTTTTAGTACTTGCTTACATGTTTATTGACGCACGTCTGTCGTAGGGCGTGGAAAAAAGCAAATTTCTATGTTTTCCTAGTGCAGCACAGTGGATGATCAGGGTCATCTCACTTGAGGAGCGTTGCAGTCGGTTCAATCACTACTTTTTAATTCACCTAATCTGATTCTTTTTAGGTTTTTTGTTATTTATTAAAACAACGTTTTTTGGGTCTTTTGGAAAACGTGCAATGAAAATAATGTAATGCATAATTTTAAATCTAAATGAAGATGCAAACGAAATTAAATTAGGAAAGAAAAGTTTTGGTCCTATGGTTGGATATCGCAGATTTATTCATTATTTATTTGTTATTTAAATTCAATTTGATAATTCGTTTAATGAAACATCATTAATGAATTACTTTCCTTTGATTTATGAGTGTGTGATTTTAGCATGCTCTCAGCACACTAAACTCCACCTCCTCCAATAGTCAAATAGGATAACACCTCAACCGAGAATACTATTTCTAAAAGACCCGGCTCAACCGTATGTCGTGTCATCCCTTTCGGCAACCTCAACTCCACCATATGAAGGGCTTGCTTGAGAGATGGGAGGGAAAAGAATGAATCAAAGAAAAAGAATGAATTTGGAAAGTGTCGTGGTGGACGACCGCCACACCCGTGCAATACTCTCGCATCCACACAAATAAAATAAAAACATGTTGAATTGAAGCGCAATAACAAAGAACGTCGCGAAACCTCCCCCAGGGCCAAGCCTCGGGTTAGTCACTTGCCATTGCAAAGTGAAAATAGATCACAACGGAAGATAGAAGAGAGAAATGAATTAGGGTTGGAAGAGAGATTGTGAATAGAAGAATAACGAGATGGAGAATGGGAAACACATTAATTAAAAATATGAATGTGTTACATGGGAAAAGAAAAAAAAAAGAAAAAAAAAGAAAAATCTTAAGCAGCACCCCCCCCCCGTCGTCCATAGCTTCCATCTCCGATCGATATTCTTTTCAATCCACCCCCACCCTCTTATTTATAGGAATGAAAGAGGCATTGAGGTGTCATAACGAACCATTTAATTTGTTTCGGGACATAATGGTCGTCAACGGTTGAAATTTCGGTCCCGGAATCTGTATTTAAAAAGATTGCGCATGGAACTCCTCATTTTGGACGAATCAATGAACTTGGTCTTCCAGAAAGTTGTAACAAATTTGGTTTTGCGTTTTCCCTCCAAATTTCAGCTCCATTCATCATGTGCAGAATAAGTTATGGCCAATTTACTCTAAGATTTTATTCTGGCCGAATGCTTCCAAAATCTTTCATCGTAGTTGAGCGAAGAAGTTATGACGAATTTACTCCGAGATTTTATTCTGGCCGAATGCTTCCAAAATCATTCAAAGTTGAGCATTTAATGGACCACATGATGAGTGAAAAACTCCTCCAAATTTAATGGAGAAACACGCCTATGAGTCCTCTTTCACATCCAACTGGAATCACCTCTTTCACATCCGCCCAAACAATATGTCAACTTGATTGATTTTTTTGAGCCTCTAAATGTTCGAATCTACTCTTGGTCCAAAAGACAAAGTTGAAGCCCATAAATTAAGGAATCCTACAAAAAAAGAATCACTCAAATTGGTTGAATATTTTAAAAGTTATGCCTAAAATACCATAGTGATTAAAATCTGCTAAAATTTCAGAATTAAGCAATTTTCACATTTTAGTCCAAAACGCATCATAAATCCAAAATTGATGCAAATAAGCTCAAATTGATAAATTTTGAGGGTTTAAATAATTGAAATACATATAAAAAATGAGGAAAATATTACCCGCACTTAAACCATGCTTGTCCTCAATTATAAATTCTCAACATGGAGTTCAAACAATTTTCAATGTCAAATCAAATTATCAAATGTCAGATAAAATATCAATTCAACTTCCCATTTTTCAAAGAAACAATCAACTCATGTATTTTACTTTCTCCCTTTTAAAAATGGTAGAATTTCTATTTTCATTCATTCAAGTTCCTCAATTCATTATTATTAAAATGTCAAATCATGACTTACCTCACTTTTCAATCTTTTCTCTCACCACTCATGATAAAATTCAAGTGTAGTTATTCTCGTATATCATGAATACATGCTCTTTATCCATACGCTTGTAAAGAAACTACTTTCTCCACTTTGTAAAGACAAAAATCACATAAAATCATGAGCACTTTCATTAAAGGTTCAAATGACTCTGATCCTTAAGGTTGTAGGAATTGATATTTGAAAAATAAGACTCAAGGAGAAGGTTTATCTTTTAAGTACAATGCATGATTCAAAAATAAATGTGTAATGAAATTTTCCCCTTCAACGTAGCAAATCTCATTTCCCCGAAACTCAAAATAAAAGTTATGATCAAATAAAGCATAATGAATGATTTGTGCGCCCTCTTGAATATATTTTTTTAAATTTTATATCTTTTTCTCTTTTTTCAGAGAATTTTTTTTTTTTTTTTTGAAAGTTATGATTAGAATAAACCTCACATCCACCACCAAACCACGTATGATAAAAATCATAGGTCAAGTAATGATGATTTTTTGTTTTCCCAAATCGCAACCCATTTTTCTTTTCTTTTTTTTGTTTTTTTTTCATTTACCATTTTTTTAATTCAAGAGAGGCAAACAATGAAGTATCTTAAATGAATCAAACCTTAATTTCCCACAATAAGAACCCCTACACTTTTTCCTTGCAATGTATTTCATCCCTTCCACCATGACACCCTTCACTCCCACGCTTCAATTTTAAAATATCATACAAATACCAAGAATAGGGTAGGAATGGATAAAAATGGCTTGAAACATAACTCCCTATCAAAGTCATTCATGGTCTCTATGGGCTAAAAGATTGATGTAAAGGTGGTCTTTTAAGGACAAGTGGTTTATCAAAAGATGTTTCAATCATTTTAAATGTGTTTTTGCACAGTCATATCTTTGACAAGTTCAAATGCAAGTTTTAGTCGGTGACATGTCCCAAGATCACTCAAGAAATATGCTCAATAATAAATAGGAAAATTTTGATCTAGAAATTCTCCCGGGAATGGGAAATATAACATTGGACAATCACTCAAGACATATTAATAATAACAAATCAATTCACATGAATTTCAGAAATTCAAAATGTTAAACCCTTTTTTTATTCTTATGGGTATTTCCGAGTCCCACATCGAAATACTCCTTTGTATATTGCGTCTTCTCATTCTATAAAAGAAGGTCTCCACCTCTCTTTGAAGGTAAGGGAGTTTCTCAACATACATGGTATCAGAGGAGGTTACATCTTAACCTAGCCCCGCTCTTCTTTGCGGTTTTTCCGGCTAAGTCCGGCCCCGCCTCCTCGGTGCACTTTTGCACCCTCCTTCCCCGACGCCTTCGGCCCGGTGCGGCTCCCCGGTGCGCCTTCCCTCCCGGCGCCCGCTCCTCCTGCGCGCGCGCCCTTCCAGTCGCGGCTCTTCCCGAGCGCCACACTCCTGACGCCCCACCGCGGCTCCTCTCGACGGCGACCCTCCCGTCGCCCCGTCGCGCCTCCACCCAAGCGCGACCTTCCGTCGCGGCTCCGTCCGGCTCCCGCACGCCCTCCAGGCCCTTCCCGACGACTGCGGCTCCCACGCCTCCCGTCGCCCCCGTCGGTCCCGCCTTCCCCGGCTCCCACCGCTCTTGTAGACGGCTATTCCCGGCGGGCCTGGCTCCCGTCGCCTCCCGTCGCCTCACTAATTCCGGCGTTGCCCACTACTGCGTCTTAGACCGCTGCCCGACGTCTCCATGGCAGACTCCTCCCCTCTGCCTCAGATGATTACCGCTTCCACCCGCCTAGTGGATGACCGATTGGACTCCACAAATTTTTCCATCTGGCGGAAGACTGTGGTGATGTCCCTGACCGGGATAGACCTTGATCATCACCTTGAGGATCCTCCCCCGGCTTCGACTGACCCCAAATATCGTTCGTGGAAGCTTGCTGATAGCAAGATCTTCGCTTTGCTGGTCGATTTCATGGATCGATCGGTCAAAGATGTCACCCGCACGGCAAATACAGTTAAGGAACTCGGGGACTCCTTGAATATCATGTATTCTGATACCAACAACCTGGCTCGGGTTTCCGATATACTTCAGCGTATGTCCCATGTTCGACAGCAGGACCAGTCCTTCACCGCCTACTTCATGGAATGGAAAGGGCTTCGTGATGAGTTGCAGGAGTTGTGGCTCATTCCCCAAACTCCGGCAGAGGCTCAGACCCAGCGGGACCAACTCTGCAGCTTCGCCCTTCTCAGCGGTCTCGCTCCGGAGTTGGCCACCACGGCAACTGAGCTGCTCCCTAGCCCGTCGACGCTGGATATCCCTCAGGTTTATCATCGGGTGAGCAAGGCCCAGCGGGCTCTTCCCCCTCCCGCCCCCAGTATCGACCACTCAGCTCTCATCGGTCAAAGCGGTGGCCGCTCCTCAGGTCCTCGTGGACGTGGTCGTGTCGAAGGTCGTCCACGTCCCCTCTGTCAACATTGTGGCAAGGTTGGCCACATGATCGACCGATGTTGGGTCCTGCATGGACGTCCATCTCAGCGCCCGCGGCAGGGACAGACCGCGGTCCAGGAGGCGTCCTCGGCAGTCTCCACCCTTCCCCCATCTCTGGACCTGTCTATGGCCGACATCCGGCTGACTCATGATCCTCAGGACCCTGCCGGACCCGGTCCATCCTCAGCTTCTCTGGCCCATTCTGTTCGCTCCGCTGCCTTTGTCAGTCGTCGCTCCCCTGCATGGATGCTGGACTCAGGTGCCTCCGACCACCTAACTGGTGATACTGGTATGTTGACCTCTTATTGCCCTTATGTCGGTTCATCAGCCATCACCGTCGCTGATGGCTCCATTATCCTCATTGCGGGCTTCGGCGCATGCTCAATGACTCCATCGATACACCTACCCTCTGTGGCACACGTGCCCCGCAGTCCATTTAATCTTCTTTCCATCAGTAAGTTGACAAAAGATTATAACTATGTTGTCATATTTACCTCCTCTGGTGTTGTGTTTCAGGAGCAGACTACGAACCAGAAACTTGGTAGAGGCCGGCTTCGGGACGGGGTCTACATGTTCGATGGACCGGCACCCATCGCTTGCACGTCTGCCTCTTCTCGAGCATTGGATCTTCATTCCCGCTTGGGACACCCGCCTGCATCCACCATTCATCAGCTTTTTCCAGACTTCAGTCGAAATCTTTCTTTTCATTGTGAGTCATGTACTTTTACGAAACATCATCACACTACATGCATTCCTCGCGTGGATACACGAGCCTCAAGCCCTTTTGATCTGGTTCATTCAGATGTTTGGGATCCTTGTACCATTTCGAGTAATTTGGGATATAAATACTATATATCTTTCATAGATGATTATTCACGAATGACTTGGCTTTCCCTCCTTTGAGAACGCTCCGAAGTGTTTTCCACCTTCCAAAACTTTTACAATGAAATTCAGAACCAATTCTCCATCTCTGTAAAATGTCTCTGCTCGGATAATGGGCGTGAGTATCTCTCCGCCCTTGGGGTGTCATAACGGACCATTTAATTTGTTTCGGGACATAATGATCGTCAACGGTTGAAATTTCGGTTCCAGAATCTGTATTTAAAAAGATTGCACGTGGAACCCCCTCGTTTTGGGTGAATCAGCGAACTTGGTCTTCTAGAAAGTTGTTGCAAATTTTGTTGTGTTTTCCCTCCAAATTTCAGCTCCATTTGCCATGTGTAGAAGAATTTATGGCCAGTTTACTCCGAGATTTTATTCTGGTCGAATGCTTCCAGAATCTTTCATCAAAGTTGAGCGTTTAACGGACCCCTTAATGAGTGAATAACTCCAAATTTAATGGAGAAACACGCATATAAGTCCTCTTTCACATCCAACTGGAATCACCTCAATTGGAGGTGTGTAACCCGATTTATGCCTCATTTCCAGAGGTGGGGTCCACCATGTCCGCCCGAACAATATGTCAACTTGATTGATTTTTCCAAGCCTCTAGATGTTTGAATCTACTCTTGGTCCAGAATACATAGTTGAAACCCATAAATTAAGGAATTCTACAAAAAAAAAGAATCACTCAAATTGGTTTAGTATTTTAAGTTTATGCCCAAAATACCATAGTGATTAAAATCTCCTAAAATTTCAGAATTAAGCAATTTTCACATTTTAGTCCAAAACACACCATAAATCCAAAATTGATGCAAATAAGCTCAAATTGTTAAATTTAGAGGGCTTAAATAATTGAAATACATATAAAAAATGAGAAAAATATTAACTCAATCATTTACATTGTTAATGAAGATTCTTATCACATCATGGTTGTTCCTTTGCATGACTCTTGTATGTGATAATGTCCTAAGAATGTATGTCGCAACTGAAAGGTCATAACAGTTCTCCGCTGTGATGAGAACCTAGAGGTGTCACGACAGTATTCTTAAATATATGTTCAATGGCTGGATGATATTGTCTAACGGGACACAAACAATACAGGTTATCAGGGGTAAGAGGCTCATAAGACATTAAGACGTTTTCTCAAGATGTTCGCCTTTAGTAATCTTCAAGATAGAAGGCTATGAGAACAAACTCGTTTAATAGGAAATCCACATGTTCATGTGTCATTGATGTTTCGATATTCGGACGTGTGTATTGATTTTTAGACTTCAAAATTATCATTAATGGATATCATGACTCACATACTTTGATATATTGATGGAAACTGTGATAACATATGATGGTCATGGTGTTCGATGGGCGAGTTCATTTCCTGAAAGTCAAAAAAAAGACATCGAGCATACATATTGATGGCACCGACATACAACCTGCTTGATTTGAGATATCGCAATAAAGAGATTATATTACACGGTAAGCGTTCACAAGAGGTCGGATGTCGTTGCGACATTAATTTCTCAATGGGAGCCTTGGCGTGTTGTTAGATGCTAACTTTGGACTTCAGGCATATATCCCTAATCCCATCGAGAAAAATGTCTAGAGGGTCACACACTTGGTGTATCTGCAACCTTTGTTAAATTCGCTTAATGAATTTAATAAGTTCGAATAAATGAGATTTATTCGATTTGGTTGATCGTCGTAATTTAATCACAGGTTATTCGAAAGAATGAGTTAAATAATAATAATAAATATTTATTTGCAAGTTTGACAAATATAATATTTATTATATTTATCGTAGAAAAATGCAGGAACATTTATTTATTAAATAGTCATTATTCAGGGATCGATAAATGTCAACGAGGGAAAGCGCACCAAGCTTAATGGGCCGATTAGAAATGGTAAAAATGATATTTACTTATATTTTTAATGGGTTGCACATGTTAAGCGATTAATAATATTATTATTATTATCAAGAGTTCTTCCTCCTTCGAGAAAAATACTGCTGCGATCAACCACGAATAATGCAAGCGATCGGGATTGGTCAACTAGCACCCGACTATTCTAGGGCGATGTTCAGAGATTGTGGTGCACGTGTGGATTACCGATAGAGGGATTCTGTACTTGGATATTGCAGCGCAACAACGGTACAATGAGATCTAGTTAATCGTCAACGAATGTTGAATTACAAGTTCAGGTGATTCTATATTTGTTCATAAATTAATTATAAATTACATGTGAAGATCCTCAAATTCTTTCTAATTGCAACGTTTTAATCTAGTCAAGTAATCTACTGTTTTCGTTGGACATGACATTTTGATCATCTGCGGCAACGATTACATGTAAATTAAGACTAAAAGCCAAGTTGTTCATACCATCAAAGGATGCGTTCACTGCACCCAGAACCTACAATAGGAACTTGGGATTGTCGGGGAAGCTGGTTGTTGCTGCAATGTGGCTGGTGGGGTTGGTCGTATGGGGGTGTCGGAGTGGGTGGGGTGGCAGTATTGTAATAAGAAGCATATAGATGTTAGCTGGATAGTTGGTGGGAGGGGGGTTGTTAGGCGGTGGCTGGGATTATTAAATAGAGGGAGGCTGATGTAGGTTGGGGGGTACGTATTGTTTAGTTTTTTCAGCAAAGGCGGGTGGGTGGGTTAGGCCCTCGGCCCTAGAGTGCAGCATTACCTAGGGAGTCTTCTCTTCTTCATCCATTTCTTCTTCTTCCACTACCTTTCTTCTTATCCTCCACTGCCAAACCACTGTAATACAATCCGATATAACAGAATTCTTTCGTTGTCTCTCTCTCACACCTATCACAAACTATCGGGTAGATTATCGTCTTTGTGTATCTTATTGACGCATCGTTCCAACTTCAATAACTTCTCTAATAAAGTGTGGTCTAATATCTGTAAGTTTGAATCTACCATGGAAAACTAGATTTTTTAACAAATCTAATGCAAATTGGCTATCACTATAAACAGTAATAACAGAATTGCATAAAGACGGTTCAGAAAGTGACCCGTTTAGCCAAATGGCTTCCTTAACAATCTCCCTTAGTGCAATATATTCAGCCTCAATGGTTGAGAGGGTCGCTACGGACTGCATGCTGCATTTCCAGAAAATGGGTCATCCACGGGCAATAAAAACATAGCCTGTAAGGGACTTCCCGATGGCGATATTTCCTACAGTCAAAATCTAGAAAGCCAGTCACCAATTCATTAGAATTAACATTTCTACCATAACAAAGAGACAATGCTTAAGTAAACGAGCTATACCTGAGAAGCCACTTAAGGGCGTGTTAATGCGGCTTACCTAGGTTTCCCATGAGCCTACTCAAGGTACAAATAGAAAAGGCAACATTCAGCCTTAGGCAAATCATAGCATACATAATGCCACCCACAATACTGGCATAAGGAACTTTACTCATATAATCAGTATACTATCAACATTAGAGAGCGAAGGGTACACTAACAGGTTTAAGAGAGTCAATCAAGTATCACTTCAGGACCTTTAAAACATAAACATGTTGAGATAAGTAAAGGATTTTCTTATTTCTATCCCTAATTATCTCAATTCCCAAAATTTGTTTAGCATTAACAAGATTCTTCATTTTGAAAACAGTCTTCAGTTGTGATTTAACAACAGAGATGAGTTTTGTTGGAACCAAGGTGATTCGGGCCGGAGATTGCTAGTGTGTTGTGTTTGTTGTCAATCCATTCTCGGTTGATAAAGGAGTTTCGACACTAAGGGAGGTTGTTTGCAGGAAAATGGAAGCCCATAAGATGTTTGTAAATGGTGTTGTCTTCCGGTGTTTGTCAAAATTTTGGGTGTGAAAATTTGGAGTTTCTGGTGAAGTTGCGCAAAGAATTTGAGGAAAGGAACACAAACCGCATAGCGCCTATGCGAACTGCATAGGGAGTACGTGAAGCTACATAGCACTTTAGTCGAAAGATTTTGGGCAAAGGCATTCTGCCCGCTTAGCGGGTTTGCGAACCGCAAAGGAGCTATTTGAAGTCACAATGGAAGTTCACGATGGATTGGTTTCGTTTGCGGGGGGAAAGCGATAATTTGGAGCGATTCTCAAGGAGGCATCACATAGGGAAGGTGCTATGAAAACCAGCATAGCATGTGTCGTTTTCAGCAGGTGACGATGTTTTTGTGAGAACCGCTTAGGATAGGCCACATAGCATTTACGCTAGCTCGCGAAGGGGCTTAAGTGGAATTTCAATGTTTAGGGAGTTTTGCGGATATATTTGCCTATAAATATCATTAAGAATCAAAGAGAAGATTAAAAAGATCCGGAGTTTAGTAAAAAAATCTAATAAGTCAGGGAGTTCACAAAGCGGAGTCCAGACCGCATAGCAAGTTTAGCTCACGAAAGAGGTTCCGCAAAGCATTCCACGAAGGGGGTTGTGCGAAGCAGTTCACGAAGCGGTGTATCACATAGCATCGTGTAGCTCGCGTAGCGCAAAGGGTGTTCTGCAAAGCAAGTTCACGAGGTGCAGTACCACGTAGCACAAGGCTGCTTGCGTAACACAGAAGGTGGCTCACGAAGCACAGGGTGCCACATTGGCAATTTTTAGGTCCGGCTTTTTGCACAACTATATCCGGTGATAATTCTAAAGATCAAGGAGTGCATAAGAGCATCATATTCTGGCATTCATAATGCAACATATTAAGCAAATATCTGATGATGAATGAGCAGACTTCATTCACAGCAATGCGCAATGAGGAGTCGACGGAAGTGATCTGAGGGTGGCAGTGTGCTGCCCCTGAATACAATGTAAAGGCAGTGCGTCTGGCACAGAGTGACCGTAGGCAAACAATCGTAACCCAAAATATCTAGTGAAGCTTAGTTGATTTTGGTACAGCCGACACATTGTCGGCGTATGCTCCTTGAACTAGCCCTTAACGGTGAACCAAGTGAAATTGTTGCGTTTTGTTTTATATATGCATTTGTGTGTTTGGTGAATTCATACAGATTTAACAAGTTCCTACCAACGTGGGAACAGAATCCTTTCAATAAAAAGAAAGTTTGATACCCTAATTCACCTCTCCCCTCTCAGGGCGTCTCACGGTATAACAAGTGGCATCAAAGCACAGGTCTCAGGAGTTAAATCTATCATCAGAAATTCATTGAGATGGAGAATTCGGTAAATGCTAAAACAATTCCTCTATTTGATGAAAGCAACTACCAGATTTGGAAGAACATAATGATATCACATCTTCTCTCGAGTCAGAAGTTCTTTTTGCATCTTTACATGGGATGGAAGTCAGTGATGCGTCAAGGCAATCCATGACTAAAGCTGGCAACAAATGATTGGATGCTTTAGCAAGAGCTCTATCAAATCAAATTTATATGAAAGTAATGGGTTGCACCAGAGGAAAAGCCATGTGGGAGAAATTGTCCAATATGTATAAAGGTGATAGTAAGGTGAAGGAGACCAAGCTACTGGTCCCCCATAACATATTTGATTACTTGAAAATGCTTCCAGATGAGAATGTTGATAGTTTCTTCAACCGAATCACTGAAGTTGTTGGAGCTATTCGAGGACTTAGGGAAGAGATTAAGGATGCCGTCATGGTTAAGAAGATATCGCAACGGTTTCCACCTCTATACAATTTAAAAGTCTCAGCTCTAGAAGAGAGTGATTTGTCCAAGCTCTCACTATATGATCTATTGACCAGCTTGGTGGCTTAGGAAATGCGAATACGAGTTAAGACAGAAGGAACATTAAGTCATGCAAGTGAGGAGATGGCATTCAAAGCCAAGGGTGATCTTGACATTTCTAAATGAGACAATGGCGAGGAGGATGTGGATGATGAACCTCTCTCTTATGGCCAGAAAATTCAAGAAAGGAAAGGGTAGATTCGAAGGCAAGTTGCTCTTGGCTTGTTTACAGTGTGGTGGAATTGGACACATTGCACCAAAGTGCCCAAGAAGATTTTTTGATGATGAAAGCGAAGCAGAAGTTACACAGAAGTCACGAAGAAGCTTCCCTCATAGAAAAAACTTAACCATGAGTTCATCAAAATTTCATTGACAGAGCTTTGTGAGCAAAGAAGAAAATGATAATGAAGAATTGTTGATAAGGAAGAACTGGAACTGATAAAGAATATGCTTTGATGGCTACTGTTGAGAAGGAAGAATTGGAACTGAAAAAAAGTGATGAACCTGAAGGAGTTGTTGATCTCAAGGTGGAACTTCAGCAAGCACTCAAGTGCTTCATATTCAAAGAAAGAAAAATCGAAAGATTAATAGACTTCTAAAAGAATTCTCTGAATATGTGGATTAGCTCAAAGCATAGATTGACCGGTTGCAATAAGAGCACCATTCTGCAGAATATCCAACGCATATTTCTGTTGGCAGAGGGAGATGGTGTCCGGAGAATAGGATATCTCGATGCCTAGGAAGTATGTGAGAGGACCGAGATCCTTAGTGTGGAAGTGCTGGTGAAGATGCCTCTTAAGGTGGGTGATACCAGCAGAGTCGCTGCCGGTGGTGATGATATCATCCACATAAACGACCAACAGGATGCAACCAGCGGAGGTCGTCCAGTACAACACAGTGTGGTCCATCATGCTGCAAGAGAGCCCAAAGTCGGTGACGACAGTGCTGAAGCGGTCAAACCAAGCACGAGGAGACTGTTTGAGGCCGTAAAGAGAGCGGCAGAGTCGACAGACTTGTGACTCGACGTCGGAGGCACAAAATCCGGGGGGTTGTTGCAGATAAACCTCTTCCTCAAAAAATCCATGGAGGAAGGCATTCTGTGAAGTCAGAAGAAGTCTTGAGCTTCAAGCTTAAGATTGAAGAACAGACTAAGATGATTGATGACCTTAATGCAAGCCTAGAGTGGGGAGCTACGAAGGTTGAGTCCCTTGAATAAGAGGTCATTTCATTGAGAACAAAACTTGAATCAACATTGAAACAAGTGACCACAAAAGAAGATACATTTTGGGAAGTTCAAAGATGGAGAATTGATATAAAGGATCGAGCAAGGCTCTAAAGGTGTCAATAACGTTCTAAATGAACAGAGACCCTGATTGGCGGATAAAAGTGGAATCAACTGTGATGTCGAGACATAAAAAGCGGCAACAGTGACTGATCTGAACAAGGGAAAGCGGAAGGTTGGTAACTCTGGCATCAAACCTAAGTCAGCGGAAGTCTGAACAATGATCATTCCGAACAAAGGAAATCAGAGGGTCGAGAATAATCCACGATTCTCAGATGCTTTTCAACAACCGAGGTAATATACGAAGGTTGGGGACATGTGGAGCAATGAAGGAGAGAAGATTTTTCCTCTCATGAAGTGTCAATTATGCGGCTGCCTTGGCAACACTATGTCATACTTGGAAGAGGTGAGATGTTATTTGAATAGGGAAGCTCCCGATAGTCGGCAAAGGAAAATGGGGGCATATCCTTCATCAAATAGAGAAAATAATTTCTATGGATATTGTTTTTGTTAGAATGGAAAAGAGATGAACCCAATAACCAAGATGGCTCTTAAGAGAGGCATTGGAGTTTATTTATAGAGAATTATAATGATGACAAAACACCAAGTCCGATGTGGGACAAACACTCCAACAATCCCCCTCGAGCTAGGTCTACCTAGCTTGGATACATAAGAAAACAGAAAGAAAATATAGCAAACAAAAAACACTGCAAGTGTTGAACCCGGTTTATTGTAAAGGGTATTTCCGAGTCTCACATCGAATTACTCCACTTTGTAATCCCTTTTATCCATTTATAAAAGAATGTCTCTGCCTCACCTTGAGGTAAGGGTTATTCACATCTACATGGTATCAAAGGAAAAATCCCAAAAAAAAAATCCTCCGCCTCCCTCAAGTTCTCGGCCGGCCTCCGTCTCACGCTCCCTGGCCTGCCTCTAACGCGCCTCCCCCCCCCGCCCTCTTCGGCACTCCCCAACCCGCCTCGGACGCAGCTTCTCGGCCCCGCCCTCCTCGGCGCTCCCCGGCCAGCCTCTGACGCGGCTCTCAGGCCCCGCCCTCCTCAGCGCTGTCTGGCCCGCCTCCGACGTCGCTCCCCGGCCCCGCCCTCCTCGGCGCTCCCCGGCCCGCCTCCGACGCGGCTTCCCAGCCCCGCTTCCGACGTGATCACCCAGCTCCCGCCCTCCTCAATGTTTCTCAGCCCCGCCTCTGACGCTGTCTCCTGGCCCCCGCCTCCCTCACCGTTTCCCGGTCCCACATCCTTCGGCATATCCCGGCCTCACCACCTGCGAAAACCCCCTCTCCAGGCAGGATCCCCCCTTCCCAGCGCACTGTTGGTCATCCCCAACTATACGGATTCCAGATTATCCAATGGCCGACTCTTTCGTCCTCCCTCCACTGATCACCGCCTCCACTCGCCTTGTTGATGAGCGGCTTGACTCAACAAATTTTTCTGTCTTGCGGAAGACGGTACGGTACTGATGTCTCTCACTGGCATGGACCTCGACTCACACCTCGAGGCTCCTCCGCCATCATCATCACATCCAAAATACAGGCCCTGGAAGCTAACTGACAGCAAAATCTTTTCTTTACTTGCCAACTTCATGGACCGCTCGGTCAAGGATGTAACTCGGACAGCTAATACGGTTAAAGAACTCTGGGACTCCTTAAACCTTTTGTATTCCGAAACGAATAATTTGGTTCGGGCGTCGGGCATTCTTCAACGCCTGTCTACTATCCGCCAATAAAACCGTCCTTTTCCGACGCACTTCATCAAGTGGAAAGTCCTCCGGGATGAACTATTTGAGTCGCGGCCCATTCCTCAGACACTTGAGGCAGCCTTGGCTCAGCGGGACCAACTATGTCCCTCACCCTCCTCCATGGCCTTGATCCAGAATATGCGACAACGGCCACGGAGATGCTTGTCAGCCCCTTTTCGCTTGAGATTTCACAGGTTTATCATCGCCTTGAAAAGGCTTATTGAGCTCTTCCCCCACCCACTCACAACGTCGATCCTACTGCCCTTATAGGTTGTGGCAGTGGACGCTCTTCGAGCGCTCGTGGACATGGCTGTGGTGAGCGTCGTACTCGTCCTCTATGTCAGCACTGTGGCAAGCTAGACCACCTCATCGATCGATATTGGGTTCTTCATGGCTACCCATCTTAGTCACCTCGGCAAGGTCAGACTGCGGTCCATGATGCTTCCCCATCACCCTCTGATCTTCCTCCCACCCTGGACCTCTCCATGGCTGAGCTCCAGCTGATTCACAATCAACGGACCGCCCTTCTACCCTGTTCTTCTTCGGAATCTATTGCCCATACTAGTGGATCAACTGCTTGTGGCACACATAGCTCACCTACCTGGATGCTCGACTCAAGTGCATCCGATCGTCTCACAGGTGATGCAGGTATGTTATCTACTTACCGTCCGTATACTATCCCCTCAGCCATCACTGTTGCTGATGGATCCACTATCTCGATTGCGAGATTTGGCGCATGCTCCTTGAATTCATATATTTGTCTGTCGTCTGTAGCACATGTGCCTCGAAGTCCTTTCAATCTTCTCTCTATCAATAAGCTTACAAATGACTTCAACTGTATTGTCATTTTTACATCTTATGATGTTGTGTTTCAGGAGCGGATGACGAACCGGGAACTTGGTAGAGGCCAGCTTCGGGACGGGGTGTACATGTTTGATGGTCCGACATCAGTAGCCTGCACGACGCTCTCTGCTGGTGCATTGAACCTTCATTCTTGGTTGGGACATCCACCTACCTCCACCCTTCATCAGCTTTTTCCTGATATTAGTCTGCATGTTTCTTTTCATTGCGAGTCATGTAAATTTGCGAAACATCATCGCACATTATATATTCCTCGAGTGGTTACACGGGCCTCCAAACCCTTTGATTTGGTTCACTCAAATGTATGGGGTCCCCATGCCGTCTCGAGTCACTTATGGTATAAATATTATGTATCCTTCAATGTTTCTTTTCATTGCGAGTCATGTAAATTTGCGAAACATCATCCCACATTATATATTCCTCGAGTGGTTACACGGGCCTCCAAACTCTTTGATTTGGTTCACTCAGATGTATGGGGTCCCCATGCCGTCTCGAGTCACTTAGGGTATAAATATTATGATGATTTCTCACGTATGACATGGTTGTACCTTCTTCATGATCAGTCTGAGGTGTTTTCTACTTTTCATACTTTTTATCATGAGATTAATACTCAGTTCTCCACCTCCATAAATGTCTCTGCTCGGACAATGGACGGGAATATTTGTTCACTTCCTTTCAGCAGTTTCTCAAGGCTAAAGGCATCATTCATCAGACATCCTGCCCTGATACACCTCAGCATAATGGAGTGACCGAGCGTAAACATCGCCATATTCTGCAGACAGCTCGTGCCCTCTTATTCCACATGCAGGTGTCTCTTCTCTTTTGGGGGGATGTCATCCTTACTGCTACATACCTCCTAAATCGTCTTCCTTCTTCTATCCTTCAGAGGGAGACTCCTTTTCGGACTTTGTTCTCGTCCCTCGTTCCTCACTCACTTCCACTCCGTGTGTTTGAGTATCTGTGTTATGTTTGTGACACTCGTCTCAACCTCTCCAAGCTTTCTCCTAAATCCCTCCGTTGCATATTTCTCAGATATTCCTGCACTCAGCGCGGATATTGATACTTCTCTCCAGACTTACGGCAATATATTATCTCTGTTGACGTATCTTTTGTTGAGAGCTCTCTTTTCTCTCTTCCCTCTTCTCATCCAGACACCACCATCGATTATTGTCTTCCTCTAATCATCCACCCCCCTCTGGTGTCCCACCCTGATCACCGGTTTGGCCACTATCTACTCACGTCGTCCATCGAATGTGCCCCCTGTCCAGGCCGAGGACACCATCGTCCCAACTTCGTCTGATGCTCCTACTCTGGCAACACACGACTTGCCCATTGCAATACGGAAAGATACTCGTTCTTGCCAGAATACTCCTCTTTACACATCCTCATACAGAGGTCTTTCCTCTCTACACATCCTCATACATAGGTCTTTCCGCTCTCCATTAAAAGAAGGTGAGCATGATTTTACCATGTTGAGGAGAATTTGGAGAGGTCATCTTATGCCTTTACTCGACCAAGTATCTCATGAAAGAAAAAGAAGAAAATTGAGAAGGAAAACCTAGCAGAAATTGTTCTCAAAGCAACGAAGAACAGCAGCACCTGAATTCTCGATAGGAGGTGTTCATCGCACATGACAAGAAATGTAAATCTCTGTGGGTCAACTTTGTGACTCTGGTCTTGAGGTTACATTTAATCAGAAAGGGTGTCTGGTCAAAGGCCAAGATGAAAACACTCTTATGAGAGGGTGGAGAACTAACGGTAATCTATATCAGGTAGACGGTCATGAAAATACATGTCTCCTTACAATGGATAAAGAAAACAATTTCTGACATCGGAAATTAAGTCACATTCATCAACAAAGCATGGAAAACTTATCAAGCGAAGAGCTACAGTGGACATACCAAGTTTGAAGAGAGACTATGAAAAGACGTGATACTTGCATGCGGAGAAAAATGGTGCAGAATCATTATCGGCCAAAGAACAAGTGGGCATCCAATCTTCTTGATCTAGTCCACACAGACGTTTATGTGGTCCGATGAATATATCTGGAACATATGGAGAAAGATATTTCATTCTTTTCATCGATGACTATAGCAGAATGGTCTGTGTCATCCTTATGCAAAGCAAGAGAGAGGTCATGGAATGCATGAAGAGGTATTTGAGAAGTCGAAAATGAGATCGGACGCGCAATTAAGATATTGCGATCTGACAATGGAATAGAGTATACCTCTACTAAGTTTGAGAACTATCTTGAAAAACATGGCATAAAGCATGAAGTTCCATCCGTGAGAACTCCACAACAAAATGGATTTATTGAACGAAGAAATCAGACGGTAAACAATATGGTCAAAACATTACTCATTAAAGGTGGCATTTCTCGCCACTATTGGAAAGAGGCAGTATAGGTTGCAGTATACACTCAGAATCGAGCATTGCTAAGCCCTAGGAAAGAGAGTATCCCGTATGAACTGTGGTACGAAAGGAAGCCTTCATTGAAACGCTTTTTTCTTTGGAAGTAAGTGTTACATCCGAAACAGAAAAAGAAATCAAGGGAAGTATGGTGTTGCTGCAGATGAAGGAGTATTTCTAGAATACTCAATAAAGAGAAAGACCTACAAATGTTACAATTGTGGATAGTAGTGACGTCAAAATCATTGAGGAGAAATATGTAAAGAAATCTAAAGGCACAACCGCCAATGTTTTCTGTGAAATGAAAAAGAAATCGGTGCAACTCCAAAAGCTGTACAGAGTTGTGTGGATGATGAAGACTCTGAGGCCGAGTTAGAAGAGGAAGTCGTTGAAGATGAGCAATTTGTACCTCAAAAAAGAAACAGGAGAACAGAGGTTTGATGCATCCAATATAATCGGAGATGGATCCACACCAACACAGACAAGGAGAATGAGAAGCGTTGAACATGTGGCTCTGTTGTCGACAACAAAACCAACCTCATTTGAAGAAGCGGTGAAAGATGAATCATGGGTTAAAGCCATGAATGAAGAAATAGATCAGATCGATAAAAACCGGACTTGGGAGCTTGTTGAAAGACCAGAAAATCATAATGTGATTGGAACAAAGTGGATTTTCAAGAACAAATTCAATGAGCATGGCAATGTAATTAGAAACAAGGCACGCCTGGTTTCTAAAGGCTATTTCCATATTGAAGACGTTGATGTTGAAGAAATGTTTGCTCATGTAGCAACTGGAGTCAATCAAACTCTTTTTGGCTATGGCAATTCAAAGAGAACACAGAGTTCATTAGATGGATGTCAAAACAGCATTCTTAAATGGCATTTTCAAATAAGTTTGCATTGAACAGTCAGTGGGCTTTCAAATTAGAAATGATGAAACAAAGGTTTGCAAATTAAAGAAGACTCTATATAGTCTAAGACAGGCACCACGAGTGCGGTATGCTCGGATGGATTCATATTTGAAGAAGCTGCAATTCAAAAGGGGCGGTGTCGATCGAAATTTGTATACAGTTTATGGTACTTGTATACGTGGATAATATCAGAATAAATATTATCTTTGATGAAAGCAAGCATAAATTGACAAGTTTGCTAACCACATGAAATCAGAATTTAAAATGTCCATGATTAGTGAACTCACATACTTTCTAAGACTACAAGTGATACAGAAGAAGGAATACACTTTTATCTCTTAAGCAAAGTATGTCAAAGACCTGCTGAAGAAGTTCAAAGCGTGGGAAGCACAAGGATGGAAAATATATAGATCAGGAGGATTATTGGAAACTTTATTTGACTGCAACACGGCCAAATATCGTCTTTGCGACATGTTTAGCGGCTCGTTTCTAGAGTAACCTAAAAGAAGAGCATCTCACAACAGTTAAACGAATCATGAGGTATATCCAAGGTACACTCAATTTTAGTTTATTCTTTAATGGAGGAAAAATCATGAATTATCTGCATTTTCTGATGCAGATTGGACTGGAGATGTGGTGGATCGAAAATCTACAAGCGATGGTGTCTTTCTTTATCGGCAGTAAATGTGTTGGATGGCTGAATAAGAAGCAAGAAAGTACTTCACTTAGTACAGCAAAAGCAGAATATATCTCAGTGACCAAGGTTTACCCACAACTCCTATGGATGAAACGACAATTAGAAGATATCCGTGAAGATGTGAAGCTTATGGTGATATGTTGTGACAAAAAGAGTGCAATTGAGCTCACAAAGAATCCTATTAGCACTCTCATACCAAACATATCGAAATTTTGTATCACTTTATCAAAGAAAATATGGAACAAGGAATTATCGAACTTGAATATGTTAAAACTAACAAGCAAGTGGCGGACATCATGACTAAACCATTGGCCACTCCGGCTTTTGAGAAACACCGAATGAACCTCGGCATGCAGCCACCTCCCTCGGCTCGAGAAGGTTTGGAAGTCCCCCTCTCCCATTTGGTATCTAAATTATTATCCAGTGTTTCATGTTTGGCGGGTCTCTTTGGGTTTATTGTCAAAGGGGGGGAAATGACAGTGAAATTCAATGGAGACAACCTAGAATTAAAGTGTTCAACAAGTGGCGTCAGAGGGAAAGTCAAGGGGAGATAAGATCCGCGGGGAATGGCGTTTTGGAGTGTGATGGTGCTGGAAGACAGGGGACATTGGATTGAGGCCTGGCATGAGGCATAAAATGCTTTCTTGATCTCATGTTTTCTACACCGATCAATGCTCACATGAACTTAAGAGTGATGGATAAGTTGTTCTACTACTTTCAGAAAGTTTTGGAGGATGTGTGCGAAATTAATTTTCACTTTGAAATGTCAACAAACCCAGAGAGGGAGAATGCTAGAACCAAAGTGATTCGGGCTAGAGATTGTTGGTGTGGTGTTTGGTGTCAATCCATTCTAGGTTGATCAAGGAGTTTGAACACTAAGAGAGGTTGTTTAAAAGAAAATAGAATCCCGAAAGATGTTTGTTAACGGCGTTTTCCTACATTTGCTAAATTTTTAAGCATGAAAATTTGGAGTTTTGGGGGAAGTTGCGTGAAGGATTTGAGTAAAGGAACGCAAACAGCATAGCGCCAATGCAAACTGTTGGCATGAGGCATAGAATGCTCTCTCGATCTCGTGTTTTCTACACCGATCAATGCTCACATGAACTTAAAGTGATGGATGAGTTGTTCTACTACTTTCAGAAAGTTTTGGAGAATGTGTGCGGAAATAATTTTCACTTTGAAATGTCAACAAACCCAAAAGGGGAGAATGCTGGAATCAAGGTGATTCGGGCCGAAGATTGCTGGTGTGGTGTTTGTTGTCAATCCATTCTAGGTTGATCAAGGAGTTTGAACACTAAGAGAGGTTGTTTAAAAGAAAATAGAATCCAGAAAGATGTTTGTTAATGGCGTTTTCCTGTGTTATTCTGGCCACATAGCGGGTTTGCGAACCGTGAAGGAGTTGATGCGAAGTCGCAAAGGAAGTTCGCGATGGATTAGTTTCGTTTGCTGGGAAAGACGGTAATTTGGAGCGATCCGGCAAAGGAGGCGTCGCACAGAGAAGGTGCAATGCAAACCCGCATCGCATGTGTTGTTTGTGACAGGTGATGATGTTTTTGAAAGACTGCGTAGGATCGACCACATAGCATTTACGCCGATTCGCAAAGGGGCTTAAGTAGAATTCCATTGTTAAGCGAGTTTTGCGGATATATTTACCTATAAATACCACACAGTTTACATCATTAAGAATCAAAGAGATGATTAAGAAGATACAGAGTTAGGTCGGAAAATCTAAGAAGTTGGGGAGTTCACGAAGTGGAGCCCAAACCGCATGGTAGGTTTAGCTCACGAAGGAGGTTCTGCAAAGCATTCCGCGAAGGGGGTTGTGCGAAGCAGTTCACGAAGCGTTGTACCACGTAGCGTCGTGTAACTCATGTCGCGTGAAGGGTGTTCTACGAAGCAAATTCGCGAGGTGCAGTACCATGCAGCGAAAGGCTTTTCGTGTAGCACAAAAGGTGGCTCGTGAGGCATAGGGTGCAGTGAACAGTGTACCGCGTAACACAGATTTCTTGGCAGTTTTTGGGTTCGGCTTTTTACACAACTATATTCAGTGATTATTCTAAAGATCGAGGAGAGCATAGGAGCATCATATTCTGGCATTCATGATGCAACATATTCAGTAAATATCTGATGATAAGTGAGCGACCTTCAAGTCGATAAACTGAGACAGACTTCATCCACAGCAGTGTTCAAGGAGTCGACGGAAGTGATATGAAGTGATATGAGGGTGGCAATGCGTTGTCCCTGAATACATTGTAAAGGCAGTGCGCCAGCCATGAAGTCGTAGTAACCGAACAATTGTAATCCACAAAATCTAGTGAAGCTTAGTGGATTCTGGTACGACAAACATATCGTCGGCATATGCTCTTTGGACCAGTCCTTAGTGCCGAACTAAGTAAAACTGTTACGTTTTGTTTAATTTCTGCATTTGTGTGTTCAATGAATGCATGCAGGTTTAAAACTTTAATGAGTTTCTATCAGCACAGGGACAAGATCTTTTAAATAAAAGAAAAGTTTTCTTCAAACCATACAGTGATTTATTTAACAGGCATACCTAGTTGGACTTGAATTCATTCATAAAACCATCAAGAGGCTTCATATATAACTTCTCATCAATGTCGCCATGAAGAAAGCCAGTTTTAACATTAAACTGCTCGATATGAAGGTCATGATAAACAAAAAAATGAAGCAGTAAACGAATAGATGAATGTTTCGCAGCAGAAGAGAAAATATCAGAATAATCAATTCTCTCGCGTTGAAGGAATGCCTCGCTACTAACCTTGCCTTATACTTAATTCTCATATCTCCAGTGTTTTCTTCTTTCTTTTGAAAATAAACTTACATTGATGAGAAGTTATATGTGAAGCCCCTTGATAGTTTTATGAATGAATTCAAGTCCAACCAGGTATGCCTGTAAAATAAATCACTCTGATTGGTTAGCAGGTGCTAAAGTGATTGGTTACTTAACAGGCATACCTAGTTGGACTTGAATTCATTCACAAAACTATCAAGAGGCTTCATATATAACTTCTCATCAAATGTCACCATGAAGAAAGCCAATTTTAACATCAAACTGCTCGATATGAAGGTCATGATAAACAAAAAAATGCAGTAAACGAATAGATGAATGTTTCACAGCATAAGATAAAATATCAGAATAATCAATTCTCTCGCGTTGAAGGAATCCCTCGCTACTAACCTTGCCTTGAACTTAATTCTCATATCTCCAGTGTTTTCTTCTTTCTTTTTGAAAATAAACTTACAACCAATCACTTGAGCACCTGCTAACCAATCACTTTAACACTTGCCAGTTTGTTAACGATGGACCAGGTATGGTTTTTTCTTAAGGAGTTCATTTCATCATTCATAGCAGCAATCCAGTGTTTGGAATCACTGTCATTAACTGCCTGTTTATAGGTTTGGGGATCCTCGGTTATAAAATCCTGGGCAATGTTAAAAGCAAAAGAGACCATATTGGAATGGCCATAACGAGCAGAAGGCCTAATGACCCTCCAAGTTCTATCCCTAATAAGCTGGTCGTCATTGGCAATATTAGAGGGCTCACTGCCCGACTCATAATCAGAGATGAGGTGGAGAGGGCTCAATAGGAGCTTTAAACTAGGTTGGTTGTCTAGTCTCAGCATCCTCGGTTTGAGGTGCATTGCCACTGTTTTCAGTGGGAGACTTGGACTTCAAAGAAACTGACTCATGGAATATAACATCACGGATAATTATACATTTTTGATAGCCTGGTTTATCGACCCAGCTTATAGCCCTTGACTCATTCAGGATAGCCTATGAATATGCACTCAAGTGCTTTAGGTTCCAGCTTATCGTTTTAATGTGGGCATAGGCTGAACATACAAATACCCACAAATGATTATAAAGAGGTCGATTGCACCACATTTCTTCTGGAGTTTTAAATTGATTGGCTGTAGAAGGACATCTGCTAATGAGATAAGGTCCAGTAAGATTTGGGCATGCCCAAACATGCAAGCATGCTGCGGACCCACATCAAAATAGTGCGGTTCATTCGCTTGGTCAGACCGTTCTATTGGGGAGTATCCCTAGCGGCGCGACGTCAGATGATGTCTTGAGACTCACAAAATTGAATGAAATCAGATGACAAGTATCTAGACCATTATTAGTTTTCATTGTTCTAATCTTTTTTTTCCGGTTTGGTTTTTGTTATTGGTGAATTCCCCTTACCTCAATGTGAGGCGGAGACATTCTTTTATAGATGAGGAGAACAAATTACAAGGAGGGTAAGTCCGATGTGGGACTCAGAAATACCCATTAAACTTAAATGGGGTCCAACACTCCCCCTCAAGCTGGACATGCCCAGATTGGATTGAGTCCCACAAAGAAAAAAGATGACAAGACACAAAGACCATCTCATACTCCCCTCAAGTTGGGCCATGGATGCTGTGAATACCCAGCCTGGTAGTGAGAGTCAAGGCGAGCTCCTGGGAGGCCTTTGGTGAAGATGTCGGCAAGCTGATCTGCCGTCAGAATATGGCCAAAGCTGATATGTGATTGCTCCAGATGGTGGCGAAGAAAGTGGCAGTCCACCTCGATATGCTTCGTCCGTTCATGGAAGACGGGATTCGCGGCAATCTTTGTGGTTGCCTGATTGTCACACCAGATATGAGCAGAGGTTTGTGCCGGGAAGCCGAGCTCATGGAGGAGATGACGAAGCCAGAGGATCTCAGTGGTGACCGTGGTCATGGCGCGGTATTCGGCCTCTGCACACGATCTGGAGACAACAGTCTGCTTCTTGCTGCGCCAGGAGATGAGGTTATCGGCGAAGAACACGGCGAATCCCGAAGTAGACTTGCGGGTAGCGAGGCAACCTGCATAGTCCGCATCACAGAAGGCCTCAACATCCAAATGAGCATGATGGGAGTACTGAAGGGCACGTGCGGGGTCTTTCTTGGTGTATTTGGCAATGCGGAGGACAACATCCCACTGAGATCTGGTTGGATGCTCCATGAACTGGCTGACTTTGCCAACGGCGCAGGCAATGTCTGGTCACGTCATGGTGAGGTAGTTAAGTTTACCCACCAAACGTCGACAGCTCTCGGGATGAGGAAATGGTTCCGAGTCAGTATGGAGAGAGCGTTCCCCAGACTCAAGAGGAGTGTCCACTGCAGTTGTTGTGCTCAAACCTGCATCCTGCAAGATATCAAGAGCATACTTGCGTTGGCAGAGAGAAATAGTGTCCTTAGAACGAGAGACCTCGATGCCAAGGAAGAAGGTGAGAGGACCAAGATCTTTGGTGTGAAAGTGGTGGTGAAGATGCGCCTTGAGGTTGGCGATTCCTGTGGAGTCGCTCCCTGTGATGATGATATCATCCACATAGACCACCAAGATGATACAGCCAGCAGGAGTCGTTCTGTAAAAAACTGTGTGATCCTTCATACTTCGAGAGAGGCCAAAATCAGTGACCACGGTGCTGAAGCGGCTGAACCAAGCACGAGGAGATTGCTTGAGGCCGTACAGAGAGCGGCGGAGTCGACAGACTTGAGACTCGACGCCGGAGGCACAAAAGTCGGGTGGCTGTTGCAGATAAACTTCTTCCTCAAGAAAGCCATGGAGGAAGGCATTCTTGACATCCAGCTGATTAAGATGCCAACGATGATGTGCCGCCAGAGAGATGAATAATCGAACGGAGGTCATCTTGGCCACTGGAGATAATGTATCAAAATAGTCCACCCCATAAGTTTGTGCAAAGCCCTTAGCCACAAGGTGGGCTTTGAGTCGATGGAGAGTGTCATCGGGATTTAGCCGGACAGTGTAAATCCATTTGTTGCCAACCGCCTGTTTGCCTGGTGGAAGGGGGACAAGTTCCAAAGTATGATTTTCTTCCAGAGCCTGCAATTCATCCCGCATTGCTGCTAGCCACCCCGGGTGAGACTTGGCATCACCAACGGTTCGAGGAATCGATATTGTCTCCAGAGCTGACAGACCCCTGTATGAAGATACAAATAAAGGTGTACTCTGGCACGAACGACTACCTTTCCGGAATGCAATGGGCAAGTCGTCTAGTGCCGGGGCAGGAGCATCGGACGAAGCGGTGACGATGGTGTCATCAGCCGGGACAGGGGGTACAGGCAATGGGCGACGAGAGTAGACCGCACCAAAATGGTGATCAGCAGCAGCAGGGGGAGACACTAGTGGAGGGTGAATGATAAGGGGAAGACAATCATCAATGTCAGTGTCTGGATGGGGAGAGAGATATGAAAAAGGAGAGCTCTCAACAAACGATACGTCAGCAGAGATGATATACCGCCGTAGGTCCGGAGAGAAGCAGCGATAGCCGCGCTGAGTATGGGAATAGCCGAGGAATATGCAGCGGAGGGATTTAGGAGAGAGTTTGGAGAGACCGGGTCGACTGTCACGGACATAACAGAGACATCCAAAGACGCGCAAGGGAAGGGAGTGGGGAGGGAGAGAGGAGAACAGAGTCCGAAAAGGAGTCTCCCCCTGAAGGATAGAAGAAGGGAGGCGGTTAATGAGGTGGGTAGCAGTCAGGATATCATCGCTCCAAAAATTGAGAGGCACCTTCATGTGGAATAGGAGGGCACGAGCAGTCTCCAGAATATGGCGGTGTTTCCGCTCGGCCACTCCATTCTGCTGAGGTGTATCGGGGCAAGATGTCTGGTGAATAATGCCTTTATCCTTGAGAAACTGCTGAAGGGTGGAAGATAAATATTCTCATCCATTGTCAGAGCGGAGACATTTCAGCGAGGTTGAGAATTGAGTACGAATTTCATTGTAGAAGGTCTGAAAGGTAGAACACACTTCAGACCGATCACGAAGAAGGTATAGCCAGGTCATGTGGGAGTAGTCATCAATAAAGGTAATATAATATTGGTACCCGAGCTGGCTAGGAACCCTGCAAGGACCCCATACATCGGAATGAACAAGGTCGAAAGGATTCGCGGCACGCGGGTCCAATCGAGGTACATATGTCACCCGATGATGTTTTGCAAACTTGCAGGGTTCACAATGGAATGAAAGATTAGGACTAAATTGGGGGCAAAGTTTATGTAGTACGGAAGCCGATGGATGACCAAGGCGAGAATGAAGGTCAAGGGCACGGGTTGAGGTGGATGGGCAGGCAAGAGGGTGTGGGATATCGAGTATGTACACCCCAGCCTGAAGATGACCTCGACCAAGTTCCCGATTCGTCGATCGCTCCTGAAACACAACACCAGAAGATGTAAAAATAGCAGCACAGTTTAAATCTTTGGTGAGTTTGCTGATGGAGAGAAGATTAAACTGGCTGTGAGGAACGTGAGCAACTGAATGCAGACTAATAGACGGGGTCAAAAGGCATGTGTCAAAGCCCACAATGGGGATTGTTGATCCATCGGCAACAGTGATTGGAGAAGCACTAGTCGATGGATGGTAGGTAGTGAACGTACCAAAATCCCCGGTGAGATGTTGAGACGCACCGGAGTCAAGCATCCAGACTGACGGCCGATGAGATAGGCAGGCGGTGGAGCTATCGGTCTGAGCAATGGTGGCTGGATAAGAGGGTCGATGCTCAGGACGGGGTCGGGAAACCGCTGGAGGCGGACCGAGAGACCGCATCGGATGCAGGAGCCGAGAAGCGTCGGGAGACTGTCCGGTCAAACGTCGTCGGGAGTGCCGCGGGAGGGCGGGGCCGGATGACCGCATTGGATCCAGAAAACAGGAAACTCCTGGATTGCGAGAGGAAGCACCAGACTGGAGGGCCACAGTCGCCTGAAGGGAGTCGCGGCTGGACAGAGGCGGGGCTAGGGTGGGGTTGCCTGGCGGGAGAACGACCGAAGGCACCGCGAGGTGAGTGGTCGGCCTGGATCTGCTGTCGGTGGTCGTGGGCAAGCCTGGTGCTGGTACAGCTGAAGGAGAGCGCCGACCTAAGGGGCAGTCGACGGAGCGGCTTCGAGCTGGAATGCCAGGGAGCTCCGGCACTGGGCAGAGGTCACGTCTGGCTGTAGCGGAGGTGCACCGGACAGAACCGGGAGGAGGGCGGCCGGATGAGGCGTCGCCGGGCGGGGCTGGCATTGACGGGGCCGGTGGGAGGAGACGCCGGGAGCCGCACCTGGAGCCGGGAGCCGCGCCGGGAGTCGGGAGTCGCGCCGGGAGCCGGGGCGAGGGGGCCATTGGGCGAGGGTGCCGGGGCGAGGGCCCCGCTGGGCGAGGGCGTCGCTGGGCGAGGGTGTCGGGGCGAGGCCGCCGCTGGGCGAGGGCGCCGAGAGGGGAGCCGCGCCGGGAGAGAGGGCCACCGAGAGGGGAGCCGCGCCGGGAGAGAGGGCCGCCGGGAGAGAGGGTCGTCGGGAGGGGAGGCGCGCCGGGAGAGAGGGGAGCCGGGAGGGGTGCCGCGCCGGGAGAGGGGGCCGCCGGGAGGGGAGTCGCGCAAGAGAGATGGCCGCCGGGAAGGGCAAGGCCTGAGGGGAGAGAGGCGGGGCCGGACAGAACCGAGAATCCGCTAGGAGGGAGGGTCGAGATTAAGATCTCTCTGATACCATGTTATTGGTGAATTCCCCTTACCTCAATGTGAGGCGGAGACATTCTTTTATAGATGAGGAAAACAAATTACAAGGAGGGTAAGTCCGATGTGGGACTCAGAAATACCCATTAAACTTAAATGGGGTCCAACAGTTTTCAACAGAGGATTTTCAGGTTTTCAATGTATCAAACACATCAAATTTATTTTTGAGGATATAGATCTTGTCTTTTCAAGAAAAATCATCTATAAAAGTGACAAGATATGAGCCTCCACCGTGGGAAGGAGTACTCCACAGGTCAGAGTGAACATACTCCAGTGGTTCATTAGCTCACTCTCTTGGATTTACCCAATATACAATCCTCACAAAAAGATTATTAGGTGTTGTGTCACTAAGAAACCCCTCTTTAATTAACTCCTCCAGACCCTTAGAGCTAACATGCCCTAACCTCCTATGTCATAACATAGCATTGTCACCGTTAGTGACATGTGTCACCCAACCGCTAC
Source organism: Viscum album (assembly GCA_963277665.1). Taxonomy (NCBI): domain Eukaryota; kingdom Viridiplantae; phylum Streptophyta; class Magnoliopsida; order Santalales; family Viscaceae; genus Viscum; species Viscum album. The sequence goes on along the minus strand of OY728158.1, from coordinate 1,262,080,557 downwards.
AATGGGTTTTCCCATCTAACACATAAATCCCATTAGCTAGAGAACCACTAATGACGGTACTAGAGCCTTTGGAAGGAACACCCCGAGTCTAAGACCCACTTATCTGACATATCATGCTTAGATACATTTAGAACCTCAGCATTGTCATATCCGGCATCTACAAACAGGGAGTGATCATCAGGTTCATCGGGTTTTTGTTTTTGTTTAGGCTTGCGGCATTCTGGACTTCTGTGACCAGGCTTGCCACAGTTATAACAAGTGACCTGTTTTGACTTGGACTTAGACCGACTACGCCCAGCTGGGTTATGGTTCTGATTCTTTTCATTACCTTTGCGATTATCTTTCTTTTTACCCTTATAATCCGACCAACACTAGTGTGCAAACTTTATGCCTCGGACTTGACCTTGGGTTTGGTATGAAGTTCTTTAGAAAGTAAGGCAAACTTGACCTCTTCAAGAGTTGAGGATTCACGGCCATATATCATAGTCTCAAAGAGTGTTTTATATGAATTATCTAGAGAAAGAAGCAGAATGATAGTTTGATCATCATCAAGAGCTTTAACATTAATGTTGGATAAGTCGAGCATTATTTTATTAAATTCATCAAGATATGCTCTGATAGGAGTACCAGGACGCATTTTGAAGGTAAACATTCTATGCATCTTATACAAACGACCAACTAAGGATGCGGGCATGTATAATTTCTCTAGTTTTAACCAGATACCAACAGCGGAAGATTCATATGCAACTTCTCTTAAAACATTATCACCTAAATATAATAACAGAGAACTATGAGCCTTAACTAAAACATCAATAGGCACATCTTAATAGGTGGCAGTGGCCTTTCCATCAGCCGACTGACCAATGATGGGTTTCATGGGTCTGTGAAGGGCATCGATGAGCCCCAGTTGGACAAGCAAGGCTCTTATATTGATTCTCCAAAGATTGAAATCATTATCATCAAACTTTTCTATTTCGTGCTTAGTAGGTGTCATTGCCTTATTCAAAGGCTCTAATACCAATTGTTGGGGACAAAATTGAGAGGTATACCCCCACGCAACGGCTCAGAACCAACGGGATATGCGATTAGTAAAGCGATTAGTTTTTACTAGGTTCGCGTAAATAGAAAATAAATGAACAGACAAAGACGAAGGTCGCAAGAGAAGCGAGGTTTGGCGAGTCAAGATGAGAGAATCCAAGAACAAAGAAAGAAAAACAAAATCAGTGGACACGCTTATTTAACGTGCTTCGGACCGATTTGGTCTCACATGCATGATAAGAACACCACTCACGCAATTTTATTTATGCTCAAGAAAATGAATTACAAGAGACAATCAAAACAAAACAGATCAACAACAAAAGAACAAAAACAAAAATACCTGAAGCAGCAAGAAACCGAAAAGGGTAACTAACAGACCAATAAGCTTACCACTGACTGGCTAGCCTTCACGGAAGCTTCGAGTGAAGAAGTCCTTGCTTCTCGATCTGAGGATATGCACAGACAACGTTCCTCACTGGATGCGAGCACTGGATCTCCGCCAGTCACTACACCGGGATCGGTTCGGCTCTACAACATGTTGCGGAAACATCAGGAGTCACAGCGACGGAGGTTTGCAAATGAAGAAAAGACAAAAACAGAAGAAGAAGAAGATGATGATGAACACGGGCACAGCGATTTACGTGGTTTGGGAAAAATATCTACGTCCACGGAGAGGCAGAATCACATCACTATAATTCGGGAGCACAATTACAAGGAGATCAGAGTTTCACACAAAAAAAACTGATAGAGACCATGTATGCCACTTGGAGAGAGGGTTGTTCGAAGGAATATTATATGGAATATGCTGTGGGCCTCAAGGGAATATTCTGGGGAATATTCTTAGTTGGTTAGGGAGGGAGATTATAAATAAGGGTGGAGGGTGAAGGTGAGGGCATCCTGAAGTTTATGAGTGAAGTAGGCTGCTTAGTGCAGATCGGTCTTTGGCTTGGGCAGGTTGAGGGCGATTCCCCTACCTGAGATTCTCTTCCTCCTCCCACTATTTATCTGTTCTTCCCCTTTTGTTGATGTTATATTCCTCCTAACTACCCTCTCTCCAAGTGGCATACATGGTCTCTATCAAAACCCTAGCTCGAATGAGCAAATAAAGAAAACGAAGCATTGTGCCACCAAACGCACAGTAAATTCATTGTACTACAGTGAACGGTGGTTGGAAGTCTGCACTGCTACACTGTTGCGACCACCCAAGTTCAAGCTGCTACAGTGGTCGGTGGCAATAAGTCTGCAAAGATACAATACCGTTGTCTCTAAAATCCAAGATGCTACAGCAACCATGCCAATGTCTGCACTGCTACAGTGCCCTAGCAATGTCGCCTTGTCAACTCTGCTACAATCGGTCAGAGTTGCTATAGTTCTCCAAAATTTGGATCGGGCACCTTCTGCCCCCGGACCCCCGAAATAAGGGCACGTTGCCCCCTGCAACTCCCAACCAGCTCACCGCGGGCGAGAGTTGCAGTCTGGTGTACAGTATGGGCCAGTAGCATTCAGCCCAGCAACATCCAAACGGATCGAGGCTACACCAATCCAACACAACAGTGCAACTGAATCAAAGGTCCTCCACGAACGACGTACAAGCAGCTGCTCAGGAAGAAAATCTAAGCGTTTCTTCCGATCATGCTCTAGGGTTATCTCTTAATCTCAAAGGGCAAACGCGGGATTGGAATGTCGAAGGGTTTTCCCACTCGAATGGTCGAAAGGACAGCGCCAAGGAGTAAATGCGTCTGTGTGAGTGCAACGACCGAGGAGCAGCGTAACAGCCCCAGCAAAGTGCAGCAGTCACGTGGATAGCCCGGATGAGCCCAAGCAATGAGATTCATCAATGGCTCAAATGAGCCCGGGACAACAAACAGAGGATTCACGCGAGGGCGAGTGAACGGCCCAGCAACATGTCAAAGGCCCAGGTAAGCAACCCAGCACGAGAGAAGAAACCGGCCGTATAAAAGCCCTACATAAAAACCAATATTTAAAATGAGCAAACAAAACAATGCATGAGAATTACAAAAATATAAATGGTAGATTAACAAAAGAACATGTTGGGGACAACGTTGAGGCGTACGCCCCAAAGAAATAGCCAAGGATCCACGGATATGCAATTGGGTTCAATTAAGTCTTTGAAATTGTTAAACCCTGTTTTTATTATTCTGGGCATTTCTGAGTCCCACATCGGAATACTCCTCTGTGTATTCTTTTTCTTAATCTATAAAAGAAGGCCTCCGCCTCACCTTGAGGTAAGGAGATTTCCTCTTCTACATGGTATCAAAGGGTGCTCTCTAACCCGAACCCTCCCTCCTTTTTTATCTCTCCCGTCTAGGGTTGCCAGAAAATCCTGCGGATTCCCGATTCTATCCAGCAGGCCTCCTACGGCTTCCCCCGGCCCCGTCTGCTCGCGCGCCCCCTGTGGAACTCCCCGGCCCTGCCTCCGGCGGCTTTCCTCGGCCCCGCCTGCTCGCAAGCCACCTACGGCCTCCTGGCTTCAACCGGCCCCACCTCCCTGCGACCTCTCGCTGCGATCTCCAGGCCTCCGCAGGTTCTCCCGCTTGACGACTGGCTCATCTCTCCCGGCATCTCCCGTTCGCTGCGACCTCCTACAATCCGACCGACTTCCCTGCAGATTCCCGGCCACTGCCTCTGATGAGGTCTCTTGGACTCCCCGCCCTCCCCAGCACTCCCCGGCCCGCCTTCAACGCAGTCGCCCAGCTTCCCCCGCCCTCCTCGGTGATTCCCGGACCGCCTCTAACGCGGTCTCCCGGCCCCCGCCCTCCTCGGCGGTCTCTCGGCCCGCCTCCTGCGGATTCCCGGCCCCCGCCTGAGCAACCGTCCTCTTCTCCGGCCACAATTGCTCAGTCTAATGGCTCTACTGTCTGTATATCTCATCGGCCGCTAGCTTGTATGCTCGACTCCGGTGCGTTCGAACATCTCACAGGTGATTCTGGTATGTTCACTACCTACAATCCGTCTACTAGTGCTTCTACAATCACAGTTGCCAATGGATCAACAATCCCCATTGCAGGATTTGGCACATGCCTTTTGACCTTGTCTATTAGCCTATTTTCAGTCGCTCATGTTCCTCATAGCCTGTTTAATCTTCTCTTCATCACCGAAAGCGACTCTGCTGGAATCGCCCACCTCAAGGGGCATCTTCACCATCACTTCCACACCAAAGATCTCAGCCCTCTCACATACTTCCTTGGCATCGAGGTCTCTTGTACTCTGGACACCATCTTCCTCTGCCAACAGAAATTTGCGTTGGATATTTTGCAGGATGTTGGGCTGACACAGGCCACCGTTGTTGACACTCCTCTTAAGCCTGGGAAACGATCTCTCTATTACTTCTCGGAACCGTATTCACACCCAGAGCGGTACCATCGGCTGGTGGGCAAACTCAATTATCTCACCATGACTCATCCCGACATAGCCTGCGCTGTTGGCAAAGTGAGCCAATTCATGGAACATCCGACCACCTCTCAGTGGGATGTTGTCCTTCGCATCGTCAAATACGTCAAGAGAGATCCTGCCTGTGGTCTTCGCTACTCCCACCACGCTCATCTGAATATTGAGGCCTTCTGTGATGCTGACTATGTCGGTTGTCTTGTTACCCGAAAATCTACTTCTGGCTTTGTCGTGTTCTTGGAAGGCAACTTCATCTCTTGGCGCAGCAAGGAACAGACTGTCGTCTCCCGATCCAGTGCGGAGTCTGAGTACCGTGCCATGGTCATCGTCACTACGGAGATCCTTTGGCTTCGACATCTCCTCCAGGAGCTTGACTTTCCTCCATAGACATCTGCTCATATCTAGTGTGACAATTAGGCAGCCACCAAGATTGCTTCGAATCCCATCTTCCATGAACGCACGAAGCATATCGAGATGGACTGCCACTTTCTTCACCACCACCTGGAGCACAATCATGCCAGCTTTAGCCACATCCCGACGGCGAACCAGCTTGTTGATATCTTCACCAAAGGCCTCCCAGGGGCTCACCTGGCCTCGCTCAGTTCCAAGCTGGGCATCCATAGCATCTGCGACCCAGCTTGAGGGGGAGTTTGTCTGGTCATGTCTGATGTCATCTTTCTTTTGTGGGACTCGTGGTCCAAGTTGGGCATGTTCAGCTTGAGAGGGAGTGTTAAACCCTGTTTTTATTATTCTGGGTATTTCCGAGTCCCACATCGGAATACTCTGTATTCATCTTTCTCAATCTATAAAAGAAAGCTTCAACCTCACCTTGAGGTAAGGAGATTTCCTCTTCTACCAAAATCAAAAAAATTATCGTGATTACAGTTATCGAAATTACAGACAGATCATGAATGCGACGATTCAAGATGAGTTTGAGCGGCAGTATATAAACAAAAACCAAATTTGAAAGAAAAAACGAGAAAGCGGAAAAGATAAACACGCGATTTAACGTGCTTCGACCCGTTTTGGACCTACGTGCACGGTAAGAACATCGCCCGCACACACGCGTTTTCTTAAGCTCAAAACAAACAAAATGATGCGAAAACGTCAGGAGTTGCAATGATAGAACAACGATTCGGAGAAGAGTAAAAGGGAAGAAAAAAAACATAACGACAACACGAGGATTCGGCCCAAACATCCAAACGGGATAGGGCTACACCAATCCAACACAGAATACAAGATACAGTCCAGGGATATGAGCAACGAAATATGAAAGCACCAAAAAGGTAGATCTTTGAAATAAAGGATCGAAGATGTAAGTACTTACAAGGCCCAACAGTGTTCAACTGTCCGGCGGTCCTGTTCTCTCTACGCACCCTCGAAGGTGGCTTTCTGGGCTTGTCCACACGCACTAGGATGCACTTCGTCTGGATCCCCACCGGAGGACAGAAACAAAATGAATGAGTCGAGTAAATCCTTGAAGAGACAGTCGTGTGGGGGTGATAAAGTCCCCTAACACACCGCAGGTGGCCAAAATGACCCGGGCGAATAAGAGGATGCCATGCAGTGTCCGCCGAATGAAACAAACAGCCCAACTGACGAAGAACGAACACCTGGATGCCAAGGATTGAAAGGGCGGTGTTGATGATCGACGGCCAGGAGTTATCCTGAGGTGGATCAATGGCATGGCAAGTGAGAAGGACGAGTGGCCCCAATTACGTGTAAGAGAGCATTTAAGAAGAAGTATCGCCAAGCACAGTTGGAAAATCAAGAGTCAATTTGCGATCTAGCTCCTCTTAATGCTAGAGTTCTTGAAGCTCTCAGACATTTATCTGTTGCAACTCAAGATCCTACCCTCCCATTATCAAATTATCGTAGTAGCAGTAATTCTGAAACTCCCCATCGGACACTATTATGAAGGCTTGCTTCATGACAATTCGATCAATTTAGATAACCTATCTCTAGATAAGAGTCGCGACAACCCTCTATGTGGCCAGAAGACCAAGGAGCAAGAGTATTTATCCCTTACTGTAATCCACCATGGTGGTCCTCCCCATGATGGCATTCGCTGCGAAAGTTCTCTCTGCAGCAGTGTTTCGCATTATCAAGATAATTCTCCAATTGATAATGTAGTGATGAGAAAACCCTCTTATCTTGAGGCACTTGTCAACATAAGGTCAGTCATGTCTGATGCCTTTTTACTAACAGGTGAAATACTTTCTCAACAAGAAAACAGCGCAAGGCGACGGTCATTCTCCGAACCTCCCTTGGGTCATTTTGTCACGACCCCCTCCCCACAAAGTGTACCCCTCCTGGGCCGACAATGTGAGAAGGGAGATAATGACCCCCGAGTCCCGCCTCCAGTAGGCCCCAGGTTGGCGACTAGCACCGAGGGTATAGTAACACACAAATGGGAGACATTACCCTCTAAGAGAACACATGCGGAAGAGAGAAATAAGATAGACACCAACCAACTCCCACTCAGAACTGAAATATAAAAGAAACCCAAATACATATATGAAATGTCATGCAAAAGTACTACAACTGAACGGGAAAACTACAAATACCCAAAAGAAAGTAAAACGACAGCAACCACAAGCCCGAACAGCTCCTCCAACCACAAGCTAGTAGTAACCAGCTTGATCTCCAACCTGCTCCAAGTGACCTGAAAAACGTAGGGTGAGTATAACAGTACTCTGTAGGATCCTCCCCGAAACCTCTCGTGCAAAAGTAAAGAAAGCATGCTAAAGCACAGTGAACAACAAGTGAAACTAACTCGTCACCTAAACAGGTATACTAAGTTCTCAACCTCACCATGGCTACTCTCACCAATTAACGCATACAAAAATATATCATATAATAAAGGATATCAAGGGTACCCCTGTTGGATTGGTGTTGCCCGATCCGACACCGACAGGCACTGTAGCGGTGCGGACTTCGGGGTCAACTTTACTGTAGCGCTTTTGACAAAGTCAGCCGTCGTTCACTGTAGCGACGCGGACCACTTTTTGAATAGTAATCGTCTTCTCCATTTGTTTTATAGCCCATTTCGGGCTAGGGTTTCATGTTGGAAATCCTCTGTAATTTTGTGCTCCCGAATCATAGTGAAATTCTGCCTCTCCCGTGGACGTAGGGATTTTTCCCGAACCACGTAAATCGCCGTGTTCATTGTTGTTTTTCCTTCTTTCGTTTTCTCGTTTTCTGTCGTTGTGTCTCCCGGCGATTCCGCAACAACCCCGCTACTACTTCCCCACTGGTTTGCCGCTTCGCCCCAACGACATACGTTCTGTGCATCTCTCTCCAAAGGCTTGCCCGCAGACACCTGGGCTAAGCTCCACAATCTGCACCACGTGCACCACAAAGGCTTGCCCGCAGACACCTGGACTAAGCACCACACCATCCTCACAACCAAAAGTAACCAGGTAGTTTCTGGGAGCCACCACAGCTCGCATAACGTGTATCATACGTCGGGTATTATACCTCAAGCCATTACAACCCATACACCGAGTAAGGATCCTCAAGCCATCACAGCCTATACACGTTACACCTATAGTAGTCCATAGGATACTATATCCAGAATATATATGTGTGAATAACCACAAGCCATTACAGCCCTCTACACACATATATGGGGAAAACTAACCGTTGTGCCTAATGGCACTAGTATCTACCAAGAGAAGAGAGCGGGGTCAAAGGGGGTAGTCAGTCATTCATCCTCCCACCAGAATGTTGGGGAAAACACCCCCCCAGGGCTCAGAATCCCCGGGATGTCAGTTGCCCTTACTGACAGGGTGGAGTAGCGTATAGAAACACAAAAAGTACAGAATATATTATAACTCACAACCACACTATGGGCATAACCTAGTCTTAGACACGACTGCAGCTAACGTCTCTCAGACTCCGGGCTGCCACTTCTAAGACTAGGTATCTTATAAGCACACAACCATTTTAAGGGCTTTATTAGATTACTTCATCCCCTTTTTATCAATTTCACTGTACGTTAATTAATTCTTCGAACATTAATTAACCAAGAACAATTCCACATTAAGTTCCATTAACATCACATCCAAAAACCATTGTCCCTTCAAAAGTTCTCAACCTCATCATTAAGTTTCATAAACTCCAACCCCATGGGTTAACATCATTTATTCAAACATTCATTACAGAATTACTTTTCCATATTCCCAGGCATTCTAGAAAAGCAACCCATGCTACTAAACACAAGGGGGCTCAACACGGTGAGTAGACGTACTACCCGTCGAGTCTTTGCCGCCTATAGCAAGAGCGTAGACCCATTCTCCCTTGAGAGGCTAAACGCGGAAAGCACGTGGCATACCCCGTGTGTCTTCGCCTCCTTCGGAAGAAGGGTAAGCAAGACCAGCTGCCTTGAGCAGTGGGGAAAAGTAAAGCAGATAAACAACCAAGAATCAACAAGCATCCAACAATCACATTCATCCCATTCCATCATCCCCGGTGTCCTCCCTGACACCCACATGCATAAACCGATGCATCTCACCACTCTAGGCGTCATCCGCTGCCACAACCACAAGGCCTTCATGCCCCCACATATCACAACACCCTCCCAGGGTCACATCACCGCACAAGCAGCAAGAAAACAAACATCACATCAATTTGGGCTCTTGGCCCTTTAACAAGGCATCCGGCCTTCAAACAACAAGCACCAATAGATTTCAGGTTTACCAACCAACTGAATTAAACACATACATCGGCATCAATTTGATTAACATCAATTTGGATCAACAACCACAACAACAACCGGATTCGTTTACATGTCTCTTTATCTTTAGCCAATTAATTATCAATTAAATTCCGGCTTTATGTTCTTTATCAATTTCATCAAGAACCCCATGCTAACAAGCAAGGCATAGATATCACACTATCTAGCAAATCAAGAGGCAAACCGTTATCACAGTACAAAGCAACAACATGCGATCAAACCAATTCTTTTAATCTGGTTCAAGTATTTAATTAGGTCAATTCCATTGTGATCCAAATGGCTAAATCATGCTAACTCTACGATTGCACATAAACAATTAGAGAAGCCACGAATCCCCTACCTCAAAGGTTTTCGAGGAAAACCACAACGGTCAACGAACGCCCAAGAAACTGGGTCGATTCTCCACGAATCCTCCTTAGGTCTCCTCTCCTAACACAACCAAGACCAAAGCTCATCATATTTGACATCCACACGCTTAGATCTACCCATAACGGGCGTAGATCCAAGAAACCGAGAGAAGAGGAGTAGATCTAAATAGATCTAAGAAAGCAAGCAAGAACGACCGCATACCTCAAGAACCGGCTTCGATTCGCCAAGAAAAGCCTCCGGATCGCCTCCAAAACGCTTAGGAGAGGTTTTCTAACCTTCAAGGGAGAGTAATCCCGAGTTATGGCCGCTTAGGGGCTTAAACGAGGTGATTAAAGGCAAAACGAGTTAGATCCACAATTTTAGGATCTAACTTTAAGTGTCTGCACGGTTAGTCCGCACGGTTTAACAAACCGTGTGCTAACCGTGCGTTAGCTTCTGCCTCGCCAAACACTCCTCGCACGGTTAGTCCGCACGGTTAGACAACCCGTGCGCTAACCGTGCGTTAGCCACTGCATCCAAGACCAGCCTTGCACGGTTTGGCCGCACGGTTTAGGCAAACAATGCGCCAACCATGCGAAAGCTATTACACTTTAGCTTTCCTTAGAAGTCCACCCCAACGCACCCCCAAGTCACCTTGACCTCCCGGAACACCTCCAGCACCACATTTTCACAAAGGAATGGACCGGAGAGGTCCGGGCCATTACACATTTGCCTTCTAATATGGAAGAGGAAAAAACAATTGATCTTGTTGTTTGTGATAGAACAATTGAAAAACGTCCACTCTGGTCGGACCAAGTTGAGAAACCTCTGACAAAAAAAGAGGAGGATATGTTGAGAAAACAACTGGCCAGGGGTGAAATACCAGTTATGTTCTGGCCTTTGGCAACCTCTCAATACAATATTCCAGAATTGATGGAAGAATATTGTAGCGAAGACCACGGGAAAGATCTCTTTTGATGTATTTGGCGATGCGGAGGACTGCATCCCACTGAGAGGTGGTCAGATGCTCCATGAATTGGCTCTCTTTGCCAACAGCACAGGCAATGTCTAGACAAGTCATGGTGAGATAATTGAGTTTGCCCACCAGTGGACGGTACCGCTCTGGGTGTGAATACGGTTCTGAGGAGTCATAGAGAGACCGTTCCCTAGGCTCCATAGGAGTGTCCACAGCAGTGGCCTGTGTCACCCCAGCATCCTGCAGAATATCCAACGCATATTTCCTTTGGCAGAGGAAGATGGTGTCCGAAGAATAGGAGACCTCGATGCCTAGGAAGTATGTGAGAGGGCCGAGATCCTTGGTGTGGAAGTGATGGTGAAGATGCCCCTTGAGGTGGGTGATTCCATCAGAGTCTCTCCCGGTGATGATGATATCATCCACATAAACGACCAACAAGATGCAGCCGGCGGATGTCGTCCTATAGAACACGGTGTGGTCCTTCATGCTGCAAGAGAGCCCAAAGTTGGTGAAAACGGTGTTGAAGCGGCAAAACCAAGCACGAGGAGACTGCTTGAGACCGTAAAGAGTGCGGCGTAGTCGATAGACTTGAGATCCGGCGCCGAAAGCACAAAAGTTGGGGGGCTGCTGCAGATAAACCTCTTCCTCAATAAAACCATGGAGGAAGGCATTCTTGACATCCAGTTGATGAAGAGGCCAATGATGATGGGCGGCCAGAGAGATGGATAATCGAACCGAGACCATCTTTGCAACTGGAGAGTAGGTATCAAAATAATTAACACCATAAGTCTGTGCGAAGCCCTTGGCCACAAGGCGGGCTTTGAGTCGATAGAGAGTGTCATCGGGATTAAGCCTGACTGTGTAAATCCATTTGCTGTCAACCGACTGTTTGCCCGTCGGAAGGGGGACAAGGTCCCAAGTGTGGTTTTCTTCCAGAGCCTGTAATTCATCTCGCATTGCTGCTAGCCACCCTGGGTGAGATTTGGCATCACCGACTGTGCGGGGAATAAAAACCGTCTCCAGAGCTGACAGACCCCTGTATGAAGATGTAAATAGACGAGTATCCTGACAAGAGCGAGTACCTTTCCGGAGAGCGATGGGCAAGTCGTCTGGTGTCGGGGCAGGAGCGTCGGACGAAGCGAGGACGACGGTGTCATTGGCCGGGACGAGGGATACAGTTGATGGAGGACGAGAGTAGACCCTACCAAAATGGGTATCAGCAGGGGGAGACACTGGAGCAGAGTGGATGATGAGAGGAAGGCAATCATCAATGGCAGAGTCCGGATGAGGAGAAAGAAGGGAGAACGGAGAGCTCTCAACAAAGGAGACGTCAGCTGAGATGACATACCTCCGTAGGTCTGGTGAGAAGCAGCGATATCCGCACTGAGTGCGGGAATAGCCAAGGAAGATGCACCTGAGGGATTTGGAAGAGAGTTTGGGGAGGCCGGGACAAGTGTCGCGAACATAACAGAGGCATCCAAACACCCGAAGTGGAAGGGAGTAAGGAGGGAGAGAGGAGAACAGAGCCCGAAAAGAAGTCTCCCCCTGAAAGATAGAAGAAGGAATGCGGTTTATAAGGTAGGTAGTTGTGAGGATCGCATCTCCCCAAAAGAACAGAGGCACCTGTCGGTGGAAGAGAAGGGCACGAACAGTCTCTAGAATATGTCTGTGTTTCCGCTCGGCCACTCTATTCTGCTGGGGTGTATCAAAACAGGAGGTCTGATGAATGATGTTTTTTTCCTGGAGGAACTGGCGAAAGGGAGTGGGGAGATATTCACGCCCATTTTCTGAACAGAGACATTTAACAGAGATAGAAAAATGGTTATGAATTTCAGTGTAAAACGTTTGGAATGTGGAAAACACTTCAGAGCGTTCTCGAATGAGTTACAGCCAAGTCATTCGTGAAAAATCATCAATGAAGGATATGTAATATTTATACCTCAAATGACTCGAGATAATACAGGGACCCCACACGTCTGAATAAACCAGATCAAAAGGTTTAGAGGCCCTTGTATTCACTCGAGGAATGTATGAAGGGCGATGATGTTTCGCAAATGAACAAGACTCACAATGAAAAGGAATATGCTGACTAAAATCTGGATAAAGCTGATGAATGGTGGAGGCGGGTGGATGTCCCAACCGGGAATGAAGATCCAAAGCTCGAGCAATGACAGATGTGCAGGCGACAGTTGTCGGTCCATCGAACATGTAGACCTTGTCCAGAAGCTGGCCTCTACCAAGTTTCCGGTTCGTAGTCTGCTCCTGAAAGACAACAGATGATGTAAATATGGCAGCACAGTTGTAATCTTTTGTAAGTTTACTGATAAAAAGAAGATTAAATGAACTGCGGGGCACATGTGCCACAGAGGGCAGGTGAATCGATAAAGTCATGGAGTATGCCCCAAAGCCCGCAATGGGGATAGTGGAGCCATCAGTGACGGTGATGGCTGAAGAACCGGCATAAGGACAGCAGGAGGTCAACATACCAGCATCACCAGTGATGTGGTCGGAGGCACCTGAGTCGAGCATCCAAGCAAGGGAGCGACGGCCGACGAAGGTAGCGAAACCAACAGAGTGGGCTAGAGTAGCCGAAGACGGACCGGGTCCTGCGGGGGTCCGAGGATTGTGAAGTAGTCGGAGGTCCGCCATAGAAAGGTCCAGGGATGGTGGAAGAGCTGCGACTGATGAGGAAGCCTCCTGGACCGCCGTCTGACCCTGCCGGGGTTGCTGAGATGGGCATCCATGAAGAACCCAACAACGGTCGATCAGGTGGTCGAGTTTGCCACAGTGATGACAGAGGGGACAAGGACGGCCCTCCACACGGTCGCGTCCACGAGTGCCCGAGGAGCTCCCACCGCCACAACCGACGAGCAAAGTGATTGGTGATGGGGGTGGGCGGGAGAAGAGCCCGTTGGGCCTTGCCCAGGCGATGATACACCTGTGGTATCTCCAGTGTAGAAGGGATGGCGAGCATTTCGGTAGCCGTCGTGGCATACTCAGGAGCGAGGCCATTGAGAAGATTGAAGATGCAGAGTTGGTCCCTCTGGGTCTGAGCGTCTGCTGGTGTCTGGGGAACGGGCCACAACTCTTGCAACTCATCGCGAAGACCTTTCCATTCCATGAAATAGGCTGGGAAGGACTTGTCCTGCTGGCGGATATGCGACAGCCGCTGAAGTACATCGGAGACCCGAGCCAAATTGTTGGTCTCGGAATACATGATGTTCAAGGAATCCCAGAGTTCCTTGACTGTATTCACAGTCCGGGTGACATCCTTAACGGAGCAATCCGTGGAATTGACCAGCAAGGCGTAGATCTTGCTGTCAGCAAGCTTCCACGGACGGAATTTGGGATCGGTGGAGTCCGGTGGAGGATCCTCAAGGTGAGAATCAAGGTCCATTCCGGTCAAGGACATCAACACAGTCTTCCGCCAGATGGAGAAGTTGGTGGAGTCAAGCCGCCCATCAACAAGGCGGGTGGAGGTTGTGATCATCTGGGGCAGAGCAAAAGTGGCTTCCATGGAGGCGTCGGATAGCTCTGGAAGGGGGTGGAGCCGCGTCGGGAGAGTACCGCAGCAGGAGGTGGTTCACCGGGGAAAGCCGCAGGGGGCGCGCAAGGAGGCCGGTCATAGAGGGATGCTGCCAGGATGAGCAGGGCGCCGGGAAGAGCAGGCGGGAGGCCTGGCAGGGCGTCGTGAGTCGACAGCGCCGCTGGGAGAGGGTCGTGAGCCGCATCGGAAGCAGGACGAGGCTGGAATCTGCAGGCGACGAAGGGAGGGGCGAGTCGATGGGCAGGGCTGGGAGCCGCGATTCGACAGCACCGAGAGTCTGCAGCGCCGGGAATCTGCAGGCGACGGGCAGCGCTGGGGAGAACTATATCGCGACGGAGGGAGGGGCGCCTGAGTTGTGGCGCGATGGATGGGCGACATCGGAGGGAGCCACGGGATCGAGCGCGCAGGGAGATGCTGTCGCGGGAGGGCTCCTGCCGTAGGAGGAGGAGGCGCCGTGGGAAGCCGCAGCAGGAGATGGGATCGGGAGGGAGGCGGCGCCGGAAGCTGCTTGAACGGGAGGGCGGTTCGTGCATAGCGGGAGAGGCGGGAGCCGGCCGTTCTGCTTGCCTGGAGAAGCGGGAGCGGGTGGCCGGCAGTTGCGGGAGCCGGAAAGACCGCCGGGGGGGCGGGAGCCACTGAGGAGGCAGGGCTGGTTGTCGTCGGGAGTCCGCAGGAGAGACGATGGTGGGGAGAGGGACGCCGCGGGAAGAGTCACAACGGAGGGGTGGCGGCTCGACGACGCCGGAGGGAGCCGCGTAAGGCAGGAGGGGGATGGCTGCGTAGGGCAGACCCGGGAGGAGGGGGGTGGCCGCGTAGGGCAAACCCGGGAGGAGGGGGTGTGGGGTTGCCGCGTAGGGCAGAGCCGGGAGAAATAGTAATAATAAAGGGATTATCCCTTTGATACCATGTAAAATAGGAAATCTCCTTACCTCAAGGTGAGGCGTATGCCTACTTTTATAGAGAAAACGGAATAAAAACTGGAGTATTCCGATGTGGGACTCGGAAATACCCAAAATAATAAAATAGGGTTTAACATTTTGAAACAACTAGGCCAAGTATCGGCCAAGTTATCAATCCTGAATGCTTTGAATATGTCAAAAGATATTCGAGAAGCACTTATTGAGGCTTTGTCAAGTCCCCAAGAGTTTGAAACTGAGGCTGTTGCTGCTGAGGTTTACCGCATAGAGAATGATCATGCAGAATGTCATGCAGTTATACCTTTCACGGATCAAGATGAGGATGATGTTGTACATGGACACATCAGGCCCTTATATTTATCTGGCAAGGTTAATGATACAGACATCCGACGAGCCGTCATTGATAATGGTTCAAGAGTCAACCCCATTCCCGTCTGTACACTTCACCGATTGGGTCTCACTGAATCTAACTTATCTCCTTCCACTCTGATGTTGCAAGGTTATGACAAGAATGAACAAGAACCTTTAGGCGAGATTACACTCAGAATTCAGTTTGGGGATCTTGTATCTAATTCAGATTTCATGGTGGTCTGACAGGACACAGCTTTCAACATTCTGCTTGGAAGGTCTTGGCTACATCAACATGCGGTCATTCTTTCGTCATACCACCAATGTCTCAAGTATTGCTTCAATGGTCAAATTGGGGCATTGCATCATGACAAGGGTCCATTCAAAATGTGTGAATCTCAGTATATTGAGGCAGAATTCTATCACACAAAGGGAACAAGGTCCGTGGCAAAAGATATAACAAAAATCAATGCTCTGAATGGTCTGGAAAAGATCTCAGCTAACCCATTCAAACATCTCAGTGTAGATTACACGTTATCTATCAATCAAATTGAAAGAATGGACCCAAATCCAAGCACTCGTCCAGTAACTTCCATAATGTCAGTTGTGGCAATCGAGCCTGATAGCATGGGAGAAATTGTTGATCTATCAAGCAGTGGTGAAAGCTTAAATGGAGATGTCTTCATTTTATCCACCAAACTTCAGCAAGTCTTTGCTTCATCAGTCGGGATAGAAGAAGTCGCGTTAGTAGGGGAAGACAAAGATGTTGATTCCAAACCCATCATTTTATCTTCAATGCTCCAGGAAGACCCTTCATTATCAGCAGGGTTAGAAATGGTTACCTCTTCTTCAAGGTGTCCAAATACTGACTCCTCCCTTAGCTCTGAAAGTCTTGCTTCTTCACCTACCCTTCAAGCAGAAACAGAAGGGGTAACATGTGAGGAAGAAGAAGAAGATCTTAAGGACGCCCCTCCAGCATTTGAGGAAGGTGTCTCCTCCACGCCCCACTCTAATTAGTGCGGTCATGACCTCTGAAGACCAAGGGGTGTATACTTGATTTCTAAAGCAACATCGAGATGTGTTTGCTTGGAACTAAACAGAAATGTCAGGCTTTGATCCCGAAGTAGCCACTCGTCATTTGGGTTTGCCAGAAGAGCATCGAGGATTTAAGCAGGCAGCAAGAAAAACACACCCAACTCACGCCTCTAAAATTGAGGCTGAAGTCGACAAGCTTGTCAAAGCTAACTTTATTAGAGAGGTGCAATATCCTAAATGGCTGGCTAATATTGTCCCAGTGAAAAAGAAGAATAGGTAAATTATAGTTTGCATTGATTTTAGAGATCTCAACTGGCATTGTCCCAAAGATGACTTCCTGATTTCAATCACTGGGCTCTTAATTGATGCAACGTATCAACGTGTCATGCACCATATCTTCAAACTTTTCCTGGGAAAATTTGTCGAATGTTATGTGGATGATCTAGTGGTTAAATCCAGACAACGTTCTAATCACTGCTCATTTGGAGACCATATTCAGTAAACTTCAGCAACATAATCTAAAGATGAATCCCTTAAAATGTGCTTTTGGGGTTATCTTAGGAAAATTCATTGGCTTCGTTGTACATCATCACGGCATCGAAGTTGATCCTGAGAAGACAAAAGCAATCCTTGGCATGTCACCTCCTCGAAATTTGAAGGAATTAAGAGCACTTTAAAGACACTTAGCCTATATTCAGCGCTTTATCGCCAATTTAGCAGGCAAGTTTTTACCCTTCGCCAGATTAATGAAGAAGGGGGTCACTTATTAATGGACCGAAGACTGCCAAGAGGCATTTGATACCCTCAAGAAATATCTCTTGAACCCACCAGTATTAATGCCACCTGTTGAAGAAAAGTCGCACATTCACTATTTGGCAGCTTTAAAGCGATCACTAGATGTCTTCCTTGCACAAAAGAATGATGCTGGGAATGAAAATAGTCTTTATTATCTCAATCGAACCATGCTTGATGCAGAGATTCGATATTCAGATATTGAGAAAAGCTGCCTAGCATTAATCTTTCCAGTTCAGAAATTGAGACACTATTTGCAGCATCACGAGGTCCACTTGGTATCTCGCAATAACCCGTTCAAATTTATCCTCAATCGTCCTATGCTTACAGGACGTTTGACACGATGGGCAGTTATTTTGCAGCAGTTTGATATCCAGTTTGTGCCTCAGAAAACAATAAAAGGCCAAGCCTTGGTAGACTTCCTTACTAAACACCCATCTGCAGAAGATACATCTTTGAATGTTGAACTTCCTGATGAAGAAATCTTCTCTAATCAAGATAGTCCCCAAACATGAGAAATGTACTTTGATGGTGCTTCCAGTAATCCAACGGGGAAGAGAATGGAAAACCCTAAACTCAACAAAGTTGGGTTAGGAATTGTGCTTATCTCCCCAGAAAAGACAGTGTTGTCATATTTCTTTTTGTTATCAAAAGGCGATACCAATAATGAGCCAAAATATCAAGCTCTCATTGCAAGCCTGGAATTGGCACTCCAAATACAAGTGAACCACTTGAAAGTGAAAGGTGATTCAAAATTAATAATCAAACAGATCAATGGGGATTACAGTATCAGTAAAGAAGAATTAATCCCTCTGTGTGATTATGTCTGAGGGCTAATGGCTGAATTTCCCTCAGAGCCAACATTGTCTTATGTCCCGTGATCACAAAATGCTCAAACTGATGCATTGGCTAATGCAGCCACAACCCTGGCAGATCCAAATCGGGATGAGACAATCATCAATATTGCCCATCGTCGTGTGGTTTCACCTTTTATTCAAATTAGAATGGAGGAAATTAATGAAATCTGCCCTACTTCCGAGCCATATGGTAATACTACGGGATGGATGACACCTATCATGGAATATCTTCAAAATAGAGTACTTCCACCAGATAGAGCTGAAAAAGAACAGGTTCGGCGACGAGTGACCAATTTTACTCTTTATGATAGCCCACATCACCAGAAGATCCTCTACAAACAAGGCTTTGATGAAGTCCTCTTCAGGTGTATTGATGGAGAATAAACTGCAGCTGTCATGAAAAAAGTACATGCAGATACTTCTGGCCTTCAATGACGCAGGATTGCATAGATTTCACCAAGAAGTGTCACCCCGCCAAGTGCATGTCAACTTCATTCATCAACCCCCGGAGTTGCTACATACAGCTAAATACTCCTGACCATTTACCACACGGGAAATGAATGTAGTAGGACCTTATTCTCTAGCTACGGCTAAGCAGTTCAAGTATATTCTTACTGCTACTGATTTCTTCTCCAAATGGGATGAGGCAATACCTCTCAAAGAAGTCGGGGCTAAAAGAATTGTTAGCTTTGTCAAAGCTAATATTATTACCAGATTTGGTATCCCTCATACCATATTGACAGACAACACCAATTTATGTTTGGTTGAGGTAAAAAACTTATATCAGGAGCATAATATCAAATCCAACCATTCATCTCGCTATTATGCAGCGGTCAATGGATAGATAGAGGCTTTAAATAAGACCCTATCAAATATACTCTAGAAAATGGTGGATAAAGATAAAAAATCTTGACCAGATAAACTTTTGCATTCTTTATGGGCTTATCGGACTACCTGTACTGCCACTCGGGCAACCACATACTCGTTGGTGTACAGAACAGAAGCAGTTTTGCCTATTGAAATTCAATTGTCTCACTCCAAGTTGTCATATGTGATCAGTTATCTACAGATGAGCAATCTCAAAAGCGATTTGATGAACTGGAACGATTAGACGGAAAGAGATTGCATACTTTGCATCATTTGGAAGTCTATCTGAACAGAATAGCACGAGCTTTTAACAAGAAAGTTCACCTCCGATCATTTCTTCAAGGAGAATTAGTATTAGTCCTCAGGACTCTGATGATACCAGGAAAAAAACCTCCAAAGCTTGAGCCAAAGTGGGAAGAACCTTATTCCGTACATAAGGTCTGCTCTAATGGAGCTTACTCCATAATCTCAATGGATGGAGAACTTATTACAACTCCAACCAATGCAAAATTCTTGAAGAAGTACTTAGTGTAATCACACAGAGTAATGTCCTAGTTGCAAGACATTAAACTGTATAACAACCATATGTGTCCATGCTGCACGACGTTAAAATGGGTAACATCTTTGTCCTTGTCGCACGATGTTAAACAGCATGACATCATTTTTCCTCGCTACACGGCATTAAACCGTACAATTAACATCTTTTTCATTTGACGTTAGGAAATCCCCTAAGATACCGCAAATTGGCATTCATTGTGGTTCTTTAAAAAAATGAATAGCTTCTATGTGCAAGCATTACTCACATCATTGCTACTCCTTAGTGGCACATGAGTTCCATTTATCCCTATGTTTGAATCAGATCTGCATAGAGACCTCATTTCAAGAACTACGTTTGACTTGATTCTCATAACAATGGGATACGCATAGACGGCTAGATCTCCAATCTGGGCCCAGCCACCACAATAAAAAAAACACTTCCCTACGTCAAAATGTGATTGATATGGGGAACAACCTCAAGAACTATGTGTGGCTTCATTCTCATCTATATGAGATATGTAGTGAAGACTAGGCCTTAGCTCCTAGTCCCAGCCACGGGATAAATCTGTTTTACCTCTCTTCCACATATAATTAACAATCTATGCAGGAGCCTTCATTTTTGGGTCCTCTCCTTAGAGAGCCCACCAAGGAAATAAGAAATGTCCTCATTTTACATATGAGTCGGATCTATGTAGGGGACTCCAAATTCATGACCAATGTTGATTCAAATATTTTTCCTGTGCATTGAACATCGCATCTTTCACATTTCACTCTTAATCTTGAATACTTTCAAATCTTCATAATCTTTTTTCGATTTCTAGGGAGAAAATTTCAGATACTTGAGAACTCTTTTGCCTGACTATGCAGTACATGCCCCTAGGTGGTCTTGCATAAGTCGCCTACATAATGGGTCTGTCAGCCGAAGGATGCCACTGTTTGGCTATGCAGCACATGCCCCAGTTGGCCCTGCATAATACAGCCTCCATAACAGGTTTTTTCAAACAGCGGTAACTTCGTTCTTGGTAAAATCATCCTCTGTCCACTTCAAACTTTGATGACAATATACGAGAATTCGTATTCTAAAGCGGTCATCCATTGTATATTTGTCTCATATCCCTTCTCTCAACATGAAAGCCTCCAAGATCATGATTTACACATTTTTTCATTCCATGTGTTCAAAGCATATTGAAATAACCTTGAATCATTTGATCACATATCATTCATTGTTCCCATGATATTTTGGTTCTAGTCATATGACCTAAAACTACAGACATCATACTTCCTGCGTTTGGGTCAGACCTTCATAGAAATCCTATTCCTTTGACATTGTATTCGGATACTTTTCTCTATAAACCAAACTCTATGCTTAGAAAAATCCGAATCTCCATAAACTTTCATCGACCTTTAGCAATAAAATGTCAAATTCTTAAGAGCTCATTTACCTGACTATGCAGTACGTGCCCCCAGTGGCCTTGCATTAAATTCGCCTACATAACGGGCTTGTCAATCGAAGAATGTCATTGTTTGGCTATGCAGCACATGCCGCAATTGGCCCTGCATAATACAACCCTCATAACGGGTTTGTCAACCAGTGGTAACTTCGTTCTTGGATGAGACCTCTTTTTATGTTATTAGCCACTTTTCTCATGTGATTCTTCGAATCCGGAAATTCCCAAATCACAGTTTACATTTTTTCCTTTTCCATACCTGAATATGGTAGCATGTTTCCAGACAAGTTACCATGAAATTGGAGATTCATAAATCTTTGGTCAGAGCTAAATACCCTAAATTAAATCCCTCACAATGTCCTTACTGCATGACTTTAAACTGCACAACATACTGTTTAAAAGAAAAGTCCTTAATGTCCTGGTTGCATGACTTTAAACTGCATAGTATAATGTCCTTGATGCTGAACAATTTTAATCATTTTTCATATATATCAAATTCGTGTAGGAATGATTTTCCCCATTCATAGCCTATGTTGGCACAGATGGCCCCATTATTCTCAGGTATTTTTCCTTGGCTAAGCCATACATTGTGGCCTTGAGACATCCAAATCCTAAATCCCTTTGTCTATCAGCAATAGAAAGTCAGAATTCTTAAGAGCTCCTTTACCTGACTATGCAACACATGCCTGAGTTGGCCTTGCATAAAATTCGCCTATATAACGGTCTGTCAGCCGAAGGATGCCACTGTTTGGCTATGCAGCACATGCCCCAGTTGGCCCTGCATAATACAGCCCCCATAACGGGTTTGTCAAGCAATGGTAACTTTATTCTTGGAAGAGACCTCCTCTATTTCTATACTTCAAATTTTAGATTTGGTGAACATAAAAATCAAGACTCAAGATTCCCCTTAAAAATATCCGGAAAAAATATCGAGACCTTCCCAACCATCAAAACCTTTTTTGGGTTCTAATATGAAAATTCATGGTTAAAACTATTCGACCTAAAACACTAACATTATTAGTCCAACATGCATGACTTTAAACTGTCAATAAAAAGATACATAGTACTCACCAGGTTGAAAACTCTCAAAGGTCACCCTAGACAAAAGTCGAGTCTCAACTCGCTAGACCTACATTTTGTATGGTTTAGGCAATATTGGGCAATAAAAAGTCAAAAGATACCAAGTTTATGGGGTTGTTTATATAACCCTAGTAAAAATCAAACTTTACTCACTAGACCCATTGGCTTAAGTAAAAATTTGAGCACCCTCATTCTTGTTATTGTAATTATGATTATCTGACATAAAGGTTTGATGTTATAAAAATCACCTTTGATATTGCAATTACTGAAAGAAAGCAAGAATGAATACATATATGATTGGAGACAAAATTCTTTTCATTCATATGGTAAAATCATAGGAACATCCACAAAATGGAGCCTCTCTGTCTTGTATTAAAAGAAACTCTTGGCATGACTCTTTATCTGTTGAACGGCTTCATGAGCTTCATCAGTCGTTTGCTGAAGCTGAGACAGTTGAGCAACTTCAACCTCCTCGGATTGACGAAGTGCTTCTTTGGCAGTTGAAATAGCAGTTATCCCTTCCAACTGGGTTTCTCCCGATGTTTGGTTCAATTGCTCAAGTTTGTTTCTAACAACATCCATTTGTTGAAGATGTATCATCTCCTTCGTTGCCTTTTTAATTTGTTGGCCAATTTCTATCGACCTCTTGTTGTGGTTGGTCTCTGTTTCAGCTACTGCAGCTTGGAAACTCTCAACATTAATAAATAGTTTGGCCTTTTCAAGATCTTGCCGCAGCTTATGTTCTTGTTCCCGTCGGTGAATGGTCTTTTTCATTGCATTGTAGACTGAGCGATAATTAAATCCACCAAATCTCAATACGCAAAACAGTGCTGGGAGTTTTCCAAAATAAGAGGGCAACTCATCCAAAGGCTTCTCGACAATTATCTTCCAAATTTGTAGCCATGTCTTTTTACACGTCATGCCAAGAGCAACTTGCATCTCTAAATCTGAATCTGAGTCACTACCATGGGGCAAAATGTACTCTGGAGTCAAATCACATAGAGAGGTGTCTTGCTCTGTTTCTTTCAAAACAGCGGATACTTCACCTTCCATTGATGTTCGAGCCAATGCAAAGGTTTCACCTTTAGATCTATCTGTGGGAGCCGATAGCCCTAAATGGTGAATCAGAATCATTGTTAGTTTCAAAAGAATGGCGGAATTGGAGCATGATTTAGACAGTCAATAACATTTACCCAATAATGAGTTGGCTGCTGGATTGGATTCATCTCCAGTTTTCTCAGCTTGAGTAGTTTGAGCAAGTGTTTCTTGGGGAGGGGCATTCTCCTGAGTTTGCCCAGTTGCCATAATCAAAGGCCCTAAAGCGTCTCCCAACATGGGATTCTCAGTTGGTATTTCTCCAACCGCAACAGAAGTAGGATAGAGTGGAATGCCTCGTTCTTGAAGGGCCTTCGCAACATTCTCTGCACACAAAGCTGCATAAGTTGAACTTTGATGTGAAATACCAAGTAAAAGAACAATTATGCATGGAAAATGCAAGAATGAGAACTTACGTCCTGGCAGCTCTTCATGGAAGTCCCCAAATTCTTTGATGGAACCTAGAATATCAATGTTTGGATTAAGGGCATCCGTCATTTTAGTGTATACGCCTTTGTATGTAATAGCATACTCACCATTTAAGGTATCCAAAAAATGTTGGTCGATGCCCAAATTGGCTTCGCTGACATTTTGTTCCGTCAATTCTTCGACTGGTGCAATGTCATTAGGTCTTGCCAAGTCAAGATCAGCATTGGTATCTGCTTCAGATTGCCCTGGAGCAATAGGAATATCAGCATTGATTATCGCAGGATCCATCGGCACGAGCAATTGATCTGAGATATTATAGAGAAAAGAATGTTAGAAACAACATGTGATACTGAGAAGAAATGTATTTGATATTACCATGATCTTTCTCGCTCTCAATAGAAACAGGGGCAGATACAACTGCACCTTTTGACGTCTCATCTGTCAAAATAATAGATTCATCAACATGAATCTGTGATTCTCCTGGGGTTTCCTTCTCCGTTCTTGAAGGACCAATTTTTAATCCCTTAAGTGAAGAAAGAGATGCAGATCCTACGAGAAGATGAATGTGGTCGCCAAAGTGTATCAAGCAAGTCAAAATACTAAAGGACAGCACGAATACTTACTTTTTTGATGTACACTTCGAACCAATCTCAACGCTCTCTTGGGTTTTCTTTTCATAAGATAGTGGAGAGATTGAAATACTCCTCTTAGCAGTAGAAACCTGAGGTAGCGGCTGAGGATTTTCTGTTGTCATCACCTCCATCATGGTTTTCTCTCCAAGAGAAAATCCTGGAGACCCGAGGGTTTCATCCAATGTATCAATAGGGGTGCCCGTGGGTCCGTATTTTGGTGACTCGAGAACCTTTCCTGAGGTTCCTTCCCTAATTTCAAGCTACAAAATGCAATCTCATCAAGATTAATGATAGTGAATGACAAGGCAGAATTGAAACAAAAGAAAAAGGAAATACATTCTCAGTATTAACATAAATGTCTCATTCCTCTTCAGGGTGAACAATTAGCCCTTCACGTATCCCATGTTCCATCATATCGGATACTCGTTTTGAGACCGGGACTTGGTCATCAGTTGCGTATATAAAGGTCTCCAGCTCCGCAATATGCTCCCGTACTTCAGCCAAGTTACTATCCGGATGACAATCAGAAGGTGCTCTGATATCACCCACATCCGGTATTCGAATGTCAGATTGGAGGAATGTCCATGCATCCCTGAGTTCACGAGTCAAGCTTTCCCAGTATTGAATAGCCAAAGGCCACGCATAATTCGGTTTTGATGTGGTTGGCTGTAGAGAAAACTCAACACCCTCTGATTGGAAGGCCTATTCAGGCCTCTCTTCAAAAGAATCAGCAGATGGGACGACAATCTCTTTTAGATGACGGCGGCTAGATCGCCTCGGTGCTGGAGGTATTGTTTCCTTAGCCTTAGTCTTCTTGGTGGATCTTCTGCAGAGATGTTTTGAAAGTTCTGAAGCTTCTGAAGCCTCTGCATCATCTTTGGCTTTAGATCTTTTACCACGGTTGCTACTAACAACAGTTGTCGTGGCCACGACCCGATATATTCCTTTTGTTAAAGCCCCCTGAGGGTATGAAGAATCCCAAGCTTTGGCATATCCAGCCTCCAATCCAATTGATGCATCTGATGGAGGTAACGTAATTGATAATTTGGATGTCTCTAAAGCCATCAGAATCCACAATTGTCGGGCACTTCGAGTTCGTGGTTATGTCGTTCGGTGTTACGAACGCACCATCCGTGTTCATGGGAATTATCAATTCTGTCTTTCGTGAGTTCCTGGACCGGTTCGTCGTCGTATTCATCAATGACATTCTGATCTACTTGAAGTCAGAGGAGGAGGATACCGAGCATCTCATAACTGTCTTGGAGGTTCTTCGACGACACCGGCTCTACGAAAAGTTGTCCAGGTGCAAGTTTTGGACACGGGAGGTCCACTTCCTTGGACACGTGGTGTCTCAGCAGGGAGTACCAATAGATTCGTCGAAAGTCAAGGCAGTTGTTTCTTGGGTAGCATCCAAGAACGTGGCGGAGGTTCGCAGTTTCCTTGGTCTAACAGGCTATTACCGAATATTTGTACCTAATTTCTCTCGAGTTGCAGCTCCTTTGATAGCTCTAACCACAAAGGACCAGGCTTTTGTGTGGAGTGAGCAGTGTCAGGCAGCGTTCGACTATCTGAAGGGGAAGTTGGTCGGTGCTCCAGTGCTCCGGTTGTCAGAGGAAGGGGTGATGTTTGAGGTGTTTTGTGATGCTTCCCGTCTAGGTTTGGGATGCGTGTTGATGCAACGGGGAGTGATCTCTTATGGGTCTAGGCAGTTACATCCCCACGAACGTAATTATGTCAGCCATGATCTGGAGCTAGCAGCAATCGTGTTCGCGCTGAAGTTGTGGCAGTATTACCTCATTGAGAAGCGCTTTGTGATCTTCACGGATCACAAGAGCTTGAGGTATATCTTTTCCCAGCGAGATCTGAACTTGCGACGGCGGAGGTAGATGGAGTTTTTTTAGAATTACGATTTCGAGATCTCTTACACCTCAGGAAAGGGAAATGTCGTGGTAGATGCTTTGAGCAGGAAGTCGCAGAAGGAATGCACTTAGATGTAGGAATGGATGGCGACATAGGCTGTCTGTTTCAGATGACGGTGTGTCTACTCTGATGCAGCAGGTGGAGGAGTCTCAGTGGGGAGACTCAGAGGTAGAGGTGATGCGCAATCGCGTTGACCATGGTGACGCTCCGAAGGGATGGTCAGAGGATGGTCAGAATCATATGTTGTTCCGTGAAAAGTTGTTTGTCTCAGTAGCGATGTGCAAGGTAGTTCTCCGTGAGTTTCACAGCCCACCCTTAGCGGTACACCCAGGAATTTCTAAGATGTATCGCGGCTTGAGAAAACGGTTTTGGTGGCTCGGGATAAAGCGGGCAGTGGCGAGGTTTCTGGCAAAGTCCCTAGTAACAGGTGGAGGTTGAGCACTGTGTTCTCGGCGGTTTGTTGCAGCCCTTGGATGTCCCCGAGTGAAAGTGGGATGACATCTCGATGGACTTCGTCACAGGACTACCCAGGGCTCAGGAGGGGTGTGATGCTATCTGGGTAGTGGTGGACCGGCTGACGAAATCGGCTCAGTTCTTAATAATTAAGGAATCGAGCGCAGTGGATGCCTTAACAAAAAGGTATGTGGACGAGGTAGTGCGGCAGCATGGGGTTCCGAGTTCCACCGTCTCAGATCGGGACGCGCGGTTTACCTCACGAGTTTGGAGGGGATTACAGCATACTTTTGGCACTCAGTTATGCCTCAGCACTATTTTTCACCCTCAGACAGATGGGCAGACAGAGCGGACCATCCAAACACTAGAGGATATGTTGCGGGCGTGTGTTCTAAACTTTGGAGGATCGTGAGTACGACACTTGCCCCTGGTAAAATTCACTTACAATAATAGTTATCACTCCACCATTGGCATGGCACCGTTTGAAGTTTTGTACGAAAGACCGTGCCGTTCACCCTTGTGCTGGACAGAGGTTGGGGAAACAGCTGTTCTTGGGCCGGATGTGGTGCAGAGCACGACGGAGAAGGTTCAGCTCGTGCGTGAGAGGATGAAGGCAACTCGGGACAGGCAAAAGTCGTACGCCGATCGCAGGAGGAGGCCCTCGGAGTTCAAGGTTGGAGACCACGTGTTCTTGAAGGTTTCCCCTCGACGTGGGCAGCGGAGGTTCGGTAAGGGGAGCAAGCTTTCTCCCAGGTTCATCAGAACTTTCAAGGTGTTGCGAGACGAGTTGGTGAGGTGGCGTACCAGTTGGCGGTGACACCACAGTTGGAGAGGATCAACGACGTTTTCCACATCTCCCAGCTTCACCAGTAACTACACGATGACTCCCACGTCATTGACTGGGGAGAGTTGGATATCGAGGACGACGCAACGCTGTGGAGCAGCCAGTGGAGATTCAGGATCGTCGGGAGAAGATGTTGCACGGACGGACTATTCCCTCGGTCTGTGTGTTGTGGAGGCATGGTGACCTGGAGGAAAGTACTTGGGAGCGAGAGGCGCAGATGTGTGCCCAGTACCCAGAGTTGTTTTGAGTTTTGCTTGTGTGCTTTGCTTATGATGTAATGCTCGAACCTTGTTTATAAGATGAGTTGTTTCCTTATTCTGTAAAGTGTGATAAAGTCCTGACCATGCGGAGGGGAGGACCCGATTCCTGATCAAGACGCGTTAATTGAGATGCGATTAAACCCGTGCAGGCGAGTCAGTGTCGTCCAAAGCGAATAGTATCTTGACATGGAGGAAGGAATTCCCTAATTCATGTGTCCGGACAGTTGGTGCTAGTGTGGGGTACCTTGTGGTTGTTTGGGTTAGTGGATGTCGGGAGAGGTGTTCTTGGATGTCAAGATTTCACTTCACCTTTGGAACCAACATGGTGGTTTGTCCTTGAGAGGTATCTTACGAGGTGGTTGTTCGGACCTCTCTTTCTTATGGGTTTGGTTTTAGATTCTCGAGGGCGAGAATAGTTTGAGAGGTACCTGATATAATGACACGGACATCTCTGGTCCATTCCTTTGTGAAAATCCAATGTTTGAAGTGTTCAGGGAGATCATTGTAGCTCGTTTCAAGAGTTTTCCAGTTTTTCCAACGGTGGGTCGCGTCGGTGACTCGCTGTCAGTAGGTGGCGTCGGTGGGTCGCGTCGGTGACTCGCTGTCGGTAGGTCGCGTCGGTGGGTCGCGTCGGTGACTCGCTGTCGGTGGACCCGTCGGTGGCTTGCTATCGGTAGGTGGCGTCGGTGAGTCACGTCGGTGAGTCGCGTCGGTGAGTCGCGTCGGTGGCTCGCATCGGTGACTCAGCCATCGGTGAGTCATTTTCAGTTTTTTCCAGTTTTTCCAATTTCGCCCATCTTACGTTTTATTTGACGTTAAATGAGTTACCTATCATATTTAAGCGATTTTAAAGTCGTTTCAAAGGCTATAAATCATATCTTAAATTCCTAAGGTTTAGGGGGCTTTGAAATCGTCAAACCGCGTAATCTTGATCATGATCCGACTTTTAAGTACTTTGAAACCGTCTCCCTTCCTTTGGCTCTTCTAAGCCGAGATCTTCTCTTCCCCATGTGTTTCCGTTTTCTCTTGGTGCGCCCAAAGCCTTTCTTCCCCGCGGAATCGTGTGTTGTGTTGTGGCCTTTGGATCCAGTTTTCCCTTGCAGTCTTCCTGCTACTCGCGCACCCCTATTTTGGCGCAAGGAGGAGTTGTTAATCATCTGTTCTCCGAGGTAGGGATCCCTTAGTCTTTCTTTTAATTGTGTATCATGCGGGGTGGTAAGCTGATGTCTCTTTGAGAATGTGGTCAAATCCAGATCTTAATTAAGGCTGTTATGAAGATGAACGGACCTGTTACGATAACGGGTTTTGTTACCTTAGTAATAAATGAGGGGCTAGGAAGATGATGATGATGATTGTTTGTTTTATCTGTTATCTTTGATCCATGTTGTGAATTGTATGGGTTGTATCCTTCTGAAAATCATGGTCGTTGGTGGTCTCTGTTTGTGCGCCTGTATGGCTTGTGGATTACTGCTGTAAATTTGGAAATCTGACTAATCACGTATACCCGGTTAAATAAATGGATGCCCCAGGATTGAACTTGTTTTGTGATCACCCCTGAATAATGAAAGTGGAATTAAAGAACGAGTACTGGTTAAATCTGAATACACCTTGCTTATTTGGTGTGGTTGTGTGTTGTGTGTGGTTCTGTTCGGCCTGGTGTCTTGTGCGAGTTGTGTGGTGTTGTGGCTGGGAGTGTGAGTGTGTATGGGGTGGTGCGGGTGGTGCAGGTGGTATAATGGAATCTCTGGTTGAGAGATTGATTAATTGTGGAATAGATGAACTTTTTATGCAGTGGGACTGCATATGGGTTGTGTTATGGTTGTTGGGGCGTTGTATGTTTATGCAGCAGGGCTGCCGATGGTTTTGTTTGGGGGAGATGGATGTTTATGGGTGTGATGAGTGTGGTGTGTGGATATGCACTGGGGCTGCCGAGTATGGTTGTGATGAGGTGAGCTGCAGGGTTTGGCTGTAAGTTGGGGGTTTGCTTGTTGAGAGAAAGGACAGGGCAGCATGACTTTGAAGAATGATAACGGCAGTGGTTGGCTTGGGCGCTAAGTGGGGAGGCAGTGTGAAGTGGGGTGTTTTATCACAGTTTTCTTCCTCTGTTTAGCTTGGTTGTGAGGCTGGTAGTGTGTTGTGGTTGTTAGTTGCCCGGGTAAGGATGGAATAACTGGTAAATGCTTAATAACGTCAAAACGATTTGGTGTTAAGCGGCTTTCTTTTGTTAACTTCAGAAGTGATTGTGGTTCGTCGTGATACGTGCATTTAGAGGTAGCACCAAAGGTAGTTTGGTTGTTTGTTTTGGGAACCCATAGGTTGGGCTGAGTTTTTTGTACCCCTATATATACATGTGATTCCTTATGATTTCTATAAGCACCCCACCTTAGTTGAGCGTTATGCGCCGAACACCCTCATTGTCATGGGGAGGGTTGTCTTTCCCAAACATCCCAATGGGAGGATGGATGGCTAGCCACCGGCTCTTCCCAGCTCCCTCTTCCAGGCGGTGATAGCCCAAGATTCTTCGGGCGGATAGTGGTTTGTGAGGTCAGGTGTGTGCGGGCGGGATGTGTTTTGGTATGTGGCCTAGGTGTCTGTGGACGAGACATAGTTGTGGGGCTTAGGTGTGTGCGGGTGGGTTGTGACGTGATTCTTTCGGAAGAGGTGGGAGCGTCAGGACGTTTGTCGTTAGGTTGTGAGAGCGGCTAATCAGTGGGAAAGTGGTGCGGGGTACCCTATCATCGATGTGCTCTATATTACTTTAATTGACTTGCATTATTTGGTGAGCATGCCTTTGGTGAGGATGTGGTGGTTAGTATACTTTGTTAGGTGCTTTTGGTTTCTGTTGTTTTCTCATGGAGGCATTAGTATACTTCTCCACTTGTACACAAGAGACTTTGGTTTTTTCCCTACTGAGTATACTTGTACCCTACGTATATAAAACTGTTTTCAGGTTTCCAGGAGGACTACGAGGACCATGTTGGGCATTACTAGCTCGGACGTTGGGACAGGTGTTGTGTCGCTGCTTAGCTTTGTTCTTTTGGTATTTATTTTGGAGTTTTTCATTGTATTTCTAGCGGTTTTAGTTTAAACATGCATGTGGGATGGATTTTGGCTTGCTTTTATATATATGTCTTGGAGTTGTTTTGAGGATGATACGTCTTATCTCCCAATCTTCGTTACTATAAAAAAGGTAATGTTTCCCATTTTGTGAGATTTGTATACCCTTGGTGTTAGTCGCCACCCCAGAGCCAACTGAAGGCGAGACTTGGGGGTCATTATCTCTCTTTCTTCATTGCCAGCTCGGGAGGGGCATCTTTGGAGGGAGGGGGTCGTGACAATACACCTCAGCATAATGGAGTGACCGAGCGTAAACACCGGCCCATGCCCTCTTATTTCACATGCAGATGCCACTTCGTTTTTGGGGATGCTATTCTTAATGCTATCTATATTATAAATTGTCTTCCTTCTTCTATCCTTTAGAGGAGACTCCTTTTCGGGCCATATTCCCCTCTCTCCTTCTCCACCCTCTTCCACTTCGTGTGTTTGGGTGTTTTTGTTATGTTCGTGACACTTGTTCCCATTTATCTAAATTTTCCCCAAAAGCCCTTCGTTGCATCTTTCTGGGTTACTCTCGCACTCAATGCGGATACCGTTTCTCTCCAGACTTGCGGTGTTATATCATCTTTGTTAATGTCTCCTTTATTGAGAACTTTCCATCCTCTCCACCCTCTTCCCACCCAGATACCATTATCGATGATTGTTTTCCTCTTACCATCCACCCACCCTTGCCTCTGTTATCTCACTCTGATGATCGTCGTTTTGGCTCTGTTTACTCTCATCGACCATCGAACATGCCCCCAATCCAGACCGAGGACACAGTCCCCCCGACTTCGTCAGACGCTCTTACTTCGGGCACGGATGACTTACCTGTTGCATTACGGAAAGGTACTCGCTCTTGCCAGAATAATCCTCTATATACAACTTCCTACAAAGGCTTCTCCACTCTGGAGTCGATACTTGTTCCTCGTACGGTTGTTGAGGCTAAATCTCACCCTGGTTGGCTTCAAGCAATCCAGGATGAATTATAGGTCTTGGACGACAATCACACTTGGGATCTGGTCCCCCTTTCGGAAGGTAAACAGATTGTTGGCAACAAATGGATTTATACAGTCTGTCTAAATGTAGATGGTACTCTTCATCGCCTTAAAGCCTGTCACATGGCAAAAAGCTTCGCTCAGACATATGGTGTTGGTTATTTCGATACATTTTCTCTGGTTGCTAAAATGGCTTTTGTTTGATTATCCTTATCTTTCGCAGCTGTTCATCATTGGCCTTTTCATCAACTTGATGTCAAGAATGCATTTCTACATGGTTTTCTTGAAGAAATATATTTGCAACAAACTTCTAGTTTCCTTGCCTCAGGGGTCGGTTCTCATGTATGTCAGCTTCATCGATCTCTTTATGGGCTCAAGCAGTCTCTTCGGGCATGGTTTGGCGGATTTTGCACTATTATCACTACATTTGGTCTATCTCAGAGTATGAAGGACCACACTGTTTTCTATCGAAAAACGTCATTTAGCTTCATCATTTTGGTGGTATATGTTGATGATATCGTTATTACTGGTAGCGACTCGCATGGCATTTCATCTCAAGGCTTATCTTCAACAACAGTTTCATACCAAATACCTGGGTCCTTTGACATATTTTCTTGGCATTGAAATCTATTGTTCTCCAACCCGCATCTTTCTATCCCAACGAAAATATGCATTGTATATTGTAGGAAGATAAAATGAGAGAAACGAACCCCCAAGGTGTACTCTCTAAAGGAGTCCTTGGGGTTAATTTATAATGAATATTAAAGACCACACCGGACCTCTAGTCCGATGTGGGACGCAGACTCCAACACTCCCCCTCAAGCTAGGTGTACCTAGCTTGGACACATAAAGAAAAAAAAAACAAGTCAAACAAATGAAGACAAAGCAATCAACAGACTGCAAACACTCCCCCTCAAGCTGGACAGACCCAGCTTGATTACAAAACCAGACAAAATAAAAAGAAAACTGCAAAGGCGGCTGCTCCCCCTCACGATCGAAGCTCCATCGCAGGATGATGGATGGATGATGTCGCGGACGCAGCAGATGAACTACTGAGAGACCGGGTCGGTTGACGGAACGCCAGGAATGCTGCACTAGTGGGGCCGGTCGTTGAAACGCCGGGAAATCCAAACTAGCACCGGGAAAAACCGCACTTGCGGGGCCGGCGACGGGAGGCGGGGATTCCGCAGAAATGTTGCGGGATCTGGCGGCGCCAACGGACCCAAATCCTAGGTGGTCGAGCTGCTGCGTCCCGCGCATGGGCGTGCCGGCGGACAGAGATGCGGCTGCCGGAAAGATGGCGGGAGATGTCGGCGAGGTGGGGAGTCCGCAGGAGGTGCCGGAAGGGAGTAGATGAATCCGGCCGGAGGGAGGGCTGCCTTGCAGGAGGAGGCCGGCAAGGAGGGAGAGCAGCGGACGGGGAGGTCGGCTGCTGGAGGAGCCGGCAGGGATGGAGGCCGGCTGCTGGAGGAGCCGGCAGGGATGGAGGCCGGCTGCTGGAGGAGCCGGGATGGATGGAGGCCGGCTGTCGGAGGGTGACGCACTGCGAGGGAGGAGCTGACGCGGAGGGAGGCGGGGATCCGTCGGGCGTCTCGCACAGGGAGGCGGGTCGGGAGAAGCTGGGAGTGTCCGACGCAAGGGAGGTCTATCGGCTGCCGCGCGGAGGAAGGTGAGGAGGTCTGCCGGCCGTCGCGCGGGGTGGGAGGAATCGTCGCGGGAAGAGGGCGACGCGCAGAAGATCCGTTGGAGAGCCGGGAAGGGACGTTGCGGGAGGAGCGCCGTCGGGGAGAACCGCCGCTAGAGGAGGATGTCGTCCGCCGTCGAGCGCACCAGGGAGGGAGGCGAGCCTGGAGTCGCGACGGCTGGGATCCGCGACGGGAGGCCGAAGCAGAGAACCGCCGGGGGGAAGATCCGCCGGCAGGGGAAGATCGCCGGCAGAAGGGAGTGCGCCACGGGATGCAGGCGCCAGCAGGGGGAGATCCGCCTAGGGCAGGAGGGCCACGAGGCGGAGAGGCGGCAGCATAAAACCTATGGCCACCGAGGTCGTCGCCCCCCGCGGGGAACTTGATGTCGGAAAAACCCTAGACGGGAGGGAGGGATCGGGTTAGAAAACCCTCTGATACCATGAAGGAAGATAAAATGAGAGAAACGAACCCCTGAGGTGTACTCTCTAAAGGAGCCCTTGGGGTTAATTTATAATGAATATTAAAGACCACACCGGACCCCTAGTCCGATGTGGGACGCAGACTCCAACATATATCACGATATTGGTTTGTCTCAGGCAACTGCCGTTGACACTCCTCTTAAACCAAGGGAATGATCTCTCCATGATGTCATTGACTCATATTCTCATCCAGATAAGCATCGGCGTCTTGTGCGCAAACTCAATTATTTTACCATAACTCATCTGCATATTATTTGCGTTGTCAGCAAGGTTAGCCAATTCATGGAAAATCTGACGAAATTTCAATGGGATGTTGTCCTTCGCATTGTTAAATACATTAAGAAAGACTCTGCTCGTGGTCTACGGTATTCACATCATGATCATCAGAATATTGAGGTCTTCTGTAATGTTGACTATGTTAGTTGTTTATCTATCTGAAAGTCTACTTCTGGATTTGCGGTTTTTCTGGGTGGTAACTTAATCTCCTAGCGAAACAAAAAACAAACTATCATCTCCAGATCCGGTTCTGAATTTGAATATTGTGTTATGGCCACGATCACTACTGAAATTTTTTGGTTTAGTCGTCTTCTTCATGAAATTGGTTTTTCGCCACATACTGCTGCTCATATTTGGTGTGATAATCAGGCGGCCAAGAAGATTGCTTCTAATCCGGTCTTCCATGAACGCACGAAGCATATTGAGATTGACTGTCACTTTCTTTGTCATCACCTTGAGCAAAAACATATCAGTTTTAACTACATTCCAACAGCTCATCAGTTTGTCGACATCTTTACCAAAGGCTTGTCGGGAGCTCGACTGGACTCTTTATGCACCAAGCAGAGCATCCACAGCATCAGCGACCCAGTTTGAAGGAGAGTGTGGGCAGTCTTGTTTTTTATGTCTTCTTACTTTCTTTTTTGTGAGACTCTTCTTCCAAGCTATACTTGTTCTAGCTTGAGGAGTGTTAGATACTCGTTTAAGTGTATTTCTGAGTCCCACATCGAAAACCTCCTACAGGGCGGTGCTAATGATCGATGGCCAGGAGTTGTCCCACAGTAGATCGATGGCATGGCGAATGAGAAGGACGAGCAAGCCAAAGAAAGCAGTGGCACGAAGCGACTAGGCCAAATACACGGCCCCAAACAGCAAGACCTAATACAAAGAGATCCAGCATCATTTAAATTTGAGCATAATAAAAAATAATTCTAACAATTATGCATGCATGTAATTCAGGAAATATAAATGGGAGATATGGAACAAGGCATTTAATATGAAAACCAAATTCACAGAACAATTTTAGGAGTAAATCATAATTCACAGTTAGCATAGAAGAAGGTCCATAATTCATGAATCAAAGGCTGAAAGATACCATACCCACAGTAATCCTCATTGGCCTTCTGAGGGATGACACCAGAGAGCAGAATTCCCAATTTCATGGCTTCTTTCTTGAACCATGCAATCTCTTCATCCAGATATGCGAGGCCACCCAATATGGTGTCCAGATCAGAATTCTCCTCTGACGCCTTCCAACCTTTCACCAACACAATTGCCATGAAAGGAACAAATGCCCTTACAAATATATAATCTTGGCCCTGCAGTTGGAACCACAAGTACCTTCAGCTTCAGTTCAGTCATAACATTCAGAGCAAACAGTATTGGCATAAAAGGTTATTGTTTTGGGCCAATTTGATGGCAATGGCTACGGGCCATCAACTTCAATATAGATTTGACCTATAATAAAAATCACTGGTCCATGAGTGTTCTTCGCTTTCAAAAAACATGGTTGCAGTACACTAGAGCGCAGTTGAATTATAGATTTCGTTCAAAAATCTACATTTTGATGGTTTCTTTCTGTTAAAAAATGAGTGCACCAATCATTCGGGCACTAAATCAAACATCAGGTGGAGGAAACTGAAAACGGTTTTATTGTCCGTGCATCATCTTACGTATGATCAAACGATCGTTGACGAATAGATAAGAATCTGTTAAAATAAACTGTGTAAAGGAAACTTCAATCCATCGCACGCTGGATTGGTTTCACGATAAACGATTAGAGTTGTATTACCAGCCACCGCTTGTAGCAAGTGATATCGACGGTCCCGTCTCGAATGCTGAGAATAAAAGGATGTCTGGTTGCCGCGGTGTAGAGTAGACGGTGCTTCTTCTTCCAGGTATCCATCACCCCGTGGGCGTCAACTGTGGACTCCCTCTCCATCCCTCACTCTCGCGCTCACGGCACACGCTCACAGCTCACGCTCGAGTCTCTTTTTCTTGCAAGACAGGATCAGATCCGATCCGTACCGTCCGATCCGTACCGTACAAAAACGGGAACGAACCGGTGAGAGTGCCGGTTTAGATCGGTTAAACATGATCGAATCGATTTTTATTATTTTATTAATTTTTAATATCATATTGTTATTTGAATATATATTTAGTTAATCTATCTCTCTATATACATATATAATAAATTAAAACAAAAAACCTATGCTAATGCTCACAAACATTGAAATATATATAAACATAAAGCTTTCAATATGAACTTCAACCGGGCGACTAGGTCCGCTGTCACCCTAGCGGTTCGTCGTTAAAACGTTCGTTCATGGTGATTCAAAACGTTTCAAAATATAAAATGGTTTTAACAGCTACACCCAATCCAAGGGAGGGTGAAGCAGCTTGCCACTTTGAGACATTTTTTATGAGTATGTCATTTTGTGTGGCAAATGCTCCATTGTAGTCTCACTCCCCATTCTCAAGTCCAATCCAAACCATCTATGATAGGACACTACTATAAAACAGGGTTTTAACAGAGTTATGCAAAATCATGGAAAAATATAATTTTTATCAGTGCTAAAACAAGCATCGATAAAGGGTGCATTTTATCAACGCTTTATTTTGATGAAGGGTGCCCTTTTTCAGCATTTTATTTTTAGCGTTGATTTTTTAGCGTGATAAAGGTCCGAATAAAATGAAATAATTAAATAAATGAAAAATGAAAAATGAGTTTATTAAAAACAATATTAAAATTTTTATTAATTAAATAATTATTGATAAAAACGAATGAATTGATCATACTATGTATAAATTATAAATACCAATAAATAGTATATATTAAGTATATAGATATATGTAGAATGCAAATTAAACAAATAAAAATTTAAAATAAGTAAATTGAGAAAAATATTAAACATTTTATTAATTAGATAATTATTGATGATGTTAATAAATAGTATATATTAAATATATAGATATATATGAATGTATATAAATATGGTTTATATAATACAAAATATTGCTTTGCACATAGAGTAATGGACATAATTGAATATCGTTTGATTTTTAAATTTAGCATAGATCAAATGTGTGTTATATTGATTTCACATATACATAATTAATGCATTTTTTATATACAACACACGCACACAACTTATCCGTTTTTTCAAAGTGTACTTATTTTTAATTTATTCAATTTCACTCATTTTTAACATGCATATACTTAAGATTAAATATCAATTAATAATGTTAAAAATACATTTGTAAAAAAAATATTTATGAATAAATATATTTATAAATGTACATTTACTATATTTATACTTTTATATACTTATAACTATAAATAAATAAATATTATTTTTTAAAAAAGTATTTATATAATTATATATATTTAAATAATTAAAAAATTATAATAAATATATTTAAATAAAGAATATATTTACTATATTTATATTTTTATATATTTATTAAATATATATAATTATATACATATTTATTCTCTCTCTCTCTGTATATAATTATATATATATTTACAATTTTTTATTTATAATTATAATTATAAATCATTTGTCAACGCCTATTACTTAAACACTGACAAAAGGTATCTTTATCGGTGATAAAAATGTCTCGATCTATTTAAAAAACTCTAACCAGTCGCGAACTCATCGCGAAATCCGAAACTTTTCACGGAAGCCACCCTCTGTCGACGCTCCTTATCGGTGAATCGAAGCTCGAATCAAACCTCGAACAAATCCAAGGCTTGATCTATTCAAGGGTTGAACGGATCTAAGACTCGAACGTAAGTCTTTCTCTACTTTCTCTCGAATGTAAGTATTTCTCTACTTTCTCTTGGGGAACTTAGGGTGTAAAACATCAATAGTTTTGGCCATGGTGGAGGCTATTTTTGCAACTGAGTGTGGTAAGTTATCCATTTTGGAGATTTGGCAACAGAGATCGTCCATTTTGATGCTTGGAATTTTTAGAGTGTGAAACACCTATACTGTGAGCCTTCCCAGCTTCGCTCCCATACCATACGAGCATCTCCTTCCTTATCAACTGCAACTGTAAATTAATAGAGGGGCTCTGTGACCTACTCTTTTATTTATGTGAAAGTGTGCATGGATCATGCTTTATTTTCTTTGGATAAATAGTGGAATTAACCATATAGTAGAAGTCTCACCCCATTTTACATCGTCTATATAATTTTGTATGTATCAATTTTCTTGATGGTGGTTGGGTAGCCAATGAGACTGCTTTCTGACGTATTAAACTGACTAGTTATTTTCATATTTGTGTAGTGGAGATTTTAGATGGGGAGTGATGTTTTATAAATCTGTTAATTTTGTGATTCCACTTAGATTTTTGAGTGAAGTAAGGGTAGTCCACTTAGAAAATGTGACCTCACAGGAGTCATTCTGTCTCAGTAGAGGCTAGCGTGTATGGGATAGATGTTACAAGGGTTGGTGTGTTTTTCTCCCTTGTCTGTGATATATCTTATTGATGTGTATTATTATTTTACGCCAACTTCTTTATGGACCTCCCTAGAATCTCAAGGACGGGTCAATGTGTATTAGATGGCCTCCCTAGTTTCCTTCAAATGGGTAGATTTGATGTGATGACCTCCCTAGAATCCTTGGGATGGGTCGGTGTGGTGATATGACATCCCAGGAGTCTCTAGATGTTTTCAAATATCTGATATACCATTATTATTAAATGTAATAATTCCTTAGGTTGTTACACCACATGTTCCAAAAAATAGAATGAAGGTTATCAAATTCTATATATTAGAAATTATTTTTAGGTATTCATCATTTTAGGTCTACATGTATTGGTTCCACTCCTAGGAATCTTTTATCACCATTCATGTATATTAAATAACTCTTTATTTAATAAAATGTTTTATTAATACATTTTTATATCTTCTAGTTGATTGAATGAGAGTTTATTATTCATGTGTATCGTATCTGAGTTTCTTATCACTCCTTAATTACCTATATTATATTTTCATTTGTTTAGGGTATTTAAGAAAGACTTGATGTGTGTCAAACAATAGTTATTATTACAATTTGTTGCTTGAGATTCATCCCCCGTCTCTTTTATAGACAATTGTCATTCTCATCAGTTTCATCTTCCAAATAGTTAATGCATTTTTTTTGCTTGAGACTCATCCCCCATCTCTTTTATGTTGCTTGTACTACTTTGAGTAGTAGTCATCCCATGGATGACTACTGCTTAGAGTATTTCAAGTAATATAGGTGCATGTCACAAGAGATGGAGGATGTGTGTCAGACAACAAAATGCAATGATAAATGTTCGAGAGATGAGCTGATGAGAATGACAGTTGTCTATAACTTTCACCTTTGAATAAATTCAAAGGATAACACCTACCATAATAGAGTAATTATTTTCTTAAATTCAATTACCTATTTTTTTCAAAGCATACTGAAATTATTTGAAACAATCAAATGTTGGGTTTCTCTTATTAGAATTATCTATAACTTTCACCTTTGATAATGAATATCTGATGTGTATTTATTTTTTTATTGTAAAAAATTAATATTTTATGAATCCAATAGGATGAATATGAATCAAAAATGGATGTGTGCTAATCATTTTACAAAAGAGTATGAAGATGGAGTTAAAGAGTTCATCAAGTTTGTAAGAGAGCATGCATATGAACCTTCTCAAATCATTTTTCCGTATTTACATTGTTGTTATTCAAGACAAATTAGTCTGAAAGAGTTGAAAGAAAATTTGATTTGTCATGGAATAGATCAAATCTATAAATGTTGGACTAAACACGAGGAAAAACTGAACATGCACATCGATTGGGATGATACTACGATTTGTGAATCATTTGATACGAATACCAGTGTAAATGATGATTGAGATCACATGGAAGAAATGAAAATGGAAATTGAAGATGACCTTCGTGATTGTATAAAGTTGTTTGAGAAGTTAAATAGATGTTCCAAGAGGCCATTGTATACCAATTGTACTAAATACCGAACATTGTTAGCTGTATTGAAGTTATATAATTTGAAAGCTGACAGCGGATGGAGTGACACCATCTTTATAAAACTACCTAGTCTCCTAACTAATATACTACCAGAATAAAATGAACTACCATTTCAAACATATAACACTAAATGAATACTGCATTCAATGGGTATTATCTCTTAAAAAATACATGTTTGTCCAAATGATTGCATATTATTTCGCAAGGACTGTGAATCACTCATAAAATGCCCTAAGTGTGCGCAGATCAATACAAGAAAAATGAATCAAGTACTTCGAAATCTGTAAGGTACTTTCCTATCATTCCACAATTTAAAAGACTATATGGATGTTAGTAAAGGTTCCGGGCGTAGCGGAAGCATGTGGGTGGATGTGCCCACTTGGATTTTTGTCATTAACAATGATCAATCTGGGATCAATACGACGATAAACTCCAGTCTCCACAGATCGAATCAAAGAAATGGACAAAGAAAAAGAAAGTCCTAGAACCACAAAGTAGGATCGTTATAGGTTTATTATAATTAATTTAATCAATTTAAAAGAAATACCTTTTGGGTGTTCTTTCTTCGTTTATGTTCTTGATCATGTTCCGATGTGATTCGTCGTTGCGTCGCAGAAGCCAAGTGTAGACTTCCCCTAGCGGTGATCCACACGTGTACCTCGTATCTCGGGACGTCGCTAAAGGAGTCTCCAGGTGCCAGCGTGGAGAAACCTTTTCTTGTGTTGTCCGCCTTAGATCGTCTTGATCCGATGGAAGATGATCTCTCTTGGTCTTGAGAGCGTTCTTGGAGGAAGAGGTTCTTTCGGCCTTGAAAGAATTCTCCAGAGTTGTTGTGCACAATGATTCTCTTGTGTGTTGGAAAAGAGTTGGGGTTGTGAGGATATTTATAATCAGGTTTGAGGTTGTAGAGTTATGACAATAAATAAACGCGTGACGCATTTTATTTATTTCATTGACTCTTATTTAAAACCCCCATGTCGAATAATTAATTCCTTGACATGTGCCCACGCTGATTATAATAAATATCATTTAAAACAATATTATACCCTCAAATTCCCGACTGGAAAAACTACACGGCGTGTATTAATAAATACACGGCGTGTACTTGTTTTTCATTGAAAACTACACGTTCTGTACATTCAATGTACACGGTGTGTATATCTTGTTTTCATTTATTCATTTCCTTTCCATAAAGAAAACTACACGGTGTGTAATTATTAATACATGGCGTGTACTTGTTTTCCATGAAAAACTTCACGGCGTGTTGTCTTTAACACACGACGTGTATATCTTGTTTTTCATTTCCTTCTTCCTCCATCATTAAAATGATTTAGGCTTCCTTGAATAATTATTAAACCACGTACAAGAATAATCTTTATTATACTTGAGATACTTGAATACACTTAGTGTGTGACCCTCTAGGCCTCTTTCTCGTTGGCATTAGGCAAGCTTGCCTAAAGTACAAGATTACTGTCTATCAATGGGTCAAGACACCCAAGAGAAAGAAGTTGACGCCGCATTGACCTATCACCTCATACAAATGATTACTGTGTAATTTAATCCCTTTGTCTTGATATATCATCAAGCAGGTTTCATGGCAGTGTCATAAACCTATATGCTTGATCCGTCATTCTTTGACTTCCTGAAATAAACTCATCATTTACACCATGACCATAGAATTTAATGTGACGGTTCTATTTCAATAAAAGGGCCGAGATATCAACTTCCATAAATGGAAGGTACAAATCTTTCCTCGACTTATCCATTAACAATATGTCACTCGTGACGCACCCAACGTACCCTACTTCCCGCCAACTGTCTACATGACAGTTTTCGTCAGTAAATCTAAGTGCGTGAGTCATGACATGAGTTAATGATAATCTTCCAGTCTAAAGACCATTACATACGCTCGTAGATGGCAATGTCCGATGACACCAAGACATGCGGAATTGCTACTGGCGGGTCTGTTCTCATAATCTCCCATCTTGGAGATTACCAAGTGCGAATTCCATGAGAGCGAGTCTCATCTTCTTACGAGTACTCGCACATGACGGTCTGTATACTATGTATCCTATCATAGTATGTCATCCAACCGTAGAACTTTATTTAAGAATATTGTTATAGCATTTCAAGGTTCTCATCATAGCGGGGATCTGTCATGACCTTATTAATACAACAAATATTCCAGGACATTATTATATTATAGTCATGCAGAACAATGAACAATATATAATAAGTGAACATTTATGTAATCAAAGTACAAAACAGTTTGTTCTCAGGACACCAACCCTAAAAAACTCACACTTAGACTAGATCCAACTACCTACAACTTTTAGTCCACTAGACCTCACATGATGATCATGTTTCTGCTGAGTTAAGGCTTTAGTCAAGGGGTCTGACACGTTGTCTTCCGTGGAAATACTACTCACTGCAACTTCACCTCTCTGAGAAAAATCCCTCAAGAGATGATACTTCTGAAGTATGTTCTTTGTCCGCTGATATGACCTTGGCTCTTTTGCAAGTGCCACCGCTGCATTATTATCACAATAGAGTGTGATAGGATCTTTACTACTCGGTACTACATCCAGATCTTGGACAAAGCTTCACATCCATACTGCTTCTTTAGCTACCTTAGAAGCTACGATATACTCGGACTCCACTGTAGAATCTTCCACCACACTTTGCTTTGAGATCTTCCAACTCACTGCACCTCCATTCAAACTAAAGATGTATCCAGTATGTGACTTCATGTCATCTTGATCAGTCTGGAAACTAACATCTACATGTCCTCTGATGACTAGTTCCTTATCTAATCCATAAACCAGTAACATATCCTTAGTACGCCTCAGATACTTAAGGATAGTATTGACTGCCATCCAATGGCGGTCTCCTAGATCGGCTTGATATCTTCTTACCGCACTTAATGCATAAGCAACATCTAGCCTCATACATATCATATCATACATGACTGACCCAATCACGGATGCGTAAGGGATCCTTGCCATTCTCTTTCTTTCCTCATGTGTCTGAGGAAACATTTTCTTGGAAAGATGAATGCCATGTGACACTGGCAACAATACCCTCTTGGACTGTTCCATACTAAATCTCTTCAGTATCTTTTCAATGTATGCACTTTGACTTAAGCCCAACATTCTCTTGGATCTATCATGATGGATCTTAATCCCAAGAATATATGTCGCCTCACCCAATTCTTTCATGGAGAAGCATTTATCCAACCACGCCTTAACTGAATGTAAGATAGGTACTTCGTTTCCAATTAGTAATATGTCATCAATATATACTATTAGGAAAACAACTGCACTTCCACTAAACCTCTTGTAGACACAAGGCTCACATTCATTTTTAATAAAGCCAAATTCCGTTAAAACTTCATCAAAACGAATGTTCCATGACCTTGATGCTTGTTTTAATCCATAAATGGATTTCCGCAACTTGCATACCTT
Source organism: Viscum album (assembly GCA_963277665.1). Classification (NCBI taxonomy): domain Eukaryota; kingdom Viridiplantae; phylum Streptophyta; class Magnoliopsida; order Santalales; family Viscaceae; genus Viscum; species Viscum album. The sequence goes on along the minus strand of OY728158.1, from coordinate 1,262,036,977 downwards.
GTTGGCATCCTTTAGAGTCAAAAACCCTTCAGTTTGTATCATGTAGACATCTTCCTAGAGGTTCTCGTTAAGGAATGCTGTTTTGACATCCATTTTTCCAAATTTCAAAGTCATGGTAAGCGGCAATGACCAATAGGATTATGATGGATTTCAGCATCGCAACTAGTGAAAAGGTTTCATCATAGTCAATTCCTTGACGCTGTATAAATTTTTTTAAAACCAGTAGTGCCTTATAGGTGCTGACTTGCCCCTTCATGTACAGTTTCTTCTTGAATACCCATTTATTACCAACAAGCTTTACATCAACTGGAGGATCTACCAAAATCCAGACTTGGTTTTGGTACATGGAATCCATTTCAGAATTTATGGCTTCTTACCACTTGGCAGTGTCTGTACCTTCAAATTCTTTCTTGTAGGTAAGAGGATCATCATTATCAACCAATAATGAGTCACCATCCTCGGTGACAATAAAACCATATCATTCTGGTTCTATCACCTCTCTCGTGCTCCTACGCAGTTCTTGTGTCTCTAGAACAGATTGTTCTTCCACGGGGCTCACTACCACAAAAAAGGGCAAGGGAAGCGCTTCCCTTTATCAGCGCTAAACAGAAAGCGCTGATAACGGGCTATGCCTTTACCAGTGCTATATAAAAGTGCTGATAAATGTTACATTTATCAGCGCTTTTTTAGCACTGATAAATGAATGTTTTATCAGCGTTTTTATTTTAGTGCTGATAAAAAATATCTTTATCAGTTCTTTTAACGAGTGCTGATAAAGGTTCTTTCGGTTTTTATTTAATAACCCTAACAGGCCATCCTCGCTTGCACGCAGTCAAGCTCTCGCAGAAGCTGAACCAGGCCCCTCGCCGCGCGACCTCTTCCTCCTCGTCCTCCTCCTTCCTCCTCCTCCTTCCTCCTTCCTCCTCCTCGTCCTACTCTTCCTCCTCGTCCTCCACCTTCTCTGCCGCCGCCGCCGCCTCTTCCCCCGCTCCCGCTACCATGACCGCCTCTTCCTCTACCGCCTCCACCCTCGCTGCCGCGACCGCCGCCGCCTCTGCCGCCGTCGCTGCCTCCACCCTCGCTGCCACGACCGCCGCCGCCTCGTCCTCCTCCTCCTCGTGCTCTCAAGGTAGGAGGTGAGTTCCATGGATGGTATTCCCTTGGTATATTATTTATATATTGTGTGTGTGAGGACCAAATAGTGAATATAGATGTGAGATAGGAATGATACCATATCTTGAGCCTAATTCCAGTAAGGATTTCCATAATAGATAGTGTGGTATTAATGTGATTATGATTATGTCTAGGGATGTGATTCATAATTAGTGATGAGTGTCGAAATAAGAGATGTTATTGATATTTAGCAACACAAGTGGGTTGTTTGTGAATGATGTGGAATTGGATACCCTATAGGTTCCATAGGGATATCTTGACTCTAAGATGAAGTATATGGTAATTGGTTAGTTATGATGGTTCACATGTGTGAGAGGTTTACCAAGGTTATGTGTGATGACTTCTGTGGATAACCAACCCTTGTTTTCATTTTTTTTATTTTGAGTTACCATGGGTGGTAAGTTCTACCCCTTCGAGTTGAATATTTATGTATGAGATACAAAGGAAATAGTTTTTAATCTTATGGTTATATGGATTCCCAAAGATTATCCCAATGGAAATGATGATGGATCCATATTAATTTTCATCACATAGCATAATCTCATAGTTATATGATTAGAAAAAGATGAACCCATAATACAAAACATATCACCTAGTATGTCTGTCACATATACGAATAAATAAATTAGAAAAAAAACATGCTACAAAGCATAAAGGTACCATTAAATACTTACATTGGTTAACTTGTTTTAGAAATTGTTTATCTTCATCTGTGCCTTGTACTTACACCCATGAATTTGAAGGTGAGTATGCGTACACGATAGTTGAACTTCTTAGAGAAGAGTTTCTGGAAGAGTATAAGAGACATGAAGCAATGAAGATCATTAGAGTGTTGGAGCAAATGTGGTTGCTACAAACAATGTGGCAATCGGTTTGTGCAACACGACCTAAGTTACAACTTGCAGGTATTGTAACTTAGGCCACATTGCACAAGCCGATTGCTAAAATGAATAACAAGATCTTCATTGCTTCATGTCTCTTATACTCTTCCAGAAACTCTTCTCTAAGAAGGTCAACTATCGTGTATGCATACTCACCTTCAAATTCATGGGTGCAAGTACAAGGCACGGATGAAGATAAACAATTTCTAAAACAAGTTGACCAATGTAAGTATTTAATGGTACCTTTATGATTTGTAGCATGTTTTTTTATAATTTATTTATTTGTATATGTGACAGACATACTAGGTGATATGTTTTGTATTATGGGTTTATCAGGAGTCTGTATGATTTCCTGTTTCCACATTTCATTTTAAATAGCATGTTATAATTATATATTTATTGTACCCTAATGGCTCAAATAGTCAGGCATATTGTAGATGTTTCTAGAATGCTGTAGGATTCTTTTTCCCCAGTGGTAGTACATTTTTAGGATGTTTTCACTAATGAGGTATAAAATTTACTTCTTAATAAAGAGATAAACTTTATAATCTAGTTAATTTTGGGAGAAAATTCAGTTTTTATCACAATTTCTAAAATAACACCAAAAGAGCATCAGTTGTTTGAATTACAATTTGATGATATAGAATATAATGGTTTCATATGGCATAGTACTTTACCATGGGGTTTTATAGTTCTCTAAAATAGATGGTTGATTGGTATTTGTTATTTTTTTGGACTATTGGAGATTGAACCTGATGAGAGTCATGAATATGTATCCTCATCCACGCATTGATAGTCACATTGATCATCTATGAGGTTCTATGATCTTCTCCAAGATAGATTTGACATTAGGATACCATTAGATGAGTTGGACATCGATGGACCTACCACGGACTGCTTTTAAGATTAGTTATGGCATGTATGATTTTTTAGCGATGATTTTTGGTTTAACTAATGCATTGGTTGTATTAAGGGACTTGATGAATAGGATATTTCACCCTTTTCTGGATCAGTTTTTAGTAGTTTTTTTCAATTAAATATTAGTGTACTCCCAACCCATAGTTGATCTTGACCAACATCTTATCATCACCTTGAGTACATTGAGATAGCATCATATTTATTACTGTTTTCTCCTGTTACTCATTGGTTTCCTCTTGTTCGCATGTCATGTATTTTCTAAGGCATCATTCAGTCTTTTTAAGACTAACTTGGAATAAATTTGATATATGTCAGATTAAATCAGGTATCTTATACATACACGATGTTCACCCTACTGGACACACCATGTATATGGATTTCACATGTGTTTAAAGGCATTTGTACCATGATTTGTTTTTATAAAACCCAAACAATGATACCTGATTAATTAAAACATAATATTAGGCAAGTTCTCGAGATCAAACCCATAAAGATGATGAATATGAATAAAGAATGGATGAATGCCAATCGGTTAACAAAAGAGTATGAAGATGGCGTGAAAGAGTTTATCAAGTTTTCAGAAGATCATGCATGTGACCCTTCTCAAATCCTTTGTCCGTGTTTACGCTGTTGTTATTCAAGACAAATTAGTCCAGAGGAGTTGGAAGAACACCTGATCTGTCACGGAATAGATCGAAGTTATACATGTTGGAATAAACACGGGGAAAAAACCAATGTAGGTAGTGACTCAGAGAACACAACATTTTATAGATCATCTGGTATGATTAGAAGCGTGAGCAGTGAAGACGATCGTATGGAGGGTGTGATTACAGATGTGAACGATGATGAATATCGTATTGAGGAAATGACAAGGACAGTTGAAGATGAACTTCGTGATTGCCCAAAATTGTTTGAGAAGTTAAAGAGCTGTGCAAAAACGTCATTGTATGCTGGTTGCACTAAATATACAGCATTTTCAGCCGTATTGAAGCTGTATAATTTGAAAGCAGGAAACGGGTGGAGTGATGCTAGTTTTACGGAACTACTTGATCTCCTGAATGACATACTTCCAGAAGATAATGAACTCCCAAGCCGAACATATGATGCCAAATGAATGCTACGATCGATGGGTATAATATCTGAAAGAATACATGCTTTCCTGAATGACTGTATATTGTTTCGCAAGGACCACAAATCACTTAAAGAATGCCCAAAGTGTGGTGCTTCCCGATACAAGAAAGATTATTCTAGTCCTACAAACGTTGTATGGTACTTTCTAATCATTCCTAGGTTTAGATGCCTATATGGAAGTGAGGAGACTGCAAGACAATTGACATGGCATGTAGATACAAGAATTAAAGATGGGAAACTATGTCACCCTGTAATCTCTTCTCGGTAGAAGAGAATTGATCACGAGTATCCTGAATTTGGGAATGAGCCGAGAAACCTTCGTCTGGCGTTATCTACAGATGGGGTGAATCCTTTTGGTTTTCAAAGCAGCAGTCACAGTACATGGCCGGTTATGTTGGTAAATTATAATTTACCACCGTAGTTATGCATGAAACAAAAATACATCATGTTATCTATGATTATATCAGGACCAAAACAACCGGGTAATGATATTGATGTTTATTTGGCCCCATTGATCGAGGATTTGAAAATATTATGGGATTCAGGTGTTACGATGTATGATGCTTACAAAAATGAACAGTTCACTTTGAAAGCCATGTTGTATGGGACGATAAATGACTTTCCTGCTTATGGAAATTTGTTAGGATATAGCATTAAAGGAACTCAAGGGTGTCCCATTTGCGAACAAGGTACACAGTCAATTAGGTTGAAACATTCATCGAAAACCGTGTTTCTAGGACATCGCAGATTTCTACCCCGGCAACATAAGTACCGATATTGGACGACATCATTCGACGGAAGTTCAGAGGAATGTACAACACCGTCTCCACTAATTGGTGATCAATTTTTTAAGAAAGTGGAAGATTTGGAAACTACTTTTGGTAAACCATTTTTGAAAAACCTTACGAAAACTGGTTGGAAAAAGAGATCAGTTTTTTTTTGAATTACCATACTGGAATTGTCTGTATGTCAGACATTTTCTTGATGTTATGCATGTTGAAAAAAATGTATGTGATAGTGTCATCGACACATTGCTAAATGCACCCGACAAAACAAAGGATGAAATTAAGGCTAGATTAGACATGGTTGAGATGGGAATATGAGAAGAGTTGACACCAGTGAAGGGTGAAAAATGAACATTTCTTCCTCCTGCTGCTTACACTCTTTCCAGGTAGGAGAGATATCAGTTTTGCAACTTCTTGAATGACATAAAGGTTCCAGAGGGGTATTCATCAAATATCAAGAACATTGTGTCAATGGGAGATTTAAAATTAAAGGGTCTGAAATCACATGACTGCCATGTTTTGATGCAAGATCTAATTCCTATAGCTTTAAGTTGCATTTTTCCCAAGAATGTCCGCCATACATTAACAAAGCTCTGTTTCTTCTTCAAAGCTATATGCAACAAAGTTATAGACCCAGCAAAATTGCCAACTATGGAAAGATAAATTGCTGTCATATTATGTGAATTGGAAATGTTCTTCCCACCGACATTTTTCGATATGATGGTTCATTTGATGGTTCATTTGGTGAGAGAGATTCGACTATATGGTCCTATACATTATAGATGGATGTACCCCATTGAACGGTATATGAAGATTTTGAAAGGGTATGTCAAAAACCGAAGTCGGCCAGAGGGTTGTATTGCAGAGCAATATATTGTTGAGGAAGATGTTGAATTTTGTACCGAATACCTGTCTGGTGTGGAAATCGTTGGCCTACCGAAATCTCGTCACACTAAGTGTCTTGAGGGTGAAGGAATTTCTAGAAGAGAGGTTGTCACAATCAATATTACAGATCGGGAGCAGGCCCACCTTTACGTTTTGCATAACAGTTTCAACGTTGACCCATATGTTCAAACCCACAAAGAAATTCTTAGGCGTTTGAATCCTTCCAGGGCTGAAAAATGGATATCAGATACACATAATCGACAGTTTATAGGATGGTTTCAAGACCATATTTTTAAGCAGTTAGATGAAAATCCAGACTCAATTTCAGAACGACTTCGATGGCTAGCCAGAGGAGAAAGTGTGTACGTATTATATTACAATTCTTATGCAGTTAACGGTTATACATTCTATACTAATGAACATGATGAAGACAGTACCATGAAGAATAGTGGGGTTACACTTGTGGTTGAGGTGATGAATGTTTCCGGTGCTAAGGAAAAAAATCCAATTTATGTGAATATGTCATACTTTGGCATCATCAAACGAATATGGGAGTTGGATTATACGAAATTCAAAGTGCTGATTTTTCAATGCAAGTGGGTTGATAACATGACTACTGTTAAAATAGATGAATTAGGATTCGTGAAAGTTGATTTCAGTAAGGAAGGGGAGAAAGACGAACCATTTATAATGGAATCACAGGTAGTACAAGTATTTTATGTTCCAGACCCCGCAAACCAAAATTGGTCAATTGTTCTGTTATCGACCAAAACAACTGAAGGGTCAGATGAAAGTTCAACGGAGGTTTACCCTTTTATAGGGACTTCACAATCATTTCGCAGCGGTCCAAATGTAGATGGAGTTTTGTATGTCAGAGGATACCACAATGAAGGAATTTACATAGTCGATAGAGGAGTCAAATCACTTCAGCATTTAAAGAAAAAAAGAGAGAGTACAATAATCAGGTTATTTGTTTATTGTAACATACATTGTGTTACGTTATGTTATTATCTGTTCGCTACTGTTTTTATGTAATCTAAATTAAATATTAAACCACTTCTGTAGATAATGACTTCTGCACCTGCTGATGCGCCCCATCCCGAGGCACAAAAGGTCTCTCAACCAGCAGCTGGTGGTCCCACTGCAGAACAACAACAAGTTTCTCAACCAAATGCTGGTGGTCCTAGTGCAGAGCAACAACATGTTTCTCAACCTGTTGTTGTTGGTCCCAGTGCTGAGGTACAACGGGTTTCTCAACCTGTTTCTACTGGTACCATTGCCGATGCTAGTGCTCCGGGGGAAGATATTGATGCTACGTCTGAGGAAATGGTAGGAAATGAAACCCTGAAAGCACAAAAAAAAAACAAGAGCGTCGTAGTTTGACAGTGTTGGCCAAAATCCTTAAGGCAAAAGAAAAAGGCATCAAATTTGAGGTGGGATGGAATAAGCGAGGCCAACATGTTAACCCCAACAAATCCATATTTAGTAGCTACATTGGAATCGTCACTCGGCAACACGTGCCGATTGGTGTACAGTCGCGGCACCATGTTGTCACCGGGCTGAAGACACTAATGTGGGAAGAGATTACGGTAACATTATGATATCATTTTTTTAATTTATTAAAATAAAATAAAATACCAAAACATTGACTTACTCTTCATCATCCATTGTAGAGTGCATTTATAGTAGATGTCTCGCACAAGGAATATGTATTAAGAGTTTCAGGAAGGATTCATAGAGGTTTCCGCACAATTTTAACGAAATATCATCTTAAAGATGCAGAAGGGAAAATCAAGCCGCACCCACCTCCTCTTTACGCACACTTGATATCCCAAGGAGCATGGGATACATTTAGAAACCGTCGTGGGGAGCATACTTTTCAGGTACATTGTGTGGGGTAATACGTTGTTTGACGTTTGATTGTATTCATCACTCTGATTGACAGTTTTTTATTTATAAAATAGCTACTGAGTGCTGAAAATAAAAAACGCGCAACAGAACCAGCGTACCCTTACCGTAAAGCAAGGATAGGGTACGCTGAACTTAAGAAAAAATTGGTACGTATTTTAAATCTACCCTACTACTAGTATGTGACATAAAACAACACCATAACCATATTTCTCTGTTTATATGCAGATTGATGAATCGAAATCGAAAGCCATATCCATACCACACCATGTGCTATGGAAGGAGGCTTGTGTAAATAAATAGGGGACATTGATAGATTAAAACACACAAAAAGTGTGGGAAACATGTGTAAGTATGACATAATATAAATTTGAGTTGCTTTAAATCGCTATTACATTACAATAACTACTTATTTTTCTATATTTTCTATCTGAAATATTCACAAGAATCAACAACAACCGCACCAGATGCAGACATACTTTCAGCAGCCTTGAAGCAGCCAGAAAAGTATGGCCGCGTCAGAGGTGTGAGTTTTGGGGTGACACCCCGAACATATTTTCAAAAACAAAAACAAGTAGAGGATCAAAATGAAAAAATGGAAAAGCTGCAAGAACAATTATCTATTTTTCAAGAAGAATTACAATACCAGAGAGAGATGATAGCAAAATTGATGGGGGAGAGGCAAAGAGAAGAAACAACTCAACAACAACCCATGCGTGACGATCTCTCCCCACCCCCCACCATCTTTGAGGCGAGCCATTCCCCTAAAAAACCTGACTTAGATGAGGTAATCAATGTTTTAATAATTGTTTCTGTGAAATGTGATTTACATAGACACTGATACCTTTCCTGTACTAATATTCCATAGGGTGAAAATGACTGTGATTTATATTTATCAACTCCCACCTATCGCCTTGTAGTGAGGGTTACAGTGTTCAATACGCAAAATGACATGCTACACAACAAACAGCTTTCAAAAGATCATCTTAGAGTGTCAATTAACATAGCTAATGAGCTGAGTGCCAAGCTACCTATTCCAAATGACGATAATGACATTCATACGGTTGAACAAGATGTTGGAACATTCATCGCATGGCCGACAGTTCTTGTAAAAAAACATGTCGACAAAAAGGTATTCATTTCTTATTTATTTTTCAAGCTGGACCTTTAACATTTAATGAAAAAAGGTCTGAAAAGATGACTATTATTACAGAATGACAAAGACTGTGGGGTGAAATGAAATATCAGCTCAAAACTATCTCAAGGATCAACCAACCGATTGAAACGGTCTACTGAGAGCACCTTCACCCCGCCCGTTCTATATCCACAGTTAATATCATTGCAGGCTCATGTGGATACAAAGTTGAAAGACGACAGTACTCACATAGTTGATTTCGAAAAAGATATGTATGGAGAGGAGATATCAGATTTCATTAGTGCTGAAAATGTAAATGAAGTCCTCAAGTATGAATGGCTAGGCGCCTCAGTTGTAAATGTATACATGAGGTAAGTTTTCATGATTTGATTTTACAAAAGCTGATATACTCTGATAATTTTGACTAAATACATTTTATATTTGTCGCAGATGTATATATGAAAAACAATTGAAGGGATTTCCCCATGAACAAAAATTTGGACTCTTTAGTCCTCACACCACATCTTCAAAAGACGAAATAGATTATGTTAAAGAGGCTGCGATAATGTCATCCCTGCTTAAATCGTTTGAAAACAAAATTACGGATGACATACTCTTTTTAATACCAATGATGCAGGGGTAAAACTCTACAATTTAATCATATCAACTATATTTTCATTTCTTTCTTTACTTATTCCTTTTTTTATTTTTAGGGAGCATTGGATGCTGATTGCAGTCAATTTGGATACTCCAAAGATTTATTTTCTGGATTCAACGCATGGATATCCAACAAACTGACCACGCATGATGGCGTTTGTTAATTTGTAATACACTAGATCCAACATTTTAAAACAAAACATCTAGTTATATAATTTATGTTATCTTTTAATGAGGATTCTGTTATGATAGGGCGGTGCATCAATATCGTCTAATGCATGGAATGAATCCAAGGCATAAGGATGAGAATGCCTATAAGATCTACAACTGGAAAAGTATCCAGGTATATATAATAATATTGCACTATCCAAACACATATCAAAACAAATTACTTATTGTTGTCGATGTTTCTGTAGTGTCCAAAACAAACAAACGGAAAGGACTGTGGTTATTATGTTTGTAAATTTATGAAATAGATCGTATTTCATCAACAAACTAGCATCCCTGATGAGGTATTTTCGAAAATAATTACGAGTTCATTTAAAATATTTATTAATCCTTTGTGTATTTATATTTTTTCAGTACTACTATGACTGTTTCAAAAAACTCATATTTAGAAGATGATATACATGTGTTTAGAAACGAATGGGCAACATACCTGATGGAAGATTGTACACAAATAGGATGAAGGTGAATTCCTACTACTTATGTTATCTATATATGATCATTGATTATCCTCCAACCTTCTTTGGTGAATTGAGAATGCTCCGATGTATTGAAATCTTAATTTATTACTCAATGTTTTCTATCCCAGAATTCATATTATTGATCTTTGAACAAATCAATATTGAAGTAAGGCATGATGGTGTGCAGTGCGTATGGGGTGAACGACGAAACCACCAAGGATCAACAAAATCCATTTTCTGTATCTCGTTTGTTTGAACTTTTATTTGAGCACATGTGTTGTTGTTTGACTTGCACAATTATTTCTAGGTAGATGCATGAGATAATTAGTATCGTTGAGGGATTTTTTGGAACCAAAATATGCATCCCAAGATAATTCAAGTAAGGGAAAGGCTGGTTGAGATGAAATCCAAGCTCAAACGACCAGTACATCATCAAAAGAATCAACCCTGTGATGCACCATCATGTAGAATCTGGTCCTCATGATGTTTTGAGGTGTTTATGGAAGGTATGGGGAGTCTGATAAGCCCCATGGCCACCATAAATAATGTTTACAGACAGCTCCACATGTTTTTTGTGCCTCGTGCCTCTTTACAAGGGTCACGCCATTCACATGGTCCATCTTAGCACATATGTCCCATTCATCCCATTGCTACTCTTGGAAGAACCTGAGAATCTGACAATGCATAAGCCCCACAAGACCCATACTCATCCAACCAAGAGTATTCCTAGTGTGAAGGGAAGCTAACCATGGGTAATACCCACAACATACCTCTTTTAAATATATGGGTTTTGATCCTTGTATTCTAAATAGGGTACGTAGGAAGCCTCCATGAGGTTAAATCCTAACCAATGGTAAACCATGGTGACCCCCTCACTGGGTTACACCTTCGCTTATTTTCCCTCTTGTATTTCCCTTAGTGGCGTCTGAATAATTCTTCAAAATGAGAAACCTTACCTTTATGGGATGCACCACACTTGGGTCAGACCTCATTGGGCGTTTTGATCCATCTATCAGGTAAACATTCCAGGTGCTCCCTCCTAGAGATGTACATACCTGATTCACCTTTATAAGTGTTTTGATCCACCCAGGTCTTACATCTCTATAAGGCATTAAATCATGACCCTCTATCCTTGTGGGATGTTAAACTCATGGAATACCACAAGTTAAACATGGTTTTCCATTAATATATTCAATATTAATGTTTAATCAGTCCTTATTAAGGTATTGTGGAGGTGTGGTTTTATGTTTTCCAGAAAATTTCAGAAGATTCCATGCTTTATGTAGGTGATTCCATGCTTTTACATTATATGATTATTTTATTATCCTATATTTGCTTTCCAAGTGTACTATATGAAATGTTTGTGTGGTTAAAAATGTGTTATCAAAGGAATTTGGGGTGTGTATAGACTTGAAAGTTATTTTTAAAATGAATGCAGTTGTATTTCTTGTGGATTTTCATGCTTAAGTCCTTTAAATGTGTTTGAAGAAATGAGAAAGTTGTGTGATGGGTGTTTTCAAATGGATTTAATGTGTTTGTGAATTTTAAAGAGGGTTTTCTTATGAGATGTAGAGATTCTATATATGTGTATTTACATTGAATGAAAGTACATGAGAATGTAATGATATATATGATGTGTATAATATAAATTGAGCACAATTTCCATACAAGGTATTTTCTTTATGATGTGCAGGGGACAGGGTGAGAGGGCGGGGGTGGTTTTATGGGGGAGGGGGAAGGGGGAAAAGTGGTAGGGGGAAGGGGTAGGGGGTGTGCTGGGTTCTTTTGAAATATGTAGGGGGTGGGCAGGGGTGTGCAATGGGCAGGGGGGAAGTGTAGTGGGCAGGGGTGTGCTGGGGAAGGGGGCAGGGGGTGTTCAGTGGGAAGGGAGTGTGCAGGGGTAGGGGGTGTGCTCGGGGGTGGGCAGTGTGTAGGGGGTGTGCTGGGGAAGGGGGCAGGGGTGCTTCTTTTTTATGGAATGGGGGGACATAATATTTGTTTTATGTTTTGTGCCTCACTAGTATAATTGGTTATTTTATATTTTGTGACTCACTAGTATAATTCCATTTAGCAACCCCATTCTTTATTTCATTATTGTATTACTAACATAATATTTGTTTTATTATGTAGGTGAAATCTTTTTCCTCAGTTCGAATGCTTTTTTCGGAAACCGCCGCCATGGATGACAATTTTTTAGAGCGGATGGATGCAAAAAGGATGGAACATCATTGTTTTTTAACTGTTTGTTGGATAAATGTAATTGTAACCAAATTAAACATTGTTTGAAATGTATATAGAAGTGTGTTGTTTTGTATTCATGATTTCAAGTAAATGTATGTATCATTTTTTGTTCTTCTGTGCTTTGTGTGTGAGTGTTGTGTGTGCAGGTTTTGTTTGGACTATGTGCAGGTGCTGTAATGTGTGCAGGTGCTGGGCAGGTTCTGTGTAGGTTCTGGTTTTGGATAGGATCTTTGGCCTTTATCAGCGCTAGTTAAGCGCTGATAAATGGATAATATATCAGCTCTATTTTGAGCACTGATAAAGGTAGTTTTTATTAGCGCTCACAATAGCGCTAATATATTATACATTTATCAGCGCTGGAAATAGCACTGATAAAGGGGACCCCCCTTTATCTTCGCTGAGATTAACAGTGCTTTTTTAGCGCTGTTAAAGGCCATTTTTAGTGCTATTATAAGACATATTTGTAGTAGTGGCTTTGTGGAATCTGTTCTTGTACCAACTCCTGTGTATCTTCAGCCTCGACTTCATCGAAGTCTATCTCGCTCCCACTATCTCTTTTGGAGATGTGCTCCCTCTCAAGGAATATGACGTGTCTTTCCACTGTAACCTTTTTGTATGAGGGGTTGTATAGGTTATATCCCCTTGTTTCCTTGGGATATCCTATAAAGATACACTTTGTGCCTCAGGGTGCAAGTTTTTTACCTGAATAGGCCTTAACAAATGCTTCGCTACCCCACACATGTAAATTCGATAACATGGCTTTGCGTCCACTCCATAACTCATATAGAATACCATTTATCGATTTAGTTGGTACTTGGTTTAGTATGTGTGATGCTGTTTGTAATGCATATCCATAAAAAGATAAAGGAAGACTCGCATGACTCATCATTGATCTCACCATGTCCAATAGGGTGCGGTTCCTCCTTTCACTTACACCATTCCACTGAGGTGTGTAAGGAGGAGTGAGTTGAGATATAATCCCAAACTCCCGTAAGAAATCAATGAAGTCCTGATTAAGATATTCTCCTCCTCTATCTGAGCAGAGTTTCTTAATCTTCTTACCAAGCTGGTTCTCTACTTTATTCTTGTATTCTTTTAACCAATCAAAATAATTTGACTTATACCTTATTAAGTAGATATATCCATATCTACTAAAATCATCAGTAAAAGTTATGAAGTACGAGAACCCACCCCTTGCTTCAACTGGAAATGGTCCACAAACATCTGTGTGAACTAATTACAGAAGCTCTTTAGCTCTTTCACCTTTCCCACTAAATGGGCTTTGGTCATTTTTCCTTGTAGACACGCATGACATACACCAAGTGGTTTTAGTTCGAAAGAATCTAAATACCCATCTTGATGTAATTTTGTCAAACGTTTCTCATTGAAATGACCTAACCGGTGATGCCAAAGTTGGGTGTGGTATGAGTCATGTGAATTTACTTTGTCATCGATTGCCATTACTTGGTTTGTGTATTCTAACACATAAAGGCCGTTATATAAATGTTCCCTACCAAAAAAATCATTGTCTTTATAAAAGTAGCAACATCCACTTCCAAACTTGAAGATGAATCCATCAGAATCTAATCTGGATACTGAAATAATGTTTTTGGTTACAGAGGGTACATAATAACATCCTTTTAAAACCAAGACCATCCCAGTAGGCAATGTGAGATGGTAGTCTCCGACAGCTACAACAGCGAGTCTGGCTCCATTGGCTGCTCGTAGATCCACCTCACCTCGGTCAATCTTTCTGAATCTACTTGGTTCTTGTATTTGGATACAGATGTGAGCACCACAAGCAGTATCTACTACCCAATTAGTAGAAACATATAGATTGCATTTGATAACAAACGCACCTGAAGCTTCCCCTTGTTTCCTTGGCTGGGTGCAGTTTTTCTTCCAGTGGCCCTTCTTGCCACATGCGAAACAAACAACATCTTGTTCCCTTGACCCCCCTTTGATCTTCCTTTTCTTGGAAGGCCTTGAAGATTCTTTGGGCTTAAATCTCTTTACCTTCCCTTTCCTTTTATCCACCATGAGGACAGAAGGCTTTTCACGCTTCATGTCATTGTCCACTTGGCGAATGAGGATAAGAAGATCAGACAGAGACTTCTCAATGTTGTTCATGTTGAAGTTCACAACAAAGTTTGAGAAGCTCTGGGGGAGTGATGCAAGAATGAGATCGGTACCCAGTTCTTCGGGGTGTTTAAACCCTAGAACCTCCAAGCGCTCAATGTAGCCAATGAGCTTGACTACATGAGGCCCGGCTGGGGCACCCTCTCCAAGCTTTCTCTGAAATAGAGCCTTGGAGATCTCAAACCTTTCCTATCTTGCTCTCTCCTAGTATAGACCACGGAGGTGCTCGAGCATTCTATAAGCATCCATGTCTTCATGAGACTTCATGATCTCACTAGACATTGATGATAACATCAAACATTGAACATCAAGTGCATTATTCAAATTTTGATCATAGACTAGGAAATATTCATCACTCACCCCTGAGGAAGGGGAATTAGGAAGTGAGGACTCCAGCACGTAAAACTTTCGTTCATGGCGTAGGATAACCCAAAGGTGACTAAACCATTCCTGAAAATTATTGTCGGTGAGGATGTTGTCTTTATCCATAATTGATCGTAGAGAAAATGTGGTTGATGTGTTTGTCATTTCAATTCTAAAAATTAAAAGATCATATTTATCAGTACTTTCTTGATTACATTTTATGAGAAATAATAAATTTTATTAAGTCTCCCACTATTTTATCAAGTCCCAATGGACCTCACCATTGAACTCAGAATGTTCAGTTACTTTGACATTCTAGTGGCAAGGATCCATATTCCTCTTCGCATAACCCCAACAAGGGTTGGTCAAGCTATTTGAAGGTATTTAGGTAGGTAGGTCTTTGCCAACTGTGAGATTACAGTTCCTTGATCTGTTGAGTGGACTCCCCAATCCTGAAATCCTAACTTGGATTTCCTCAACTCTTGCCTCCAATATTATATCAAGTCTAGTAAGGGTTACTTCTCTTGATGTAATATGGTTAAGTCAACCCGAAACCTTTCATAAGGGCTTCCTTTATAAAAGTAAGTGTCCCAACAAGGGTTTGTCAAACACATAGTTTTATTGAGTCTTTTCCTTAATCAAGTAATGAAAGGCTTGGTCTAACTTAATATGGTTTTGAGGGATTTTATTCCTTTATGCATAGTTTCGCATTATCACATGCTTGTTAATATTAAGTGATGCTTTCTTAAGTGATTAACCATGTTCCAATAATGTTTACGCATAGTCCGATTTTATTTTATTCCATCTTTTTATGCTTGTTTATTTTATTAATTATGTGATCACGACAACACATACATAATAAATAAACCATGCAATCAAACATAAATAAAATAAGATGGCATTATCATGAGATTCTATTTGTTATCTTATCTAGCGGTTTGATAAGCTAACCCTGACCTAGGGAAGAACACCTTGAACCAATGGTTCGTGTTTTACAGCTCCCACCTGTCCACCTTTGTATCTTCTTGGGTTGGTTTCGCCTTAGCTTCGGGTTTTGAACCGTCTCCTCTGGCTTGGGAGATCCTCCATTACATGGGTTTACATTAAAGAAACCATGGGCACGCATGCCCTACATTTTATTGGAAGAAGGCTCGCAGGACAACAAATTTAAATTAAATAAATTTAAATGAAACCATACACACATACAAAGGGTATTTGTTCTAGCTCATGATCATCCATAGCATGAAACTACATTTACGCATATTTAGAATTCAAATTCTTTTAATCATTCCATTATTCAAGATAATTCGTGCTTGAATTAAATTAATTATGATCTTATAATTAATCAATTATTTATCTTAAATTCCTTTCTGAATTTTGTTGAGATTCTTCTCATCCATATCTCCTGTATAGGTCTTTGTACTTTTGGATGAAACCTGGTGAAATTTTTGGAAATTACATGGCGTGTAGTTTATATTTACACGTCGTGTATTTCCTTTCACCCTTTATCCAAAGTATACGCTTGGGGCTTTGGCGTGTTTTCTCTACTTTGGAAATTTTGGAGTACACGGCATGTAGATAAATCATACATGGTGTGTACTTCCTTGTTATGCGGTAACCGGCCTGGCGATCCCGTGTACATGGTACGCGGCTTCTCCTTTGTACACGGTTTCACTTGGGCCAGATCGGACTACACGACGTGTTGCTCGAACATACACGCTGTGTATTCTTATTTTCCACGCGCCATTCATTTCTGGTCAACATGGGGCAATAAATACATAGGCATACTCAATTCACACGACATGGTTTGGCGGACCAGTGCTGGTTCGTTAAACCTAAGTACACGACGTGTAGTTTTAATTACACGCCTTGTATTCCCGTGTTGTACAGACAGAAAGAGCGACTCCTCCGGATGAGTTCCTCATTTTTATTTTAATCAAAATTAAAATTAAAAGGCTATTTCTGTGATGTGAATCGAGAAATGAAGGAGGAAGAACATATCTTGTTTATTCAGATTTATAGAACAATTTATTTCGAATTGAATCAAATATAAATGCGTAAATTATCAATGAAAATTAAATAACTATAATCAACGTTGTAACCTCCCTCTGATACCATTTGAAGGTTTCGGGCGTAGTAGAAGCACGTGGATGGATGTTCCCACTTGGTTTTTTGTCATTAATAATGATCAATCTGGGATCAATACGAAGATAAACGCTAGTCTCCACGGATCAAATCACAGAAATGGACAAAGAAAAGGAAAGTCCTGGAACCACAAAGTAGGATCGTTACAGGTTGATTATAATTAATTTAATCAATTTAAAATAAATACCTTTTGAGTGTTCTTTCTTCGTTGATGTTCTTGATCACGTTCCGATGTGATTCGTCGTTGCATCGCAGTAGCCAAGTGTAGACTTCCTCTAGTGGTGATCCACACGTGTACCTCGTATCTCGGGACGTCTCCAAAGGAGTCTCCGGGTGCTATCATGGAGAAACCTTTGCTTGCGTTGTCCGCCTTAGATCGTCTTGATCCGATGGAAGAAGATCTCTCTTGGTCTTGAGAGCATTCTTGGAGGAAGAGGTTCTTTCAGCCTTGAAAGAATTTTCCAGAGTTGTTATGCACAATGACTCTCTTGTGTGTTGGAAAAGAGTTGGGGTTGTGAGGATATTTATAATCAGGTTTGAGGTTGTAGAGTTATGATAATAAATAAACGCGTTACACATTTTATTTATTTCATTAACTCTTATTTAAAACCCCCATGTTGAATAATTAATTCCTTGACATGCGCCCACGCTGATTATAATAAATATCATTTAAAACAATATTATATCCTCAAAATCCCGACTGGAAAAACTACACGGCGTGTATTAATAAATATACGGCGTGTACTTGTTTTTCATTGAAAACTACACGGCATGTACATTCAATGTACATGGAATGTATATCTTGTTTTCATTTATTCATTTCCTTTCCATAAAGAAAACTACACGGTGTGTAATTATTAATACACGGCGTGTACTTGTTTTCCATGAAAAACTTCACGGCGTGTAATCTTTAATACGCGATGTGTATATCTTGTTTTTCATTTACTTATTCCTATATCATTAAAACGATTTAGGATTCCTTGAATAATTATTAAACCATGTACGAGAATAATCTTTATTCTACTTGAGATACTTGAATACACTTAGTGTGTGCCCCTCTAGGCCTCTTTCTTGTTGGCATTATGCGATCTTGCCTAAAGTCTAAGATTACTGTCTAGCAACGGGTCAAGGCACCCAAGAGAAAGAAGTTGACACCACATTGATGTATCACCTCATACGAATGCTTACTATGTAATTTAATCCCTTTGTCTTGATATCTCATCAAGCAGGTTTCATGGCAGTGTCATAAACCTATATGCTTGATCCGTCGTTCTTTTACTTCCTGAAATAAACTCGTCATTTACACCATGGAAATGGAATTTAATGCGACAGTTCTATTTCAATCAAAGGGCCGAGATATCAACTTCCATAAATGGAAGGGACAAATCCTTCCTCGACTTATCCATTAACAACATGTCACTCATGACGCACCCAACGTACCCTACTTCCCGCCAACTGTCTGCGTGAAGGTTTTCGTCAGTAAATCTAAGTGCGCGAGTCATGACATGAGTTAATGATAATCTTCCATTATAAGGACCATTACACACGCTCATAGATAGCAATGTCCAATGACCCCAAGACATGCAGAATTGCTACTGGCGGGTCTGTTCTCATAATCTCCCATCTTGGAGATTACCAAGTGCGAACTCCATGAGAGAGAGTCTCATCTTCTTACGAGTACTCACACATGACGGTCTGTATACTATGTGTCCTATCACAGTATGTCATCCAACTGTAGAAATTTATTTAAGAATATTTTTATAGAATTTCAAGGTTCTCATCATAGCGGGGATCTGCCATGACCTTATTAATGCAACAAATATTCCAGGACATTATTATATTATAGTCATGCAGAACAATGAACAATATATAATAAGTGAACATTTATGTAATCAAAGTACAAAACAGTTGGTTCTCAGGACACCAACCCTAAAAGTTAGGAAACCATGATACAATTAACATGGCATACAAATACAAGAATTTAAGATGAGAACATACGCCATCCAGCAAATTCTCCTCAGTAAAAGAAAATTTATTATGAGTATCTTTAATTTGGAAATGAGCCGAGAAACATTCTTCTTTCACTATCTACAGATTGAATAAATCCTTTTAGTGTAAAAATTTATACTCATAGTACATGTCCCATCATGTTAGTAAATATTAACTTTCCACCATGGTTATGCATGAAGTGCAAATACATTATATTGTCTTTACTTATATTTGGACCAAAACAACCCAGTAATGATATTGATGTCTATTTGGATTCATTGATTGAATATCTGAAATTTATGTGACATATATGTGTTACAATGTATGATGCTCATAGAAGTGAATAATTCACATTAAGATCCATGTTGCACGAGACGATAAATGACTTCCCCACTTATGGAAATTTATTAGTCTATAACATTAAAGGAATGTTAGGGTGTCCCATTTGTGAAAAACGCACATACTTAGTTCGGTTGAAACATTCCTAGAAGATTGTGATTTTAGGAAATCAAATTTTTTTACCTCAACGACATAAATATCGATCCTGGATGATAACATTTGATGGGAATATTGAACAAGGTACAACACCGTCTCCAATAACGGGTTATCAACTGTTCGATAAGGTAAAATATATTGACACTATTTTCAGTAAACCATTTTCAAAAAACCTTACGAAATCAGGTTGGAAGAAGTGATCAATTCTCTTTGAATTATCGTATTGGAATTGTTTGTATGTCAGATATTTTCTTAATGTAATGCATGTATAAAAAATGTATTTAATAGTGTTATTGGCACGTTACTAAATGTTCCTCATAAAATGAAATATGAAATCAAGGCTAGGTTGGACTTGATTGAAATGGGGATAAGGGAAGAGTTGGCACCGGTGAAGGGTAAAAGGTGGACTTTTCTTCATCCAGTAATGTGCACTCTATCCAAATAGGAAAAATCACAATTTTTCCTTTTCCTTATTAGTGTAAAGGTTCCACAGGGGTATTCATCAAATATCAAGAATGTCGTGTCAATGAATAATTTGAAGTTACAAGGTATAAAATCTCATGACTATCATGTTTTGATGCAAGATTTGATGTATGTTGCTTTCGATTGCATTTTTCCTCAAAATGAATGACATACATTAATCAGACTCTGCTTCTTTTTTAAATCCATATGCAGTAAAGTTATAGACCTGATGAAGTTTCCAATCACGAATAAGGAGGTTGCAATCATATTATGTGAATTAGAGATGTTCTTCCCACAATAATTCTTTGATATAATGGTCCACCTGATGGTTCACTTGGTTAGAGAGGTTTAACTATGTGGTCCTGTCCATTACTGATAGATGTACCTCATTGAATGATATATGAAGATTTTGAAAGGGTATGTCAAGAATCAAAGTCGGCTAGAAGGTTGTATTGAGGAACAATATATTATTGAAGAAGCCATTGAATTATATAGCGATTACCTATCAGATGTTGACAGTATCAGTCTTCCAAAGTCTCATCACAACGAATGACTTATGGGCGAAGGGATTTCCAAAAGAGATGTTGGTACAATTACCTTAATAGAGCAGGAGCAAGCACACATTTACATTTTATATAATAGTGAAGATGTTAATCCATACATTGAAGGCCACAAATAAATTCTTAGAGATTTGAATCCTTTAATGACTGAATGATGGATATCAAATACATATAATCAATAATTTATAGGATGATTTCAAGACCAAATTTATAAGGAGTTATCTGAAAATCCAAATTCAATTGTCGAATGGATTTAATGGCTAGCCAGGGGACCAAATGTAAATGTTATATCTTACACTAGTTTTTTAATAAATGGTAATATGTTCTATACAAAAGAACATGATGACTACAAACAATGCAAAACAGTGGTGTTACACTTATGGATGAAGTGATGCACATATCTGGTTCCAAGGATAGAAATCCAATTTATACAAATATATTATATTTTGGAATTATCGAACATATATATGAGTTGGATTATACAACATTTCAAGTGTCGCTTTTCTGTTGCAAAGGGGTTGACAGTATGAGTGCAATGAAAGTTGATGAAATGGGCTTCCTGAAGGTGAATTTCAGTATGGAAGGGGAAAATATGATCCATTCATAATGGAATCACAAGCAATGTAAGTATTTTATGTCTCATATCCAACAAATAAGAATTGGTCTATTATCCTGCTGGTGACTAAATTTTTTTTTGGGTCAAATGAAAATTCAATCGAAGATGACCCTTTCATTGAGAGATCACAATCAGTTCATGTTGGTCCCAATATAGACAATGTCTTGTACATTAGAGGGGACCATAAAGAAGAGATTTTGATTCTAGATAGAGGAACCAAATCCCTAAAAAATTTAAAAAAATAAAGAGAGTTTAAAGAGAAGGTAATTTTTTTAATATACTATGTTTTTCTTTATAATATTATATGTTATATACTGCATTAACATGATCTAAATTAAATATTTGACTACTATGTAGATAATGTATTCTGCACATGATAATGTTACCAATCCCTTGTAAGAAAAAACTATAATGAAGGAAACCCTTTGGGAAGATGTAAAGGTAATGTTATGATATACTTTCTCTATTTTACCAAAAAATTATATAATGGAACATTGATTTAATTTTCATTATTTCTTATAGAGTTCATTTATTTTAGAATATTTCTATCCATCTTTCATGACTTTGCAGGCAGAGAAACGATGTTGTCTCTACTCAATCACATAGGTAATATTGATTTTTTCATAGTAAAATAATTTTCCATAGAATTAATGTATTGCTTCATATTTATGTTTAATTTATTTCTTTTTATCATTACTCACATAATAATTATTTTCTTATATAGGTGAATTATTTTGTTCAATTTGGGGTGGTCTGTCCATCTTTCATGTCTTTCTATACCAAAACTTCCACAACTTATTCTCCATCAAAACCTTTTCACCCCTGTAGTGTTGGAATTTATCACTTTTCTTCAAGTTCCCTCCACTACTCAATAACAGAGGTTATCTTGATGTTTTCACACTAAAATCATTATCCATAGAATTAATGTATTGTTTCATATTTATGTTTTATTTATTAATTTTTAGAATTACTCACATAATAATTATTTTCTTATATAGGCGGATTCTTTTGTTCAATTTGGGGTGTTCTGTCCATATTTCATTCCCTTCTGCACCAAAACTTCCACATACTTCTTCTCCCTCAAAACATTTTCACCCCTACAGTGTTGAAATTTATCACATTCCTTCAAGTTCCCTACATTACTCAATCATAGAGGTAATATTGATGTTTATACAGTAAAATAATTGTCCATATAATTAATGTATTATTTTATATTTATATTTAATTTATTTCCTTTTAGTATTACTCATATAATAATTGTTTTTTGATACAGGTGATTTCTTTTATTCGAGTTGGGGTGATTTGTTCAAAGCTGCTCATGCTCGCGAGAGATTGGACTTTGAGCCTACAACTAAGACAATGAAAGTAAGGATTTTCATTAATATTTCATAAAACCATAATGAAAAGGTGAATCCTTGCTACTTATTTAATTAATTTTGTCATCATTTTATCTACTATTTGTAAGTTAATTTCCTTATCATTTTTATCTAATACTTATTTAGTTTTTTTCACAGATCTTTTGAGAAGTCATATTGATTCAATGTTCTTAATAGAAAAATATTTCTCGTTAAAAACCATAAGAGTATAGGAATATTATGTGGTTATTTTGGTGACTTCTCGTGATATAATGGGCATATGATATTCCTCCACTCTTTTGGATTTCAACAATGAGAAAGATTTTTCTACTAAGAACATTGATTAAATATATTATGTTGGAAGTTTGAAAAAGAAATGCAATGGAAATCATTGTAACATTGCAAGTTATAATTATTTTGAGACTTTGGGATGTTTAAGAATCAATCACACCTCAATCCAATACACGGTGTGACCAGTATGACTCCAAGTTCTTATTTTTATTTAAAATTAACATTAATTTTAGTAAAAAAGGAAACTGACATACTCAAAACTGAGAAAAAATATTCATATTATTTTTATACTTTAGTAAAATGACCCATAAGTCATTTTTATGTGTAAAAATAATTCGTACCTCAATCTGATATAATATGTGTCTGGTATGACTCAAAATGTCAGTTGTCAGTTTAAAATCGACATTTTAGTTCAAAATGTTTAACTCACTAAAAACTAATCAAACATGCTTTAAATTTTCTTTATAATTTATTAAAATGATTCATAAATCCTTTGTGATGTTTAGGAATTAGTTTCACATCAAACTGATACACTATGCAATCAAAATGAGTCAAAGTGTGTGTTTCTAGTTTAAAATGACATTTTAGTAAAAAATACAAGTGACGTACTCAAAATTGAGAAAATGCATTTTTATTGTTCTGATACTTTATGAAAATGATCCATAAGTCATTTGATACATGTAGGAATAATCCTCACCTCAATCCAATGCATGGTGTGACCGATATGACTCCAAGTGCATCTTTTTATCTAAAAATGGCATCAATTTTAGTAAAATGGACAATTGACCTACTCAAAACAGATAAAAAGCATTCATATTGTTTTTATAATTTAGGAAAATGATCCATAAATCTTTTTTGATATGTAGTAATCCACCAAACCTCAATCTGATACATGATGTGTCCGGTATGACACAAAGTGTTCATTGTCAGTTTAAAATCGACATTTTAGTTTAAAAAGTGTCACTCACTGAAAACTGAAAAAATTCACTCATATTTTATTTATAATTTAGGAAAATGATTCATAATACATTTGTTATATATATGAATCAGTTTCACATCAAACTGATACACGATGTGATCATAATGAGTCAAAGTGTGTGTTTTTAGTTTAAAATGAAATTTTAGTAAAACATACAAGTGATGTATTCAAAACTGAGAAAAAATATTCATATTTTTTTTATACTTTAGTAAAAATATCCATAATTCATTTGAGATATGTTAGAATCATCCTCACCTCAATCTGACGCACGATGTGACCGGTATGACTCCAAGTACATTTTTTTATTTAAAAATGACATAAATTTTAGTAAAATGGACAACTAACCTACTCAAAACAAAGAAAATTCATTCGTATTGTTTTAATAATTTATTAAAACAATACATAAGTCATTTTTGATGTGTAGGAATCATCCTCACCTCAATCTGATGTACGATGTACCTGGTATGACTCAAAGTGTTCGTTATGAGTTTAAAATTGATGTTTTAGTTCAAAAAGTATCGCTCACTCAAAACCAATCAAACAAACTCATATTTTATTGATAATTTAGGAAAAATATATTTAAGTTATTTTTTATGTGTAGGAATTTGTTTCACATAAAAATGATACACGATGTAATCAGAATGAGTTAAAGTGTGTGTTTCCAGTTTAAAATGCCATTTTAGTAAAAAATACAAGTGACATACTAAAAACCAAGAAAACTATTTCATATTATTTTTATACTTTATTAAAATTATCCATAATTCATTTTAGACATGTAGTAATGAACCTCACCTTAATTTTACGCACAATGTAGTCGGTATGACTCAAAGCGTGTCTTTTTATTTAAAAATGACATCAATTTTAGTAAAGTGGACAATTGACCAACTCAAAACCAAGAAAACACATTAATATTATTTTTATACTTTATTAAAATGATCCATAAGTCATTTTTTATTTTTAGGAATCAAACTCACCTCAATCCGATACACGATGTGCCCGGTATGACTCAAAGTGTCCGTTGTCAGTTTAAAATCGACATATTAGTTCAAAAAGTTTCACTCACTGAAAATTGATCAAACACACTTGTTTTTTTATTTATAATTTAGGAAAATTATTATTAAGTAGTTTTTCATGTTTATGAATCATTTTCACATTAAAAAAATACACGATGTGATCAGAATGAGTTAAAGTGCATGTTTCTAGTTTAAAATGACATTTTAGTAAAAAATACTAATGACGTACTCAAAACTGAGAAAAAACATTTTTATTGTTTCTATAATTTATGAAAACTATTCATAATTAATTTGATATGTTTATAAATCAGTCACACCTCAATATAATGCACGGTGTGATCGGTATGACTCAAATTGCATCTTTTTATTTAAAAATGATATCAATTTTAGTAAAATGGACAACTGACCTAATAAAAACTGATAAAACACATTCATATTGTTTTGATAATTTAGGAAAATTATCTACAATTCATTTTTGATGTGTAGGAATCAGCCTCACCTTAATTCGATACATGATGTGCCCGATATGACTCAAAGTGTCTGTTATCAGTTTAAAATCTATATTTTACTTCAAAAAGTGTCACTCACTGAAAACTGAACAAACACACTCAAATTTTCTTAATAATTTAGTAAAATAATTCATAAGTTATTTTTTATGTGTAGGAATTGGCTTCATGTCAAACTGATACATGATGTGATCAGAATTATTTAAAGTGCGTGTTTCCGGTTTAAAATGACATTTTAGTAAAAAATACAAGTGACGTACTTAAAACTGATAAAATTCATTTGGATTGTTTTGATACTTTATAAAAATTATAAATAAGTCATTTGAGACATGTAGGAATTATTATCACCTTAATCCTACATATGGTGTGACCAGTATGACTCCAAGTGCGTATTTTTATTTAAAAATGACATCAATTTTAGTAAAATGGACAATTTCCCTACTCAAAACCAAGAAAACACATTTATATTATTTTTATGCTTTAGGAAAATTATCCATAAGTCATTTTTAATGTGTAGGAATCATCCTAACCTCATTTTGATACATGATGTGCCTAGTATGACTCAAAGTGTCTATTATCAGTTTAAAATCAATATTTTAGTTCAAAAAGTCTCATTTACTGAAAATTGATCAAACATGCTTAGATTTTCTTAATAATTTAGGATAACAATTCATAAGTAAATTTTGATGTGTAGGAATTGGTTTCACATCAAACTGATACACGATGTGATCAAAATGATTCAAAGTGCGTGTTTCCAGTTTAAAATGGCATTGTAGTAAAAAATACAAGTGACGTACTCAAAACTAAGAAAACACATTCATATTATTTTTATAATTTAGGAAAAATATCCATAAGTCATTTTATATGTATATAAATCAGTATCACCTCAATCCGATGTATGGTGTGACCGTTATGACTCCAAGTGTGTCTTTTTATTTAAAATTGACATCAATTTTAGTAAAATGGACAACTGACCTGCTCAAAACCAAGAAAATGTATTAATATTATTTTTATACTTTTATAAAATGATTCATAAGTCATTTTTTATGTTTATTAATTAACTACACCTTAATCTGATACATAATGTGCTTGGTATGACTCAAAGTGTCCGTTATCAGTTTAAAATTGACATTTTAATTTAAAAAGCATCACTCACTAAAAACCGATCAAACACACACATATTTTATTAATAATTTATGAAAATTATTAATAAGTCATTTGTGATGTGTATAAATTAGTTTCATGTTAAACCGATACACGATGTGATCATAATGAGTCAAAGTGCACATTTCCAGTTTAAAATGACATTTTAGTAAAAAATGCAAGTGACGTACTCAAAACTGAGCAAACATATTCAGATTGTTTTGATACTTTAGGAAAATGATCCATAAATCATTTGAGACATGTAGGAATCATATTAACCAAAATACAACACACGGTGTGACCGATATGACTTAAAGTGCATCTTTTTATTTAAAATTGACATCAATTTTAATAAAATGGAAAACTAACCTACTCAAAACTGAGCAAACACATTCAAATTATTTTTGATACTTCATGAAAATGATCCATAATTCATTTTTAACATATAAAAATTATCCCAACCTTAATATGATACACGATGTACCCGGTATGACTCAAAGTATCCGTTATCAGTTTAAAATCGACATTTTAGTTCAAAAAGTGTCAGTCATTAAAAACCGATCAAACACACTCGAGATTTATCTTATACTTATTTAATTAATTTTCATAGAGATTATACTTGAATACGAACAAGAAATTGTGTGACATGGAAGAATCAACTACAACTCAATCTGATACACAATGTTCCTGGTATGACTCAAAGTTTAGTTTAAAATTAATACTTTCTGTTAATTTATTTCTTTATATTACTACTAACATAAGGATTGTTTTCTTATATAGGTGCATTATTTTGCTTGAGCAGGGATGGTTTGTTTAGAAATAGCATGAGTCAGGGTCAATATCAAAAGACAAAGGAACATTGATATTTTTGAATGTACGTAATAATTTGTACTTATGTCATTATATAAACCAATGTTTTAAGTGTCTATAATATAGTTCTTTTTTTCTTGTATTTGTATTGTAAATTTCATTTCATTTAAATTTTGTAGTGGTACTTGATTTTGTTGATATGGTGGTGTTTTTGGTGTTGTGGTGTGCTATTACAACACATTTCACTAGTGCCATGGTATGATGTTAGAGCACACTACAGTATACCCCTTTATCAACATTTTTGAAAGCGCTGATAAATGATTCCTTTATCAGTGCTTTTGAAAGAGTTGATAAATTGTTCCTTTATCAGTGCTTTTAAAAGCACTGATAAATTGTTCCGTTATCAGCGCTTTTAAAATCGTTGATAAAAATACCCTTTATCGATGCTAAATAAAAGCGTTGATAAAATGGTCCTTTATCAGCTCTTTTTTTAGCACTGATAAAGGACCACTTTATCAGTGTTTTTTTTGTGCTAATAAAAGACAAGGGCTTTTAATCTCACTCCAGCTGTTAGTGCTTCTCTAGCGCTGATAAAGAACATTTTTTAGTGTTGTTAAAAGCCTATTTTTTAGTAGTGTGAGTAGAATTTTGTCATCCTTAAGGGTGAAACATGGTAATATCAGGGACTGAAGTCGACTGATCAGTTGACAAGATAAAATTATGAAAATCACTAATAAACATTCAAGGTTCACTATAACAGTCAACGAGAGTGATCACATGATATAACGGGTCAATATAGGGTTCCTATGATAAGTTCAGCAATGCAAAAGCTACAACAACATGTGCATAGGGATATCTTAATGCCTAGAAAGAACCACAATCACAGTACCTACTTTCTAGTAAGACCACTATCACTCGACCACCATTTCTAGTGAGCAGGTCGCGACACTCTGTTACCTCAAAGTGGCTCCCTACCTAATCAAATATTTGAAAACAAAATGATTACATGTCCTCCAGTATCATATCAACGTTTCTTTTGAAATTCTGTACAAAATGTATTCCATGTTGCATCCTTTGATAGTCCTTCTAGGATCATCCAACAAAGTACTTCACACATCTATAAAATTTATCCTATACTAACCTCGTGATCAATAGTTTATGAACACCATTGAAGACCCCGTTTATTCACTCCAAAATATTAGTGGTTATATAAACATATATCCTACCACCATCATATTCTAATGTAACA
Organism: Viscum album; assembly: GCA_963277665.1. NCBI lineage: Eukaryota > Viridiplantae > Streptophyta > Magnoliopsida > Santalales > Viscaceae > Viscum > Viscum album. The sequence continues at coordinate 1,262,008,462 of OY728158.1, read as the reverse complement.
TCCCAGCCTAGGTGCCACACACTGGTGCCCCGATCCGGTCGCTACATGACCTCAGGCATACCTCCCCATACGCCAGAGGCTGCCGACCAGCAGTGAGGGTCTAATATCGATCATGGGGAGACTATACCCTCTTTATCAAAGTAATACACCAATGAAAATAAAATAAAAATAGCAAAATTATATAACCAATAACCATGAAAAATCAGTATCACAAGATGACCAAAACTGAAAATATGATATCAAAACTGAACAATGGATATGCCATGCTAAAGTACGTGTTGAGTGTCAAAATGAAAACCAAAAAGTAAATAACACTGAAAACTTCCCAACGGGTCCTGAACCATGTCTGGTTTCCTCATCCATAATCTATCCCACATCATCCATCTAACATAGGACCTTTTCCCTTAACCATTCCTGTAATCGTGTAATCATGTAATCTATTCGGGTACCGATCGGAAAGCCTGAGTAGGGTGTGAGTATAACCCAGTAGGACACCACCAATGACGTCTAAAACCAATCCAATCAATAACAGTGTATTTAGTCATATAAATAATAAAATAAAAGCAATAAAGTTAAAAAATTACATTTATTCAATTATCCTTTATTTAACCGCATAAACCACCGGGTTCCTGAGGACACCCGAACCTCAATACCTGCTTCGATCCGTGTTAGAGTCTGAACTATATCACATATTTAATTTAAAAAATCATTATAACAAATGGGATTTCATTATGAATTTCATTTTAATTTATAACATGACTAACTGGAACCATAGTCCAATGCCAACATTATGAGTCCAGGTCACCAAGCCTAGAACCCCTTGGGCTTTAGAAGCAGCAGGCCATGTCACACACACCTTTATCAAAAAATTTATCACTATGGGCTTTGGAAGCAGTAGACCATATCTCGCACACATTTATCAAACACTTTGTCACTACGGGCTTTAGAATCAGTATACCACATCCCACACATATTTATTAAACACTTTATTACTACGGAATTTGGAAGCAGCAAAGCATGTCCCACACATGTTAATCACAACCACACATATAATACATTTTTCACATCAAGCTTAATCAACATTAACCTTCTTATCACATTTCACAATCAAACATCTAATTAATTAATTCAATAGTTAATTAATTCATCTCAATCAATTGTAAAATAAAAAAAATTACATTAATTAATTAATCAATTTAAAACCCCAATATCCCATAATTAATTCAATAATTAATTATTAAATTGGTAATCTCAATATCCCATAATTAATTCATCAATTAATTATTTAATTCAAAATCTCAAAATCTCATAATTAATTCATCAATTAATTATTCTATTCACAATCTCAATATCTCAAAATTAATTCATTAATTAATTATTTCAAATAAATCAATTTAATTTCCCCAATTAATTCATCAATTAATTGTTCCATATCAATCAATTTGATACCCCCAATTTCACAAATCCCTTAATCAATTAATCTACCCAATTAATTAATTCAATGTAGGAAAACTAAATTGCTAATCTACCAATAAAAATTATACAATTAAATACACATAATGAAATCAAGTCTTTGAGATTTGAATTATAGACCACCTACCTCAAGATTGATGAAGAACAGTCGCCAATGGATATCCCCAATTTCAATGGAATAACCCTAATCACGTCAAAGATTGAGATCTTGATTCAAATCCTAGATCCAAGATCAAGAAAAATAAGATCTATTAAATATAGATCTAGATCTAAATAAAATAGGGGAAAAATACCTTAAAAAAATGGGATAAGAATAGAAAAGAGATGAGAAACCATTCGAGATGATATTTATTTATCAGGAGGGGTGCAGATCTATAATTTGGACTTCAAATCATGAACAACGGAGGTAGGAAGGGCTTGGAATTCATCCGGGAGACTAAAAAAAATGATAGAAAACGATTATGGGTCAAGTTAGGGTGTTTGGGGGTATTAGAATGAGGGGGGGGGGGTCATGAATTTTTTTAATAATTTTTTAGGGATTTAATTCCCGTATGCACAATTTGTTTCTCAGGGTGCACAGTTTCCCCTAACTATACACCTCAACCATGCACCTCTTCTAGGGGGATGAATGGTTTCTCCTTTTTGGGTGCATAATTTGACAAATTGTGTGCCAGCTATGCGAATCCCCTCTGTTTGGGTTCACCCAATTTGCTAGGCTGGGGCTCACGGTTTGGGAAAATTGTGTGCCAACCGTGCACTACCTTCCTTCCTCTTAAATTTCTCAAATTTTCACCCAAAAACACTCAAGTTAAAACCCAAACATAAATTAACCAAAACTAGGAAAAATAGTACCAATAAAAAATCCCAAAGCATCTCCAGAAAAGATCAGGGTTTTACAATCTCCCCACCTCATAATAAATCATCCTTGAGCTGTACTCCCAATCATTCCTAAGATTCCAAGTCAAAAAGATTTGTCCACTGATCCATAATATCCACTTATCTTTCCCAAGTTTCCTCTAAAACATGTCTATGTTTCACAATACATGAACTATCAATATGATATTTCCCCGCAACACTTTCTCACTGTGATCCAATAGACGTATCAGATGCTCCTTTAAGGAAAAATCTATCTCAACCTCAACATCATCCACATCGATCACATGAGAAGGGTTAGGATGATACCACTAAAATTATGGCACATGAAAAACGTCATGCATTGCACTGTATCTCTGTGGAAGAGCCAATCAATATGCCACTATCCCGATTCTCTCCACAATCTCAAACTGTCCAACGAACCTAGGCGCTAACTTACCCTACATCTATATCTTATAGTGAACTAATCAAGGCGACACTCGAAGGAATAAACAATCATCCTCTGTAAACTCCAGGGGTCATCATCATCTATCAGTATACAAATTCTATCTACTCTGAGCCATAGCCATATGCTTTCAAATCAACTGTACCTTCTTCGATGTCTCATGTACGAGACTTATTCCCAACAATTTTGACTCACCTACCTCAATTCAGCATAAAGGTGATTTGTATGACCTATCATAAAGTATCTCATATGGTTCCATCTGAATAGTTTCCTGATAATTGTTGTTATAGGAAAACTTCACTAGTGATAGGTGATTCTCCCAAGATGCATTAAAGTCTAGGACACATGCTCTAAGCATATCCTCAAGTACCTATATAATATGATCTGACTACCCATCTATCTATGGGTGGAATGTCGTACTCAGTAAAACTTATGTACCAAGTGCCTTCTATAATCCCTATCAGAAACATGAATTAAAGCATGATTCATGGTTCGAAACTATAGTCCATGACACCTTGTGTAGACGAAATATCTCTTAGACATACAAGTCCCCCAACTATTCCACTGAGAAAGTATCTTATATAGGTAATAAATGCACTACTTTTGTCAAACAATCCACAATAACTCAAATAACTTCATTCTTATGAGGAATCCTTGGGAGAACCACTAAAAAATATGTAGTCATGTAATCCCACTTCTATTTAAGAATGAGAAACGGCTGTAGAAAAAATCCAGGCCGCTGATGCTCGGCCTTCACCTACTAACATGTGTAGCATAATGTCACGAACCCTACTATCTCCTTATTCATGCCTGACCACCAAAACTGTCATTGTATATCATGATACATTTTGGTTATAATAGCTTGAGCCAACTCTTCCAGACTCAGTGCTTGAAAATAATGTGTTTTTTTTATAAAAGTAACTGAAAAATTACAAAATACTAAACACAAATGAGGACCTTTTATCGGTCTAGGTTTTGAAGGATTAAACAACACCTTAAATTTATCAAAGTTGAACAAAAAAATAAAACATATGCCTACTACGATTATGCATGTGCTAGGTCCAAAAGTGATGATATCTAAAAAAGAACTTCTAATATACCTATGAAAAATCATTTTAAAATAAAGGGTGAGTATTCAATTACCCGGTAAGGGGTTTTGAAATCGTTAAATTACTTTTTAGGAAAATATTTATTTAAAAATAACTTTGAGAAATTATTTTGAAAATAACATAAAAATACTTTTCAAAACACCCTTTGAAAAACTTAATTGAAATTACTTATGTTTAAAATAATATACCACTTTTGAAATTAGTTACATATAAAAAGTGATTTAAATATAATACAGTGATTTTTAGAAAACATAGTGCAAGCTTTTGAAAACAAAACACTGTAAAAACTTGAAACATTGAAGGATATCTTGGCCCTACCCACTTGTTGATGGATGAGTTCACTCCCCAATTCCCTACAATATTTACAACATTCAAGTGCTGTATTTTCTAGAAATATTGTAAGCTTGCTTTATGTATATGTACATTTTTCACTATGATTTCTTACTTAAAAACATGTAAACATTTTTAATACATTTATATATATATATACTTTCATAATAATACATCTGCTAGATTCGAAATAATCAAATCTCACATCGACTTATCTTTGCATGATATGAGAGTAATTATCATACACATTTTCCTTTAATGAAACATTCTTTAAAAACCATTTATAAAAAAGAATGTTTTATTCATACATCATGTATATATATTATTTATCCAACATAAATAAATATTATTCATATAATATACATTGATATATATGGTCGGATAATAAAACTGATGCATATAATATAAATGAATGACAAGTCATTGATTAAGATGATGGGAATTTATTTTATTACAAATGACATTCATGATTTTATATGCACTTTACACACAAAATTAGCAATTCATGATGAAAACAAAACATAGATTTATGACTGAGTTTTGAGAATCCTTATGAATTGATAACTTAGTAAAAAAATCCACTTATAGAATTTATTCATATAAAAACATATATTATAATATTTTTTTAAATATAAATATTTGATCAGAAGATAAACCATATTCTAACATAAATAATGACTATCTAATTTAAAGAAATTATTGACATATAATTATTTCCTTAATTATTATCTATTGAGGTAATTAACTTTTGAAGAAATATTTGAAAATCAACATGCCATCCAAATCATCAAATCCTAATATAATTTTTGTTAGAAAGTATAAAATAAATATAATAATATACTTTTTCAAACAATAAATGTTTGAAACTGAAATGTTTCCCATAACATATACTAAAATCCATTATGATAATGAAAATATGAAACAAATAAATACTTAATCAAATTAAATATTTAAATCAAGAAAAATAATTTCCCTTACAAACATAAAATTATAATATACACTTAAATCAAAGAAAATATAATTAATAAAATTCTCTTACAATTAACATGAACAAAAAATTTATATATGAAATAAATAATCCCTTACAAATTGTATTTACAGACTCTCCTACTACTTTTTGGAAGAACTTGGTTTGCATTCCCTTTGAACAAGAAACATAGAAAATAGGGGTGAACTTCTAATTGTAGTATGCATTTCTTATGAAAACACCCGCCTCGCCAGACTTACCCCTCTGACATATAAATACACTCAAAGATGAAATGTGTGAAATTATTATTATGTGATTTTGATATCTACAATGTATCACTTATTTGACAAAATTATTTCAATAAAAAGAAAATCACGAAATGGATTCAATGAAAAGAATGGATTCAATAAACCAAAGTCATCTAAATTTTTAAACAGACAAACACATTTAAATCAGATGTTTATAGGTTTGGTTCAGATATAATTTTGTATTCAGTTGATAGGTATTGAATGAAATCAATCAAGGATAGAGGTGCATACTTCTTCACGAAGCATTTGGCCACAACCATTCAATAAACAATTGGAATTGTTGAAAATCAATATGAATAGCATGGCAGTTAAAGAAAAATCCAAAACCGTAATATCAATGACATGGAAACGAAGAAATTAAAACTCCAATAGGGAATATCAAACATGGATGTATGGGGAAAAAGGAAATCAACAAATTGGTACTTATTACACACTAAATTGAATCTGAAATGAGATTCGGACACACGAAAAAAGTAATAAAGGAAAAATACTTGAAGATATGGCCAGATCTCCACACGACTTAGATCTAATCAGTGTTGCTCATCAGTGGTCCCCATCCCAAACGTGAAGACTTTCAGACTCAAAACCCTTCCTCAAACTCGATTCCAGATCCGGACTCGATCTCATCATCCAAAGTCAATTCATGGTGCTTGAACGCTTTGCCTTTGGCTTCGACTCCACTCGGCTCGGTCTTGCTCGACCTCAATGAACCCTCACCGATCTCTTGGCTCGATTTTTCCCTCGTCCTCGTCTCGATGAAGACCTCCCAGACTCTCCCTCAAAAACAACTCACTCAAAAACCTGAAACCCTAAATGTGATTTCCACCACTTATTTTTTTTTAATTTCATTTCATTTTTTTATATCACCGATTATATGTATCATTTTTTTATAAACTAACATATATATATTGTCATATATATATTAAAACAATACAAAAATTAGATTTAAATATTAATACTCATATTATTTATTTAATTTAGTATCTTTAATATTCATAAAAAGAAGTTAATTATAATCAAATATATATATATATATATATATCATATAAATTTTATAATTTAAAATAATACATTACCATATAATTCACAATTTTGAATGAAAATAAATTTATGTAATTTATAAATTATCTCTTTTATGTTTAAGAAATTTTATTATCATTTGATTGTTATAGCTACTCAAATTTTATTTTACAAAATAGATTATATTTATTAGAGTTTGAAATCAACTACATAATAAAATATGTAGGTATATGTTTATAATTTTTTGAATATTTCCAAAAATAAAATTTTCATTTATTGAAAAAAATAATTTCTTTAAAAGTATAATGGTTGAAATATGAACATCTATTATAAAGGTATCACATTCTTTGAAAAATATTACAAAGTAAATTTATTTATAATATATAAGTTTATTATTTAATTTCACATATTTTATCTTAACATTTAATTAAAAATTTGTTTTAATTTAATTTACAAAATAAAGAAATTTCTAGGATGTTACATTCTCCCCCTTAAATGAATTGCACTCTTGCAATTCATTTATCAAACTTTAGGAAATTCTGAATTACTATCATCAGAATTAAAGAATTTATAAGGGGACATAACTATATAAGTAAAACTCTATCGTGTAGATTTTTTTCTTTAAAATACATCATCTAATCTCCAAAGTTGTCTAGAACTTTCCTCTGATACCAATTATAATAGCCCGACCCAGCACTTTCAGACCCGGTTCTTGAAAATGTTGTGTAATTTTTTTATAAAAGTAACTAAAAAATTACACAACACTAAAAAAAATGAGGACCTTTTACCAATCTAGGTTTTGAAGGACTATACAACACCTTACATTTATCATAGTTGAAAAAAATAAAACATATGCCTACTACGCTTTCATGCACACTAACTCCAAAAGTGAGGACATCTAAAAAAGAAATTCTAAGATATCTGTGAAAAATCATTTTAAAACAAAGGGTGAACATTCAATTGCCCAATAAGGGGTTTTGAAATCGTTAAAATACTTTTTAGGAAAATCTTTCTTTGAAAATAACTTCGAGAAATTCTTTTAAAAATAACATAAAAATACTTTTAAAACACCCTTTGAAAAACTTAATTGAAATTACTTACATTTAAAATAATACGCCACTTTTGAAATTAATTACGTACAAAAAATGCTTTAAATATAATCCAGTGATTTTTAGAAAACATAACGAAAGATTTTGAAAACAAAACACTATGACAACTTGAAATATTGAAGGCTATCTTGGGCCTACCCACATATTGAGGGATGGGTTCACTCCCCAATTCCCTAGCATATTTACAACATTCAAGTGCCGGATTTTCTGAAAATATTTTAAGCTTTCTTTATGTATATGTACATTTTTCACTGGGCTTTATTACTTTAAAAACATGTAAACATTTTTAATACATTTACACACACACACACACACACTTTTTTAAAGTTTGGGGGTCAAAGCCTCATTTTATTATTAAAGCAAAGCAGAGAACTCTTTTGACTGGGTAGAGGGAGACCCATTACATAGCCCGAAGACCCAGTGGGCTTGTAGCCCATTACATGGATCGTAGGCCCAAATTTTTGGCCCAAGACCCATTCTATGAATACTACTACTACAGTACCCACCTGCTACAGTCCTCACACAGTACCCACCGCTACTACAGTCTCTACCGCCACTACAGTGTCCATCGTTGCTATAATGCCTCCACTGCTACAGTACTCCTACAATACCCTACGCCCAATGGGTTTTGAACCCCCATTTTTCATGTAGGATTACAGATTAATCACTAATCCAAACCCCAATTACTTTATATATATACATACATATACATATATATATATATATACTTTTATAAGAATGTGTCTGCTATATGCTAAATAATCAAATCTCAGGTTGAACTGTATTTTCATGATATGAGAGTAATTGTCATACATATTTTCCTTTAATGAAACATTCTTTTAAAATTATTTATACAAAATAATTTTTATTCATACATCATGTATATATATTATTCATACAACATACATAAATATTATTTATACAACATACGTACATACATACATACATATGTGTGTGTGTGAATAATAAAACTGATGCATATAATATAAATGCATGACACATCATTGATTAAGATGATGGAAATTTCTTTTATTACAAATGAAATTCATTATTTTATATGCACTTTGCACACAAAATTAGAAATTCATGATGAAAAAACATAGATTTATGATTTAGTTTTGAGAATCCTTATGAAATGATAACTTAGTAAAATAATTAAATTATAGAATTTATTCCTATAAAAACATATATTATAATATATTTTTTAAATATAAATCTTTTCTCTGAACATATACCATATTCTAAAATAAATAATCACTGTCTAATTTGAATAAATTATTAATATATAATTATTTTCTTAATTATTATCTATTGAGGTAATTAACTTTTGAAGAAATATTTGAAAATCAAACATGCCATCTGAATCATCAAATCCCAATATAATTTTTGTTAGAAAGTTTAAAATCATTATAATAATATACTTTTTCAAAAAATAAATGTTTGAAACTAAAATGTTTCCCATAACATAAACTCAAATCCATTACGATAATGAAAATATAAAACAAATAAATACTTAATCAAATTAAATGTTGAAATAAAGAAAAATAATTACCCTTAAAAATGTAAAATTATAATATGCACTTAAATAAAAGAAAATATAATTAATAAAATTATCTTATAATCAACATGAACATAAAATTTATATATGAAATAAATAATCCATTACAATTTTTTTTGCAGACTCTCCTATTACTTGTTGGAAGAACCTATTTTATATTCCCTTTAATCAAGAAACATAGAAAACATGGGAGAAATTCTAATTGTAGTATGACTTTCTTATAAAAACACCTGACTCGCCATACTTACCCTTCTAACATATAAATACACTAAAAAATACACTATGTGAAATTATTATTATGTGATTTTGATATCTATGATATATCACTTATTTGAAAAAATCAGTTCAAGACAAAGAAAATCACAAAATGGATTCAATGAATGGAATGGATTCAATGAACCAAAGTCATCTAAATTTTTAAATAGAAAAACACATTTAAATTGGATGTTTACAAGTTTGGTTCAGATATAATTTTGTATTCAGTTGATAGGTACTAAATGAAATCGATCAAGGATAGAGGCACAAACTTCTTCATGAAGCATTTGACCACAACCATTTAATAAACAATTAGAATTGTTGAAAATAGATATGAATAACATAATGGTTAAATAAAAATAAAAAGCCATAATATTAATGACATGGAAACAAATAAATTAAAACTCCAATAGGGAACATCAGACATGGAAGTATGGGGAAAAAGAAGGAAATTAACAAATTGGTACTTATTACACCATAAAACAAATCAGAAACGAGATTCATATATACAAAAAAAGTAATAAAGAAAACCTACTTGCAGATACAACTAGATTTCCCCATGACATAGATCTAATTGGTGTTTCTCATCAGTAGTCCCCATCCCAAATGCGAAGAACTTCATACTCAAAACCCTTCCTCAAACTCGATTCCAGATCCAAACTTGATCTCGTCATCCGCAATTGATTCATGGTGCTCAAACACTTCACCTTTGGCTTCAACTCCACTCGACTCAGTCCTGATCAACCTCGATGAACCCTCATCGAACTCTTAGCTCTATTTCTTCCTCGTCTTGGTCTCGATGGAGTCCTCATGGACTCTCCCTAAAAAACGGATCACTCAAAAACATGAAATCCTAAATGTGATTTACATCTCTTATTTTTTTCTTTTTTTTTTTAAATTTCATTTCATTTTTTATATCACCGGTTATATCTATCATTTTTTTATAAAATAACACACACACATATATATTTTAAAACAATACAAAAATCATATTGAAATATTAATACTCATATTATTTATTTAATTCAGTATATTTAATATTCATAAAAATAAGTTAATTATAATCATATATATATATATATCATATAAAATTTATAATTCAAAATAATACATTACCATATAATTTATAATTTTGAATGAAAATCAATTAATGTAATTTATAAATTATCTCTTTTATATTTAAGAAGTTTTATTATCATTTCATTATTATAGCTACTCAAATTTTATTTTACAAAAAAGTTTATATTTATTAGAGTTTGAATCAAATACATAATAAAATATGTAGGTATATGTTTATAATTTTTGAATATTTCCAAAAATAATTTTTTTCATTTCTTAAAAATAATAATTTCTTTAAAATCATAATGGTTGAAATATCAACATCTATTATAAAGGTATCATATTCTTTGAAAAACATTTCAAAGTAATTTTATTTCTAATATCTAAGTTTATCATTTAATTACACATATTTCATCTTAAAATTTAATTCAAAATTTGTTTTAATTTAATTTACAAAACAAAGGAATTTCTGGGATGTTACATTGGTTACACCTGGATGTACCACCCACTTCAAGGAATGAAATGCACACATCATACCCTCCCATATACTCATAGGTACAACAACCCGATTCCTGACGTAGATGATCTCATCCTCATCTATAGTATAATCTAAAGGTGTCTCCCCACCTTCAAGGCTTTACCTTAAGGTCGAATCCTTATACTACATGTCCCTAATCCATTTCGAAAGTTTAGAATCCATTGAAATTGATACGATATTCATCTTCTTATGAATCTCCCAAACCACAACATGCATCTCATCCAGTAAATTCATCATCTTCTACTCATCACTAGACCCCTGAACCACCTGAGTCTATGTTTTTCTGCTTAAAGCATCAACAACGCTGTTTCCTTTCAAAGACATACATGCTAGGTAAAAGTAAAATGAATGTATATACTCAACCTATCTCTGCTACTAGAGATTCAAGTCTCACTGGAAAAATATATACTTCAAACTCTTTTGATCCGTATACACAATAAAATTTTCAACCAACAGATAATTTCATAAACACTTCAAGGCGTAAAAAATTGACGCCAACTCGAGGTCATGCATAGGGAAGTTCCGTTCACATGTCCTCAACTACTGAGACCCATATTCCATAACTCAATCTCCCTACATTAACACTGCTCCATGTCTAACCCTAGAAGCATCACAAAACACCGTATACTCCTCAACTGGATCAGGTGGGATCAAGATCAGTGCCGATGTCAAGTGCTTCTTCAACTCCTGGGAAGCATTCTCAAAAGATTATGAACATTAAAACTTTACCCCATTATTGGTCAAGCCTAAAAGTGGTGCTTCCAAATAGGAAAAATCCTAGATGATTCTATGATAATATCCTGTTAACCCTAGAAAGCTACATATATCAAATATGTTCTTGAGTTGCTCCCAAGAAATAATTGTGTGAATCTTATCTGGGTCCATAGACACACCTTCCTATGAGATGATGTGACCCAAGAAGTTTACCTAATCAATCCAAAACTGACACTTATATGGCTTGGTGTATAGATGATGCTCTCTCAGTATACTCAAAATGATGTCAAGGTGTTGGGAATGATCATCACGAGTCTTTGAGTGCACTAAGATGTCATCTAAAATCACTACTACAAATTGATCTAGGTATGAATGTAATATTATGATAATAAAGCCCAGAGTGATTTTTTACCCAAAAAACATTATAATGAACTTATACATGTCATACCTTCTTCTGAAATCATTCCTCAGTATATCAAAATTTTGAACTCTTAATTGATGATACCTTAATCTCAATTCAATCTTTAAGAAAAAAAATTCTCCCCTCAACTGGTCGAAAAAATATTTAATATGCAGAAGAGGATACTAGTTCTTTATGGTCATCTGGTTCAACATCTGGTAATCAACACACAAGTTTATATTCCCATAAGCCTTCTTAGCAAACAAAACTAGAGAACCCCAAGGCGGCGTACTCGGACAGATAAATCCCTTATCCTCCAACTCTTCCAATCAAGTCTTAAGATCTTGAAGGTACGTCGGTGCCATTATATATGGTGGAATAAAGATTGGATCAGACCCAAGCATGAGATAAATAGTAAAATTCACATCTCTCTCAGGTGGAATCCTTGATAAGTCTTCAGGAAACACATCCTGAAACCGTTCCATTATTGGTGGAAAGAAACCCTGCTCTACTCCTCCATCATAAAACAATAGAATTGAAACCTAGGCTATGAGATCTCCCATTTTCTAAGTAATTGTCCATACACAACCCACCTATATATCTCATTGTCCATGGTGAATGTATTTGTCACCCTTAATATAGGTAAAAGTCACCCTCCTGTGGTAACAATCTTTGTGGTATCAGTATGCTACCAAATAATCCATACCCACAATTAGGTCAAAGCCTAACATTTAAAGTTTGTAAAGATCCCATAGAAAATGAAACTCCCAAACCTCGAGAGAACACCCTTTGCACAAATAGATGTCTCTCAACCGTACTCCCAACGATGTATCTATCATTAGCACCCCACTCATGAACTCCACTTTTTGGCTCCAACCATTAAAAAGTTGTGAAGAAATAAAGGAATGATAGACACCAGTATCAAATAAGGAACTAGATATAATAGAGGCTATAATAATGGTAACTATCACTATCGATGGTCTAGCCTCGTTATCCACAAGTATAGGCCGAATGAAAAGTGACCGTCTTACCCCTCTTCCCTGTGATGTAGTCTGAGTCCCCTGAGCTGCACCACTCTACTGATATGGATGCTCTTTCCTAAAAGCTCCATATCTACTACCTCTACTTCCTCATCTAGTAGAAATTCAACTTCCAAACTACAAGGTGTAAAATATTCCCTTCCTATACTCTGGATCTATTTAGTTTCTCTATCTCTACCCGTCTGTCGCGGGTTCTTACAGAACCTCCATAGATGCCCCATCTTGCCGCAACCTTGATACTCAAATGGTGGTCAGGGGAACTATCTATGAAAGTGTCTTGACCTCCCACATTGGTGGGAAATCACACGGACAAAGTACTATGTAATTGACCCTTCCCCCTGAATATTCTTCTTTCCACCGCCCTGGATAAAATTCTCATAACAACACTTCTTGTTTTCAAAACTTTTACCTCCAGATTGTGCAGAAGAAACCACCTATCCACCATTGGAAGCCACCTTTAGGTTCCCCTTAGATATGAGAGAATAATTCACCATCTCTGAAAACTTATTCAACCTGAATATATTTACCTGGGACTTAATTTCACATTTAATCCCATCCTAAAATTGTTTTTACACAGTAGCCTCATCTCCCACCAATGCTTGAGCAAAGAACTGCAAGTCTATAAAGAATCCACTGTAGTCTATCATGAATATACCCCCCTGAGTCAACTGCATGAACTTAGCTGCTCTCTTCTATCAGAGCATCTCTAGATAAAAGTGATCTAGGAACTTCTCTAAAAATTCCTTCCACTCCGAAGTCTCTAGCTATCCATCCCGAGTATAGATGCCCCACCAACACTTTGCCTGACCATGTAACATATAGGAAATCAATTTGACTCTCTTCTTATAAGGAGTGTCCAAGTGGTCAAGTACAGTTTAGATATACTCAATCCATAACTCAACCCCCTCAGTTCCACCCTTTCTAGTAAAAGTTTGAGGGTACTACAACTGAAACTCTCATGTCAGGTTATACATTCTTTTCACAACCTTCCCTAGGTCTCTTTCCATGAATTATATAAACCAAGAAAAGTTCTCTCAAAACCGATCTCCTGCTTCTTCACCCGACACTATCGGTGCCTCAGGTTCCACCACTATAGGGTCATCCCTAGAAATTTCTGTCGATCATCCTCCCAACAAGAATCGTCATGGAGGCAAAACTCCAAAATGTCAAACACATGTCTAAGGACACATAACAAAACTGTAAAACATTTTAGAAGAGTTTTTTTTAAATTAATACATAATAAGTCTTTCCCCCTCTTCCCACCACATAATCAAAACCGAGGCACTATCACTACCCTTAACCATCCTACACCTAGTTCATGGTTAAAAAAAAGGCTAAAATCATACCCATACTCAAGTTTCTCATTTATACACCCATTTGTTCTCATATTTCATAATTTTACAATTCTTAATTTCACATATGGAAATTTTTCATTTCAATTTTCACAATCAAAGAAAATAATTTCAAGTTCAACAATTTACCCAAAACCTACTTTTTTGTGCATGCCTAAAAATGATGCATGTCACAATAAATCCTGAGTGCCTAGAATGATGCATGAAAACTCAACTCTCATGCCATTCTGGGCCACAAGTAAAATCTTAAAAAATATCAAAACAATTATCACATCACACCACAAGTGCATTAGCTAAGGTGAAATAATGTCCCACTATAATAACATATACCAATAACATCAATCCCTCCCTGGGAACTTGGGTTTTACCCCGTACAAGAGTTATCTAATCCCATGCAAGAGCACATAACCAAGACTCGACTCTTTATAGTATCTTGTCTACCATTCCAAAATAGTAAGAAAAAAGAAAAGAAAAGAAAAAATGGGATTTAATACCACTTTGTAACATCCCGAACCAAGTTCCACTCACCGTTTCCCCAACCCGGTCACTACGTGACCTCAGACGCACCTCCCCATATGCCAAAGGTTACTGACTAGCAGTGAGGGTCTAATGTCAATCATGGGGAGACTATAACCTCTTTATCAGAGTAATAAAATAGTATAAATAAAAGAATAATAGCCAAATGATATAACTAATAACCATTCAAAACTAGTATCATAAGATGACCAAAACTAGAAATACAATATCAAAACTAAACAGTAGATATACCATTCTAAAGTACATTTTAAGTGTCAAAATGAAAACCCAAAAGTAAAGAACACTAAAAACTCCCCATCAGGTCCCGAACCATGTTTGGTTCCCTCATCCATGCTCCATACCAAACCATCCATCTAACACATGGCCTTTTCTATTAACATATCCTACAATCATGTAATCTATTCGAGTATCGATCAGACTACCCAAGTAGGGTATGAGTACAACTCAGTAGGCCACCAACAATGGTGACTAAAATCAATCTAGCCAATAACAGTGTGTGTAGTTGTATAAGTAATGAAATATAAGCAATAAAGTAAATTTTTTACATTTATTAAATTATCCTTTATTTAACCACATAAACCATTGGGTTCTTGAGGACACCCAAACCTCAATACCTACTTCGAACCGTGATGGATTCTGAACCATATCACATATTTAATTTACAAATTCATTATAACAAATGGGATTTCATTAACCATTTCATTTCAATTTATAACACGACTAACTGGAACCATAGTCCAACACCAACGTTATGTGTCTAGGTTACTATGACTAGAACCCCATGGGCTTTAGAAGTAGCAGACCATGTACCATACACCTTTATCAAAAAAAATATCACTATGGGCTTTGGATGTAGCAGACCATGTCCCACACATGTTTATCAAACAATTTTTCACTACAGGCTTTGGAAGCAGCAGACCATGTCATGCACACATTTATAAAACAATTTGTCACTATGGGATTTGGAATCAGTAAACCATGTCCCACATACATTTATCACAATCACACATATAATACATTTTTCACATCAATCAAGGTTAATCAAAATTAACCTTCTTATCACATTTCACAATCAAACATCCAATTAATTAATTCAAAAATTAATTAATTCATCTCAATCAATTGAAAAATTACAACAATTTTCTATTGATTAATTCAATAATTAATTAATAAATTCACAACTCCAATATCAAATAATTAATTTAACAATTAATTATTCAATTGGAATTCACAATATCCCATAATTAATTCATAAATTAATTATTCAATTCACAATCTCAATATCTCATAATTAATTCATAAATTAATTATTCCATTCACAATATCAATATCTCATAATTAATTCATCAATTAATTATTCCATTAACAATATAAATATCTTATAATTAATTCATCTATTAATTATTCCAACTCAATCAATTGAATACCCCCAATTAATTCATCAATTAATTATCTCGTCTCAATTAATATGATATCCCCAATTTCACAAATCCCTTAATTAATTAATCTACCTAATTAATTAATTCAATGTAGGAAAACTCAATTGATAATAAACCAATATAAATTCTATAATTACATACACATAATTGAATAAATACTTTGGGATTTGAATTATATACTACCCACCTCAAGATTGGTGAAGAATGGTTGCCAATAGATATCCCCAATTTCAGTGGAATAACCCTAATAACGTTGAAGATCTAGATCTTGATTCAAATACTAGATCCAATATCAAATGAAACAATATCCATTAAATTTAGATCTATATCCAAATCCAATAGGGTAAAACATCCCTTAAATGAATGGGAGAAGAACAAAAAATAGATGGGAAACCATTCAGGATGATATTTACTTACCAGAAGGGGTGTAGATCTACAATACGGGCTTCGAATCGCGAAGAATGGAGGTTAAAAGGTTTTGGAATCTATCTGGGAGCCTAAAAAATGAGAGAAAACAATTATGGTTTGAGATAGGTCATTTGGAGATATTAGATGGGGGTTTGATATTTTTCTAATAATTTTTAGGGGATTTAATTCTCGTACGCATAGTTTACTGCTCGGGGCACATGGTTTCCCCTAACCATGTGCCTTAACCGTGTACCTCTTCTAGGGGGGGGGGTGCATGATTTCTCCTTTTTCGGTGCACAGTTTGATAAACTATGTGCTAGCCATGTAAATACCATCTGTTTGGGTTCACATGGTTTGATGGGCTGGGGCACACGGTTTGGGAAAACCGTGTTCCAACTATGCACTACCCTCTTTCCTATTTAATTTTTCAAATTTTCAACCAAACACACCAAAGATAAAAACCAAACATAAAGTACTAAAAACTTGGAAAAAGAGTACCTGTAAACGAGACCAAAGAATCTCCAAAAAAAATTGGGGTTTTACAGCTAATGATTATTTCTTCTTCAAAGTCCGCATCATATAAACATATAAATATTTATCATCCCTTCAAATTTCTTCAATCCATTGATCGGACTTTCCTTATTAGGGATCATTTGTTGAAACCAAAAGATAAAAATGTATTTAAAAGGATATATTTTTTCCCACAAAATATAAGTTAAGTAAAACATACCTAACTTTATGATATCCTCCTTTATTACCTCATCTTTGAAATACTTATGCACATTATTGAAAATATGTCAGATTCAATATCAATGATAATTATTCAGTTCTCACCATGAAACTCTATCATTGTTTAAGATCTCTATAATCACTTGATAATGATCAGATATCAGACATACTCCTTGGTTTTTTGCAACATGGATGCATATACAGGAAAAAAACCAACTCCATGATTCAAAATTCCCCTTTTAAACAATGAAAAATTCAATTGGGAGAGGATCATGATTTTCATCCTATATAGAATAAATAAGTAGAACACCTATATACTTGCCATAAAAAAATTCCATTAGATTGAATGAATTGTTTTCAATAAATAAAAGTAGTGATACATAGCCTAATTCCCAAAATAGACTATGGAACTTAATTTTTGTTTTACTATCTATATGATATGAGGTGACATACTTAACAATGTCTAGATAATAAATAACTTGATTGTTGAGAGACAAAAATCCCACTAGCTATGAAAAAACTGCATATGATTTATCCTAATCACTATATACTTTCATAATTGAATTTTGTTTTTTATTCCAAGTTTTGTCATATGATATCTTGTATTTGAAAAAATATTGTATTCGTTCCTAAAAAATGTACATAAGAATGCCCTGGAACATTCATATCATCTCAACAATAATAGTCGATATAAACTTTATATCAAGTGAAGAGTGATATTGCGACAAGCTTGGATATTCACAAGTATGCGGGCCTTTCAAATTAGTTATCTTATAACATGTAAAAAATTTATCATATATTTCTCAAATTCAAAATTTATATTATGTCTTATATCTATCGCATTGAATGAGGTATTTTTCCTTCTTGAACTCATCAACCATAAATGAAAAATTTCACTCTCTATGGTATTTCTTCAACACATTTTTCAATGCACTTTTAGTTTTAAACTCTTGTACAAAATATATGGTGTTATCAGTTGATGCATATGTATTATCTATAATTCTAGGGAATTAAACAATTGGTTTAGTGACGCCCCAATAAAAATGTTTTGCACGCAACATTCCCTTGACTAAGGAAATCAATAATGTAGGATGACTACTGCTCATTGGTTGTTGCCTATATGTCAAATTAACCTCTAAATATTCATTCCCCATGTCATCCTCACCTGTATCATCTTTTGTTGTATCATCAGATATTTCCTCATCCGATAAAGTCTCATTCATTAATTAGAAGTATCGATGGGGATGTCCCCTATAGTTCTTTCCATATTCTGACCATCTTCTTTATAATTCGTTTATGTTACCGAAGTCATATAAGAAGACAATGAATAATAATTTTGTTAAATACCAACTTCAATAGATCTCCCATTATAGGGTTTTGTAGTAGTAGTTCACACCTCATCAATAACATAAATTGCCACATATAATTCCATTAAACTAGTACTACATTATTGCCTGAACAACGATTATGATTCCAACCAATCCTCATAATCGAGTAGAGGATACACAATGTTCCATAAATGTTCAACATATTGAAGATTTCAATATATAATTGAAGTAATTACTTGATCATCCCCCAATTTTAAGTGACTATGAATATTCTTAAAAAATCTATCCAATATCATAGATTCATGAATATTTTCTACTCTTACGAGTGGAACACTATAGAAAAAACCCTAATCGATATTAATTACCTCACCATTGTAGTATATTGATGCAAGTATGATTATCTAGAAATAAAATTCAATAAAATGTTATATATATTTATAATACATCATCAAATGTTTAACATGTTTTAATTAGTTATGATTAAATAAATGTGACTTAATCTTGAGGCTTTTTTCTATGGATTGGTTTATCATTATTTAATAAACCAACAAAAACCTAGGGGAAATTATGGAGCCTCTACTATCTTAGATTTCAGCAACCACCAATCTCTTTTCAGTCATGGTTTAAAAATCTAACATCGAACAAAAACGCCTCTTGTAAAATGCTCTTTTATTAAAATATTACTCACATACAAGTGAGGGGGTCTAGGGGTTTGGGATATACAACATTTTATGAGGACACATAGGTTCTTAAATTCTTAGAAAGAGGTATGACACATAGGTCATTAAAGAGAAAATAAAATAAAACTATTACAAATTATATAACCACATACAAAAAAATGACATATAATTTCAATCATATATTGGTCGGTCATCTCAAGACCAGTCATCACACAATACACTTAACAAGTTTTTTTGGGGTACTTATTATATTGTACATATTGTAACTTTACCCATAACTATATATAATAAATAACACACACACACACACACACATCTATTTATATTCATACCTTCATGAAGATTTACCACTCTTGCAGGTGAAAACTATAGTTAAAACCCACAACGATATAAATCACCTCACCATTGAAGTATATTGATGCATACATGATTGCCTAGAAAGAGAATTTACTAAAAAATTATATATATTTATACAGTATCATCAAATTTTTATCATGTTTTAATTAGTTATGATTAAAAAACCATAACTTAATCTTGAGACTTTTTTTGTGAGCTAGTTTATCATTATTTGATAAACTAACCAAAAAACAGAGGGGAACTTTTGGAGCCTTTACTATCTTAGATTTTAGTAACCACCAATCTCCTTTCAGTCATGGTGTAAAAATCTAGCATCAAACAACAACACCTCTTATCAATTTCCATTTTATTAAAATGTTACTCACATGTAAGTGAGGGGGCCTAGGGGTTTGAGATACATAACATTTTTACACAGACATTAAATTCCTTACATTATTAGAGAGAGGGATGACACATGGGTCATCAATAAGGAAAATAAAATGCAATTGTTACAAATTATACAACCACATATAAAAAATATGTCATACAATTTCAATTATACATTAGTCAATAATCTCAAGATTAGTCATCACACAATACTCTTAATAAGTTTTTTGAGATACTTTTTATATTATTCATATTATAACTTTACCTATAACTATATATAATAGATAATATATATATATATACATCTATTTATATTACCTATTTTTAAATATCAATATATATATATATATGCATTTGTGTATTTAATGACGTCTTTTAAATATGCCTAATTTTAGTTTTCAAATATTATATTCAAATAATATAACAAATATTATCTCAGTAACGCTATGAATTTTTGCATTTAATTTATGATAAACATGTTTGTATATAATGATTATTACAAATATATTTTTTTAAAATAACTAACTAGAATAATTTTATTTATATATGCATCCAATAATATATTATACATTTATTTAATTTTCAATCTACTATATAATAATATATATATATACACACATTTAAATATATTCAACTGCATTGATTAATATTTTAAAACATTATATATATATTTGTAAGAAACTATAGTTTCCTAAACAATAAAATTTTCAAGTTTTATTAACAAAAATATTATATATATATATATATTGAATAATATATTTTATATATAAATAAATTTAAATATGATAAATAATACAACACACACACACATAATTATATTCAAATAAAACTAATAATATTTTTTTTATAAATAATTATTAATAATATACTTTTTATAAAATATTTAGATCGTTTCACTTTATTTTTCTATGTATCAAATATAATATTTTAAATTTATTTTACTATAAATATACTATATAATATAGTATATAAATATAAATATATTCAAATCTAATTATTTACAATTTAAATTACAAATATATAAAATTTTATAAATAATAATATTTCCTTGAATATAAATTATATTATTTTATATATAAAATTTAAATTATGCAAACACCATATTTAAATTTTCTAAATCATTCTATAGAAATTAAATCATACAAAAAACAATAATTCATACATAAATTAAATCATAAAAATAACATTAATTCATAGATTCATACAAATATACAATCTAAGTAAATAAATCATAAAAACAAAATAAACAAAACAATTAGATAACTAAATTTTTTAATTATAAATTTTACCTTTTCAAAATCCAAAAATTAATATGCTAAGAAAGAGATCTGAAAGAGATTCACTGCAAAATATCATGTTGAAACAAGAAAAATGGAGGGGGGATCCATCTATAGTTTTTTTTGTGGTAGGTGGCATGAACCCCGTTCATGCCTCTTGTATATTGATTATAAAGGAAGCATGAGTAAGGTTCATGCTTCCTACTATCCCGATGGAAGCGTGAACGGGGTTCATGCTTCCTGCCACCCCCATAGGAAGCATGAACCCCATTTATACTTTTTGGCGAATGAGGGAAGCATGAACGAGGTTCATGCCTCCCTCGACCCCGTTTTCAAAATATATAAAACCCCATCCATTTTTTAATAAAATAAAACATATTTAAAAAAAATTCTTGAACATTCTTTTCCAACAGATTTCTAATTTCAATCAAGGTGTATATTTTATTATAAAGATTTTTAAATCCCTTTCCCACAACTCATATCCATTATTACCAGCAAGGCAAGGCTTGTTAGGGAGATTATCCATTGAAACAAAACAAAATTTTTACATGCAAAGTTAATCTCACCATATCTCATTTTAACCAAAAGATAAAATTTTTTATCTTTAATTTAAAATAAAATCAGTTGAAACCTGGTCATTTTTCTCATTCATATCATCAAAGAAGAAAATGTCACTCAAAAACTCATTTGTAATGAAAACTGATTAGTATCCCATCAACCAATACTATGTAAAGAAGATGACATCACTCTTTTACAACTACAACAAAAAAAATCTCCCCCATAAAAGAGATAAAATGCTGAAACATTTTTCATACTTTTACCAACATTATAATGGTGAATAAGATCTAAACCAATAATATTTATCACCCCTATAATAGTGATCATAACATAATATAAAACTCATGTAGGAATATTTTATTCCTTTTACTTAATATTCCTTAAGAAAAAATATCACTATCATTATTTGAAAATTCTATTATTTCACCCTAATCTTCAATTGTAATATTTTCTTCACTTATTAAACTCCCTGGAGAAAAATATTTGTGTGTAACATCTAAAACACAACACCTAACTCATTTCAAATTCCAAACCATATTAATTTCAATAAATGGTCTTCAAATCATGCAAGATGACCGTTTGTGCGACAAATTTTGATAAAGACCTATCCACAACTACATTCAAAACTTTAACACACACATTCACTTTAATCATATAAATCATGTCAATCATCTTGTCTCACATATACACCAACAATCCTCTTAACAACCTGTATCTTCCATCATCGAATGAATACTACTACAAAACTTGAAGATCCTTTGTGATGTTTTTATTTTTAATAAAGTTTTGTTTTTATTTAAAAATAACTTTTTATAAAATAATGTTTTTATAAATAAGGTAAAATATGTGTTTTTGGAATTTTATAACTTTTTTGTTGAGAAGTTGCTGAAAATCCAAATAAGGAAAGTGTGTTGCAAAGTTGGTATTTGGATGATCGATCAGAAGGCCCATCAGACATAATCCATTGTATTAAGGTGTTGATGAAAATTAGAAGTTATTGAAATGAAGTAAGTTTGAAAGTTTTAGAACTTTACAAAATAAGCTAGATGATGCTTTTATATTCTTTTAAGTTCCTAAAACATCATGAAGAAGTCATGATACAAGATAAAGTTTGTAGAAGGAAAGGAGAGTGTAAGTTTTAGGAGCTTCAAAATTTGAATTTTTCTAAATACAGATCATCAAAATGAGAATAACCAGACACCAAAGTTTTCAGAATATTGGAAATTTGGATTTGGTGAAATTTGAGAGTTTAAAAAGTTGCTGGTCAGGAAAGTTGAAAATATCGATCCATCAGATGAGACGCAGATGCCAATTCATCAAATAGAGATATGTTGTGAAAATTTAAGATGATCAATTAATGAAATGAGATGAATCAAGAAATTAGTTTTTTAAATCTGAGAAAATATGAATGAGGAGATCAAATTTTATATCGACAAAAAAATTAAAAAGTTTGAAGTTTCTTCACCAAAGAAGTCGATCAGATGGAGAAGTTGTTGAAAGATCTAAAAAATTAGAGTTTGCTATTGAATTGATCTGATCAGGCTAGAGGAAGTTGATGAGTTTACAAAGGGAAGTTTTTGATCTAAGGCATCAAGCACTGATCCATTAGATGAGATGATGACATCGATCCATAGGATGAGTGATTGACACCGATAAGTCATCATATGCTGAGTTCCATTGGACACTATATGATCAGATTGAATAATAGATGAACAAAAAAAATGAGAATGAAAATTTGAAACATATATAAGATGTTACCAAATAGATGTTGTAGGTCTCTAAAGTATCTAGAAGTTGTAATGATGTTGTCAACCATTTATAATTGGCTTGAAGCTTTAAAGAGAAAAATTATGTTTGTTTTGTTTTCAGTAGATCAAGGGAAAAAATGTGATTAATTTCACTTAGGTCAAATAATATATAAAAAAGTAATTCTAAAGTCATAAGTTGTGAAGTTTTAAGCATGTCTATTTGAAAAAATCTATTTACAAAGCTTGAGTTAAGAAACATTGATCAGACTGAACAAATGTTCAATATTTTCAATGGGTTTGAGGGGATCAAACTGATGATGAGTTTCCCAGATCATCATTTCTAGACCAATGGTTTGAAATTAAATAATATTTGTGAAGATTAAAGAAGTTTTGATAAGTCACTAGAAGATTTGAGAAGATTTGAAATGGTCAAAATGAATCTTAAATGAATGTGAAATTCAGAGTTTTGGAATTTGAGTGAGCAAGAAAAAAAATATTTTCCCACCATTTTTCTGAACTAGATCACCTATAAATATAAGTACACAACACATCATACTATGTTACTATTTAGAGTGAGACAAAAATCTGAAGCATTTAATCCTTTTTTCCAGAATTTATTTTACCAAATAAAGTTGTTTCATACTGGAGAAGAGTTTTCAAACAGAGTATTCTGGTCAGAATATCGAACCGAGACAAGTTTAGATTACTGGATAGAGTGAATTAGACTGAGGGTATCAGTTTGAGTATTGAGTAGTTGTTTGAAAATAACATATTAAGTAAAGGTATATCAGTCTAAGGATATCAGACGCAATCCACTAGACTCAGGAAAATTGGATGGAGGATAATTATATACAGATTTTCGAATGGACCTTTGTGGAGTAGAAAGTTTCAAAGTTCTTTATTTTTTTATAGATCTAATTTTTATAATATTTTTTTTAACCTAACAAGAGTTAGTATAATCATTCCTATCGGGATATAGAAGGTGTCTAATGGGAGTTGACATAATTTGTATTCACTTATTCATAATAGTGAATTTACATAAACCCACGGGAGTGACTATGGTAAGAATGTAGGTTCTCATACTGAGGCTGAACCTTATAAATTGTGTGTTCTATATTTACTTTTCTATTTTTAATTGCACTTGAGTTTACTAAAAGTTTATAAGGAATAAAATCTAACAAGTTATAGGGGTTAAGTTTCGTAAAGTTGAAATTTGTAAAAAGGAAACAACTAATTCACCCCCTTCTCAATTATTCTTTGATCCTTTAGAACTTTAATTGGTATCAAAGAGAATATTCTCTTGTTAAATCCTTATCATAGATAATAAACTTCTTTTTAATAATAGATGTATCCTTTGATGATAAAAATTCTTATGGTTGAAAAAACAAGATGATTACATATCTTCTATCACTTGGCATGAAAATTATTGATGCTACTACAACTGGTTTTCCACCTAGTGAGAAAGATGCTCCTATGAATTTTGGTGATAAGAGAAATATTTAAATTGATGTAAAAGTTAGAAATTTTATTCTTATGTCTCCATCAAAAAATGTGTATATAAAGTTAATGGGTCTCAAAATAGTAAAGACTTTGTGGGACAAGCTAGAAAGTATTTTTGAAGGTAATACTAAAGTGAAGGAAGCAAAACTAAAAATCTATTGTAGTAAGTTTGAAGACATAATAATAAGATATGAAGAAAATATTTATGAGTACTTCAACAAAGTAAATGAAGTTATTGGAAATATCATAGGTTTTATAGATGTCTTTGAATATTCTACAATTGTGAATAAACTTATGAGAAACTTTCCAGATAGGTTTGATTCTAAAATTTCTACTTTAGAAGATAAAGATGATTTATCTCTTGATGAACTACATAACTTTATAGTTTCTTATGAGATGATAAAATATCCAGTTTTAAAAAAGAATATGAAAGATGAAATGGAATTTGAATCTATAAGAAATATGAAAATTCATGATGTTGAATATTTTGATCCATTTCAAAGATAAAGAGGATGATGTGTTGAATGAAAAAATCACACATCTCATCTCTAATAATTATCTAATAGGAAGATAAAAGTATGTAGGAGAACTTCCTATTAAATGTTTAGAGTGTGGTGTAATCAATAAATTTTCTATGAATTTCCCCAAGAAAATTTTTGGAGAATATTGAGATGATTTTGATTGAAAACCTCAATAGAAGAAGTGGAAAAAAAGTTCTAAAGAAGAAAATTAATCTAATAAATATAAGAATAATTTCATTGGAAACAAAAAGAAGCATGTTGAGTAAGAAAGTTGAATTAGAATAATCTAAAAATAATTCTTTAGAAGATGAAAGTTCAGAAAGGTTTAGAAAATTCATTACAAAAGTTGAGAAAACAAATGATTCCTCAGACATTGAAGAAGAAGAAGAATGTAAAGAATATTACATAGAGTATCAACTCATATCAGAACTCTTTGCATGTATTGATCAAAATATAACTATCAATAAATAAATAAGAATAATGAAGAAAGATAGTGGAAAAGTTGTTGAAGGAGGAACAAATGTTTTCAATCATTAAGAAGAATACATCCAAGTGATCTTAATTTTCAAACTAAGAATTTCCAAATAGGGAAAGATGATTGAAGATCTTAGTAAGAAGTTGTCATTTAAGGAAGATGAAGTCAACAAGTTTCAATAAAAAATTATTGAGGTTTAAATTAATTTAATAAAGTTGAATGAAAATTTCATCAAGGATTTAAAAGTAAATATGAGTCATATAAAGCTAAAAAAAACATCACTCCAAGAATCAGGTGAAATTTACACCCAATAAACTAAAAAAATCATTAGTTTTTTTCTAATATTTAAGATGATAGAAAAGTGTTTGGAAATTTTAGGTTGAGAAGGGTTGTTAAAAATTTGTCACTTTCCCAAAAGTTAAAAATTTCCCCCAAAAGAAGGCTTCCACATTCCTAGAATATGGTAGATAAAAAAGAAGTTATCATCCTCAACAAAGTTTCTATAGAGAAAGATCATACTTCAACATAAAACCAAGATTTGTTGGATTCTGTTGGTGTTATGGAATTTATGGGCACAAATCTTAAAGTTATTGGAATAACATGTCTTTTCTAGGAAATAGGTTTGAACATATTGAAATAAATAGTGGAATTAGAATGAGTAACTTTCCTAACCCACAAGAAGCAAGAAAAGTAAAATCTCAATATGCTAGAAACATTCCAACAAAAATTTAGTTTTCCTATCTGGATGAAGTTTGGGGAACATGTGATCAACCAAGAAACTTTTCTGAAAATTTTTTGACAATACTTTCGAAACAAGTTTATTATAATAGAAAATAAAAGGAAACTAGAAATAAGAAAGTTAAGGAAAGATCCTTTATTGTTGAGATAACTTTGAAAACTTGTACGAATAAAAAACCATGGATAATTAATAGTTATTTTTCATCACACATGAAAAATGATTTGAAAATATTAAAATATATTGAAAATCATGATATAGGAGGTATTACATTTAGGAATGATAGTTCCTTAAAAATCATAAGAATAGGGATAACTGAGATAAAACCTTAAAAATTAAAGTCTAGGGAATTTCTATTTGTTTATGGGCTCAAAAATAACTTACTTAGTGTGAGTTAACTTTATAATGATGGAAAATAAGTTGTTTTCAGAAAAGATTCTTTTATCATTAGAAGTATAGAAGATGGAAAAGTTGTCACTAGGGGAGAAAGAACCAATGGAAATATCTTTCAAATTATAGAACCTTACAACTCATATTACTTGAGTGTTGAAGATGAAAACAAGTTGTGACACCACAGACTGGGCCATCTTGGGAAGAAAAATATGATCAAACTTTCTAAATTTGATGTTATTCAAAATTTTCTAGAATTGAAACGAAGAGAATAAGATGTTTGTATAACTTTTCAGAAAGTGAAAATGACTAATAAAATCCATAATAAAGTTGAGATTCAATTCACAAGACTTCTTGAACTTATTCATTCCGAGTTATGTGGGCTGATAAGAAATCAATAAACACAAGGATATTTGTAATTTATCAATTTTATTTATGATTTCACATGGATGACTAACATCATGTTTATGAAACATAAATCAGAGGCTATAGAGATGTTTAGATTCTTGAGAAATGATGTTGAGAGAGAAATCATGGTTTATATAAAGAAGTTAGGAATATATAATGGTATAGAATTAACATGCAATGTTTTTAAATATTATATGATAAATAATTGAATCAAACAACAATATAGTGATTTCTACACTCCACAACAAAATGGAGTAGAAAAAAGGAAAAATATAATTTTGGTGGAAATGGGAAGAAACATGTTATACGAATACAAACTTTCAAATTTATAATGGAGAGAAGCTGTTAGTACTACTATACATGTACAAAATAGATGTTTGTTGAGGATAATATCCAAAATGTATTCCTAATAAATGCGGTATAACAAAAAACCTTCATTGAAATACTTCAAAGTTTTTTGAAGTCCATGTTTACTAAAAATAAAAAATTTGGATCTTATAAAATTTGACGAGAAAGTAGAAGAATGTATTTTCATGGGATATTCATCAAATAAAAAAAGTTACAACTATTGGAACAAATTTTTACAAAAGTTAGTGAACTTCTATGATGTGAAAGTTATTAAAAATATGAATTCCTTAATAAATAATGTTGAAAATATTGAGGAAGACAAACTAAATATTTCTAATGAAAGTGAAAGTGAGTCAAAACAGACTTATCATGATTCAAAAGAATTGTGTGATAAGTAAAGTGAATCTGTAAGAGAAAATTTGAAATTTCTTACTTTATAGAAACATGTTTAAACTAAAAAATATTCTTGGGAATCAAAAAGGTCCGGTTCATATAAGAGAATGTTGAGATTAGAAAATCATACACCACTCATTTCACAAATTGAACCAGAATCAGTTAGAGAACTAGTTGAACACAATGAATAGAATGATGTGATGAATAAAGAATTTGATCAAATTGAGAGAAAAAAACTTGGTAAAATTTTCTATGTCCAACAAATAAAAAATTTATTAGAACATAATGGGTATATAGAAATAAGTTGAATGAACATGTAGAAGCTTCAAGAAACAAAGTAAGACTTGTTTGTAAAGTCTATGAATAGGTGGAATGTGTGTATTTTAAAGAAACATTTTCACCAGTTTCAAGATTATAAACTATTAAAATGTTTCTATTAGTATCTACACATTGAAATTATAAAGTTTATCATATGGATATAAAGTCAGTGTTCCTTCCAAAATCATTGGTTATAAAATACCTCAAATTTTTCATTGAAAATAATATTCCAAAATCCACATTTTTTATAAATGTATAATCTTATAAGAAATAAATCAAAACAATCCTCAATTGATCAAAATAAATTAACAATGCATATGAAATTATAAAATTCATAGAAGTGATCAATACCACCTACCATGCTGTTTCATTTTCTAGAATTATTAAATTCAAAACTCTATAAATCACACAAACATGGTCGAATCATTCAATCCATAGATATGATGAACATAAATCCTCAATTATCTATCAAAAAAATTTAAAAATCCACCAATGAAATCCCCAAATTCAATAAATAGAGATACCTAGAGAGAGATTGAGAGATATTTAAGAACCAAGAATAATGTAGAACCCTAACCTTTGATTTCATATATATCCAACCAATCCTTGAAAACAATCCATTGTTTGAAGGCAGAGGAGCCTCAAAATCACCCAAGAAAACCCTAGATTTGTTCAAGTTCAAATGGGGGGGGGGTGTTAATGGGGTATTAGGGAGTTAATCTAGACAATAAAAGATATGTTTTCAAGACTTTATGCAATGTGCATGATTAAGAAAAATAGTTAGTCTTACCATTTTCCTAACCATGCCTCCATTCTTCCCAAAAACCACCAAGCATGAATAAATCTAACCATTATTTATAACTTTGCACTACTATAGTATATTATACACACTTAAATTCCATTCTATTTAGTTAGCTACTAACTATGCTCCAAACCACGCTTCCTCCTATTTTTTTTGAATAACCCAAAATTTCACCTAGAGGATTCCAAAGTCTCCCAATACCACCCAAAGGTTTTGAAAAACAAATTTAACAATGATAAACCCTATAAATATAGAGAACACATACCCACAAAATCAAGGATATTAAAATTATCCCCACCAAAGGAAATTTCATCCTTGAAAAGTCACTAGCCTCTATAGCACACAAACCAAAGGAACGATCCACCCCCAATGGAACCTCTCTCCATAATCTACAACCAGAATCAATTTATCCACATAAGATGCATTGGGTTCTAATTACACTTCCTCTCATCTCATAACATGCAATGAATTTAGTTGATAATTCTTTAATTAAGACACATGAAAAATATAATGAAACATCGTATAACATTGTGGAAAATAAATCCTATAATCTTCTTCCATAACACAATAATAATCTCAAAGGCACCCACATATCATGGAATCAACTTCCCTTGATTCCTAATCCATCGATGTACCAACCCAGGAGACAATTTCAAGAACAAAGGATCACCAACATCAAATATCAAATGTCGTCATCGATAGTCTACCTAATATTTGTACTGACTCTGAGCTAAAATCATATGATTTTGTATTAGATTAACTAGTCTTGTCATCCCTTGAACCAAACTAGGTCCTACCAAATTCTTCTCACCTAACTTAATCCAACATAATGGTGACCTGAATGGTTATCCATACAATGATTCGTATGGTGCATATATTTTAAATTTGAATGATACTCTCCATATTCGCATCAATTTATGGATTATATGTCACACTCATCTTCAACTATGTCCCTATAATATTGTGGATTCCTATCTATAATCTCAATGTAAATCAAGGATCTCTATTTGAGATAATCCACTTTGGGAATCTTTGAGGCCTAACAAAATATTTCACATAATGCTTCCCTAGATTATCAACCAAAAACATTCCTCATGTAGGTCAAAATAATGCCAACCTTTTTAACTAATATAATATCACCCAAACACCATAATTATTCCATGGTGACCTTGAAAAACCAATCACAAAGTCTATAAAAATATTCTCCCATTTCCATTGTGGATCAGTAAAGTTTTAAAAAAACCATCTAGTTGTTGATGCTTCATCTTTACCCATTGACAAACGAGAAAATGATAAAAAAAATCAGCAACATCCTTTTTCATCCTATATCACTCTATTTTCTTTCCCTAAAATAGGAAATTCCCCCAATTATTGATATACATCACACAATAACCATTTATAAATGGTGTATCCAATATAGATTCCACCTCACCACACTCAATTATAGCTAAAAATACTAGTCATTTCATCACTACACTGAGTTATCTTGGGTTCACCTTGACCCACCTACTAGAACATAAGATTCCCCATGCTTATAATTATGTCTTAATCCTAGAGACATCACAGAAATACCATATCATGAACATACCCTTCTCAAAGGTACAAACATACCAAAAATCCGAGTCATACTCTGATCATGTCTAAAATTCTACCTCAATTCGGTTATGAAAGACACAAACTCGACTAAAAAACACAAGTTAATTGAAAATATGATATATATAAAGGAACCAGTTAGAATAAATCTTTTTATGCCTTGAAAACATTGGATTATACCTCATTCACCCATCAATTAATTTTATTACATACATGACCCTTCCAATTTAAGGGAACACTACCAAGAGACCAATATTATACTCTCATCATAGGATTATCTACATTGTTATTTCTACATTGAAATGCATGTGACCCGACATGTCATGCCTAGTTCCACGCGTTGGAGTGGCCTGATTTGGTGTTACTGGAATCGAGGACTCCTTAATGCATGGTTTGAATTTCAAACGTTTTCTCTGGCGTGCAAATGCAGGGTTTACGGGATTCGCGGTGATTTCGTTGAAGTGATTTCTGATAGCTTGCAATTTGATTTTTTGGTAGGATTTTGAATTTTTAATTTCCCCACTGTGTTATCTTGGATTCTGGGTGATGATGTGCGGGTGCCCACTAACCCTAAAAGTGGCTTTATGAAAATTAAAAAAAACATTCTATGAAGACCACTACTCACAAGAATAGCTTGAATACTATAACAAACCTATCTCACAGGTCACACTCGAAGGCCTAAAGACAACATGGTGCTCTATAAAACCACTACCCATTAATCACCAATCATCCACCATACCAAACACCATACCAACTCATTTATCAACCTTTCTTATCCATAAACACTGGCATATTGACATTTCAAATCATCTAGATACACACTAGTTTTATTTTTAATACTTATATCCATTCAACTAATAAATATATTATCCTATAATAACACTCTCACTCAAACTCAAGGATTAAAATCCAAAAACAACTCCCACTAGGTTATAAAAACAAAAAAATACCCTCTACATGACAACATTCTACTACTATGAGCATCACACTCTCATACAATCTATGGTCTACTCCCCACCATATGACCACTCTTATCACTTCTCCTTAAGCACCACGACTCACAATCCATTATTATTCCCTACCAAATATACAAATCACATATCATATGTGGATATAATGATATTTAAATATTTAAAAATATCACTACCCAACACCATCAATGAAAATACATCTAATACCCTAGTTATCGATGAACATACCTCAAATCTGGAAAATTTAATCACTACTACATGGCTACCATGATCCTTCCCACTGCAAACATGACCTAATACTAAGAGATTCATAAAAATAACATCAATAATTCATCGATTCCTAACCAAAATTATCTATTATCACATTCAAATGGACAAACCCCAAGAGGGTTTCCCTTATTATTTCAAACAAATTAACCATACCATCTCAAAATTGATCAACATACCTCTGCAATTATTCCCCATTTATACCATAAAGAATGTATCAATTATAATGATCATATTACCTAATATGATACTTCACCATAATACACTATAATATATCAAATATATATAGAGTTCCCAACTCTATTCCATTCCAACTAGTACCCTTTGAGTCTAGTAACCCTATATATAAAGGATAATTCACACAAAACTATTGCACACTTATACTAATCACGTGAAATTCTATTGATGTAACATATAAATACACTATCTCCATAATAGGGTAATATAATACCTATAAAACCATTCTATTAATGGTACTCAACTGATATTGATTTCTAACTCATTCTATTATTGAGTGGGATACCCACTCCAAACTATCCCATCAAATCTTTCAACTAATACCTAAATGATTTGTATCCATCTTGATCTAGGATTTCATGCCTAAAATGGATATTATGAATCTCTCACATGTCTAACATAACCCCCCAAAATAAATAACCATGCTGCCATTCTTAATGTACCCACGATATTCACATTCCAAACTAATTACATAATCATATGCCACTTACACATCAATTAAGACCCTAAACATTTACCCATGCTATAATCATCCCAAATCATATCATCATGCATTCTTCACACATAACACAACACCCACCCACTCATCTTCATAGAAAATGATAAAAAATTGGCTCATACACCAAAAAACTCACAAAATTCGCCTAATCATTGTTCTTCCACACATTATCATGATATCCGAACCCAAACACTCCACCTCGCTTAGCTTATCCTAATTAGTACTCATGTCAATTACTTGGGTAACCTATATAATAGTTCCAACCAATAGAGGAATCATAGTAGCACATCCAAACACCCCCTACCCTCATCTATAACCAACCAAAACCCTCTTAGGTGGTCTATTCTATATCCCATAAAGGATTCCATTTAAAACCCCCATGTTCATCATCACAAAAATCTATATTTTTCACCATAACTAGGTGACATCATATTCATTTTTCTAGTTTCATTAACGATAGTTCATATTGATGGTTTAATCATATTTAAAAATAATTAAATTCAATCTATATCAAATAATTATTTTAAAAACCTTTTTGAATGATCAAAACTATAGAGTCATTAGAAATCCATTTTCACCTAGGAAAACCATTTTTCTTTTAAAACCATCCCATGTGATACAATATGTACCACAACTACCATGAAGTATGAACTATTTCTAGTTATAAAATAACATGGATTAAAATGACATAAATAAAATCCCATGAGGTCACCTCCAACCTTTCATTTACCCAACCCTCAATGACTCAGATTTCACCATAAAAAGGCTAGATATGTCTTTTTATAGTTATATTCTAAATTCCAAACTTCCTATTCTGTACTCCTATCAAATTTCCCATTACATGACTCAAAAACCTCACTCTAACACCATTTTGTAACACCCCAACCTGGGGATCTAAATCCCAAGTCATGATATGGAGAACCAAATGGTCTCAAGTACATCATCTGATAACCATAGCCTACTAAAAAGTGGTTAGGGATAAATTAAAATCACGGTGAATGATTTACCCTCAATAAAAAACCATAAGTCATATATGATGAAAAACTATTTAAATACAATTTTTTTAATAATATTTAATGATAGAAATAAACCCATAGTTCTATAAAACATAACAAATTTAGTATATCAAATAAATAAATGACACATAACAACACCAAAGACACAAATTATTAAACCATGTGCTACCATATTCTCCGTCATAATTCCAAAGTGGAACTACAAATCACCACTAATGATGAATGGAATTTTTCCCTTACCTATATCATGTATGATGGTATCTACATGTTCACCAAAATACATAAGTAATGTGTGAGTATAAAAATTAGTGGGATATCCCAAAGAATCCAATACATGTCCATAAAAAAGAATTTTCATAATAAATTCTAATAAACTAAGATAAATTAAAAAAAATTAAAACAAAAACATTTGATTTATCTAAATTTATAAAACAAAACCATTCTATAATAAGAATTCAAAATTTTCAAAACATTTCACCAATCTAACTTTTAACAGTTTTTAAAAATCCAAGTTTTCTCCATAAAAACACACATTAAAAAAACTATCTTACCTAAATTCAATGAAAAATCCAATTTTCGTAAACCAATGGAAAATAACCTTTTCCCAAATTTCCAAAAAAACTCCCCATTTTCTCAAAATCCATTGGAAACATCCAATTTAAAAAAAAACATAAGAAAATAACCATTTCTTAAATACATTGGAAATCCTCCATTACTAATTAAATTTTAAACTCCATATTTCCCCCCAAAAAAATTCTTATAATAAGCTTTATTGAGCATAAAAAAATGGAAAAATCTATTTTTCACATTCCATTATTAGCTAGCATCCATAGTGCAAATGATTCATCTCTTTCTACACCTCAAAACTCACTCTAGTGTGAGTGTCACCTTTTATACTTAATCATCCCAACTATTTTATAACCTTAATGTATGATCTATATATTTCTCATTTTAACATGGTGAAAGTGTAAAAGTATTCAAAATAGGTCTCATTAAAATATTTTCAACACACACATGTTGTACCCCTCTCTCTTGGATTTTAATGATCACAATCACTCTCATCGTGTTCTAACTTGTTTTTCAAGTTTTTTTGATGATAGGAAAAAGGTTGCCAAAGAGTTGGCCCAAGAAGACTAGAAAAGGACTCTCTGAGTCCACCGGCCAACCGGTGGATTACCACCGGCCAGCCGGTGGTCTCTGGCAGAAGCAATGCTCTCTGCCAGGTTCCACCGGTCAGCCGGTGCCTGACCACCGGCCAGCCGGTGGAACCAGACAGTAGGCCTTGCCCACTGCCAGGTGCCACCGGCCAGCCGGTGGAACCCAGACAAAAAGCTCTGCCTTCTGTCTGGAGCACCGGCCAGCCGGTGGCCAAGCACCGGTCAGCCGGTAAGCCCAGTCAAACTAGCCGTTGGGCTTTGACCAGACTTGCCCACTTGACCCCCAATGGCTCCGAAAGCCCTCCAACGGCCATATTGAAGTATTTGGGGATATTTCTCCTATAAATAGACGAGGACGGATGCCGGGAACTACCCCGATACATTGGAATGATATTTTGATCCCTTAAAGCTCTAACGACAAATCTATAAGGCTACTTGTGATCCATTTCCATCCTTGAAGCTTGGGCCGCCTCTACATCAACTACTATCACACTCTTGGCGCTCAAGGCTTCCTCTAGTTTGTTATAATTTATTTATTTCAATTGTTTAGTTCTTCATTGGGTTTGTATTAAAACAAACCATCCTTTTTCTTCCTCACTTTCATTTTGGGTTTCTTGCTACAACCATAATAAAAAAGCAAGCTGTACGAAGGTGATCTAGCCTACCTTAAAATGGCTAGTGGGTTTCTTGCTACAACCATTAAAAAGCAAGCTGAAGTATAAATCTCTCAACGGTTGAGTTGGGAGTGGAGACGTAGGCTTTGGTTTAAGCCGAACTCCGTTATCAAATTGTGTCTTGCCCCTTTTTATTTCCGCTGCATTTATAAATTGTTTTTAAGTTGCTAATTATTTTACAAAGGCAATTCACCCCCCCTCTTTCCATCACTCTCCGACCTAACAACACACACCCCATACAATACTCCTCTTCCTTGGTATGACTTGTATCCTCCTCTTGGTGGTCCCTCTTAGTGTTCTCATGGTGTGAATTTTTTTTCTTAGTAGCGGTATTGATGACCTCATGGGATCAAATATCTCAGAAAGTCACATAATTTTCTGGCTGGTTTCTCACCCTTTTTTCCCGCTGGTTAGGGTTTTCTTTGGTGGTGTGGTGTGTAGGACCCCGGGACACCCTGAGAGGGGAGGGGTGAATCAGGGTGTCAAATTTTTATTCTTAAAGTTGTGGATCTTGTTCCCACATTGGTTGGAACTACTTAAACCTGTATGATGGATATGATCAGCAATGAAACATTCACATGAAAAGAGACAACACAACAATTTTACTTGGTTCACCACTAAGGGCTACGTCCAAGGATCATACGCCGACAAGTTTCCGGTCGTACCAAATTCCACTAATCTTCACTAGTTGTGGATTACAATGGTTTGGAAATAGTCACTCTGTCCTAGGCTCACTGCCTTTAAAAAAGGTTCAGGGATAGCTCACTGCGTCCCTCGGGTCACTCCCATTGACTCCCCCTGGGTCATTGCCATTTGTGAAGTCCCGATCAGTTTATAGACGTGAAGGTCTCTTCAATAGATTTGCATTGAAGTATTTGTCTCCTATTAAACACGAGACTTTACTTGCATCAGAGTCCTGAGTTGATGCTCTTTTGTATTCAACCTTCTACTTTAGTGCAATAACTGAATGCACTATATCTTCTTCTTCTCTTCCTTTAATTCTCAATACTAACACCTGAGTGTATTGATATATTCCCCTCTTTCTGTGCAGATCTGAGTTTAGTTTCACGAACCGTTCTTCTTCTCTTCGCAAAGCACATTGAAGATGTTAAACATCAGTCATGTGTGTGCGGTACCACTTCTCTTCATAAAACCAAATTGTCCACTGTTCTTCCGTCTTTGTAAATGAATATATCATTTGTTGCACTGAAGGTATCGGGCAATCTTACGGCTTTCGTGCAGCTCCACAAAGATGGGAAAGCTCCAACAACACCTAGCGCTCTTCTCCAAGCCTGGCACGCAAGTCCCAATATGGCGCGCAAGTCTTCAGTGCGCAAGTCCAAACTGGCGCGCAAGTGTCACCAAAGCACCTGCGCAACTCTTCCTTTCCCAACCACAAACTTGCGCGACCCACTTCCTTTCTCTCCCAAACTGACTTGGGCGCGTAGCCAACAACCGGCGTGCAACTTCAAACACTGGCGCGCAAGTCCACCTGCACGACCACACACTACTTGCGTGACTTCCACACCTGCGCGACGGGAGCTTTGATTTTTCTAAGTGTTGAACTCCATAGGAAATGAGGAGGGGTGGTCCAGTATTTATAGGCAATTTGACCACCTTGCTCGATAGCGTTCAAGTCAACCATCGACGTGCAAGTCTCGATACGCAGGTTTCTTCCCCTACTAGTCACTTGCGTGACCAACTTTCAAACTTGCGCGAACCTCTTTCCTTTGCCAAATTTTGATCTTCTGATC
Source organism: Viscum album (assembly GCA_963277665.1). Classification (NCBI taxonomy): domain Eukaryota; kingdom Viridiplantae; phylum Streptophyta; class Magnoliopsida; order Santalales; family Viscaceae; genus Viscum; species Viscum album. The sequence continues at coordinate 1,261,970,426 of OY728158.1, read as the reverse complement.
TTGAAAAACCATAGGCGCACAAGTTATCAAGCTTCCAAGGCATTGGCGCGCAAGTCTCTTTCACGGCGCGCAAGTCACCTGCGCGACCTCACCAAAAATTGCACGACCCTTATCCCTTTGCCATATTTTGATGATTTGATCTTGAAAAACATATAGCGCTCAAGTTTCCAAGCCTTCAAGTACATGGCTTGCAAGTACCTTTTCCAAAAACCACTTTTCTTCATTTGTCGATTTTCAGGCCCAAAAATTTGGCAAACACTGGGAAACGATGCCACCTTGTACCTGCCACCTTGTATCTGCTCTTTTTTTCCGCCTCCAGATCATCCATTATTTTGTCAATATTTCTTGAATCTCGACATGCCACCATGGAATCTCCGTTGTCAAAAAATTTGTATGTCGTTTGTTTGCTTTTTCAACAAGCACGATCACCTCAAAAGCATTTCTTCTTGGTGATCTGTATCCTTCAACAACTCTTCTGCTTTTATCACAAACTCCACTATTGTGATGTGTATTATTTGAAGGCATAACTTTAGCATCATCATATTCTATGACAATGTGATGTGCATGGCTATCTCAGAATTCCAATCCCCGCACGAACATCTTAGAATTCCAATCATTTGCACATTTTCTTCTTCATCAACCATCATGATCTACTTCATGCAAACCATATGATTCAATTCATCAATAAGTATCTTGAATGGTTCTCATGAAATCATGAGTAATTGCATGGTCTTAATCAAAAACCCATGGTTCTCATGAAATAATGTGGAATTGCATGGTCTTCATCAAAACCCATGGTTCTCATGCAATAAGGAGGAATTGCATGGTCTTCATCCAAAAACCCCATTCTTCTTTAATCATCCTTAGATGGATTACACCTCACATTCTTCATTGTTGTAAACAATGTATCACCTTTGAAACATGTTCTTCGAACTTATGATTAGTACAACAATCGTCTGAATTACCATTCCTCCACTTCATCAGAGTACTTCATGATCTCCTTCATTTTGATCTTCCATTCCTCCATTTCATTAGAGTACTTCTTGATCTACTTCATTTTGATCTTCATTGACAACTATTGACAACAAATACAACCTTATACACAAAGTGGTTCCAACATGGTGTAGATCCATATGTCAAGACCCAGCCTCTATGGTCGGAGGGTGGCTGCCTCATTTTCTATCAGTTGGGAGTATATGAGTTGGTTTAGTGTGGTCTTCGTGGGTGGATTTGATGACGATGATGAGATCTGTAGATCCAGATTACAGTGAGGTTTTCTTGGAGTCTCGGCTCATAGTGAGTTTTTATGATTTTAATTTTGATGGTCTGAAGTTTTTGTGGTTTCGCCATCATCAGATTACCGTTGCACCCCTTCGTTGGTTCTTCTGGTGTTGAATGGTGGCTGGGTTTCTTCATTCAGTGTTTGGGAGGTTGTTTTGGTGGTTTCGTGAAGGTTTCTTGGTAAAGGAGGATTTGATTTTTGGATTGGATTTGGTGGAAGAGCTTGTGATGGAATTTTGGTGAAGATGATTTTTATTTTTAAGTATGTTGGTGTTAAGTCTTTGATTTTGTGGAATGGTTTTTGTGAATTTTTTCTTGCGGCACTGCGGTTTGTGGTTCTTGTTCATGAAACCAGTTCTCCTACAAGGGATTTCTCTAGAAGAGGTTCTGATCAAGTAGTTTACATTAGATCTTCGCTATCTGAAATTGGATGTTTAAGAGGGTATGGCGTTTTCCATTGGTACCAGGCCTATACTTATGCACGCGACAACTAGCCGGGTATCATTGAGAAGGTGGAAGATGATCTAAAAATTTTGATACTGGGGAGGGGATTCTTTCACAGACTTGAATTTGGTTGTTTTTGGCCTTGGACCTTTGGTCTAGGAGGATTGATTGTTTTTTTATGTCATTGATGTCATGCTGGGTTCCCCCTCATCCCTTAAAAGGGAGCCTTTTAATAAAAAATTAATTTTTAGTCAGAATATCCTTTGAAAATGAAATCGTTTTCAAATACAAGTAAATCAAATTTATATATCCCAATTAAATACTTTCAAGACAATTTATTCAATTAAATTTAGTAAAAAATTCTAAAATTTTCATAATTTCAAAATTTATATCAAAGACACAGTTTCCCCATTTAAATATCAAATTCAATTTCTAGATTTAACTATTTATTCCTCATTTGAAACCCCATTTCAATTTTCTAAAAAATCACACAAATATCACCTTTTAGAAATCACCATTTTCAAAATCCAAAGTAAACCCAATCATGTATCTAGAATTATCCCTTTTAAATTCCCCATTTCCTTCCAAAATCATTAGTTATAAACCTACCAAATTTTTCATTGAAGTCAATATACCAAAATTTACTTACATAAATCCACAATTTCACAAGAAATCAATCAAGTTAGTCCTCAATATATCACAATCAATCAAAAACATGTATGAAATTATCTAATTCATAAAAGTGATCAAATCCACCTACCTAGTCATGTCACTTTCCAGAATTTCCAAGCTTATAACTCCATGAATTACAAGAATGAGGTTAAATATTTCAATTTATAAAGATTATGAACACAAATCCTCAATTATACATCCATATAATTCACAAATCCATCACCAACACCCTCTAATACAATAAAGAGATACTTAGAGAGAGAGAGATATTCAAGAACCAAGAAGAATTTATAACCCTAACCTTTGATTTCATGTTGATATGAATAATCCTCAAATGATTTTTTTTAAAGGCGGAGATGCCTTAAAATCACCCATAAAATACCTAGATTTGTTTAAGGTCAAATGGGGGTGTTAACGGGGTATTAGGGAGTTAATAAAATCATTATAAGATGAGTTTTTGGGACTTTCATCGATCTATATGGTTAGGCTACCCATGCTCCTAATCATGCCTCCATTCAACAAAAAAAGACTATGCATGATTAAGATTCATGGTTATCTCTAACTATGATTACTAACCACAATTTACTATAATAAATTCTATATAATTAGATTCTATTCTATATAGTTAGGATATAACCATGATCCTGACCATGCTTCCTCCTAATTTTTCTGAATGACCCCAAATTTTATCAAGAGGTTTCCAAAGTCTTATAATGCCACCCAAAGGCTTATAAAACCAAATTTAACCATGAAAAACTCAAAAAATTGATAGGAAACATATTTATCAATTATAAGGTGTTATGGTCTCACTATAAAATTTATACCTATTATATAGGTAAGAAATTTCATCTCGATTTAGACAGTATCCTCTACATGATTAGTAGTATACCCAATAATCCTCTATTAATTTGAAATGATGAATGATATAAGATAAGTATCAAAGCACATAAACATTCATGTTAGATATATATAAAAACTTATGGATAAGTAAAAGTAACTAGTTTATACTATACCTTTTAGAAATATACACAAAATAATAAACTATTATTTGGTGGTATAAACCACCTCAAGGTTTTTATTAGTGTAAACATCATCATATGGAAGGTCACTATATAATGGTTTAGTGCATGAGTTATTTAATAACACATATAAGTCATTATTTCTTGTTGTTTCTACCATTATAATCTATTATGATCAGTTTAGAATATCATATAATGATATTCAAATAAGTTTTGATGTCATAATATAAATTTTTTAAAGATTTAAACATTTCATCATGGATAGTTAGACGTTATACAAGGTTTTCAATGTATTTTTTCATAGTTTAATTGTTCTTGATGTCTGGAATGATAAAAAAAATGAATGTTTTTAAAACATTTAGTCTTAAAGGAGTGTCCTTGAAGCCTATATAAGGAGGCAGAGACCATGGAATTCTGTACAACATCCATTCTATATAAAATCATCAAATTCAAATCTCTCATTATATTATTTCTCTTAAAATACAAGGTTATAATAAACCAATATAAATAGAGAGTCCTTCCCAAGAATTGTAAGATTAAAAAAATCCTATGGAAATAATAGGAGTAATGGGTCCTTTGGTTGCTTCTTAGTGATCTTCATTAATCACAATGAAGAATAGTAAGCTAATTTCATTATAGAAAACATATCTTCTTCATTTATTTTTATTCAATTCAAACAAATGGATGGATTTTTTTAGAAATTGGGTTTTATTAGTTTCTTTATATTACATTTGGACAAGATTTTTCTCATATAAATCCCTTAATTATTACTAGATTCACTTCCATTTTTTTGGATCGGAGTTTTAGATAAATGAAAAATTTAATAAAAATACAATTTTCTAGAAAATAATGTGTTTTATGAACAATGGTTGTGGATTTTGAAGTATTCTATAAATATGATGTAATTATAATAAAAAGGAGTGTGTATTTATAAAATTTATAAAATCAAATCATGATTTATGAAAAATAGGTGTGGGAAGTGTTTCCAAAAATAGAGCTTCATAAAACTAGTTTTTTACGACATTTTTTTTAAAATCTCACGGATAGTATAAAAATTATATTTATATAATAAAACCACAATGTATTTGAGAAAAAACACATTTTGGTTTCAAAAGTAATAATTTTAAAGGTTTTTTCATAAATTACTTCACCTAAGGAACATTTATGTGGTTCTCTTGGTAAGTGTTGTCATGCAAGAAAAATCACATCAATGTATATAAAAAAATAGTGAAGGTTTTCTTTAAAAAAATATTTTTTTCCTTAAAATTATCAATAAACTTCATTGATTTAGGGGGGAATTAAACTATAATAAAAACATTTTAGTGGATGTGATCATTGTTTAAATCCTTGAATTTACATTTTATATTTATAAAGTGATTATAAATTATTAAATAAGACTAAATATAAAGGTGTTTATATTAAATTATGAAATTTTCATAAATAATAATATGAAATGTAAATATTAAAGGGATTATAAGGAAATTTATTTAAACCATGCTAATGTGGTACTATTTTACATGCTTAAAACATGAATTTTTTCTTAATTTTTTATTGATTCATTACTCAAAATGAATTATATTTTCTTTTTTAGTGATTTAATGTTTTTGGTATTGAAATGTGAATTTCATTGCTAAAATGTGTTAAAACTTGGTTTTGAGGATGAAAATGAGAAATGATGCATACTAAAAATTATTAAATGATTTATAATAAATTATTAACCTTTTTGTGAATGGAAATTTAAATGTTTTCTATTTGGAACTAAAAGTATATTTTTTATATTTCATGTATATTTTTATTAAAATTTTAAATGGTAATTGGTTTTTAAGTTATTTTTTTAGAATTAAAAATATAATATCATGTGTATTTTGGGTGGAAAATGTAATTTGTTTTGGAAATGTAAAATATATTTTTGAAATTAAGTTTAAAGGTTAAAATTATTAATTTATTTTAATTAGAATTAAACTTTATTTTTAGATCGATGAATTAAACCCTTAATTCAAGTTTTCTAGGATTAATCTTGTGGGATTCAATATGGTCTTTCCGATATTAGACTTCTGCATGATTTAAGATTAATTCAAATTTATGTTTTCATGACTACATATATAGATAAGGAACAATGGCCGTTTGATCTCCATTTAAGATTATAAACCATTGATCAACTGTAATACCTGATACATAACTATAAAAAGTAAACATATGATTAAAATATCCATCACGTAGCATAAGCCCTTTGATTACATTATCATAGTAAAATACACAATAAAAAATTATATTTAGAATAATGACCAAAATGAGTGTTATAGAACACATAACAATATAAGGAAACATGATAATCTTGAATACTAGATGGTCATACTCTAAAAAGAATGAAAAATATATAAGATACACTTATATTATGAAGAAAACAATAAGAAATGGAATAAAAATGCTATAGTAAATTATAAAAGGATACGAATGATTTTATATGTTAGAATTATGTGTATATATAAGGGTTAATATGACTATTGGAAGGGAAAAGGTGACCATTGGGAATCTAACCATTATAATAGCAACTTCCCTATAAGGCTATTATAATAGTAATGTAACTATCATACATATAAGTGTATAATAAAATATATAAAATAATTTGATAATAATATAATTATTAATCATTAATAATTTATATTCATTAATAAATAATAATGTAACTATATGCATTTTCCTTAGAAAGGATTTTTTAATTTTTTTACATTAAATTCATGATTTTAAAACACTATGATATTTATTTAATAATTAAATTTTCTATATATATAAAATTACTTCCATAAAAGGATTTCAAATTTAGAATAATCCCATCAAAATTATCCAATGATAATTTTTTCATAATTTTAATAGAGTTAGATTTTTGGGTAAATTGTAAAATACAGTATGTGTATATGATATGGATTATGAATTCATTAATTTGTAAAAATATGTAATAAATTATAAAATGGAATTATAAATCAAAAATATATTTATTCATTAAAATAATGTATTTTAAAATAATAAAATTAATTTTCCAAACCTATAAATATGTTTCCAAATCCTAAAATATATTTTAAGTTTTTTAAAACTATTATTTATAGATACAAGTATTTCCCATATCTAAAATAATATAATTGAAAAGTGTTCAATTCTAAAACTTATAAAAATAAAAAAACATGTCCAAAATGTCAAATAACATTATTTAAAACCATGGGGAATCCAATTGTTTTCAATTTTACACAACCTAAATTCCAAGGCCAATTTTTATAAATTAATAAACAATTCTTTCTCACTAGTTATGAATACCCACCGACACTCTAATTCCACTCAAATAAAAACCATTTATCATGGGTTTTCTCTCATTTTCCACCTCAAGAAGCTTTTGGAAGATACTTAGGTAGATATGGGTTTCAAACCCTATCTCCATTTCTCTCTTGAAATATGATCCTAAGAGTTTTCTCAAAAGCATTAATGTGGTTAGGATTCCCAAATCATTATCTACATTTCTCTTTCAAGAGCTCAAAATCTTATGGATCTAAGGGTATCATTATCAAGATTTGGTAAAGGACATATCAAGGTATGGATTTCCATACCTTTAACTTAATTTCTCTTTTTAAAGTAATTTCAAATCATTTAAATTTTCATATGCAATGATGTGATGTTTCATTAAAAAATTCCATGATTGTATTATGAATAAGAAATTAATATTTCTTCTTATTATACCACCCAAACAATCCATTATAATATTTTCATACTATAAACTTTATTCTTCCAAGAGGGTATTTTTCTATCACTGCTTTGGTCTCCAACCATTATATTCACCAACTAATTCCTATCAATACCACTATATAATGAAAGTATCCCACTATACTACACCATAATCAAGGATAATTTCTATTTCAATGTGAATATCCTATAACTCCTACTATATTGATGGATATTCACCTATATATCTATTTAACTCAATTTAATGGGGGAACTTTGTTAATCTATATACCTATTACTTCTATATGGATAAGTATTGATTATTAAGACATGTGTATATAAGTGGTTCCTTTTGGAATACTATGGAATGTATTGTTGGGAAAATTCTTTCATATGATGGAAGCACTAGAATTATTATGTGATGTGTGGGGCCTAAAATTATATAGCCCCTAGATGAATTGGTAGGTTTCATGAGACAAACTAGTTTTGGGTATTTGACATATACCTGCCCTATTATATATAATGTTTTGGAAAAAGGCCTTGATAGTATGATTATGATGACTTGGCTGAGGTTATGATAATATGATTAATATGTTTGAAATTATGCATTCTATCACTTTGAATTCATTTATTATTATTATTATTATTTATTCTCTTTACTATATCTTATATGGATATAATTTACTCATCTGGCATCCATTTGATTATTTATTCCCACCATATTATTTATGTATTCATTATTCCATGTTAGCTTCCTCTGTAAGCCACCCCTTACTAAGTTTCTATGCTCACCCCTTTATTTTTCCCCTTTCCCTAGAAAAACAAGAAGATTACTATAAATGATCCGAGGACAAGATTGAAGAAATAATAAAGTTTCATTGAATTTTAATGATGTAATTTAAGCATTAAAATGTTATGTAAGGATCATGTATACATCTAGTTTCCTAATACTACTAAATTTTTGGGTCTTGTGTGGTGTGATCTATTTTATTTTTTATAAATATAATAAAATAACCACTATTCCTAGGTTAATAGATTCAGGGTGTTATAATTGGTATCATAAAATTTTTATTAGAAACCCCAAGAACCTGATTTAAAATAAAATAGATAGATAGTATAAATTGATGAAAAAACCTTAAATAAATTACATTTAGAATGTTTAATATGCATATGAATCATATACTATGATTTATAATTCATAGTGTTATTTATGAACTAATCAAGTATATGCCATTCTTTAGGAATGGTGTCAAATGGAAGGAACAAAAAACTGTGTCAACACCCATATGTGACAACCCAAGTAATGTCAATAATAAATCAAATTCATGTATTATTAATATTCATGATAATATTTTATGGATTCAATCTCATTATAATAATTTTATATGTTTTTTCAAATTGAAAAAAGAAATAATTTTATTCTAGCTAAAGTGTTTTCCATATATTATATGGTTTTATTTAAAAGTTAAATTTAAAAATTTTAGAAATTTAATTTTATAAAATGGAATTTATATTTTATATCATCATATAAAATATATATTAGGGTTAATTTTTTATTTTTTTCTAAAAATATTGATTTTTGGGTGAATAGTGAAAAATACCATTTTTTATAAAAACAATCATTTATTTTCAAGTATTTAAAAATAACCATTATGTTTTTTATTTTATTTAAGGTATAATTAGCCCCCTTTTATTAAAAATAATACAATTAATTCCATATTAGTCAACATTATTATTTATTTTGATATAAATCCATTTTAGGCTTAAAAACACATTTTTCAAAAAGCTATTTTTCATTGCATTTTGAGAACTTCTGTTAATACTAATTTATGATAATTATTAAAATTGAATCTTGAAAAATGGATTTAATATTTTTAATTAGGAGTTTTAAATTTATTAATGAGTTCTATTTCATTTTTGGTCGTAATGAATAATTACCATGATAAAAATTAGTCACCACACTAAAGGGTAAAATAGGTTAATTAAGATAAAAACTAAGTGATAAGGTCAAAAAATATTATATTAATTATTATTGGATGATATTATGTGACCATTATTACTTTATATTATAAATTGGATTTAATTTGGACACTTTCCCCTGTGTAAACATTTATAATATTAAAAAGTTAAGAAAAAATATGAGTGTGCCACCCCCCTCACTTATAAAAGGGCACCAAATATCATCTCTTCCTCACACTTATTGATCCATTAAACTCAAAATATCCCTACCCAAATCCATTATAAGCCTTACTACCCATTACTTGTAGGCTCTATCCATACAAAAATACTAACTTATAAGGCTTAATATTTAATCCAAAGGTGGTTTTCTAAAGAAGCGATATAACTCTTAACCAAGTGTTTTCATATTTATTTATTCTTAAAACTACTTAAAATATTATATAAACTTTTTGATATGATAAATTTAGTATCATACATATAAATTTTTTTTACTATGTTTATTTAATGACCCTTTTTCATCTCCTTTTCTATCCTATGAGAAATGAAAACGCCGCTCATGCGTATGTGTGGACTACCACATCCACAAAGTGATATGTAATTTTTTTCATCACCAACTCACAAGGATGGTTATTATGATTAATTGAATGAATAAATATGATATTTATAAAATAATAATAATTATTTAAATATAATATATTATTTACCATCTTACCCTTCTATTCATTGGAAAATGATAATGTTGTTCGTGCATACATGTGGACTACCACCTCCACGAAGCGATGCGATTCGTTTTTCATGTATTACTTTAATGTATTCTTCTAAAATTATATTTAATTTATAAAAATATAATTATATAATTATTAATATTATATATATTATGGAATAATTAACCCTTTGATCATGGTCAACCTACTGAAGTTATTTTTGCGATTATGAACCAAATGTACTCAAAACGTTTGACATGAATTTAACTAATTTAATAACTATATAAGAAATGGTAATAAATGAAATAAAATGGATAATAATGAGTTAATAAACTAGAGAAATATTTTTAATAAAGTAAATAATTAATATAAGTCAATTGTATAGGAGTTAAATTATGTACATGGTGAGTCTGACTTGAGGTAGAAATTTTTTCTTTAAAACCATATTTTAATTTTTTTAAAGTTTTTCTTATCTTTTTCCTCTATATAAACATTTAAAAAAAATCTTGGTATGTGTTTCCGACGCTTTCGGACAGGGCAGGGTGCCCACTTTTGCCCCAACCCACGTCGAGCAAGCCTCGACCCGGCTGCACATTCCCCCCTGGAGGTGTTTGCCCCTTTCGTGGATGGATTCACACCCGGAGGGGCCCCCAAGAACGGCCTGGATACAAAGCCCAAGGGCTCTCCTACCGATACGGGCCAACGCCCCCGAGGGTTTCTCAAGCAACAAATCGATACAAGTCCCGCGTATTTTTGGCGCCAACAGTATGTTATTAATATAATGAAATATATTTTAAAATTCATTTTTATTTTTTTTGACTTCTTATACAAAGGTTTTAAAAGAAGTCTTTTTAACATTTTTCAAAAGGACTATTTTGACATTTTTATAAAAGTTTGAAAGGAATATTTTTTAATATATACATCATGAAAAGAAAATTCCTACAATCATGAACATTATTATTTAAGAATATTAATATAAAAGTTTTATGTTTTTTAAAAGAATAAACTATTTCTTATTCTTCTAGGGATTTTTTGTTTTGATAGTTTTCAAAGGAAAAATGATTTTTATCCTTATTTTTACATGAAGGGAATTTTTTTTTCATATGTGTTAAATGAAATAATTTATGAGATTATATGATGGTAATTCAAGCTTATATGTGTTTTATGTATGTTATAGTCCTTTTAAATTGTTTATTATTATGGGTGATCCTACTACAACTCTCTAATTCATTGGGTAATGATTTTTTTCTCTAAATAATATATGCTAGAATTAACCTATTTGGTTATTCCATATGCAAGATTGCTTATAATAGTGATTTGAAGATGATGTACCAAGTCACCTATATGAATTTTCTATTATTTAAAATGAGTTTTCATAGATTTATTTTGATTTCATAAGGTAAGCCATCAATCTTATGTTTAAAGGAAAGTTTATTCCCCATTTAAGGGAGAAAAGTATGTTTTCCAAAAAAAAATATTTTCATGTGTACTCATGTTTTACAAGAAACCCACATGATTATTATTTTTTACTTTAATATTTATTATAATATTTTTTATTAAAATATTTTGGAGGTGAAGTTTTTTTATTGAGTAAGTAAATGATTATTTTAAGCTAAATGTTAATTATATAAAAGGAAAATTTTCAATAGGATTTCATGATTTTCAAAATGGGATAATGAGTTTCTTTTTTTATCCCCTAATGATATTTTTTTGTTCGTATCACATTTTCAAATGTATTTCATAGGTATTAAGTATGAGTAAGAAACTATAACAAGGTTTATCTTTCCTTTATGTGGATTCATCTTAAAAGAAGCAAATGAGTTTTAATTTAAATGAGAGTTTAAATTTAAGAATCCCGTTTTTATAGATAAATGGACATTGAGTGGAAGTGTTCAATTTATATTGTAAGGGTTTAATATTTAATATTTTTTCATTATTCTCTAAAACTCTATACCTAAAATATTACGAGAATGTATGAAAATTAAATCCTCGCTATTAAACTCATAATTATGGTTTGATTAAGGTACAATGTGTTATAGTTGACATCAGATAAAGGTTTAGATAAATTTAAATGTTAGGATATTATTAATAAAAGACATTTAAGATATTTTAATCTATAGATTATATTATCATTATAAAACTTTGAGGGTTTCTATGTTGCTTTATCTAATCTATGTCTGTTTTAAAATGATTTTATAAAGATGAAATAGGGAGAATGAAGTGGAAAGGCATCCAAAGGATAATATCCTTCCAAACTAGTAACTTTGAATGGTTGGAATTGAAGTAGAGAAAATTTTACCAATATTAAATTAATTAACAAATTGTATTAATGGTTTAATTTACAAGACAAACCTCTCTATATAGGAATATGTTTATAGTGGAGTATTTAATGAAACAATACCCTCCTACATTTTTTGGAACCTCAAATATAATGGTAGATGAAGTATGAATTAATTCTCTAGAAAATATATTCAAAGTTTTAGGATTTTCTAAACATAAAAAGGTAGTTCTTTTCATTTATCATTTTGAAGGTAAATCATATCAGTGGTGGTTATTGGTAAAAAATACCAAGGAGAAATATGAGATCAATTCCATGGAGTAGCCAATATTGATGGATCTTTTCCTCGAGAAGTATTTTCCTAAGGTTGTTCTACTTAGGATGGAAATAAAATTTTTGTAACTTAATAAAAAGTAATAGGACTCTATTTCCACTTATGAATCTAACTTTAATAGATTGTCTAGGCATTCACCAAATTTTATTCAATAAAATGATAGTAAAATTAACATGTTTTACTTAGGATTGAAATCGTGTTTGTGAAGATAATTGACCTCTTATGAATTTAAAATCTATGAGAAATTTTTATGGAGTACTAAGAAGGTTGAGATGGAGTTTTTTAAATTTTATAACAAAAAATATAATAATAGTTCTAGGTGGAAATAAATAGGAAAAAATACATCTAATAAATATGAAGGTAAGAGGTATAAAATCCCCCCTGTGAAAAGTATAGAAAGAATAATCCTGTTAAGTGTCTTATGAAATATAGAAATCATTATTTACATTTTATGATGGGACACTTGGTTCTTGATTTAAAATAAAATAATCATGGTAAATTTCATACCAATTATTATAAGAAGGAAATGTGAGGTTTTAAATGAAATGAGAAGATCCATTATGCTGATAGGTGTCTGAAGAAAAGCATGAATGATGGGAATCATCTAGAATGTAAGCAGAAGGGTGTGGAAAATTTATTTGTGACTACCTTGTAAAATATAGTACCATTGAATGAAGTGTTTAAAAGTATATTACTTGTTTACTCAGATTAAGCCAAAGTATTGTTTTATTTGAGCTCTATACATTTTTTATTTATGGGAAATTTGTTGGTAAATGGAAATATTTCCTCAAGAAATGGATAAAGTAATTTTAGTAAAAAATCAGTGGAAATATTAAGGGAAAAAATATTTATATAAATATTCCTATGATTATTTATGGAATAGTTTTCCTAAAAATCTTGTTTTATTTTCTATAGTCGAGTTTAATGTTATTCTAGGTATGGATTAAAATTCAGTTTATCATGATAAGATAGATTATAGAGGTAAGAAAGTTATATTAAATTTTCAGAATGATTTTGAATTTGTAAACAAATACATGGATATATTTTTTGATGGTTTTCCTGGTGTAATTCCCGATTGAGAGGTTAAATTCACTATCAACTTAGTTTTTGAAGCTAATCTAATTTCAAAATCCCCTTATTAAATATCTATATTAGAGTTATTATAATTGAAAAACCAATTGAAAGAGCTACTTAATAAGTGTTTCATTCATCCCAACACTTCACCTTGGGGATCTTCTAATTTTTTTATTAGAAAAGGATGGTTCTATAATGTTTCTAATTGATTATAGAGAACTCAATAACATTAATATTAAGAGAAAGTATCTATTGCCTCATGTAGATGACTTGTTTGATCAGCTTCAGAAAGCATATTATTTTTCAATGAATAATCTCAGGTCTGGATATTATCAGATGAAAGTGAAGGAGGAATAAATTTTTAGTATGGAGTTTCATACTAGGTATGAGAATTATTAGTTTGTGGTTATGCCTTTTGGGTTGACTAATGCACTATTGTATTCATGGATCTTATAAATAGAGTTTTTTGTGAGTACTTGGATAAATTTTTGGTATTTTTTATTGATAAAATTATGGTTTATTCCAAAATTTATGAGGAATATAAGAAATATATATGGAATTTTCTATGGACTTTAAAAGGAAAAAAGTTGTATGGTAAATGCGAGTTTTAGTTACAGTAGATTTTTTTCCTTGGGCATATTATTTATAAATATAGAATGGATATTTATCTTACTAAATCTAAGGTGATATAGGAGTTTTTAAGACACAAAAATTCCACTGAGATTCAAAGTTTTGTTGTATTAGCAGATTATTACTAATAGTTTGTTGAAAACTTTGCTCAGTTATCTAGCCCACTAATAAATTTAACTTTTAAGGGAGTTAAATTATTTGGGAAAAAAGCGTGCAATGAATGTTTCTAATAATTTAAAAGAATATTGGTTAATAAACTTGTATTAGCCTCTATATCAAGAAATAGATAATTTATTAGTTATAGTGATGGTTCTTTGAAGGAAATTGGTTGTGTATTGATACAAGGTGATTAGGTAATTACACATGCTTCACAACAATTGAAAATCCAAGAGTAGAATTTCCCTAGGCGTGATATTTAAGTGGATGTAGTAGTTTTTTATTTAAAAATATTGATACAACTTTTATATAGGGTAAAATGTGAAATATACACTGGGCATGAAAGTTTAACGTATATATTCACTCAAAAATATTTGAACATGAGGTAGAAGATGGTTGAAATTGATAATGTATTATGATTAAAAAATTCACTATCATCTAGATAAAAAAACAAGGTAGCTTATTCCTTGATCTAAAAAGATAATTCAACATTAGCTATGATATATTTAGAACATGATCCTTTAGATTAATGATTTATTTAATATTGAACTAGAAATTGTGCATGCAGAAACCACTTATCTTTTGGCTTAAGTACCAGTACAATCATCCATGTTAGAAAAAATTAATCATGCCTAGAATGAAGATCATGATTTATTAGAAAAAGTAGAGTTTTTTAAGAAGTATAAGTTTCTTGAATTTAACATTGACAAAGAAGGTATTATATGATTTAGAAAGAGGTTATATGTACCAATTGATCCTCAGTTTAAGAAGGAATTATTGAGTAAATCTCATATTTACATGTTTTTTATTCATCTTGGTAGCATTAATATATACAAAGACCTTTGTGAATATTCTTGGTGGGAAGGAATTAAGGAGTATATTTATAATTTTACTATGAAATTTTTGACTTTTTAATAGGTTAAAGACAAGAGACAACTACTGAAGGGGATGATTCAACCTTTTACAGTATTTAAATAGAAATAAAAGAATATACCCATGAGTTTTGTGGTGGGATTACCAAATAAATCTCAAGGTAGTAATGTGATTTGGGTTATCACTGATCAATTAAATAAATAAATAAATTTTATTCCTATTCGAGATAGTATGCCTTTGGATAGAATTTATAGGCTCTAACTTATAGTGATAGTTAGATTACTTGGAGTACCTCTCTCTATCATACATCATTATGATCCCAGATCTACCATTAATTTCTATAAGGGACTTCAAAAGTTGATGAGTACTGAGTTAAGTTTCAGTATAACTTTTAATCCTTAATCTGATAAACAGTCAGAGCACGATTCAGAATTTGGAGGATATTCTTTGAGGTTTCTCATTAGATTACTAAGGAAGTTGGGATCAATATCCTTTATTAGTTAAATTTTATTATAATAATAGTTTTCATTTCAGTATACAGATGACACCTTTTGAGGAATTATATAGAATGTGGTGTCATAATCTAACATGTTGGGGTGAATTAATTAAAAATAAATTTATTAGAACTAGAACTAGTAGAAGAAATGGTTGAGAATGTAAATATGATTCAGTAGCACTTGAGTGTGGCTCAAAGTAGGTAGAATATTTATGCATATAATAAGAGGAAAGTCCTTTCATTTGATTTAGACGATCATGAATTTCTTAAAATATCTCCATGAAAATTTTTTATGCTATGACAAACTATATCTTTTATATACCTTATTTTAGGATTTATTATATAAATATACACATAATACAATCCCAGAATATCAAGAGGCCTAGTATATTTAGGAAATTAGGTACATAACACATTAACTTTAAATAGGGATACAAATACATTATTTTAAACTCCATAATATGTCTTTAAAATCCATTTATATTCTAATATTGCACGGGATAACCTGGGAATGTATATAAGAAAGAGGTAAGATATAAATACCAGTAAGGGAATAATCAAATCATAACATGATGAAAGTAATACATGTTAGTCAATAGGAACATCATGGTAACATAAAATGGTAGAGAATCATAAACATGAACATCGAATAATGATAACCTCCCATGAACCATACATGACATATCATGAGATAAAATCACTACCCAATGCGTTGGAGACCTATATAATTCCAAGCCCACCCGTCACATTCATATCATGTACATGCATTTGTGTGCCACATATGTCATACAATATAATTATGTATTTTATCAATTTTAATCCCACAATTAAGGAGTGTGAGTTACATACATGGAAGTTACAAATAAATTAAGTATAGGTCCATCTAGGTGAATACCCTTGAGTGTAAATGGGAATTGGTATTCACAATACAAAGATTTGTCATAGAAAACCACATGATAATTTCGGCAGCATAATAGGGTGTACATAAAGGTTCATAGAAGGTATTAATGAGAGATAAAGGTGATCTATCATTACATGGGAGTAATAAGGAGAGTATAAGAGATGTGAAAAATTATATTACAACATGAATGATTAGAAATCCAGAGGTATTATTACAAATAAAGTACTTGAAATAAAGGAATAGGAGAGGAGAGAATCCTCTTAATTTGGCGTAGTAAAGACTTAAATAATGGTTATAATGAATTAGGATAAATTATATATCATTATTAATACATAAATTATAATTTAAATGGATATTTATAAAGTAATTACAATATAATAAATTTAGATTCAAAATTCTAAATACAAATAAGGTGCTTGAATAGGAAATAAGAGAGAGAAATCCCTTACCTTTAGAGGGCACTTTTAAAAGCATGGGAGAAGATTATTAAGAGATTGTGAAAAACTTGTGAGGTATTTAAAGAGGGATAGGGATATGGAGATTAAATTCACATGAAATGGGTTTTGAGTTAAGAGGAGTGGGAGGTTGGGTGGGAATTTATAGCAAAATAGAGGGGGATTCTTTATTAATTTCTAAACTTAGATTTTGGAATATATAATAAAGTAATAAAACCACAAACCTTACCATGGTTTTTAAAATGGTTTATTCCAAATAAGAGTAGTTTTAAATATTTTATACATTCAAGAACCAGTCATATTAAAATAATACTATTAGTGATGTGTAAGTGAGTCATGTTTATAAATAATTGATTTTAAAACCTTAAAATATAATATAGGTTTTGGAGGATTCATTAAGGGTTTATAAAATTAATAAAATAACTTCAAGAAATACATTTTTTTAAATTACAAATATATATTTGGTCATGGATTTATTTTATGGCATTTATTACATCACTTTTGGGCCATTATGATATCACAATACATACCGTAAATTTATACCGTATTTAATTTTTACGTAAAAATGAAACTGTCACAAAAAATTATAAAATATTCACAATTGGAAAATTAAATGTATTTATTTCAAAAAAAAATTTATTTTAATATTTTTTTTCTAAATATGAGAATTTTCACTTTTAAATATAAATCTCTATTTATTATAAAATACCACTTTTTATGATATTAACCACTTTCTCACCCTTATAAAAATTATATTGGACTTCATTAAATTATATTTTCGTGTAAATAAATATTATTTAATAAGAATATTACATAAAAATAAAAATTATTATATAATTCTTAAATTTATCAAAAAGAGAGTTTCAATCAAAACTATATACAATTTTATTTTTTTCATATCAAAATCCAATTTTCATCAACACATATATAATTGTATATATAAAGTAATAATGGAAAGGGATAAACATAATCATTATTTTATTACATAGAAAACATAAAAATTCATAATTTTAGGTTCTATATACATACCCCCTTATTACACCAGCATATTCCTTAAAGGTAATGTGTACGTTGGTGGCACTTTCTTAGGGTGGTTTAGTGAACATGGTTTGGATCGTGATCTTCATAAGCTTGAACTTATAACATAAAAATTTTCATTCATATTTATGTTTTTTAATTTCATCTTGGTATTGGTCAAAGAAAAATCCTAGTGGTTCCATCCCCCTCAGAATCCCTGATAGATGGGCTTCATAGGGTATGATCCTATTGGTCAAGGCATCACTTCTTCCATCCGTGTCAAATGAGATTTATCACAAATATTAATATATTATAATATTAATGTTCACTATATAGTGACATTATTATCAATTATTAATATGATTAATGATATTTTAAATCTAACATGCTATATTTTATAATGGTCCAAAATAACCAAAGTGGTAAATGTGTTTTATATAACTATAAGGTATTTACTCAATCAAAAGGGAATTTCATTTATAAAAGTTTGGGTCATTAAATTATTCCTCCCTTCAAAAATTTCATCCTCAAAATTTTATTTCATATACTAAAACAGATGATGGTAATTCTGTTTCATCGCCTCTTCTGGTTCCCAAGTTGCTTCCTCAAACTTGTGGTTCCACCACAACACTTTTACTAGGTGAGTTATATTGTTTCATGTAACTTTTCCTCTACGATCTAAGATCTTCATCGGCTACTCCTCATATGAAATATCATTATTCAAGCTTAACAACTCTATATTAAGTACATGTGATGGTCTTGGTATGTACTTCCTCAAGAGGGATACATGGAACACATCATGTACTTGAGATAATTTAGGTGGGAGTACTAGTCGATATGCCATAAATCTGATGAGATCAAGAATATAAAAGGGGATGATATATCTAGGAATAACCATTACCTTCTTACTAAACCTCATTAATTTATTCCATGATGATATATGAAGGAACATCTTATCTTTGACCTTGAACTCTAGGTCTCATTGACAATTGCCTGTACAAATTTTCTATCAACTTTGTATGGATTTCATATAATGTCAAATGGTTTTAACCTTCTCTATTATATATTAATTAAGACCAAATCCCATAATATTTCTATCTCTAACTTCATCCCAATATGTTGGAGTCTGACACCTATTCCCATACAGAGCCTCATAAATTTCCATTTGAATTCTTGAATGGAAAGTTTTGTTATATGATTACACCACTAGGGGAATGTGATTATACCAAC
Source organism: Viscum album (assembly GCA_963277665.1). NCBI lineage: Eukaryota > Viridiplantae > Streptophyta > Magnoliopsida > Santalales > Viscaceae > Viscum > Viscum album. Next base: position 1,261,951,195 of record OY728158.1, on the reverse strand, counting down.
ATCCTTGGAAATACATTAATAAATATATCATCATATCTTATAGAGTTTGAATGGTTATATCAGACTGAATATCCATCTAAGTGTGATAAGAAGTACTGAAACTCATCACTGCATCCAATGCTTGCTAAAGGATTCTCTAGAACCTCGAGGTAAACCTCAGATCTTGATTAGATATAATGAAGAGTGCCACTCTATGCAATATTACCACTTACCTATTAAACTCTGGTTTTTATGAGACATATATCCAGGTTCCAAACCTTATAAATCCATATTTAGAAAAGTTGAACTCCTAAATATTCCCTACATTTTTTATAGCTCCTCACTATATTTTTGTCCCACCTTTATCCTCTCAAGAATAAATGGTTTAGAAGCTATTTAATTAAGGAAGTATGAATATCCTTTTATTATTCCAATTTCCATTCTTTTCATGTCCAATAATATTGTATCCCTTTCAATCCTCATCATGGATAGTGTTTTAGGATCTTTTCTACATAGAGCATCTGCCACTTTATTTTCCTTCCTAGGATGGTAATGGATTGAACAATTAGAATCCTTAATCATCTCCAACCACCTTCATTATCACATATTGATCTCATTTTGTGTGAGTATATACCTAAGAATTTTATGATCCATATATATGTTAAACTTCTCCCTATAGATATATTGTATCCATATATTTAATGAAAAGACCACTATAACCAATTCTAGATCATGTGTTGGGTAGTTCTTCTCATTAATGTTTAATTGGAGAGAGGTATATGCTATCACCTTATCATCATACATGAGTACACAACCCAAATTTTTTTTAGACACTTCACTATAGATAAAAAATCATTTCCCACTAGTGGATAATGTGAGAAAATTTACCATGATTAAACTATTATTTAACTCTTTAAAGCTTTCCTCACATTTATTAGTCTAGACAAACTTTACTCCCTTCTAAGTTAACTTGGTTAGTGGGATTGAAAATCGTGAGAAGTTTCTCGCAAAATGATGATGATACCTAGGAAATACAAGGAAACTATGAATCTAAATCACAAATGTTGTTATGATCCATACTCAAATTTCCTCTGTTTTTGATGGGTTCACAAATATCCCTTTGCTGGTGATAACATTCCCTCATACAAATTTTCCGTTTTCAAGGTCTTTATACAATATTCAAATGCTCCTTATATTCCTTCTTGATTTTGAACTAGATAAGAATATCATCTATAAATACTACCACAAATTTGTCATGGTAATCCCTAAAGACTCTATTTATTAAGTCCATGAAGATAAAAAGAGTATTATTAAGTCTAAATGGAATCACTATAAACCCATAGTTCCCATACCTTGTATAAAAAGTAGTCTTGGGGATATCCTCCATCTTCAAATTTACTTGATAATATCCCAACCGAAGATCCACCTTAGATAAGTTCTGATATCCATGTAGTTAATCAAATAATTCATCAATCCACGATATAAGATAGTTGTTCTTTATCATGATCACATTAATCCCACAACAATAAATGAAGAGGCACATAAACCCATCCCTATTTTGGATTAAAAGGGTAGATGAACTCCACGGTGAAGCACTTGGGCATATAAACCCTTTATCTAGATTCGCTTGTCGTTTCTTCTTTAGCTCCTCAAGTCCAACAATGAATATTTTGTATAAAGTATTTGATATTGGAAAATCTTTAGGTATAAGTTTTATTGAGAACTCAACCCCTTAGCTAGGAGGAAAATAAGACAATTATTCAGGAAATACATCAACGTATTTCATCACAATAGGAATGTAATCAAGGATGATATTTTCCTTATTCTCAATAATTTGAGCTAGATACACTTGCTCATAAGGTAATAATATCCATGTTTTAGATGAAAATTAAAAAGGAGATTCATCTACCTCCTTGAACTTGTATAAGATCAAATGGAAATTCATGATACATAGAGTAATTTACTTCTCCTAGCAATTTATGTTTACTATATATAAGGAAATCCTATACATGCTTAGAATTTCCTTGAATTTTACTAAAGGGAGTATCATAAGATTAACTAGAAAGTTCAACCCACAAATATAGATAGGGGATAAATTATATACTTGGGATAAAATAATTTCACCACTTTCTATTTTCAAATATATCTACACTTCCATGTTTTGAGGTGGTGTTTGAACAGTATTTCTAAAATTGTGTGATATGAAATAATGAGTAGAACTAGAATCTAATAGTACACTAATTATTATTGAATGAATAATGAGTGTACTCATCACCACATCATTGTCAGGATCCACCTCAAAAGTTACGATGAAATAAAATCTCCCTTTCTCTCTAATACTTGTAAGTTATTGGCATCAATTATCATCGACAAATCTTGGCCTAGTGCATTACTTCTTATAGTGTCCTTATTCCTTGTAGTTGAAATGTTGGATAGTAGGATGATGGTTGAATAGGGAATTAATTTCTTCTATCACATTGGTGGGTTTCCCCCATTGGAATTTTCTATCTAGGTTCTCTTCCTTCCCACACAAAAATTATTTTCTTGTCCCCTTTTTTCAATTTCTAGGATGCTTCTTTCCACACTTTTGACAAGTGGGATATTGGGATTTCTTACCCCAATGATATTTCTCTATGAAACTACCAGAATTAAAATCCATTATTTACTTTCTATCTCCTAACTTATGATACCCTTGAGACTCACTTATCTCTATTTTGTCATTGAGAGCACATTGGAAAATTTACTCATAGCTGTCAAAGTCTCAAATCATCAAAGATCTATGTAGTCTTAGCTTTAGAACAAAAAATAAGCAGTAAACTTTACTTTTGGGGTCAATGAAAAATCCAAAGGCGCATCATGAAAGTCTTTTGAAGTTCACCTCATACACCTGATGGATTCATCATCATTATACTTGAGGACAAGGAAACCCCTCTCTATTTTACATCATAGAGCATGAGAAAAATATTTTTCAAAAAACATTTTCCAAAAAACATTCCACTCCATCACTTAGATATCTTCCCCAAGCTTTGTATTTTCGATCAAAATCCACTATTGATCAACTTCTCCCTCTATATAATAAACAACCAGCATTGACTTCTCTTACTCAGAGAATTAAATGATAAAGAAGATCTTTTCAAGGGGGTTGATCCATTGTTCCAAGATTAAGGGATCATAAGATCCATAGAAAGATAGAGGCCTTTATCACATAAAGGTATCAATCTTAATTTTTTCTTAGGGAAATGTGGGTTTTCCACCTAATTCAAGTTTCTATTAAAAACTTGAGTTAATTCAGAAAGAATTTTCATTGATTTCTAAACTCTTTCTCTCAATGTGTTGGGAATCTAATTTGGGAATTGCCCATCACATTGGTTGTTGACTCGATTCCTCATATTTCCAGCCATTGAATAAAATCAAAGGTAAAATTAAGGATGATAATTTTTAAATAATTGAATATATAAAGGGAATCTATGAACATTGGAGGGATAACTTATAAATGACATAAATTCATTAACTTATGAATTTATAGGCATCAATATAAGTTATCCATGGTTTCACTACTACAAATTGGGGCTTTGACAACCCTAGTAAAGGGTTTTATCAATGCTTAAAAAGCATTGATATTACAAGACATGTTGGGGGGGGGGTCTTTAACAACACTGTTAAAGGGTGCCTTTAACAGTGCTTTTTTTAGCACTATTAAAGGGTGCCTTTAACAATGGTTTTTTTAGCGCTGTTAAAGGGAACATTTAACAGGTCTTTTTTAGCACTAATAATGGGTATTTTTAATAGTGATAAAAAAGAACTATTAAAAAATATGGGAAAAAATTAAATTTTCACAGACCCCCGAACCCTTTTTTAACGCTTACAGCCCCCTTTCTCAATGCTTTCCACTACCCATCCACCTTCACGCACCCTGCCTCCCTTTCTAAGCACTAAAAGGCTACATCAAATAATTGTACATGCATAGATTCAATCCTAGAACCTTCCTTATGCGAATGGATGCTCTTTATCACTATGACATGTGTATTTTGTTTCATATTTAACAACTTTTCTATTTGTTTGTATATATTTTGAAATATGTGATATATATATATAGAATTATATTTATTTAAATATATTATATAATAATATTCATTTATATATACTATACTATAAATATATATATATATATGTGTGTGTGTGTTTATTAATACACACAAATATATATATATAAAATTTATATATACATATAAATGCATTTTAATAAGGTAAATAAAATGGATAATTTTAATTTAAATAAAACAAATAATAAATATTTATTTCATATATTTAAAAAAATATTTTTATATAAATATGTTTATATATGAATTTATATAAGTGACTTATTATAAGTAAATATAAAAAATATACATATAATTAATCATAAATAAAACTATACTATGAAAAATGATAAAATTTTAAAACCAGAATATCAATATGAATATAATCCCTATAAATAAATTCACCCCCACTAAAAACAGGAAAACAGACCCCTTAAACAAGGCTAAAATTCCATCAAATGTTAAAAAATTGGGGTATCCCGACTAAAAACTCACTTTTGGAGGACTTATGAGCCTTTTTTGGCCTTGAAACATAATAGAGGTTTACCTATGTTACTAGGGGTGTAGAGATTGTCACATGATTTGATTTGATATGTGGTAGAGCCCAAATAGACACCCAGTTCAAAATTTATGAGTGTTTAAAGTTCAAGTTACATCTACAACTTATTTTAGATCTTTTAATAATTTTATTTATTTTTTTATCTTCCAATTGATATTAAATGACCATTAATCAATAATAATTAGAAAATTATTGATTAAAAATATTTTTTTAATTATTTTATAATCCATTTTCACTAAATATATTTTATATTAAGTGTAAATTCCTATTTACCTTATCTAAAACATATTTTAAAAATATATACTATAATTATATCAATAAAAATATATTAATATATTAATATATTATTTTTAATGAAATACATATTTTTTGAAATATAACATATATCATAACTTTTTTACAAGTGATGATAAAGCCCCCCTTTGTTAGTGCTTTTTTTAGCACTATTAAAGACCCTATTTAACAATGCTAAAAAAAGCACTGATAAAGAGGGCCCTTTTTCAGCACTTTTTCTAGAATTGAAAAAGGGGGTCTTTAATAGAAATTTTATCTTGTGTTGTTAAAGTCCCAGTGTTAGATAAACCCAGTTTTGTAGTAGTGTTTATTTTCTAACATAAAATCTTATGGGAATTTTTGTTCCATTTATAATGGTTTGTAAAGAGCTTGTGAATTTACCAAATCATATCCCCCTGGTGTGTCAAACTAAGTGTGTAACAATGACTCTTTATCATGCACCAGGTGATAATCAAGTCAATTCCCAATATTCCCTTTTTGAGTTTATTACCCCTAGGTACAAGTATGCCAGAGCCACATCCACTTATAATATCAAGATAGATATTTTATTTCTTAGAAACCACTTACTCTATACTTCATCATAATTTAGGGATATTTTCCTATGTTTAGTATTATCCTTAAGGATTTTACTAACTTTTCTAATCCTAATCCTTCAAAATAACTATAACTTCTTATAATACCAACTATGAAAACCCATATATTTTATATAACTTATTTTATGATTTATTATATAAATATACACATAATAAATATAAGGCCTCAACCTTAAACATTACATAATATTGAATTAAGTTAATAATTCACATTGAGAATATTTTCAAGTTTAGAGTTTTAGAGAATTAGGCCATAACTATTACATTACATCTCAAGTATTAAAAAGTATAAACTTCTACATAATATCTATTTTTTTCTTAAAATAAAAACTCTTAAAAGAAAACAATAATTATTTTCTTGATATAAATCTTCTTGAATTCTTCTTTTCTCTTGCCCTGCCTTATATCCTGTGAAAAACATTTCAAAAACTTGGGATGAGCATAAAAAGATAAGTAAGGGTTATAAAATAAAGAATGAAAACATTAGTCTATCAATACATACAAAACATAAGATCTTTAACATACCTCATGAAATCTTAAGATTTATGAATAACACATAGAAATCATAAATCATAAATGTAACTTGTGACATCCATAACATACTTACGTTGTAGCTTTCACAGCTATATAGAGAGTTAAATTTGGAACACCCATCACAATATATTCACTAAATCTATTAGGAGAAACATTAACATTTACCTCCATCATGTTACCCAATGCATTGGAGAGCTATCTCGGGCTCACCCGCCCTAGGTTTATCACAGAACCACTAGTATGCGTAAACAATGCCCAAGAACCATAACATAATCATAACACATAAAACAAATATAAAGGAAAGATAACATTTCCACATTGAAATCAGAATATATCATTTAAATATATTGACATAATCAATCCATTATCAAAACCATTTTCAATACCAAAATACGTAAAAGAGTATGTGGTATTTATTTTCCTTTAAAAAAAATACTACGACTTGTTAAGGAAGGCAAAGATCAAATAATACTCGCAGCGGTTGAAAGGTCATTGTCACTGCGCACGTTAAAAATAAACTTTATTTTTTTTGTTTAGTAAAACACTTCATAGAAAAATATTCAATTTTAATGAAATGAAAATTTAAAGGGGTTTATACACTGTATAAAATAAAGTCATGTATAAATCAAAGTATGCCTCAATGAAAAGATATTGAGACGAAGTCCCTTAACTCATGTCTGAATTGATTCGTTCGTTCTTTAATATCTTGAATAATAAACTAAAGTTAATTTCTAATTTCTTCAGAAACTTTTTAAAGTTTATTATTCCTTTTATATAACTCATACCATGTTATAAACATTACATAATCATTTAAGTTAATAATGGCCGTTATGTCGATATTTGGCACTTGAGTCAAAAATAAACTTCTTATAATCACAAGTTGTCCATGTGGTCAAAATTAAATTATCTAGAGAATGATATTCATTATTTAGATATCATATATATAATATATATATCAAGTATATATATGTATTTATAATAGTACATAACATTTGGAGATAATAAATGAAATGCACCATTCATGGAGATGGTAATCCGTACGTACACATGAACGCTACTTTCATTTCTATTTCATATTTAATGGAGTGAAAACTTAATGATACATAGGTATATTATAATTACAGTATAATATAATATATAATTTCAGTAACTCCATCCTTTATACGTTCCATGTATGGAATGAATGAGTCATATCACTTTGAGGGGGCGGTAGTCCGCACTTCCTCAAATGAAATTATCATATTTACCCATTATGAAAACCATAAAGGTATGATATAAATGAAAAATACAGATGCATATAGAAAATATAAATATAATATATATCACATATAAATATAGTTCCATCATAATGTCCACCATGAGAGGCGGTAGGAGATAATTGAACAATCATCGTTTTGTGAGGCAGTAGTTCACCGTCCACAGAAACAGTATGTTCGTATCCATTAGATAGAGGTGTGTGGAAGTGTAGTTCAAATATTTCTCATAAAAAAATCCTAGTATATTTAGGATAATGGTGTTGTTATTGAAGAATGGAATAAAGAGAGTTTAGGGGGTTAGAGAAGGAAAATAAAAGAAAAGAACTTGAGAGAAGACACTACCTTTAAATTGGATAACTCCCTTTAGTTTGAACCAAAAGGCTTTCTTAAAGTGCCTTCTGCCTAAGTTAAGGCTTATAGGTGGAATAGAGGGATTTTGGGAGATTATTTGGGAAGATTTTGGATGATCCAAGGGGTATTGAGAGGTGTGAGTAAGGGTTAGAGGTGATGACTTTTTATAAGGGGAGGAGGGGCTCTTTAGGAAAGTTTAAAAATATTATTTTATTATAAACTAAATTTCGATTTCAAAAGGCCCCCAAATCATTTAATTTGAAGATAAGGTGAGTATTTTTCGAAATCATCATAGCTAATGAGTTTTAGACAAGTTCAGGGCATAAAATTAACCTTATATTTTATCTTTAACCTTTAGTTAACTAATTTAACTTTTACTATGTCCTCTTGTATATTCATACTATATGGTTAATATATTTACTATACTATTCTAGAAGACCCAAAAATGGATCATTAATGACATTAGTAATATCATATATGTCATTTGGCAGAATCTTAGATTTTTTGTATTATTTTATCATTTAATAAAATATTAATTGATTTAAAAACTCATTTATGTCAATTTTTATACTATTCATATCATGACTTTAAAAAAAATACAAACCAACTTGATTAATTCAAAAAAACTTCATTAATTAAAATATAACAAGTCATATTAATCTATAAAATTTGTGTATGTCATAAAAAGTTTCAAAATAAATTTATTTTAATATTTATAATCTCATTTATTTAGAACATTCATTAATGAGGTAATCATTACATCATCATTGTGTTATAAATAAATTTATTTATTTGATGTATAATTTTTTTAAATAATATACCATGATGTAGAAAATATTTTTATATTTATATTGAATATTTATAGTCAAATATATTAATTATATAACCCCATATTAAAATCATTTTAGAAAAATAATACATGTTTATGATATTTTTATTTTTACTTTAAATAAAAAGTTATTAATGTCATTATCTTAACCAAATGGATTTCAAAGGCCAAAAATATCACCCAAGGTTTTTATTGGTCGGCCATGACTCATCCAATAAGGTTAGAACATGTGTTAAGTTAATTTTACATTATTATAATATTATTTTTTACCTTGAATTACCCTATTTACCTTTAACCGCGGTAAATAAGTCAAAAGTTACTATTCAACAAAAAAATATTTTTATCTTATTGAACCAAATTTTAATTACTGATGACAAACATGTATGTCAGATTTTTGAAATTCAATTCACAGAAGCGGTAAAATTTCATTTAAATAAAAAAGTCAGTTTTTAACTACTATGCAGTGTTTTTTAACTATTGATATAAAATTGAACGTTTTCAGAAAAATACCAAAAATTCACCCAAAACTAATTTTGATATTCTGAATTAAAAAATGATGTATATTTTACCAAATTTAAAACATATAAGTTTCATTAATTAATTTAAAATTAATTTCTATTTTCAAAACTATAAATCGTGTTTTTAAGAAATAATAACTATCAAAAGATTGATAGTTATTTATGTTCAATTTCAAAGTAAAATTACTTATAATGAGAAAAATTGGATTAAATGGTAAAAATATAATCTAATTACCCCTTAAAATAAATTAAAAATATAATCTAACCATATAAATAAATTATATTAAAAGACGGTTTTGAATTAAAATGCAGTATTTTTCACTATTCATTAAAAAATGAACATTATCAGAAAAATACCAAAATTTCATCCAAAGTAAATTTTGATGTCCCAATTCTAAAGAAGAATTTTATTTTGTCAAATATAACATATAAAAGTGACAAAAACTAGATTTAAAAAGGGTTCTCCATCAAAAGGTAGTAAATTGACCTTTTAAAGAATATTAGAGTATTTATGATTAAAATTGGATTCATTCCCATTTTAAGACTCTAACTTTTATTGGATAAATTTAAAAACATTTAACAAACATGTATAATCATATTTTACTTAGTTTTGTTCATTCCTGCCAATATAATAGCTAGGCGTTAACTACCATTTAAAATAATATTATATTATTATTTTTTCAGTATGACTCAGCATTGTATGCAACATGAGATTTTAGAGAAACCCATTGTTGCATGTCGAGTACTCCATTGAACATAGAATTCTCTTTATAGTAAAATTAATATTTAATTTACAAATATTAATAAATATGAAAATATCATATTCTTTATTTACCTGTGATGTTACATCCTTCCCCCCTTTTGGGAATTGCGTCCTCGCAATTTTATTTACTTATCAAATAAATGGGGGTATTTATCTCTTATAGAATTTTCAGATTCCCACATTGCCTCTTCAACCATATGGTTTTCTATAAATCTTTTACTTGATGAATTACCTTATTCCGTAACACTTGCTCTCTGTGGTCAAGAATCTGGATTGATTGTTCCTCGTAAGAAAGATTCTCTTCCAACTAAACTACCTCTAGACTTAAAACATGATATGGATCTGACATATACTTTCTCAACATTAAAACATGAAAAACATTGTGTACCTGGGATAAAATTGGAGGTAAAGACACTCTGTAGGCAACTGATCCTACTTTCTATAGGATTTCATAGGGTCCAATGAACTTCGGACTCAACTTTCCCTTCTTACCAAAATGCATCACACTTTTCCATGGAGAAACTTTGAGAAAGACATGATCACATACCTCAAAAGAAAGATCCTTCCTCCAGTTATCTGCATAAATTTTCTGCCTGCTCTGATATGTTCTCATGTCCTTCTAAATCAATTGAACTTTTTCTACCATCTCTTCTACCAATTATGGTCCCATAAATTTCCTTTCACCTACTTCATCCCAAAAAGATGGAGTTCGACACTGCTTCCCATATAATTCCTCAAATAGAGCCATCTGTATACTAGAATGAAAACTGTTATTATAAGAAAATTCAACCAAAGAAAGATGTTAGTCCCAACTTCCCTAGTAATCCATTGAGAAAGCACGTAACATATCTTCCAATGTCTAAATTGTTCGTTCTGACTGCCCATCTGATTGAGGATGAAAAGCTGTACTAAAATTTAATTCAGTACCCAATGATGTCTGAAGGCCTTTAAAAAAGTTAGAATTGAACCTGAGATCATGATCAGATACAATGAAGAGGGTAACTCCATGCAACCTGACTATCTCTTTAACATACAACTAAGAAAGTTGATCTAGAGACAAAGTATCTCAAATAGGAATAAAATGAGAAAATTTAGTCAATCGATCAACAATAACCCAGATTGCATTGTTACCTAGAGATGTCTTCGGTAATCCCACAACGAAGTCCATGGATATATTTTCCCATTTCCACTAGGGCATCAGTAAAGGATGAAGTATCCCTTTTGGTAACTGCCGCTCTACTTTAACCTATTGACAAGTCAAACACTTCACTGTAAAGTCATCAATATATATTTTCATTCCATCCCACCATTAATACTCCCAAATATCTCTGTACATCTTAGTACTTCCAGGATGAACTAAAAACGGAGAACTATGAGCTTCACATAACAACTAATTCTTCAACTGTGAATCATAAGGCACACATAATCTCTTCACAAATCTAAAAATACAATAATTATCAATGTTAAAATCATGCAACTTACCCTTCTGAACCAATTCTACTTTTATGTAACACACTTTCTTCCTTCTATGCTTGCTTAATTCTGTCTAATAGAGATGATTTCACTGACACCTGAAACAAAATAGTGGAATTTCCTACACCAACAACTTCTATGACAAAGTTTATCAAATCATTAATCAAAGGATCTTATTCCAAATATAACATGGTTAATATAACATTACTCTTTTTACTTAAAGAATCAACCAATTTATTTGCCTTTCCTGGATGGTAATAAATCATGCAATCATTATTCTTGATTAATTCCAGCCATTTCATCTGTCTCATGTTCAGTTATTTCTAAGTGAATATATACTTCAAACTTTTGTGGTCAGTATATATTTCACATTATACTCCATACAGATGATGCCTCCAAATTTTTAGAGAAAAAATATCAACAGCTAATTCCAAATCATGTGTAGGGTAATTTAACTCATGAGATTTCAACTGACGTGAAGCATAATAAATTACCTAATCATTCTATATTATGACACAACCAAGTCCTTTCAACTAAGAATCACCGTAGATAAAAAATTCACCATCTCTGGAAGGCAGTGCCAAAACTGGTGCATTCAGCAATATTCTTGTCAATTCCTAAAAACAATCATCACATTATTTTTTCCAAATGAACTTAATACCTTTTTGAGTTAACTTAGTTACTGGGATAAATAACCATGAAAAATTTTCAACAAACCTCCGGTAATAACCCGCTAATTCAGTAAAACTACAAATCCATGTGATATTGGTAGGTCTTGACCATTCTTTAACAACTTTTGTTTTAGCAGGTCAACAATTATGCCATTTTTTGAAACAATGTGACCAAGGAATGAAATTTGTTGTAACCAAAACTCACACTTTCTGAATTTCCCATACAGTTTCTTTTCTTTTAAGGTTTTCATGAAAACCCTTAAATGACTTTATTATTCCTCTTTAATTTTAGAATAAACCAAAATATCATCTATAAACACAACCAAAAACTTATCCAAGAACTCATAGAAAATTCTATTCATAAGATCCATGAATACTGCAGGTTCATTGGTTAACCCAAAAGGTATAACTAAAAATTCATAATGGCAATATCTAGTATGAAATGTAGTCTTCAGAATGTCTGCTTCCTTTACTTTCAACTGATGGTACCCCAACCTCAAGTTAATTTTCGAAAAATACCGAGCTCCCTGGAGCTGATCAAACAAATCATTGATATGAGGCAAAGGATACTTGTGCTTAATAGTGATGTTATTCAATGATTTATAATAATTGAAAAGTCTAATTGAACCATATTTCTTTTTAACAAACAAGACTAGAGCACCCCATGGTGATGTGCTAGGTCGAATGAAACCTTTATCTAACAACTCCTTAAATTGTTTCTTTAACTCTAAAAGTTCAATTTGATCCATTAGGTAAGGGGGTTTTGAAATTGGATTATCACCAGGAACTAAGTCAACAATAAATTCAACTTCCCGATTAGGTATTATACCGGACAAATCATTAGGAAAAACATCAAGATACACATTTACCACTGGAAAATCATTAATCTAAATACTTTCTTTGTTTTTAACAATATGTGAAAGGTAACATTCATTTCCACCTTTTACTAGATTCTTAGCTTCCTGATATGTAATCAAAAGTAAGGGTTCATGTCTGTACACAAACTAAAATTGTTTCTGAAAAGAAACCTCTTTATCTCTACAGTCAATCTTAGCATGATAAATAGAAATCAAATCCATACCCAAAATAACATCAAACTCTACTAGAAGAAAAAAATAAGGTTTTCAGGTAGATTATTTCCGCACATAAGGATATGATGGTTCTTATAATTTCTTCTTATCTCAACATTTCCTCCCAGTATTTTTACTATAACTACAAGATTGATATCTTGATATGAAATTCCCAATTTACTAAAAAACTTATCAGAAATAAAATAATGTGTAGACCCTGAATCAAACAACACATTGGCATAATCTGAATAAACAATAAGTATACCTGATACTACTTCATTCGATGGCCCAACATCTACTGAAGTAGTTGAAAAGGATTTCACTACCCCTTTCTGTTTGTAGTCCGACTTCTTTTCCTCAGTTGAGTTCTTTTTTGGACACTCATTTATATAATGAACCATTTCATTGCACTTAAAACATTTTACTGACTGTAAATCAGATTTTTTCTTACCATTACCCTGATCTTTTTTAGTGAAATTACGAGCCTTATGTCCCATTTTACCACATAATTAGCACTTACCAGAATTCAAAAGACATTCCCCATCATAATTTTTACCACAGTTTTCACAAACTGTAAACTTAAGTTTCTTACCATCATCATTTTTTGAAGAGTTCTTCCCTTTTGTCTTCCACCTCAACCTCTTATTCTATTTTTTTCAAAGAACACCTGATCATCAACAAACTCCATTTCCACCTTCTCCACACATCGAATAAGTTTTTCATAAATTTTGAACTCACGAGAAGCTAAATCCCTTTGATACTTTGGCTTTAATCCTGAGTAAAAATAGTTGATTTTATTATCAAGATCTAGTATGAAATTTGGATCATACCTTGCCAGTTGAGTGAATTTTTCTTCATAAGTAGCAATTGAGTCATCCTCCTACCTCAATTCTATAAATTGTTTATCCATCCTAAGACGATCCAACTTAGGAAAATATTTCTCAAGAAACATACCTTTGAATTCATCCCAATCAAGAGCATCAATCTCCTCACTGTCCCTGATATTTTTTACCATCAACCACCACTGATCGGCTCCACCTTCAAAACAGTAAACAACAAGACTAACATTTTGATGTTCTAAACACCCCATGACATCAAAAATATTCTCCAGTGCTTTAATCCACTTTTCATCTAGAACAGGGTCAGACGATCCTCTGAATGATGGGGGATGCTGCCTCATGAAATGCTCCACCACTGACATGTTCCTTTGTGGTTGATCTGGATGATCTTATTCATGGATACTACAACCATTTATAGCCTAAGTCAACTATGCCATCACTAAAACAAACTGTTCAGTTCTGATTTTGACCATCTCAGGTTGCTGATTTGGAAGGTTGTTTTCCTCTTGATGTTGTTCCATCATAGCTGCCATGTTTCCTCTGCAAAAAACCATTCTGAACACATAAATATCTTAGGCAAAGCAACATGGTAATCTATAAATTCTATAACATTTCAATATTAACCTAAATTAATTTATGGATATTAATTTAACAATACCCTAACTCCTAAAGTTTTCTAAACTGACCTTTGATACCAACTATAAGGCCTCGACCTTAAACATTAAATAATCTTGAATTAAGTTAATAATTCACATTGAGGATATTTTCAAGTTTAGAGCTTTAGAGAATTAGGTCATAACTATTAAATTACATCTCAAATATTACAAAGTAGACACTTCTACTTAGTATCCATTTTTTTTTCATAAAATAAAAACGCTTAAAAGAAAACAAGAATATTTTTCTTGATATAAATCTTCTTGAATTCTTCCTTTCTTTTACCCTGCTTTATATCCTGTGAAAAAAATTTCAAAAACTTGGGATGAGAATAAAAAGATCAGTAAGAGTTATAAAATAAATAATGAAAACATTAGTCCGTCAATACACACAAAACATAAGATCTTTAACATACCTCATGAAATCTTAAGATTTATGAATAACATATAGAAATCATAAATCATAAATGTAACTTGTGGCATCCATAACATACTTACGTTGTATCTTTCACAACTACATAGGGAGTTACATTTTATATACCCATCACAGTATATTTCCTAAATATCTTAGGATAAACATTAACATTTACCTCCGTCATGTTACCCAATACATTAGAGAGCTATCTTGGGATCACATGCCCTAGGTTTATCACTGAACCACCTGTATGCATAAACAATTCCCAAAAACCATAACATAATCATAACACATAAAACAAACATAAAGGAAAGATAACATTTCCACATTGAAATAAAAATATATAATTTAAATATATTAACATAATCAATCAATTATCAAAACCATTTTCAATACCAAAATACGTAAAAGAGTATGTGGTATTTATTTTCCTTTTAAAAAACACTACATCTTATTAAGGAAGCCAAAGATTAAATAATACTCGTGGCGACAGAAAGGTTGTTGTCACTGTGCACATTAAAAAGAAACATTCTTTTTTTGTCATTTAGTAAAACACTTCATAGAAAAATATTCCCTTTTAATGAAATTAAAATTCAAATGGTTTTATACACCGTATAAAAGAAAGTTGTGTATAAATCAAAGTATGTCTCAATGAAAAGATATTGAGAGGAAGTCCCTTACCTCGTGTCCAACTTGACTCATTAGTTCTTTAATATCATGAATAATAAACTAAAGTTAATTTATACTTGCTTTATAACCCTTTTAAAGTTTATTATTCCTTTTATATAACTCATACCATGTTATAAACATTACATAATCATTTAAGTTAATACTAGTCGTTTTGTTGATATTTGGTACTTGAGTAAAAAATGAACTTCTTATAATCACAATTTGTCCATGCAGTCAAAATTAAATTATCTCCAGAATTATATTCATGATTTAGATATCATATATATCATATATATACAGTATATAAATGTATTTATAAGAGTACATAACATTTAGAGATAAGAAATAAAATGCACCGTTCATAGAGACGGTAAGCCGTACGTACGCATGGACACTACTTTAATTTCTATTTCATATTTAATGGAATAAAAAATTAATGATACATAGGTATATTATAATTATAGTATAATATCATATATAATTTCAGTAACTCCATCCTTTATACATTCCACATATGGCATGAATGAGTCATATCACTTTGAGGGGGCGGTAGTCCGCACTTCCTCAAATGAAATTATCGTATTTACCTATTATGGAAACAATAAAGGTATTCTATAAATGAAAAATACAGAAGCATAGAGACAATATAAATATAATATATATCACATATAAATATAGTTCAATCATAATGTCCACCATGAGAGGTGGTAGGAGATAATTGAACAATCATCGTTTCGTGTGGTAGTAGTTCACCGTCCATAGAAACAATATGTTCGTATCCATTAGATGGAGGTGTGTGGAAGTGTAGTATGAATAATTCTCATAAAAACATAATAATATATTTAGGATACTGGTGTTGTTATACAATAATGGAATAAAGAGAGTTTAGGGGGTTAGAGAAGGAAAATAAAAGAAAAGAACTTGAGAGAAGACATTACCTTTAAATTGGGTAACTCCCTTTGGTTTGAACCAAAATGCTTTCTTGAAGTGCCTTCTGCATAAATTAAGGATTATATGTGGAAGGTAGGGATGTTGGGAGATTATTTGGGTAGAGTTTGGATGATACAAGGAGGCTTGATAGGTGTGAGTAAGGGTTAGAGGTGATGACTTTTTATAGGGGGCTCTTTCAGAAAGTTTGAAAATATTATTTTATTATAAATTGAATTTCGATTTCAAAAGGTCCCCAACTAATTTAATTTGAAGCTAAGGAGAGTATTGTTCTAAATACTCTCATACAATGGGTTTTAGACAAGTTTAGGGTATAAAATTAACCTTATATTTTAGCTTTAACCTTTAGTTAACTAATTTAACTTTTACCATGCCCTCTTGTATATTCAAACTATATGGTTAATATATTTACTATAAAATACCAAGAGACCCAAAAATGGATCATTAATGATATTATTAACATAATATATGTCATTTAGATGAATCTTATTTTTTTGGATTATTTTATCATTTAATAAAATATTAATTGATTTAAAAACTCATTTATGTCAATTTTTATACTATTCATATCATGACTTTAAAAAAATCCAAACTAACTTGATTATTTTAAAAAAACTTCATTAATTTAAATATAACAAGTCATATTAATCTATAAAATTTGTGTATGGCATAAAAAGTTACAAAATAAATTTATTTTAATATTTATAATCTCATTTATTTAAAACATTCATTAATGAGGTAATAATTACATCATCATTGTGTTATAAATACATTTATTTATTTGATGTTTAAAAATTATAAATAAAATACCATGATTTAGTAAATATTTTTAGATTTCTAATTACTATTTATAGTCAAATATATCAATTATATAACCCCACATTAAAATCGTTTTAGCAAAACAATACATGTTTATGATATTTTTATTTTTACTTTAAATAAAAAGTTATTAATGTCATCATCTTACCCAAATGGCTTTCAATGGCCAAAAATCTCACCCAAGGATTTTACTGGTTGGCCATGAATCATCCAATAAGGTTAGGACAAGTGTTAAGGTAATTTTATATTATTATAATATTTTTTTACCTTGAATTACCCTATTTACCTTTATCCGCGGTAAATAAAAGTCAAAATTTACCATTCACCAAAAATTATTTTTATCTTATTGAACCAAATTTTACTTACTGATGACAACTATGTATGTTGGATTTTTTAAATTCAATTCACAAAAGTGGAAAATTTTCATTTAAATGAAAAAGTCAGTTTTTAACTACTATGGAGTGTTTTTTCCGTATTCATCAAAAATTGAACGTTTTTAGAAAAATATAGAAAATTAACCCAAAGATAATTTTGATATTCTGAATTAAAAAATTGTGTCTATTTTAACAAATTAAAAACATAAAAATTTCATTAATTTATTTAAAATTAATTTTCGTTGTCAAAACTAGAAAGCATGTTTTTAAGAAATAATAACTATCAAAAGATTGATATTTGTTTATGTTAAATTTCAAAGTGAAATTACTTCCAATGACCAACAGTGGATTAAATGGTAAAAATATAATCTAATTAAACTTTAAAACCAATTAAAAAGATAATATAACCATATATATAAATTATATTAAAAGGTGGTTTTGTATTAAAATGCAGTATTTTTTACTATTCATTAAAAAAATGAACATTATCAGAATTATATCAAAATTTCATCCAAAGTAAATTTTTATGTCCCAATTCTAAATAATAATTTTATTTTGTCAAATAGAACATATAAAACTGACAAAAACTTGATTTAAAAAGGGTTCTCCATCAAAAGGCGGTAAATCAACCTTTTAAAGAATATTAGAGTATTTATGCTTAAAAATGGATTCATTCACATTTTAAGCCTCTAAATTTTATTGGATAATGTAAAAACTTTTAACAAACATGTATAATCATATTTTAGTTAGTTATGTTCATTTCCACCAATACAACGTGTAAAGACCCATAAATTTCAAGGAATTTTTTTTCTAAATTTCTTTGGGATTTTACGAGTATGCAGTTTCTGAAGGCACCTGATTCTGAGGCCCGGTGTGCCCGGAATCAATTTCCGTAGTTTAGATCAGGTAAGTTCAGTGAACGAACGAGCGGGATTTTCTAACTTTTGAACCGGTTCTTGGAATCGAAATCTGAGGGCACCGATGAAACCGCAACGCTGGTAATTGCTTAAGAAGACCTTTATTGGAGTTGCGTTTCCTTGGGAGGAGTTGTTTAAAAATGGATCAAGTGTAAAGTGAAATAAAGTTGTGTCACGATTTTATTTCTCTTTTCTAGGTGGTTTATTCCTAGGTATGAGAGTTGGGGTGGGACCCACTAAAATCCTAACTCCTCTTGATAGGATATTAGTGAGGTGGGGCCCACACGAGCCCCCACCTTTTTAAATTCCCTAACTCCTCTAAAACCCCTCTTAAATTATGTGACTCTCCCTCACTTTAATGTTGACAACTTAACACCCCATTCATTTTGACAACTCAAGATTAATTAAGTGAATTCAACTTTTGAATTTTTGAAATGTTGGCATACGTAAATAAAATAAGGCAAAAGACTTATTTTTTATTTTGGTTGTTTCGTTGTGTGGAGACTTTGGGGAGAAAACTCTAAGTCTTGAAGAACTCCATCACCTTCATTGAAGAACGTCAAGACTTCGACGAAGAACACCGTCACCGCAAGGAGAGATCAACGTGCCATTCCTTCTCCTCTCTGCAGACGGTGTGTGATGCCATCCTCTCCTTGGACGCACACCAACGCCGTCATTGAAACCACCCCCGCGACGCTAGTTTCCGTGAATTTCTTCGAGGTAAGGGTTAAGTTCAAATTTAATCAATTAAATTTGCGCTTTTTATATCGTCGAGCATGTCATGTTTTTGACTGCTTTTTATCAATATAACGGAGGAGGTCAGACCGCACAAACACGGCCGAACCTCCTCCGCTTTTTGTTGTTGGTTTTATTTGTAGCTGGAAATGGAGGCGACACAGTGCCGATGCACTGCGCGGGGATGAGAGAACTGCGGCCAGAGCGGGCCGCGGCGGAGATGCGTGGCACCGTCGCACCGCGCCAGTGAATACGAAGGAACCGTGGCCGGAGCAGGCCGAAGCGGTGGTGCGCGGTGCCGTTGCGCCGCGCCGGTCGGACAGGGGCCATGACCTAAGGCCGTGGCGGTTACTGAGGAGGCATCCAGACTCGTCCGGCCACCGACGCACTAGGAGGCGGGACCGGCGGGTCCTGCGATAGCCACACCGGCCGTTTCCTAGAAGTCCGGGGGCTCAAAACCCCCGACCTGCACAGCTAGGGGGGACCCCAAAGGGGTCCGCCATTTCAGAAATCAGGGGGGCGACGCCCCCCCCCTCGCGTCTAGCTCGGCCACAAGCCGATCTGTTGCCCGCGTTGGGCCGGACCGCCTGTGCCGGGTCGGGCCGCCCGCGCCGGGCCGGGCCGCCTGCGCCGGACCGGGCCGCAGCGCCGGGACGGGCCGTGCCAACTGGGCCGGGCTGCTCCCTAATGGGCCGGACCCGGACCCAGGTCGGGTCGACCCGGTTTGGGCCGACCCAGGGGGTAATGGGCCGGGTCAGACCGGGCCCAAACCCCCTACTTTCTGACAGTTCCATTCAAACGCCCATAACTTGGACTACGAATCTCCTATTGATGCATAGTAAGTTGACTAGAGATCCTTGGATCGAGATGGTCGTTTTGGTATATTACACTCAAGGTTTCGGAGAACTTTGGGTATAGCCGGGTTGGTTCGAACACGAAACCAACCGGGCCCTCGGAGCGGAAACGCTTATAACTTGAGCTCCGGACGTCCGATTGACGTGCCGTCGACTTTTTTGGTTTCCTTTTAGTGAGACTGTTCTTTTTGCTTACACTGCTCAAGGTTTGGACATAGCTGGAGTACTATCGGGTTGGTTTTAGCTTAAAAACCAACCGTGCCCCTGGGACGAAAAAGCCAATAACTCTCAGACCGGGCATCCGATTGACGTGCCGTCTATCACATTGAGTTCCTTTTGACGATACAGAACTTTTTGATACATCAAATCTTGACTTTGTGATAGTTGATGTATCTACCCCCTTGGATCATGGAGCAGACCCTCCTAGAATCGAGCATACTGTGTGCGAGAACCCTAGAGCTGGTTGCGACGAAGATGACGACTTCCATACAAGGATCCTCTGTGGGTTTGACGAGGACGACGACCGTACTAGGATCCTCAGTGGGTTAGAGGAGGAAAACTACCGTACTAGGATCCTCTGTGGGTTCGACGACGATGTCTACCGTACTGGGATCCTCTGTGGGTTCGACGACGACGTCTACCGTGCTGGGATCCTCCGTGGGTTCGACGATGATGACTTCTGTACTAGGATCCTCAGTGGGTTCAGCAGAATTGTCGACTGTACTTGGATCCTCCATGGGTTCGGCAACAATGAATACTATACTTGGATCCTCCGTGGATTCGGCTGTGACGACTACTGTTCTTGGATCCTATGTGGGGTTGGCAGAGGAGATGATTCTGAGGCTACATCTAATCATCTCCACCTCTTTTCAAAAGTAGTATACCTGTGTGAGATGAGTCTTGACTTTCAATCATTATCTTCGATATAATTGACTTGATTTCTTATGTGGATTGGGTTGTGCTTTCTTGTGTGGACTAGGTTGTACTTTCCTGTGTGGACTGGGTTGAACTTGGGCTCGTGAGTTGGAGCAGAACTGGAATTGATGACTTAGGTATATGTATGGGCATATACCTAAGTAGAGTTGGTTGATACTTTGTGATTGTATCTTTCCTTTGTGGTTTATCCTTATTGGATTCTGGGAGACCTTCGTGAGTCTCGGGGTCCCTACTAAGTATCATATACTCACCCCTGCACGAGCTATGTCAGCACTACATTGTGTTGGATGCAAACGACGAACAACACTGATCGAGGTGGAGGCTCGTGGAGCTGGACGGTACCTGGAGGTGGATCACTGGACAGGACGTACACAGAGCGGATGGCTGGAGCCGAGGAGCTGAGGAGACTATCTGTACCCACCCTTTATATGTGATTTCCAGTGGACGGCTCGATGTTGTTGCTTTACTTTTCTACTGCTATACTTTCTTTTTAGTTGTACTTTACTTTCATTTAGGTTTGTATTCTGGCCCATTTACTTTCCAGCACTTACTTTTGAACTCAGTTTAGTTAGTTTTTACTTCAGTTTGTGTACTCAGTGGTGTTTGTTTACTTTATAAAGGCAATGCCTTCCCTTTTATCGGGATTTATGCCTTTGGTGCTAGTCGCCAGCCCCTGGCCTATGGAAGGCGGGCTTGGGGTAGTCACAAAACGGTCCCCGAGGACGGGTCGTGACACAATGGCTAGGCGTTAGCTACCATTTAAAATAATATTATATTATTATATTTTTTTCAGTATGACTCAGTATTGTGTGCAACATGAGATTTTGGAGAAACCCATTGTTGCGTGTCAGGTACACCATCGAACATAGCATCCCCTTTACAGTAAAATTAATATTTAACTCACAAATATTAATAAATATAAAAATATCATATTCTTTATTTTCCTGGGATGTTACAATAAAATCCTATGAAATTGGGAGGCCTATTGTATTTGGGAAATAGGTATATATCACATTAACTTAAAATATAGAGACAAATACATTATTTAAAACTTCACAACATGCCCTTAAAATCTATTGATCTTCTAATACTGCACGAGATAACCTGGGGACATACACAAGAAAATGGTGATTTATGAAGCCCAATAAGGGAATAATCAAAGCATAACATGATGAAAGTAATACATGTTAGTCAAGAGGCATATCTAGGTGACATAAAAGGGGTGATAATCATAAAAATGAACATTGAATCCTGATATAAGTTGATAACATCTAAACCATATAGGAATGTAGAAATAATATATAACATGACATAATAAGCATAAGTAAAGGTTAAAAACCAAGAAATCATAACATAGTGTACTAAGGATAACCTTCCATGAACCATAAATGACATCTCATGAGATAAAAACATTACCCTATATATTGGAGGGATATATAATTTTGAGTCCACCTATCACATTCATATCATGTTCATACATTTGTGTGCCACATATATCATACAACATAAGAACATATTTCATCAATTTTAATCCCATGATTAAGTATTTTGGGTTATATACATGGAAGTATCCAATCAATGAATTATAGTTCCATCTAGGTGAATATCCTTGAGTGGAAATGGGGATGGGTATTCAAAATACAAAAGTTTGGCATGGAAAATCATGAGATAATTTTGGCAGCATAACAGGTGTATATAAAGGTTCATGGAAGGGATTAATGAGAGATATGTGTTCTATATTTACATTGGAATCACAAGGATATTAAAATGGATTTTTAAAGACCCATTACAACATGAAAAAATTGGAAAAAAATGGATTAGTATAAAGAAAGTACTTGAAATAAAGGAAGAGGAAAAGAGAGAATCCCCTTACTTTGGCATAGTAACAACTTAGATAAAGGTTATGACGAGAGGGGTTAAATGACATATCATTATTATAAAATAAATTGGAAACTAAATGGATATTTATAAAGGCATTAAAATATAATCAAATAAGATTCAAAAGGATAAATACAAAGAAGGTTCTTGAATGGAAAAGAAGAGAGAAAAATCCCTTATCTTGACAGGGTTCTTCAAAAATATTAGGAGGATATTATTAAGAGATTGGAAACATATTAGTAGGGATTTATATATTTAAAGGGGGAGTAAATTCTTGATCAATGGGTTTTGAATGAAGAGGAGTGGGAGTTTGGGTTGGTATTTATAACAAAAGAGAGGTGAATTCTTCATTAATTTCTAAACTTATATTTTGGACTCAATATAATAAAATAATAAAAACCAATAAAATTCCCTTGGTTTCTTAAAAATAGATTTTTTTTCAATATTTTATAATTATAATAACTAACCATATTAAAACAATACCACTGGTTATGTGGAAGTGAGTCATATTCATAAAGAATTGATTTTAAAACCTTAAAATATAATGTAGGTTTTGGAGGATTCATTAAGGGTTTATAGAATTAATAAAATAACTTAAAAAATACATTATTTTAAATGATAAATATATATTTAGTCATGGATTCCTTTTATAGTGTTTATTACATCACTTTTTGGCCATTATGATGTCATAATATAGACTGTATATTTATACCATATCTATTTTTTTTCAAAAATTTGACTTTCTCAAAAAAATTTGAAAAATTCACTATTGGATAATTTTGATGTCCCAATTTCAAAAATAATATTTATTTTATCATTTTTTTTTCTAAATATGAGAATTTAAAATTTTAAATAAAAATCCCTAATTACTAAAAATACTAGTTTTTACGATATTGACCACTTTACAACCCTTACAAAAATTACATCAGACTTCATTAAATTATATTTGTATGTAAATAAATATTATTTAATATGAATATTTCATGAAAATAAAATTTATTAAATAATTATTTAATTTATCAAAAAGAGAGTTTCAATCGAAACCATATACAATTTTAGTTTCTTAGTATCAAAATATAATTTTCATCAACTCATATATAATTGTATATATAAAGTAATAATGAAAATGGATAAACATAATAATTATTTTATTATAAAGAAAACATATAAATTAATACTATTATGGTTTATATAAATGACCCCTTATTATACCAGTGTACTCACTAGGGGTAAGATGTGCAATGGTGACACTTTCTTGGTGTGGTTTAGAGAACAAGGTTTGGGCAGTGATCTCAATAATCTTAAACTTATCCTATAAATGGTTTTGTTCATACTTAAATTGTTAAATTTCAGCTTGATCTTGGTCATGGAAAAAATACTAGTGATGACATATCCTTCATAATCTATGATATATGTGCTTCATAGGGTATGATCCTACTAGTCGAGGCCACCACTTCTTCCGTATGAGTCAAATGGACTTTATCATAACTTTTAATAAATACTAATCTTAATAGTCACTATACAACAACTATATTTTAAATGGTTAAAATGATTAATAATATTTTAAATCTGACATGATATATTTTATAACAGTGAAAATAACTAAAGTGGTTCATTTATTTTCTATAGCTATAAGGCATTTACTCAATCAAAAGGGAATTTTATTTATAAAAGTTTAGGCCATTATATATGCTATTTGGTAAAAATAGAAAGTTATGTATGTGGTTTATTGAATTGCATGAAATTTTGTAAAAATTGGGATCAATTTCTTACCAAGTATCTTTGAATCTAATTTTATCTTTGGTACATGATGTGTTTCACATTTCATTATTAAGAAAATATATATATGATGCATCTCATGTTTTGATCCTTGAAGTAATTTAGTTAGAGGAGAATATTTCCAATGAGGAAAATCCATTGAAGATTCTAGATCATAGAGAAGGGTGTTACAGAATAAGGTAACTCACATGGTAAAAGTTTTTTGGAAGAACCAAATGATTTAAGAATCAACATTTGAACCTAAAAAGGCTATGATGAAAAAATATCCATACTTATTTAAGTACTGAATAAAATTGTGAGGATGAAATTTCTTTAAGGTGGGAAAAATGTGACAAACCAAGTAATGGTAATAATAAATAAATTTCACGTCTTATTAATATTCATGATTATATTCTATGGATTTACATTAATTATAGTGATTTTATATGATTTTTTAAAAAATAAATAATTATATTCTAGCTAAAGTGTTTTCCATGTATCATATGGTTTTGTTTAAAAGTTAAATTTATAAAATTTAGAAGTTTATTTTGATAAAATGGAATTAATTTTTGATACCAATATATCAAATATATATTTTGGTGTTTTTTTGGGATTTTTCTAAAAATATTTATTTTTATATGAATAGTGAAAATACTGTTTTTTATAAAAACTATCATGTTTTCAAGTATTTACAAAGTCCAATTATTTTTTTGTTTGATTTTAAAGTATCATTTTCCCCTTTGATTAAAAATAATCTAATTAATTTAATAAGAATAAATGTTATGCTTAATTTTGGTATAAATTCATTTTTAGGATAAAAACACATTTTTCAAAAAACTATTTTTCATTACCTTTTGCAAACTTATATTATAAATAATTTTTTCCACTTCTAAAAATTGAATCTTGAAAAATATATTTCATATTTAGAATCATGAGGTTAAAATTTATTAATGTGATCAATTTCATTTTTGGTCATAATGAATAGTTACCATGGTAAAGGGTAAAATGGGTTAATTAAGGTAAAATCTAAGTGATAATGTCACAAATTGACATAGTTGTTCTATCAATATAGGTTCCAATATGATTCTATATAATACTCGAAGGGAATTACTAATTCCCATGGGTTAATGACAAACACCCGGTAAAAAAAACAACAACCATTGGGAGTAATTTTACCCAACTAGATACAATAACAGGCATGGAATATATAATGAAAGAAGAAATATAAGAATATTCCATAAATAGGGTCAAATAGTAGCAGTGATACAATAATGGAAAAAATCCAATATCTAAGTACATAATCCATGAACAACATCCAAAGTAATAAAAAACAATGAAAACTAACTCCTTATGTCAAGTGGGAAACATTCCACCATCTCACCACCATATACCCAAGCCTAGATAACCATGAAACCTACCACTTCATTGTGGCACCTTTACCTTTACTTCACCAGACAAAACAAGGTCTACAAACATTTGAGGGTGTGTGTAGAGTGTGATCAAAACAAGACCAGTGGGATCCCACAATGTGTTCCATAATCAATATTTATTAAATAATCTAAATATGATTATTTTAAGAGAAAATAAGGCATGATATGTAGTTTTTTCACAATTCATTTCAAAACATGTAAATCCACCATTTTAAATGGTTTATAAACAACTTTATATAAAATATTTTTCAAAGCACTTTAAAAATACCCATTTATCATTTTCAAAGAATGAATTATAAAACCACATCAAAGAAAAGAACAATGGGAAGTAAACCTAGGATAATATAGGTTTGAGATAGCTAGGATCATTACACCATGAAATAGTAATGACTAGTGCGCACTAAACAAGTCCATGATATGACAACCTGAGGAACAGTGGAACACTTTGATGTGAGGAACCCCTTATGATGTCATGTAAACCTATCCCTAACATGATAACCTAGTGAGAAGAGGAACACCCCAATGTGTGAACCTCCCTACAAGTCATATAAACAAGTCCCTATAGAACCTATACCTCCTAAGTACCCCAATATACCATGTTATGAACATTTAAAATCATTTCTAAAGGGAATATCACATTTAAACAATAAAACCAAAATCCTTTCTCACACAAAAACCATGCTTTGAAATCTATTTTATCCAAAAAACTAATAGTGATTTGAAACAAACCTTTCTTTATCAAATATAAAGGGGAAAACTATTTTCTATAAAAATAACCATATATTAATTTTAAGAAATCAAGGATAATTCCATAAATAGTTTATAAATCATGTTTAGAAATGAGTGATCACACATAGTTTATAAGACAAATATTTTAGATGAAACCACCCACCTCAAACACTTAGTATTCCAACGAATATATGAGATCTACACACTAAAAGAGAAGAAGGATATTAGAATAAAGAGAATATCATAAACCATTAATCCCATGACATAAAATTTTGATTAAATTATTTGAAGATTAATGGAGAAGATAGATAGAGATAAAGACCACTTACCACACAGATCTCAAAGATTCACACAATGATCAACCTGAATCCAAATAATTCTACCTCTTCCATTATATGATCTTATTGAAACACCATTATAACATCAAACAAACCTTATATATAGTAAATAAACCTCTAATATATGATTCCTATCAAGAGAGAGAGGAGATATGTAGAAGTTAGGTGAATAATGATGAATAATGGAGATATACATTTGAAAATCTAGATCCAACCCCCTTGTATCCATCAAAATCGATCACTAAGAGGAAATGAATCTCAAAATTATCCAAGAGGAGTCTCCTAGGTCAAGATTCTAATTCACTGGAAGAAGAATGAGAAAAATTGGAGGTGTTTTAGGTATTAAATATAAATTGAGGATTAATTAATTATCACCACATGGTTTGGCCACACACTTTAACAAACTACACACCAATAATGTACCCCTTTATGGGATATTGGAGGATTTTCATAGTTTGGCTAGTTTTAGAAATCATTAACCAATCATAAAAAAAGTCCCCATCCCATATCACATGGTTTGAGGAGAATTCCACATGGTTTGGATTAATTGTGTGTCCTCCTTTTCAACTCTAAAAAAAGTTGTACGGTTTCCTAGGATAATCCCCACAGATTTTTCTAACTATGTGCTCAACCATGAAAAAACCTAAAAAACTCTAAAAACTCTAAAAAATTCTCCTAAAATGACTCAAGACAAGACCAAAACAAGATATGGTCAAAATAAAAGGATATTCATACCTGAAAATTATGTAAATATATTATAATTCTCTCCACCATATCACTTTATTCCCTTCGAAAATTAAATCTCTAAAGGTTGATCCAAAATGAGATGAGGCAATTTCTCTCTCATCAATGTTTCCCACTCCCACATATCATGATAATCCATTCCATGTCACCATAATACATGGAATAATGGAATAGAGTTTCCACATAGGACCTTCTCCTGAATATTGAAAATTTTCACCATTTCCTCAACCATAGAAACATATAGTTCCAGAGTAATCTCCTCCCAATTCAAGACATAAGAAGGATCAATTTGATATTTCATAATTTAAGATACATGGAATACATCATGAATAACAATAAAATTATATGAAAATTACAATAGATAAGCCATATTCCCAATTATATCTATGATCTAAAATGGTCCAATATATCTCATATCCAACTTAACATACTTTCTAAGTCAAAGGTGATGCAACCGAGGTGATAATTTAAAGAAAACCTAGTCACCAACTAAGAATTATAAAAAATAATATCGATTGTCTGTATAAGATTTATGTTGAATATGATCCATCACTGATCATTGACGTATAACCTGAATCTTCATCAACATCTCCTAGACAATGCTAGGTCCTACAAGAGAAGCCTCGACCACCTTTAACCAATAAAGGGCATATCTAAAAGGGATATCATACAAATATTTGAAAGGATCCATTATGATATATGATTGGTAACTATTATTATAAGAAATCTCAATTAGACCCATATGGCTATCCCAAGATCCTCAAAAATACAAAATGCAAGAATAAAGCATAACCTATAGGATCTGAATAGCATGATTCGTCTAGAAATCTTTCAAAGGATGGTAAGTTATACTCAATATTAAATAAGTCCCCATCACCTCTTAGAGACCCTTATAGAACCAGGAAGAAAAAATGGGATCCCTGTATGAAATAATAACAAGCGACACACCATGTAACCTCACAATCTACACATATAAATTTCCCAAATCCTTAACTTTAGTAGTATCTCAAATCAAAATTAAGTGTGTTGATTTAGTCAACTGATCAATTAACACTCAGATAGAATTATTACATCAGGGAGACCATGGTAATCCGATGAAATAAATACATGTATACCTAATCCCATTTCCAAACTAGCATAAGAAAGGGCTAAATCCATCCATAAGGCTTTTGATGATCAACCTTAATTTGCTGGAAGGTATAACAATGGTACATAAAGCCAGATATGTAATTAATCATTCATAGAAACTAGAATCAATGCTTCATGTCATAATATATTTTCATTATGTCAGGGTGAACAACCCATGAGTAACTATGAAAATCCCAAATCTTGGTCTTCCTAATAGATATTGGGATAACGAACTGACTTTTGAAGTAAAGGATCCCTATTAAAGAGATATTTTAGCTAAAAATAGTCTCCCCACCATATAAGGATCCCCTAATTTCCCTGAACTCATCATCCTACCATTGATCCTGAATAATCAACTCAAGATGGTATAACGTTAATTGATCACTGGCCAGAGTCAAACCTATCACATCTTCCCTCAACTCTAGGTGAATCTGAGAAAAGAGTCCCATGAGATTCCATCCCTCCCTAGATTCCAAGATGACCTGAGAGGGTAATTTCCCACTAAGGGTATCAACAAAAAAATTCCCATTTTGGGAGTGTAGGTGATGTCAAAGTTAAAAGTATGAAGGTACTATGCCCATTTCCTCTTCTTGAGATTCAAGTGAATATATGAGAAGATATAGCTCAGACTCTTATGATTATAATAGATAGTAAATATATCCATAAAAAAGGTAGTGGATCCAACACTTAAGGGCATGCATAACTGTAGTGAGTTTGAGATCATGAGTATGATTGTTCTTATCATGTGGATGAAGTTAATGATATTTTTATTCCACCACATTATCTCCTTGTATAAGCACACAATACATACCTAAAATCAAATAATCACAATACACCACATATCCACAACTAGATTATAGTAAAACCAATATATGGGATGAGATCATATATCATTTCAATTCATTAAAGGAATTCTGACATTTTATATCCTATAATAATTTCACCCCTTAGTAATATATGTCAATAGGGCCGCAATTTTTGAGAAGTCTTTCATGAATCAATGATAATAACCATCTAAACCTAAAAATATTCACATCCCAAAAACATTACATGGATCTTCCCATGATAATAAAACCTTCACCTTCTTGGGATCAACTGAGATTCCATGTTCTAAAACTACATGTACCAAAAAATTCAATTAGCAAATCCGAAAGTCAAATTTTGATAATTAGTATAAAGAAGATGATTCCTTAAGATTCCTATAACCAATTTTAGATGATAGTCATGCTCCTCCTAAATTTTTTAATAAACCAGGATATCATCCAGAAATACCACAACAAAGGAATTGAGATACAGGTGGAATATCTAGTTCATTAAATCAATAAAAACCATAAGAGTTTTCTTTATACCAAACAACATCACAATATATTTAATGTGGACACACATAATATTGAAAGTGGTATTTGGTATATCTAACTATTTAACTCTGAGCTGACAATAACTAGATCATAGGTCAATCTTTAAGAACCAATTTCACCCTTTAACTGATCAAATGATTCATCAATATAGGGTGAATGATATTTATTATTAATCATCACCTGGTTGAGCTTATTATAATCTATAAAAAGATGAAGAGTCCAATAATACTTCTTGGAAAAAAGTACTGAATCTTCCCCAGGTAATACACTAGGATGAATAAAACCCTTCTCTTTTAAATCTTCTAATTTAATCTTCAACTCTTTCAACTTGGTAGATTGTATATGATAGGAAGGAATACATATCGATTGATTTCTAGACACTACATAAATATAAAACTCCACCTCTATTTCTATAGGTAGACCAGAGAATTCATCAAGGAATACTTTCGGAAAATATCTGACCAAAAAAGGAAGATCAAAACTAGAGGGCTCATTCCCAAACATAACTGTGAAAGAAGATATAAAACACTCCAATTCTGGATGAGGAGGACTTATTTGGCCAGACCTTAGATCCCATTCACCTTGAAACACATAGGAGTTCCCATCGAGGGTAGTAAATAACATCTGTCAATGATATTAATCAACCTCAGCTCGATGGGAAACCAACCAATCTATCCCAATGATAATGTCAAAGATATCTAGGTTGAGAACCATAAAATACCAAACTAACTCAACATCATAGACTAAGAAAGAATAAGTGGGGAATCAAAAATCCTACTCCTTTTTCTTCCCAAGAGGCTTCTCCAGCTCCATAATGAATGACATGAGTTTTATTAGAAGTTTTGAAAGAACTAAAAAATGGGTCGATATAAATTAATGAGAGGAACTTATATCAAATAGAGTGGTTGTTATAGACTATGTAATAAATATCGTACCTCTCACTGTCGATGGACCTACATCAACTTCCACAAAAAACTCCTCTACTATGTGAACTTTCTTTACTCCAAATACATGTGGCAAGATCACTATAGACTTAGAATATCCTAAATGCTCCATAATACCCTTTGGAGATAATAAACTAGATCCATAATGATATGATGATAAATCCTAGTAGAACCTATGAAAATAAATCTGTCTTCTATAAGAACTACAAATATTTAGAGGTATAAGGAAATAATTCTTAGAGTGTCCTATCTTACCATATTGGTAGCAAGTTAAAGGAACACTACTGTATACTACTAATGGTGTAGAGGAAGCCCACTACTAAGAGATACCACATCCACCTCTATGAGTATCATTACACTTCCTCTTCTTTCCATGTGATCCATTAAAGTTACCACTGGGTATAAGAAAAATACTATCCAAACCTAATTTTCCAGCTAGATCCATTTCTACCATCAACTCTCTATCCAATAACTCTATGAAGGTGATAAGATTCTACATGAAGACTAGAGAATTAATGTCTTTTCACAAACCCATCTGAAATTTTTGAGCCTCTATCTTGTTATTTTTCACAACCTCAGGAGAAAAATGGAAAATTAAAAAAACATTATTTTCATACTCTTTGAGAATTCACCCCACTAAATAGAGAGAAACTCCATAGGATTTTCCATATTCATGGATTTCAGGAAGAACTACTAAAATAATATGGTCTTGAAGTATTTCCACTCAAATCCCTCATGTTTCTTCACCTAGACCATTGCATCCTACCACCTATTATTTAGTCTCTCAAGCTTAAAAGTATCACACTTCACCTTAATATATTTCTAATTTTCTATGAAGTCAAAGAGATGATCAATCTTATCTAACTAGTCCTATGATTTTTTGGTCCATTCATCCCCTGAAAGGATGGAGGCTTATGGTGGAGAAATTCCTAAGATTGATCCAGCTCATAGTTGTGCTTCTCTAGCCTAATTTTTAAAAATAGGTACATTCTAATATACTATGTGAAATGTTCGTACTATAACCTTAACAAATAGACTGGAGGTTCCCTCACAGAGTATAATCCACAACTCCCTCCTAAGGAACAAAAGGAAGTATTCTGGGTGGCATGGTACTATGTCAAAGAATTAAAAGAGACCATCATATAAGGAAGATTTATCAGTTTAATCAAGGGAACATAATCAAAGAACTAAGCTAAAGTAAAAACTCAATATGAGATACACACTTCCCAACACCCTTTGGTAACTTAAATCACATTAAAATGAGTGCATGCTAGACACCCCCTATCTACCAAACATCCAAAGATAAGGAAAATTGAGCAAAAACTTACCTTTTATACAATTTTTTAACAAACTGAACTGGTTATTCCATCAATCTAGGTTTTGAACTGATTTGTAATAAGACCCAAAAGGAATTACGGATCACCATGGGCTAACGACAAGCACCCGAGCATAAAAAACAACCTTTTGGAATGATTTTACTCAACCAAATATAGAAACCAACATGGAATATATAAATAAAGAAGGAATATAATAATATGCCATAAACAGGTTGAAACAACCAAAATGATACAATAAAGTAAGAACAATAAAAAAACCAAGTATATAATCTAATAACAAAACCCAAAGTACCCAAACCAATGATAGATAACTCCATGTGTCAAGTTGGTAACATCCCACCATGTCACCACCAGATTCCCAAGACCTGCTAACAATGAAACCTGACACTTCATTATGGTGACTTTCTATTTCCAGTATTAGACAAAACATGGCCTATACACATCTGAGGGTGTGATAAAAACACACCCAGTGGGATCCCACTAAGTGTTCTATAAAC
The DNA here is from genome assembly GCA_963277665.1 of Viscum album. NCBI lineage: Eukaryota > Viridiplantae > Streptophyta > Magnoliopsida > Santalales > Viscaceae > Viscum > Viscum album. The sequence goes on along the minus strand of OY728158.1, from coordinate 1,261,917,926 downwards.
AGTATTAATTAAAAAATCCAAATATGATCATTTAAAAAAAAATGAATGATATATTGTTTTAAATAATTCATTTCAAAACATTAATATCCACCCTTTTTAAATTGTTTATAAATAATTTCATATAAAATAATTTTCAAATCACTTTAGAACAATCCATTTATAAATTTCAAATAATGAATTATAAAACCACATCAATGAAAAGCACAATGAGAATTAAACCTAGGATAATATAGGTCTGGTATAGTTAGGATCATCCCCCATGTAATAATAATGACAAGTGCACACTAAAAAATTCCCTATTATGATGACCTAAGGAGTAGAGGAACACTCTGATGTGTGAAACCTCCTATGATTTCATGTAAACCTATCTCGACATGATGAAATAGGGAGAAAATGAATACCCTGATGTGTGAACCTCCCTATAAGTCATGGAAACAAGTCTCTACAGAACCCCACCCTCTAAGTACCCCAATATTCCATGTGATGAACATTTAAAATATTTTTCCAAGGAGATATCACATTTCATTAATCAAACCAAAACCATTCTCACACCAAAACCATGATTTAAAATCCGTTTGTTCCAAAAAAACCAATGATGCTTTTAAATATACCTTTCTTTATCAAATAAAAAGGGGAAAACTATTTTATATCGAAATCCACCATATAAAAATTTCAATAAATCAGATATTATTCCATTAATAGTTTATAAATAAAGTTTAGAAATGAGTGAGAATGCATAGTTCACAAGACAAAGACTTTAGATGAAACCACCCACCACAACCACTTGGTATTCCAATAATTCCCTGGGATCTTCACACCAAAGGAGAATAGGTCTCTAGGAATCAAAAGAATATTCTAAACTATGAATCCCATAATAGTAAGTTTAGATTAAATGATCCCAATATTAACAAAGAAGTGAGAGAGAGACCACTTACCATGAATATTTCAAATATTCACATAATGATCAACCCAAATCTAAATAATTACACCGCTTATAATGAATTATCTAATTGAAACACCATTAGATCATAAAGAAAACCTTATATCTGGTTAATAAACCTATGAATTGAGATTTCTATAAAGAGAAATATGAGAGATCTAGAAACAAGGATAATAATAATGAATAATAGATACATAAATTTGAAAATATAGATCTAAAACCCATGGATCTATCAAAATATATCACTAAGAGGCAAGGAATATCCAAAATATCCAAGAAGAGTCTCATAGGTCAAGAGTTTAGAATCCCATGTTTTTGAACCATGGAAATTTCCAAGGAATTCTTAATTTTACCATTTAGTGGATGGTCCATTCTCTAAACCAAGATTCAAAATCTGAATCCGAACACTAAAACACTCAAGGGAGTTTTTTTAGTTAAGGATTACACCTTGGGAGGTGTCTTGGGAGTTCGGTTGAGTTTTAGAAGTGTTAGTTTCCAAAAGCACTGATTTTTGGAGGAACAAAATGGGGCACACGGTTGGCACACAGTTAGTTTAACCATGTAGATAAATTGTGCGACCCTTTTCTTAAGGGGAATAGTTTGTTTGAACCGTGCAACCTCCTATGAATAATTGTGAGACATATTTCAAGTGTTCAGGGGTGACCCACATAGTTTGTGCATGTTTTTTCTAAACCATGTTCCTAGTATGCACCCTTATTGTCAATTAACCTATAGATATGAAAAGTTAGGAATATGGTTTTTCAAACTATGTAGCCCAACCGTGTTCCCCTTTTAAAAGGGGTATGGATTTGGGAAGTGAATCCCACATGGTTAGTGCATGATTTTCTAAACAATACAACCAAACCATGTAGATCTTAAAATAAGAAAAATTATTATTTTTCCCTTCCTCTTTTAAAGCCTTCACCTCTCCTTTCTTTTCCTATCCATGTGAAACAACCCCTCTATGAGGCTCATCCTCATCTCCTTCCATGGAGAGATCTCCTCTATCCTAACTCTATTTCAAGTGTTGTTCATCATGTTGTAAGAGTATCAGTGAGTCTACAAATCCTCCTTCGTCCTTTATTAGTTTCTTTCTCTATCTCCCATGCTATCTTCATGCGAGGTAATTTACCCTATTTTTAGGGCATTTGTCTATTTCTTTGATTTCTCTCAAAACATATCAAATGAAATCTTAATATTGGATGAATGGACCATACTAAATATGAGGTGGGTTATATATGGATTTTACCTTAAAGTATAGTTATTTTATAATTTATTCCATTGTTTCATGCACCTCTTAAATTACAACTTAATTAATTGGAAATTAATATCATTAACTAAATGGTTGTTGAGAATTAAATTATATTATTGGAAGTTTTTCACCCCAACTTACACCACCCTCTTAGGGTTTTTTCTTGAATTTTATTATTAATTAAGAATTTTTTTATAATAAAATGACCTTTTAAGGTGTGCTATCTTATAAAATGTGAATGAGATAATTAAATAGATTTACTCATAATGTGCGGTGGATGGATATTCCACCCTATGTTTACCTTGTGACCAAACCACCTTCTAAGTGGTTCAGATTGGATTATTTGAAATGGATAACCTAAATTAAATATAAATTGAATGGTAATACCATGTCATGTAATTTTTTGTAAATTGTGAATTAAGCATTGGACAAGAAAATGAATTTGAATTTGATTATGGAATACTCATAATCATATCATTCCTTATTATTAAATTTAAATTATTAAATGATTTATGAACCTTGAGATACACTTGGGTTTCATTTTTATGGAATTACAAGGATGGGCTCATAGGTTACTTTAATTATGTATGCCTTGAGTGATACTCAGGTTCCTTTTTATGGAACACCTTGTATGGGCTCACAAGATGATTGAGATTACATGCACAATGAGCGATACTTGAGTTCCTTATGTGGAACTCCTTGGATGTTCTTAGAGGTTTCTTGGAACATTTTGTGCATTGAGTGATAATTGAGTTTCCTTATTACATAATTCCTTGGATGGGCTTACAGGATAGATGGTTTCCACATGATCTGAGTGATACTTGGGTTTCCTTTCTGTAGAATTCCAAGGACAAGCACATTGGGTAGTTGGATGTGATGAGTGATAATTGGGTTTCCTCATTAAAAAATTTCATGGACAGGCTCCTAAAACAAATAGAACTATGAAACTCCTTGGGTGATACTTGGGTTCCTCATTATGGGATGCCTTGTATGGGATCGTATGATAAAAAATTTATATCATGCATGTTTAGAATTAATTATGACTAGTAATATATTCAACGATAGTTATTATGATATGATTCCTTGGGTATATACCTTAGGTCCTCAACCAACTAATAGTCTTATCTTTAGATATATTTTGACCTTGATCGAAGAAAGTATGGTCAGATAGGTATCCCAAAGGAACCTGATACCAACTTTTTTACATCTATTTATTTATTCACTACTTTAAATATCATTCATACACACTTTCATATTTTATATTCATATACTGGATAGATTTAGACACCATTGGTGGTGGTATACTGATTATATCTCACACCCTTTTCGGTCCACTATTGCACTGGGGTACCCAAACAAACCTCATGGTTATAGGGTTTGGTTTTGGAATGACTTTATTACTATTATTCGTATATATGAGAGCTTAGGAGCACATGAATGAGCGGGAGATCAGGATGATAATGGAGTTATCCCCTTGGGATTTTGTTTATTTTCATTATGCATGTACTGTACTATATCACCCGTCATATTCTTACTTATTTAGAGTTTATAACATTATATTGACATGCATGCATGGTTTTATATTTGGTGCTAGACATTTTATCTATTTATTACTATTCTTCCACAACCTTTCATTTATACTATTTCCACCATTTATTGATTTATTTATTATTAAAATACTGTGATACTCTAATTATGAGGGAATATTCTCCCCACCGTACCACCTTTAGACACTTTCTTCTAGTTCTAAGCCTCTAGCGTATGAGGATGAATTCTTGAGGTCTAGTAGAAAACCATCTTGGGGTACCTTTCTTGGTAGATCCCGGTTCGGGATGCTACAAGTGTTTTAAATGGAATTTCTTTTCCTTTTTGTCTTACTATTTTAGAATTGGTAGATAAGAGACTAGGAACGTGTTAGAGCTTGGTAAATAGCCATGTATGGGAGTAATAAACCCACGCATGGGGAAAAGAACTAGTGGAAAGGGATGGGATTGTTTTTCATTTTGTTTGTTATTTCAGCTAATTATTATTTCACCTTGAGTTAATGGTATACTTTTTCTAATTATTAATTTATGGATTTACAATATTTTACCCTTTTCCTAGTATGGAAAGGAATTAATAATATATGCATCATTATAGGCATATAGAGATTCACATTCCATGAATATGCCATGCTATGTAGGTTTCATTCTTAGAATTCCAGATATACTGATATGTGCCTTGAGTGTTATTCCATGATTTTGTGATTTATTTATCATGATTTCCTATACATCATGTTTCTGTGATTATTGTTCCATGCTACATTATTATTTATCATGTATATCTACTTACCATTATCAGGTAATTAATTTCAATTTTTCCCTATATTACCTCTTGTGATAGCTCACATAGATATAATTTTGATATACAATTGGTTATTAAAGTGTTTGCATAAAGCTAAATAAAATTTTCCTATATATATTTATGGCGACACCTTACTAACTAATCATGACATGTTTGATCCATGGACCATCGATTGTATGTGTTGAAACATATTGATTTCGATTAAATAAGTTCCAATTTTCAATCTATAAAATGTATGGGTGATTTATAAATTAGAAAATGGTAACCCATATAATCAAAAAATAGTATAAGAGCTTGATATACCTTGATACCATTGTATAAATATCAAATATGTTAAATTTTGACTTTAAATAAATTGGTTGCTTATTGAACTTTTTTGTGACTCGAGCCACGTAGGTCGGTCTTGACCTGATATGGTTATAGGATAGACCCGAATCAACCCAAGTAGGTTGTTCATGGTGATAAATTCTTATCAGATAAACCCACTAAGGGTGTTTCAAATTTTTAATGTTTAAAATGTTTTGGGTGCATTTAGATGAACCCAGATTGATTTAATGGGACCCTCACAGGTGACCTTCATTTTGATATTCCTTTATGTTTAACACCATGGGGGTATTTCTATGTTATATAGGGATGGTTATTTAAAGTTCCAACAACCACTTATATAGGTTACATATTAATTTATTATGTAATCTTAATAAACTAGTCCCCTTGAACTATAAAATACCTTTTATCTACTTTTATCTTTATTATTATGAGGTTTTCATTAATTAAAATTCCAATTGAAACCTAAAGGGTGTTTTCATATATAGATTGTAATTGAAATTTTCTTTAACTAACCTAATTTTGAAATCTTATAAATAAATAAATGATGATTAAAATGAAGTTTATAAGATAAAATAACTAATTGTGATGGGTTGTTAGTTAAATAAATGTTTAAAAGGAAGTTTGATAAAACTTTCTTATGTGACTTGTGGCATTGTATAAATAAATTTTCTAAGTATATTTTTCCTTGCAACTGGTACTTGATGTTTAAATTGAGCCTTGTAAATGTTTAAATACCAAATGTAAATAATATAATCAAATCAAATAAAACCTTAATGTGGTGTTTTTAGTTTTGAACCTCATATAAGGAAATTTTAAATGTTTCCTTGATAGTTGGATTGCAGTGGGAATGTGAGTGTTTCTTTTAGGATTATTCTTCTATTGATTGAACTTAAATGATAGGTAGTAGATCTTAATGACCTCTTCATCATGACCTAGATATAGTTTTAATGATTTTTTCTTTTGTAAGGGGTTAGCCCAAGGTAGGTAGTTCCCTTAGAACCTTAAAATCTTGTTAAATTCATATGAACCATTTAGACATGTGGTGCTGTTTGGGTGTCATTTATCCTAAGTAGGACTCTTAGTTTCTAAAACGACACCCAGGTTGGATGGGTGGTCGTGTGATATTTTGACCCTTGTTACGAGCATGATCATCATGAAATGCTTGATTTAAGTGGTTTAGACATTCCTAGGGAATGATTGGCCACTTTTTAAGTCATGTGACCTTTCTTCCTTTTCTAATGGATGGATTGGAAGGTCATTAGCTTGTAGGAGTCGTGTGAGGTAATATGACTCTGGAATGTGTAGTTTTATTTGGCTAGAGAATTAAAGGAGATAAATGCACTTGTTTTGTTATTGTGAATCTCGGGGTAGTATGAATCAATACACAAAGTACCCATCAAGTGGAATAAAGGGTACAATGAACCATATAATTTTAGAGGAAAAATTGTATGAGCCTTGAGCTATTACACTTTAAGAACCAGTCATATTTGAGGTAGAGTGACCTAGTCTTTAAAGGAAATCTGACTCATCCCCAATGCTCAGGATGATGTTCCAAATAGGATTGGGTGTTTTAACACATCAGTTCGCTTATTTTGGATTTCATACCTGGTACCAATGATGTGCATGAGTGTGGATCATAGGAGAATCACACACACATCTAAAGTGAAAATAACCTAGTGTTCCTATAAGCAGATAATTGTTCTCTATTTCAATATGGAACATGATAACAGTGTGTTGGACACATCTAGGACCTTTGGTTAGTGGGTATGGAGAGTGTTTTGTGGTATGATTTCTCGTTTTCAGTAATATAATGAATAGGAAACTCCTAGGTGGGGAGCATCATATCTATTATGTTCAAGCATATTATTACACATAAATAGAGCACAACCAGGTATGCCATTTTGGAAATGGTTTGAATTTCATTAAATTATTATGGGGATGGTGAGTTTTGAAACATTTTGATGCCTGCAAGGAAGCATGATGATGATATGGTTGACTATGTATACAACCATTGAAAACATCATTAGTTGGATTGAACCTCATTATCTATGATTGAGTGATCACATCATGCCTCATTTGATAAGAAAATTTTGATCGGTTAATGATGAAACATCAGAAGCTTTAGCTGATCTCTTTAAAAGGAAATTGACCAGTGGTGGTTTAATTGATTCCTTCGTGTAGTTAGATAATGGTTGGTTGAAAACCATACCAAACAATTCATATTGAATATGATAGAAGTGTCTTAGGTATTCTTGGTAATTCTTGAAATCCTATTAGCATACTCTTGGTTTAGATACGATCATGTCCCCTATCTTGAAATCATCCATAGTACGCTGAGAGAGTGTCGGTTCTACACAAAGATAAAAGTTTAAAATTCCCTACTATTATGATAAATAGACTCCTTGACAGTTGCCTTACGGAAATGTGCATCGTATGTGATAAATAGATTCTTTGTAAGTTGTGTTCTAGAAATGTGTATCGTATTACAACATGGTTAGTCCTGAGTCATACTTGGGTTCTTGAGTAGGAATTCCTTGGATGGAATCACATGCACTAGCTGACTTTTTGACTTAATTTCTATTAGGATTAGTTAGTGATATGATGTGTGAATTTATTGGCTATGTACCAATATATCACTTGTAAAAACCAGAGTATATACTACCTTAGATGATCTGTTTGGACTCCAGTTAATGATTCTAAGGCTACCCCAAACTTCTGTTGGGCTTAGATGATATAATTTAAAGGTGTCAATCCTAGTGTGTTGGGTCAGGTATACATACATGTTTGTGCTGATACATGACAACATAAATGATTTTTTTGGTCTGATATGTCATTAGAAGTTGAATACAAGCTTCAGTGGATGTTTTCAAAGAAAACACAAGGTGACTTAGGAGAAAGAGTCATGTTTCAGGTAGTGATACACCGACAGTCTAAGATGATCATTTTGAGGATAATTGGATAAGCGTGGCATGGCTTGTTTTCCTTTGGTTTAGTTAAATGTGGTTAGGGAGGAATTACTTCATGGCATGTCACTAGGATGAGGTTAGTGTATGGTGAGTTAGCTAAGGGTTTTCATGAAAATATAGCTCGACCTGGATATTTGAGGTTGATTGGGAGTTGGACATTCGTTAAGATAAGAATCATACCATGAGAATCATTATAACACTATGGGAATGCTTAAATAGACAATTTTGATGGTGGAGATACTGCGACTCAAAGCTGGATATTAAATGGTAGTACGTATGGAGGAAATTTCTATAAGATAGATGATTAAAGGGATGAAAATGTGATCACATCTCTAGTTAGACAATCCTAGGTAAGTTCCATCTTGGAGTTTCAGTTTTGGAATGTGAGCATCAAATTGAGTTTTAACCACTTATGTACTATACACTTAAAGGGATGCTTGGAGGTGTGTTGGGAATTTAGAAATGCAACAGAACCATTTTTATGAAACTTCACAATCCGAGTAGTCCAGGTGTTGTTTTAATTTTTCCCCAAGGCTTTTTGGGGATGAAAAGTTCTAATGTGGGGAGATTGTAGCATCCCATGTTTTTAAACCATGGAAATTTTCAAGGAAATTTGAATTCTACCATTTGGTAGATGGATTATTATTTAAACCAAGATTATAAATCTAAATCTAAGATTTGGAAGACTTAAGGGTGTTTATTTTAGTTAAGGTTTACACCCCTAGAGGTGTCCCAGGAGTTTAGTTGAGTTTCAGAAATATTGGGATTTGAAAGCACCCGTTTTTGGAGGAACAAAATGTGGTACACAATTGGTGCATGGTTAGTTTAATCATGCAGATTAACTATACAACCCATTTTCATAAGGGGAACAATTTTTTTGAACTATGAAACCTCTGAAGAATAATGGTGCAACATGGTGCTGGTGTGTAGGGGTGACCCACATGGGCTGTGTACGACTTTCCCAAACTACACGACTAGACCACACCCTTATTTATACTTAACTATCAGATATACATGGTTAGGCACATGGTTTGTCAAACTATGCATCCCAACCATGCACCCCTTTTAAAAGGGGTATGGCTTTGGGAAGTGATGCCCGCATGTTTAGCGCACAATTTTCCAAACTGTACAACCAAACCATGTGACTCTTAAAAGAGGAAAGATGGTGATTTTTACCTTACTCCTTTAATTCCTTTACCCCTCCTTTCTTTTCCCATATGCACGTAGAATCCCCTTCATGAGTCTCCTCCTCCACTCCTTCCATGGAGAGATCTCCTTCACCTAGAATCTATTTTAAGTGTTGTTTGTCACGATAGAAGCATATTGGTGAGTCTATGACTCCTCCTTCCTCCTTTATTAGTTTCTTTTTTTCCATCTATTTCTCTATCTTCATAAAAGCTAATTCACCCTATTTTCAGGGTGTTTTTCTATTTCTTATATATCTCTTGAACCAGATCAAATAAAATCTTGATATTATATGAGTGGACCATCCTAAGTACGATGTAGGTGGTTTATGGATTTTCCCTTAAAGTCTAGTTATTTTATAATTTACACCGTTGTGCTGGGTGATGCCTCTTAAATTTAAAATTAATTAAGTGGAACTTAATATCATTAATCAAATGGTCGTTAGTCATTAAATTGTATCATTGTAAGTTGTTTACCCAAACTTAGATGACCCTATTAGGGCGTGTTATTGAATTTTCTTATTAATTAATAAATTATTTTTATAATAAAACCTCCTTTTAAGGTGCATTATCTTATCAAATGTGAATGAGATAATTAAATGTATTTACTTATAATGTGGGCTAGATAGATATTCCACCCCATTGTTCCCTTGTGACTAAACCACCTCCTAAATGGTTTGGATTGGCTCATTTGAAATGGATAACCTAAATTAAATTTAAAGTGAATGGTAATACCATGTCACATGACTTTTTGTTAATTATGAATTAATCCTTGGGATAGTAAATGAATTTTATTATGATTATGGTATGCTCATAAACATGGCCTTCCTTAATGTTAAATTTAAATGATTAAATTATTTATCAAACTTGTGTAACACTTGGGTTTCCTTTTTATAGAATTCCATGGATGGTCTCATAGGTTACATGAATTATGTATGCCTTGAGTGATACTCAAGTTCCTTTTAATAGAATGCATTGGACAGGCTCATAGGATGTTTGAGATTAAATGCACCATGAGAGATACTTGAGTTCCTTACATGGAATGCCTTGGATGGGCTGATAGGTTGATTGCATCATTTTATTCATTGAGCGATACTTGGGTTTCCTTATTACATAACGCCTTGTATGGGATCATAGTATAGATAGTTTCCACATGCTCTGAGTGATAGTTGAGTTTAATTTCTACATAACACCAAGGATGATATCATAAAATAAACAAAACTACATGACTCATTAGGAGATACTTGGGTTCCTTATTAAGGGACACCTTGGATGAGATCATAGGATGAATGATTCATACCATGCATGTTTATAATTACTTATGACTAGTTGTATATTTTATTAGAGTTATTATACTAGGACTCCTTAGGTATATACCTCAAGTCCTCAACCAACTAATGGTATTATGTTTTGAGATATTCCATCTTAAGCCAAAGTAGATATGGTCTTCTAGGTTTCCCTGAGAAACTTTATCCCAACTTGTTTACATTTATTTATTTATTAAATACTTTAAATATAATTTCTACACACTATCATATTTTATATTCATGGTCTGGATATCTTTAGACACCATTGGAAGTGGCCTATTGACTATATCTCATACCCTATTTGGGGAGCCATTACACCGGGGTACTTGGAAAAAACACATAGTTACAAGATTAGGTTTTGGATTCAACTTACTTTATGTCATTATTATACATGGGACCTTAGAAGCATAATAATAATCCAGAGATTAGGATTCTCATGGATTTACCCCCTTGGGATTTTTTTATTTTCTTTATGTATGTACTATACTATATCACCTGTTGTATGCTTACTACTTTAGAGATTATAACATCATCTGAACATGAATGCATGATTTTATATTTGATGTTATCCATTTTATCATTTTATTATTCTTCCACACCCTTTAATTTATATTGTTTCTATTTTTTATTGACTTATTCATTATTAAACTACCGTGATACTCTGACCATGAGGGTATATTCTCCCCATTGTACCACCTTTAGACCCTCACTGTTAGTTAGAAACCTCTAGTGTATAAGGAGGAATTCTTAAGGCCTATTGGAAAACCATATCAAGGAATCTTTTTATGTGAATCCTGAGTTAGGATGATACAAATATCCTAATTCTCTATAATAAGAATGAGGAAAATCAATTGTGTTTTGGGTCCTAAAAAAATTGGACTAATTAATTAAAATCACATGGTTTGGACACATGGTTTAACAGACCATGTGACCTTTTATATGATATTGGAGGGTCTATATGTTTTGTCCACATGGTTTGAAAAACTATGTTCCAAACATGAAAAACACCACTATCCCATACCACACATTTTGAGGAGAAGGTCGTACAGTTTGGCTTAACCGTGCGCCAAGAATTCACCCTCCTTTGTAACTCCAAAATATGTTTCACTACTTCCTATGATGACCTACATGGTTTTAACTAACCATTATACTAACCATAAAAGGCCTATAAAACTCTATAAAATTCAAAAATTTCACCCTAAATGACTCAAGATAAGCCCAAAACAAGAGATGGTCAAAACAAAATGATATAAATACCTAAAAGTGATGTCAGAAAGTGACAGATACGATAAAAAAATCTTATATTAATTATTATTGGATAAGAAAATTTCAACCCTCAACACCTTATATTTTAAAATTTATTGAATTTTTTCCACTTTACCTTTCGTAATACATTTATAATATTTAAATGTTAAGAAAAATTATAACTATGCCCCTCCCCTCACATATAGAAGGGAGCCTCCTCTCTTATCTTACTCACAATTATTAATCCATTTAGCTCAAATAAGGCCTAACCAAATCCATTCCCAAAATTCCTCCCCATGAACTAGATCTTTTTTCTCATCAAAATGCAAACCTATAAGGCTTAATGTGTAAGCCAATTGAGGTTTTCCAAAGAAGTGGTATAACTCTTAATCGAGTGTTTTCATATCCATTTTTTCTTTCACCTCTATCAAATATTATATAAATATGATGATATGTTAAAATAATTATCTTACATATATCAAAATATTATAATGTTGATGGAAAACCCATTTTCATCTCATTTTCCATCCTATGGTAAATGATAATGACACTTATGCATACGTGTGGACTAATGCCTCTATGAAGCATTGTGTTTCATTTTTCATCACTATATCATAAGGATGTTCATTATGATAGATTTAATAAATATATATTATATTAATGACATATTTTTATTCTATAAATATAATATATTACTTACCTTTTTACCCTTCCATCTTTTGGAAAATGATATCATCATTCGTGTGTGTGTGTGGACTACCACCTCTAAGAAGTGATGTGCTTCATTTTTCAAGTCTGACTTTAATAGAGGGTTATAAAATTGTATTTAATGTATAAAAAAGATAATTTTTCATGATTAATATTTTTATATAATGTAATAATGACCCCTTTTACCATGGTTAACCTACCAAATTTATTTTTTGATTATGAATCGAATGTCCTTGGAACATCTGACATGAACTTAACTGATTTAGTAACTATATAAGGCATGGTAATAAATGAAATAAAAGGGATAATAATAAGGTAATAAACCTAAAAAATGTTCTTAATCAATTAAATAATTAATTTATTTTTATTATATAGGAGTTAAAGTATGCACCTGGTGAGTTGGACTCGAGGTAATGGATTTTTCTTTAAAACCTTATTTTAAAAGTTTTAAAGTTTTTCTTCTCGTTTACCTCTATATTTATGTTATTTAAAATGTTTGAGGTATTTTATTAATATAATTAAATTTATTTTAAAATTCCTTTTAAAACTTTTTTTAAATTTATTTATAAAGGTTTTAAAATAAGTCTTTTTAACATTATCCAAATGTTTTTTTGATTTTTTTACAGAAATGTGAATGGAATCTTTTTTTAATGTATACAACATAAAATAAATTTCCCATTACCATGAATTTTATTCTTTTATAAAATTACTCTATAAGTTTTCATGGGTTTTAAAAGAATATCCCATTTCCCATTCTTCTGGTAATTTTTTTAATAAATTTCAAAGGAAAAACCATTTTTATCCTTATTTTTATGTGAAGACTGAAAGAGTTTCTTAATGTGTGTTAAAAAAAATAATTTATGATATTTTATGATGGGAATATAAGATTTTATGTGTTTATATATGTTATGGTCCTTATAAATCATTAAGGATGATTTCTAAGCCTGATGTATCTCTCCAGTGCATTGAGTAATGATTTTTTTCTCTGAGGAATATATGTTGTAGTTAATCAAGTAGGTTATTCTATATATAAGATTGTTTGTAAGAGTGGTTGTAATAGTGAAATAAAGATGATTTCCCAAGGTACCCATATAAATTTTATATGATCGTAAAATTTTCTTTATGGAAATATTTTTTTATTTCATAAGGTAATCTAATTAGTATATGTTTAAAGGAAATTTTATGCCCATTTAAGGGATAATAATATGTTTTCTAATTTTTTTTCATGAGTACTCATGTTTTAAAAGAAAACCTCATGATTTTGATTTTTCATTTAATATTTTTTATGATATGTTTAATGAAAATATTTGGGAAGTGAAGTTTATTTATTAATTAAGTAAATGACTATTTTGAGCTTAAGGTTAATTATATAAATGACAAAATTTCTACAGGATTTCATGATTTTCAAAATGGACTAATGAGTTTATTTGTTTTTTCATCCCTTACTAATTTTTTTCGCTCATCCCACATTTTAAAATATATTTAATAGGGATTAAGGGTAATTGGGAAAATATAGTGAGGTCTATCTTTCTACTATGGGGATTCATCTTAAAAGAAGTGAATGAATTTTGATTGAAATAAGAGTTTAAATTTAAGAATCCTATTTTTTTTGTAAAAAACGAACATTGATTGGAAGTGATCACTTTGTATTATAAGTGTTTGATATTCAAGAGTTTTTTTATTAATTATATAATACTCTAAACCTAAAAGATCATAAGAATGTAAGAAAATTCGATCCTTTCCATAAAACTCATAATTATGGGTTGATTATGGTAAGATTTGTTATATGTAATTAGTGAAGGGATTTCCTTACTAATAAAGCCGATGAATATTTTTTTTCTATAAAAATGATCACTATATTAGGGAATTTGACTAAGTTTATGATCAATAATCTTGAATATATGGAATAACCTATTTTCCATCAATATGGTGTAATAATGTTTGAAAAATTCATGTGGTAACAACATCTCTCCTTCAATGGAACCACTAATCCATCAATGGATAGACAATAGAACAAGAACCTAGAGAAGATATTCATAACTTTGGGATGTTGTGAAATAGATAATATTATCATGTAAGTATATCTACTAAGGGAATATGATGATCAATGGTGGTCAAAGATTAAAAAAACTAAGAAGACGGAGGAGATAAATAGTATAAAATGGAATTCTTTTAAGGTGATATACTTCAAAAAGTACTTTCTTTATGTGAAACAAGTTCATATGGAAAATAAATTTCTAAATTTAAGAACAAATAAAGAGTAAAATATTGTAGAGTATGAGGCTAAATTTACAAGGTTATAAAGACATGTTGTGAACTATGTATGCAATCTAGAAAGTATGATCGATCCTTTCTTTAATTGGATAAATCCAAGCCTCCAAATGGTATTAGTCTCTCAAACATTTTGAATATATGAGGAGATAATTTCAAGTTCCATAAAGACTAAGAATTAATTTCCTAATTTTTTTATTTTCAAAGGAAAATAAGATAATAATAGGATGGATAAGCACCACACAGGGGGAACATTAGCCAAAGAGAAGGGGGGAATAGTGGACTTACCAAATACAATAACTATGGAAAGAAAAACCACATGACTTTCTTGAAAGGAATGGGTTTTTTATAAGTGTAGAGATAAATTGCATAAACATATGAATGAAAAGGTAATATATAATCCATAAATGTCCAATGCTTCAAATATAAGTTGATGGAAAACTATTCAAATAAACTCCCCAAGTATTAAGATAATCTAACTCAGAATAGGACAAAGAAGAAAGGCTGGGCATAGGAAATTACTATAGTGGATTCTGAAGTCTTGAATAATGTGATAAAAGTTACTTTGATCATAAACTCAAAGTTAGATAACTAATTATTTGATTATGGGTTTATATGCTCTTTTATATCTTGAAAATTTCATAAGAACATTGAATAATCCCTTGATACATTAATTAAGGAATTGTTAATAAAACACATAGTAGAAATCTTATTTCAATGGGGATATATTGGGAATATTATATTAATATTTATATAAATTATCTAATTACAAACTTTATTGTTATATATATGGTTGAATTTTACATAACCCCTGGGATAGATTGGATCTTAAAGTATAACGCAGGAATTTAATATCAGGAGAAGGATATTATAATTTGTGAGGGAGGAATAAAATCCATTATTTTTAAATGAGTGAATTTATTATCTGATTCTTGTTTGGAACCACCCCCTATAGTTAATCTTAATGAAATTTTGGGATAATAAGAAGTGTAATTGTAACATATGTATAGGAATAATAATCTATGAAAGGAGGATATACCTATTATGAAATAATATCTTGAAGTATTTTCTAAGGAATTGCCTAGAAATACACCTAAATGTGACGTTGAATTTTACATTGAAATATTCCTTGATACAAAACCATGTCTAAGAATCTATATAGAATGAACCTATTTGAATTTGTGGATTTCAAAAAACAACTACAGAAGTTATCTTATAATATATTCATATACCATAGTGTCTCAACTTGGGTTACCATATCCTATTATTAAAAAATATGTATGGGTATATGAGGTTGTGCATCAATCACAAAGAAATAAATGAAATTACTACAAAGTATAAGTAACCTTTACCATGAATTGATAAATTGTTTAATAAACTTAAAAGTGATCAATACTTCCTAAAGATTGATGTTTATTCTAGTTATCATCAATTAAGGGTGAATAATGATGATATACCAAATATGGAATTCCATACAAAGTATATACATTATGAGTTTATAATAATTCCATTTGGATTAACAAATATTGCCTAAGTATTTATAGATTTGATGAATATATTCCAAAAGTATTATCTTAATAAATTTGTGGTGTTATGTATTTATGATATCTTGTTATACTCTAAAATCTATAAATATTATGAGAATCATTTTTGAATTATTTTTGACACTCTTAGAGAAAATGAGTTATATGGGAAATTCAATAAGTGTGAATTTTATTTCTAAATATTCTATTTTTTGGAAATATTATCTTTATGTATTGGATATTTACAAACAATTCAAAGAACAAGGTGGTAAAATAATGTAAAACACCAAAAAATACAACCGAGATATATAGTTTCTTCAGTTTAGCTACTTAATATCGGTTATTTATTGAAAATTGTTCATTATTAGCTAATCAATTAACCAAGTTCACATGTCAAGTGGTCAAACTCACATGGTTAAAGGAATGTGTAGATATTTTTGAAAAATTGAAGAAGAGATTGATTAATTCATTGATATTAACCATACAACCATGAAAGGAAGGATTTTTAATATATAGTGACACATCAAAGAAAGGATTTGGGTGTGTCTATATACAAAATAATTAAGCTATTACTTATTCATCAAGTCAATTAAAGACCCATGAAAAAAATTATCCAACTCATGATCTTGAACTGAAAGATGTAATATTTTCCTTAAAGATATAGAGACACTACCTCTATGGTAAAATATGTGACATATATACAGGTCAAAAGAGTTTGAACTATATATTCACATAGAAAGAGATCAATTTGAAACAAAATAGATGGATGAAAATACTCAAGGACTATAAATTAATAATACACTACCACCCCTGGAAGGAAAACGAGGTGGTTGATTCATTGAGTAGGAAGGATCATGGAGTTATATTAATGATGAAAATGGAAAATAATATAATATTCAAGGGTTTTGTAAAGTTTCATATGGAAATTATTTGGTAATGGGAAATATCATTCATTTTCAAAGTGATTTCCCAACCATCATTACTATAAAAGAAAAATAAGTCCTAGAAAGATGAAAATGATTTAAAAAAATTATATTAAAGTAATGAATGATGGGAAATTAATAAAATCAATATATAAAGATAATTTATTAAAGTTTGGAAAGAGACTATGTTTTCCATCAATATCCAAGTTAAAGAAAAAATTTATAGATGAAGCTCATAGAGAAAATTTCTCTATACATCCTAGTAGCCCCAAGATGTATAGGTACTTAAGAGAAAAATTCTGGTGGGATAACATGAAGTAGGAAATTATAACCAGAAATTCCAGCCAGAAGCTAAGCTTATAACTATTTATTAAATAAAAGTGTGAAATTATAGATTACATGTCAAGATGATTGGTATGGAAACAAGTAAAAGCTGAGAGAAAACTCCCAAAGGGTGTCATACAACCTCTCCCTTTAAAAATATAAAGGTGGGAAAATATTACAATTAACCATGTTATAGATCTTATTAATACATATAAAATAAATCATATAATATGATTTATTGTAGATCACCTTAAAATGTCTGCACATTTTCAAGAATTAAGGGAGGATATACCCTTTGAGTGCCTTGCACATATTTATATCATTGAAGTTGTAAGACTCCATAGTTCAAATCTATTAATTTTATCTGATCATAAAAATTATTTAACATCAAAATTATAGTGAAGTATTCAAAAGGATCTAAATGTTGAGATATATTTAATAACTTCATGTCATACTCAAACTAATGGATAGTTTGAAAAGACTATCCAAGCATTAGAATATGTGCTGAGTCCATGATCACTCAAATTTATTGAGGAAATATATATTAAACCCAACACACATTATATCAACTAAATAAATAGATCTAAAAACTAATTTATCCTATAATGAAGAGATTACTAAAATTCTTGACACTAGTGAGAAAGTGTTATGGAATTAGACAACTCAACTAGTGAATTAATTTAGAGGATTCAAAAGTTATAAGAAGTAACATGGGACTCTGAGAAAGAATTGATGAAAAATTATGCACATTTGTTTATGGATAGACGTATACCACAAATTATGAGGAATAAATTATTTAAAGGGTGGGAAGAATGTATGACTCGAGATATGACTATAGTAAATAAACAATTTATTATAATATTCATTACATAACACAATCCCTTTGATTACATAATCATAAAATTATACATTCTAGAAAATTACATTCATAATAATGACCAAAACTAGTGTTATAAACAATGAAAGTGGATATTTATAAATATTTATTCATGGAGGTGTTATATAACCACCATGAATTATAAAAAAAAATCATATCAATTTATTAGTGGAGGTGTAATTAAAACTATCGCTAATTAATTATTAATGGCGATTTCTTAATAAACCACTACTAATTCAGTATTTGGTGATGGTTTTTAAAAACTACCACAAATAAAAGTATAATGTCACCCATCATGACCCATTTTCTTTATCATCTATATATTTCATCCCTAAATACCCCTAACAATGTTGAACTTACTCCCCTCCTGGTGACGCCATCCAGTATCCCACTATTGGATCTAGACTCCTGATAGATCATATTTCTCTAACGATTCTAAAACTAGTTTTCCTCTAGTCACATATATCCTCCAGTTATGGACGTTACTCAACTGCTCCCTCTCCTGAACATATATTTTTGAACAAATCTCCAACACCTACGCCACTACTATTATCGGCATTTAATTTCCCACTCCCTTTTTTATTTATTTAGATTTTTAGTTTTTAGTTTATTTTTTAATGATATAATTGGATAAAAAATTATAGTGTTATTTTTTACCAAATATTTGATTTTGTGCATTGTCTTTGTGAAATAGAACATATACCATGATCAATATTTTATCTTATAATTAATTAGCTTAATTTGTTAATTTTTTTTAAAATAATAACTAAATCATCTATATTCTATCTTTTTTCATCAATGAGTATGATTTTTTTAAAGTGTGAAAAAGATTAAGTGTGTGGGTGTGATTCTTCAATGATTCAATCTATTTGTTTACTCTCACAAATATGTTTTTAGTTTCATATAGATGTTAAATATTAAATTTTATTATAGTTTACAATATATTATGATTTTATATTTTTATTATTAGTTTCATAAGGTTATTATATCAATCATATGTTATATATTAAACATGATTTCATTTCATTAATTTGTTTTATGCTATTTTTACAATTATTTATCAATAGTATTGACATGAATAAAAGTTGGATTACTTTACCTCAAAATACACCTCAATATCTTAAGGGGTAGGATACATTTTTAGACTTTGTAATTTAAAATGAATCTTTTGATAGAGGAATTAAATGTATATTCCCTACTTGTATTTTTAGATGAAGGTTTAAAAGAAATTAAGTTTATGAACACTTGATATTGAAACAATTTATTTCTGGATATGTGTGATGGATTTTTCATGATGAATCAAACATTACAAAAAGTTATAGCTTTTTCTAACATCATAACCATTAAGCTACTACCCTAGTAGTAGATAGTGAAATTAAAAACTTAATTATTGATGCTTTGGGTATAATAACACAAAAATACGAAGATCATAACATGTCATTAGATTCTCATGTTGATTATATGAATATTAATACACAATACAATCTAAATGAGTAATCAAATGAGTTTTATAAACTTATAGAAGGTGAAAATAAAGTGTTTTATGGGGTAAATGAAAAATATTCAAAATTTTCATTTCTAATAAAACTTTACCATATCAAGTGTTTATAAATAATTAAAAATAAATAAATATCCATGATATTAGAGTTCCTACATGATTATTTTGGAAAATCTAAGATCCCTAAATAATTTTATGAGATGAAGAAATTTATTTACAAGTTGGGTATCAATTATATGAAGATACATACATGTCCCAATGACTGTATGTTATATCAGGGAGAATATTTAGATAGAGATGAGTGTAAAAGATTCCATACTTATATATGGAAATCAATGAATAATTATGAAAGGCTAAATGAATGCGATACTATGAATTTGTAGAAAAATAAAACTACCATAAATGTTTTAAGTTACTTTTTTCTGAAACCTTGATCAAAAATATTCTTAACATCATCTAAAACCACATAAAATATGATGTGTCATGCTATGAAAAACAAAAAAGATGGATTTATGTGTCATCCAAGAGATTAAACATCATGTAAATATTTTGACTATTTACATAAAAATTTCTATATAGACCCTTGGAATGTATGTTTATGATTTTATACTAATGGATTTAATAAATTCTGTACATTAAGTACTAGTTATATCATATGTTTAGTTATTTTAATCCCTTACAATCTGGATCTATGGATGTGTACAAAACAAACTTCTTTTATTATTTCAATGATTATTCTAGGAAAAAAATTCCTATACATGATATCATAAATAACTTCAGACCCTTATACAATAATTGAAACAAATATGGGACAATGGTGTGGATACATATGATGAATCAACTAAAAAAATGTTTAAAATTCATGCTTCTCACATGTCGACCATCAATGACTTTCTAGTGCTTTGGAATTTGTCTAGTTGGAATACTCACACTAGCTTGACATGTATAATTTGTAACATTGATTTTGACTATAAAATTATTATTTATAGTATAAAATAGAATTGTATGTGTCATTATCAATTCCTAAATGTATCTCATATATTTTTATTAAAAAAGTCACAATGTGATGAAAAAATTTATTTGAAGCCCCCTCTAAAATTTTAATGTGGGTCATAAATTTTAACACAACTATCAACCATTTTTTCAGAATTTGGGAAATAATATCAATTGATCAATGGTAGGAAAAGATTTTTTACCACATTATATATAATTTTAACATAAAAATGGAAGAAAAAAAGTATAATTTTCAAAATTCTTTATTGGGAATTACAAATATTACATCATAATCTTGATGTTATGAACATCATGAAAAATGTGTGCAATAATGTTCTTTTTTACATTACTTAATGAGAAGGAAAAAGGATTATCTTAATGCATATAAAGTCTTAAATAAATAAATATAAAACATGATATATGGAAGAATGATAATGGAAAGTATCCTATAATAAAATTTTCCTTGAGAAACCATGTAAAAATTGTATTCCTTTGAATAATTAAAAATGTGAAAGTACCTGATTGATATTTTAGTAACATTTCATAATGTGTTGACTTAAAATGTCATAAATTACATGAATTGAAAAGTCACGACTCATATATTTTTTGGAGTAGTTTCTACCATTGGAATTACATAACTTTTTTACTTGATAAAATAATAATAGTCATAATTGAGTTTTTTCATTTTCTTTAAATAACTCTGTGATAAAACATTAAACCCCTAAAATATTGAAAAATTATAGGAAATAATTTTAAGGACACTCTGTCCCCAAAATATGATGTTTCCCCCATCAGTTTTCATTGTGATGATTCATTTGATAATAAATTTGACTGAGGAAGCTAAAGTTGGAGGGTCCATACACTATTGATGGATGTATCCCATAAAGAGGTATTTCCCTTTTAAATTTTCCTCACTATTGAATTATGTTTTTTCAACTCATAAAATATGAGGTTTATTATGTGTTGATTCATTAGGTATCATGGTTATTTGAAGTCTTATGTGAAGAATAAATCTCAACCAGAAGGCTTTATTGCTAAATATTACTTGAAAAAATAGCATCTCAAACTTTTTAAGGTATTTAGATGGGATTGAGATAATATTTAATTGATTTGGATGTATTTATGATAACTTAAATCATATTCAGTCCTTCAGAAAATAAAAAATCTTTACAATGTTAGGTCATTCAGCTAGAAAGATATACTTATTTTCACTAACTAATATAGAGTTCTTATAAGCATAAATATTTGTGCTACTAAATAGTGATATTGTAGAACCTTTCATTGAAAAATTGAAGACACAAAAAAGTGAAAACTTTAAAATCAAACTCAAAATGAGAAATTAATAACAATATTTGAGAATAAAGATATTATTGATTGGTTTTCACATCGTATAAGTTCATAATTAGTTTCATATTTTTAATATGTTGATTATTACCTTTTATAAATACTAATATTTTATATCAATTGGTATATATCATGTATGTTGATAATCAAGATGAACTATCCAATTATTTTAAATATTTAGCTCAAATACCTTTAAAGTATTCTAAGATATTCGATACTAATAATATTAACGATTTCAAGTTTCAAACAGCTTATCATAAAGATGTTTTAAAAATACAAAGTAGTGGAATCTTCACAAAATTCATAAAGTTGGGATATTATGGAAATTTGATTGAAATTATCAAATTAAATTATCTTGGAAACTTTTCTATTATGTTATTTAATTGAAAGTGAGTTGATATTCATATTAGTATAAAGATAGTTTTTTATAGTTTACTTATATAGACTTAAATATTTTGATTAATACTTGTGAGAATGAAGAACATAATACATATATTTTGGATTCACAAGATAAAATGTTATATCATGTTGATGATGGTGTTAATGAATGGTGGAGTGTTTTAGTCCACATGAAACCAAAATACTTGTATGATATGGGAGATGACATTGAAGAATGGTTTACCAATAGTAAACCCTATCAACAAGAATCAATTGATTTTATTATCCATGATTACATTGAAACTATTATTCTTGTAAGAGAGGGTGAATATGAGGACATATTGTTAATGGTGAATGATGATAATCAATTATAAATAAAATAATTTTACCTTCAATCCTATTTTAACTTAGTAAATCATATTTTGTTTAATATTACCAAATATTGATTCATTCTTTAATAGAGTTTCTATAATAGACATTTTTTTTCACTTTAATTTCACAAATATTGATATTCAAGTTTATAGTTCACAATTATTATGTTTTTGAAAAACAAAAATCCAATATTGAATGTGAATGGTATGGAGGTTAAATTAATTTAATTTATGAATTTAACAAGTAAAAATTAATGGTATGAGGGTAAAATAAAAAGGTTTATATTATTGATTATATATATAAATATTAAAATTTTGATAAAATAAGCCAAGAAATTTTGAGCATCAAATTTACTGTTTAGATACATGCATATTATTGGAAATTTTTATGTTAATTTTTTTAAATTTTATTATTATTTTTGTATCATTTCAAATATTATAACTACTTTCACTATTTTTTTATATTTAAGGAATAATGCTAAGGACTAATTTTTTCATAATGTAGTTGGTTTATATACTTAAATGAAACTTAGAAGTTTTTAGTGACAATACCCACTCCATCAGGTACGTTATCTACTTTTATAAGTATAATTACCACTGATACATGGATTCTAGTGGATGTGAGTGTTGGGGAATTAGATTGGTTAGTATATGACTATCATTTTACTACACATATTGTGTCACCCATACTGTCACAAGGGTATTGGAGGGTAATAATTATTGGTATTTATGTCACTATGAACACATTACTTATTTCATAGATATACCAAATATTGTATATGTTATTTAAAAAATATAAATAATAAAATAATAGAAAAAAATACAAAAAATACATTTTAATGTTGAATAATTACATGGTTTTTGTTTCATTATACAATTTGGGGTGCCTACAAATGATGCAGAAGGCATGTACAAACAGTTTTTGGGCCATCTAGCATCAGACCTGATGACCCTCCCTATCACATATCACGACTGGATTCATGTTCTAATCATCTATAATAATGATATCATTGGTAATAAAATAAAGGTAAATTAAAATAAATATTTATAAATAATTTATTAATTTGATATTACTATAAATATTATTTTTTAATATTTTTTACATTTTTTATTTGTAGGCAGTTTTTAATTTTGTGGTGGATGACACCATTGGGCGTCAGTGGAATTTAAAAAGATTAGAAAAGTATAAAAAGATTTCAAGTAAATATTTTGATTCAAGTTTAGTTAAATCTCATTAAGACTTAGACATATGAATGATAAGGTACCATAAGGGATACCTAGAGAGTAGTGGAAGGATTTTTTGGATAGGTTGTCTATTGATTCGTATAAGGTATTTTATAATTTGATGTTAACTTTATATGAATTTCTTAATAATATTACCTTTTTTTTTCTTTCTTAATCATATTACATTTCATATTAATATATATTTATTTTTTAGGAAATATATAAGAAAAATGCAGTGATTAGAGAGAAGTAGATAATCCCACACATAGTAGGGTTTAAGAGTTTCATAAGGAAAATATCGAGAAAGTTAATATTTTAATTATTATAAAATATATTTGTATTCAATTTTATGTTATTAAGATTTTATAATTATAATATTTATACTTTAAGGATATATGATTTATAGGTTATTCATCAGGTTGGGCAGACCAAGATGAGGTTCAATGTGCATACAAAGTAAGATAAGAGTTACATGAATGAACCTAATCTGACCATAGGGGAAAACTAATTTAATTATTATTTGATTCTAATGAATAAATTTATTATTTTATATTATTTATTGTGTAGCCTAAAATTAAGGATGTCTGGGATAGAAATCCATCTTAGTCATCATCGATTTCCTAAGTTAATTCTATTACATAGGTTTTGGGAAATAAGAATCTAGGTTGCATGTGGATGATAAGATCTAGACTATACCTATAAAAAGTCTTTGGGAGGTCCCCATTATCATTCATTTTGATGCCTTATTCTACCCTGGGTCCTAGTAGTGTTCATGATCCAGAATAAAAAATAAAATAAAATAATGATATTAGAGATAAAAATACAGGATCAGGAGTCACACATGAGAGCTTTGGATGAGTAGTTTTCTATAGTGGAGGATTCTTTAGATAATTTATTTCAAGGCATTACATGGAGTATTTTTTAGATGATTTCATCCATGATATGAAAATATCAATAAGTATAAGTTTTTCTTGTTTATATTTTTATATATTATTTTTTAACATAATCTAATTTATGGTTTTAAAGTATTTAATTTTTGGCACAAGTGTCTAGAAGTCATCAGGATAATAATGAGATTCTACCATATCAAGGTATCCATAGTTACACAAATGCAATTCATAATGGTCTTTGATGCATTACATGTTTTTATTCCTATGAATCAGTTAGTTGTATGACATTTTTTACAATTATGGGTTGCTTCCATGACCATATGACTAATGTTTCATTATGTATATTTATTGAATGTTGTAATATAGTTTTATTTGTTTTTTATAATGATAATTATATTTATTTTTGTCACAATATTTTAGTAACCGTGTTTTATAAATTTATTTGGCATGGGAGATCAAATTGAAAGAACACATTTTTTTTCATTTGTTATTATCAGCATAACAACCCCAAACCCAATATCCCATAGTCTGTGGTTATTTTATTACAATGACATAGATACAAGAGATCAAATCACCAAATATAGATCAATTTAGTTGTCTTTAAGATCTATATACATACATGGTTCTTTTATTACATTGGTAATTAAACATATAACATAACAAAGTAAAATAAACTACTTCCTTGACATTTATTCAAAGATTTCATCTTTATAACACGGGGAAAGGAAAAAAATAAAAGGATTATCTTAAATGAACACTAATAGTTAAATATAGTAAAAAAAAGAATCAATAATAAGTGAAATATATTCAATAAGGCATAATCAATATGGAAAGGTAAATAATTGAAAAACACATTCCAATCAATAAACTAACAATGAAAATACATCCACAGATTTTATCATAGTGAAAATATCATGGATAGTAATAACTTAATATTGAATGAATGAAATGCTTAATTATTGGACATCATGTATCTGGAACATGATACCACTACCATCAAGAACTTTTATAATATGGTTTAAAACTACACGTAGAAACCCATTTAATTTAGGGAACTATTTTGTCTCATGAGACATGTCGATGCATCGAGGGGATATATAATGATGGGACCCACCCATAACTACAAGTACAAAGCATTATTCATATATAAAAATTATTAATTCAATCCATGAATCAATATTACTTATCAAAAAATATTCATATTGAGTAGAAGATATAGATTTAATATTATTTCCCTATTTAATAAAATAACATTCAAAGTAAACATAGTATGTAAAAATGGTATAAAATTTAGTAAATAATCATATCCATGATATAAATAATATATAAATTTAAGAGAAATATAATCTCAAATGAAAAATGATCTCAAAGTTATAGTAGATATACCATATAAAAATGATTAGGTGCATAATACCATGTAAGTCTCAATGAAATAGAAATTGAGACGAAGTCCCTTACCTTACACTTACCTTTAGTTGAACATGATTTAAACTCTTGTATCATGATTTAAATCATGATATTAATTTATAATAGAACCATATTTATATTTATGATATTATATATGATCATCTTATCACCCATTTGTTAATAATATTTCATCATTACCGTTTTTTTGGGTGTTAACTACTTCATTTTCCTATGCATGTTTTATCATGTAAATCCCGGTTCTTGAGCATAATATATTGTTACATAATTTCCATAATTATATTAAGGTAATATATATCATATTTATTCATTATATGTATTTTTATAATCATTATTGAATGGTGAATGTGGAAAATGAATCGCATCGCATCGTGGGGACGGTGGGTCATACATGTGCATGAACGACAATATCCTCCCCTAAATTGTGAAAGGGTAAGGAAGTGGATAGTAAATTAATTTTTATATAATCAATATCATGTCATAATTGTCATATATATCCACTATTTATATCTTTATACCCATCCAAGTAAAGTGGTCATGGAAAAAAATAAAACCACGACATGAAGACGGTAAGCTGTACATACGCACGAGCGGTGATTTCAATTTTCATAGGATAGATAAAAGATTGAATATGGTTGTCCCATAATAATAATAACATATAAGAATATATATAATACTAGAATTATTTTATCATGGAATCAACACATGAAATGTAATTAGAAGAAGAAATGAACTTGAATGAGTTGATAAACACAATTACCTCTTCTTCATTGGGATTCCTTTAGACCTCTTATTAAGGGATATAAGGTTGGTATTTTGGAAGGACCATAACCTCAATAACTCAACTAAGGATTTTGGTAAGAGAAATGGGTAGGTTTTGGTCAATATATATGGCTTAAAGTGATGAAATTAAGTGAAGTAAAGAGTGCCCTTTTATAATCGAGGTGAGGATCACCCTTGGAAATCTTCAAAATATTAAATTATATAAATTCATTTTATATCCAAATACCACAAAATGGAAATGGATTCGAATATTATATGATATAAGGTTGTAATATCATCATCAAATAATATTTTTACATGTTATGGTTTTATTTAAAACCTCATCATTTTAATTGATATTAGATAACCTATTTTAATTTTAATTATGGTAACAATTAATTTAATATTAAAAGGTGGTAATTTTTACTTATAAAATTCCAATTAGACCATAAATTAATAATTTATGATATTTGAGAACAAATAATAATCACTTTTTTATTTTTTATTTTTTTATAATTTTTAAATAATTTTATAAAATATTATTTTGATAAAATATCATTAGTGTCAATTTTTACACTATTCATTACTTTGGCCTTAATAAAAACAATAAAACAAGATAAATTAGAACCAAAGTATTTAAAATACCCATAATATGTCATAATAATCTATAAAAATAAGGTATCACCTTAATCAATTCAAATTATATTTATTTTAATATTTTTAATATCATTTATTTGATTATTTCATTAATAAAATAATTACTATATCATCATTATATGATTATTTAAGGTAATTATTACTTTAATAAAAGTTAAAAATAAAATACCATGATGTAGATAAATATTTTAGAGTCCAAAATAATATCTATAGTTGAATATATCTTCTATATAACACCATATTAAAAACAATATAGTTATTAAAATATAAATGTGACATCTTTGTCTTTTATTTAAATAAAATTATAAATATCATAAAATCATCCAAATGGTACCAAAAAATCATAAATAAATTTATATCATGAGAATAAAGTTTTTAAAGTTCAAAATGGATACCTATATTCATTCATAACCTACCTTTTTCTCTATGTGGACACATAAGAGATATTTGAGACCAAGAAAGTGACATTTTGTGATTTTCTTTAATTTAAAGAATATCAAAGTCATTTTCATGTAATAATGTCCAATAAATAACTAAAATTATAATCTTAGTTGTTAAGGGTCGAATATAAACCATAAAATAATATTTATGAAAGTTTTAGGGTAATTTTCTAATCCTTATCATATTATTTTTACCCTAAATTACCCAATTTACCCTTTACCGTGGTAAAAACCAACCAAGGTTGCTATTCATATTGGTCAAAATTAAAAGTGACCTTTTTAATAAATTTATAAATTATGAATAAAAATATTAAATCTATTTTTATATATTAAAAAAACATAAGTTTCATAATTTAATTTAAAATTAATCCCGCAAAACATAACGAAAAAACATTTTTATTAAAAAATATTTTTTTAAGACTAAAAATGTACTTATTCCAAAATAAGATATAAGGATGATTAAAATGAAATATATTAGATTATTTATAAATAAAGAGTTATTAATTTCCATTTATATCAAATTAAAATAATAAATAGGCTATAATATAATGAAATTGATAATTTTATAAAATCTGTATTTTTCACTATTCACTAAAAAATAAATATTTTCTGAAAAATACAAAAAATTTACCCTAAGATAATTTTAAGATTATTATTTTAAAAATAAATTTTATTTTTTTAAATATAATTATAAAATTTTCAAAATTTACGTTTAAATTAAGTTTTCCATTAAAAGGCTGAAAAACAACATTTAGAAAAATATTGATTTTTATTCGTAAAATTAGATTTATTCTTATCTTATGTCTTTCAAATATATTGGATGAATTTAATTTTTTTATTAAATATATAATATATAAGTTTTATAATATGGTCAATACTATTCATTCTTGGCTAGTTTATAATGGTCATGCTAAAATAATAATATTTAATAGTATATCACAATTCATTTAAAATCAGTATTGCATGCAACACAAGCTATTGAAGAAATTGAATTTATTTAAGAAGATACATACCATAAAATATATGAGTGTTAAATTATAACCTCATTAAATAAATTTCATCCTCTCAATTTGAAATTTCACTTTGAAAAACAAAGGTTGATATTTGAAAATTCATTTATGGGAAACCCACATCATAAATAAGGTTAATAAAACACCCACTTAATAAGAGGGAGATTAAATTGTGAAGGTCACCACAAAATTAGTATTTTGAATAGGATAACATTACTTTAAAATGAAAACATGGACATGTAAGAGAAATCAAACTATCAAGTTCTGATAGATAATGATAGAAAAAATGGTTATTTGAAATTTAACCATCATAAAACCATAAATTTGTGATGGGTTAAAAGAACATTGATTTCTCAATAAGAGAAGTAAATGGATATTTTTTTTGTTCCAAAATATTTTTCCTTTAATTGAGGTATTCTTTTAGTATCCATAGAGGCACTTGATAAAATAAACTTACTTTATTTCTTTCCATGTCATAAGCATAATATGATGCTTTGATTTTGCTTCGATCTATCTCTACTTCGTTTCTTAAACTAAGAAATGGATATTCAAGATGGATTTTTAAGCCTGAAGAAATTTTATCAAAAGATGTACAAGTTATTCCTTTGGACTTTAAATATGTACCAAATAAAAATTTTTAGCACACGTTATCCAATATGAAAAATCACACTTTAACCTTAAACAATAATATCTAAAGTTTAACTTTATCCATTCCAACCTTAATATTCATAAATCTGTACAAGTTCAGAGTCGAAAAATTTATAAAGAAGGTCACTAAATTTCCACAAATAAACTTAACATCATATTTTCCCCAAAAAACCAAATATATATTATATTATCACATACCAAATATATTAATACATTGATCACCTTAAAACCTTAATGAAAACATGCATTCTTCTAATAATAAAATCTCGGGTATATTTCTTAAATCCAAACATGTAGTAAACCCTAAAAAAGATAACATAAACCACAAAATCACTAACCATATTAATGGTCACCAATAATGACCCATAAACATCACTTTATCATTATTATCTCAACATTGGGCTCATATTTGGTTTATATTCCACAAATCATGTATTTTCGAAAAGATCAACTTACAATAGAATCACTTCTCTTAGTTACTGATACTATTCATCACATGCTTCTAAATCCTTAATAAAGATGTACTTCATTACAATCCTTATATATCTCATGATTCTAGAGAATCAATGATAAAATAATTCTTGAATCCAAATACATAGGAAATTTAATCATTCTACTTTATTCTTATACAATTAACTACATTTTATCATCTTATTCCTTAATACCTCTTTCCTTTCATTTGTAATTTGTAGGATCATCATCATCCAAAGTATAAACATTACTTATATAAACTTCATAATTAACTTCAAAACCTTTCAAACTAGGACATCAATTTGTATAATTCCTATAAATTATATATTTAAAACATTAAAAAATTGATGATTCCTTAGGGAGACCATTATTCCAAAATTTTGTTTTTTCTTTAGAAATTACTTGATTTATATCCTTCTTTCCTACAACAAAAACATATTCTCATTCCTCTAAGACATTCAATTGTGTGTTTATTATCACATTCTCAACATATAGGAAACTAAATCTCATTTCCTCTATGGTCTTTACCACTTGAGTTCTCTACAAACTCTATCCTCTCTTATTTGGTGAGTTCAGGATTTGGTTAAGTTGCAAGTTGTTAATCATATATCTTGATAATTGATTAGGAATAATCACAATATACTTTACTCTAGTCATAATCCCATTTGGTTTCTCATCAATACATTGTATATCACATTCAAAGTTAACCCAATTCATTAGGGTTCCATCCATTGACTAAAACCAAAAAGAACCATGTCAGAAACACTAATCATAGTGGCAAATCACATAGTTATGATGAATCATTTATATGATGTCTAAATCATGACACCATCTCAATCTATGAATCCTTAGTTTTAAACTAGGATATATATGGTCATTAATAAATCTAAATTATGTTATCCTATACATAGAATCATCCTCAAATTAATTCATAGGGTTATGTTTCCTAATATATGTTTTCCTAAATCTAGTTCCCAAGGTTTCCACTAAACTTTCCCTGATACCAATTGTAACAACCTTGACCCCATTAGCCCAAAGTTAATGAATATTTTATTACAATGGAATAGATATAAGAGATCACATCACCAAATATTGACCAATTTAGTAGTCTTGAATAACTAGATACATAAATGGTTCCCTTATTACATTGGTAATTAAATATATAACATAAAAAAAGAAAATAAACTGCTTCCTTGAAACTTATTCAAAGATTTCATCTTCATAACCAAGATAAAGGAAAAAAATACAAGGGTGAGATCAAATTATCAGTAAATATTACATACAATAGAAACATGAATCAATAATAAGTGAAATATATTAAATAAGGCATAATAAATATAGAAAGGTAAATAACTAAGAAACACATTTTGATCAATAAACTAAGAATAAAAATGCATCCATAGATTTTTTCATAGTGAAAATATCATGGATAGTAATAAATTAATACTGAATGAAGGAAATGATTAATTATCAGATTTTATGTATCAAGAATATAATACCACTACTGTCAAGACCTTTCACAAGAAGGTTTAAAACTATAGGTAGAAACCCGTTTAATTTGACCAACTGTTTTGTATAATGAGAAATTTTAATGCATTGGGGGGATAAAAAATTATATTCCCCACCCATAAATGCAATTCCAAATCATTATTCATATATTTAAATGACCAATTTAATCCATGAATAAATATTTCTTATCAACAAATATCTGTATTGAGTAAAAGATACAGATTTAACATTATTTTCCCAATTAATCAAATAATATTCAAAGTAAACACAATATGTAAAAATGGTATACGATTTAGAAAATACTCATATCCATGATATAAATAATACAAATATTTAATAGATATATAATTTAAAATAAAAAATTATCTCAAAGTGGTAGTAGATACACCATATAAAAATGATTTGGTACACAATACCATGTAAGTCTCAATGAAATGGAAATTGAGATGAATTCCCTTACCATACACTTCCATTTAGTTTATTTTTTTAAACCACCATATCATGATTTAAATCATATTATTAATTTATAAAAAACCATATTTATATTTATGATATCATATAAGATCATCTTATCACCCATTTGTTAATAATATTTCACCATTTCCCTTTTTTTGGGTGTTAACTACTTCATTTCCCTATGCATGTTTTTTCACGTAAGTCCCGATTCTTGTGCATAAGATATAGTTACATAATTTAAATAATTATATTAAGGTCATAGATATAATATTTATTAATTATATATATTTTTATAATCATTATTTAATGGTGAATGTGTAAAATGAATCACATCGCATCGTGGAGACGGTAGGCCTTACGCACGCATGAGCGATGATATCCTTCCCTTAATGGTGAAAGGGTAAGGAAGTGGATAGTATATTAATTTTTTCAGAATAAATACCATGTCATAATTATCATATATATCAATTATTTTCACCATTATTCTCATCCAAGTAAAGTGGTGATGAAAAAAATTACACCATGATGTGGAGACGGTAAGTCGTACGTACACACACACGATGCTTTCATTCTTCATAGGATGGATAAAATATGGAATATAGTTATACCATAATAATAAAAACATATTAGAATATAGATAATATTTTAGTTATTATTTTATCATGGAATAAACACATGAAAAGGATGTAGAATAAGAAATGACCTTGAATGAGTTGATAAACACAATTACCTCTTCTTCATCCGATTTCCTTTAGACATATTCTTAAGGAATCTAAGGTCAGTTTTTAGAAGTAAAAAATCTTCAATAACTTAAATAAGTATTTTGGGAAGATAAATAGGCAGGGTTTGGTGATGATATATGTCTCAAAGTGATGAAATAAAGTGAAGTAAGGAGTGCCCTTTTATAATTGAGGTGAGAGGAACCATTTAAAATCCTCAAAATATTAAATTATATAAATTCATTTTCTATCCAAATACAAATAAATGGCCATTTATTTGAATAATAGAAGATTTAATGTTTTAATATAATCATATAATAATATTTTGACATGTTTTTGTTTTATTTAAAACCTTATCATTTTGATTGAACTTAAATAGCCTATTTTAATTTTAATTACGTAACAATTTATTTAATATTAAAAGGTGGTAATTTTTACTTATAAAATGTCAATTGGACCATAAATGATTAATTTATGACATTTTAGACTAAATAATAAATAATTTTTAATTTTAAATAATTTTTATTATTTTTAAATAATTTAATAAAATATTATTTGATAAAATATCATTAGTGTCAATTTTGACACTATTCATTACTTTGGCATTAATAAAAAATAAGAAAACAACATAACATTGTAAAAAAATATTTAATACACCCCTAATATGTCATAATAATCCATAAAATTATTTTATAACCTTAATTAATTAAAATTATATTTATTTTAATATTTTTAATATCATTTATTTGATTGTTTCATTAATAAAATAATTACTGCATCATCGTTGTATAATTATTTATGGTAATTATTTATTAACTAAAAATTAAAAAAATACCATGATGTAGATAAATATTTTATAGTTCAAAATAATATCTATATTCTAATGTATATTCTAAATAATACCATATTAAAAATAATATTGTTGTTAAAATATGAATGTGATGTCATTATCCTTTCTTTAAATAAAATATTATAAATATCATAACCTCATCCAAATGGTCCCTAAAAATCATAAACAAATCTATATCATTAGAATAAGATTATTAAGTTAAAAATATACACTTATATTCATTCATAACCTTCCTTTGTCCCTATGTGGACAGATAAGAGATGTTTAAGAAAAAGAAAGTGACATTTTTTGATTTTATTTAATTTAAATAATATCAAAGTCATTTTCATAGAAAAGTATCCATTAAATAACACAAATTAGAAACTTAGGTGTTAAGTTTTGAATATAAATCATCCAGTAATATTTGTAAAAGTTTTAGGGTAATTTTCTAATCCTTATCATATTATTTTTACCTTAAATTACCTAATTTATCCCTTATCGTGGTAAAAAAATTACCATGGTTACTATTAAAATTGGTCAAAATTAAAAGGGAACTATTTAATAAAATTGGTCCTTATGAATACAAATATTACATCCATTTTTAAATATTGAAAACAAATAAATTTCATAATTTAATTTAAAATTAATATCGTAAAACGCAATGAAAAAACAGTTTTGTTGAAAAATGTATTTTTAAGCCCAAAAATGTACTTATCCCAAAATAAGATATAACGATGATTAAAATTAAATGAATTAGATTATTTATAAATAATTAATTCTTAATTTATATTAAGATAAAATTCAAATCATAAAGAGTCTTTAATATAGTGAAATTGACATTTTTATAAAAATCAGTATTTTTCACAATTAACTAGAAAATAATTATTTTATGAAAAATACCAAAAATAAACCCTAAGATAATTTTTACATTCTGATTTTAAAAATAAAATTTATTTTTTTAAATACAATTTATAAATGTTTCAAAATTTCTATTTAAAATAAGTGCGCTCTTAAAAGGCGGCAAAACTGCATTTATAAAAATATAGTTTTTTATGCGTTAAACTGGATCTATTATTATCTTACGTATTTCAAATATATTGGATGAATGTAAAAAAATTGATTTAATATATAATATATGGATTTAATAATGCTGTTAATACTATTCATTCCCATCTAGTTTATAACAGTTGTGTTAAAATAATAATATTTAATAGTATATCGCGGTTCGTTTAAAATCATTGTTGTGTGCAACATAATCTATTAAAGAAATTGAATTTCTTTAAGAATAAACATAACCTAAAACTTGGGGAGTTACAGTTAGTGGTATTTTAAACCACCAAAAATTAGTTAAAACCATCATTGTTATTACATGTGGTGGTTAAAACTGCCATTATGTACCAAAAAACTAGAGTTAATTGATCTGGTATTTAAAAAAATGCTGCAAAAACAATTATTTGTGGTTATAACCACCACTAAATATGAAATAATAATAATATATTTTACATTTATTGAGGCTAATTTTAACCACCACAAAATAAATGTTTTTATTGATTGTTTAAACTATAGCTAAATAACAGTTTTTGAAGTGGTTTTTATAAACCGTTTCCAATAAAAATAAACAATTATGTTTAAATTTATAAAAAAACTAAACAAGGAAGTTTAAAAAGCTACCAAAAATCAGTTAGCAACGGTTTAATACACTATGAATACCAAAAAAACCACTAATATTTTCTAGAATCCCTGTAGTGCATAAAATTATAGGGAAACACTATAATCTTGAACTGTGGAGGATCATACTCTAAAAAGGATCATAAATATATAAGATAAATTTATTTGATGATGAAAATAATAATAAATGGAATATAAAAGCTATATGAACTAATATAATTATTTGAATTAATTTATATGTTAGAATGAAGTCTATATATAAGGTGTAATGTGAATGTTGAAAGGGTAAATATGACCATTAGAGTAGCGACCCTCAATTTTTTATAAATATATATCACATATTAATAGATGAATATTCATTACATAACATAAAGATCCATGACATAATTTTATGGGTATATTACCTTTAGAAACTTGGATATATAAACAACCGGTTTATAAGTAAACCACATCATTTCCCACTAAGTTTTTCATAACTATCACCCTTCTTAGACATGTCATACATAATACATTTTTTCATAACCTAAGTAATAGAAACATAATAAAGGGTGAGATCAGATGCTCAGTAAGGGTAAACAATCAAGATATCAATCGATGATCATATGAAAGCATAATATAATCACAAGGGAATGAGATCATGAAAATAAATTACAAATTTCATACCCAATATATCATGGTATAAAACATGATCATTTCAAAATACATGAATCATAAGAGTGATAAATCATCATAAATAAATCATGAACCATAAGTTCATGTCATATAAGTGTGGTACAATCATAAGCATAAAAACCATTTCATATGTCAAGGTTAACTAATGAGACCATCAAATCATAATAGACTAGGCATCAACACCTGTTTCCCATAGTGGACCAGGAACATTGACTTGTTTCCCATAACTAATCAAGAACATCAACTTGTTTCCCATAGAGAATCAATCACATATACTTGTTTCCCATAGAATATTAAGAACATCAACTTATTTCCCATAGAGGATCAAGCACATTGAATTGTTTCCCATAATTATCTCATGAGATACAGAACTTTACCCAATACATTAGAGGGATATATAATTCTGGTCCCATCGGTCACATAATGAAAACCATACATATGTGTTCCATAAGATCATTAAACATTCGCCATATAATCATATCATAACCCATGAAAATAAAATGGGTTTCATAAACATTTCATCAAATCAATCATAGCATAATCCATGGAAAATAAATGGGTTTCATAAACATCTCATAATCATAATCATAAACCATATAGGGAAAGAATAAGGATAGTATCATTGGATCATATCCCTAGTAAAATATAAGAAACATTAATTTTTTTTATCATTGATGAATAGAAATACCATAACAAATAATTAAAAACATTCCTAAGGAAAATAACCTTTCCAATTTGAAAATCACTTTTTAAATATAAAAATTTCCCAATTATTAAATAAAAAATTTCAATTTAAAATAACCTTGGAATATTATAAAGGATGCTTTATACCATAGAGTGTTCTTGATAGTAGGAAATAACGTTCATTCCATACATGTTAAAACAAATATTCCTTTCACATTTTCAATAAAAAGTCAAAAGAACCTTATTCAGAAAACAATAAGAAGATTCCTTTTACAACATTTTTTTAAAAGAAAAAATTTGGTAAAAAATAATTTAAAAAATAATAAGAGAATAGTAAAAAAATTCTTTAAAACATTTAGAAAATATAGACATGGAAGAGAAATTATTTTTGATTGAAGAGAGAAATAAAGTTGATTTTCCTTAAAAACATTATTTTAGTCTCTTTAGTTATTAAAGAGAGGAAAATTAAATGAAAACATGTATTATCTAGAAATAACCAGATGATAAGAAAATTAATGAGTTTCATGAGGGGTAGATCATAATATTTTATCATCTAAAGCATAATCATAAAAAATCTTGATAAATAATGATATTGTAACATAAAACCCTTACCACTTTGGTAACTTTTGAATCATAATCCCCATGAAAGAAATAACCTTAGATGTATATGGATATCCCATAATATTCATATGAAGAATCATTAAAGAAATTAATGGGTAGTCTATAAAGAAAACATAAATAAAAAAGTGGTGAATATGGATTGTGTTTCACAAAAATAAAAGTGAGACAAAAATCCCTTACATAAGTCTCGACTTTCTTCATACGTATTTGAATCTCCTCTTCTTTAGAGAACCTCTTTAGATTTACACCTAAAGCATTATTATAAGGGTTTCTTAATAAAAATAAGGCCTATAGGATGTGTTAAGGGAATTGAGGAATGTATTTGGGTAGGGACTGACCAAACCAAAATTCTTTGAAAGTGTGAATATGAGATGATAGGGGGTGTCCTTTTATAAGTGGGGGAGATGTTACTCTTGAAATCTTTGAAAATAATAAGATATATCCCCATTTTACACACACAAAAATTATCCAAAATCAATCATTATCAAACCTTATATGTGATAAGGTTTAAATATGTCCATCCTATAGGAATTGGACAAGTTTTTAGATTATTTTAACTCTTATATTTTTATTTTAACACCCAATAAACCTGTTTTAACCATAGCCACGATAATTAATTTTTACTATTTTTACTATTCATTAGGACCAAAAATTAAATTTTAATTATTATATAATTTTATTTATTATAATTCTGAATATGGAATCAATTTTACCAAATTAAATCCATATAAGTGGAAAATTTTAATTTAAAATTAAACCCGTAGATGTGATAGAAAAGTGGCTTTCTAAAGAAAAGGTTTTCATAAGTAAAAAAAGTTTTTTTATCAAAATTGAACATAAAATTGATTTCAATGAAATAAATTATATTAATAACAATATAATTGAATTAATTTTACTAACCATCTTAAAATAAAATTTAACTTGTAAATTATTTAAATGAAAAGGCAGTTTTTAATAAAAATCAGTATTTTCACTATTCATTGAAAAATTAATCTTTCCAGAAAATTATCAAGAATTTACTCTAAGATAATTTTTAAATTATTATTGAAAAAATGAAGTTAATTTTTTCAAATACATTTTATAAAAGTAAAAAAAACTAGTTTTATTATTTTTTTACAAAAAACATTGAAAATCAATTTTTGAGAAAAATGTATTTTCTAAGCATATAAAGACTATAAGGGTTCCATTAAGACCAATGGATCATGTAATTGTATCTTAATCCTTCAGGACTTGTAAGGGTTCCACCTCATCCCTTGAAATGTGTATTATCAAAAATAATAAAAAAAGAAGGCCTTCGGGCCATTCAGGCAAGCATATAAAGACTTCAACAAAAATTAAGTAATTATTTATCAATATATTTTATTTATCTAAAACCATCATATTTAACTTTAAATATTTTTATACAATTCATAATTCCAATTGTAATGGCCAGGTTATAACAACCATTTTTAAATAATAATATTTTTAATAGTATATTGCATTTTTCACAACTCAGTGTTGCATGTAACACAGGCTATCAAATAAATTAAATTTATTTGAAACAAACATTTCATAAAATATCAAGGTGTTACAATTGGAATCTGACCATTGGGAATTAGAGTGTTATAATAGAAACTTTACAATATGACCATTATAATAGTAATGTAACTATCATGCATAAAAGTTTCTAATAAAATATATAAAATCATTTGGTAATAATATAATTATTAATTATTAATAATGTATATTCAATAATGAATAACAACGTAAATACATACATATGACATAGAGAGGAGATTTTAAATTTGTGGTGAAAAAGTGCATGATTTTAAAATACACCAAGATATTTTTTAATAATTAAATTTCTTATATATATAAAATTATTTTCATAAAATGGACTTTGAATTTGGAATCAACACGTCGACATTAACTAATAATGTTTTTTTCATGATTTTTTTGAGATATTCAAATTTTTGGGTAAATTATAAAAATACATCATGTGTACACGGTATGAATTATGAATTCATTATTATGTAAAAATAATGTAATAAAAAATATAAAGTCTTAATTAACCAAAAACAGGTTTATTCATTAAAATAATGTATTTTAAAATAATAAAATAATTTTAAAAACCTATAAATATCTTTCCAAATATTAACATATATTTTAAGATTTTAAAAATTATCCTTTATGAATAAAAGTATTTCCCATTTCTAAAATAATATAATTTAAAGGTTTTTGGTTATTAAACTTATATATTTAAAATATAAAGTTTAAAATATAAAATACCATGGTTTAAAACTTTGGGGAAGCCAATGAGTTTCAATTTTACACAACCTAAATTATATGGCCTATGTTTAAATATTTTTAAAAAAATTCTCTCTAATTTTATATAAATACTCACCCTTCCTCACATTTTTCTCCACTATAAAACCATTGAGTATGGGTTTTCTCTATTTTTCCCTCTTAATAAGCTTTGGAAAGAGACTTTAGTGGATGGGGGTTTCAAACTATGTCTCTATTTCTCTATCAAAAGTTGGTCCTAAGTTTTTTTCTTAAGAGACTTAGTGAGGTAAAAGGATTTCCAAATAAATATCCACATTTCTCTATCAAGATAATAAAATCTTAAGGATCAAAGGAGATCATTCTAAATATTTGGTAAGGGGAACAAGAATATAAGGGTTTTCATACCTTTTTCTTCATTTCTCTGTCGAAATTCCTTTGAATTCCTTTATATTTCCACATGTAATTATGTTGTATTCTATTATTAAAAATCTATGATTGTATTATGAATATAAAATTATAATTTTATTTTATTATACCACCATCGTTATTTATTATATTATTTTCATATCATAAACTTCATTTTTCTATTTGGAGATTTTTTTATCATCTCTTTGGAATCTAACCATTGAATTTATTGATTAACCCATATTAATGCCCTTATATGATGAAATTATCCAATTTTACTATTCCATCATTAAGAATACTTTCATTTAAAATGTTAATATCCTATAAATCCTACTATATTTATGGATATTCACCTAGATAACCATACAATTCAATTTACTAGGGAAACTTTAACAATATTTATATCCATTACTTCTATACAAACAAATATTAATTACTAATACATGTGAATTATAAGTGGTTCTTTTTGGAATATCATGATATGAATTATTATACAAACACATTCATATGATAGATGTATTGGACTTATTATGTGACAAGTGGGGCCTAAAATTATATATCCCCTTGATGAATCTGTCACACCTAGGTATGTGTAACACATTATTGATCCCTTAAGTTTTTTTTCTCTTTTTTAATTTTATGTTAGTTTTCAAATTTGAGAGATTTTTTGGGTAGCTAGTGGAAGAAGAGGGCCACCAGCTAGCTAGTGTTGGTTTGAAGAACACCTAAAAGTCTATAGTTTCCACCAGCCAGTCAGTGGGATAACTATAGGTGCAGGAATTCTGCTTGTACCCATCAGATATTTAGTGAGGCCCAAAGGATAGCCAGTAGCACCGTTGGGCATCTAGTTTAGTAAGGGTGAAAAATTTAAATCTCACCCAAATTAATGTTTTAATATCCCCTAATACTCTCCCTCAACCCAAATATGAATCTCTTTGAACTAGAGGATCCTTGGTGATGATTTGGACTCCCCTCCTCCTTTATTTGGTGACCCTTCATGCCAATTAAAGGCTTGGATCTCCATTATTAATAATCCAGTAAGAGGAATACTTATAATAGAGTTTATCCTATATTTTTATATGCTTTTGATTTAAATTGATACTATATCACTGGATCTAGCACGATCATGGAGAATTGACCTTGGTTTCTTTAGATATAGGTTTTATAGGTTCCAATATCATCCTTTCCCATGTCCGATATCAAAGGCAATGTTGTTTCCATCAATTTTTAGGTGTGTGACTTTATCCTATGATCAAAACCTTGGTATTCCTTATTTTCTTTGATTTTTTCCTTTGTTTTTAATTATGAAATTTATTATTGAAATTGTATTTGATATTTTGGTGCTATAAAAGGGGGTTTCAAATGGATTTTCTTTGTAAATCAGATTTTATTCACTTTATGTGTATGATAAAACACCTCAATTATGGTTTTGAAATGGACATAGTTTTTAAATAATGGGTGTGACTTGATATCACTATATAAAATGATTTATAGAAATGTGGGCTTGTATTTGAAATGTATTATTCCTTGGAAAATGGTTATGAAACATGGTTTTGTCTTTTACCTTAGAAAATGTTTATGGAACAATGTTTTGTATTGATTAAACATAATGATGACGTAATAACACACTTAGAAGACCTTGAGGTATGAGGAAACGCTAATAAAAGACTATCCCTAGTAGAGTTATCTATTACTAGGGTAGATGGCATTGATATCATGGAAACTTGGGGGAAGCCTTTCCGAGGGACCAAGGTTCCCAGACTATAGGAGTTGCATATTTCATCTAGTGTAGAGTATTAGTGGTTTGGTTGTATATTCCCTCGTGTCATGTATTTCCCACTTGGTTGCTTTGAGATCTCATCATAGGTATGATCTTTCAATATAATTACTTTCCCAACTGTTCATGTTTTATGAAGTGATGATTTTTATTTATCTATTTATTCCATTGAAAATATAATATGCCATATTTATATATTTTATTTATAATGAAATTATTTTTAAATACATGGCATAATTTTGAAAATAAATCAAAATGATGATTTATAAATGGAAAATGATTTCTTATGAAATGTTTTATAAATCGGTTTTAAACTTATACTAATGGATGCATGTGGTTATAAATTGTATAGATTATTTGGTGGAATCGTATTGGGAATTTTTTATCATAGTGAAAGCATGTCCTATTGTTGCCTATCGACCATTTAATGTTTCGATGCTTTGTTAATGTGTGTAGAAGCACTCGGGTCGAATCCTCAGTGATGATACTTTTTAATAGTCAATTGTTTTTAGTTGATTGTATTTTGATTAGGGGTGTTTGTTTTCAGAGTTTAATTGAAATGATTGATTTATTAATATTAATTTAAAAATTTGATAAATATTGGGGGTGAGTTCATCATTAGGTAGTTAATCTTGTGATATCCTTGAGCCTTTCTTTATATTTCATTAAATTAACACCCATGTCACAAGTAGACGTTGGTTGGAATTACTAAGTGTTAAGGATTTAATACAAGCCTTAAATTAACTAGGATTATAATCTAAATAAGTACTTGATTGTGGTAGTGTATTTATGGTTCCAATAATCCATGGAATCCATACATTAAAAAAACATGTCATTAATCCATGACATGTTAAGTCCAACATACACAATGTTAAATTAAAGAATACTCATCGAGAAAATACTCTCAATCACTTAACAAATATAAATTTTAACTCACCCCAATGGTATATTTACTCATCCATTAATATAGTTATTAATATGGTAATATGTGTTTATAGTGATTAATTATAAATAGAATGAAAAGAACGGGATAAGAAAATATTTGTTCGTCGAACACACACACACAATCAATGATGAGAATTAAAAATGGAATTTTGATTGAATGAGGAAGAAAAATAAGGGAAGGGTCTTGAACATGCTTTAAAATATTTTAAGAGTATTAATATTTAAGAACAAATATTGGATTATTAAAATAGAATATGAAGAAGAAACTTGCATTAAAATTCAAGTGAAATTGAAAACAGTTTACACAAATACAATTGAAAAAAAAGAAAAGAAGAATGAAAATAAAAGTGGAGGAGAGGTATCTCTTGTTGAAACAAGATCAAGGAAAGTCCTCCCAGGACCTTGTAAATGATCTAGTCATGCCATACCTCCTCGTTAAGTGCTAAAATGCCAACCAAATGTAAGGAGAAGAGGGGGATTCATTTTTAGCCCAATGTTGTGGGCTGTTTTCATTCCAAAATTTCCATTCCACTTGCATCACCAATTCAATATTCCATACAGAAAAATATGAAGAAATATTCTTCTTCAAAGTTGTAGATATTAAAGTTTTAAGTCGATTCCCAATATTTGGTGGCATTGGGACTTATGGAGCCAAAGTTATGGCGATTTTAATAAACAATGTTAAACTATCAATTTCTATCCATGCTTTTTTGATGTCCGAAATGTGAATGTGTTTTTGAATAGGAATATGACCTCAAATACGAAATATTTCTTCAACAAAGTCGGACACCTATAGCTCCTCTTTCACACTGAAAAACATTAACTTTATTTGATGACTATATCATGAGTAATGTCATTAATAGTG
Source organism: Viscum album (assembly GCA_963277665.1). NCBI lineage: Eukaryota > Viridiplantae > Streptophyta > Magnoliopsida > Santalales > Viscaceae > Viscum > Viscum album. The sequence goes on along the minus strand of OY728158.1, from coordinate 1,261,874,210 downwards.
TCCAAAGTTTAATTCCTGGGCAGAATGGTGGGATGGACTTCAAAGAATCATTTGGGTCACTTGTTGTTGTAGTTGGAAATTAAAATTTTCATCCATAATTTCTTTGGATAATAAAGAATATATGGTGGAGTTTCATAAAATTTGGGCTTCAGATTTTAGCCCAGTATCTCAATCATCATGGATGGTCCAGTTTCTTCACAGATTCTTTGGGTCTTCTTGTGTGGACAATATGACCCTTAAAATGGAAGAATTGGCCCAAGATCCCTTCTAATTAAATGTTTTATATTGAAAGAGGAATCATAAAAAATAAGAACCATGAAATTTAGATAATTAGGGTGATATTTATTAATAAAATAATAAACCAACATCAATTGGATTAATTCAAATAATTCTCAAAAACTACATTTAGTATTTAAACATTAATATTTCACACAAATTATGCACATTTCATATAAAATAAGTAAAGGGAGTATATAAAAAGTTGTGAAAATATTAATAAAATCAAATCCCCCACACATAGTATTGTGAATGTCCTCATGTGAAACAAATATAAATACATGACAAAATCATTTTTACTCACCAATAAATATTAAATTTTTTCCCCAATCAGGGGAGGTTTAGACAATTTCCCTCATCCTTATTGAATTCCAACACAAGTTGTTATAGAAACAATGTTCCAAAAACAATTAATTTTTTCATGTTCAAATTTAGAAATGGAAAATGGTGGCATATAAAACTTACTCCTCTCAAAATGATAAAATTAATTTATGGAGCTTCACTCATTCACCAACCAAAAGTGAAAATCTTAGAGTTTATAAGAGGTCTCAGATTCCACTCTCTATCCTAAAGTGCTAAAAAATAAAGAGGTATTTTTAGGGGTTTTTCTGTGGCTATGATATGGTATGAAGATGATATCCAAAAGATAGTAAAAGGGGGTAAAACATCAACATAGAAAAAGAAATGCACATTTTTTTTGAAATGAGACATTAAAGGAAATGGAAACACATATTTATGAGGGAATGGAAATTTGAAATAAGACACAAAAGAGGAAGGAAATTTTAAGTGTATGAGAATATGAAATATTCACAAACCACAATACTTCTTCCAATGACATAAGTGTTCATTTGTTTTCGAAAGTTGAACTTGAAATAAATCTCACACTCATCTCCCAACCCATGTTTGATCTCCTCACCATAATAATTGTAATAATTATAACAAGATCAAAGGTTGATAAAGAGTGATTTTTGACCCACTCAAGACACAACCCATTATTATTTTCATTTATTTTTATTTTTTTTGATTTTTTGAACACTTTTTAATATCATTTATACAAGATAAACATATATTCATTCTGAAACCCCACTAAAGGACAAACTATCCCCCACACTTAAATTTATGCTTTCCCCCAAGCATATGATAACATAGTTAAAATAAACAAAAGGGTACCCAAAATTAAATCCATTCCCCCCACACATAAATTTTAAAAAATTATACAATGAAAATCCATGTTGATATTGGGTGGGATAAGGTATTCATCTTGTAATGTGGCTATCAAATAAAAGGTTTTCATAGGCTCTAAGGGGCATTAAAAAGGAGTATTAATGTATGGTTAATGGGCGGATATTTGGATATTATAATTCTCAGGTGGTTTGGAAAATGACTCTATTATATTAATGCACACTAAAGTAGGAAATTCAGCTCGAAGGTCCACAAACTCAATATTCACAAATTAGGGTGAAAACACACATTTTGAAAAGATGGCCATAGGTTACCTTGTCATGAAAGAAAATGTTGTTCCTCATGGGTGGGGAAAATCATTTTCCAAATCAAAAAATTGAGCATTAATTTTTTTTGGTTTTGACACAATATTCTTTATCCAAATTTATGAAGAAACCTTAAATTTTTTTAGATGAAACCATGTCTTTTGACTCCCCAAAATAGTTGGAAAAAATTTGAAAACTGGAAGGTGAGTAAGTATGCCTCTTGATTTTTCATATTTTTTTAAATTATTTTTTTATATTATTTAGTTTTTTTAGATTTTTTTAGTTTTTTATAAAGACACACCCACACAAAAGAGAAAGAGTAAATAAAAAATTGTGATGAGGAAAGTGATAAAAAACAAAATGAGAATGAGAGAGGAAGAAGAGAGAGAGATAGAGATAGAGAGAGAGATAGAAGAGGAGTTAAGGGGAAAGAGGTTCCCCTGGTTTGGATTTGGTGGGTTTCCATCTCCATACAGTGGTGGGTCAACTACAGAAGTTGGGGATCTTATGGAATTCAATGTGGTTCCATGATTGTGCATCCTCTCATGGTGATTCTTTAACCGATGCCCATTAACTATGAATTTCCTTTTTGAAGAGGGGGCTTGGACTTACACTACACCAAATGGGTAAACATTAGTAATAACAAAAGGACCTTCCCAATGATAATTAAGCTTACTTGGGTGAATCTGAAATCAAGAATTGAATAACATTACCTTTTCACCTTCATGAAATACCTTTCATAGGATGTGTTTGTCATGGATCACCTTAGCCTTTTCTTTTTACAGATTGGAACTCTCATAACAATCAAGTTGAAGCTCCTCCAATTCAACCAATTGCAACAATCTTTCTTCACCAGATTTTTCAAAATCAAAATTACAAGTTTTCACAGCCCAAAATGACTTATGTTGGATTTTAACTGGAAAATGACATGCTTTACCAAAAACTAGCCTAAAAGGAGATATCCCAATGGGTGTTTTATAGGTAGTTCGATAAGCCCCAAGAGATTCAACAAGTCTTTTAGGCCAGTATTTTTTGGTGGGGTTTACAATTCTCTCAAGCACTCTTTTTCACTTATCTATTAGAAAGTTCATCCACTCCATTTGTTTGGGGGTGATATGTAGTTGAATTTTTATGTACAACACCATTCTTTTTCAAAAGAGATTCCATTGTTTTATTATAAAAATGGGTTCCTAAGTCACTTATCAAGGCTGTGGCATGCCAAATTGGTTGAAGATGTGTGTCTTTAGGAACTCACTAACATTATGTGAATCATCCTTTCTAGTGGGTTTGGCCTTGACCCACCTAGAAAGATAATCAACCGTAAGAAGAATGTATGAGAATCTGTTGGAAGGGTGGAATGGTCCCATGAAATCAATTCCCCAAACATCGAAGATCTCATAAAAAATTAAAGGATTTTGGGGAATTTCATTTCTCTTTGAAATTGTGCCAATATTTTGGCAAGTGGGACATGATTTACAGAACTCATGTGATTCCTTGAAGAGTGAAGGACAAGAGAATCCAGAGTCTAGGACCTTTCAGGAGGTCTTTTGTGGTCCAAAGTGTCCACCACCAGGCATTGAGTGACATAATTCTAAGATGGAAGAATGTTCATTTTCATCAACACATATCCCAATTACCATGTCTTCCCCAGTTTTCCAAAGCTTATTTTCTTCCCAAAAATAGTATTTTGAATCACTTTTCAACTACGATTTATATTCTTTTGAAAATTTTTCAGGAAAACACTAGAAACCAATTAATTTACAATTGGGGCATACCATGGTATTTTTGGAGTGAGAGATGAAAGGTGCTCAGTGGGGAATTTAGGATTAATGATTTCTGAATGAGAAGAATTAGAAATTCTACTCAAGTAATCATCCATAGGGTTTTATTTTCCTGGTCTTTCTTTGATTTCAAGGTCAAACTCTTGGAGCATTAGGATCCATCTTATTAGCCTCAATTTGGAATCACTTTTCTTGAGTAATAACTTTATAGAAGAATGGCCTGTGAAGATGATGATTTTGGAACCTAAGAGATATGGCCAGAATTTATCTAAGGCGAAAACCACTACTAAAAGTTCTTTTTCAGTGACAGTGTAGTGAGATTAAGTTTCATACAATGTTTTTGAGACATAATAGATGACACATGGAATCTTTTCTCTTCTTTTACCAAGAATAGCCCCAACGACTCTATCAGAAGCATCACACATCAACTTAAGGACCAATCTGGGGTTGGATTATTAGGGAAAATGTAAGAGAATTTTTGAGTTCAACGAAGGTTCTCTTGCAAGCCTCATCAAAATGGAATGTGACATCATTTTGGAGTATTTGAGTTAGTGGGAGGGAAATCCTACTAAAGTTATGGATGAATCACCGATAGAAACCAGCAAGATTGAGGAATGAATGGATGTCTCGAACATAAGTGGGTTCAGGAAGTGATTGGATCACTTCAATTTTTGTAGGATTGAATTCGATACCCTATTTTGAAACTATGTGCCCTAGAACAATCCCATTTGCAACCATGAAGTAATTTTTTTTAAAATTTAATACAAGGTTAAACTTGACACAATTTTGAAGGACCAGAGAGAGTGAATTCAAGCAAGATTTAAATGAATCACCATAAATGGTAAAGTCATCCATGAATACTTCCATTCAGTGTTCAATGAATCTAGGAAAGATACTCATCATACACCTCTGGAATGTTGCAGGAGTATTACAAAGGGCAAAAGGAATTCTTCTATATGCATATGTTCCAAAGGGGCATATTAAAGTAGTCTTTTCTTGGTCCTGAGGTGCGATTGGGATTTAGAAGTAGCTAGTGTATCTATCATGAAATAAATAGTGTGACTTTCCAGCTAATCATTCTAGAATTTGATCAAGGAATTGAAGAGGGTAGTGTTCTTTTCTTGTTTCAACATTCAATTTCCTATAGTCGATGCACACACGCCACTTGTTCTTCACTCGAGTTGTGACTACCTCCACATGTTAATTTGTGACAATAGTTATCCCACACTTCTTAGGTACAACATGAATTGGACTAACCCATTCACTATCAGAAATTGGGTAGATAATACCATCTTGAAGAAGCTTGGTGATCTATTCCCTAAATACCTCAAGGATGAGTGGATTGAGTCTTCTTTGTGGTTGTCTAATTGGTTTGGATGATTCCTCAAGATGGATGTGATGCATGTAAAGAGAAGGGTTTATTCCTGGTATGTTATCTAGGGTCGAACCCAAGGCATTTTTTTCCTCTAACACCTGAACAAGTTTGGACTCCTCAGTTTTAGTAAGTAAAGCAGAGATAATGACTGGATATGAGTGATCATGGAAAAAGAATGCATATTTCAGGGGTTCAGGAAGAGGTTTCATATCAGTATCATATTTTATTTTTGGGTTAGATAACTCAAGAATGGAGGAAGGGACTTCAGTTGATTCAGATTCATTTTCCTTAATACTGTCCAAGGTGGAGCAGTAGAGATCATAGTTGATGTGGGATTCAAGAGAGTTTTCAAGTTCCTCTAGATTGATGGAGTCTATGAATGAAAGGTCCACATAAACTTCACCATTTACAACTTGGTTAATCATGGGGTAGATTTCACAATATCCTATCTCATTAGAACATGATGAACATGATGGAATGGGGTTTAATTGACTCTCAGAAGTGTCCTTAGAAGCATGGATTGAGTAGCAATGCAAAGCGGGCCCGTGGCCCATGAGCTTTGCGGGTATGGGGAGGATGTGGGGCTGGGAGGGCCTAAAAATTTTGACCGTTTAGAGTGCGGTTCAATGTAGGTTAGGCCCGTGCGGGTGTGGGCTAATGCAGGTTGAGCCCACAAGGGTGCGGGCTTGCCCGCGGGCCTGATTTAAAAATATATATTATTTTTATAATATATGTTTCTTTTATCATTTTAGTTTTTTAATAAAAAAATCATGGTTAAACGGTGACATATGATTTCTCATCGTAATGGTCATATTAATTCACCATTTATTCACATGTGAATTTAAAATAAGCCTATATTTATTGTTTTAATATGATATTATATTATTTATATAGTAATTATTAACCATATTCACATGGTGTGTCAACCCATCTCTCGAAAAATGGAACTCATCGCCCTGGCGCATGGTTTAAATTCTATAAGAGTTATTATAATCATAATATTTTTAGGTCGACTTAATTTTGTTATTATTTAATTTTATTTTTCTATTAAGAGAATAAGATAGAACCTCTTGAAAAAACTATTAATAGATTCCTCTGAAACTGATCGTTACCTGGAGAGACTTCATTCATTCACAAGTTCAGTTATTCACATCACCACACAACCAACATTATCATTCATTTCCCATCACTAATCACTCACCTACTTTCTATCACAACAGTTCTCCACCACATCGGCATCACTGCAAGCCACCATTAACCCACAAAAAATGTTACATCACATCCTTTAAAACTCTAGTTATTTTTAATTAATACTTCTCCCAAAAATACCTTTAAGAATGATAAAAAATATAGTATTTAAATGATTATAAATAGTATTTTTTTAAATGTGGGTAAGTCCACGGGCAACCCGCTGGTTTATGCGGGGTGCGGTGGGCTTGAAATTTTTTGTTCGCATCATATGCGGGATTTTGCGGACAAACCCTCGCAGGCTCAAAACCGTGCAGGCTTGGCCCGTCCTGCCCTGGTTTGCCCGTTTCGCATTACTAGGATTGATAATACAAAGTTATCCTCATATGGGTATCACATGGTTTGGAAAATGTTGAACTTGACTAATTGGTCACCAAATTTCATGGATAAGATGCCTGAATGGACATCAATCTTGGTTCTAGCAGTCATGAGGAATGGTCTTCCAAGAATTAGTGGAGATTGAGAAGATGTCATCTCACCTTCCATGTCAAGGACATAGAAATCAGTTAGGAAGATAAGATCATTAACCCAGACAAGGACATCCTCAATTATTCCCTCAGGACTGGCTATGCTTTGATTGAATAGCTGAATGACAACACCCATTGGGTGCAAGGGACCAAGACCAAGGTTGGAAAAGATGGATTTAGGCATGACATTTATTGAGGCCCTTAAGTCTACAAGTGCATCATAAAAGTTTAAACTTCCTATTTTTCATGGAACTATAAAGGTCCCAAGATCTTTACACTTAATGGAAATAGACTATTGGGTGGAAAAATTTTCAAAGGTCCTAAGTTGCCTCTTATGAGTGCACAATTCCTTAAAAAACTTGGCATACTTAGGTATTTGTTTAATGGAATCTAAGAGGTCAATATTCACTTCAACACATCTAAACATGTCGAACATTTTAGGATCAGGTTCAAAGGACTTCCTTGGCTTAGAAACAACTTGATGAAAATGAATTGTATTCCTAAGTGGAATGGAAGGAGGTGAGGGAATGGATTCAGATTCATTTTCATGTTTCTTTTTCTTTTCATTTTCTAGGTTAACATTCAAAGGGGGTTGGAGAACTCAACATGAGACATAGTAATTTTCTTTCTCGATCTAAGTGAAATTTCACTTACATTACCCTTAGGGTTGGGTAATGGTTGAGCTAGAGTTGGGAAGAATTGGATATTTTCTGTTGACTAAGGTGGGATGAAATTTGACTAATTTGTGTTTCAATGTTTTTGAGGCTAGAATGGGTAAAGGAGGAAAGATCTTCCACTGCACTTTCCCACAGTTACTTGGAAGAAGAGGCTTGTCCCGGATTGGGATTTCCCTAATTTTGGTTCTTGGGAAAGAGATTGTATTGTTTTGAGAATTGGGAAGGATCACTAGGATAGTGTAATCCTGGAGGGGAAGGAGGAGGATTTCTCCTTTTTTTTTGAGGAACAAAAGGATATGGTTGTCAGAAGTTACCGACACCTTGACCATATTGAAACTAATTTGGGTTTTGAGGAGGGAATCAATGGGGATGAGAGATGGGATTACCATACCTCAACCCTTGATTATAGGAAGAAGAGAAGGGCTCAAAGTGAGGTTGGTTTAAGTTTCTAACAAACTGACTTGATAGTTGAGGGTTGGTGTTCTGCTAAGCATAGGTTACATTGAGCTCCATTGGTCCAGATGAATCAGATAGATCATCTTGAAGTGGTGGGAAGGTGTCTGTTGGATAAGCCAGAGAGTTGTAGATTTCATAGTTTTTGACAGGTCCAGGAAACATTGATTGTGTAGAAGATGAGGTTGGGGATTTGGAAGACTCAACTAGTTGTCGCACAAGACCTGTAAGTTCACTCATCCACTCGGTCATCTTGTTCGGCTCTATCGATTGACTATCTTGGGCTTATTTGACTTGAGAATGTGCTCGAGTATGGAATTGTTGTGTGTTTACAGCCATGTTGCTTATGAGATCTCTTACAACTGTAGGAGGTTTATCAATAAGAGCACATCCAATTACGACATCAATGAGGGTTCTCTCCATATACAATAACCCCTCATAGAAGTTTTGGATCAAGAGTTGGTCAGGGATTTGGTGATGCGGATAGGTTACCACAAGATTTTTGAACCTCTCCCAGTATTCATAGAGTGATTCATTCGGGAATTGATATATACCACTAATTTCCTTTTGGATGGAAGCAGTATGAGAAGCAGGAAATAATTTCTCTAAGAAGAGTCACTTCATGTAATTCCTTGTGGTTATGAAACCAGGAGAAAGGTTGTAGATCCTTGACTTGGAAATGTCAGCTAGGGAGAAATGGAATTCTCAGAGTTTGATTTTTTCCTCAGAAACCCCTTGAGGCTTCATGGTAGAGCACACCACTTGGAACTCTTTAAGGTGGAGATGTAGATCCTCACCAGCTAGCTCGTGGAAATGAGGGAGAAGATGAATCAAACCCAATTTGAGTTCGAAGTCTGACTCTATGTTTGGATATTGATACCAATGGGTTGGTAATTCATATTAGGGGAAACAAGTTCTTTAAAGGTTTGTTCCATAGGATTTTCCATTTTTAATTTAACTAGTTAGACAATGAATGGTTCTTGAATTATTTTATTATCCCTAATGTTCTTTATAAGTTGGAGAAGTGTTCGCTCAATTTTAGGGTCAAAAAAATCTGAGGGATAGTTTGGGTCGCTTGTTGTTGTAGTTGGACCTTAAATTTTTTATCCATGATTCCTTTAGATAATCAAGAATATATGGTTGAGTTTCATAAAATTTGGGCTTCAAGATTTAGCCCAGTATCTCAATCATCATGGATGGTCCAGTTTCTTCACAGATTCTTTGGGTATTCTTGTGTGGACAATATGAACCTTCAAATGGAAAAATTGTCCCAAGATACCTTCTAATGAAATGTTTATATTGAATGAGGAATCCTAAAAAATAATAACCATGAAATTTGGATAAGTAGGGTGATAGTTATAAAAAAATAGTAAACTGACATTGGTTGGATTAATTCAAATAATGCTAAAAAATTACATTTAATATTTAAACATCAATATTTCACACAAATTATGAACATTTCATATAAAATTAGTAAATTAAGTATATAAAAATTTGTGAAAATATTAATAACATCACATAGCCTAATTTTTCCTTTGGGTGCTTGTATCATTAGTTTTATAGGATATAGCTAAAGGGAAGAGCATCCTTTAGAGGATAACTCTCCTTTCCTGTGTTTCCTACCAGTGGGATGGGATGGTGGTGACCTATGGTCATGTAGTTATGGACCCAAGGGTTTTTCTAGATTCCATATTGTTGAAGATATTCTTATTGTGCTTTGACAAATTCTAATATAGATGTTTTATGTAACCTTTTTGATTTTCATTTTTTTCATATGATATACTTTGGTTATATGCTATTTTACTTTATTTGTTTCCTTTATATAACATGCCTATTGAGGGTGAAATCATTTCCATCTTCTCATTTATGATGCCCAGGTGCTTGTCTCTAGACCATAATGATCTAGAATGACCTTCAGGAATTTCAGTGAATCAATTTGGGTGAAGTTATGGGTTTAATCAGATTGGTTCGTTATAAATTTATATTAGATACCGATTTTGTTAAGACTATAATCATGAATGTATATTACCCTCTTGTGTATGGGGTTTTTTGATAGACTGTATATAGGACTACTAGATCTCGAGAGATAGTGTGGGGGTGTGTCTGGCCAGATCACTTTCTTGACAGGCCTCTAGTTACCATGGGAAGTCCAGGGTTGTCCAGTGTTTTTGTTTAAGTTTATGAAACCTACAAGAAGAGTACTCAGGATATATATAGAGGAGTCTACAAATAAAGCCCCATAGTTAAATCCTCTAGTTGATATGATTTTAGAGGAAACTATCATTTGTATGATTCAATCTATGGGATAGGTCACCATTGTTGAACTAAAGGTGGATCATGATTTTGAGTTTACTAAGAAGCATCCATTGATCTTTCATGTTGAAAAGGGTCCATAAGATTCTAATGAATGGATTTAAATGATTGATTTAATTTTACACTTTCTCAAAAACTCTATAGGACTTGAAGGTTGGATTCACCACTTATATGCTTGAAGGGCTAGGGAGGAATTGGTGGGAATCTATCATGCAATCCAAGTTTCGCAAATATCTCACTAGGACTACCTTTAATAAATCCTTAAACCAATGGTTTTATACTGATACACTGAGGGAAGTGAAGGTTCCATAATTTATTACTTTGGAGTAGGGCGATCATTCCTCCATGTAGTATGCTACTTAGTTTTCTGAGTTGGTGCACTTGTCCCTAGAGCTCATTTCCAATGATTATGTCAAGGAATAAAGGTTTGAAATGGGTTTAAGGAAAGATATCTTATCTATGATGATTATCATGTGACTAACAACCTCAAAAAGGGTTATGGATAAGGTAACTATGATATAGGTTGATATATCTAGGAAAAAAAGACTCTTTAGAGCCTCAGTGACAGTGAGAGGTAGCCATAGTTCACTTCCTAGTCATAAAAGTAAGTGAGATAACCAACATTGAGGTGGAAGTAGGAGTGTGTAATGAACATTAGGGTAGAGTAAAGTGTTCCATTACTAGTGTAGGAAAAAGGGACACCTCAAACCTGATTTTCAGGATGCACCCAGGGTGTGTCACACTTATAGGAAATCTGGTAATCTTTTATGTTTTTTGTGAGAGAGAATCCCAGGGATATAGAGTAGGATCCACATTCACAATGGGATATTAGTTTATACCCAAAAAAAAAAAAATGGGTGGAATCTCAAACTCATTCTAAGGGTTATTATTAGTTGTAAAATAAGGGGAAAGATGATTATGGATGTTTTTATGCTACATAGTGTGTTCCAGAGGAGACAGAGGTAAGATCAACTACTATGAGAGGTATGGTGTCTAGAGCATATTTTATGGTTATGGATTTTTTTGATACATGTGTAATTTTTTATTTCAAATCATCTAAGATTATCAATATTCTATGATTGAGATAAAATATTGTTCCTTTATTTATGACTCTTTACACTCCTTTGGGAACTAATTCAGAGTATAGATTTAAATATCTGGAGTTTTGGGTGATGATTACCAATTATGAAGCAATGTGTAAAATTTTAGTCCTTGACCTTGAAATCTTTTATATTATCATATGAAGATAATAGATGATTAGTTATAAAGCTAAAACTGATTATTATCATCATCAAGTATAGTTTGTCTCTCTCGATGGAGTAACTCATGTATTCCAAGGTTAGTGGGATCCAAGATTGGGAAGAGAAGGTCATGTTTCTCCTAGCACTGAGTCCATATCCTATTAGTTGTTAGAGTTTTTTCTTAATAACATTGATCCATGTCTTAGTAATCATATTTTAGAGTTGGTGTGTGAGTATCCTAATGTTTTTATAGATGATTTCTCTTGGTCACTTCCCCATAGGTATGTTGGGTTCTCTATAGACTTACTTTTGGGGAGGAGGCCTATTTTTGTACCATTGTACTATATAGAACCCACTAAATTAAAGTAATTAAAGGTTCATCTTGATGATATTGAGGGAAATAAATTTATTTATCTTAGTGTTTCACCTTGGGAATCACCAATGATATTTTCAAATAAGGCAGATAAGATTCTCTCGCTTTGTGTTGATTATTGAAGAAACAACCTGGTGTCTATAAAGAAAAAATATCCCTTACCTAGGATTGATGGACTTTTTTATCATATTAAAGGGAAATGATGGTTTACAAATATTGATATAAAATCAGGGTACCATCAACTAAGGGTTTGAGAGGATGATGTTCTTAAGATGAATTTTAAGAGAAAATATGGGAATTATAAGTATTTAGTTATTAAATTTGGACTTAATAATGATCCCTTTGTTTTTATGGAATTTATGAACTGAATATTTCATTATTTCTTGGATTTATTTATTCTTATTTTCATGGAATATAGTATTATTTATTTCATATCAGAGAAGGATCATTCTGATCACCTAAATATCATTCTTAGAATCCTGAGAGAACATCTTCTATATGGAAAACTATCCAAATTTCGGTTCTAGATTCAAGAGGTGAAATTTATAGTCTATATAATTTATAAGACAGGTGTCTCGAGGGATCTTGATAAGATTCAGGTAGTTGATGTTTTGGGATCAGAATGGGAATGCGTTTTAGATTTGGAGTTTCTTGGTATTAGTTAGTTATTATAGGTTCTTTGTTTATGAATTCTCCAAGATCACATCCCTTATGATATAGTTGATCCATAAGGGTGTAAAGTTTGTTTGGAGTGAGTAGTTATAGAGTTATTTTATGGAGTTTAAAGTGAGATTTACTTTATCTATAGTCTTGATTCTTCCTAAGTTAGGTGTTGTTTATGATGTCCATTATGATACATCAAGTATGGGTTTGGGTTTTGTTCTAATATAGGGGATACATTTAGTAGCTTATGGAATTAATAAGTTATTCCATCATGATAATAACTATACCAATCATGATCTTGAGTTAGTATAAGTGGTGCATGAACTTAAGTCTTAGCACTACTACCTCTTCTGGGAGCAGTTTATGATGTATTTAGACCATAAGAGTATGAAGTATATTTTCACTTAGAGGGATCTAAACCCAAGAAAATGATTTTGGGTGGATTATATTTAATCCTTTTATTTTTATATTCCTTATACCCTTGGTAATGGGAATGTGGTCATAGATGCTTTGACTAAGAATTTATCATCTTAGACAGTGAAAGAATTAGTAGAAGAGTGGCGCTTGATGAGATTGTTCATCAAGATGTACTTGGATGGAGGTAGAGTTAATGGAAAAGTATTCCTAGTTTTTTTTGGGGATTTATCACTTGTGAATAATCAAATTAATATTGGTTAGGAAGAGTATGTATAGTTTCATCATTTTAGCATGACTTTTTATGGTTTGGAGACCTCATGTGAGTTGTCTCAGTCTTCCGATGATGTTATACATTTTCATGGTAGGATGGTTATTTTGATATACTTAAGGCATGATTTTAGGGATAATAGACGCTGATCGAGTTAGTCCATGCACCCTAGAGCAACCAAGATATACCATGATTTGAGACTCCATCACCGGTGGTTGAGTATGAGGAATTTGATTGCGGTTTTTTATCTCTGTGCCTCACATGCCATTAAATCAAGGTAAAAAATCATAGATCTACTGCGTTATTGAATATGTTACCCATTCCAATGTGGAAATAGGATAATATATCCACAGACTTTCTGATTGGGCTACCTCAGACTCCTATTGGTAATGATGTGATATAGTTGATCATATATTGACTCATTAAATCAATGAATTTCTTACTAATTAAGGAGTTAATAAAGGTAGAGGATATTAGGAACTTGTACATGTGGGATATTTTTATACTTAATGGTGTTCCATTGGATATCATTTTGGATTGAGACCCTCAATTTACATCCTATTTCTGGAATGGTTTCCAAACAATGATGGGTACTTAATTGAAGTTGAGTATGAATTTTCATCCATAGATAGATGACCAGACTGAGTGAGTCATCCAAATTATCAAGGATATGATTTGTGCATGTGTGGTTGAATTCAATGGATCTTGGGTGAAGAATTTACCCTCAATAAAGTTTTCCTATAATAATATTTATCATGCCTTTATCTATATGGCACCGTTTGAGGTGTTGTATGGGAGGCCCTATAGGTTACCTCTCTATTGGGAAGAGGTTGGAGAATGGTATTTAGTTGGATCAAGTATCATTCAGGAGATGATGAATATCATAAAGTTCATCATAAAAAGGTTAGAAATATCTCAAATTCACTAGGAATCTTATACCGATCGATTTCATCATCCATTGGACTTTGAGGTAGGTGATCAGGTTTTCTCAGAGTTTCACCTCGGTTGGGACATAGGATCTTGGGGAAGTAGGGTAAGTTGGAACCTAATTATGTTAGCCTATTCAATATTATGGTGTGAATTGGTAAAGTGTCTTATAATTGGGACTTACTTTCTCATTTTACATATATCCACAATTAATTCCACGTTTCCCAGCTGAATAAGTATAATCTTGACCCATCCCATGTGCTTGAGTGGGAGGAAGGTGAAATTGAACTCAATATCTCAGTGGTTAAAAGACTTATTTAGATAGTAGACTAATAGGATATGGTGTTTCATATAAATACTATCCAATTTTTTTTAGTGATATGATAATATGGTAGTGATATCCACGAGACATGGGAGTGTGAGGCCTTTATGATGCATCGATTTTATGATCTTATACCTTTTTGGGGAAAAAATATTTTATAGTGGGGATAATTGTCACACATAGGTATGTATAACCTGGTATGAATCCCTTTAAGTTTTTTTTACTTTTGAATTTTCATGTTATTTTTATGGTTGGGAGAGTTTTTGGGTAGCTGGTGGAAATAGAGGGCCACCGGCTAGTTAGTACTAGTTGTAATAACACCTGTAATTCTAAAGATTCAACCAGCCAACTGGTGGGCTTCCACCATCCCACTAGTGGAATAACACAAGGTTTATACATTATTCCTACACCCATCGACTAGTTTTTGGGATACCTGTAGATATATTCATTCTTCCTGCACCCAACAACTAGCTGATGGAGTTGTTGGGAATTTGATTTAGTAAGAGTGAAAAAATAAATTTCACCCAAATTATTGTTTTAATATCCTCTAATATTCTCCATCAATACTAATATGAATTTCTTCAAACTGTCGGCTCTTTGGTGATGATTTAGACTCTTCCCATCCTTGCATTGGTGATCCTTTATTTCAATTGAAAGTTTGGTTCTCCATTCTTCATAATCCAGTAAGAGGACTCATTCTATTCTAGTTTCTTTTCTCATGCTCTATGCATTTGATGTCAATTGAGACCAGATCACTAGATCTAGAATTATCATAGATAATTGACCTTGGTTTCTTCAAATCTAGGTTATCTAGTATCCAATATCACCCTATCCCATCTTTTATCTTGAAGGAAACATAAATTAGTGGATTAATTTTTATACATAAAGTAGTGGATTAATTTTTATACATAAAAATGTTTTCCTGTTCTAGATCTATAATTTCAGGGATGAGTTTTTATACATAAAGTAGTGGATGAACTGATTGATATATCAAAGAGGTAATTTTATTTTCATTATTTTCTTTCCTAAATTAATATTCTTTCACATTAAAATATATTTTCTTGATATACATGGACCATTATAGTGTTTTATTATTATAGAATAACATGTTTGACTAATCTATCAAAGGGGGATAGATTGTTGATTATGTATTTTCCTTACATCACTTTCACACATTTTGAAAATTACTATTGAGTTTTTATTCACTATATTTCACAATCTTGATTGAAAATTTTACATAGAAACATACATTCCATTCACTGTTCAAGATTAATTTTACTCATTAACTATGGTTGATAGAACCAATTACTAATTTTCTCAAAAATAACTCCCTTTATTTCTATCCATGATTTTATAATATAATATTATTTATATTTAATCTTTATGATCATCTTTTTCATAATATAAACCTGAAAAATACAATTTTAACCCAATTTTTATGTCATTATAGTGTCTAATAAATTAGATCATCTAAGAATACTATTATTTTTTAATATTCACTTTTTAAAGTGATTTGAAGGAGATTTAGAAGAGAAACATCATTTGAATAACATGGAAATTTTATTTCAATAATGAATTTTGTAGTTCTTAATAATAGATTTTATAATTTTAATAGATGGAGAATCAGTTTATGTGTCTATTTCCCCTTTTCTCAAACTTTAATTCCCTTACTCATTGCTTTCTTTTTTTTATTTTTTAAGCAAAATTTTGTGTGATTTTCAGTAACTATTTATTTTTTACACTTTCATTTAAAACTAAAAAAAATTGATATACTTTTCACTTAGTATTCAATATCCATTATACAAAACTTATTGAGTACACATCCTAATTTAATTCTTCAATATAAAATAATTGTAAGAATCCTTTACAACACACCCACATTACTTTGAGTTTGAAGCTTTATCAATTCA
Source organism: Viscum album (assembly GCA_963277665.1). NCBI lineage: Eukaryota > Viridiplantae > Streptophyta > Magnoliopsida > Santalales > Viscaceae > Viscum > Viscum album. The sequence goes on along the minus strand of OY728158.1, from coordinate 1,261,858,012 downwards.
ATACTAAGTATAATAGTATAGGTTTATATATTGATATTTTGACTGTTGATCACGAATTAGGGTGATCACATGCCAAAATAAATTTTAATTAATTTAATTAAGGTTAAAAAAAGGAAATACATGATATTTTGTTTGTGTAAATTGTTTAAATAAAATATTAAATGTTTATATGATTATAAATTTTTCATAAGCATCATATATTAATATAAATAAGTTTATATTTAATTTCATGTTAAATAATAATTTGAAAGTGATTATATTTAATTAAATTTGAGTTTTTCTTATTTACTTATAAAATTATAAAATGTTTATAATTTTTTATCTATGGACTTTTCATAAATGTTTATCTCATGTCTAAATTTATGAATTTTTCATTTATTTAGTCTATACTATGATTTATTATTCATGAATATAAAGTTTTATAATATTAATGGATGTATGTTTTAATTTAAGGTGTTAAAATACTTCTTATAATGTTATACCTTGCATATAAGTAGTTATATACTAGGTATGACATATGATTTAGTTACATATAACCATGAATATTTTTTTGGGTTATGAACTTGTAAGTAAAGATAAATTATTATTTATACATATTAGGTGTTAGGATTATATTAGAGTTAAGGTATCTCTTTAACATTGATCTATGGATAATGGGACTTTGGGTCAGACTCTTCACTAGCCTAGGGGCTTAAGCTCTGTTTAGAAAATGAGGATTATCTACCTATAAAACCGTACTTACTATTGTGATAATTTTGTTTTCTTCTGATTATAAACCATTATATTAAAGCATTTCATATACCTTATTCATGGGATATATTTATATATGTGTGAATATAATTGGATTTTATTTTTGGGTAAGTAACAAAAATTATGAGTTTTAGAAAATGCTATACATTAATATGTTTTAAATATATTAATTTTTTTGAAGGTATATAATAAAAAATAAATTAATTATAATCATTCATATATAAATATGATACAAGAGATAAGATGGAGGGATGTTAAAACCCCTTAAAAATACTATGTGTTAGATTCCTTCCAAAGTGAACACTTGGCCTCGATCATCCAAACAGGTTGGTTTTTCCAAAGCAGGATGCTAATGTATTATCTTATGTAAAACAAGTGAGATAACAAATTTTTAATGAATATTTTATTAATAATAACTTATAAATTGAGCAAAATATTATTAATTAATAAAAACTAATATTAGAATATGTATTTGAAAATCTAATAAAAATTTCATTTTTTACCTTTCAACCACACTCAAGTTTTTTTATATTAATTTAATATGGTCCTTAATTTGATTTTAAATTTATTAACATAATTACCAACTAATTAGAATAAAATTTTCATTTGGATAATTCTTTATATATCCTTTTTTATGGGATTAAATGGGCTATGAAGTCAAAGTTGTATTGGTAACCTCATCATGGAAACTACCTCACAATATGGGACATAACTTCTTTATTTAGACATAGATTGAGTTCACATTTTGAAAGTTTTTAGAAGATTAAAATCTAATCATTTAATCTATTTTGATAGAAATTTAGTTTAGGTGGGAATATTTTTAACTAGTAAGTTTAATTCGGCATAAAATATTTTCTCAAATTTCTCCATTCACACTTGTAACCCAAGCCCTCCATCCACTCAATAAATTTTTATTTCCCCCATTTTTAGAGTTTTGTTCATGGATAAAGGGGTGAATAGTTGAAGAGAGTGGTTTCATTCTATTTATTTAACCATTTATAAGAGGTAAGGCTTTTATATAAGGACATATTTCAAGAGGCTCTAATCTTCTTCTGCTATATTGTAGAGTTTTGTTCTTACAACTGTAATATCTATTTCTACACTATTAAAATTGTTTGATCAACTTAGAAACTTTTTTATTTTGATTCTTTAGGATGGAATATAATACTTGAAACCATATTGATTTATACCCTTTCTAAACCCTTACTTATGCAAGTTGTTTTCACGATGACCACTCTACCAATAGAAGAGTATTTAATTTTATCAATTTATTTAATGTATACCTTATTAACTTATTTGTTTTGAATCCATGATATTAATTAAATTAAATAAATTTTTATTAGTTAATTGAGTTTTAAATTTATAAAACATTTGACCAATTATTACTTAGTACATACGACCGAGTTATATTTTAATAGTGATCATGAAATCTTAATTATTAAAAACCAAACATCATAGGATCGACTTATAAAATTCATGTATAATCTATAAAATTAATTAAATATCATTTATTTTATGGATATATTTCCCTAGGTTAATACTTACTATAAGTTAGTTTTGTAAAAACATTAAAATCATGGTGTCGATATTGGATTCCCCAAAGTTAACCCAAGTTTAAATTCTTTAATACTTTGTGGATGTGTTAATTTTTAGGGTTTGGTGGTTAATAAATTTTGAGATATTAATTAAATATTTTTTAACATAAGGAATAATGATGAATAAATAAATTAAGGGGAAAATTAGATTGATTATGATTTATCACATTGTTATTTTTAAATAAATCCTTATCTTTCACACTTATTATTACTTAAAAATCCTTCAAAAAAATCCCCCCAACATTTATACTATACTATTTATTTTGTTTTATTTATTTGTACAAATAAGTTTCATTTAATACACTTCCTCCTCAATAAAATTAACTTGGTCAACCATTTTACTGCACTTAATTAAAATCATAGATCACTTAAGAGTGACTATGACATCACTAATAAAATTATCATTATTTTTGGGAGGAAAATATTTTATTCAACCTATCATAGGTTGTTTTTTTTCATTTCCATTTTTTATTTTCTTCCTCTTTATTTATTTTCATTCCCTATCTCTGTCCTTTTTTTCGTTTTTTTCTTTTCCCTTCCTTACTTATTTATTTTATAAATTCAATTAAATCCTCTTCTCATGATATTATTGTCTAATTTTTCTATTTTGAATTTTTATCAGATGTATAACATGATCTCAGATCAAAGTTATTTTTAACATAGACCTCAAGGTAGAATACAACCTTCAAGATTGAATCAAAAGATCTTAGTCTATGATAAGTGTAATGTTCTGACCCAGATCACTATACTATAACCAGATCGAAGCACCAATAGACCTTATGCATGACTCCCTATACACTAAAGTATTTTTATTAACTAAGAGGGTCTATGTGGTGAGAGTGGGGAGAATATAACCTATGAAGATAATAAATAATTATAACATAATAATAGTGGAAGAATATTTAAATAAAAAGAACCAATGAACCAAAACATATATATGATAATCTATATAAACATCTAAAATTCCATTCCAGTTATAAAAAATTAGAAAATATCACCTGAGGCTGATATCATATGTATATGCACAAAAGGTACCAAAGTAATCATCCAGACTGACATCGAAGAATCACTCGACCAATATAAAAAATCATAGTGTCCAACCCATACACCAACTACATTCAAATATCCAATAGGATTTCGATGATGAATCATTACCCTTACCTATTCCATGAACCATAAATTCTGTATGCATACTAGAGGGTCCATATAGGGTGTGATTATGAAATCAGTTCCCCACCACCAATGGTGTCCATAATGAATATCTATACATATACCAGTGTATGAAAAATTCAATAAAGACAACCAAATCACACCACTCAACCTACTCCACTCAAGCTCAACTAGCCATTAGTGAGCCTTTATATAACTTAATCAGTACCGAATTGGAATGATACATCCACAATTTATCATGCTAAAAGATCACTCATCCTTGTAACCAATTTCATATCACTTGGAATCATGCATCAACCCATAACCAATAACCATCTCAAGACAACTTCATTTCCCCAATGAAATTATTAGGATTGACCATGAAAACCATTTTATAGCCAAGTTATTAGTTTTAGTAGAAGGATAAATTTATATGGATTATTTTATAATGGTTTTTTGGATGTTGGCAGTGGTTCCACAAAAAACATGATCTATGTGATCAAAGGATGGTACACTGAAAGTTACATACAGAATGATGTCCAGATCACCGGTAGTTATATGATGACTGGTTAAAAGGTACATGATAAAACACTATTTTATTGAATATTTTATTGATAATAAATGATATAATTTCCTCACATTGTGTTAAATATGTTTATTTATAAAATATTTGGAATTTGATCATTCATTTGAAAATTTGGTGAAAATTCCAGTTTTACCCTTAATAGTGCACTGTATTATTTTAAAGATAAATATTTTTATATTTATTATTTGAATTTGAAAATTTGTAACAGTGTTCCTAACTTAATTATCTACAACTTTTATTCAGGACACTAAAGCTAAAGAGTTAATTTGGTTGTTGAAATTGGGCCATGAAGTCAAAGTTGGGCTGGGCTCGCCAGAATGGAGAAGGTTCTGTATTTGGGCAATATCCTCTACATACGGGCTTGGATTGAGCCCAAATTTTGAGGAAAGCTCGGGGACATGATGTGGCACAAATCATCCTTCTGGAAGGCCGGTCAATTCACGCGTTTTGGAGGTCAAATGGGCGGTTCAAGTTTCATTAAAATATTTGGCCTAGATTTTGCATTCACACTTGAAACCACTTTAAACCTAGCCTCCCCTCCACTCTATAAATTAGTGATTTTCTCATTTGGAGAGGCTGGTTCGTGCATTGGGAGATTGAAGGCAGAGGAGAATTGGTTTCAACCAAATTCTACAACCATTGTAAGAGAGGTAGCTCTTGAAGCAAGGATCCTCTCATCGAAGCCTCATTCTCTCCTTCATGTTGTAATTGTTTTGTTTGTGTAATAAACTTCTTTGTTCTTCTTTTATTTCTTCTCTTTTCCTCTGTTTTATTTAAATTTATTCTTCTCTTAATCTTCCTCTTGGGGCTGGAATTCTTGAGTAGAAGCGATATTGGGTTATACCCATTATAAACCTTTGCACATGCAAAACGCTTCTACGATGATTACGCCACCCATGGAAGAGTAATTTTTAGTGATCGATCTATCTTCTACCCTCTTCATTTAATTATTTTGAATCATTGAGCCTACTGTAATTCACTTAATATGATCCATGAATTATGTTTTTAAATTTTAAGAAACTAAGCAAGCAATTGAACAATTAATACAAAAACACGCGAGGTCGAGATTTTGTGTAAATTTTGAGAGTGCGAGCTTAATCGGTAATACAAGACCACTTGGGATAAATTTGTAGAGTTAAAATATAATCCCTAAACACAACTCATCCTCATTTCCAGAATGGATTTGTGCTCTAATTAACCACTGACCATAAGCTAACCTTAGAACAACAATCAAAGCAGGGTTCTGCGATTGCATGTTCCAAAGCTAGCCTAGGGTTTAAGTAATTCCATCTTTGTGGTTAAGTTAACTCTTGTAGGGTTAGAGGGTTAAAAAATTAGAGGATCATAATTAAGTGGATATTCATTTAAATGATAATGATTAATATGTAAATGAAGAGGTAGAGTTAGATCGATTACGCCTTTTAAAATATTTTCTAAAAAAAAAACATCTTCTTGTTGTGTTATTTTAACCGGAATTCATTTCAAAACTAAAAACAAAAAAAAAATACAATCTTCTTCCAGCAAACTTCTTCTAGATTCATAAACTATAAACAACCCCCATCCTTTTCTAGTAGTGTTTTTATTCTCTTTTATTTTATTTTTAGAATACCTCTAATAAGATGTTTTAATTCACTTCCTCCTTTGAGAGACGACCTTGGTTAGCCCCCTATGCTACACCAAGTAAACTAAACATTAGCTTCATAGAGTGTTGTGCTTGGAGTTTTATCCAACGTAACTCACTTTTGAAGTTCTTTTGAGAGCGCGTGCGACAACGCTCTTTCAAATTGGCGCTGTTGCCGGGGAGGCAAGTAATTATTTCAACCAACTAGAGGTATTTATTTTATTTTACATTTTATTATTTTCCTCTCTTCTTTCTTCCTTCTTTACCCAATCTGATTTTTCATCCTCTTCTTTTATTTTCTCCTACTTCTTTGTGGACCATCAACTCAAAATTCTCATTTTTATTTTACTATGGTCCACCTTCTTTCTTTTCATTTTTATTTGATCTATGACACGAACTAATCCCGAAGATCTCTTAGATCTTGACCCTGAGATTGAACGTAGCCTTAGGGCACGAATCAGACATTCTCAGTCTACGGGAAGTTTCAACATTCAACCAGTTGGAGAATTACTCCAATATCAGAACATTGAAATTGGAAGCAATTCAAATTCAAACATAAAAGAGGAACCAATGGCTGATAATAATGGAAATGAACTTAATAGAACCATTCGAGAATTGGCTGCACCTGATATTAACTATCAACCAAATTGTATTGCATACCCAAATCTCGAATCGGACTTTGAACTAAAATCAGGGTTAATTCACTTACTTCCAAAGTTTCATGGCCTCTCTGGTGAGGATCCGAATAAACATTTGAAAGAATTTAATGTGGTTTGCTCAACCCTAAAACCTAAAAATGTCTCTGAAGATCAAATCAAACTAAGAGCATTCCCATTCTCACTTGATGGAGCTGCAAAAGATTGGATGTATTATTTACAACCTGAAGATGTAACTTGTTGGAACGATTTGAAACGACTTTTCTTGCAGAGATTTTTTCCAGCATCGAGGACCACTTCCATTCGTAAGGAGATCTCGGGGATCAAGCAAGCACAAGGGGAGTCCATGTATGAGTATTGGGAGCGATTCAAGAAGTTGTGTGCAAGCTGTCCACATCACCAAATCAGTGAGCAACTCCTCATTCAGTACTTCTATGAAGGACTCACAGCTATGGAGAGAAGCATGGTGGATGCCGCAGCTGGAGGGGCATTGGTGGACAAGACACCAATAGCCGCACGTGCATTGATTGACAAGATGGCCCAAAACTCCCAACAATTTGGCGATAGAGGTACACTACATGTCAGGGGAGTACATCAGGTAAGTCCTTCTTCTCTTGAGAGTCATTTGATTGATACCAAGTTAGAAGAATTGACAACTATGGTAAGGCAGATTGCTTTGGCACAAAAGACATCTTTACCTCCTTCTTCAAGGCCTTGTGGTATTTGCACTGAGACAAGCCACCCAACTGACTGTTGCCCACAACTCCAAGAAACAGAAGATTGTGCAGCAGTGTTCCCTGGGAGACCATATCAGCAGCAGCAGCAACAACCATATCCCCAGAAGAAGTTCGATCCAACATTCAACCAGGGGTGGAAAGATCATCTGGACATGAGGTATGGCTCTGGACAACAACAAAGGCCCCCCTTTCAACAAAACTTCCAGCAGCCTCCACCTTACCAACAGGGTTTCCAACAACCCCAAAGGAGATTTGAAGCTCAAACATCAACAAGTCAGCAACAAGGGAATCTCAAACCCAAGGTAGACTCTAACACTGATGATCTTTTGAAACAAATTGTTCTTAATCAACAGAATGAGCTGAAAAGTCAAGGTTCGGAGCTGAGGGAGTTGAAGACTCAAATGAGCCAGATTGCCACCGCCCTCCATGAACTTGTAAGTAAGAATTCTGGAAATCTACCTTCCCAACCCACTCCAAATCCAAAGGGGAATGTTAGTGCCATAACATTGAGAAGTGGGAAGCAAATGAACGATACAGCTGTACCTACCATTCCACCGGGATTCACCTCAACTTCAGAGAAGCCAAATTCCATACCAACTGATGAACAATCCAAGGAGAAAGATAAAGGTAAGAAAAAGATTGATGATGTTCCTCCTAAACCACTTCCTTTTCCAAACAGGGTTGTTCAAACCAAGAAGATGGCTGAAGAAGCAATGCAAAAGGAGGTTTTGGACACATTCAAGCGTGTGGAGATCAACATTCCTCTACTTGAAGCCATTAAGCAAATCCCAAGGTATGCCAAATTCTTAAAAGAACTTTGTACCAATCGAAGAGGGCTCAAGGGAAATGAGAGGATCAAACTTAGAAGGAATGTCTCAGCACTCATTACACCAACTCTAGCAATGCCAACAAAGTGCAAGGATCCCGGGACATTCACCATCCCATGCACCATAGGGGAGTTTCACTTCTCTGATGCTCTTTGTGATTTAGGAGCTTCAATAAATGTGATGCCTCACTCTGTTTTCTCTTCATTGCAGATTGGTGAGCTCAAGCCTACAAGGGTAGTGGTGCAGCTAGCGAATAGAGCTACAACATATCCGGCTGGTGTCCTTGAAGATGTGTTGGTAAAGGTAAAGGACATGATCTTCCCTGCTGATTTCTATGTACTAAACATGGAAGATGACCAGGTAAATTCTCATGCCCCTATCATTCTTGGTAGACCCTTCCTCAAAACAGCTAAGACCATTATCAATGTTCATGAGGGTACTCTTTCCATGGAATTCGGGGATGAAATCGTGAGGTTTAAAATCCTAGATTCTATGAAGTACCCACCAGAGGAACACTCAGCATTCTTTCTCTCTCATTCTGAGTCTCCATGTGATAGTCCCTCTATTTTTGATTCCCAATCTCTTGGGGACTATTCACTTCTTAATGAAATAATGAGTATTGGGTCCAACTTGATGTCTCATTCTACTTCATCCCCTTTAATTCATGATCTTTCTGATCTTGGGATTGGTTCATTTGTCCAATCATATTCGAATTCTGAGCATGTATACTCTGATTATGATATGGCTGCTAATTTTTCTGATGGATTTGATGCATTGTTCTCTCATTCAGATGATATGTATGATTGTGCACAGATGTCTACGCCACTCATGCTTCCATCCATTCAGCAGCCACCATCACTGGAACTAAAGCCATTGCCACCAAATCTCAAATACTCATACTTGTTAAGTGGTGAAAAATTACCTGTTATCATTGCTAACAATCTCTCTTTTGAACATGAAGAAAAACTTTTGAATCTTTTGAGGGAGAACATCAGGGCAATCGGGTGGACCTTAGCTGACATATCAGGTATTAGCCCCTCCATTTGCATGCATAGGATTCTTTTGGAAGATGGAGCTAAACCGGTGAGGCAACCACAAAGGAGACTCAATCCAACCCTTCTGGAGGTTGTTAAAAAAGAGGTTGAAAAATTGCTCGAGGCAGGTATAATCTATCCCATTTCAGATTCTCAGTGGGTAAGTCCTATTCAGGTTGTGCCTAAGAAAAGTGGTGTTACTGTTGTTAAAAATGAGAAAGATGAGTTAGTTCCAATGAGGGTACAAAACAGTTGGCGCGTGTGTATTGATTATAGGAAACTAAATCATTCCACTCGCAAAGATCATTTCCCCCTCCCATTTATTGATCAGATGCTTGAGAGACTAGCTGGGAAGACACACTATTGTTTCTTGGATGGATTTTCTGGATATTTTCAGGTTCCTATAGCTCCGGAGGATCAGGAGAAGACTACATTCACCTGTCCCTTTGGGACATTTGCCTATCGGAGGATGCCATTTGGACTTTGCAATGCCCCAGGTACCTTCCAGAGATGCATGGTGAGTATTTTTTCTGATTTTATTGAGACCTGCATGGAGGTATTTATGGATGATTTTACAGTGTATGGATCTTCATTTGATGAATGTCTAAGTAGTTTGGAAAATGTGTTGAATCGTTGTATTGAGAAGAATCTAGTCCTGAACTTTGAAAAGTGTCATTTCATGGTAGATCATGGCATTGTCTTAGGGCATGTAGTGTCAAAACATGGGATAGAGGTTGATAGATCTAAGGTAGACATCATTTCATCCTTACCCTACCCTTCATGTGTGCGTGATGTTCGATCATTCCTTGGACATGCTGGATTTTATCGACGCTTCATCAGAGATTTTAGTAAGATCGCTCTACCCTTATCTCGATTGCTTCAAAAAGATATTGACTTCAATTTTGATGATTCATGCAGGGTATCATTTGATGAGCTAAAGAAGTGTCTGACCACTCCACCGATCATACAGCCCCCACGGTGGGAGATTCCTTTTGAGCTTATGTGTGACGCCTCCAACTTCGCGGTTGGAGCTGTCTTATCTCAGAGGGTGGAGGGACGTTCACATGTGATCGCCTATGCATCGAGGACACTAGATTCAGCCCAATCAAACTACACCACAACAGAAAAGGAGTTTCTTGCTGTTATATTTGCTTTAGATAAATTTCGTTCATATTTATTGGGCTCTAAAGTAGTTGTTTTTTCTGACCATGCAGCTTTGAGGTACCTCCTAAAGAAGCCAGATGCAAAGCCACGACTTATCCGTTGGATGCTACTTCTTCAAGAGTTTGAACTTGAGATAAAGGACAAGAAGGGGTCAGAGAATTTGGTGGCAGACCACATGAGTAGGCTTACTCACACACTAGAGGGTGACACCTTGGACCAGGTACCACTTCAGGACACTTTCCCCGATGAGCATCTCTATACCATCTCAGGTAAGCATCCTTGGTATGCTGATTTAGTTAATTACATTGTTGGCTCTGAAATCCCAGTAAATTTGAAGAAGCATCAAGTCCAAAAATTAAAAAGTGAGTCTAGGTATTATGTGTGGGATGATCCATACCTCTGGCGCATGTGTAGTGACCAAGTCATTAGGAGGTGTGTTCCCGATCATGAGTTTGAGTCTGTTTTGCATTTCTGTCATACACTTGCTTGTGGTGGACACTTTGGACCCCAACGGACAGCTAGGAAGGTTTTAGACTCAGGATTATATTGGCCTAGTTTATTCCATGATTCCCATGTATTTTGTAAGTCATGCTCTCGTTGCCAACACACTGGAAACATTTCAAGAAGACACGAGATGCCCCAACAACCCATTTTATTCTGTGAGATTTTTGACGTTTGGGGAATTGATTTTATGGGACCTTTTCCTAGTTCATTTGGTTTCTTGTATATCCTTGTTGCTGTCGATTATGTGAGTAAATGGGTGGAGGCCAAGGCCACCAGGACTGACGATTCTCATGTTGTTGTGGATTTTGTCAAAGCACAGATTTTTTGCAGGTTTGGAGTACCAAAGGCCATCATCAGTGACCAAGGGACACACTTTTGCAATAGGAATTTTGCTTCCCTCCTTCGGAAGTATGGGGTGACTCACAAAACATCAACACCATACCACCCCCAAACAAATGGCCAGGCTGAGGTTTCAAATCGTGAGTTGAAACAAATCTTGGAGAAAACCGTGCAGCCAAATAGGAAGGATTGGAGCAAGTGCTTGGATGATGCATTGTGGGATTATAGGACAGCATACAAGACCCCCATTGGTATGTCCCCATTTCGGATTGTTTTTGGGAAAGCGTGTCATCTCCCCGTGGAAGTCGAGCATCAGGCATATTGGGCTATAAAGAAATGTAACATGGATTTGGCCCAAGCTGGAATTCAAAGGAAGTTGCAAATTCAAGAGCTTGAGGAGATTCGCCTGTCATCATATGAGAACTCAAGGCTCTACAAGGAAAGATCAAAAGCAGCTCATGACAAAATGATCCAACAAAGGGAGTTTCATATTGGAGAGAAAGTCCTTCTCTATAGTTCACGACTGAAGTTGATGCCTGGTAAGTTGCGTTCCAGATGGTTAGGTCCTTATATTGTGTCTAATGTTTTTCCTTATGGTGCAGTGGAGATCACACAAGAGGACACTGGAAGGAGCTTTACAGTCAATGGGCAACGTTTGAAGAGATACATTGAGGGACATCCTACTAATGCAGTGGATTTTATCACACTGCATGACCCCATCATCACTTGATCACATCAGGCTGTTCCTAACCCTTTCACTTTTATATTATTTGTCCTATTTAAAAATTCTGCATTTCATGTGCATATATCATCTCACGGGTTCACATTGAGGACAATGCACTATTTTAAGTGTGGGGGAGGGAACCTTTTAGTTTAGTAATTTCAATTGTTTTCCTGTTAAAAAAAAAAACAAAAAAACAAAAATTGTGTGTTTTTCAAAATTTGTGTGTTTATTTTACAATTTTCTGTGTGTTTTTGAAACTTTTGAGCTGAAATGATTCTCATCACCATTTTTAAATCCATATCAATAAGTGAAACAATTTACCCCTTGAAACTAAGCTTAAATGAATACTGAAATGACTTTGTTTCAAGTTCAAATATTTAGTAATTTCATGCAAAGTACGCTGAATTTTGAATCCCATGCCAATCTCACTGTCTTTATATTTGAAATCACTTTCCTGTGAGGCTTCTAAACCATTATTTTCATATTCTTTACATTCACCTCACTTCTTGAGAGAGCCAAACCATACTTGATTTAACCAGAATTTGATCTATTCCTGTCAAAACTTGAGGGTTTGAGGTACTTGTGTTTAAATGATTGAGGCATTTGTTTGGTATTAAAACCCCTATTTCAAATAATCCTTTTTTATAATGGCCTACCTTGAATATTTAATCCTTGTAGCCCTTAGAAGCCATGCACAGCCTGTTAGGTTAAGCCACATTACAAGCCAATTTTCCCTATCCAACCAACTCTTGAAGTGAAATTGCATAATCTAGTTGAGCTTAAGTGTGGGGGAAGCTGTCTTGTGTTGTGCCACCACATTATGTGATACTTTGGGTGGAAAATTAAATTCTGAAGAGATGTGTTTGCTGCTAAAGAAAGTCATTATATTGAAAGCTGTGCCTTTTCTGGAGCTTTCATGACAAGTGAAGCTGTGCCTTTTCTGGAGCTTCTAATTGAGGTGGAAAGCTGTGCCCATCTGGAGCTTTCAAGAAAATCATGTTCTAGAAGATTGACATTTTTTATGCTGAAATGATGAATGGTGTAAACCTTTCATGACTTTTCATGATGATGGAGCTGAATTGATACTATGGGGATTGAAGAGAAGACCATATTTAAGTGAAAATTAGATTAATGCAATTTTGCTTTAAAAGAGTCAAGCCCTCCTCATTCAGCCTCAGAGTTTTTCACATCTTAATCCTACCAACCGAAAGCCACAGAACAACCCTGAAAAGTCCTCATGATAAACATATGTCCTTGACTCACATCGGGTAGCGATGTAGGAATCTATCAAGCCTATGGTGACCCTTGTATGAGTTTGGATGAGAAAGACATTGCAAAAAAATTGATATTTGAGTGATGAGAGAAAATTCAAGCGAGGTAAGTGTTTTGTGCATGGGTGGATAAATGAAGTGGAAATATATTGAATGATATAAATGGAGAACCTGAAATAAGGTTTTTTATGAGGCATGATATCTTTTTTATTCTTGGTGTGAAATTGATTGATCTTAAAGATATGTGTTTTAAAATTGGTTTTGATTTGATATTGATGTTTACTTGATATGAGGTTTTGCCCAGGTGTGCAAAAGGGTAAGTGTGGGGGAGTTGATAAAACACTATTTTATTGAATATTTTATTGATAATAAATGATATAATTTCCTCACATTGTGTTAAATATGTTTATTTATAAAATATTTGGGATTTGATCATTCATTTGAAAATTTGGTGAAAATTCCAGTTTTACCCTTAATAGTGCACTGTATTATTTCAAAGATAAATATTTTTATATTTATTATTTGAATTTTAAATTTTGTAACAGTGTTCCTAACTTAATTATCTACAACTTTTATTCAGGACACTAAAGCTAAAGAGTTAATTTGGTTGTTGAAATTGGGCCATGAAGTCAAAGTTGGGCTGGGCTCGCCAGAATGGAGAAGGTTCTGTATTTGGGCCATATCCTCTACATACGGACTTGGATTGAGCCCAAATTTTGAGGAAAGCTCGGGGACATGATGTGGCACAAATCATCCTTCTTGAAGGCCGGTCAATTCACGCTTTTTGGAGGTCAAATGGGCGGTGCAAGTGTCATTAAAATATTTGGCCGAGATTTTGCATTCACACTTGAAACCACTTTAAACCTAGCCTCCCCTCCACTCTATAAATTAGTGATTTTCTCATTTGGAGAGGCTGGTTCGTGCATTGGGAGATTGGAGGCAGAGGAGAATTGGTTTCAACCAAATTCTAAAACCATTGTAAGAGAGGTAGCTCTTGAAGCAAGGATCCTCTCATCGAAGCCTCCTTCTCTCCTTCATGTTGTAATTGTTTTGTTTGTGTAATAAACTTCTTTGTTCTTCTTTTATTTCTTCTCTTTTCCTCTGTTTTATTTAAATTTATTCTTATATTAATCTTCCTCTTGGGGCTGGAATTCTTGAGTAGAAGCGATATTGGGTTATACCCATTATAAACCTTTGCACATGCAAAACGCTTCTACGATGATTACGCCACCCATGGAAGAGTAATTTTTAGTGATCGATCTATCTTCTACCCTCTTCATTTAATTATTTTGAATCATTGAGCCTACTTTAATTCACTTAATATGATCCATGAATTATGTTTTTAAATTTTAAGAAACTAAGCAAGCAATTGAACAATTAATACAAAAACACGCGAGGTCGAGATTTTGTGTAAATTGTGAGAGTGCGAGCTTAATCGGTAATACAAGACCACTTGGGATAAATTTGTAGAGTTCAAATATAATCCCTAAACACAACTCATCCTCATTTCCAGAATGGATTTGTGCTCTAATTAACCACTGACCATAAGCTAACCTTAGAACAACAATCAAAGCAGGGTTCTGCGATTGCATGTTCCGAAGCTAGCCTAGGGTTTAAGTAATTCCATCTTTGTGGTTAAGTTAACTCTTGTAGGGTTCGAGGGTTAAAAAATTAGAGGATCATAATTAAGTGGATATTCATTTAAATGATAATGATTAATATGTAAATGAAGAGGTAGAGTTAGATCGATTACGCCTTTTAAAATATTTTCTAAAAAAAAAACATCTTCTTGTTGTGTTATTTTAATCGGAATTCATTTCAAAACTAAAAACAAAAAAAAAATACAATCTTCTTCCAACAAACTTCTTCTAGATTCATAAACTATAAACAACCCCCATCCTTTTCTAGTAGTGTTTTTATTCTCTTTTATTTTATTTTTAGAATACCTCTAATAAGATGTTTTAATTCACTTCCTCCTTTGAGAGACGACCTTGGTTAGCCCCCTATGCTACACCAAGTAAACTAAACATTAGCTTCATAGAGTGTTGTGCTTGGAGTTTTATCCAACGTAACTCACTTTTGAAGTTCTTTTGAGAGCACGTGCGACAACGCTCTTTCAGTACATCTAGATGATAAATTGGAAAATTACACCTTGAATTATACTAATGAAATTAGTGGGTACAAGGGGAAATTCTTGTATATCTTTTAATTGAAATGGTTTGGAATTATGGTGCATTGATTTAGGTGTGAAGTCTTCCAAGTCACAATCATCATATCACGATATCATCCTCAGAAACTTTGTTTCCTCCTTATAATTTCCAATGTAAATATTTTGGTGGAGTTTTTTGAAATTATTCTTGATCCAAAAAATTGGTATTAGATCTAGGTTATATGATCTTTAGATATTCATACCCTAGTGAAGGTGTTTAATATCTCAGTTTAGTAGCATCATTCCTCCCTTTTCCTTATAAAAACGTTTTTCTCTAAGAGGTTCATGATCTTTCACACATGGTACAAAATTAGGTAGGAGTTAATTTATGGCTAGAGGAATGACATTTTATAAGGGTAAGGTATAGGTAAAGAAGTCTGAGGATATGAATTTTGGGTTCTTGAGAATAAATATAGAGAATTTTATACTATAGAAAGACCTTTATGTACTATTGATGGGTACCAATCCATACGTGATAAAGAAGGAATAATGGGAGAGACTGAATAACTAATACCTAGGATTTTTATAGATGTCCTTAGTATATAACATGGATTATAAAATATGGGAAGAAAAAAAACACATTGGAACTTATGAAGACCCTCACTGAAATTTATGGGAATCCAATAATAATGAACAAGGTGTTTCTCTTAAGAAGGTTGTTTAGAATGAGGATGTTAGAAGGTAAATTAGTGGAAAATAACATCAATGAATTTAACATGATAAAGACTATATTAGAGTCAATTAAGGTGAAATTTGGAGATCTGGAGTGGGTGATATTGTTTATATCATCTATCATTGAGACCTGGTACGTGATGGTGACTAAAATGAGTAATTCAATCAACAAGACTAATATAGTGTTTTTAGATGTTAAGTACATGATCTGAAATGAGAATATTTTTAAAAAATAGATTCATAGATATTTTGGTAATGCCTATAACATGGAAGGAAGAGGCTATCCAAAAACAATGAAAGGTATGAGGAAAGGGAAAGGAAGAAGGATTCAAAGCAGGAGTAGATTGGTGGGATGTGATCTAATGTGTTATAAATGTGGGAAGAAATTTCACTCAAAGAAATATTAAAATTATAAAATAGTGAATACCATAAGATACACTTTTGAAATTAGATAAATGAATCTTATATTTGAGTAGTGGCCTAATATTGAGTTCCACTACCTCACTTGAGTCTTGGATTATAGACTATGGAGATTTATTTCATGAACATCTCAGAGGGTAAGTATGAAGAATTATACTACAGGAATATACATAATGGTCCATCTTGTAGATGTTCTAGCTCTAAAAAGTTTTTTAGAGGTTGATATATGAATTCACACAAAGAATGGGAGTATGATAGAATTTATGGGTATGTTAAATATCCCAAAAATAAGGAAAAACTTAATTTCCATTGGATAGTAAGATGATTCATGTTTCTATACTATATTTATGGATAGTGTGCATAAGATTTCTGTGGATCCATGGTCATGGAAAAAAGAGTGAAAGACAACATTTTTTACCTCACGGGAGTATTAAAAGGTATGATGAATGTAAGATAAGAAACTTATTCAATGTTATATAATGACCATCTTGGTCGCTTAAGTGAGAAAGGGATGAAAATAATCATCGCTAAAGGTATGGTGACTTTGACATTAATGGATATATAGGCACTTAGAAATGCACCACCAGATACATGTTCACATTTAGTATAATGATAGTTATCTTGATGTTAAATATTCAAATGATAGTTTCACTCTTGTTGTCTTAGTCCAACAATTCCTTGTTTTAATAATAACAAATCATATTTATTTTATTTCTAATCAATTCTATGGTTTATAAAAGTTAAATATATTTTATAGAAATTATGGAAATTTATCTAAGTCTAGAAATGTAAATAATGTTATGGATCAACCACATGAAGACCTTCTATCAACTTTATAATTCAATCTAGAGACAATGGATTAAAAAAGTGAACACATGGAAAATACATCGACTGTGTGACCAAATGATCGACCATGATGGAAATCTCACAAAGTACTCAAGCGACCATAAGACTAATCATAGTGACCACAAGTTATATCTCAGTGATGGTTTGTTAAATTTCTTGCTAAGTGTTGAAGAACCAACATGATCAAGTGGAACAAGCACATGTTCTTTTAATCATGTATGTTGTATTTCTCAAAATCTCCTTAAATGATTGCATGGTGAAGTCAAGTGACCATATGGTAGTATTGATTTTTTTTTAAATTGAAGGAGCTTTCATATGACTTCAAACTAAAAAAAATTGGAGAAAAGTTATTACATTATTAGTCAAAGAAACCATTATAGGAAGTTATAACATTATAAGGTATTGGATTCACTATAAGTTTAAAACAAGTGACCATATGTTCCGTGGATCGACCAGACAATCTATCAAGGAAATCCGACCAGAATTTTCACCAAGTATTGAAGTGATTGGGGATAATATGATGTGGAACACTTTAAGAAACTATATATAAGGTGGAATTAAATTTTAGTATATATTCTAACCACATTCTATATATAATTAAATGTGAATTTGGAATAATTTAATGCTCACATATTTCATTTTGAGTATGATAATTCATAATGATAATTCTATAATAGATCTGTTTGAAGAAGATTTCTTAAATAAATAGAGTAACACAGTGGTGGAAAAACACAAACAAGTTCAATGTTATTAATGAAATACAACACTCTATTATTTATATGAACTTCATCACTAGATCTGAGAACATTTTTTAGTGTTTGGATCTAATTTTAAAACTTAAGGAATACATCAATAAGAGAAGCTCTCTTTATAGAACAACTAGAATTTTACCTATTTATACATAGAAATTTCATTTATCTATCTCTCTCTCTATATATTTTTATTATATTAGTGTTGTGCTTGAACTTCTTTGTAAATATGTTAATCCACATACTCCTATAGATTATAAAAGAGTACTCAAATACTCTTTCTTTATTAACTTCACGTTTTTACTCCCACTAAAACTATGGAAGAGGCTTGGTGATAGATTAGACAACCATGTGTACTATTTTATTGTGTATACCCAATCTAGGTCATGGATCTATTTATTGTTTAATAAAAATTTTTGGAAGTAAGTTCCTATGAAGTGGAGAGGATTAAGTCTTGACTTAAGACTAAAACTCTTATATTTTTATTTTCATTATGTGCTTTAAATTTTTTCTTATTTTATTTTTGGAACTTTTTAGAAAATATATTATGAAAAAAGGTACTTTGATAGATAGATTTTACATATGATATATCTAATTTTTGATGTAAGTAGGATAATCTCAAAATATTAGAATAATCTCAAGTTATTATAATTGAATATTAATCAATATTTTGAGATTTTATTTCAAAAAATTAAATTATATATAGATAATATATTATTTAACTAGGTAATTTATCAATTGGGATATTTTTTTATAAATCAATTTTAAATTTAAATTTTTATTAGATACTCAATTAACCCCCTATTGAGTACTCCACTTCAAAAAATATATGGTATTAGAGGTCTTTATCTCCTTCTGATTTTTATTTATCTAGATTTAACTGTGGTAAAGTTTTTAAATGAAACATCTATTTTCTTATTCTTATTTTCTATATTTATGGATAATACTAGAATTGTGGGGACTAATACTAAATTAAATCCTTAATTTAATGGCCAAAATTTTTCTCAGTGGAAGATTAAAATGAAAATACATCTTGAAAGTATGGGTTTTGATATTTTTACTATACTATAAGATCAATATGAAAAAAGAAGCATGAGTGGATTGGAGTGATTCCACTAAGGCTACCTATTTCTATAACTATAAAGTAATTAATTCTTTATACTATACCCTTGTATAAGATTAATTTTACATAATATCTACATGTACTATAGCTTATAAAATTTGGGATACCTTATCTATGTCTCACGAGGGAACATCTAATGTTAAATAAATACGTTAAAATACTTATACCATTAATTATGATACATTTTCTAATATGTATCAAAAGTTTAATGAGAATAAAAGCCTAATTAATGCATTAAGGAAAAATATTTATAACAAGACTCAAGTACTAAAAATTCTAAGGTGCTTACCTAACAAATGGAGAGGCATGACTGTATCCATTTGTGAACCATGTGATGTGAAAAACCTTCCAATAAAGGAGGCGATAGGAAAATTAATGATGTACAAGGAATTAGATAAATTTAATGATAAATATTTTGAACCAAAAATGTTAATCACATTCAAAACATCTCATTCAAAAGCTAAAGAAGTAACTAATGAAGGGAGTAGCAGTGGAAGTGATGATGACTCTGATAGTGATGATGAAATGACCCATTTAGCAAGAAGAATCAATAAATTTTATAGAAAGAATAATTTCATTATAAAATAAAATATTTAGGGAAATTATGATAATAAATGATATTTAAATAAGGATGGTAACTTTAGAGAAGTTTCCTATTATGAGTGTTAGATAAAATGAAACATATAAGCTGATTTTCAAAAATTGAAATATAAGAAGAAGTATGAGGACCAAGGAAATAAATATAAGAAAGAAAACAAGCACATTTAGAGTGATTTATAGGACAACTAAATTGACTTAAACTCATCCAAAAATGATTCTCATGAGAAAGAAAATCTATGATTTATGGGAATTACAACTGTGGTAACCAATATTATTTTTGATTTATTTGAAATTGAAAATCTTGATAAAAATGATATTTATAGAAAAGATATATTATAATACTATATTATAATGGAATTAACCTTTAATGAGTTAAAGTTTAAATAAAAGAATTTAAAGAAATAACATGCTTTAACTGTTACAGTAAAATATGATCTTACTATTGAAAAGGATAAGAAAAAAATGCTTCTCAAGGAAAATAACGACTTAAAGTTAGTAAATGAGAAACTAAAGAAAGATATTGAAAGTTTTATAGTAAGAACCAAAAATCTCAATAAAAATATGGGAAGTTATACAATACCTAAACCGAGAGATACTTTTGGTTATCAACCTGAAAGAAAAAACAAACTCTTTAAAAAATATTTTATTCTTAGTTAAAATTCTATAAATAAATCTATAGTAAATAGTACAACTGGAGAATATAAATCTATATTAATCTAGTTTTTACCATAAAGAGTTTATTTTTCTAATTATTCACATTTTTTTCATAAATTAATCAAATATATGTGGATATCTAAAGCTTAAATTGCTAACCTTTCTAGACTCAAACAGACCTGGGTACCAAAATATGTGTACAATTGATTAATTGTAGGAAATATACTTTAAAAGTTTCTATAAGAAGTTATGGTTTCTAGAAAATGGGTTTTTCAGTCACATAATAATATAATTCTCAAGTTTCCAAAATTGAACAAAGTGGATGGCGGTCATTTCACTTTTGATGACAATGAAAATGGAACAACTGTTGGCCCTGAAAAAGTTATAAATTTTAAAACCTATTTAATTTACAATGTATTGTTTGTTGATGTATTAAAATATAATATGATAAGAATATATTAATTATGTGATGAGGTTTTTCATGTCAACTTTTATAATAATTCATGTAATATTTATGATTTCAGATTTAATTTTTTATTTACTACTTTTAGGAATGAAAATGTTTATTAATTAGATTTAAATTCATTATTTTATTAAAATGTTTCTTGTTTAAAGGTATTTCATCATTAATCTTGGTTTTCACAATGGATATTATGCCACTATAATATATAATCTCTTATAAATATATTCAAAATGGTTTTATTAAATGGAAAACCTAAACTATATTTCTAAAAAGTCAATGTGTGAAATATCTATTAAATGGGAAATTAACATAAAGTTTCTTTCAAACTAAATAAAGTGGTCTCTACCTATAAACCACTAGAATTGGTTTACATGGACTTTTTTAGACCATCTAGAGTTTCAAATTTAGTTGGAAAAAACTATTCTTATGCAATTATTGATGATTATTTAATATTTACATGGGTATATTTTATAGCTCACAAAGTGAGACTCATAGATGTTTTTTAAAGTGTGAAAAATCTCTATAGAACCTTATTGGACCCATTAATAATGTGATAAGGGATCATGTTCATGAGTTTTAAAATCAATATTTTTAATTCTTATGCTAAAAAATGACTATAGTTATAACTTCTTTGCTCCCCAAACACCTCAACAAAGTGGGGTGGTTAAAATAAGAAATATAACCCTTCAAGAAATAACTCGGACCATGATTAGTGAATATGACCTATCGATATATTTTTTAGATGAAGCTGTAAATATATCTTATTATGTAATTAATAGAGTCTTTATAATACTTCTTTTAAATAAGACTCTATATGAATTATGCAATGTGAGAACACCTATGGTAAATTATTTCATTTTTTTAGCATCAAAGTTTATATTACAAATATGAAGGATGATCTAGATAAGTTTTTATCTAAGAGAGGTGATGGAATTTTCATTGGTTATTCTATATCAAGTAAATCCTATAGTGTCTTTAATTTAAGAAAAAATGGCGGAATAATATGTTCATGTCTCATTTGATGAGAGAGATCCACATGAATCTAAAATTTCCATATAAATCCTAGAGGATGATATGCTCAATTTAAATATCAATAATACCTCAAAGACCAATGAACTTACTACTAATTTACTTGAAAAATATCCTATCAAATACCATTTTGAATAACTAGACCTTGAATAAAACCTATATGAATGTAGTATAACCAAAACCATTGGAACCCATAGAGACTATCCTTTAGATGCTGTTGTTGGTGATTTAAGAAAAGGAACTCAAACTCAAGCATAAATTAGAAACCTGGTTGAACATCAAGCCTTTTTTTCATATCTTTAACCCAAGAACATTAATTAGGTAATCAATGATGAACATTAGGCGATGTCTATGTAAGGGGAACTGAATTAGTTTGAAAGGAATAGAGTATGGTATTTTTTTGAGAGACCCAAATACTATTTGACCATTGAAAATAAATGGGTATATAAAAAGATGGTTAATGAATCTAGATATATTATTATAAATAAATATATATTGGTGGAATAAGGTTATAGTCAAGAAGAAGGTATTAAATATGAGAAAACCTTTACTCATGTAGCTAGATTTGAATCAAATAGAATACTGCATTCTTATACAACATAACTAAATTTAAAGTTATATCAAATGAATATAAAGGGTGATTTTATAAATGGTTATATTATTGAGGATTTTTTTAATGAACCCATAGATTTTTAAATACTTATTTTCAAAATCATGTTTTTAAATTGACTAAAGCAATTTATAGTTTAAAACAAGCCCCCATAATTTAGTATGATAAACTCATCACTTTTCTTATTTCAAATGGTTTTATAAAAAGTGTTGTTAATCTTACCTTATTTATTAAAATAACTTCAAAAGATATTTTTTTTTCAAAAATATATATTGATCATATTATATTTAATTCTTCAAGAAATTATTTGTGTACTGAATTTTCAAAATGAATACAAAATGAATTTGAAATTATTTTGATGAGTGAACTAAAATTCATTATTGGTTTTCAAAACAAATAGGTAATTATTTTAAATCAAGTTAAGTATACTAAATATATTTTAAAGATTTTTGGCATGGATAAATCAAAATTAAGTGATAATCCAATGAGAACCACTTATAAATTAGATCTTGATGAAACTAGGAAAAAAGTTGACCAAACCATTTACAAAGGTATGATTGGGAGTTTAATTTACTTAATAGCTATTAGGATTGAATTTTTTTTAGTGTGTGTATGTGTGATATTTTTCAAGAAAACCCTAAGGAATATAATTTTATTACTATTATAATATTTATTAAATACCTTAAAATTATAACCAACTTAGGACTATTCTATTATAGAGGTAATGATTTCGATTTAATCAACTATTTTGATACTAATTTCATTGGCCTATAAGTTAGATTAAAAAATCTCTAGAACATGTCACTTTTTAGGAAAGTTTCTAGTATCTCACTATAGTAAGAAATAGAAATATGTTGCATTATCCACTAATAAAGTTGAATACATAGCTGTAGTTAGTTGTTGTGAACAAATTCTATGGATGAAACACATGTTACTAGACTATAGATATCAATTCAGAAACATCCCTATAAATTGT
Source organism: Viscum album (assembly GCA_963277665.1). Taxonomy (NCBI): domain Eukaryota; kingdom Viridiplantae; phylum Streptophyta; class Magnoliopsida; order Santalales; family Viscaceae; genus Viscum; species Viscum album. The sequence goes on along the minus strand of OY728158.1, from coordinate 1,261,834,704 downwards.
GAAAAAACAGGTGCTATTAACATTTCAAAGAATTTTTTATCTCAATCTTGGACCAAAAACATTGATATAATAAATCTCTTTTTGAGAGATCATTTTCAAAAAGGGGATATCAATCTTAAATTCATTATAATTGACCATTAAATAGTTTGTATTTTCACTAAGCCTATGAATACTGAGATATTAACTTATATCAGACATAAATTAGGGATGATTAAATTTTCCTAATTATTATGCTTATATATTATTTTAAATTTAGTTCTATGTTGATGTTGGATAAGTAGTTTTTGTAGTTATTTATATGGTAATATAAAGTTATTTATTATATTAGTTTATTGAGAATTTGTACTTATAATTTATTGAACTTATCTACCTTTATTTTAAAACATTTCTAAAATGCCCTATTTTCAAGCTACTGTGTGTGTTTTATTTTATTTTACACGTTACCATGCATTAATATAGTAAATCCATAAATGATTTTATTTAAAGTCCTAAAAATAATTTTAATCTACTCAAATTTGTTGAAAAATAATCCAAGCCTTCTTTAGACCCTTCCTTTACTAAAACCCAACCTTCCATATTTTGAATCTTAGTTAGGAGTTATTGAGATAAAGTATTATTTTGAAGAATATTCTCTAAAAGATTTGGATGTTTCCAAAATATCAATATAAACACAAGTGGACTTAATATTCTAAAAAAGTTTCATATTTTATTTTGAGAATTCATGCTAGATAAGGAATTAGATGTTGAGTTATTTAAAAACAGCATTTCTCTAGAATGGAGAGCTATGCTATGGTAAGGATAGAATGAATAGTTCTTGGATAATAATCAACTTTATTATCAATGATAATTAAAGAAATTTTATGTGAATATGGTGTTTGAATATCAAGATTAGTTAGGTCTGATTAGAACTATTTTTGATAGTCAAGAATTTGAATTTTCTTCAATCCTTTGTGCCAAGAGCTTAATATTACCACATCAGTATGGGTATAAGGACTAACAAAGTTCATATATTTTAAATCATCCACATTTTTCGATTATAAATTATTTGGGGGGGGGGGGGTTTAACTGGTGATACATCATATCGAATTCCAAGTGATAGTGAGTTAAATGGTGAGTATAGACTATTGATAAAATTTATACAGTATACCATTTCCCTAGAAAGGGTGATTTTATAACTATTAGGAATCAATAAATTTAATTTATATATTTAATGGTGCATGGTATTTAGATTAATCTACCTATATTTTTAATGAGGCATATAGAATATCTAAGTTAGACTTCCTCAAGATTTAATACTATGCCTTATCCCAAGTTCATTTCAGCTCTACATGAATAGAAAATACATATTCCTAAAGGAGTGGAAAATTCATTAATTTTAGGTGGTATCTATATCAAGAAAACCAATTGTAAAAGGATGAGAATAAGCTAAAACCCATGGAAGGAGATGTGGATTGCTGATGAAGAGAAGACTCATGATTTATTCAATAATATACAGAAACCTACCAAACTAATGGATGTAATACATTCAGGCTTGGACATTGAACAGATAGTTGAAGCTCATTATTCATCCAATGAAAGTAAATAAGAGTCTATTGATGATGTTAATGAAAAAATTGCAAGATATTATAAAGAAATAATAGTTTTATCTCCTCATCTAGAAGTTTCTAAGGATCCAGAAATTCTAAAAGATACATAATCAATGGAAGAAAGATTTATAACTCCTAAGGGGGAGAGTAACCATGGTTTTATACTATTTATACCCAATCTAACTGACTCTATAAGTGATTATGATGAGCCTCAAGATGAATATAGTATTTAATACCATTGGTTTTAGGCACTTTACCCTTTTATTATATATTTTGAGCTTATATAATACTTGAGTAGTGGTTTAGGAGTTTTTTGGATAGTTTTGAAGTGTTTTAAAGGGCATATGATTTGAAGATGATTAGGTTAAACCTTTCACTATCTCCAAGGAACTATGCGTGGTTATTATGGGAGTCACCGTGTGAGTAAACGGTTGAAGTACAATTTGTAAAAACCTTGTACATGTTAATAGAAACTATACAATCAGAGATAGAGGTAAAATAATGATTGAAACATGGTATTTAAAACCATATGAGTGTGTGTCCTTGGGTTAGTATCACCACACAATTGATGAATATTTTTCCAAATCATGTGGCATAAACTCTGTGGATCTATGGATATTTTTAGTAGAATGTGCATGATTGATGCATGGTTTGAAAAATCGTGTGACCTAACCATACAACATGCATTTAATGATCCAAAAAATAGAGTTTTTAGATTAAGGTCCCAAAAACCTCATTATTCTCCTATTATCTTAGGTTCTTGAAATTATTTTCCCACCTAGGAATCCAAGGAGATTCTTTTTTTATTCAGAAAAAAATTTTGATGAATTGAAGTGGGATCTCAAGAATCAATGTCAAGTCCTCATTATTTCTTTCTTTTCTTAGATCCACTCTTATCCTCTCTCTATGTTCCATAGAACTATCTTGTTAAATATTTTTCTATGTGATATGACATGAATATTAATGATATATCATTGAATCTACTAAATAGAAGGTGCTATGAATCTTGATCTAGAATTTTATAATGTCGTTCTTCATTTTTTTCATTCGTTGAGAGGTAAGTGACTTCTCTCTCATCTCCACTTGTTTTAGAACATGAAGGATCAGTTTTATTTAATTTTTTTCTTGGTTTTTCTATGTAAACATTATGTGATTTCTTTAAGGAAACCATTTTGGTTTATGTTTTGGAAATATGGGAAATTGGTTGGCTTATGGAAATATTCTTTGCTTATAATTTTAAAATGATGGTTTTAAAATTATGGTATGGTTTTTATGTAAGAAATTTTTTGTTTAAATGTTTCCAAAATAAGAGTTTTTTATGTAAAAAAATGATTTGTTATGGAATTTGGCATAATTGGGTTGATGTGTGTTCAAATTGGGACGAAGTATGGTCATGAAGTACCACCGTTAAAGTGGGACAAAGTATGGCCATACAGTACCACAGTTAATGTGTAACACCAAGCTTGAGAGTGTGTATGATTATGTGTGTGTATGAACATGGGAATGGTTATTCCAAGTATTAGTGAATAGTAATAAGTTTTTTTTATGGATTTTAATCAAATTAATTTCACTTATAACATTCTATAAATTGTTTAACAATTGTTTAACTATTTTATATTAAGTGTACTAACCAGTTCTTATCCTAGTGGTGTGTGTTGGGAAGTATCTGAGGATTTCCTATTGAGTGTTATACTCATTCCCTACTTAGGAGCTTCAGTTTATTTTCTGATGTTTTATACTAAGGCACAAGTAAGGAAAAATTACCTTATTTCTCAAATGATGCATCTTGATACTGTGGGCATGGAAGGTGGTGTTAGAGTTTGGAGCTAGTTTGGGTTGTACTTAGGATTACAACACTTTGGTATCTTTGGGTAATGTTGTCTTTGGTTTTTTTAGTTTATGTTCGTTTTTCCCTTGTCACTTTAATATTTTTATTCTGTTGGTTTTACCTTTGAGTTGTGATTCTTATAATCATGCATCATATAGATGGTTTGGATGCTTATATTTTGTGTTGTCATGTTGTTGTATTTCTAAAGGGAAAATCACCCCCCAATGTTATCCTAATACCTTAGAATTTATTTATGGCCATTGGTGTCTTGAGGATGTCACCTAAGTTTAGTGACACTCCACCTCTTCTCAGGCCAATGAGTTAGGATGGGATGTTATAAATGGCATCATTCATGGTTGGCCCATCTGTCTCTTGAGATGGTAGCAAGGAGACCAAAATTTCATAACTTGAAATGTATATAATAAAAAATTATAGCTAATTTTTTTAATGGACTTTAAGTTACTAGGGTGGTATGGGTACAAAAGTGTTCTAAGACACTTATAGGCATGTTTTCATCTCATCATCATGGTTTTATCCCATGAGTGCTGCATATAATGATTTTTAGTGAGATTTACCACTAGGGATGCATTGTTTATTTTGTTTTAATGATTTATGGAAAATGGTTATAATTATTGTATTTTGAAAATAATAGTTATTTTTTGTTTCTTTTGGTGATTTTGAATTTTCTAATCCTTCAGTTTCCAGTGAGTGATGACTAAATGGATTTTTTTTTCTAGTTATAGAAAATGGAACTAGGTAGATTCCATAGAAATTAGAGAGAAGAGGCCATAGAAAATGTGGTTACACCAGAGCCATAGGTGTACCAAAAAAATTGTCTAAAGAATCATTTAGGATTTTCAATCAATTGTTAGAGGAAACCAAAATGATAAAACCCAACAAGTGGATCACTCCATACAGTTTTAGAAAGGAAATCCACTCATATTTTAGGGATATTTTTAGATTGAAAAATTGGGATTATGACTGAATCGAATGAATCACATCATTGAATTCCTTGGTACACCAGATTAATATAAAGTTAAGTTATAAATTTATATGATGGAGGATATTTTACAAAAATGGTGGGATTATCTGTTTAAGTTAAAGTTAACCAAGAAATTATATGGTATCACTTTGAATAATTTCTCGACAAATAATTATATCCTCACACATTAAAGATCATAAGAAAAACCAATTTCTTCATCCTAAAGCAAGAGAATATATCCATAACATAGTACCCAGATAAGTTCATGAACTTAGTACACTTTTCCCTAAAAGTTTCTACTAGTGTTTTTATAAAGGAATTCATCTTTGTGTTTGGGCTGTGACTTGATATTCACTTTAAGATAGTTGTTATTTGTATTACAGATTATAGGGAGATGTTTATCTCTATGGGAATATGTGGAACTAAAATGTTGGGAATAAGTGTTAGAGGGACACCTACTTCCAAGGTGGTGGAGTATCTTAGAACTAGACCACGAGATTAGTTAACTTTCATCCACAACCCAAGAGTAATCTCATGTGTTTATAATATGGTTCTCTTAAAAATATCAAGAAAAATTTTACTACACCACCTAGATCATGTCACAAATATAATCACATGGGCCATCTTTAGTGTTATTTTCATAGTTCTACTGAGTTAACAATTGGGAATAAATCTCACGTTTCTTATACATCCTATGATTTTTGGGAAATTATCATCAGAATAACTCTCATCCTCAGAACTAAATAATCCAAGGTGATTCTAGTAACACCATGAATACTTAGGTTATACAATCTCAGTAATGTATTAAGGATCAAGTATGAACTAGTAAGAATCTTTATGGTGCTAAGAATATGATTATGTAGGATCAATATAGTCCTTTGATAGTGCGAGGTATGATTCTTTTAAATTTTACTCTCATGGAAGATTTGTTTGATATTAGAGTGTCCAACTCTTTTATTTCTACTCATGTTTTTTATTATATGGGTTTTCATGTTGAAATTATTCCTTATGTCTTGAAACTTTAAATACCTATAGGGTAATGGGAGTGTCAAACCTTAAAGTGTGCAATGTGTTCTATAACTATCAATGGGGATAAATTGGGTTGGGATTTCTCTATTCTTGATATGGATATCTATGAACTGATTTTGGGAATGCATTGGTTGACATCCTTTAAGTCCCATATCGGCTGTTATGTCTAAAATGTAAGTTTCACATCTCTCTATGACATTAAGATATCTTTAAAGGTTATTGGGATGTAAATTCAAGTAAAGTAATACCTTTGGTACCTATGTTTAGAAATATATCTTACCAGTTTATAGTAGTTACTTTAGAATCTATTGATGAAATCACATATAGATATTTTTCAACCATCATTAACCAATTTCTTGATTTCTTTCTTGATAATTTCTATGGTTTTATACCCAAAATAGAAGTTAAATTTGTGATTTATATCCTATGAGGGACCAATACTATTACACTTTTTTTTTATTTTAGGATGACACCAATATAATTAATGGAATTAAAGGTTCAAATAGAAGAGTTTTAAAACAAAGGGTTTATTTGACCAAGCACATCTCCATAGGAAACACTGGTTATTTTTATAAAGAAGGTGGATTAAAATCATAGGATTTATGTGGATTATCATAATATCATCCAAGTTATGATAAATAACCGATACCCTCTTCCATAAATTGATGATATATTTGATTGGTTGATGGGAGACTAGTGATTCTCTAAATTGACTTATGATTAGGGTATCACTAAATTTGAGTTCAGAGAGATGAAATTACAAAACAAACTTTAGAATCCATTATGATTACTGTAAATAAGTTTTTATTGCCTTTGGTCCTATGAATACACCAATATCGTTTATGGAATTTAGGAATCAAATCTTTCATTAGTATCTTGACTCCTTTGCAATGCTATTTATTGGTGATATTTTGGCATATTATAGGACTAGAGCCAATCATGAACAACAATTGGCTATAGCGGTTGCTATATTTTGAGAGAATTTCCTTTATGATAATATTTTTAAAAGTTATTTTTAGATAAAATTGGTACATTTACTTAGCCATGAAATCTCTGAAATGTGAGTTTTTATAGATCCTAAAAAGATATAAACTATTATCTCTTGGGAACCATCAAATAATGTCTTAGATATATGAAGTTTACTCATATTAGAAGGATATTACCAATTCTTTGTTCATAATTTTTCACATCCCACATCCCCAATGATAACCTTGATAAGGAAATATGGTCCTTTATAATGGAGTGATGAGTGCCATTATTATTTTCAAGAGTTTAAGGTTTTCCTTACATCACTGCCCATCCTTACATTGATGCAGTCACAACAAAGGTATGTTGTCTATTTTGATGCATTGAATTTTGGGATGAGATGTGTTATAATGTAGGGAGATCATGTTGTAGATTATATCTCATTAAAGTTATAGGTTTATGATAAGAATTACCTGAAACATGATTTGGAATTAGCTTCTGAAGTCCATGCCTTGAAAAAATGGTGTCATTAACTTTTTATTGAGAAATTATTTGTGTTCACTAAAAATTAGATGATATTCTTAGAGACTGTTTCATGTTTTTTGGAGGCTCATGGGAGGAGAATATACCATTGGTAGAGTTTTCGGATAATAAAAGTTATCAAAACTCGATATATATGGATTCTTTCAAAGCATTTTATGGATTTACTTATCATTCTCTACTTTATTGGGTGGAAATAGGTGATACTTCACTTATCATACCTACCAATATATATTAGATGTTGGTGAAAATTTAGTTGATCTGAAAGAGTATAGAAACAACTTAGAGTAATCAAAAAATCATATGTGCATCACCATCATCGACTGTTAACTTTTCAGGTGGGTGATCATATTTTGTTGAGAATCTATCTAAGTTTAGGACATTATCAATTTGGTAATAAAGGAAAGCTATATCCTCTATACATTATCTCTTTTATGATAATTTAATAGATTGGTGATGTGGATTATCATTTTCCTTCACCACCAAGATTTAGTTCTATGTACAATGTGTTTCATGTATCTCAATTTAATAAGTACCAACCTAATCTTGAATATACGATTTTATGGGGCCATATTGATCTTGAACTGGATGCTACATTGATTCATTTTCCAATAAGAATTGTCAATAGGCAAGAGAAGATCTTTCATGGGAAAAGCATCAGTTTATTATTGGTTTTATGGTAACATGATTATACTCAGAAAGAGGCATGGTAATGTGAAAAGAAAATGTTGTAGTAGTGGCCTGAGATCTTTCAAAGCAACTTTAGTCTCCCACTTTATGAGTATGGGAAGACCAATAGTGGGGAGAATGTAACACCCCTATTTTTAGGTACCTTACCCTTTTTATTATGTATTTTGAGATTATATAATAATTTATTAGAGTTTCATTTGTTTAAAGATAGTTTTTCAGTGTTTTATTGGGTGCACAGTTTGATCATGGTTAGGTGAAACTGTGAACTATCTCTAAGAAACTGTGAAAGGTGATGTTGGGAGTCACTGGACATGCACACAGTTGGATCATGGTTTTTAAAAACCATGTTCATGCCAGGAGAAACCATGAAATTCGATACATAGGTAAAATCACCATTGGCACACAACTTGTTAAACCGTGTGATCCAACCATACATGGGTATTTCCTTGGGATAGTAAGATTACATGGTTGGTGCATGGTTTGACAGAACGTGCACCATAAACCATGTAACTCTCAGGATATTGTCTAGTAGCACATGCACAATTGGTATATATTTTGACAAACCATGAAACTTAACCTTATGATGTGTAGTTAATGATCTAAAAATTATGTTTTAATTAAAATTAAGTCCCTAAAACCATCATTATTCTCTTATTCTATCAGGCTCTCAAACTCCTTTTCCTCTCTAGGCATTCCAAGAAAATCATTTTTATCTTGAAGAAACTTTTGATGAATTGAATTTTGTTGGATCTCCATAATCAATGATAAGTTCTCATTATTACTTATTATTCTTAGATATACTCTTATCCTATATCTGAGATCCATTAATATATATATATATATATGTGTGTGTGTGCTAGGATATTAATCTTGATGAGATATTGCTAGATATATTGAAGGAAAGGTGTTGTGAACCTAGATCTAGAAGTTCTTAGTGTTGTTTCTTATTTTCATCATCTATTGAGAGGTAGGTGGATTCTCTCTCATATCAACTTATTATATAACTTTAAGACTTTATTTTATTTAAAAAAATTTGTTATGTTTTCTAAAGAAAAATTATGTGATTTATTGAAGGAAACCATTTTGGTTTATGTTTTATAAATATGTGAAATTTGATGGATTTTTTAAAACCTCTTTGATTATAATTTTAAAATAATGAGTTCAAAATTATGTTATAGTTTTGTTTCAAGAATTTTTTTGATTAAATTTTTCTAGAAGAAGAGTTGTTTTATGTAAAAAATTGAATTTGAATGGAATTTGGAATAATTGGGTTGGTGTGTGTTCAAAGTGGGATGAAGTATGGTCATGAAGTACAACTATTAAAGTGGGATATAGTATGATCATGAAGTACTTCCATTAATATGAAACACCAATATTGAGTGTGTTCATGGGTGTGTGTGTGTGAACATGGGAAGGGTTATTACAAGTATTAATAAATGGTAATAATCTTTTTTTTGTATTTTATTGAATGGATTTCACTTATAGAATTTTATAAACCATTTAACTATTTTGAACAATTTTATATTAAATGTGTTAACTAGTTCTTACCCTAGTGGAATGTGTTGGAAAGTATCTGGGGATTACCTATTGAGAGTTATAATCACCCCCTACTTAAGAAATTTGCTGCATTTTCAGATGTTGTATACCGACCTGGGATAGGTAAAAATAACTTATTTCTCTTGCAATGCATCTAGATACCGTGGGCATGGCAGGTGGTGTTGGATGTTGGAGTTAGTTTGGGTGGTGCCTGGGATTTTGCCACATTAGTGTCTTTGTGTCATATTGTATTTTTTTGTTAGTTGATGTTCCTTGTTCCTTTATAACTTTGATATTATTATTATATTAGTTTTACCTTTGATTTGTATTTCTTATACTCATATATCATATATATGGCTTATATATTTATGTTTTGTGATGTCATATTGCTGTATTTCTAAAGGGAAAATCATCCCCCAATGTTCTTTTAATCCCTTGAGATTTATTGGTGGCCTTTAGTGTCTTGATGATGTCACTTTAGGTTAGTATAACTCAGTCACTTCTCAATACAATGAGTTGTGGTGGGATGTAACATAGTCCTCCTATGTTTGAGATAGGGGAAACACCTATTTTTTATTCTACAAACCTGAGAGAAAGGGAGTATCCAGATATATCCCATTTGGATATAAATCATTTTTCTCTTGATAAAAATTATAGGGATGACAATAATGGTGATAGTCCAACCAAAAATAGTGGACTAGATATACCCACTATACCCTATAATTCAAAATTTTTTAAAAAGGATTATTCATAACTAGTTTATTAAGAACATGGATTCTTAGATATTTCAATAAAAAATGTTCTCAAAGAACTTTTTGGATCTACTCCTCAAGGAACTTCTATTACTTCTTCACCTTTTCATGATTCAGATAACCTCTTCCCAGGAGATCCCATCTATGACTCATCTCTTCAAACTAAAGTTGTGCTTCTTGAAGATCCAAATAATTCAATTCAAGAGATTGAGAAGACTAATTATGAATCCTTAGATAATTAAGGATCTATGTTGAGACTTTCAGAGTTGTTCTTCAGTGACTCAACTCCCATCCCTAGACATGCTTCACCTCAACTGGCTGCTATAGATTCTATGTCATTCATTATTTAATCTAACATTATATAGTTTAATAATGATTATTTGGAAGTTCTTAAAGAATTATTTCTTAGAATAAATAGTGCTAATAAATATAATAAAAAGGAATACATTGTATTTACCATTGAAAGTGTGGTTTCTCATATATATCCTAATATAGTTTTGAAAGTATATCACATGACACATGATTTTGAGGGATTTAGTGAACAAGTGGGATCTCTTTAGGTTGACCTAATAGATATGTTGATTAAGATTAATCAAATATATTTTTCTATTGTTACTAGTTATTCAAAACATCATAATATTTCTAACATTTATCCTCCCACATATATTTCCATTTATTAAGATCTTATTTGAAGAATCATTCCTGAAGAAAACCAAATTCTACTGGATAGTTTTAAGGATTCTAAGAACTTGTTGTAGATGGACTTGGCTACCCATAGTGAAAATATCTTTGATACAGTTCATTCCTAGGTAGTTAATAATTCCAAGGATCTTATTACTATATAAGGGAAAATAAAGTATTATCTAGAAGGATTTTCACTAAGGAAGACTTAAATACCCTGTTTTGGTCTTTGGATTGAGATCTAAAAATGCCTCATCTCACATAAGATTTCATGTCTATAGTTGACAAGATGCTAATTATGAATCCTCTATTGGATTAGTTTGTATCAGAGAGGGATGAATTTTTGTAGTTTATAGAGCATGGGTATTGATATATGTTAGATATTCTCAGGATCTTGGAACCCTGTATGTATGTTTCTAATGCTCCAGTTCTGGAACCCCCAACTCTTCATTTACCCAACATCTCTCTTTCTCTTACACCAGATTTTGCAGGATATTTTGGTCTCACCCTTCCTTAATAAATCCATCTGATTCATCTCATATCCAAAGGAATTATGATTCTATAAGATATATATCCTCCTCACTCTTCTCCTTCTCATATTCTAGTTGCCAGCAAAGGCAAATCCTCTATTGATACTTCCACCATTCGGGACTCAATTGAGTCAAATCAGGGACTCCGGTAGGGCCTTTGTAACATTTTTTTGAACATTTCATGATATATAACTTCTCATTATTCATTTATCCTATATTTTTTAAGTTTTTTCCTTTAAATTTTTTCATTAACATTGCCTTTTTTTGATAATCCCAAAAGGAGGAGAAATTATTTGTTCTAATTAATTTCATGGTTTTATAATTTCCATGATTTTTTATTATAAAAAAGGGGGATATTGTTGGATTACTCAAGAAATTACTTATTTTAATAATTATAAATAATTTTTATTTTATTTCTAATCAATTCTATGGTTTATGAAAGTTAAATATCTTTTTTTCGGAAATTATGGAAATTTTTCCTTATTTCTGGAAATAACCACAAAGCTATGAATCATCCTCATGAAGTTATTCTATCGACCGTATAAAGAAATATAAAGAAAATATGAATTTCACCTAGTACTAAAGGGATAGAAGGGAAAATACCTCAACTATGTGACCACAAGATTGATAATGATAGAAATCTCATGAAGTACTTAAGAAAATATAAGACCAATCAGAGTGACCACACATTATATATTAACAATAGTTTGTCAGATTTCTCATTAAGTGTTGAAGTGACAACATGTCCAAGTGGATTGACCACATGTCTATTTGATTGAACATTATGGATTTATCATAATCTCAAATTGAATACACGGTGAAGTGAAGGGACTATATTGAAATATTGGGTTTTTGGAAAAATGATGGATCTTCCATATTACTTAAATCTACTGCATGTTGGAATGAAGTGAACATATGATTAGTTGAAGTGACTGTGAAAGATAGTCATGATATTTAAAAGTATTAGATCAACTGAAAGTTCAGAGAAAGTGACCATACATTATATAGATTTACCACATGACCTATTAATAAAATCCAACCAAAAATTTCACCAGGTGTTGGAGAGACCATGGAGAATAAGATATGGAACACTTCAAGCGACTGTATTTAAGATGGAATTAATTTTAATTTATATTCCAACCACCTCATGTGGAAAATTAAAAGTGAATTAATAAAAATTTAATGATCCTGGATTTCATTATGAGTATAATAATTCATATTAATCATTCTCTAGTATATATTTTTTCATAAGATTTCTTTTCAAGAGGAAGAAATTGCATATAAATAAATAGAGAAACAAAATAGTGGAAAAATGGGAACAAGTGCTCTATTATCAATGATATATGATAATCTATTTTTCATATAAACTTCATTATAAGATCTGATAACATTATAAAATCTCCCTATTCGATCTTAGAATTGAAGGAAGACATCAATAAGATAAGATAATACCAAAGAATAATTGGACTTTGATCTATTACTGCATTGAGATTTAATTTATTTATCTCTCTCTAAAGTTTTATTACATTTGAGTTGTGCTTGAGCTTATTTGTAAATATGTTAAATAATATACTCCTATATATCATATAAGAGTACTCAAATACTTGTTATTTATTTAATTCACATTTATATTTCCATTAAAATTGTGGAAAAGGCTTGGTGATATCCTAGAAATCCCTGTGTACTATTATATTGTGTATAACAGATCTAAGTTTTGGATATATTTATTTTTTTATAAATTTTCCCAGTAGTTGGTTACTATCAAGTGGAGAGGATTAGGTCTTGAATTTAGATTGAACCTCTTGTATTTCTATTTTCATTATTTTACTTAAAGTTTTTCTTATTATGTTTTTAAAAATATTTTGAAAATATATTTTGATAAACTATACTTTTATAACTAGATTATATATGTGATATATATACTGTTTTATGTAAGCAGGATAATATCAAAATATTAGGATTATCTCAATTTATTCTAATTGAGTCTTGACCAAGATTTTTAGAGGTTATTTCTAAAAATTAAATTAGATATACCTACCATATCAGTTAACTTTTTAAATTGGAAAGTTTTGTTTTATTAATTGATTTTAAATAGAAATTTTTATTGGGTAATCAATACAACCCCCCATATTGAGTACTACACTCTAACAAAAAACTCTCAAAAATAGAAGTAGAGTATGTTTATTTAATGAAATATGATAAGGAGTTGGTCTGGTTGATGTGGTTGGTGGAAGATCTCTGAAGGAGTCAAGATGATGGGATGCTATTTTATGATTCAAAAAGTGAAATTAAATTATAAAAAAAACAAAAATTTCATTCAAGGATAAATCACATTCCACTGAATAGCACTTCATCTAGAAGTTTTTAGAGGAGGGAGTGCTAAATCAATAGAATATATAAAGATATTGGAATCCAAAATAAATGTCAACTAAGGTTGTAGTTTGGGATATGCTAAGAAGATCTTATGACTTAGCAAGACTAGGTTGAATAAAATAATTATTATGGAACCATATAGAAACAAATTAAGGTTTAGAAATTATAAATAGGTCTATGGGAGTTGATGGGCGACTTGGTGGGGAATCTTGTAAAATGATTCTTCAGTGAGATATTGTTAGTCTTGGTCGTGAATTTTTTTTCTAGTCAATGTATTAGTTTCATCCAAAGGATAAAATTTTATGGCCTAATGGGTTTTTGGATAGTGGTGGAATAGAAGTAGAGACCATGATTTAGGTAATCATATGATGGTGTACCAAAATTTATAGACAAGATGATGTCAATATCACCGGTTAAAGGCTAGTTGGTCGGAAGGTACAACCAGAAGGTGTATTGAAAAATACCACCTTGAATCATCTTGATGAAAGTAGTTAGCACAAGGGATAAATCAATAGGATTATTAGTATATGTGTTAACCATTTACACTAGTTTAACTCTACTATAATTAGTATTGTTGATCACTTATGATTGTTGTGTGAAAAATAATTTTAATTATCTTTGTTTTCTTAATGAAAAGAAAATATGTGTTCCTTTTGTAGAGTAGGAATCATGTACAAACCATATAAATTGTGTTGTTATTTTTTATTTCATTATTTCAAATCATTATCATCCAATAATTATTATCTTTGTTTCATTAAAAGTGTTTTAACATTATGGTTCAATGATTTTAGTGTGAATTATTCTATGTTATGGTCTACATAACATTGGATTATCTTCCAACACTTTGTCTCCACCTCATAAGTTCTATTTTACATATTCTGATGGAGTTACCAACCAATAGTCAGGATCCCAATAGTCATGTGTATAAGCAATAATAAAAGTCCCATGGTCATCCATATCCTTTAATAACCGTCGAATCAATAGCCCAAGAAAACCCAAGGAATTAAAACTCCCATCCTATTTCTATTATATATCATCATCCCTAACATTTATTGGATATAAAGAAAGCATTAAGCTCCAATTCAATGATCTTAATCATCACCATGACCTTATAGACATCTATATCTCCTCCATCCTCTATAAAAATGGTCAACACCATCACCCACATGCCACTCAACTACAAAGGATACCACCAATAATGAGTGGTAAAAATCTCCTCATGGGCCGTGCCCTATGTGCACATGACCCTAATGACCTCAACCCCATGGTGAGAAATAATAACTTAATTCTACAAACATACCTTGATGAACCTTTACTGCTACTATGATAATGGCCAACACCATTTGTATCATATCGATGGACCATATCAATCATCACATCCCAAGAAACTCTATCCACCACACATAGAATCATGCCTATTAAACCCTAGAACCACACAACCAAACCGTACTAGGATAAACCAATAATTTTCCATATGAGACTACCCTCTGTAATCTATTATGAATAATAGAAACCATAGGAGTATTCATTCATGGTTTCATATAAACAACCTTACTGTTTCCCATTTACCACACCATGCATGTCACACATATAATAGAACTAATAACTAGGCACCACCTACCTAAGGTTAGAAATATTACACTTATTGAGAAACTCAAGATGATTTTACAACAATCAAAATAAATCCAGTAATATAAAAAAATCCCTAATTTTGGGAACGATTGAAAAAAATAATAAAACATTGAGAGAAACTAGATAATAAACAATAAGGGATAGCTAACCTTACCATTGGAAAGTTCCTATAATGAATAAAAAAAATAATTGGTAAGAATAAATAGAGATTTATCTTAGATATAGAGTGAGGATAAAGACAATTATTTAGGGTTTATCCACTAATTTTTGGCTGAAATAAACTAATTTACCCTTTATACTTAATAAATAAATTAGTAATTATTTTAAAAAAATATAGAGAAAACATACCACAATCATTTTTTGACAAACACCGGGACCATTAAATATGAACCTTATGCATGGTTGAACCTTAAAAATAAAACCTTGATAACCCTTACACATCATCCTTCAATATTCACTAATTTTGAAATTTATTTCTAAGTAATGATTTATCCTTCTGAAAACCATATATCTAAAATCCCCCTTACTTCCAGAAATAAACTTCTAAAATAAATCTTCTCAACTTCCAAAAATATATCTTACATAAGTTCTAAAAAACCCATTTAACATTTATGTATCAACTTAGTAACCATTACAAATCATATCTTGACTCCCATAATTATACAAATTTCAATAACCAAGAACCCTTTTGTATTAGGGAAATAATACTTACATATTGATCTCTTCAAATTATCCAAATATAAGGACCCTTATGTTTTCTCATAGTTACCCTTACGTATAATAGGGCCTCTTAATAGTTTAACAATCTTTATTAATAGGATATATCTTAAGTATTATAGGGTTACTCTTATGTATTACATGATGACTTAACACTTAACCAATTTCACATCATACAGAAACCTTTATGCATGACTCAAATTTAAATGGATATACTTATAGTGGATCTTATTTGGACATATCACTTATAGTAGATCTAAGTTTATATTTCTAGAACTTTGTTGTTCCACTCCACCAACATCATTGAAAATTGTAAATTGAACCTATAAATTCTATCCTTTAAGAAGTTCCCACTTTCAATTGGGAAATAATTTTCACATGGTTGACTAGTTTGGAAATTATAACTTCCAGACTAATTAAGTTTTGAAACTCCTAGATTAGTCATATCTTACAAACTACCTTAGTTGTACCCTACTATTAAAAACTAAAATTTTCTATAATTTTGTTACAAATTAAAAAATTGTCCAGATTTATCCCAAAAATTCCTAGACCTATATATCTCAGTAAATCACACCCAAAATTCACTTCCAACCTCTAAAACTCTTCCAAATATCACATATAATAGAATTTAACAATCACTCAACCCCTGAGCCTAGTAAAACTCCCAAGACTCAATCCTAACATATATCAACACCCTTGACACCTTATAAGGTTCTAAATTTTTATAGTTGATCCATGATCTAACTTGAATTACCATTCCTAAATACTTAGGACTTTACAACCTTTGCACCTTATGATAGCTTGAACTTGATCTATCTTGGGACACCTACTAACCAATTATTACTAAAACATGATAATTCAAAACACTCCACTACTAAAATCCTGAGATGATGTCGAACATATCCATATCATTCCTGGACACTCCCCCAATTAAAACTAATTGATCCCTTCCATGGAACTCCCTACTATATGAATGACATACCCAACCTCATTTTGACCAAACTAACTAATACTAGAATGGTTTCATACATGTCCATTATCCTAAATTTTTCATGAACCCTCTATCCACACATATCCACCAGTCATCAATTATCATGACCCCGCATCACATCGATGCCCATTTTAACCCCACATTATACTTGATGAACACATTTTACCACACTTATTATGAATCTTATCTTATTCCCATACATCAACCATCATATAGTCATTACTTTTATCATATAACCACATTATACACTAGTTCCAATTATATTAAACAAAACCCAATACTAATGGAACACCTTTCAAAATTGACATTTCCCCCACCTACATTGAATATGTTGGGTCGATCATGTGTAGTTGGCCCGAATCCTGAATGCTCAATATTTTTCCCCACTATAGAGTCACACCAACCACCATTAACTAAACCTATTAAGATAATATGAGAATAATATTCATATATAATATATAATTTTACATGATTATTTATTATATCTCATAATAAAATACACCCTAGAACCTATAAGATTAGTGACTTTGGAGATTAGATTCATAATAAACTTATTTCACAACCATTATTCAATATCTCCCACAAATATTATTCACACATGATAACCTTATAAACATATCATATATAATAATCTTCTTCATAACCTATGGAAATGAAAATATATGAAAGGGTGAAATTAGATACTTAGTAAGGGGTGAACATAAGAGATATAAATTGAAGATCATAAGTTATAATAATATGAACATGTGGGTATGAGAACATAATCATGGTATATGAACATAACATAAGAAAATAATACCTGATAAAACATAGATTATAAAATATGATTCATGATATGAGAATTTTGGGATAAAATTATAAATAAGTCATGGGAGTGTGGAAAAACAAGTCAAAAATCATGATCCATGAGAGCATAACATAGGTATGTTGCATATAATTAAATTTTTTCATAAACATAAGAAAATAAAATCATAAATCATGTTAATGGAAACCACCAATACATTCATATTATAAAGGACTAGGATAACCGTTGGCCCCTAACACAGTGGACTTGGGCTAACCACCCGCGACCCACAACATTTTGGACTTGAGTTAACTACCCATGTCCTATCCTGATATCATGAGATTTAAAACTCTACCAAATTTATTGGAGTAATATAACTGACCCAGCCATCACATAATGAAAAACCATACATATATATTCCACATTAACATGAAAACATTTATAATCCCATCATATATTAATTAACCCATGGTAAATAAATGGGTTTCATGAAGATTTACACAAAACATGATCATAATTCATTTAGATAAAGAAAGTGGATGGTATCATTAGAAAATATCACCAGTGAATCATAAAAACATTAAACGATATTGATATAGATGTAATTTTTTTAAGATCATTAGGAATTACTTAGAGAAATAAAAAGAAACACCCTTTACATTTTATAAAGATTTTATTTTAAAAGAAAATAATTTATAAAAAAAAGAGAATATAAATTACTTTGGAAAACCATAAAGACTTGTAAAGGAATATTTATAAATAAAATTTAATAAGACAATAGGAAAATAAATTCATGTGGAATATGTTAAAATTAAAAATTATTTTCACATTTTTCTAAATAAAGTCAAGTCAATATAAAATGACTAAGGTGGAGAAATTGAAAAACATACCTTTAAATTTTTTGTAAATAAATTAAAAGTTAATATAAAATGACCTTAACCAATAATAGTAGTATAGATAAGGAAATCCATCAAACAATATAGATAATATAGATATGGAGAGGAAGTATTCTCGACTGAAAATAAGAGATTAGGTCAGACTCATTTATGAGCATTATTTTGGTTGAATTATAAACCAAAAATGGTAAGAATACATGAAAACCCCATGAGTAACTAGAGGAGAAAAAATAAACGGGGTTTTACAGTGAAATAAGACACAATATACCTATATATAAATTTATTCCTAAACAATATCTATTTCAAAGTGATATTAGTAAAGAAAACCTTATGAAATTAGTAACTTTTGAATCAAAATCCCTTGAAAGAGAAAACCTGAGATGGAATCATAAATATATTGAATTTTATGAAAATTATGTTGAACCATATACATGGGGACATATATACACCACATAATAGAAGATAGGTGGTGAATATGGAACATATCTCAATAAAAAAATTATTGAGATGAGTAATCCTTACCTTTACTCATAATTTCCATGAAGGATATTTAAACTACTGCATAATAAACATAACCATATTAATAAATTATTTCATAATATTATTCATATATATTAACTTTTATACACTTCAATTATAATCATATATTTCATATATATTAGTTAGTTATTGTTCATTTTAATCATTATATGTTAGTAATTTTGATTGTTTCAAAAAAGTTTCATAATAGAAATGTAGATCCTCATTCTTTGATAAAAATTTCATCATTACCATATTATTAAAGGTATTAGAATCATTTTTTACAATTATTTATTCATTATTATTTTCATTTGATGGAAATTATTATTATGGTTTGTGATAATGGAATCCATAAAGAGTTTGTTTCATGTAATTTACTAATAACAACAAGTTAATTTGTAATGACCATTCATTTTTTTGTCACACTCACAAAACCATATCCATGAAATAAATTTCTCCTTAATATAATATATTAATATTATTTATGTATTTATACTTATTAATGATGAAAATGATGATGTTGGTATAACATGATTAATGTAGGTGATTGAACTGACCCAAACATGAACATGATATACTTGTAAATGAGCACAAGTTTAGAGTTATATAATTGTGATATCATTTTCAAAGAAGTTTAATTATGGTAATAAAATATAATTATATTGTATAATGATATTTATAAAAAGTTTATATGAGAGTGTAATTGAAAAAATTAGATAATAACTTAGATACTTTGATGAATTCGCTCCTTGACATGGGTTCCTTCCGAATGAAGGATTTAGGCTTCCTTCTTGGAGCCAGAAGATACCAAATGTATAATAAGGATTTAGGATATTAAAAATGAGTATGTATTCAATATAAATTCAATGTTAAAAAGTGGTTTTAAATGGGTATAGGAGAGGTCCTTTTATATGTAAAATTTTAATGGAATTTATGAAAATATTCATTCCTTAATGTATATGGTTTTCAATTTAGATGTAAAGTGGATAAAAAGTGAAAAAATAATAGATATGGGGTGTGAATCCCCTCATACACACAATTTAGAGATAATTTTATGGATATTTTTGCCTTTACACCTTATTTTACCTCATATTACCTTTACTTTGATAACTTAATTTTTACCTAGGTAACTTTTTTATGTTTCAAAATTAAATTAAACTTCTTAACTAATTTCAAGGTTCTGGTTAAAAATATGGACTTAGTTTAATATATTTCAATTTATAAATATGATAAATTTAAATTTTAAATGGAAATATAAAATATATTGAAAAAATGTTTTTATAGAAAGGTGAATTTTTAAAATTTAAGTTCTCTTAATACTATTTGATACCAATTACTAATTAAATGAGTGTTAATATATTTGTTTATAAATTGAAAATTTTTATTAGAAAAATCCTTTTAAATATATAAATTTAATTTATTAAGATAAAAATACACAATGCTTATAAAATAATCCTTTGAAATGAAATATCAATTTTTAGCATTAAATGATTTTAATCACATCCCATTAAAATTAATTATTTTTGCTCTAACTATAAAATTTTTATAAATCCATTAGTATCGTAATATTTTTTTTTAATTTTTATAAACCCTTCAAAATATTATTTTTTAAAATATAAATATTAATAATATTTAATGAAAATATATATTTAAAATAAAATATTTTAATAAAATATTTTTATTTCATTCCAAAATTATTTATTATTTATGAATTATATTACTTTTAAGTCATAACTAAAAATTACACAAATTCAATGTACCCATTTGATACCAGCATATATAAGGACCATATATCCAATGACTATACATCAAATGACCATATGCCCAACAACCGTTTGCCCAATGACTATAAATATAATGATCATATTACATTCGAATATATAATGTTATATACATCTCTATAATCATTCATCCTATTAATTTATTTCATTATCAAAATGTTTACTATATTTATAATTTTTCCTTCTTTCCATAGTCATAATTAGAGGTATTATCTTCAATGAAAACCATGAGGATAAATATTTCATATTCATGGATTTTTTATTTATTTGTGATTCTATTCATATTAAAGTTTTTCTAATGGAATTTCACATTGCATTATCATAATGCATTAATATTTTATCTTAATAAAATATATCATGGTTTGTTTTAGTTCAGTGTTTCATGTATTACAATATATCAAACACAATGTATTTATTTAAATATAAATACATATTAAAATCTCAGGGTGTTACATTTTAATCTCTTTAAAAGAATTTATCTCTTAAAATTTAATTACTCGGATGAAAAATTGAGGGTAATTCTACCTCATTACATCTTTGGGTTCCTATATAGCTTTTTCAAACTTATGATTCCTCTTGAGAACATGAACCATGTGATTACCCTTGTTTCATAATACTTTATCTCTATGATTTAGTATTTCTACTAGTTGTTCCCTGCAAGGGAGAATGTGTTCTAGTTGTACTACATCCAAGTTTAGTAAATGTGAAGAGCTAGGTATTTAATTCCTCAAAAGTGATACATGGAACACATTATGCACTTGGGAGAGGTTTGGTGGAAGTGTAAGATGATATGATATCATCCCCACATGATCAATGATTTTAAAGGGGCTAATGTATCTAGTACTCAACATTCCATTCTTATTGAATCTCATAACTCTCTTCTATAGTGATATTCAAAGGATTAACTTGTCTTTAACCTCAAAATATAAATATCACCAATGATTATCAATATATTTATTCTATAAAATTTTTAATGAATTGGATTTTACATGTATTTTTTTGGATATTGTATGGATTATTTTCAAGACCAGGCATTGAGACGACATGTGATTCCAAGATCCAGTGTTCCTGGAATAAATGTTTTAAAAATATTAAAAATATTAAATTTAGGTGTGTGTGATTTTCTTGAAAAAGTGTAGTATATTATAAATGGGGGATTGAGTTAGAAATTTGAGGACACCATTGAGTTAAGAATGTGGGTTTTTCCTTAGGCACAACATAACATTTTTCGACGTAGGGTGTTTGTGAAAAATTTATCGTGGGCATAAAATGAATAAAATAAAATAAATAAATAAATTTATTTTGTAATTACACAACGACCTAATCCTCTTATTTAAATAAAAGTTTATAAAAAATTTCTAGGGTTATCTACATAACCCTAAAAATCATTGATAATCATTAGAGAGAGTTAGATGAATGCTATTGGTAGATGAAAACTGGATCGAGGTTCCATGATCAGTGCACAACCGAATCAAAGGATCTAACCAATGATAATTACACAACTTCATTATTTATCAGCGATCAATCAAAAATCAAGGTAGGGTGTTTTTTATTTGTATTTTACCCCATTTTAGGATTTCTATGATGATCATGAATTAATCAACTAAAAAATTATTTTGTGAATCATGTGTATTGCGGATACAGGTTAGATTATTTGGGAATTGAGAGAATTTCTTTGTGATTATTTTTTATCTATTCATTCATCATTCTAATGGAAATAAATTTTGGCCAACATTAACATTGGATTATGTTTGTTCCTCATGTTTGTGGTTGTTATTTTATTCCCCGATTCTTTGTTCATCATGGGAAAATCATTCAGTCTATGATTTGATAAATACCTAGGAAATCGATCATTACACACCCATTTCTTGGTACAATGATTCAATATTGTAGATCCAGGCTCAGCATGACTTGAATTTTGTTCGAAGATGGTATCAAAAATTAATCATATGGTTTTTGATATCTGGTTTTGGTGTTATTTGACACCCAATAATGATTTTACATGCGAGGAAATTTTCTTAGGGGTTCGGGCGGCCAGAATATAGTGTTTGATAGTGACAAGGTTTGGTTGTAGTAGATCCATGATTTTCAGCGTGATCAAGGATGACATGTAAGGTAGTGGTGGCATGAGCATATGTAGGAGGAAGAAAATGGGTTTCTGAAAAAACCTAATCAGCACGACATGTACTGTAGAGATACACACCATTTGGGGCCCTTACAATGGTAGATAGGGTTTTAGTAGGAAGTTAAGGATCACACAACATGTGAACCTATAAAAAGGTGTGTGACCCTATCACATGGAATGTGATCCCTCCTTGATGGATCAGTGTGTACCTCAAAGGGTACACATACACGACTTGAGAATACATGGCCACAAGCACACCATGTACTAATACATGGACATGGTCATGCTAGGGATACATGAGCATAACTGTGTACTTGGAGCCCTTTTCCTTTTTATCTTGGAAAATTTTTATTAGGGTGTGTTCCCTATATCCTTTCCTTTAGGGTTATTATGTAATAACCTTCTACATGTAGAAAAAGGATCCCTTCAGCTGGACTTCTTGGGTAGAGTTGTTGGAATATTTCTATGAGTCCCAAAGTGAGATCCTCTACCATCTTCTTTCCCTAGGTGGAGTTCTTAGTATCATCATGATGAGTACTTCATGGGACTCAATCCTATACTTAGAGGGTTACTCTAGATTGAGTTGTTAGTAAACCCCATGGACTTTGGTGTGATCCTCATTTGTGTATCATTATCTTTAGACTTCTAGTACATACTTCTTTGAAGAAACTTGATGACCACTACCTCTCGGAAGAAAGTCACCAGTTCTATATGACTCATAGAGTGTGTTATACCAAACGAATGATATGTGAATCCTTTGAGCAGGTATCCTAGGATAGATTTATGATTGTAACTTTACCTTGAGACTATGTGTCTTTATTGAGTATATCTAGATATTCTTATTATATGTAAATTATAAATATACCTGTTTAGGGATAACTATTATTCTTTTGTTATATGATTTGTTTATTTCAGGGTGTCTTAATGGGTATTTTTATACTCACCCCTACACAGGTTTTTCCTACATGTGTTGTGTCTTATGCAGATGATTGAAATTTTTATAGGGTACTAGAGGAACCAGGACCATGCCGTACTTATTGAGAGGGACATATTGGGGTGTGTTCCTATGATATCTTGAAATCAGTTCCAATCTTTACTTTCATCTTGGTCTTATTTTCAGAATCTTTTTGATGGGATTTTATTTGTCCCTGTTTACTTTAAATTACTTATTATTTTACTCTAGTTGTGGGATTTAGTTGTATGCATGGATGGTATTTTAGTTATATAACATTTCATCATTGTATGGGATTAGAGATCTGTGCATGTGTATAGGTGTTTTAGGCTAAGGCCTCCCATGTTACTGATATGCCTACTCGATGCTAGTGTCCAAGCCCTATCCTATTGGATGTGGGCTTAGGGAGTCGTAGTATGATCCCCATTGGGATGGTTCATAACAGAGTGGTTTCATAAGATTCAGTTATAACTTAGGACCAGATTTTGTGAGATTGGTTTAGGGTAATATTGTTAAGTGTTTTGAGTTCGTCTTTTAGGACAAGGACTCCTATATTGGTGTAGTGATCAACGTATCCATACACAAGGACTCTAATCACCTATCTTTTGACTCAGTATATGAGAAAATTCATTGGAGGGAAAATAATGGTATATGCATCATATAGGAATGAGTTTTTGTTTCTATGTACTTCTTGAGTAAGCTCTCTAGATATACTCATTGACTATGGTACATTTTTTTACTTTCAGGATGCCTTAACGACATATTCTTGCTTGGATTAAACATCAAGATCACAAGGATGATCCCCTCAGTAACGAGGCATCAATACAAGAACCGGTTCCAGAATTACTACCTCCAGGTGGTGCACTGGCTATACCACCACCTATAGAGTAGCAGATGGTACCCAGAGTACCAACAGATGAGGTGTGCAGGTTGATCACACTTTAAGAGTTCTAGTGGTAGTGACCCCTTAGGTTTCAAGGTGAGGTTGACTGATAGGTAACTGATGAATGAATTGAGGTAGTGATGTGATTTTTTCCATCTAGTCAGGACACCAGCAGATCAGATGGTGGTCCTAGAAAAGAGCCATCTTCATGGATCCGTAGGACAATGGTGGGGGTTAGTGACCCAGTCTTATGATGAGGTGACTCTGGCATGGTCATAGTTTGAGAACCTTTTCAGAGATGAGTTCTATTCAACTATGTTGAGGTATGTATGTATCCAAGAGCTTATACATATTCACTAGGGTAGTAGGACAACAACTGAGTATTCATTGAGGTTCACCAACCCTCCAGGTACTCTATGGATATGGTTTGGGATCAATTATTTCAGGCTAAAACCTTTGAGTGAGGACTATGTTGAGACATCTGGGCTAGTGTTATGCCTTATTACATTCCTAATTATACTGTGGTTCTAGATAAATCTTTGGTGGTTAAGATTTTCTTATCCGAGCAGATGAAAATAGTGGTTGTTGAAAGTTGGAAAAAAGGAGCAGAGACTTCACCAGCAGAGAACCAACATTAGTATTAGGGAGTTGGACATGCAATAAATTTCAGGAGGAGGTCCCTGGATATAGGATTTGTGGTTTATGACTCACATGACAGGTCCAGTCAACCTAGGGAGAGACAACGCTACTCATATGATGGAAAGTGACATATTGCATGATATTGTTTGACCCGCTTCATGACTGATAGGGAGATATTGGATAAGATACCGAGGTAGAGAAAATATTATGTGAATACATTTTTGTAGTAAAAAATACATGTTAGAGGAGATGAGAGAGAATCTAGAGATGGTTGACACTTTTAACTATAACCACCACCACCCCCAGGTGGTCCATTACAGGCTTAATGAGCTGGAGGATAGGGGTGGGGGAAACTACAGGTAGTGGAGGATTATGAACCATAGGCTTTAAGAATGATATGAGGTATTATCTATGTATTTTATAATTTATCTATAGTACTGATAGAAACATGTTCTAGTCATTCCTTTAATTAAAAATATCTAGTTTGAGAATTAGAGATTCTGTTTGAGCCTTTGGCTTAACCCTTTCACTTGGAGACTCCTACTAGAGATGATTCAGTGATCAGGAACTTATGTCAACTATGAGACATGAATATTGGAGGTGAGAGTTTCTGTTGGGATATCTTTGTAGCAGTGATAAGTCCTTATTACATCATCATAGGTATGGATTTTCTATCAACATTTCATGCCCAGATAAACTATTTCAGGTGGAGGATGTGGTGTGCCTGCAACAATGGGACTAAGTTTTCTTTTGTGGGAAAAAAGAAAACCCAGGCAGTATAAGATGGACTCATGCATAGGAGGGTGAAACTAAATACTCATAAGTTGTATAGCATAAACCTTGGTGTAGTGGATGTTATGAGTTTTTAGTTCCCTATAGTGGTGGTGGAGTATAAGGATGACGTTCTTGACGATGTTCCAAAATTACCTCCTGGACGAGAATAGACTTCTACATTGATCTACACCCTGGGATAGTGATGATATCTTTGCCAGTATATCAGATGGAACCTAAAGAGATTAGTGAGTTAAGGGTGAATTTAGAGTACTTATAGAGGAAGGGGTTTTTAGACCCAGTTTTTCACTTTGGGCAACACCGGTTTTGTTTTCCAAGAAGGAAAACAAAAGTTTGAGGTTATGTGTGGACTATAGGTTCTTGAAACAGGTGTCCGTGAAGAAAAAATATCCACTAACATGGATATATGACCTATTTGATTATTTGATAGGGTCATTATGGTTCTTAAAGGTTGAACATAGATTTGGATATCACCTGTTGCAGTTACGGGATGAGGATGTACCAAAAATGACATTCAGATGTTGCTACAGTCACTATGAGTACTTGATGATTTCCTTTAGCATGATGAATTCACCAATAGTGTTCATGGGACTCATGAACTAGATATTTAATCCATTTTTAGACTAGTTAATGTTAGTATTCATTGTTGATATCCTTGTGTACTCAACGTCTGAGGAGGAGCACACAAGACACTTGAGGATGGTTTTAGACATACTCTGAGAGCACCAAATTTAAGTGAATCTCTCAAAGTTTCAATTATGGATATAGAAGTTCCACTTTTTGGGACATGTTATCTCAAAAGATGGTGTGGAAGTGGACCTAAAAAAGGTCATGGAAATTTTAGTTTGGGAGCCACCCAAGAGTGTGATAGAGGTGCATAACTTCCTTAGGTTGAAAGGCTATTACTATAGATTCATACCTGAATTCTCCAGGGTATCAGTACCCATGAAATCTTTGACCTGAAAGGAGAATATTTTCATATGTACAGAGTGGTTTCAGTAGGATTTTCAAGATTTGAGGTAGATATTGAAGAGTTATACCATCTTGAGATTACTAGAGGAGGGTGTCGAGTACGTAGTGTTCTACGATGCATCAGGAACCAGGCTTACTTTTTTACTTCTTTAGAGATAGGAGATTATCACCTATGGTTCATGTTAATTTAGAACACATGAGAAAAACTATGTGACCCATGATCTTGAGTTAGTAGTGGCAGTATTTTTACTAAATATGTGGAGACACTACCTTATGGGAGAGTGGTTCATCATCTATTCTGACCACAAGAGTATCAAGTATATCTTCTATCAGAAGGATCTCAACTTGAGATAGAGGTGATGTCTAAAGTTCCTCTAGTACTTTTACTTTGAGATTTTCTATAGTCCTGGGAAGGGGAATGTGTTAGCAGATGATCATAGCCGGAGATCTTGTTCACAGTTACTGAACGAGGCATTAGAGAAGTTGTCCTTATTGTAGTTATCCTTTGTGGATGGAGATAAATTAGTTTACCTATAGTCTATGGATGTTACCCCTCCTATTTTTCATTAATTTAGGTGTAAATAGCTTGGGAATACTACCTGTGATACCCTACATACTCATATATCCACTGGATATGATCCTAATGGATTTTATGAAGGTGGGGAGATTTTTATTCTTTTCATAGGATTCATGATGGTACCAGTGATTTCATATGAGTTGGTTTTGAGATAATTTCTTACATCTCCTTTTTAGGGAAATATAATAGTTTAAAATATGCAATAGGACCTTCGATATTAGTTTTCATGGTCAGGGATGAAGAAGGGAGTTATAGAGTTTGTCTCTCGATGCCATACTTACAAAAAGTAAAGTATGACCACCAATTTACAACGGGTTTAGATCAACCCCTTAAGGTTATAGAGTGTAATTGGGATGGGATATACATAGAATCATTTATGTTCTTACCACGTATATCAATGGGACATGCTGCTATCTGGGCGATCATAAACCAACTCACCAAGTCAGCCCACTTCCTAGCTATTTGAGAGAAAAGTTTAGTAGAGAGCTTGGGATTCTTATATTTGAAGAAGATATTCCAACTCCATAGAGTTACCTTGATGATCATTTCTAACCATGACACTCACTTCAAATATAAGTTTTGGAAGGGATTGTAGTAGGATTTTGGGACTCAATTACACTAGAGCATAGTGTTTCACCCCCAAAATGATGGATATAATGAGTGGACCATTTTGGTTCTGGAGGACATGATGTGAGATTTCATATTGGACTTTGGACATATTTAATAGGATCATATACCATAGCTATAGTTTTCATACAAAAACAACTACCATTACACCATTAGCATGGCACCATTCAAGGATTTGTATTGGAAACCCTGTAGGTCACTAATTTGTTGGACCAACCCTGGAGATTCATCACTCATGGTCCTAGAGTTGGTAAAACCCAATACCAATAAGGTACAAATCATCCAAGAGAAAATGAAGGCTACAAATAACCTTTAAAATTCCTATGCAGATAGATGATAGAGGCCTATGGAGTTTGAGGATGTAGACTATGTGTTCCTTTGGGTTTCACCTCGATGTGGAATACAAATATTTGGTTGAGGTGACAAGCTATTTCTAAGATTTATTTTCCCTTTCTAGATACTATGTAGAGTTGTAAAGGTGGCATACCACTTAGATCTACCTTTTTAGTTAGACTGGGTATATGACGTCTTCCATGTTTCATATTTGAGGAGGTACATGTATGACCCATCACATGTTATTAACTGAGTAAAACTAGAAATTGAGGATGGGTCTACCTTTATTGAGCACCTGGTAGAGATCGAGGATCGATTAGAGAGGATCCATCATGGATGATCAATTCCTTTAGTGTGTGTCTAGCGGAAACATGAGAATCTTTAGAAGAGAACCTAGGGGCGGGAGGCTCAAAAGCGTTCTTAGTACCCACATATATTTTTGTAGCCACTTTTCTTAGTTTTTTGGAATGTAAATCCACAAGGTGGGGAGAATAAAATGACTCATATTTTTTCCATATATTATTTTCGGATATTTTTTGGATTATTTTCGAGACCAGGTGCTGAGAAAGGATGTGATTCTGAGACCCTGTGTGCCTGTAATAAATGTTTGAAATATATTAAATATATTAAATTAATGCACACATAGTTTTTCTGAAAAAGCGGATAATCTTCTAAATGAGGTCCTAGATTAGAAATATGAGGGAACCATTGAGTTCAAAACATGAGTTTTACCTTAGGTGTGAGATATCATTTGTCAGTATGGGGAATTTTTGAAAAAGTCATCACAGGTATAAAATGAATAAATTTATTTATTTTTTAATTACACAGTTACTAAATCATCTTCTTTAAATATATTCTTATAAAAAATTTATAGGGTTAGCTACATAACCTTTCAAATTTTTGAGATCCATTGGAAGGAATCAGAGGAACTCCATTGGTGGAAGATAATCGGATCTAGGTTCCATGATCAATGCATAATGGAATCGAAGTATGTCACCAATAACATTGATGTAGCTTCATTCTTCATTAAAGATCAATACAAATTTGAGGTAGGGAATTTATTTATTTGTATTTATTCACATTTTATTATTTCTATGAAAAGCACAAATCAATAAACTAATGAATTGTTTCATGAATCATGCGTATTGTGTGTATGAGTTAGATTTTTGTGAATTGGGAGAATTTTTTGGGACTATTTGTTTATCTCTTCATTATTCATTCTAACAGAAATGAATCAAGGCCCACATGAACATTGTCCGTGGTTATTTCCTCATGTTTTGGGTTGTGATTTTCTTCCTTTATTATTCGTTCTTCGCAGGAAATTTTTTTGGCCTGAGGTTTGAAAAATACTGAGGAAAATGATCGCTGCACACCCATTTATTAGCACAAAAATTCAATATTATAGATCTGAGATCATCACGACTTGAATTTTGTGAAACAATGGAAGTAGTAGTGGATTGTACAGCCTTGGATACCTAGTTTTTATGTTCTTAAATGCGCAATGATGGTTTGATGTGTGGGGCCATTTTCTGAGGGATTTGGGTGACCAAAATCTAGTGTTTGATGATGGAAAGGTTCAACCAAAGTAGATTCATGATTTCTAGTGTGATCAGGGTTGAAATTCAAGTTGAAAAAATGAAATCATACACAAGATGAATAATAAGGGTTTCTGAAAAACCCAATCAAAACAGTATGTACTGTAGATCTACATGTTGTGTGGGGTCCTTATAGTGGCGGCTAGGGTTTCAAGAGGAAGTTAAGGATCACATGGTATGTGACCCTATAATAGGGCATGTGAACCCTCCCAGATGGATCAATGTATAATTTAGAGGGTACAAAAACACATCTTGAGAATAAAAAACCATGGGAACATCATGTACTCCTACACAGACAAGACCAAAACATGGATACATGGGTATAGCTATGTACTTGGGCATGAGAAGAAGTTCACAAGCATAGGCATGCCATGTACTTTCACACAGACACAGGGAAGGTCTATTTTACACAAAAAGGGCTTGATGCCCAAGGGACACATTGTGTACTCCTAGTAAACACCGTATACCCCTTAAAACATGTCTTGAAGCCTTTTTACTCTATATCTTGGAAACGTTTTATTAGGTTGCATTCCCTTTATCATTTCCTTGAGGTTTATTCTAAAATTACCTCATACACATAGGACAATGATCTCTTCAGTATGAATTATTGGATAGAGTTTTTGGAATCCTTCTGTGAGGCTCGAAGTGAGATCCTCTTTCTTCTTACCCTAGGTGGAGTTCTTGGTATTATCATGACAAATACTACACATGCACCGATCCTCTACCAAACAGGTTATTCTTGATTTAGTTGTTGGTATACCCCATGGCCCTAGGTGTGAACCTCATATGTGTATCATTATCTTTAGACTTCCAATGTATACCTCTATTAAGAGACCCGATGAGCACTACCTCTTTGATGGATGTCAACATTGCTATCTGAATAATGGATTTTATTCTCTCGAACAAGTGATATGTGGAACCTTCAAGCAGAAATACTAGGCTGGCTTTAGGATTGTGACTTTACCTTGAGATTGTGTGACTTTTTTGAGTACATATGGATATTATTGTTATATGTTCTATGGAATTATACATATGTAGAGATTACTGTTATTATTTTTTATATGATTTTTAGTTTTAGCGTGTCCTACTAGGTATTTCTATACTCTCCCCTACATAATATTTTCCCACACATGTCATAACTTGTACAGATGATCGACCTTTTGAAAGAGTCCTAGAGGAACCAGGACCAAATGATTCTTAGTGAGCTGGACAGACCTGGGTGTGTTCCTGTGATATCTTGATAGCTGTTCCCATCTTTACTTTCAGGTTGTACTTGTTTTCAGACTCTTTGTGGTGGGTTTATATTTGGACCTGTTTACTTTCCATTACTTATTTTTGTAATCTGGTTGTGGGATTTAGTTGTATGCATGCATGGTATTTCTATTATTTTACATTTCATCACTATATGGGCCTAGATATATGTGCATGTGTACATGTGTTTTAGGCTAAGACCTCCCATGTTATTGATATGCCTTCTCAGAGCTAGTCACTAGCCACTGGACTATTGGAGGTGGGATTGGGGAGTCACAAAATGGGATCCTTTAGGATGGGTCATGAAAAAATTTGTGTAGTTATAATGCACCGCTGAATCATTTGAATATTTTCTAACATCTCTTAAAAAATAGCTGGTCCTGATAGCTTACTCTCTCTAACTTTATCCCAAAATGGTGGAGTTCTATACGACTTATCATACAGAGACTCATATAGCACCATTTGAATGCTAGAATGAAAAATATTATTACATGAGAACTCTACCAAGGTAAGGTGTTGCTCCCATCCTCCTTTTAAATCTATTAAGCATGATATCAACATATCTTCTAATGTTTGAATGGACATTTTAGATTAACTATCAGTATGAGGATGATAAGAAGTGATATGTTGCTCTCATAATCATGAGAAATGTTTCAAAATGTGTTGATAATATCCTTCTAATCCATGAAAACTATAGATATTTTTTATAGTGGTTCATCTAGTCCATTCCTCAACCACCCATGTCTTTGAAGGATCCACATATATAACCAAACCTGTGATTACATGACCTGAGAATGATACTTTATATAGCTAGAATTTACAGTTTCTAAATTTTCATATAGTTTCTCCTTTCTCAAGGTCTTAAACACAATTCTCAAATGATCTTAATGATCTTCCTTGATATTGGAATATATGAGAATATCATCTATAAAGACTACTACAAATTGAAAGTTAATCTCTAAAGACTTGATTCATTAGATATATGAAGATAAAGGGATAATTTTCAAGTCTAAATGAAATCACTAAGAATTCAAAATACCCATATCTTATATGAAAGAATATATTGGTTACATCATCAATTTTTACCCTAAATTGATGATATCCATATTAGAGGCCAATATTTGAGAAGTATTGAGATGCTCTTAGTTGATCAAATAAGTCATCAATATTGGGAAAAGGATATGTGTTCTTGATAATGCTTTTTTAAGTTCATGATAATTAATATAAATACTTATTAATCCATAATTATTCTTAATAAATAGAACCAATGAACCTCATTTTGACTCACTTAGGTTTATAATACCCTTATCCATGTTCTCTGAGAGTTTTTTCTTTAATTATCCTAATTCAACCGGTCCTTTCTATAAAAAGTATTTGATATAGGATTAACACCAGGTATAAGTTCTATAGAGAACTCAAACCCATGATCTAAAAAAATAACATGAGAATCTTTAGAAAAAACATCAACATATTCATTTACAATCAATATTTAATAAATATTTGGTTTCTTCATAATCATTTGAACTATATACCCATGATGATTGGGTATTATTAACCATATAAT
This sequence comes from Viscum album, assembly GCA_963277665.1. Taxonomy (NCBI): domain Eukaryota; kingdom Viridiplantae; phylum Streptophyta; class Magnoliopsida; order Santalales; family Viscaceae; genus Viscum; species Viscum album. Next base: position 1,261,801,581 of record OY728158.1, on the reverse strand, counting down.
GGAAATAATTTATATAGGGAGTTCATGGCCAGCCTTACACTGATAGATGATCATAGGTTGATTTGGGATATGAAATGTTTCTTCCCTATCTCAAAAATTAACATGAAATATATAAATATAGATATAATATAATCCAAAAATCATATTTAATTCCACTAAATATAGAATAATAATACTTTTAGGAAGAATATTCCTGTAAAATTCTATCGGATAAGAGTTATAGACTTTAGATTAAATCATTATACCACTAGCAGTTTTCATTGATAATTCAATATATAGATATTGTGGTGGAAATTTGATGATATTTGAAAACTTCCCAAATATGAAGAAGTAGGTAGATCCATAATCAAATAAGATATTTGTAGTTTAAGAGTGGATGATGAGTGTCACTTTCACCACTTAATTTTTCTGACTAACTTCAATAGTTTTCATTATAGAGGATTTCTATTTATCCCTTGGATTTGGAGGTCACTAACTTTGATTTTCATCATTAAACCTTGGTTTAATACACCTTTTAGCTTAATTTTACTTACTAATTACAATTGAATCATTAGAGTATGGATGGTGCATTAGGATGATCATTATTTTCATTCTTTATATCCATTAAACATTCATGTGCTTGATGGAATTCTCTCTCACACTTGAATCATTCCCCATTCCTTTAAGATAATTACCCTATGTTTCTTCCCACATCTTCAGCATGCAGGAAGATGAATCTTTCTTACTCCATGGATTTAATTAATTTATTTTTCATGAGACTCCATTTTCATACCCTTTTATCTAAAACCATGATAATAATGGGAGTCCCCTATTTCCAATTCCACCTTGATAACACATCAAATAATTTATTCATAGCTATCAAAGTCCTTAATATACAATAAATTTCAGATATTTTGTTATAAAGAACTAAATAAGTGGTTAATCTTACTTTTAGGTTCAATAGTAAAAACAAAAGCATATATTTCAAGACTCATGGATTTTTCTTTATAGATACCAATAGATTCAACCACATTTTTTAGATCTAATAATTCCCTCTTTATTTTAGTGTAAATAGTTTGAGGAAAATACTTATTGAAATATATATTATTAAACTATAATTCTATGGAGTTGATTTCTTCCTCTTTCCTTGTGTTCTTGTTGAGAGTCCACCATTGTTTAAATTTACCTTCCAAATAATAAACAACTAAAATGAACTTTTCATCCTCAAATCACTAGAGAAGTAAAAATATCTTCTATGTTATATCAATCGATTTCTCAGTAATTAGTTGATTGGAATACCCACTAAAGGAGGGTGGATGATGCTATATAAAGGAGTCAATGAATATTTTTTTCATTCTTAGGATTTTTTGGGAGCTTTATATGATTCATGTTATTATTCATATCTTGAGAATATTGGGTGAACATGTAAGATCCAGAGTTTTCCTATGAGTATAGGATCATCTATTTTTCAGTTTAACTTCTTTGTTTTGACCTAATGTGAGTGAATAATGAGATCAAAAGAGTTTGGGGGGGGGGTCTCAGGATTGTTTGGATCCAAGAGGAAAATTTTTAGAGAAGAACAACTGGGATGTACAGTTAGAGGAAACTATGTGACCCAAACCACACAGTTAAGAGTAACCATGTGAGGGCTAGATAGAGGGGAGTTGGAGGACACACATTTTTAAGAAACCATAAATCCATGGGCGCATGCCCATGCTGGTGGATCTATAATTTTAGAAGAGGTTTGCAACATGTTTTGTGCATAATTAGTCAAACTATGTGTATGAAAACATATGAGGTCCACCCTAATATAGAGAAAAGAACACAGTTTTTCCAACCATGTATCCAAACTATGAGACCTAGATATTTAGAAAAAATTAATATTTTACCCTTAATGAATTATATTTTAAAACCAACCTTTTCTTCTTTAATTATAGTGGACAACCTCACCTTGGGATCTCCCTTTTTAATCCAAAGTGTAGGCTTTGCTACTGATCATCCACCCAAACTTAGATTTGAACACCATTCATCTCATTGGTTTTGTGACAGTGAGTTCTTCATTCATATTGTGTCATTATTCGTTTTTCTTCATATCGATGAAGTTATTTTGGTACAAGATTATATGACATATTTCTAAGTTTTTCATCCATTATACATTTTTATATTGATTTGGACTGAATCAAATATCAATATTGGATGAGTGCTCTACTATGGACTTAACAAGGTGGTCTATACCTTTCCCTTAAGGTTTGGTGTTTTATATACATAGTTTCAGTTTTGCTTCTTGCCAAAATTTCTAGTATTTCCCTTAAAATTAATTAAATTCTTGAATTGAATAAAAGGGAACCTACATAGGTTTCCCACTTGTTCCATTTAGATTGTTGGATTTTGTTAGCCCCAACCCAGGCCACCCTTGGGGTGTACCCTTACATTTTCCTTATGTTATACCACCCTTCTAGGTGTGTGAGTTCTCACCTTATTAAAGGGAGCCATTATAAATTAAGTTGAATTGAATTGAGATGATTAAGAGATGGAGATTCCTCCTTTTCCATGTGATTACATGATGTTAAATTATTGAATTGTATGAATGAAAATTGTGCAAATGAGTTGGATAAACTCATGAAATATAAATGTTGTGAAATGATGAATGAATGAGATAATGAATAGATTATGGTAGTGGATGCCTTGGTCGGTATACCTTGGATCCCAATTCCATAGTATTCCATGGATATTTCCACTCCATGGGTATTTATTATGGTAGTGGATGCCTTAGGCCTATTTACTCCTTGGATTGTGATTCCATAGGATGCATTGGGACTTACTAACCCTTGGACCCATCTTGCTTGGAATCACTTTGTACATGGTATGTTTATGTGCTCTTTGGACTCTAATCAAGTCTTTATTGATTTTCCATCAAGATTCTCCTGGGACTAGATGTGGATGCCTTGGTCTTCTATACCTTGGGAACAACCCTTCATGGTATGACACTTTTTATTACACAATAAAACTATTTTTGAAACTTCTGATTATATGGCATGGCCATGATGGATGTTATACACTTGATTATATGGAGTGGCTATGATGGATGTTATACAATTGATTACATGTAAAAGATGTGGTGGATATTTTATCATATTTTACAGATAGCCTCGATATGGGTATCAAATTACATTGGTTAGACTGGACTATATCACACATATTATTTCTTTTTACTGCTTCCATTTTTTAGGGGATCTTGAGTATTGTTTGTAGGGAGTCTTGTTTGGGATGGGCAGTATCACTTACTTTTGTCACATATGACATGAGCACTTTACTTCCATTTATGATTTACCTATTGTATATATTGAACACTACCTATCTTGTTATACACATACTAGATTTGTTATAGACACTATTAGTGGTGGCCTACTTAGTGTTATCTCACACCCTGTTAGGACACTATTGGGTACCCAGACAGACTTCATGGATGAAGGTAGGGATCAGGGCAAGAGCTCATTATATGATGCTTGACTATTCATTTCTTAAGTGTAAGGGACCACATTAATGATCATCACTCATGACGATATCTGTGGATAATTATTTTGTAATTTATTGTAATTTTGATTCATGTATTGTATTGGATTCCTGTATATCTATTTCCCATATTCTTAGATACATGAAACAACACATCATTTTTTATATGAGATTACTTTTGGCATTGTTTATATATTATTGTCTTAGATGTTTATCTTCTGTCTGGTTGATTTAGTACTTCCTCTATTGACTGATATGTTTAAAACTACTATGTTACACTCTGAAATGATGGAATAGTATCAACAAAGACACACCCTAGTCCCTATCTTCTAGTCACCAACCTCTAGCATATGGGGAGGTGCGCTTGAGACCATGTGACCCAAGGGCTTGGGCACCATTTAGCGACATCTAGGTCGGGATGTTACAAAGTAGTATCATAGAATTTTTCTTTTCAAGATTACTATTTTGTGATAATATATGTGAGATTATAGAATTATTATAATTTGGTAATGATATGTTCCTGGGAGTAACTAACCCATGTATAGGAAAATCCATATTTTTTTGAACAAAACATGTTTTTATTGGATTTTTCCCATTATAGTTGATTTGATTCCACTGTTGGGTGATGAACTTGAAATGTGATGTCATTATTGGTATGATTGTGATTCTAGATTTTTTTATCCAATGATATGAGGGTATTCCATCTCATGCATCATTTTAGGAACTTGTTAGAATTCACATATCATTACTTATGCCATGCCGTATAGGATTCATTTCTTGAGTGCATGACATTTATTATGTGTTCCATCAATGATATACTTGTTGGTTGATAAATGATTTGCGAAGGGAATTGAGAAACATGTTTGGTAATTAGAGTGACTACTATAACCTAAATAGTGTTTTCCTTATTAGGATACAATAGAAACTCTAAGAGGCCAACTATGAAATGTTGATTTATGGACCATTGGTCACATGGAATGGAATGTGTTATGGTATGGATTAAGTGGATTCCATATTTTAGTTTAGGAGGTATATGGGCCCTTATGGATTAGGAGTGGTGGCCCATTTGGTTCAAAAATGAAAAGATAATTTTGATATAAATGTGAATTGAAATGGAGATTGAAATTGTGAAATAGAGAACTTGACCTAGACCTAAGTTTTGAGTGGGAAGTAGGTAGTGTCTATGGTACTTTTTATGATAGTTCTTTTTACCTGATCCTAGATTTAAAAGTAGGCAAATGGGTGTGATTTGTTTATAGGAAGGCTTCGAATTGTCCTATGCTTTTAGCTATGATCTTTTGGTTATTGATATTTTTTGAGGCATGTGTTTGGAATTGTAGAGATATGACACCATAATGACCTCTAGTCATATGCCAGGAGGGTGGTGATGACCATGCTCTAGAGGGTATAGCCCATGGGTTACCAATATATCCACCCATAGTGCTAGTTACGAAACCAGTAGTAGTACCAAATATGGGTATCGAGGCACAATTTTGTGAGAGTTTTATGTGATTTATGCATACCATTCAGGGAGAACTATAGTCTATCTTATTTATTGTAGAGTTTATGAATGTGTTCTAACAGTTACATCCTCCCACATATTCAGGGGATGGTGGTCCATAAGCTGCTGAGATGCAGCTTGAGACTACTTTTTTGATATTCAAGAATCTTGAGACACCTCTAAAGAGGTGAGTGAAGCTCGTGACATATATTCTTTGGAAAAAAACTAAGAACTGGTGGGATGTTTTAAACAATGCCAATATGCTCTGAGATATGGTTTGGAAGGATTTACAATTTAGGTTGTATGACTAATTTTTTCTTGAGACCTTGAGAGATGAAAGGGCCAATGAGTTTATGCATCCAGATAAGGGATTGATATAAGTTATAGAGTATTCAGTATGATTTATAGAGCTTTAGTGATTTGCGCTAATATATATTGCTGATGATCCATTAAGGGAGAGATGCTTTGAGGATGGTCTCAGGTATGCTGTTTGATCACATGGAAATGTGTTAAGTTTTACTAATATTAATGAAATGAAAAATCAAGCATTGATTATAGAGTGGAAACTAAAGGAAGAAGGGGATGAAAAATAGGGTGGTTGAACCTCTCAACCCAGTGGTTCAACTTCCTGTTGAAGGAAGTTCCATTTTGAGGCTTCTCATGAGTGGAGTACAAGACATGCTGTTAGTACTGGTAGCCATGTTTTCAATCATCAGTTTAGAAGATGGAAATATATGAGGAATAAATATGATATAGATCCAATAGAGTGATGATATTATAGTAGGATGGGCCATGTAAAATATTTTTGAAGGACCTTCCCTCCACCAGTTATTGGAAGGGGATCGAATCCGACTCTAGGTTCAAGAGAAGGATTCAAAACTCCTTGTCTGACTGGCAGTTGGAGTAGTAATGTTTGTTCAAGAAAAAGGGGTGGTCGTGGCCAAGGTATCCAGTAACCTGTTGTACCTAGACACTATAATAGTCCTACTCTGGGTAGAGATATTGTTTCATAGGGCTGTGGTTCAGGCTTGATATATTCTGTACAACCTGCACTTGAGGAGTATAGCGTTATACCATCTATGGTGAGAGGTATGATGTTATTATTATATATAATAGTGACTTCCATTTTTGATATAGGTGAATATCATTATTCATATATGTACCTATTATAAATATCCTTGTTCTCATTGTTTAGTTTTCTGATGGTGTTATGACCTTGGATACTTTGTTGGGAATCAAAACGGTGGGTGTACACCAGTGTAAGGAGTGAGATAGGTGGGTGTCACATCATATGTGATCTTTTTTCCTCGAGATAACATAATTTGACATCATAATTGGGATGGAATTTATAGTTTCTTATCGATCCCATGTTTATTGCTATAATTGGAGAGTGACTTTGACATCACCAGAGGGTGGAGTTTTTATTCACAAGGGCGAATGAGATGTCTAAGTGAGCCGAGATGGACTAGTGTATCATGGTATGGGTTAGATAAGAGCCCATATTTCTAGTTTATATCTGGATGATTAGGGATCATTTCAGGAAGATTTCACTCTAGTGGTTGATCATTTCAGGGATGTTTTCCTAGACAAATTTTCTGGTTTACCTCTTGAGAGAGAGGTGTATTTCTCTATTGATCTAGTTCCAGAAGCTGCACTGGTATCTATTAATCCATACAATATGGATACTATAGAGTTTCAGGTTCTCAAGAGGTATCTAGAGGACTTAGAGGAAAAGGGGTTTATACGAACCAGTTTTTCCTCATGGGGTTCTCTAGTAATTTTTATGAAAAAGGTGGTTGGTACCCTCAGGATATGCATGGATTATCATAAATTAAACAAATTGATGGTTAAGAACCAATATTACTTTCCATGGATAGATGAAATATTTGACTAGATTTTAGGATCTCAGGTTTTCTCAAAAATTGATTTCAGATCTGGATATCATCAGGTGTGTGTTCGACCTAAAGACATACCTCATATAGATTTTCATAGCATGTTTTGTATATATGAGTATATAATTATTCCATTCAGTCTCACAATTGCACTATTAGTTTTCATGGTGATGATAAACTGAGTTTTCCATCCTTATCCGGATTCATTTGTGGTGGTATTCATGGATGATATCTTTGTGTATTCTTATAATCGACACAACCATGACAAACATCTTGAGATCATTTTGGATACACCGAGAGAGTATTGTTTATATGATAATCTCACAAAGTGACACTTATAGATGGATAAGACTAAATTATTAGTTAATATTATCTTAGATATAAGAGTATCTATTAATCTAGAGAAGGTTAGAGATGTAGTTTATTTGGATCATCTGAAGAACATCTATGAAATTCAAAGTTTCTTAGGGAAAGAAAGATATTACAAACATTTCATACAAGATTTGTCATACTTAGAAGAACCTCTTATGGGATTGAATAAGAAGTTTTTGAAGTTTTTATGGTTAGATACCTATGATATTGCCTTTTAGAAGTTAAAAGGGAGATTGAATTCACCACCGGTCCTAATTCTACTAGAGATAGGAAGAATCTACACAGTGTATTACAATGCATCAAGTATCGGACTAGGAGTAGTTATGATGTAGGAAGAGTGATTCATGACATACATGTCTCGTCATTTGAGGTCACACAAGAATAAATACCTGACATATGATCTCAAGTTATCAACTGTTGTACATGACTTGTGTTGATGGATGCATTATTTACTATGAGAGCATTTTTTTGTGTACAAGGTTCACAAAAGACTTAAGTATATATTCACATAGCCTTATTTGAATTTGAGGTAGTGAAGGTGGGTTGATTTCCTATTATATTTTGACTTTGATATTTCCTATATGACTGATAAAGGCCATGTAGTTACTGATGCACTGAGCAGGAGGACTTAGATATAGACAGTTCGAGAGGCCAGTAGCGAGTGGAAAATTATGGCCTTGTTTTTAGAGATGAACTTGGAGGTGCAGGATGATTAGGGATAAAAATTTCCATCATCTTTAGTAGTAAGATATACTATTATTAATAGAGCGAGTATGCGACAAATTTCATATTATAAGGGCCTAGTCCTATGGTAGAGTGTGGAGGGTGGGGACCCGCCTCCTGGTTGGACTATTAGAGAGGATTAAATTCTGTGTATACAGTCACATTTGGGTTACAAAATACATAAGTAAGGAGATAATGCAAGAGTTTTAGGACTTAGTTTTTTAAGTACATACCATAATTACCAATATGTACCAATAATTTCATCACTGGTATTGGTGGTTGGGGATGAAATGAGAGGTAGAAGTTTTTTTCATGAGGTGTTCCACCTATCAGTAGGTGTAGGCGGAACATCAATGACTAGCTGGACTTTTACAACAATTACCTATTTTCATGTGGAAAATGGGATGATGTTGCAATGATTTTTGTGACTAGGTTTCCATGGTCACCTGAAGTTAGTGATGTTGTATGTGTTTTTGTGGAAAATATCACTAAGGTTGATCTTTTCCTATCAATCAGAGATACATTCTTAGTACATGATATTGGGATGTTATATATCCGTGAGAGTGAAACTTCATGGGGTTCCTAATACTATTGTACCAGATAGGTATACCCTATTTACACCTCATTTTTTTAATAGATTTCATAGGTATTTGGGTACATAGGTGTTATTGAGAACAATATACCACCCTCATACTGATGGCCAGTTAGAGCACACGATTCAGGTTCTTAAGGACATGTTGAGAGCATGTATCCTTTATTTTGGGGGCTCTTGAGAGAGGCATATCTGCCTAATTGAGTTCATTCAAAACAATATTTCTCAAGATACTATATGGATGGAACTATATGAGGATTTTTACGGTATTCCATGGAAATCACCCCTATGATGGTTAGAGGTAAGAGAAATAGATTTACTTAGACCCCATCTCATTCATGAGAATTCATAGTAGGTTCAATTGATTTAGATATCCATGGATACTGTATAGTCTAGATAGAAATTTTATTCTAATCACTGTCAAAGACCTTTAGAGTTTGAGGTTAGGTACTAGGTATTTTTACATATCTCAATGATGTTGGGAAACAAATTGATTAGGAGATAGGGTAATCTTTCACCATGATATGTTAGGTTGTTTGAGATTCCGGAGAGAGTCAAGTCAGTATAATATCAGTTGCAGTTACCTCAGAGGTACTGGGCCATGTAAAACGTCTTCCATGTATCTCAACTACTCTATTATCAATCATAACCATCTCAAATTCTATAACTAGATGAGGTGGAGTTACAACTAGATGCATCCTTTGAGGATAATCTTATTCATAACATTGATAGGAGAATAAAGGTTATCTGAGGTCAGATAGTTCCTTTAGTATGGGTGCTATGGAAGCACGACCATTTATATGACGAGGCTTGGGAGTGGGAAGATGAAATATATTCTTAGTTTATATATTTTTTGTTAGGAAATTCTTGACTACCCTTGGAAGGGAAATTTAGGGACAAATTCATTTATGGGGGGAGATTATAAGATCCAAGTTTTTCTATGAGGTACATATCATTTGTTTTTTGGTTTAACTCCTTTACTTTGACCTAGTGTGAGTGAATAATGAGATAAAAATAGTTTCTAAGGTGTATGGGTGTTTTTGGATCCCAAAGCCTGAATTTTGGAGAAGAATAGATGAGCCACATAGTGAGATAAAATTGTGCGACCCAAGACACATGGTTAGGAGTAACCATGTGAAGGCTTGGAAGAGGGGATCAAGAGGCCACACAGTTTGAGGAAACTGTACATCCAAAAGTGCATTCCTATGTGGGTGGCTCTGAAAATTTTGTAGTGTCATGTAATATAGTTAGTCAAATCATGTGCATGAAACTGTGTGAGGTCCCCCTTAAAATAGATAAGGGCATAAGTTTTGGCCAACTGTGTGGACAAACTATGCGACCCAGATATTTTTGGGAAAAATTACATTTTCAATCTTAATGACTTATATTTTGAAACCCCCTTTTCTTGTTTCATTATAGTGGATAACCTCACCTTGGGAACTCCATTTTAAAGCTAAAACATAGAATTTACTCAGAATTATTTGTATAAACTTGGATTCAAACACCATTCATCTCATTGGATATGTGTCGGTGAGTTCCTCATTAATCTTGTTTTGTTATTCCTTTTTCTTCATATCGGTGGAATTATTTAGGTACAAGACGATATGCCCCATTCCTATGTTTTTCATAAATTATTATCTTTTCTCTTGATCTAGATAGAATCTGAGATCGACACTGGATGAGTGCTCTACTACAGACCTATGGTTGGTGGTCTATACCTTTCCATTAAGGTTTGGTATTTTATATACCTAGTTGTAGTTTTTTCGCATGCCATAATTTATGATATTTCCATTAAAATGAATTTAATTCTTAAATTGAATGAAATGGATCTTTCTTAGGTTTCCCACTAGTGCCTTTGAGATTTTTAGAGGTTGTTATCCCTAACCTAGGCCACCAATATGGCGTGACCTTGAATTTTTCCCTATGTAATTACATTATGTTAAATGATTTAATTGTTTGAATGGAATATTTGGAAATTATTTGGATGAAATATTGAAATGTAAATGTTATGAAATAATGAATGAATGAGATGGTGAATTTATTATGGTTGTGGATTCCTTGTTCAGTATACCTTTGAATCTGATTCCATAGGAATCCATGAAAATTTCTACCCCATGGGTCTTGATTATGATAGTGGATTCCTTGGACCTATTTCCTACTTGGATACTGATTTTGTAGGATACCTCAGGCCTTGCTACCTCATGGATTCGTCTTACTTAGACTTGCATTGAAAATGGTTTGTTGACATAATCCTTGGACTACAATCAAGTCATTACCAAGTTTCCATCAAGATTCTCCTGGGACTCAAAATGGACGACTTGGTCTTCTATACCTTAGAACTGACCCTTCATGGTCTGACACTTTTAATTACACAACATGGATATTGTGGAAACTTCTGATTATAAAAAATGTCTATGATGGATGTTATACACTTGATTATATGGTGTTTCCATAATGAATGTTATAAACTTGGTTAGATGAAAAGGATGTGGTGGATATTTTGGCATGTTTTAAAAATAGCCCTGATATGGGTATCAGATTACAATGTTTAGAATAGAATTTATCACACCCATTATTTCAATTTATAACTGCCCTTGTTTATGGGATCTTGAATATTTTTTGCAAGGAGACTTGCTTAGGATGATAATATCACTTACTTTTATCAAATATGCCATAAGCACCTTACTCCCATTTCTATTTTACTTATTATATATATTGAAAAATTCTTATCTTGTTATACATAGATTGGATTTGTTATAGACACCATTGGTGGTGGCATAATGAGTGTTATATCACACCTTATTCGTCCCATCATTGGGTACCTAGACAGAATTCATGGGTGTAGGTAGGGATCATGGTAAGCACCCATTGTATAATTCTTGACTATTTATTTCTTAGGATAAGGAGATCATAGGAACAAGATTTTACCATGATTTTATCTACATATAGTTCTTTTATCCTTTTTGTACTTTTGATTTATGTATTGTATCAGATTCCTATATACCTATTTTCCATATTTGTAGAGATATGACATGAAACATCATTTTTTATATGAGATTACTTTTTAAATTGTATATATATTCTAGTCTTGGATGTTTATCTTCTATTTGGTTGATTTAATGCCTCCTATATTTATTGATACCCTTATTATCACTGTGATACACTCTAAAATGAGGGAATAGTCTCCCAACAGACACATCCTAGGACCTCGTTACTAGTCATCAGCCTCTAGAATATAGAGAGGCGCGCTTGAGGCCATGTGACCCACCATCTTAGGGAACTGTTTAATGGAATTTTGGTCGGGACATTACAGAACATCACCCTAAGATGTTTTACTCCAGTACCCACCCCATTTTGTTTCTCATTGGGATAATCATTTCATTGTTCATTTTACTCATTTTTTACACGGTTACTCCTAGTTCTAACAATTGAATAAAACCAAAAATGTTAGGGTGAGTATAAAAACACAAAATAATGAATCATATGATAAGGAAAATAAATCATAAAATATTCTAAATTATGTCCCCTTCATCACAACCTATGACATTTTAGGTTCATCCTACATCACTTTTGTTTAATCATATATTGTTTTAGGTTCTATCATCTTATTTTTTATGAACTAATGCCTCAAAGTAACCAAAAACCACCCTGATACTTACTAAGAAAACCCAAGAACAACATATATACATAATACATCATTTTATATGATTATTCATTATATATCATTGTAAAACATACCCCAAAACTTATATTTCTAGTGTATTTGGAGACTAGATTCAGAATAAAATTATTTTTCAACCATTATTCAATATATCCCACAAATATTCTTCACACATTATACCCTTATAAACATACTGCACTTAATAATATTCTTTATAACCTAAGGAAATAGAAACATAAGAAAGGATTAGCTTAGATTATCAGTAAAGGGTGGCCATAAGAGATATTACCCAAGTATCATAAGTGAGAATAAGATGAATATGTGGGTATGAGAACATAATCAAGGTATATGAACATAACATAAGGAAATCATAGCCAAAAAAATAAAGATTATGAAACATGATTTATGACATGAAGATTTTGGCATAACATAAAAAATAAGCCATATGAGTGTGAAAACATGATTCAAAAATCATGATCAATGATAATATACATAAGTATGTTCATAATATGAGGATGTAGTACAAGCAATTGGGGTGGTTCCTAAGTAGTAAACCCTATAATCATACATCCAAAGACTAGGGTTCAAATCCCATCAATCCCCTTGGTGGATTTATACCAAAGGTTGTGACTATTGAAACCAAGGATATTCTTTACCAAAAACAGAGTCTGTTTTTTGTTTTTTTGTAAATCCATACTTGGTTGATTAGGGAGTTTTCAAGGAAAGTGATATTATAGTACAATATGACTACTGTTTTCAAGGTGGCATCATTTCCTAGTGTTTGCTAATTTTTTGGGATCAAAATTAGGAGGAAGAGGAAATCATCACAAAAGGTTGTTTTCTGGGATTAAATAATCATAAATATAGTAAAGGAATAGGTTTCATAAAGACTAGGTTTTGAAAAGGACAAGATTTTTGAAGATGAGGAGCATGATAAATGACATGAAGGGTTGACGGTAATATCTAAGACTATGAGAAGTGGATCATCGTGAATGCACAAATGGTTAATGATAATATCCATGAATACAATAATATTTGTGAGAAGGTTGAATTTAACTAGATCTTTACAAGTGATTTCTTCTCAAATAGTTTTCTAGAGTTTAACGATAAATCCTATAGAGGCACAATAGTATTGTGAAAGGTAGATCCTATAAACATGAGGCTTCCTATACTTCATTACAAATGAGAATAATTGGATAAAAGGCTGAATCTCTCTAAATTTATGAAGGGAGAGATATTTGTGAATCAAGTATTCATTGTGAGCCTAATAATTTTGAATAGAGAATCTCAGTCTTGACCATTGTTTAGGTATATTGAAAAAATGAGTTTTGTGATGACTGGGTATTCCATGATAACTCAGTGAGCTTCATGTAGGCGGTTTGTTCCATGAAGGTAGTGTGGTTCATGAAGGTTGTGAGATTTGTGAAGGAGCTCCATGAATAGCAGTGTTGAACATTTGGTTTAAGTGAATAGTTCTTTCAAGTGCACCAACTCAGGTCTTTGATGCAAGTAGATTCTCGTGCTAGTTAGGGACAAAGAATTAAATTCCAATCTATAGAAGATACCTTCAAGTCATTAAACCGGGAAATACTTCACCCAAATAAGTGAGCTTGGGTGAGTCGATAAAAGTTTTCCAAGTGAGGTAGTGTGTTATCTCTAAAATCTTATAAAGTTAGTGTGCTTGATATAGCGTGGATGTGTTTTAACTTATTTTTTCCATAACTAGTGAAGATTGGTGGATTTAGGTATGACCGACACACTTTCGGCATATTCTCCTTAGACTATCCCTTAGTGGTGAATATAGTAAAATTTATATGTTGTCTCTCTATATGTGAATGTTTGATTAATACATGATTACATAAAGACAAGTTTAAAAAGTACCAACCAACATGGAAAAAAGATCTATATCTTTAAAAGAAAATGTTTACATTGATTCACCCCTACCCTCTCAGGGTGTTATGGGGTCCTATAAGTGGTATCAAAGAAAACATTCTACTTGTGTTAAATACATCCTCTATTTTTTTATAGATAATTAAGTAAATGTTAGGGGAGTTCCCTATTTTATGGAAGAAACTTACATATTTTGAATCATAGGATGAGATCTTATATAATATCTCTTGGAATGAGAGTTCTTTTTTCCACTACATAGGGGATTCAAGTCACTAATGGAACATGACTATCTATGAATGAAACATATAGGAAAATGATTATTTTAGATTCCAAAGAAGATAATACCCTTATTGTAGCCCTATCTGATAAAATTTATATAAAGGTGATGAGTTTCAGTTCAGCTAAGTCTATGTGATAAAAACTGGAAAATATATATGAAGGTGATAACAAAGTAAAAGATGTGAAACTATAATTTTTTCACAATAGGTTAGATGATCTGAAAATTCATCTTAATGAAAATGCAGATACCTTTTTTAATTGAATTACTGAAGTTGTTATAACAATACAAGGAATTAGTGAATAAATAAAATATATTGACATTGTGAAGAAAATATTGAGAAGGCTACCACCTATATACAATCCAAAAGTGTCATTCCTTGAGGAAAGGGATCTATCTAAACTTTATATGGATGATTTGTTGAGAAGTTTGGTGGAATATGAAATGAGAGTCAAACTAGAATATGAAAAAATTGAGTAAGAAAGGAAATGGATTTCAAATCCATGGAAAAACTTTAGATTTATGGATATAGTATTGATGAAGATAATGAAAAATATGAACTTATTTCACTTTTTGATAAAAAAATTCAAGAGAGGAAAAGGGGGATTCGAAGGAAATATTCCTATGAAATATTTTCAATGTGGTAAATTTGGGCACATTTCTTATTAGTGTTCAAGGAAATTCAATGATGAATAATGTTAATCTAAAAACATGCATAAGCCTCAAAAAAGGTTTCCCCAAAACGGAGACTTCAAATCAGGAAAGAAATTATAGAGAAATAATCTCATCTATAAAGAAGAATGAGATGATAATTACTTTACTAAGGATGAAGAACCAAATTTTAAACCTAGAACCCAAGCATCCATGATATCTATAGTTGAAAATTCATAACCTTCAAAAGATAAAGATAAAGATAATCATTTGATTGGTGATGTTGATCTCAAGTTGGAACTTGAATATTCTCATGATAATATTTCCAATAAAATAAATAGAAACAAAAAGATGAATCCATTTTGGAAGAGTCATCAGAGTATGTTGGTCAACTTGAAACAAAAATTGATAGAATAGAATAAGAAGAAAAATAATACTCAAATACTATTTGAAGATCAGAATATGTTGTGGAATTTAAGATCAGGATTGAAGAAAAGGAAAATTTCATCAATAACCTTACATAAATATAAGAGGATAAATCTAATAGAGTTGAGGGAATTGAATAAGAAATTGTTACTCTAATGAGTAAACTCAAAACTAAATAAAATTAAAGGGAAAAAAATAAGAAATTATAGTTTGGAAGATTCTTAGACATATCGCTATTAGAAAGATCTAAGTATGGTTCTGAAGGAGTAGAGAAGGCTTTGAATGATCAGAGATCCACATATATAGAAAAAAGTGGAATTGTATATGATTATAAAACATTAAAGGATGGAAACAAGATGATCCAAAAGAAAAGGAAGTATAAAGTTTGAAATATCACAAAGGAACCTGGTGCCTTAACAAAGAAAGATTAAAATTAAATAGAAAAGAGAACAAAAAATTATCACCAAGTATCCAGAGATGCTTGATAGAAAAATAATCTTATAAAAGAAGGGTAAATGGGGAGGAATGGAAGAGAGAAGACATTTCCTATTATGAATTTTCAACTCTGTGGATTTTTAGGCCATACCATGTCATACTATGAAGAGGCAATGAGCTATCTGAATGGGGATGTTCTTGGAAGAAAATAAAGGAGAATGAGACCATATCATTCAACATATAGAAGAAATAGTTTATATGGATAGTTTTTTCACTATTCTAACTATGGAAATAAATCTATTCATTGTAGGAAAAGGAAGAGGGAAAAAATTACCTATATAACTCAGAGAAAAGTCAATACCTACCAACCAAGAAGAGTTTCTATTGAAAATATGTATTCTATTCTAGAAGAATAATATGAGTATGATAAATCAATGAAAAAAAGATGGCACCCCATTATACTGGCCTCTCTCACTCTCGGCTCTCCCCCTAGGGTTTCTGCAGCCCTCTCGACATGATGGATCTTCCCTTTCCTCCCTCTTCTTCATCCTTCCTTCGTTCTGATTTTCTTCTTCTTCTCGTCTGGTGATTCTTTCTTCCTTATTTTCCATTTTTTTCTCTGGTGCTCGCTTCAGTGGGTTTTCTTCCACGTTGAAGGTGGTGTGTTGTGGATTCCCTCAGCCGCCCTAGTCCTACTCTGGCTTCATGATCCTCTGCGCCACTTCTGGTTAGCAATGGAGCGGATGTTTCAAAGGGGTTTCGGGTTTTGGTTTGGTGGACGATAGATTTTCAAGCTTTACCAGAGTCAGTTTTCTTTTTCTTGGATAGCTTCTGGTCTTCTGCCTTTTCGACGCCGCTGGTGTTCAGAACCCTTTGCCTTTCCAAGCCCTGCTTTGACTTCAGGTTCCTCTACCCATCTCCCTATCGGATTTGGAGCGGGGGTTGCTATGATGTTTTGGGATGTGAGGTTTGGCGGCCTTTGGGGATCGATGAACGAGATGATTTGATGTCCTCCAGTGAAGACGATTCATGGTTTTTCAGATCTATTTGGTAATTCCTCCTCAATGATTTCGACAAAGGTTTGTAGTGATTTTATGAAAATGTTTGATCTGTTTAATATTCATTCTGTGGAAAAGTTGTTTTGGAATATGGTTTCGGTGTTATTCGTTACTGTTGCGGTGTGTGATGTCAGCTTGGATGGTGATGATGAGTGTGAAGAAGATGGTTTGGATTTTGATTATGATGGCGGAATCGGCAGTCCCCGGTCTCTGGCGGTCTCCAGTGCGGTAGTAGGATGACAATGAAGACGTGGTGATGGATGGAGACGAAAAAGCGGTACTGGTGATGATGATGACTGGAAAGCAGAAATGGTACTCATGATAATGATGCATATCATCAGGTTTTGTTGATATCTTTTGAATTTTGAAATGTTGTCATTGGGTTTTGTGGAGGTTTTTTTTTGAATTTTGAAATGTGTAATGGGTTACTTATCTTTCTGGTTCCCAGTCACCCTTAAAGAGGATTTTGATAATCCAATAAAAATGAATTTTCAGTTGAATCAATGCATACAGAAAAAATATTAGAAATTCCATATTTAGTCTCCACTCAATCAAATATCTCATGGAAGGAAAAGAAGAAAACAGAGAAATCCAACCTTGGAAAAATAGATCCCAAATCCGCAAAGAACAGTAACACCTAGATACTTGACAACAGATGCCCATCCCATATGATAGTAAATTCAGATTTATTGAATAATGTTAAGAAAATGGTTTATGTAATATTAAGGTTTGGAAATGATGGTTCTCTAAAGATCAAAGTCATTGGAAGTACAGAACTGGAAAATGATGAGATTAAGAAAACAATAGTTCTCTATGTGGACGGTTTTCATCACAGTCTCCTGAGTGTGATTCAACTCTATGAATCGAGATTGATAGTTAAATTAAATCAAAAGGGGTGAAATATAAAAAGAAATATGGGTAATTATATAATGATAGGATGTAGAAAAGTTGGAAATTTACACCAGGTTGATATTAAAGAGAACATTTGTTACTTAACAGTCGAAGAAAAAAACAACTTGTAGAACTAGAGGTTGGGTCATGTTAATAAAGAAGGCATGTAAAATATATCTAAGATGAAGATAGTTATGGATATCCCCAATTTTAAGAATTAATGAGAAAAATCATGTGATTATTGTATGTGAGGAAAGATGGTATGTAGTTCATATTGGACGAATAATAAAAGGGAATCAAATCTGCTTGATCTTGTCCACACAGATGTATGTGGTCTAATAAATCTGGCTGACACATATGGATATAGGCACATCATTATTTTTATTTATGATTATAGTATAATGTATTGTGTAATGATTTTATATAAGAAATAACAAGTTCTTTATTTCATGAAAATTTATTGTCAAATAGATGAGAATGATACTTGATGTACAATCAATGTTCTATGATCTGAAAATGGAGGATAATAGACATCCATTGAATCTAAAAATTACCTAGAGATACATGGAATAAATAATGAGGTTTCTATAGTGATAACCCCACAAAAATATAGAGTTTTTGAACATAGAAATCAATAGTTGGATAATATGTCTAGAACTATGCCGATCAAGAGTCACATATCTCATCATTACTAGAAAGAGGTTGTTCAAGTAGCATTGTACACCCAAAATCGAATATGGATTTTTATGGGAGAAACAGAGACACCATATGAGTTATGGTATGGAAGGAATCCATCTCTGATGTATTTTTCTTGTTTTTTGAAGTAAATGTTTCATCCAAAACAGTGAATGAAATCAAGGAAAATATGGTGATGCTGTAGAAAATGAAATATTCCTTGAATATTCAATGAAGAGAAAAGACTACAAATGTTACAATAATCATCTTGGAAGAATTGTGGAAAGAAGTTATGCCAATATCATGGAAGATAAAACCATACATACACCAATGAGATCATATGTTGATATGATAAAATATGAATAAGAAAGTGGACATGGGACAAATTCCAATAATGAAATATAGGAACAAGTGAAAAAAATTTAGGGGTCATAAAAAGACGACGATTCAAAAGAATAATCAGAAGAGGAAACCATGGCCAAAGAAGCTTTATCTAAACCTCACAAGAGAAATAGAAGATCAGAAATTGATCAATCCAATATCATTGAGGATTGGAAATCACCCATACAGACAAGGATAATTAGGAGTGAATCGCATTATTCCTTCCTATCAACTGTGGAACCAACCTCATTTAAGGAAGAAGAAAATGATGAATCATTGGATAATTCCTTAAAGGAAGAACTATATTAGAGTGAAAATAACCATACATGAGATCTTATTATGAGACTTAAAAATCAAAAATGTGATTGGAACAATGTGGATCTTTAAAAACAAATTTGATGATCTTAGAAATGTGATCATAAACAAGGAATATTTAGTATGTAAAGGCTATGTATAGATTGGAGGAATTGATGCTGAAAAATGTTTACTCTAGTAGAGAGACTGAAGTTAATTAGGCTTTTCCTTACTATGAGAATTCAAAGAGGATACAAAGTTTATCATATGGATGTTAAAACATATTTCTTAAATGGAGTTATTAAAGAAGAAGTTTACATTGAACAACCAATGGTATTTATGATTGGAAACGATGAAGAAAAGGTTTTTAGAATAAATAAGGATCTTTATGGTCTAAATAAGTCACCACATGCATATTATTCTTGACTATATGCTTATTTTAAGAATCTTCAATTCAAAATAGGTGGTATCAATCATAATAAATATGTGAAGTATTCATAGGAAGATCAATTAATGGTTCTTATGTATGTGGATGATATTATTTTTGGTAGAAGTAGGTAGGTATTAGTGGAAGAATTTTCTAATAACATGAAATCATAATTTGAAATGTCTATGATTGGTGAACTCACATACTTCTTAGGGATGTAGGTGATTTAGAAGAAGGATTACACATTTATTTCTCAGAAAAAATATTCAAGAGAGCTACTGAAGAAATCTAACATGGATAAATCCAATCCAATTTCGACTCTGATTGTTGTTGGGAAAAAACTTAGAAAACATGAGGATGGGACATATTTGGACCTCACCTTATATAGGAGAATAATTGGAAACTTATTATACTTGACTGAAACATGGCCATATATCATCTTTGGAAAATTCTTAGTGGCCCGCTTTGAAAGTAATCCGAAGTAAGAGAATTTGGAAACATTTAAATGAATCATGAGGTATATTCAAGGTAATATCAATTTTGGATTATACTTCGCTAAAATAATAGATAATAAATTATCAACATTTTTAATGATAAATGGGCTAGATATTTTGTGGATAGAAAGTACACAAGTGGTGGAGAATTCTTTGTCGGAAAAAAATGTTTGTGATGGTTAAGCAAGAAACAAGAAAGCACTTCTCTTAATAAGGATGAAGCATAGTATATCTCTGATATAAAGGATTTAACTCTTCTATTGTGGATGAAGAAACAACTAAATGATATTAGTGATGATGTGAAATAGATGATGGTGATTCACTATGACAACAATAGTGCGATTGATCTCACAAATAATCTAGTTCATCACTCTCATATAACACATATTGAGATCATATATCACTTCATCAAGGAGAAATTTGAACTAGGTGTAATTAAAATAGATCATGTTGGAACTGAGGGCCAAGTGGAAGAAATTTTGACTAATCCATTAGAAAAACATGTGTTTGAGAAAAATCGGTTGAACATCGGGGTTCAACCACCTCCCAGTGCATGAGGATGTTACAGTTGTTCCCATCTCCCCATTTGTTTTAACTGTTTTAATCTATTTTTGGAAGTGATGTAGGTTTTTAGGGGAGATATGATCCAGGGGATGCTGTTTTGAGATCTATAAGAACAAAATTGGGTTCTTTGAGTTTATTTATAAAGGGGGAGAATGGAGAAATTCAACGGATGTCTATAGGTTTCTGAACCATGCAATGCTTCTATGGCACGATGAGAATTTAGTATTATAGGGAAATTATATGCAATGATTCTATGTCATGATGAGAATTAGGTGTTATAAGGAAACAATAAGATCTTAGATTGAAAAATTTAAGAAATAAAAAACATTAGAATCCAATTCATGCTTCCCCTCTTGTTTTCTACACTGAGCTTTGATCATGTAAACATAGAGTGTTGGATGATTTCTTTCTCGCATATCAGGTTTTTATAGTGGCTGGTGCTTTATTGAATTTATCTACATATTTCCAAAAAACCTAAAGGGAGAGATTATCGGAACCAAGGATGTTTTTTCTAGAAATTAAGTCTGGTTTGTGTTTTTTTTCAATCCATAATTGGTTGATCAGTGAGTTTTCAAGGCAAGTGATCTCACAGTACAAGCTGACTACAATGTTGAAGGTGGTGTCATTTCCTAGTTTTTGCATAATTTTTGGGCTCAAAATAAAGAGGAAGAGGAAAAAATCATGAAAGGTGGTTTTCTAGGATTGAATCATCATAAATATGATATAGGAATGGGTTTCATGAAGACTAGGTTCTGTAAAGGATGAGATTTGTGAAGATGAGGAGCATTGCGAACAACACAATTGGTTAATGGTAATCTCTGTGACTACGATATGTGAAGCATCGTGAATGAATAAAGGGCTGATGATAATCTCCATGACTATGATAATCTTCACAAGCTGGTTGAATTTTACTAGAGTTTCATGAGTGAAGGATATTCACAAATAAGGTTTTGTAGTTTCATAATAAATTCTATAGAGGCATGGTAGAATCATGGAAGGCCAATCCAATAAATATGAGGCTACCCCACTTTATTACACATGAAAATAATTAGTGAAAAAAGATGAATCAATCTAAATTTTATAAGGGAGATAGATTAAAAAATAAATTATTCATTGTGAGACTGAGCATTTCGAAAATATAATCTTAGTCTTGACCAATGATTAAGTATCTTAGAAAAAGGAGTTTTGTGATGACTAGGTATTCCACAATGACTCAGTGAGCTTCATGAAGGTAGTACATTCCATGAAGGTAGTGTGCTTCGTGAAGGTTGTGAGCTTCGAAAAATATCTTTGCAAAGGATCTCCACGAACAATATTGTTTAACATCTAGTTTAAGTGAATAGTGATTTCAAGTGCATCAAATCAGGTCTTTTATGCCAGTAGAGTCTCATTCTAGTCAGGGAAAAATACTAAAATTCCAATCTACAAAAGAGACCTTCAAGTCATTAAACTGAGTAAGACTACACCCAAAGTAGTGAGCTAGAGGGAGTTGAAAAAAGTGTTCTGAGGGATGTAGTGTGTTGTCCCTAAAATCTTTTAAAGGCAGTGTGCTTGGCACAAAGTGTCTATGTTTGAAATTTTGTATTCCACAACTAGTGAAGATTAGTGGATTTAAATACGACTAAAACACTATCTTCATATGATCCTTGGACTATCCCTTCATGGTGAACCAAGTAAAATTGATGTGTTGTCTCTATGAATGTGAATGTTTGATTACTACACAACTCCATAAATATAGGATTACAAATTTCCTAACAATGTGGGAACAATATCTATCTATTTAAAAGAAAAAATTGACACCTTGATTCACCCCTCCCCTCTCAAGGTGTTTTAGGGTCCTACAGTGACACATGAATGATGCATAAAGGTGGTGATGCTTTCATGACACAAGCCTAGTGACACATGCATGATGCTACACCGGGACTTCGGTCCATGTTCATGGGCCACTTGGACCTGGGCCTTTGATCTATATAATGGGTCTCCCTCTACCCAGATAGAAAAAGGTATTTAATTTCATAATAAAAAAGAAGTTTCAATCACAACTTAAAAAAATGATTATGTATGAGAATGTGGCACAAACATAGGCATAGAAATCATAACATATTTTATAGTTAAACCACCAATACATTCATATCATAATGGACTAGGCTAACCACCTGCCGATAACATAGCATTCTTTGGATAATCACTAACACCCTATAACATTTTTGACTTGATCTAACCACCCATGTATCTTCCTGATCTCCTAAGATATAGAATGTAAACATATTATTTTGAGGAATATAATGGACCCACCTATAACATAATGATAAATGATACATATGGGTGCCATATTAACATGAAAACATTCATAATCCCATCACAACTTAATTAACCCGTGATAAATAAATGGGTTTCATGAGGATTTACAAAAACATGATCAAAAGTCATCCAAAAAATAAGGTGGATGATAACATTAGATAATATCCCTATTGAATCATAATAAACATTAAATGATATTGACATAGATGAATTTTTTTTGAAGATCATTAAAAATTATTGTGAGAAATAAGAATAAATACCCTTTATATTTTTTAAAACATTTATTTTAAATGAAAATAATTTATAAATAAAATGGAATAGAAATTAATTTGTAAAACAATAAAAACATTTAAATGAATCTTTGTAAATAAAATTGAATAATATTTTTGGAAAACACATTCATGTGAAAGATGTTAAAAATAAATATTCTTTGCACACTTTTCTAAAGAGAGTCAAGTCAATAGAAAATCACTCATGTAGAAAATATTTAAAAATATTCATGTCAATTTTTTGTAAATAAAGTCAAAATTTATAGAAAATTACCTTAATAAATCATATAATTATCGATTAATACATCCATAAAATAATATATAGAATATATACATTGAGGAAAAATATTCTTGACTGAAAAGAAGATATAAGGTCTAACCCATTTACAAACATTATTTTAGTTGAATTGTGTACCAAAAATGATAATAATACATTTAAACCCCATTAATAACACTAGGATAAGAAAATATATGGGTGTTTAGAGTGAAAGAACAAATAATTTATCAATATGTAAATCTATTCAAAAAAAATCTTGATTTAAAAATGATATTGGTAAATAAATCCTTACGACTTTGGTAACTTTTGAATCAAAAGAACAGAAAAAATAAAACCTAATATGAACTTGTAAATCAATTTAATTTCATGAAAATTATGATGAAACACATTTATAGGTAAATATGTACACCATCAAAAATAATATATGTGGTGAATATGGAACATATCCCAATGAAAGGAAATTTGAGATAAGAAGCCCTTACCTTTACTCCTAATTTCCATGAAGGAACTTTAACCACTTGTATAATAAACATAACCATATTAATATCTTATTTCAAAATCTTATTCATATATATTTAATTTTTTAATCTTCAATTATAATTATTTATTACACATAAACTAGTTAGTTATTTTTTATTTTCATAATCATATATTAGTAATTTTGATTGTTTCATACACGTTTCATAATAGGGATGTAAATACTTATTATTTGATAACAAGTTCATAATTAAAATATTATTAAAGGTATTCAAATAATTTTTTTCCAATTATTTATTTAGTCACATATTCATTTGATGGAAGTTATGGGTTTTTTTTGCGATAATGGAATCCATGACCAACATGTTTCAGGTAATTTATTAATAATAATAAATTCCTTTATAATGACCATTAATTTTTTATGTCAAACTTATTAGACCATATTTATGATACAAATAACTTCTTAATATAATATATCACCAATATGATTTTATTTATAGTTATTTATGATGTAAATAACGATGTTGGTATATCATTATTCACGTGGGTGGTTAAACTGACCAAAACAAGAACATTCTATACTAGTAAATATATATGACTTTAGAGTTATATAATAGAAATATCATTTTAAAATGACAATAATTATGTTAAAATAACATCATTATAGCATATAATCAGATTTATAAAGAGTTTAGATGATAAGATAATTATAAAAGTTAGATAATAACTTAGATACTTACTCTGATGAATTCTCTCCTTCTCAACATGAGTTCCTCTGGAATGAATCATTTAGGCCCCATTATAGGCTCTAAAATATACCCAAAGTCTAAAAAATATTTAGATCAGGGTAAATGGGCATGAATTAAATATATAATTTAAGGTAAATGGTGTTTTAGAGGGGGTATAAGAGGGGTCCTTTTATAGGTGAGTTTTGAGCGGAATTTTCATAAATATACATTACTTAATGTATAAGGTTGTCATTTTAAAATTAAAGTTGATAAAAAGTGGAATAATAATGGTTATAGGTAGTGAATACACTCATATACACAATTTAGATATAATTTTATAAATATTTTAGGCCTTTACACCTTAATTTACTCTTTTTAACTCATTTTGCCTTTACTGTGGCAACTCAATTTTTACCTCGATAACTTATTTTTATGTCTAAAAATGAAATTGAACTTCTTAACTAATTTTAAAGTGAAAATTATTATTTTTGAATCCATTTTATATAATTTAATTTTTAAGTATGATAAATTTAAATTTTAAATGAAAACATAAAACACATATAAAAAACTATTTTTTGTAAAAAAATATGTTTTTAGAATTTAAGTGTTATTAATTAAATTTTATATCAATAACTAATTAAATGAGTGTTAATATATATTTTTTATAAATTGAAACATTTTATTATAATAATACTTTAAAAATCATCAATTTAATTTACTAAGATAAAAATATATAATAATTGAAAATATAATTCTTTTATAGGAAATATCATTTTTAACATTAAATGATTTTAATCAAATCCCATTAAAATTAATTATTTATCATCTAAAAATTAAATTTTTATAAATCCTTTTGTATCATAATATTTATTCAAATTTTATAAATGTATCAAATAATTATTTTTTAAATAATCTTAATAATAATAATATTCAATGGATTTTTTTTATAATTAAATATTTTTATTTAATTTTAGAATCATTTATTATTTGTGAATTATGTTACTTTTAATTTGTTAATAATAATTACATAAATTCAATGCAACCATTGTATATCATTATAAAAAATTACCATATATCCAACGACCACATGTTCAATGACCATATTTCCAACGACCATATATATAACAGTCATATTACATTCCTAGATATATCCTTGAATACTTCTCTAGAATCATTCATCCTATTAATTTTCTAAATTCTCAAAATTTATTTTGAATTTTTAATGTTTAACCTTCTTTTCATAGTTATAATTGGATGTGTTATCTTCAATCTAAACCATGAGAAAAAGGATTTCATTTTCGTGGTCTTTTTATTTACTTGTGGTTTTATTCCTCTTGTAGTTTTCTTAATGATGTTTTATATTACATTATCATAATGTATTTATGTTTATATTTCATTGTAATATTTTTTATCAATAAAATATATCATGGTTAATTTTATTTCTATATTACGTGTATTACAAGCTATTAAACACATAATATTTATTTAGGGAAAATGCATACTAAAATCTCAGGGTGTTACACCCAATATTGGATATCCCATCCACTACATCATCTCATGCATGGTGATGTATCCCAGCTACTAGATCCTAGTACCAATTCTAGTACTAAATCAGATGCTTGGGTTTGATTGGATCCATGGCCCCTAACTGACTGTGTGGTCACCCGAAAAAACAACTCAAGATGTCCCATCTGGCCACATGTCCGACACTCTTTCAGTAGTCAATCACATTGGGATCAAACATGCCTTGATTTTTCACACTAATAAACTTCCCATCAATGCTTCACTCTATGGTGGAATCATTGAATAACTACTTTTATCACTATTATGGTTTCCCTCATGTCCACGCTTCTGGTTACCTGGAGCTCCACCTCCCCTCTTACCTAACACCAATATCAATATTAATATTCTCCTATCTTCTAGGTTCCTATATACTATTGTTACCTATGAAAATGAATTCAACCTAGAGATATTTACCTACACCCCAATAAGATGCATAAACCATCCTCGAATCTCTGCACCTTGGCGATCTCATCTCCTTCTAGCCTTAGTGAAACAAATATAAAATCTATGTACCTTGTGACATGATCTATGGACGAAGTCTTTCCCTATACGATGTTTATAAACTCATAGTTCCTATCCACCCTCAACATATTGAGTAAGAAGTTATTAAAGAATATCAAATCAAAGTTATTCCACTTCAACCCCTCATATCTATATAGATTCCATTGTACATACTACCAGTGTTTCACTGGTCCTCTAAACATATACACATCTATCTTTACCATCTACCCTAGAGGTGTCTCAATCTAATAAAAAATCATCTATATTGACTCAATCCAATACTCATTTTCCTGGAGTGCACCCTCTCTCTATAACAAAGTAAGGTGTTGTGGGTAGAACTCCTGTGTCAAGTATGCCATGGATAACTTAACTCCCCAAGAACCTCAACCAAGGATCTATATTAATCACACAAAATCTCCCTAAGATTCTTATCTAGCCACATCAGTAGCTCCTGAATCAACTATGGATGACTTTCCCATGACTTATAATCACCTACACACTTAGGGGACCCATCCAATGCATGCCTCAGTGGCACCATATCTCCACCATTCTAATTTTAAAATGGATTCCATCTAGGTGGTATCACTCAAAGAACCAAATACTATCCTCAATATATATATATATATATATAATATAGATATTGTAAATAGTTTAGTTGTAATAGGTAACATGATCCACTAAACTTTATACTACCCTACCACACCCACATCCCATACCATCTGGTCTCACAACCCCACCTACCCATGTAAAGGTTAGATACAACACACACCATCACATGCATGATCTATATACTTATTTAAATAAAGAACCACACCCCCAATCTAGATGAGTAGTAAATATACCAATAATATATAAGGGGAAACACCACATAGGTTGTTTTTGACACTTTAAATAGCCAAACCTTAACCATGTATTTCATGTATATATTTTAGGATGTTTTAATTCATATATTTATGTAATATAATTGATATTATTTCTAATATTTATACTTTTAACTTTTTTTGTGATTTATGGAAGAATACTACCAGTATTTCTAAAAGTAACAAAAAGAGATGATTATTATAAGATGAAGACACTTTTCACCATGATGTGAAGGAGCATAAAATGACACAAGTAAAATGAAGATTTAATATATCTAGACATAGTTGAAGAATCAAGAAAAAATCACGATAACAATGTAAACGAAGTTTTTTCATAACATTGGATGCCTATGGGACACTTCCGAGGGTCATAAGTGAATAAACAGAACAAAAAATAGCTTCCAACACAAAAAAATAGAGATTCACTACGAGAAAGTATTTTAATACATGAACCAAAAATAGGATGTGAAGTGGAGGAAAAGAATCTAGAGGAGGGCCTAAACATTTGATGATGTGAAACACACATTTACACTATGAAAGTTTCTAGGTAGACCTAGTAAAGAATGATTCTCATAGTATTTTGATGGAAAAATCAACCCATTATGAATTGATCAACCATTTAATGCCTAAAAAGACTTAAGACTCCATTATGGGTTGTATTAATGATGAAATAAATACAACATGATCCCTAGAGAGTTCTATAAATAGGGATATGAGATTCTCCTACTAAGGGGAATTCCAATGACTAAAATCTTAGGTGAGAAGCGACGCTGCCGCAAGGTCCTCCACTGCAATTCGTCTCAACTTTATTTATGATTTATTTTTATTCTCTCCTTACGTATTATTCCTTTATCAATAGGAAATGGGGGTATATCCAACCTTATTCTAGGGTTATCCATCCAAAGGGGGAAGGTGTCATTGAATATTTTTCTGTATTTATATTCATGTATTTATTTATTGTAATTTATTTATATGAAATTATAATCCTATTATTTTGAATTTCTAATAACCATTGGGAAAATATTAGGAAATAAACAATTTAAAATCTTACAACTAGTTACCCTGAATTGAGGCATGACCATTGTCGCATTTAGGGAAACCAAGTTTAAAAATTATATTGAGACAAAATTGATTCAACAATTCCTTGAACTACCTAACCATGGGAAAAGTGGGATTTCCTCATTGAGGATGGGATAACATAACCATTGGATCCACCTCATCTTTAATTCGATACCAAACATGGATTAATAAATTGATTTTATAAAATCCAATTTCACTTAAACCCTAAAACTACAAAACCTTGACACACCATTAATTCCAATTTCAAATAAACCAATCTTCTTCACTTTTGATTCTTTCTTTCTCAAAACTATTTCCAAAACCACAATTTGATCCTTCACCCTTTATTTAAATTTATTCTTAAAGGAAACCTCAATAAATTAATTTCAACATCTCATGGGTTTAACCTCAAACTTTCTAAATAATACATTTTAATTAATTAAGTATCATAGTTTTATTTTTATAAATTTTATATTTTGATTAGACCCGTAGGGAAATAATGATTCCCTCATGGTCTAGTCAAAATTGGCACCATTACCAGGTATAACTGCTAATTAATTTTTAGGTTAATTTGAATATTAATTTTACTACTTTATTTTATTTTCCCCATTTATACTGGTGTGTTTGTGATGGAACTATAGATTTTAAAACATTAAATTACTGATTACAACACTCAATTAAAATTAAAATAGATCTTCAAGTCTAACCATAATATTTAAAACACTCTAAAGGTCAAAGTCATGACAACCGTAGAGGGAATAGAGAGACATCTAGTTGCTGGAGGAGTTCTTCAAAGATATCTAGGAACATGCATGCTCACTGACTATATATGGCCATTGAACATGATATTGCAACCAATAATCCTAGAACCTACCGTTACTACAAATCATTTTGAGTTAAAACCTTCCATCATCTAAATAATCTTGAACAACATGCAATTCACCGAAATACCACATGAAGATTAAAATGTTATTATGGGAATATTTACCAAGATCCATGATATATTAAAAATCCAAAATGTTTCAAGTAATGTAGAATGACTCCACTACTTACAATTTTATTTATGAGAGTTATCTTGAGAGTGGATCCAAATCCTTATATCACATTCTATCACTACATAGGATGAGCTATCAAGGAACTTTCTATCTCACTTATTCCCACATTCTAAATCTATATAAATATGGGTAAACATTCTAAAAATTTATCAATTTGAAGGTAAATCCATTTAATCTACTCATGAATGTTACAAATACACGACTTGTAAAATCCCTCATCATGGAATAAAGCTATAAATACTAATACAAACATTTTATAAGGGGTTTTTTGTCTGGAAGTAGTTTGATTATGGATACTGTAGCTGGAGGATCACTAAGGATGAAATAACCTGAGGAGAGATACAAACTACTTGAAAAAATAAAATCAATAACTTATAGTGGTAAGGTGAAGGGATGAAATGAAGAGGCACCCACATGATCACTAATAATAATGATTGGATGAAAACACAAATAGAATCCCTAACCAGAAAAATGGACGCAATGATGGACCAACAACAAAAAACCCCTAGGTATGTGTACAGAAGAGGCTAATTATACTAATTATAATCATGGTAATAATTTTTAGGTTTGGTGGCCACAACAACTTGGTTAAGGATACCGACAGAGAGTACTAGTTTTTTCAAGCACAACAAGTACTGGCACAGTAAATTCAAGTCCATATGACAGATGAGACTTTGGAAACTTTCATGAATTCCACTGGGGATACTATCAAATAACTAATGTACTACTCAAAATATAAAATTTCATCAAAAAAATATCCTAAGGATGACTCAAGGAATTAAAGGGTGACACTCTAAAAACTAGAGTTCCAAGTAGGAAGAATCACTGAGCAAATCCGAGACAAACCATGAGGAGTAATTCCTAGATGCCCCGAAGTGTGACCATGTGAAGATTTGAAAGTCATAGCCCTGATGAGTGGAAAATTATCTTATCATAATCCTGAAGAAAGCAAAGTACAAGAAGAAAACAAAGTAGAGATGGAAAAAAGTGAGGAATAAGTAGCTGAAGAAGATGAAAAAGAAGAATCACCACAGTATAAGCCAATATTTCTGTTTCCAGAGTGACTAAAAGAAGTGAATATTGATTTATAGAAAGGTAAATTTATATAACACTTTAAAAAATTTCATATTTATATTATTTTTATATAGTCTCTCATAGTGATTCTGACCTGTGAAAATTTCATGGAAGAGTTAGTGACTAAAAATAAGAATATATAGGAATTTGGAACCATTCTAATCACATAGGAGTGTTTGGAAGTAGTATAAAAGAAATTAACTAAGAAGGAAAAACATCAATATAGTTTTTCCACACCTACCTTTATCATAGATAATAAATTTGGAAAATACCTATGCAATTTAGGTGTGATTTTCAATATCATGTCATACACCATGTTTAAGAGCTTGTGACTAGAAAGACTAAAGCCCACAAGAGTTGTACGATAATTGGTAGATTCAATAATGAAGTATCCCAGAGGGTTAATCGAAGATGATATAATAAAATTCAAAAAATTATACTATCCAAACGATTTATTAATGATAGATATGGAATAGGAGTAGAAACCTCTCATTTTGGGAAGGCCTTTTTTAGCCATCAGGTGTGTGCTGATTGATATATAAAGTGGTGAGATCTGTCTGAGAGTTGGCTATGAAAAATTAAGTTTCAATATCCACTGAGTGGCATAGAAATGTGATGTAATAGAAAACAATGAGTTTAGAGAAGAAAAATACCTAAAGTTGAAAAGAATTATAAGATTGAAGAAGTTTATTAGGTAACTCCTATTATGAAAT
The DNA here is from genome assembly GCA_963277665.1 of Viscum album. Classification (NCBI taxonomy): domain Eukaryota; kingdom Viridiplantae; phylum Streptophyta; class Magnoliopsida; order Santalales; family Viscaceae; genus Viscum; species Viscum album. The sequence goes on along the minus strand of OY728158.1, from coordinate 1,261,770,008 downwards.
AGGATACCCAAAATAAAAGTATTGATAGGAAAAAATAGAAGCTATGAGGTTAGAAAAAAGACACAAAAAGGGACCAAATCCAACCACTTTGAAAAAGGCCAATAGGTATGGATGGTACATGAACTTCCATTTATTTATTCAGGATTAAAGAAGAAATAGTATATTATCCCAATGGAAATATAACAAGTGTTCCCATGAAAAAGAGTAAATATGTTTAGAGAGGGAGGAAAAGGAATGAACTATGTAGATAGGTCATAATTGAGTCTTTTTATAAACCTTGACCAAGTAAAATCTTTCTAATCATCCATCACATGATTTAAAGATGAAGGAGATAATCTTGATCCAACAATATTAAACAAAAGCACTTCAAGGAGGAAACTTGAGTTTTTTAGATTTTTTTTGTTTTTAGATTCATGCATGGAATCAACCCAAAATCTTTCAAAATTCATTAATTATAGTCTGTACTTTCACTTGTTTATTTTTATTTTTATATGACCATAAAGATCCCAAAGGAAGCAAGCAGCACGAGGCATGAAAAGATGTTGTAGGACAACTACCCTCCATAAAACCCATTTACATTATAAAAACTAAAGAATACATGTTAAGAAACAAATAAACATCATGAATTAAAACTAGGATGATTCTATATAACTGAATTTGAAGTATCATCTAAAGGGGTGTAAGAATTTCAATTATATAAATTTTTACTATAGTCCCTACATTTAATTATTTTGGAGCTTTTAATTTCAAATTACATGCCCACATTTGATTCTTTCTTTACTCAATTGAACTAAGAGATATAAACTGCCTAGGATACATTCCATGCCATGATTTTAAATTTATTTTTCAATAAATTTGAATGAGAAAAATGGGGAAAATAGTTATTAGAGATAAGAATATGGTTTAGAATTTGGAAAATCATGATTTAGGAGAGCTGTTATTTTCTGTAAATGAATGTTTTTTTTGATATTTGTTAATGATTTAAATTTATGATATTTAAATTAATTGATTTAATTATTTTTATAGATTTCCATGAGTAATTGTCCCAGTCTTTTTTTCTCATTACCAATACATTTTATGAACTAATATTTCCCATTATTTCTATAGTATATCTCTTGTGAAACTCATGAATATTATATTCTAGAACTTCCTTAGTATCTTATCAAAGATATAAATGAACATAATCACTTTTAATATGTTTGATGAATATTTTATTTAACCATTTATCCTTAGAACCACCCTACATAAATATTTTTTAATCCTTTAGAATCCATGAATAGGATTGTTAGAAATGAGTCGAGTTACAAGACTATTTTATCTATTCATACCTTCCTCTAAATATATTTCATGATATTTAAAAGAATAAGTGTGGGGGATAGACTTTCCATGGTGGATAGGGATATATTTCATTGAGAAAGAATTGTTAGGGTTTTATTGAGATTTTGGGAGAGGAAATGATGTCATTCATTATAGTTTATCAGTATCCAACCCTATTATTTTAAAAAATAAAAATAAAAATAAAAATAAAAAATGGATTGTGTCTTAGGAGGATAATAAATATCCATTACTAGACTGATGATATTTTGATCATATTTGTTTAGGTGGTGGATGTGATATTTGTATTAAACATAATTTTCAAAAAAAAAGAAAGTGGTGATGATTCATTCATTATGATTACCTATATCATGAGCCCACTTTGAGATTTTTTGGGGGAAGAGGGAGATAACATCTATAAAAGGATACTTTTATTTAGATTATGTTTTGATATCATGCATTATGATTTAGTGTAGAACCTCCTTTTTGAGCATTACATTTTAAATCATTTACCTACCTACACTAGACCTCTGATTCTTTTGATCCTAAATGGTGAATCACTCGTGATTAATTGTGATATCTATCTTTACATGGTGGAGATTATAGATTAATTTCAAGCCTATTGTAAGTGAAATGTTCTTGAGATATGTGATGAACTCATTTTTGATAGGCCCTAAGGCTGTCTCTATTTTCCTATAGGTCTAAAAAAATAAAAAATTTATAAAAAATAAAACTTTGCTAAATAATTAATTGAAATATAGTATTATTAAAGTTTGAGGTTGAACCCATAGATATGGTAAAATTAGTAAATATAGGTTATCAAAAGAATATATTTACTTAAATTGAAGAAAGAGGAAGAAATAGACTTTGGTTTTGGGAAAAGTTTTAGGAAATCAAAATAATAAAGAAAATCACATTAAATTGGTTGTTTTGAAATCATATTTGTATGCATGGTGAGGTTTTTTAGTTTTATGGTTTAGGTTCAATTGGATTTTAGAAATAAAAATTTTTATTCCATTTTTGGCATTTGAGTTTAGATGAGGTGGATCCAATGGTCATGGTATCCCCTCTCAAACATGAAGATTCCCCTTTTCCTATGATATTGTAATTAGTGAAATTCTAAATCGAGTTTTTCTTGATACCATATTTAAAACTAGTTTCCCTGAATACAATAATGGTCATGCAATAATTCATGGTAACCGATTTTTTGATTTTAAATTTTCTTTCAGATTTAATTATCGATGGTCTTAATAAAAAGAAAATAAAGGGATTAGAAGTTGATAATCAATCTGCATCAATCTAAATACATGAATATGAATAATAAATAGATCAAATTACACCTTACCCATTAGGATACATAAACCAATCACAAGGAACATTTTACCCCTACATCCTAGTGATTAAGGAGTAAGAGGAAAGGAAATAAAGAAAATAAAACATGAATGAAAAACTAGAGATGAAGAATGGAGAGGATCCTGAAACAACACAACTTATTTCCCTAGACTTTGGCCTCTAGAATATCCCCTAGAACAAATTACTCATCATTCTATTTATAAACTTTATTTGGGAGTGTTTTGAATTCAATAGTGTCATAATGGTCCATAAATTCATCCTGGGTGGTCTCAAGTTCATAAAATAAGTCTCCACAACCTGTTACATTGAATATTTCTTTTTTTGGGTTGTCCTGACACTTTCACGTTGTGTAAGTGTTTCACCACGTGTAATGTTTTCACCTCATGTAATGTTTAAATGGCCTAAAATCATCTATGGATATTTTTTGGAAGTTTCACCGGGTGACCATATGTGTCCCACCATGACACATGCGGTCATCACCCAGACTAATTTTTCTTCACTTCATGTCGTGTATTTTATTCAATTATTATAATGTTTTCACATTGTGTAATTCTTACACAACATGATTCTTGTTTTTCCAGTTCCAAAAGCTAAATTTTGTTCGATTATTTATTTTTGGCCCCTAGGAATGTTCTATATTCATCCTTTATCAAGGGAATCCTTCTTTTAGTATATATCTTGGTTGTTTTATCTTCTTTTGATCATTTCCTACAAAAAAATTAATCCCACCAAATATAAAAAATATAATTAAATAAATAGTAAATAATTAATTATTTAGTCTATAAAAGTGATTTATTTTAATGATAAAAAGTATGCATAAAATGGGATTATAAAATCCCCCACACTTGAATTTAGACTTCTCACCAAGGATGGAATCTCAAGATACAAAAAAGGATGCTTACCATACCATGATTTAAATTCAATATTGATAAAATAAATTGATTAAATGAGAAATTTAATGATCTAAAATCACATATAAAAATTCATCAATGCCTTAATTTTAAAAGGAAATAAATCAACCATGTATTTTAATTTTATTCTTTTTAATTACTCAATACTTTTAATTTGTACATTTTCTTTTTTTGATTTATTATTAATATGCATGCCATTTGTACTCTAACACACATGAATTTTTCCTCTCATAACCAAGGCATAAATATAAATATAGTTTAACACATACCTCAATAACATGTCACCTACCATAGGCTTTCAAGGAATCTAGAATCTTCACCATGTAAAGGAAAAGATCATATTTAACCATGAGGGATTTGTAATTTAGTTCAAATGACTATGAGGAATTAGGTAATGTGGGTAAATTATTTAAAAAAAATCTCAAAAGGGGGTTTGAATATAATGTTTAATGCATGATATCAAAAGACAATCTCAATAAAAACATCCCTTACATATGTCTTCTTTATCTTCCCCCCAAAATATCAAAGTGGGGCCATGATAAATGTAATAATAATGAATAGATCAATCCCACCTTCTTTCTTTTCTCTCTATTTTTTTTCAAAAACTATGTTGAGGAAAAATATCACATCCACCACCTAACCACATACGATCAAAAGATTGCCAGTCTGGTAATGGTTATTTTTTATCCTCCTAAGTTATAACCCGTTAATTATTATTATTATTATTATTATTATTATTTTTTTAGTATGAGATGTCAAGAATGATACAGTACAACGATTGATATCATTTCCTCTCCCCAAATAACAAGATATACCCCAACATAGTCTACTTAATGAAATATATCCCCATCCACCATAGAAGGTCTCTCTACCCCACACTTATTCTTTTAAATATCATAAATTTTTTTAAAGGTATGAATGGATAAGATAATATTATAACATGAATCATTTCATAACAAGGTAGTTCATGGATTCTACAGGCTTAAAAATGAATCATGTAAGCTGATTCCAATGATAGAGGGTTAAAAAAATATGCCTCAATAAAATTAGAAGCGATTCTCTTCAATGATAGCTTTGATAAGATTCCAAGAAATTTATAGAGGAGAACATGCCTTAGTATCACAAGAATTATATGATATGAAAGAATGAAAAATATTAGGCTTAGAGGATGTCTCAAGAATGAGAATTAATGGTTGGGAAAATGACTCATGGAAATTTATATGAATAATTAAATTAATTAATGAAAATATCTAAAATTCAAATCATTAAAAAGTATCAAAAAATTTCATTTACAAACATCAACCAACAATATTAAATCAAAAATATAAAAATGATTTTATCTAGTATAAGGGATTTAACAGTGCTAGCTAAAAGCACTGTTAAAGACCCCCTTTGTTAGCACTAAAAAAACACTTTTAAAGGGGGTATTTAACAGCGCTAAAAAAAGTGTTGTGAAAGGGGGGAATTTATTAGTGATTTTTTACAAGAATTAATAAAGGCCCAACCTTTATCATCTATTTTAAAAAATAACTGATAAATGGTGTCTTTTATCACTACTTGTAAAAAAGTGTTGATAGGGGGGGGGGGGTTATCAGCACTTTTTTAGAAGTGCTGATAAAGAGCCGCCATTTATCTGCACTTTTTTAGTAGCACTAATAAAGGTATTTAAAAAAAAATTATATTTCATTAAAAATAATATATAAATATATAAATATATTTATATTGATATAAATATAATAAATATTTTTTAAAATATATTTTATATAAGGTAAATAGACATTTAGACTTAATATATAAGACATTTAGTGAAAATGGTTTATAAAATTGTTAAAAAAATATTTTTAATTAATAATTTTCTTATTATTACTGATTAATAGTCATTTAATATCAATTTTAAGGTAATAAAAATCAAAAAATCAATAAAATATTTAAAATAAGTTGAAAACATAACTCAAAATTCAAATGACCATAAATTTTGTTCCGGGTGTCCGTTTGGTCTCTACCACATATCAAATTGAATCCAGTGATGAGATATACACCCTTGATAATATAGGTAAAAATATATAAATAATTTCAAATCCAAAAAATGCCTAGATGACCTCCAAAACTAAGTTTTCAGTCGGGGTACACCAATTTTTTAACATTCTATAGATTTTTATCCCTTTTTAAGGGGGTATTATTTCCTTTTTTTGTGGAGACTGAATTTATTTCCAAGGATTACAATCATATTAATATTATGGTTTTTAAATTTTATCATTTTTGAAAATTTAATTTTATTTATATTTAAATATATATATATATATTTTCTTATATTTACTTATAATAAATCAATCATATAAATACATATATCCACATATTTATGTAAAAATGTATATTTTAAAATATATAAATAAATAAATATTCTAAAAATGTATTTAAAACAATATCTAAAAAATGTTTACATTATAAAAATATATTTATAATGTTTATATATACATATATGTGTGTATTAATAAACAAATATATATTTATATTATATTATAGTATATATAAATGAATATAATATATAATATATTTAAATAAATATAAGTATATATATATCACACACACATATTTTATAAAGGAATTCCATCTTCAAAGGATAGGTGCATGATTCGAATTCAGGTGGGAGCACATGAGGTTAGAAATTTGAAAAGCACTGATAAAAGGGGTGGTGGGGTGAAAAGTGTTGATAAAGGTGGGGGAGCACTGTTAAAGGTGTTGTAGAAGCACTAATAATGGGGTAAAGATCTTGGAGGTCAGAAAAAAATATAATTTTACCCCCTTTAATAGTGCTACCTTTTTTAGAACTAATAAAATCATTAGCCTTTTCACCACGCTCTGGTTGTCAGTGCTTTTTTAGTGTTAATAAAGGCCTATTCTAGCACTATTAAAGGCATCTTTTATAGTGGTGAATCATGATTTTCTAAATCCAAATTCACATGATTATCCCTAGTAATTATTTTCCCCATTTTCTCATTAAAATTTATTGACAAATAGATTTAAAATCATGATAGGGTAATTATCCTAGGCAGTTTATGTCTCCTTGTTTAGCTGGTTGAAGTAAAAATAAATACGGACATACAATTAGTTGTAAAAAGATTTAAATAAATTAAATTTGAGGAGTATAATATAAAAATATTGAATTTAAATGATTACTATCCTTTGTAATGTTTATTATAATTTGGATACACGGGTTCTTATTGGTTATAATTCATGATGTGAATGGGTTTCATGACATGTACTCTCTGAATTTCATGACATGAACAAGGTTCAGGACATATATTGGTCCTGCGGCTTTTTCTTGTGCTTCCTACTACTTTCTTCACATTAGGGAATTTATGGTTCTAAAAATTATAAATAAAATGGTGAAATCCTAGTCCACAATTGATGAATTTTCAAAGAATTTTGGGAAAGTGCATGCATGCCTCTAAAAATAGAAAAATAAAAATAAAAAACTTAGTTTGCCTCCTAGATGCAATTTTATTTTCCATCATCCACCCAACCTTGAATCCTTATGCTTTATATTAGGTGTAAGATGATTGGAAATATTTTACCTAGTTGGGGTCCATAAATGGTCTTAGTTTTCACCTATCCACATAGGTGAAACCCTATCCATATTCTCTAAATATCTTAATTCTTCCTCTTGGAAGCACTTTCTTAATTTCTATTGGGATGGTCCACCACTTATTATTTATTCCTAAAAAAATAAATGGAAGGTCTTGTACCATCCATACCTATTTTCCCTTCTCAAATTTGGTGGAGTTGGTCTCTATTCAAGTATTAATGGTATACATATTTAGATTCCATTTCTTCATCTTAGAACTTTTAATTTAAATATCCTCTTACACAAAAAAAATATCTCATGTAATTATTGAACTTCAGAAAAATATTCAACTTCAAGAATTTTATCTTCAAACTGATTTTCTTCTCTTACATCAAAGTTCTTCATTTCACTTATTCACAATGAACTCTTAGATATAACTCCCCACTTTGTACGGTGATCAGCACATGGTCGGTGGCTAAAAACATTATCCATAGAATGAGTGGAGATCAATCATATTCTATGTACAACACTAAGAATCCTACAAGAAAGTATAATTTTTTTACTTTGATTATAATATTTTTGATGACCCCTAGGGGTACTTCACTATTGAATCTTCTAATTGAAGTGAAACTCTTACAGGTTTCAATTTGTCTAGTAAAAATCTCTTGTAAGTGGTGTATGATGTGAAAATGAAACTCACACTCAAGTCACATATATATTTTCCAAATTTATTAGACCTAATAAATATAGGAATAAAAAATCTACCTAGATCTTGTTTCTTATTAGGTTGGACATTTTATACCACTATTTAACACTCCCATGTGAGTGGGAGATTTATAATTTTCTGTAGCTTCTTCTTATTGGTCACTATCTATTTCATGAATTTATCTTTGGTTGGTATGTTTGAGAGAGATTCTGCAAAAGGAATATTAAATTCAATTTTTAAAGTGTTTGAGAAATTTACCTTTTTACATGGTGATCTTATCTTATGCCATTCATTCTGAAAAAAGAAGTCTTGGATTGAATTACAATGGTTCTTATTTTTCATCTCATTGAATTACTTGTTCCTAACACTTTTCCAGCTATAATTTCTTTTATTCTTGTACTTTTATTGGTTTCAAATTATCCTGAGTGACTTTTCCACTCCTCAAAGCTATTAATTTCAAATCTTCATATGGGAATACTTCAGGGAATCTAGGCAGTACTCCTCTTGGTCTCCACCTGAGCTGATCGTTGATTTGTTCTACTTGGAATTTGAGGTCTCAGAGTGTGACTCTCTAATATCTTGATTCATCCTTAATATCCTTTATTGATGCACTTTTATCTTTTTAATAGGGTGTTAATTCTTTGATTACAACAGTAGTGTAATTCACGAAAGTATAAAAAGTCTCTTCTAGTGTGTGGACTTGGCTCATTAGTGAAGGACCCTAGGGTACTTATTGCTGGTACCCCCATGCCCTTTGTTGGTACCATTTTTATTGTGGTTGTAAAAATGATAATCACAAGCAACACAAACATATAATGTGATCTATACATGCTTGGAATGATGCATGAGTACCACCTCTTTCCTCTCATAGATAATATTTTAAAACAAAAATAAATAACATCAAATATCCATAGGTCCAAATAAAATAACTAAAGTGTGACCATGAAAACCAAAAAACAATAGTATTAGTTTCCCTAGTAAATTATAATTCACTTTATAATTATGCTGGATATGCACATATCATGACATACTCCCAAGTCCCATTTCTTGAACTAGGTTCCAATACTTCCCTAAAACTCCATCTACCATAACATTAATATCAAACAAGAATCACTTTAATATCAATTTTTAATCACCCTACTCTAATAACACTGGGAAATCCTATCCTAGATCACTCTACAGTAACTATATTGGAGAACCACTAGACTTTAGGTGTGCCTCTCTGTACACAAAAGGATAATAGCTAGAAACGAGGGTCTATTGGGTGATAGTGGAGAGACTATACCCTTATATGATAATAAAACATTATTATATAGAAATAGTGAAATAATATTTAAATAACAAGTAGGAATGACCCAAAACATGCAAATTATAATACATATAAACATCTACAATTCCAATTTAGTTATACAAAGTATACAAGATCACACATATTATGTACATGCATAAAAGGTACCAAATTAATCCCCGAAAATGACATTAAGGAATCACCTAAAACATCTTCAAAACCATTATTTTTATACCATGAACTAACTTTACTCCCATATCCTCTAGTCTCCAAATGATGAAGCTATAACCTTAATTATTCCATGAAATATAAAATATACAGGTGTCCTATAGGGCCCTTCTAGGTCGTGAGTATGAAATTAGTAGGCTACCACTAATGGTTCCCATATATAATATCCACACATATACCGTTGTATAAAAAAATGAAATAATAAAAACCAAATAAAACCACCCAACATACGCCACCCATTCTCAACCATCATCGATTGATCCTTTACCCACCTAGACTAGTACTAAATTGGCATGATACATCCAATTTTTTTCATAGTATAAGTTCCTTAGACCTTCCAAACAATTTCAAATCACTTGACATCATGAATCAACCCGTAACTAATAACCATATCAATACAACCTTATTTCCCCAATGAAATATCTATAAACCATAACAAAAATCCCATGGTCATATGAACCCTTTATTAACCACTATCTCAATAGGGTAAATAAATCCAACGCATGACCACACCGGTCCTTTTCTATGTCTGGCTCATCGACCCCAACTTGTCCCACATACATGACAAGAATTATACTCCCATTTAGCAATCTAAATCATCACCATAACCTAGTGTCCACATATATCATATCCCTCCTCCATAGGGATGGTAAAAATCATCACCCCTATGCTTTTAAAATACAAAGGATACCACTAACAATGATTGGTTAACATCCTCCCATGGGATTTTTCCTATGTGCACATGGCCACAATGACCTCAACCCCATAGTGTATATAAATCACCTATATCTTTGAGCCACACAAATAATGACCTCCATTTCTAATGTGTAAATGGTAAATATCATCTAAATCATACCAATAAACCACATAAATCATTTCATCCCAATAAAAAATATCCACCACAAGTGTCACAACCTTTATCAAACCTTAGAACCATAAAACCATACCATACTAGGATAAAACCATCATTTTCCACATGAGATTACCCTTGGGCATCTCTTATGAACAAATTATATCACAAGTGGATCTATTCCTTATCACACATAAAATCCTTACCTCTCCCATTTATTTCATGATGCATGTCACATATATAACACTAGAAACAATTAGGTACCACCTAACTAGAGTTAACAAGATTTCACTTGTTTAGAAACTTTGACCAATTTATATCCAATAAAAATAAATCTAGTAATTTAATAAAATACCCGATTTAGTGAACAATCAATATAAAATAGGTAAATTATGAGAGAAACCAATAATAAATATATAGAGATATCTAGACTTACCCTTGGACAGTACATATAACAAACAATATAAAGTATGATCAATAATTGATGAAGATATATCTTGGATAGGAAGAGAGAAACAAGAGAATGATTTAGGGAATATCCACTACATTCTAGATGATATGTCATAATTTACCACTTTTACACTTAATAAATCAATTAATAAATATTTTGAAAAAATATTGAAAATTTTTATCACACTCAATTCTTGAAAAAAATTTGACCCTTACATATGAACCTTATGTATGGGTAACCATTATATATTTCCACCTAAAACCCTTAATAATCATCCTTCAACCTTTAATAAATTTAAATTTAATTTCTATATTCTGATTTTACTTTATAAATAACATCCTTCCAAAATTACCCTTTTTTCTAGAAATCATTTTCTTGAACACATCTACTCATATTCTAGAATAACTCTTACATAAGTTCTTGAAAATCCCATTTAACCTTTACGTATTGATTAAGTAACCCTTAAAAATCACAATATGACTCCCACACTTATCCAAATTTAACTGACCAAGAACCCTTACATATCAGAAAAATGGACCTTACTTATGGGTCCTTAACAATTATCCAATTATAATTTCCATTACATTTCCTCCCAGTTATCCTTATATATCAAAGGACACCCAACACTTTACCCATTTTTTCAAAGATAATTATTATGTGTTCTTGGGTTACTCATACATATCACAGGGTGACTCAACACTTATACAAATTTTCATAATAGTGAAACCTTTACACATGCCTATGATTATGATGGATCTACTTATGGTATATCACTTATAATAGATCTATTTACAATATATATACTTCTTAACTTTTGGAAATTGGATGTGATGCTGTTTTAACATCTTCAGGAATTGGAAATTAAACCTCTAGATTTTCTCCTTCTGGTAGTTCCCACACTCAATCAGAAAATGATTTTCACACTATTGATTAGTCCAAAAATTATAACTTCCAAACTACTTTAGTTCTAAAAACATCATATTAGTTATTTCCTAAGACTTACCCTAGTGTTAACATATAACTAAAATCCCAAAATTTCCAAAATGCTACTACATATTCATTTTTTTTATAGTTTTAACCCAAAAATTCCCATAAATGTAACTTTTAGAAAATCATTCCCAAAATTCACTTCCATCTTTCAAAACTCTTCCAAATACCATATGCAGTAGAATTTCACATCCACTCAACCCCCAAACCCGATCCAACTCTAGAGACTCAATCCTCAACCTATAATGAAACCCAAACATCTCAACAGGGTCTAAATTCACATGGAATATCCAAGATATAACCAAAATTACCATTCCCAAATACTTAGGACTTTATGATAAATTTCAATATTTACATAATTAAGACTTTACTCCATTTTAAGAACATTGAAACTAGTATAACATCTGAATACAACTCAAAAATAGATATAATAGTTTCTGATAATAATAATAAACATGATGAAAACATTCATGAATTGGTTGTATCATACATTAATTATCAATCAACTTGCATTGCATACCCAACTCTAGAATCAAACTTTGAACTAAAATATAGAATAATACACTTACTTTTAAAATTCTATGGACACTCTAGAGAATATCCAAATAAAAATTTAAAATAATTCAATTTTGTTTTCTACACTATAAAACCAATAAATATTTTAGTAGAATAAATAAAACAAAAAGAATTCTCATTATCACTTGAAAAAGTCACAAAGGACAAGATGTATTACTTGCAACCTAAAGTGGTAACATGTTAGAAGGATTTAAAGAGCCCTTTATTATAGATATTTTTTTCTAGTATCAAGAACCAAGATGATTTAAAATGAGATATCAGGGATTAATCAAGTATACTAAGATTCAATGTATGAGTACTTGGAGCAATTTAAGAAATTGTATGCCAAGTGACCATATTACTAAACAAGTGAGTAAATTATCAACCACTACTTCTATAAAGGTATCACACCCATTTAGGAAAGAATTATGAATTTTGTGTTAGGAAGATATTTAGTTGATAAAACAATTATAAGAACATGAGTATTTATTGGAAAGAGGGCATAAAACTTATAATAGTTTAGAGATTTAGGCACACTAACTATAACTGGAGTTTATCTAGTAATTAATTCTACTTTTGATAATCAATTATTTTATAATAAGCCGATCAAGTTGAAAAATATTATGAGACATATTATTATGGATAAAAAAGAATCAAAACCCACTTCTATAAATATTTATATAATTTATATAACACCAGAACATATTATCTATTATTTTCCACAACTCTATGAGACAGAGGAGTTTTCTAGTGTTTTTTAAGGGAGGTTATAACAACATTAACAATAATAACCTCCACATTATAATAATTATGATAAATTATAACCAATAGAAAATATAATATGAAAAGAACAATCTGGATCTCAAGTATGGTACATGGAAGTAGAAAAGACCCCCTTTCCAACAAAACTTCTAGAAACCTCCTCCTTATCGATAGGGTTTTTAATAAACCCAAAATAGATTCAACAACCAAGCTTCAATAAGTTAATTAAAATAGAGGAATTTATTACCAAAGATTTATTATAATATTGATGATATTTAAAATAATTATTCTTAATTAATAGAATTATTTGAAGATTTAAGGTATGGAATTGAGGGAGTTGAGGATGAAAATGATCTAGATTTCCACCACCCTCTATGAAGTGGTAAGTAAAAAATCTAGTCATCTTCCTTCCCAAACCACTATAAATCCCAAGGGGGGTGTTGGTGTAATCACATTAAGGTGTCGGAAGTAAATTATCAATAAATATTGTCTCACATGTATACTAGGACTAACTCCATCTATTGAGAAACCCCATTAAATCCCAATCGACCAGATACAATAAGAAAAAATCAGGGTAAAGAGAATAATGATGAGGTACTTTCTAAATCTCAAACATATTATATTTGGGTATTACAAATTAATAAGATATCTGAAGTGGTGATTAAAAAGAATTCATTTGAATACCTTCAAGAAAGTAAACATAGAAATACCATTATTTGAGGAGATTAAAGAAATTAATTGTTATGTTATATTTTTGAAGTAACTTTACACTAATAGAATATAGATTAAAGGAAAAAGTTATTCAAACTTTAGATGAAGTAATCCACAATCATAACACCCACCATAGTGATTCCAAAAATGTTAAAGGACCCTGATACATTAACTATGACAATATCCATTGGGGAATTATATTTCTATAGCGAATTATGTGATTTGGGTTCTTCTATTAATGTAACGAATCATTCCATTTTATATTCTTTATGGATTGATGTGCTAAATTTGATGAGGTTGGTGGTGTAATTGGATAATAGGTTTATGGAATATTCAAAGTGTTTCCTTAAGGATGTGAAAATTTGAGTAATATACAAGATCTTTCTCATTGACTTCCACATTATTAACATGAAGGATAATTAGTTAAATTCTCATGCTCTTATAATTTTGGGTAGATCCTTTATCAAAACCACTAAAATGATCTTAAATATCCAGTTTGGTAAACTTTATTTAGATTTTGGTGATGAAATTATAATATTTAATATTTTAGAGTATATTGAATTCCCCAATAAAGAATATTATGCATTCAATATCTCTCATTTTGATCATAATTGTAGTGATATTTCTTATTCTGAGCATCTTGTTTCTGATTATGACATGGTTGCTAATTATGGTAACATCCCAGACTGGTGGACCCAAATGAAACCCAAGATGGACCTTCACTGGACCTCAAGTATTCCTCCTTGTGGATTAGTGGTTGATGACTAATATTGATGTCCTAATTAAATTTTAGGGAGACTATTCCCTTAGATACTACCTTAAAGGATCATGTTTGAATATACCAAAAATTTGGCATGACATGTCAATATAACCGACATACCCAAAACTTATAGACATAAAACAGAGAGCCAAGAGGGAATCCTACATTTTAGTATATAAAATTATATATTATAAATGATGCATAAAATATATAGAGAAACATAATAAAATATATATAAAAAAGAATCAATAAATAATAACACCTAGACCCTTGGATGTTATATATGCAGTATAACTTAAAATAAATATACAATAACCCTTGAACCAAATCGTAGGTAAAATCATACCAAATAATTATCCTACCTTATATTGATCATCCTGATATACATGTTTATATCAAAGATGATACCTATTTCTATAATAAATACATGAAGGTATATCCATATATATCAAAACCCACGCCCTCTATGTGGGTGGGGGTGAGTCCAATAACCTATAATGATTCCCCTACTCACCTCAAAACACTGAGTACTAGTGATCATTAATATATGTATCAAAGTGTATGGTGAGTACAAATTAACACATATAGAACCATAACCCACACATTATCATAAGAAGCTATACCTATGTGCTATCATGGAAGAGAATACATATTCACCATGAGGACTGAATTATCCTAATTCAATTCAGGCCAAATCTTTCCTAATGGTAATATAATAAAAATATCCACTAATATCCTAATAAGGTATATCATAAAGAAACTCTCATCTAATTCAAAAAAATACTCAATAGGATTCACCTTTATACATAAATACTTGCCCATCAGAGCCCTACTTGAACCATCTATCATCTTACTGCATATCAATAATCAAATACCAAAATATCATGTTAAATAATAATCATATTAAGAAACAAAAAAAAGTGAAATCAAAGAGGGACCGATTGTCAATAAAAAATGATAAAAAAAAAATGAAAACAAGAAAGGGAAATCAAATAGGTCTAAAATGATTAGGGATCCTTGGTGATTTTTCCTATTTTTTTGTATTTTTTTTCAACTTAATTTTGTTAGGATTCTTTTTGTTAACAGGTGAAAGAAAGATAGTACAAGTTTGTTAAGAAAGTTTTTTAAAAACATTTTGTTATAAAGTTGATATAGGAAGATGGAAGTTTGTTAGTAAAATTTGTTAATAATGTTTGGTAAGAAAATTTGTTATGAAATTGCTAAGGGATGTTGAGGAAGTTTTATTAACAATGTTAAGAAACTTTATAATAAAGTTAAATGATGCTATACTGTTTATTAAAAGTTTCCGAAATCATAAATAATTTATGATACAAGATGAATTTTGTAGAATGTGAGAGATGAAAATATAAATTATGGATGAAATTTAATAAATGTACAAATGCAGTTTACCAGAAAAAAAGATGGGACAAATATTTGTGAGAATTTTGATGAAGCTTAACCAAAAAGAGAAGATGTAGGAAGGTCAAAATAGTTGTTACTAAAGTGAAGACCTTATTCATTGGACAAAAGTGTCAAAAAAATTCCTGATAATGTTTTTATAAGAAAATTTGGTATTTAAAGTTGATGAGTTTGTATAAGGGGGATTTTTTAAAAATTCATCAGATGAACCAGATCATTAGACACACCTGATCAAATTAAAGGAAAAAAGTGTTTGTTACTAAGTTTATGAGGTTTTATAAAATTAGAAAAAAATATAAAGGGGGAGTATTTAAAGAAAATATAAGTTAGATTTTGTGTTTTGGTTATGAAAATTCAAAGTAAGAAATTGACATTAGAAATATGAGAAGTCCACTGGATAGAGAAAGTTACAAAGTTACATACTTTTTTTGTGGCTTAAATTTTGTAAGAAAAACATTATAAACTGATAGTATTTCATATAATCATACATATCGGTAAATAGAATAAGTTTAATGAGAGTTGTATCAAATTTGTATTCACTTATTTCTAATAGTGAATTTCTATGGACCCATGAAAGTGGCTATGCAAAATATTTTGGTTCTCACACTATGGTAAAACCTTATAAATATTACATTCCTTGTTTAATTTCCCATAAATTTATGCTTGTGATATTGTAAAAAATTTAGAAGGAAATAAGTCTAACAAGTTGAAGGGGTTAAATTTCATAAAGTTTAAATTTTTTAAAAGTTCACCACTAATTCAACCCCCCTTCTCAGAGGTTCGAAAATCCTTAGGAACTTCAATTATTATCAGAGGGGGGTTCCCCTATTGAATCCTAATCATAAAAAATATCAATTTAGTCAACAATAGAGGTATTTATACCTTCGATGAAGAAACCTATTATGTTTTAAAAAATATAAGGATACCCTATCCAATATATCCTAGATTAGAGGTTATTTATGCAATAATAATTGGGTTTCAAACCATTGAAAAATGATCCTATGATTTTTACTAACAAGAGAAACATTTAAGTTTATGGGAAAATTAGAAAGTTTATTCTTATGTGTTTTTCATAAAATGTTTTCATGAAGGATATGGGTCTAAAAATAGCTAAGGAAAATTGAAAAATTCTCTAAAGTACCTTCGAGGGAAGAAATAAAGTGAAAGAGGAAAAGCTACAAATCTAGTGAAGCAATTTTAAAGATATTAGAATGAGAGACGAAGAAATTATTGATGAATAATTCACCAGAGTTTATGGAATTTTTTTGTAACATCAAAGGATTTAGATATGTCTTGAAATATTTTACCATTGTAAAGAAACTCTTGAGAAACTTCCTTAACATGTTTGAATCTAAATTTTTTTCTTAGAATATAAAGATGATTTATCTCTTGATGAATTTCCTAACTTTCTTGTTACTTATGAAATGAGGAAATACAAAAAATTTAAAAAGATGATCAAGGATGAAATGAATTTTTAAGATATGAGAAAGCTGAAAATACTAGATACTGAGAATTCTAACCTCAATGATTCAGGAGACAAGTAAGATGATGAAATGAATGAAAATATCATATCTCTTATATCTAAAAACTATCTGATAGGTAGAGTAAATTATGAAGGAAAACTTACAATCAATTTTTTTGAGTGTAGAGGAATTATGACTTTTTATATGAATTTACCCAAGAATAAAGTTTGTAAATATAAGGATCATTCTAAAGAAAAATCTCAGTGTAAGAAGTTTAACGAAACTTTTAAGAAAGATAATAAGTACATTGGTGGTAAGAAAAATTTCACTGGAAATAGAGTAAGTATGATGATTAAGAAAGTAGAGTATGACTCTACTGATCATAATTTATCATTGGATTATATTTCATAAAAATTCAGAACCTTCTTTGTAAATGTTGAGAAAAAGGTAGATTCTTTAAACAGCAAAGAAGAATAAGGCAATGAAGAAACTTATAGAGAATATATACTCAAATTAGAACTTGTAGCATGTATTTAGAAAAATAGAAAACTAAATAAAGAAATTAAAATGATCAAGAAATAAAGTTTAAATAATGATGAAGGAAGTAAATATATTATTTAATAGAAATATGAGTACATTTAGAATATTATAAACCGTAAACTAAAAGTTTCTAAAAAAGAAAATATGGTGGGATATCTGAGTAAGAAACTTACTATCAAGGAAGATGAGGTTTTTTAAACCCAATAAAAACTTATTTAGGTTGAAATTACATTGAGGAAGATAAATGAAAATTTCAACATGAATTCAAAAGTAAAATCTAAATCATCTCAAGATGTATAGAAATCCCACTCTAAGAAATAGGTGAATTCTACATACACTAAATATAAAAGTTCAACTAATTTTACTAACAATGTAGGTGTTAAAAAAATGTTGTGAAATATTATATTGTGAAGGTATCTGAGAAAACCCTCAGATATCTAAAATTTTATAATAACCTATAAAAAAAGTTTCCCCATTCTAGGAGGAAACAAAAGTAGAAAGATATTATTAACCTTGAAAGACAGATTATAAGTAAATATTGTATTTATATAGAAAACTATGATTTATTGGTTTTTTGATGCTATGGAAATTATTGGAACAAATATTATAACTTTTTGAATAAGATGTCTCTCCCTATAAACAAGAATAAACCCAGGGCGAGTAACAGTGGAAGAGAAATGAGGAACTTTCCTAATCCATATGAAGAAAGATATGAAAAATAACAAGATATTAGAAAGTTTGAGATGAAAAATCAGTTTGGTTTCCTAGATTAAGTTTTTGAAAGATGGTAACAACTAGTTAAATTTGATAAATAATGTATAAATAATCTTCTCAGACAATGTTCTTATTTTAGAAAAGAAAAGGACGCCAGAAAGAAGAAAGTTGAAGAAAAATATTTTGTTGTTGAGAAAGCTCTAAAATAAATAAAAAGGAAGAAACTATGGATTCTTGATTATGGTTTTTCCTCAAATATAGAGGAAGATTTAAAAATATTGGAAGATTTTGAAAATAGTGATGGAGGAGATGTTACTTTTAAAAGTGACAGTATATTAAAAATAAGAGGAATAAAAATAGTCTAGATAGAAGTTGAGAAACTGAAATCTAAGGATGTTTTATACGTTGATTGGTTTTAAAAAATTTACTTAGTGTGAGAAAAATTTGTTATGATATAAAGGAAGTGATATTCAAGAAATATTCGTATATCTTCAAAGGTATGGAATATGGTAAATTGGTTACCATGGGAGAAAAGCCAGTGGAAAAATAATTCAGATAAGAGAAATTTGTATCTCATATTATTTGATTACTAAAGATGAACTCAATTTGTAGAATCTTAGGCTCTCACATCTTGGACATAAAATTATGAAAAATATTTCAAAATTATATTCTATGAGAAACTTTCCAATGTTGAAAATAAAAGAAGATAATATTTTTATAACTTTTCAGAAAGGGAAAATGACTAGTAAATGGAATAATAAAGTTGAAATTTAGTTTACTAGACCTCTTGATCTTATTAACTTAGATATTTGTGGGAAGATAAGGCACCAATAAATTAAATGTGATTTTTAATTTATCAATTTTATCGATGATTTCTCATAGATGAATAACATTGTGTTTATGAAGCATAAATCAAAGGCTATAGAAATGCTCAGATTTTTTAGAAGAGAAGTTGATAGAGAGTTGGGTGTTTATATACTGAAAATAAGAACCAATAGTGTAAAGGAGTACACATGTAATGATTTTGAATCCTACCTAAATAAACATGGAATTAAACATAAATATAATGATTCATACACCCCTCAACAAAATGGAGCAGTAGAAAGGAAAAACAAAATATTAGTGGACATGGGAAGAATCATGCTAGCTAAGTATAAACTTTATAAGTTTTTATGGAGAGAAGATATTAGTACTAATGTACATGTATAAAATAGACATTTATTATGGACAGAATCCAATATTGACTTCCTATGAAATGTGGTATAACAAAAAATATTCTGTGAAATATTACAAGGTTTTTAGAAGTCCCTGATTAAAAAATATAAATAATTCAGATCTTATAAAAATTGATTAAAAAGACGAGGAAAGAATTTTCATTGGATATTCACCTAACAAAACAAGTTATAAATATTGGAATAAAAATTTAAAATGTTTGGTGAATTCCTATGACATGAAAGTTGTTGAAAATATAATTTCCTTAAAAAAGGTTCTTGAAAATATTGTTGAAGATAAATTAAAGAAATCAAATGAAAATAACAAAAGTGAAGTTTAAAGTGAGCCAAAATAGGTGAATGAAGATTAAAAATAATCTTATAGTGAGGAAGGTGAAAATTGAAGAAAATATCTAAAATTTAATACTTTAAAAAAATAGGTTGAATATGAGAATATCATTGAGAATCAAGAAGATAAATTTCAAACTAGAAGAAAGTTGATATTTTAAAATAAGACATTACTTATCCCATAGGTTAAACTATAATCAACATCATAAGTAGTTGAACACAAATAATGAGTTGATTCTATGAATGAAGAGTTGGATTAGATTGAGAATAATAACACCTGGTGTACAAAAATAATCTAAATGAACATGGGTACGTTTTAATAAATAAATCATGAATTTCTTGTAAAGTCTATTCACAGGTAGAATTTATGGATTTTGAATAAACTTTCCCTGTATTGCAATATTATAAACTATTATAATGTTTTTATCTTTGGATACACATCATTGTTATAAAGTTTATCAGATGGATATGAAGTCATATTTTTTAAATAGAGAGATTGAAGAAGAAGTTTATATTGAGAAAACTTATGGGTATCTACTTGATAAATATTTAACCACAATATGTAAGTTTAAGAAGTATTTGTATGAGTTTAAATAAGCTCTATGTTTTTGGTACTCAAAACACGATAGCTGCTTAAAAAATTTGAATTTTGTAAAAGAGAAATTTTATAAAAACTTATATATGAAGGAAATGAACTTAGGTACCCTGATTGTCATTATTTATGTTAATGAAATAATTTTTTAGGGGATATATAAAATTATTGTAAATATTTTTCTGAATAAATGAATGGAAATTTTGAAATACTAATGCTCAGGTAAATAACATTCTTTCTGGTATTATAAGTTCAACAAATGAAAAATATATATTTTCCTATAAAAACAAAAATTTTGTTAGGGAGTTGTTAAATTTTTTTGCATTGTAGATTATAAAGTGGTTCCTACTCTTATTTGAGTTGGAATGAATATGAGTAAAGATAAATCCAGAAAAAGTGTTAATCCAAATGATTTTCAAAATTTTATAGGATGTTTCCCCTATCTTATATCTTAAAGGACCAACATCATTTATACTATTATTTTTTTTATAATATATCAATGTGATCTATAAGAATCACATTTTATGATCATAAAAACAATTTTGAGACATGTTAAAGGAATATCTTCTTATGGGATATTTTATAAAATAAGATTCGATGTAAAATTTCTTGGATATACTAATCCTGATTGGGTCGGGCATTGCAACAATAGAAAATAATCTTTAGGAGGAAAAATTTTCTTGGGAGAATATTGTGAAAGACAACATAGTAAGAAATAGAATTTAGTGACCTTAAGCATAAGAAATGAATAATATGTTTCAACCACCCAAGATTGTATGCAAATGATCTAGATGAATGTGCAATTGTAAGATTTGAGGGAGAATATTTATACACCATTAGAGATTCTTTGTGATAATGAAAGTTCCATTAATATTTCAAAACAAAACTCAAGATCAAAACACAATGATATCAAGTATCATTTTATAAAATAGAAGGTTGTTTGTGGAGATATTATGATGGAGTAAATTTCTATAAAATTTAAAATTTATGATGTTTTTATAAAAGTTATACCAAAGGAAATGTTTATGGAAATGATTTTGTAACTTCTTGTTCATCCTCCACCAAAGGATTCCTAAAAATTTTAAGGAAGTACCCCACCATTATTTGGATTATGCTGACAACGAGGGAGAGAATGGAAAACATTTTTCTAAAAAGGGGAGAGTAATATGTGTCCTGAAAAGGTGGTGATTAGGTATAACTCTTTAAAAGAAGAATATTAATACGTGGTTATCATAAAATGGGGGAGAAGAAAAATTGATAATGAAAAAGTGAGAGAAAAAATTAAGGGTTTTTTATCATTTCATTACCACAAAATTTCTTCTCACCTAGAAGGAAATTTCTTTAAAAAAATAACTTTATCCAATATTGTTTGTCAGGAAATTATCTATGAGAAAGGTTATGATTTAATGAAAGTATTGAAAAATGAGTTGTGAAAAATTTGAGTGGTTGAAAATCAAGTGTTCAAATTTTTTATGTTTCCAACAAATCCAAAGGGGGAGATTGAAGATCCTATATGATGTTTTCCTAAAAAGGTTTTGTATTTTCTGAACAATTACTTTTGTTAAGAATGTTTTTGTTAATATGTGAATGAAAGATACTGAATGTTTGTTAAGAAAATTTTGTTATGATGTTTCTGGAGGAATCTTGAAATTTGTTAATAATTTTTTTAAGAATGTTTGGTAGGAATTTTTCATTATGAAATTGTTGAAGAAAGTTTAGGAAGTTTCATTAACTTTGTTAAGAAACTTTCTAACAAGTTTAGACGATCCTATACAATTTTTTTAAAGTTTCTTACATCATGAAGAAGTCATGATACAATATTAAGTTTATATAAGGGAATATAGGTATATCATAATTCCACAAGAATATTACTAGACATACAAATTCAATTTACTATAAAAATAGGCTGGAAAAATATTTGTGATAAGTTTGAAGAAACATCCCCAATTAGAGATGCTATATGAAGTTTAAAACAAAAGTTACTAATGTGGGGACTTTGTTTATCGAACAAAAATTTCTAAACAAACATTACAAATGAAGTTTTTAAAAGAAATTATATTTTTTATAGTTAATAAATTTATAAAAGTGTATTTTTTTACAAATTCATAAGACAAAACAGATCATCGGAAAAACCTGATCAGATATAAGGAAATACGTGTTTCTTATTATGTTTATGAGGTTTCATAAAATGAGAAAGAAATAAAAAGTAGGAGAAGTAAAAGAAATGATAATTCATATTTTTAGTATTTTTTATGTAAATTCAAAGAAAGAAATAAAAATGTGAAATATGAACAGTCCATCAGATGAAAAATGTTTCATGTGATAAAAGTATTTAGAAGTTGTAACAATGTAGTCAACCATTTTAAGGGGTTAAGAACAACAGATAGAGGCATATGAGTTTCTGAATAGAGTTTTTTTTATTAATTTTATATTCATAAATATTTTTTTAGAAAGATTATGTTTGAAGTTGTGAATTTAAGAAGTATGCTGCTAAATTAAAGTCCGTTGAAAAAAATATCCAATAGAAAAACATTCATCAGATTAAATTTTGTGAAAGAAGTACATACGATTAATTTTTTTGAATATTTAAAGTAGAAAAATATTTATTATATCTACAAGGAAATGTAGAACTGGGTGAAGAAAATTTTATCTATCAAAAAAAAAATCCTAGTTCCCCCAGATAGAGATGTTTGCAAAGTAAAATGGATAAACTAAAAACTATGGATATTTGATTGGACAAAAAAAATTTAATGGAGAATTTTTCATCAATTTTTTTCATTGATTGGAGTTTTATTGAGAAAATCTTCATCAGCTTGAAAATTCCCAAAAAATGATAATTCTAAGCTAATTTTATGTTTTTCAATTGGTATCATAGGGTGGTTTTCCTATTTAATCCTCAACATGGAAAATATCAATACAGTTAACAATAGAGGTATTCTTACCTTCAATGGAAAAAACTCTCCCTCAAGTTTTCTCTCACATTTTCATCTTCACTTTTTATTCTCCCCCATTTTTTGATAACCATATATTTAGATTAATTTTTAAATATTTATACTTACTCAGCCCCATTTTAGGGAAAATATTACTCTCCCCCTTTTTAGGAAAAATTATTACATTCTCTCCCCCTTGAGGATTACAAAGGAACTTGAAAAAACTAGTTATAACCCCCAGTATTCATCATACAATTGAACCTGGTTTTACCCATTTAAATAATATCTTATTAAATAGATTTTTTTACCCCAAAAATCCTAAAAATATCAATTAGAGTCACAAATGGTTATACCCCAAACCAACAAGAAATTTTAGCAACTAGTTATACCCCTTAATCACAAGTTTCTTTTACTTATTCTTTTTTGATCCACTATAGAAATATATTATCTTTATCCATAAGAAAGGTGGGTCAAATTCACATATGTATAATCTTTAAGATCTTCAATAACCCCCTTAAAGGAATGTTAGTCTCAAAAATTACTCCTGATCTTTGTAATGTCTAGATATACTCAATCTAAAATTTTAAAAACCTTCTTAGAAAAACTCACTTAGAAAAAGTTCATTCGTTTGGCATTAAGCTATTTTTCATTCGTTCATCCACCATCCAGTAACCCCTTTCCCAATGGTTTTATTTTATTTTCCTCCATCTAATTCCACTCATTGAACTTTGGTTTTATAGGCTAAGTTCAACAACTCTATCTAATGACTCCTTCTAGTATACCTTTATCTGATGGTTCCCGTATGATTGATTTTTATCAAATCATATCTATCCATTGTATTATTCTTCACCTAACTAGAAAATAAATAATCCACTCTCGATATCTTCTCCATATGATGTAAGTTCATCTGGTAGATCAAATTTAACTTGAAAGTAAACATGTTCTTGTTTACTATTTATCTTTGTTGATAATGATTTTGTTTATAGGTGAATAAAAGATAATTATTTTTAAAGAAAATTTGTTAAGAAAGTTTTATTATAAAGATTGTGGAGAAAGTGATCATGTTTCCTTAACTATGTTAAGAAAATTTCCTTATATATTCTGATAATTCTATTCTATTCGTTCAATGTTTCCAATATCATGAATAATTCATGATAAAATCTAATGTTATTTGAAGAGAAAAAAAGTGAAATTGATTTTTTTTTATCCAATTTTTTTACCAGATATAAAAATTGTGGAATATCTGAAAAGAATTCCATAAAACATTTTGATAATAAAATATTCCATTGATTTTTTTTGAGTTTGTATAAAGGGAAGTTTTCATAATACTCATCAGACAAACCTTCCAGAAAAATAAATTTGCTGATGTTTGAAAAAGGTAAATTTTTCACAAATTTCATTGGATGAATAATATGTAGATCATCAGAAAAACAAGATTGGATAGAGGGAAATGTGTTTTTTTTTGAGTTTTTAGAGTTTCATAAAATGAGAATGAAATTAAAAGTGGCACAAGAAGTTATATTTCCAAATCTGTGAAAGTTTTAAGGGAGAAAAAATAGAAATATAAGTAATACAATGGATAAATAAATTTATTTATGACTAAAGTATTTAGAAGTTTCAATAATGTAGCCTTCTATCTTCAATGGTCCAAGAGTAATAGAAAAAATCAGATGAGTTTTTCGAAATCCATAACATATAAAGTTTCTAATTACAAAAAGTTTTGTTAAAAGATGAATTTTGAAGTTTTGAAGTTATGAAATATTTTATTGAATGAAGGAAATAGAGGATCATCCATCAGATGAAATTTTGATAAGAAAGTACATCGGGAAAGATTTGGCGATGAAGTCCACCAGATGAAATTTTCTAAGAATCTTGATCCAAATGATGTATAAATTATGAGTTGAGGAAAAGTGTCCAGATGAAGAAATATTGATCTATCATAAAAAAATTTCCAAGGTAAATCTATTATAGAATGTATGGGATGTAAAAAAGTTGAACAAAAATATGAGGAAGTGTGATTAGACACACAAAGCCAGATATAGACTTTTTCATCAAACAAACATTTTCATAAGAAATTTTTTTAATGATAAACATATCATTAATTTGTTAATTACCAAAATGTAATGATTTTGAGATGATTTTATGTTTTTCAATTAGTTTGAAACCTTTTTAACTAGAAATATTCAAAGAAGTTTGAGTGAGTTAAATAATTTATGATGTTAAGAAAATTTGAGGAAAGTTGAAAAAATAAGACAATTTAAGAATGTTCTATAAGATTCTAGAAGAGTTGTGAAGAATCTAGCCTTTTCAGATTTAAGCGGGAAGTATTGATTGTAGAATTCAGTGAGTAGGAAAACAAATTTGGTTTCCTACCTTTTCTATCATATAAGAACCTATATAAAGTGGTGAAAATTATAATTTACTTAACAATATTAATATGTAAAAAAATCTAAAATGTTGCATAATTTTTTTTCAAGTTGAGTTTCCAACCAATGAATCTGATAGAGTTTCAGTTTAAAAAACTAGACATATAAATCAGATTGATTTTCTATGCAGAGTTTTTAAGTGCATAGTTTTTGGTAATCAGATATAATGTTTTTATGAAATAATTGAAGTTTTCATTGAGGCAAAATGTATGGACATTCATCATATGAATAAAAGGGTGCACCAAAAAAACCTTTTGGATGGATAAATCCAAATAAAATTTCCCAAATAACTTTTTTGGAGCCATTTTTACAAATTTACAACTTTTATGATAGCTCATTTTTATAATAAAAACATTGTAAATTGAATTGAGTTAGTATTATCATACATATTAAGAGATAAAATGATTCAAATAGGAGTTGTATCAAGTTTTATTCACTTTATAATTAATAGTGAATTTACATTGACTAAAGAGAGTCTCCATGGAAAGGGTATAGGTTATAACACTGAGGAAAAACCTTGTAAATATTGTGTTCCTTGTTTAATTTCTTATCTTTTCTTGCTTGTGAGGTTGTTATAAAAATATTATTAGGAAAATAACTCTAAAAAATTACAGTGGAAAATTTCAAATAGAATCAAAAATTTAAAAAATATCACCACTGATTCAACACCCCTTCTCAATGGTTCAATGATCCTAAAGAACTTTAAGTGGTATGAGAGGAAATGTTACCGTTGTTTAATGATTATCATGAAAAATATAAATTCAATAAATAATATAGGAATTACTACATACGTTGAAAAAAATTATCATGGATGAAAATATTGAATTATACCCATCTTCATTCACTTGGCCTAGAAGTTCTCGATGAATTAACTATTGGGTTTCCACCCATTGAGAAAAATGATCCCATGAAATATACTAACAAAAGGAACATTGAGGTTGATGGTAAAGCTAAAAATATAATTATTATGAACTTTTATGAACTTTTTTTCATGAAGTTCATGGGTCTCAGAATAGATAAAGTTACTTGGGATGAAATCAGAAGTATATTCAAGGGAAACACCAAAGAAAAGGAATCAAAATTAAAAAACTGGTGATGTAAGCTTGAAGATATCAGAATGACATATGAAGAAACTATTGATGAGTAATTCAATAATGATAATGCTTTTTTTCAACATTAAAAGATTTGGAGATATCTTAAATGATTATATAATTGTTAAGAAACTTGTGAGAAACTTCCCTAATAGGTTTAACTCTAAAATATCCAATGTATAAGATAAATATGACTTATATCTTGATGAATTGTATAAATTTATTATTGTAGATGAGACGAGTAAATCTATAACCTTAAAAAATAATATCAAGGATGAAATAGTTGTTTAAGCTATGAGAAAGATTAAAATCTGAGATAATGAGAATGTTGACCATAGCGATTCCAAAGATAAGGAAGATGAATAAATGAAAGAAAAATCTAGTCTCTTATCTCTAAAAAATTAATATAGAGGTATATGAAAGTATAAAGGAAAACTCCCACCAAATTTTTTTGAGTGTGGTGTAACTAGAAACTTTGATATGAATTTTATTAAAAATAAAATTGTATAAAATGAAGATCAGTATGAAGAAAATCATTATTTGAAGAAGTTTAAAAAACCTCCATGGAAGATACATATTCCACCAGAAGTAAAAAAAACTATAATGTAAAAAATATATACTGAGTAAGAAAGTTGTGTGTGAATCTTCTGATAAATTTTTATCAGAAATTGAATAACCCTAAATGTTTATAAATTTCTTTTCTAATGTGGAAGATAAATAAGTTACATCCAATAGTGAAGAATAATAAGATCATGAAGAGATATAAAGAAAATATCAGATAAATTTAGAACTTGTGTCATGTCTTGATCAAAATACTAAACTCAATAAAGATATTACAATAATGAATAAGGAAAGTGGAAAGGATAATTAAGGAAGAAAATATGTTCTTAAATAGGAAGAAGAGTATATCCAGGAGATTGTAAACCTCAAAATGAAAGTTTATGTATAGGGAATAATGGTGAATGATATCAGTAATAAACTTTAAAGTAAGGAAGTTAAAGTTTGTAAAAATCAATTGAATCTTATAGAAGTTAAAATTACCATGAAAAAGGTGAGAATGTTTTTACAAGTCTTCAGAGGTAAAATATAAAGCATCTTGAGTTGTTGATAAAAATCCCCAAAATAATCAGGTGACATCTTTACCCACTAAACATAAAAGATCATCTTATTATTCTAACTATGCAGGTGTTATAAAAAATGTTGGTAAAGATTTTGTTGAAAATAAATGTATAAAATACACCACATCAATAAAAGTGGGGAATAACCTCTATAAGAAAGTTTACCATTACTAGGAGGAAGCAAAAGAATAAAGATGTTACGAACTACAATAAACTTTATATAGGGAAATATCCCACTTTTATAAAAAATCAATATTTGATGATTTTTTGTGGTATAAAATTTATGGGAACAAATATTATACCTATTATAACAATATATCACTTCTTGGAAATAGTCATGAACCAAGAGGTAGAAATAGTGGAAGAAAAGTGAGTAACTTTCCTAACTTATTGGAAGTTGGAAAAGAAAAATATCAATATATTAGAATGTTTCCAATGAGAAACCAATTTTATTTATAGGAGGAAGTTTTTTAAATATGTTACCAAATTTTACACTCTACTAAAGAATTTAAAACAACTCCTCTAGGACAAGTTTCCTTTGTAAGGAAAGGAAAAGAAGTTAGAAAAAAGATAGTGAAAGAGAGAGTCTCTGTTGTTGAGATAGCTCTAAAAAAAATAAAAAATAAAATAAAACATGGATTATTGATAGTGGTAGTTCATAAAAAATTAAAGGATATATAAAAATATTAAAATATATTGAAAATTTTGAAGGAGGAAAAATTACTTTTAGAAATTACAGTTCCTTAAAAATTATAAGAATATGAACTACTAAGATCAAAGCTTAGAAACTGAAATATAAGGAATTTTTATATGTTTTTACGATAAAAAAAAATATTTAGTGTTATATAACCTTGAGATGATGGTAAATAAGTTATCTTCATGAAATATTCATGTATCATCATACGTGTGGAAGATAAAAAAATTTTGACTATGGGAGAAACAACTAGTAGAAATCATTTCAGATTAGAGAACTTGGTAACTCATGATACTGAAGTTCCAAGGATGAAAATAATTTATGGAACCAAATAATTTATAATATTATATAGAAAAGTATGAGTAAGGTTTCTAAAGAGTATGATGTAATATACTTACCACTACTGAAGAGGAATGATGATGGAGTTTTTACAATATGTCACAAAAGGAAGATGGTTAATGGAAAACATAAGAAAGTTGAAATCCAATCCACCAGATCTCTTGAGCTTATACACTATGATATTTGTGGGATTATGAGACATAAATAAATAAAAGGTGATTTATAATTTATAGCTTTAATTAATCACTTCACTCAGTTGAGTAACATCATCTTTATGAAGGTTAAATTAGAGGCTTCAAATTGTTCAAATATTTCTAAATGGAAGTTTGAAATTAATAATGAAAAGGATTAAATAAGTAATAATTTTAATTCATATATAAATAAGTATGGAATCAAAAATAAATATATTTCTTAATATACTCCTCAATAATATGGAGTGGTAGAGAAGAAAATATAAGTTTAGTAGAAATGATATAAAGTATGCTCACTAAGTATAAAATTTCTAAGTTTTATGGAGAGAAGCTGTTAGTACTACTGTACATGTATATAATATATGCTTATTTCAACAGGAATAGAACATTAATTCCTATGAAATGTCATTTAAAAAAAAATTAGGGTATTTTTTAAAGTTTTTGGGATTCCATACTTACTTAAGATAAAAAATCCAGATCTTGGAAAATTTAATGAAAAATATGAATAGGGAATTTTCATAGGATACTCATCATACATAAGAAGTTATAAATGTTAGAAAGAACTTTCTAAAAAATTTAGAGGATACTTATGATGTGAAATTTTTTGAAATTCCAACCTCCTCAACAAAAGTTGTTGAGAATGTTAAGGAAGATAATATGAATACTTCCAATGAGAATAACAAAAGTGAAGAAGAATGTGAGCCAAAATATGTACATGAATATTCAGAAGAACCATGTGATGAGGAAAGTGAAATAATAATAAAATATAGGAAATTTAATTCTCTATAATTTTTTTTGAATATAAAAATATTATTGGAAATCATAAATATCCAGTTCAGACCAGAAGAAAGTTGATATTTGAAAATCAAACATCACTTATCTCATAGATTTAACCCGAATTAGTTTAAAAGGAAGTTCAACATAAACAAAGGGTAGATTATATGAATTAAGAGTTAGATTATATTGAAAAAAATGAAACTAGAGAACTTATTCCAGGAATATAATGAAGGAATGTTATAGAGATAAAGTGGGTTTTCAGAAATAAGCTTAATGAATATAGATAAATTTTGAGAAATAAAGCTGAAATTGTTTTAAAAGGTTACTCACAGGTGGAAAGTTTATATTTTCAATAAAAATTTTCTCCTATTGTGAGATTTTAAACTATAATAATTTTCTTGGAAATTACTTCTCATTGAAATTATAAAGTTTTTTAGATGTATGTTAAGTCATCTTTTTTTGAAATGGTGAAATTGGGGAAGAAGTTTATATTGAGAAACCTGATGGTTTTTTACTTAACAACTATGAAACCATGGTGTGTAATTTGAAGGAAGATTTATATGGGTTGAAATAAGATCCATAGTACTTGCATTCCAATATTGATAGTTTCCTGAATATATTGAACATTTCTAAAGGAAAAGTTTATAATAAATTGTATATGAAGTAAATGATTACATGTACCCTCCTTGTCAGTATTTATATTGATTATATAATTTTTTCAGGTGATAGGGAAAAATATTGCAATTTTTTTTGAGTAAATTAAGGAGAACATTGAAATTTATATGATAAGAGAATTAACTTTATTTCATGGATCATAAGTTCAACAAAAGGTGAATTACATCTTCTTATCTCAAGAAAATTATTCTGTGGAATTGATACACAAATTTGTCTTGGAAGATTCTAAAGATGTTTATACTCCCATTTTTATTGGGTTGAAGATGATTATAGATGAATATAGGAAAATTTTGAATTAGAAATACTTCAAAAAATTAATAGGAATTTTTCTCTATCTGATAGATTTGAGGCCATACATTATTTAGGAAGTTACTTTGTGTTCTATATATCAAAGTTATCTAAAGGAATATTATATCTTGGAAGCAAAAAAAATTCTCAGGTATGTTAAAGGAAAATATTCTCATGATTTTTTTATAAAATAATTTTTTATTTGAAATTTCTTGGAGATACTAATGCTGATTATGTTGGATATTTTTTTGATAGAATATCAACATCATGGAAAACTTTTTTCTAGGGAGAATATTGTGTGATATGTTATGGTAAGAAATAGATTTCAGCGAATTTGAGCACAGAAAAATCATAATATATTGCTACCACCCTGGCTTGTACATTGATGATTTGGATGAAAGTTCAGAGGAAAGAGTTGATAATGAATGTTTTTAAATCATTTTGTTTACTTTTTAATAATCAGAGTTCCATTAATCTTTCCAAAAATTCTATCCAACATTCAAGATTAAATCATATTGATATTAAGTATCATTTCATCAAGGAGAAAATTTCTGATGGAGAAGTATTTATTGAGTAAATTTTTATAAAATATTAAATTGTTGATCTATTCAAAAAATCTATGCAAAAATAGACATTTTTTTGAATTGAATATGTAACTTCATATTCATCCTCCACCTAAAACTTCCTAAACTTTGTAAATAATTCCCCCACTATGATTTGGACTACATTGAAAAAGGGGGATAAAATATATTACTTTTTCATAAAAATGGGGAGAGTAAAATTTTCCCTGAAATAAGAAGAGAAAGTAAAATTATTTAAAAAATTAATCTAAAGCTATGGTTATTATAAAATGTATGAGAGAAGTAAAAAAGAGAGACTGAAAAATTAAGAGAGAAAAATTAAGGGGGGGTTTTATCTTTTCATAACCACAAAATTAACTGTCATTGAGGGATGAAATTAATTTAAAAAATTTACTTTATCCTATAGTGTGGTGTTAGAAAAATATCTATTGGAAAGGTTGTGATTTGATTTTTTGAGAAAAATGAGTAATGAAAAATTTCAAGAAATGAAAAATGATGAGTTATAAAAGTTATTAATGAAAGTTCAAAAAACAATTAAAAGAGGTATATTAATAATAATTTTTTATAATTTCATAACCCTGTTTTATATTTTTTAATAATTTGACATTGTTGAGAACATTTTTGTTAAGAGGTGAAAGAAAGATACTAAAAGTTTTTTAGGAAAGTTTTTTTAATAAAATTTGAAAATAATGTTTTGTTATTAAGATTATGGAGGAAGTGAGAAATTTATGAAGTTTCCATAACCTTTTTAAGAATAATTCCTTACACATTAAAATGATTCCATGCCATTTTTTCAAAGTTTTTAATATCATAATGAATTCATGACACAATATGATGTTTGTTGATGAGAAAAAAATTATAATTAAAGTCTGTTGATCTAGGAAAACTTTAATAGATTTATAAAATGAAAAACACTAGACAATATTTCTTGATGAAGTTTCAATAAGAAAATATTCCATTGAAAGTTCCCAAGTTTGTACAAAGGTATTTTTTTCACAATATTCAGCAGAAAAAAATTCTGGATAGAGAAATTTGATGATGTTTGCAAATGGATATGTTTAAAAAATTTCACTCGACGAATAAAATTCCTATTATAGGAAAACATTATTGGATGGAAGGAAAAGTTTTTATTATTGAGATTGTGAAGTTTCTTAAAATGATAAAAAATACAAAGTAGCATAAGAAGTTATATTTAAATATCTGTGAATGTTAAAAGGGATAAAAAAGGAAAATCCAATTAGTACACAAAATAGAAGTTTTTTATGACTGAAGTATTTGGTAGTTAAAATAATTTATTCAACCATCTTTAGTGGGTTAAGAGATATATATATAAGTAGATGAGTTTCTAGACAAATAGAATGTATGAAAATTCTATTTAAAAAGAGTTTTATTAAAATTTGAAGTTTGATGTTGTGAATTTGTGAAATGTGTTTCTAAAGGAAGGTAATTAGATGATCATCTATTGAACAAACTTTCTATAAAAAAGTACATCAAAAAAACATTGGTGAGGAATTAAATCAGATAAAATTTTAAAAGAATCTTAAACGAAATGGCATATAAATTTGATCTGAGGAAAAGAGATTGAATTAATAAACATTGATCTATTGAAAAAACATTTCCTAGCTCCATCAGATATATAATTTTTTCAAAGTGAAATGGTTGAAAATAAATATGAGGAAGTTTGTTCGGATAAAAAAATAAGGATGAATAATTTTTCATCAAAAAAATATTTTCATTGGATATAGTTGTAATTAGAAACTTTAGATTACTTTGAAAAGTTCCAAAACATGATGATACTGAGATTATTTTATGTTTTTCAATTAGTTTGAAGGTTTTTTATCTAGAAAACTTAAAATAAGTTGGAGTGAGTTCCTTAAAATTTTAAGTTAATTAAGTTTTAAGAAAGTTGGAAAAATTTGATAATTTTATAATATTCATGAAGATTCTAGAAGAGTTGAGAAGAATCCATATTTTTCATATTTGACCAGGATTTCTTGATTTTTGGAATACAGTGAGAGGGAAAATTAATTTGGTTTCCCGCCATTTATATCTTGGGATCACCAATATAAAGGGGTGAAAATTATAATGTACTTAACAATGTTCATGCATACAAAAATCCGAAATACAGTATAATTTGTGTCAGTTAGAGTTTCCAAATGAAGTTCACTTTCATGTTGAAGAAAAATACTAAATGAAGTTTCCTATTAGTGAATCAGATAGAGTTTCAGTTTAGAAATTTAATATAGTTTATTTTTTGTATAGTTTTATGGTGATTTTTTTATTAATAGGATAGAAAAAAGTTTTAAAAGAGGCACATTTTTCATAGAGGCACAAAAGATGATCATTAACCAGATAAAAAAGGGTTCATTAGAAAAACCTTTCAGATAGAGAAAACCACATGAACTTTTGTAGATAAATTTTTATAAATATACATGTTTTGTGTTGTTTTATTTTTGTAAGAAAAAATTTTTAAAATGCAAAGATTCGGTATGATCATACCTATCGGGAGATAGAAGGAGTCTAATAGGATTTGGATCAATTTGTATTCACTTATTTATTAGTAGTTAATTTCATGGATTGACGAGAGTTTCCATGTAAAGGTTATATATTCTCACATTGAGGCTGGACCTTTTAATTCTTGTATGCCTAGTTCACCTTCATAACTTTTCATTCTTGTGATACTGTTATAAAAATTTGATAAGGAAAATAACTCTAACAAGTTGCAGGGTATAAATTTTATAGAGATTCAAAATCTTTAATAAGAACACCACTGATTTAACCCCCCTCTCATTGGTTCCTTGATCCCAAATAACTTCAATATTAACACTGTTCATTAATGAAATACCAAAATATCATGGGAAATAATTATCATATCAAGAAAAAAAACAATAAGTAATCAAATAAGGAATAATTTTTAATAAAAAAATTCAAAAAAAATAAATGGTAGTAAAATATGTACAGAAGTAGTAGATATCATCTAAGCCATATTCTCACAATAAAACCAATGGTAAAAATAAATAATATGACCCACCTATATGAAATAACAGTCCCATATATTACTTTATTCCCTATATAATCTCATTGGTCTTTGTTGGAGATATCTACTAGACAACCCATAAAGCACCTCAAACTATATCCCATATATCGCATTT
The DNA here is from genome assembly GCA_963277665.1 of Viscum album. NCBI lineage: Eukaryota > Viridiplantae > Streptophyta > Magnoliopsida > Santalales > Viscaceae > Viscum > Viscum album. Next base: position 1,261,735,018 of record OY728158.1, on the reverse strand, counting down.
CATCATAGGGGTTGTATATTATTTCATAATATCAAAATATAAATATTGTAAATTGATTACTCATATCATATATCAATATCACTATCAATAAGTTTATGCACCATGTACATGGCCTTATTGTAGATGGGAAATTTGAGGATTCAGGTATGCTCAGTTTCGTGTATCTATTAACTCCTCCCAACCATCTATCACTATCTCACCTAGCGCCTCAACTAATTTTGCTTCATGTCTAGATGCCTATGGGGAAGAGTCCATCTACCTTGAGTATAAATCCCACCAGTGAAAAAACAATCACCACATGTGACCCCACAATACTATAATCACACTCCATGAGTTCAATTTGAACACTTAGGTCAACATAGAAATCTACTCTCATAGGTTTGTATTTTGATGAAGAGTTATATCATGCCACATAACTTCCTCCTAGGATACATTCCCTAATTATCTATACCACACTAATAATAATCCAAGTTACTAAGTAGGATACTAACTCTCAACCTATCCAACTGAATTAAGGGGGTCCCACTATCATCCCATTCAACAACATGAAGGAGGTAACCCACTATCCTACCATTCCTAAATCCCAACACACATTGTCAATTCATTATATCAAGTACTATCTCTCACCTAGATCACTAACATCAAACAATAGAGAACTCCTATAAGAACTAATGAGGTAAACAATTCCTCAATAATTTTAATCACAATTTAAAGGCTTATGGTGAACAACCACTCCCATCACTCCTTAAATGTCAATATGTCTTGTATATTTCCAAGTTATCTCATAACCTTATAATAACCCAAATGTGACCACTCAATCAAGGTATCACCAAACTCTATGAATCAATGAAATCATTTTGGGTCACTCGAGTGTCCTATAATTGATTATAATTCCCAACAGGTACCTCCAAAGGTCCCTGAATAACCCGCCATAAAGAATCAAACTTGACATATTTGCCTAGTATAAACTACCCATCACTCAAGGTAAGGTTCTACACATGGTTTCTATTATATCATGTATCAAAATATTGTATTTTATAATATAGAATGCAATTATTGATGAAAATTGGGAATGTAATAAAACATTTTAAGAAACCAGGCATCACCCTTACGAGGTCAATCAAACCCAATTATTTATCAAAACATGATCTCTTTACTTTAATATAAAATAAAAAAGTATATTTTTTTATAAAATCCCTTGGAAACCCCTTTATAAAATCCCTTTCTCTAATTTTTAATATAATTTCAAAACTAGCACCTTAATTTTTTTATTTTGAAATCACATTCAAAATACAATCCATTTAAAATTAAAATTTAAAGGTAAAAAATTTTTATTTTAAAAAACATTTAATATATTATCTTTTTAAATCATATTTAAAAAATAATAGTCATTTTATTTTCAAAACTAACTCATATCAGTAAAAAAATACATAAGATAGGACACCAGAACTCATTCGATTAAGATGTAACCAAAAAATCAATTTGGTAAGCTATATGGTCCTCTAGTGACTATTAGGCCAATTCCATCCCATCCCATTTATATACTAAATACACACCATGTAATACTTATTTTTATCATAAAAAATAAAACACACAAGTTTAACATTACCAGGAGGAAAAATAAAAAATTCCAAGAAATCATGAATCCTAATGTGTAAAGGCCACCTAATGCATTCACATGTCCATTTAATAATCATTACCTTATAACGATCATTATAAAATACAATGATATCCTAGATTATCAATAATCCCAGAAATTTAATTAAAAAACCATTTATATTATAATTCCATAATTGTATAAATCAGTGTAAAACTCACCGAGTGATGATATGATGATGAAATCCCAAATGATGAGGTATGATCCACTTCTAATGTACACCCAATACCATGATGCCAAAATAACCAATTTATTATAAAAAATTAATCATCAATTCTATCTAATTTCATTAAAATACATAAATAATTCACTAGGAATGATAACTCAATCCAAATAGTATGAAACAACATGAAGCTATCCTTCTTGAGCCTCACCCATACACCACACTTGAAAGACCTATCAAAACAATGAAACTTCACATTACTCTTGTGGAATCACAATCTAAATACCTAATAATAATTTTTTAAATTAGTGGAATAGGGTAGAGATAAGGAAATTAGAAAAAAGGGGAGATGTGAACCAAAATACTCTTGAGAACCAATGACCAAAAAAAGAAAACAGGAAAGGAAAGTGTAGAGAACCTATTTCTTTATTGTAATCCTTTAAAATATATCAAGAAATATTTTCCATTACAGACACTGAGACTACACATGATTATGAGGCCCGATTTTCCTAGAATTAATTTTATAAAAAATATTAAATATATTTTATATTATAAACACATATATTTTCAGAAAAAATGAGATAAATCATAAATAGAGTCTCAAATAAGAAATGAGAGACCATAGTTGAATATTATATGTGTGGTTTACTCTAGAAACGACCTATAGCGATTTAGTGTGGGACATTCAGATAATATTCCCATTAGAAGGTGCATTCAGTGGATTAATTAATCAATTAAAGAACTAACACATAATTACCTCTATAAAGGAATCATTATGATGGATCACTAGGGTTAGCAACATAACCCTAGAACTATTTAAAGGATAATCCCACCACCCAACATTTGTGAATTGAGATAGAATGATGGTGATATTTCAGATCCAAGTGAATTGAGGCACAACGAACACAACATATCTTCCTCCTTCACTGGCAGAAACATTCTTCACTAAAAAATGATTGAATCTTGAGGTAGGACTCCTCATTTGTGGATTTGTTCCCATATGATTAAAATATTGATAAGAATAAAATCTATTTCTTTGATTTGCATTTGTTTTGAGCATTTGCATGAACCCACATATTAAATTTAACTATTTATTCTATTTATCCTCATTTTGACATGTTTTATCTCCCTGAACACCCCTAATCTATTTTTTCCAAGAACACTTGGATAATACTTATTTAATCCTTATTTTATGTGCTTTTCCTCCACTCTTTATTAATATTCTTCATCATTGAACTATGGGGTCACGAATTGACTTTTTTTGGGAGTGATTGAGTGTGATCAGACCCCCCATATTCATTATGGAATAACTTGTGATGAATTGATTGATGATTTTGGGTTGGATTAGGATTCTTGTGAGATATAGTTGATGTTCCTCATAGATCTGGTATTCAGGTTTGAGTTGGAAGTTTTGTAGGAGGTGCCTTGCATAGATGATGGTGTGAGAGCATCATATGGAAGGATAATAACTTCAATTTCATTCCACTAGAGGGCCTAAATAATTTTCAAAATATTAATACCTTAAAATGATTGGCCGTTAGGTGGGATCCATAGTGGAGAAGCTAGACCTGGAATGCGTGGAGTATATTTGGACTTTCTATGAAAATACCGACTATATGTAATGTACTAGGATGATAACATTCCATGTGTCCCTCCTTGGGTAGAAAATCCATGTGATAGAAACAGATTGGAAAGACCCCAAGTGGGAGGAAACACCATGCATCAAAGTAAACAGGAAAATAAAAGATTATACAACACAATGAGGGAAAATGGGTGGGACCCGGGTGGCCGAGACATGTCATGTGAGACTTGTAAATGTCATGTCTGTCTACATGGCTAGAGAGTCATGTACTAGTGAGGAAACAACTAGGAAAAAGAGTGGGACCACATGTTGTGTGGTTCCCCTACACACCGTGTACTTCCTTTTTAAGAATATTTTACCTCTCATATCACTTTTTTTGGACTTGTATTTTGACCTGCAAGTTTCCTATCCTGAGTGTTTTTCCATATAGAATGTGATGGTGGCCTTTATGGTGGATTTTGAGATATGATGTGAGGTTTTTAAAGTGTGATGATTCTTTAAGAGGTGCTCAATAATGGCAATGATATGGCATGGTCATTATATAGGCACCCCTTATCATACTAGGGCACAAGTCCTCTATTTATAGAGTTGTACCCCCCTAACAGACTAGGGTGGGGGTCCTCCATCTACTGAGTTGTACCCCTGAGAAGGGCTAAGGAATGGGTTCTAATTATGCTAAGTGGTACCCCCTAACAGACTAGGGTATGGGTCCTCTATCTACCTAGTGGTAACTCCTATCGTACTAGGGCGTGGGTCCTCCTTATATTGGGTGGAAACCCCCTGATGCTCTAGGGTGTGATTCCTCTACAAAGAGATTATACCCCCTTGACTGTGTAGTATGGTGGAAATATAAGGACCCAGCCTTAAAACATTACATAATATTGAATTAAATGAATAACTTACATTGAGGATCTTTTCAGGTTTATAGTTTTAGATAATTAGGCCATAACTATTACATCTCAAAAGTTACAAAGTAGACACTTCTACTCAGTTTCTATTTCTTTCATAAAATAAAAACTCTTGAAAAAAAGAGTCATGTCCAGTTCCATGTTTTAGATAGCATGACTTTCCTTGATCCCATCCTTGACCCTATTCCACTTTATGTCCTGTGAAAAACATTCCAAAAACTTGGGATGAGCATAAAAAGATCTGTAAGGAATACTCTTCAATGGCCCTAAGGCCTTCATTTTTTTATTGATTTTTGATAATACACCTTTCAAGGGGTGAGGTGGAACCCTTACAAGGCCCGTAGGCATAAGTATTACATGGCCCATAGGCCTTATAGTAATTCAATGCCCATAGGATTCAAGCATTACATACAACCCATACTAACTACTTGGAACTGCTCCTCCCCAGCATCTTCATCATGAAATCATCTCTCCACCTTCGCATGGCTGTTTGTCTAGGCTTTCCCATGTGTGCACAGGCTTGTCCCGATGGCAGGTGCCATACCCTCTCATTCTTGAAATCTGTTTAACTTCTGCTATGGTGAAAGCTCCTTGCTCCTCCTCCTTTGAAGTTTTTTCCTTATAGGTTTTCTAGTTTGCATCTACACTTAAGGTGGCCCGAAGGCCTTGAGGTAGCCCGAAAGCTTTACTAACCCGAAGGCTTGGGCGGCCCGAAGGCCTTAAAGGACTCGGGGACCAAATCGGTGGCCCAAAGACCCAAATGGGGGAATATTCCCGGCTACTACAGTGCCAAACAGTGCCTGCTACAGTACCTGCTACAGTTCTACACAGTCCCTGCTACAGTACTGCTACAGTATCTCGGAAATTAGCCTCCCCCTAGATTTGATCCCGGGTCTCGTGGATGCACTTAAAGAGTAAGGAAATTATCCTCCGCCAGGATCAGTAAGGAATACACAAAGAAGGAAACTATTATCTTTTTAAGTAAACCATGAATTCTTAAACATAAGTAATACTTTTCACTTTTATCAAGTAGTAAATACTCTTCACTGAATAAAAGATCACTACTTAACCTTTTGTAACCAAAATATTACCCATATAAAGAACACATAACATATAAAGGTAGCTTGGAACATAAACATACTTAAATGGAATAACCATACGGTCGACTTCCATACATGTCACTAAATGTAATAGCCATACGACCGACTTCCACACCCAATGCATTGGAGGTTATAACGTAACAACCCATCCTGGTATTCACGGCACTACCCGTCACTTGGTTTATCACGTAACCACCCATCAAATTTCTAAGTACCAATATAAAATCATAACACATAAAACCAATATAAATGAATGATTACATTTCCAAATTTCAATTACAATATATCATTTAAATATATTGACATAAAATAATACTTTATCAAAAACCATTTTCAATACCAAAATACGTAAAAGAGTATAAGGTTTTTTTTTATTTTCCTTTAAAACATTACAGCTTCATGAGGAAGCCAAAGATCAAATAATACTCGCGGTGGCGGAAAGGTGGTTGTCACCGCGTACGTTAAAAAACAAACTTTTTTCATTTAGTAAAATGCATCATAGAGAAAAGATTCCTTTTGAATAAAAGTAAAAGTCAAAGGGGTTTATACACCGTATAAAATAAAATTTTGTATAAATGAAATATGCCTCAATGAAAAGAGATTGAGACGAAGTCCCTTACAAAGACAATATCCTTAGATTAAGGATAAACCAATTACATAATTATGTGTGATAAATATAAATACACACAATATAAGTGGATATTAAGTGTATAACAATCAGAAGTCATCCACACATATTCATAGCACGACATAATCAACGAGTAGAGGTTTAACCCAAAGAATTAAAATTGAGTTAAGAAGTTCCCTTATAGAAATTTGACAACCTAACAGCGTCACTTTAAAATTCAGAAAGTGAGTTGATGAAAGATAGAAAGGGTATCTCATCACATGGACAAAAACATTATAGCAATAAGGATATGTAAGAACATATCCCAACATTATGAAGATGTAAATTAAAATACTAACAAAAATAAGTCTTTTAAAAAGAGGAGGGTGAAAGGTTCCCTTACCGACTTGGGTAACTTTCGAAACATACACCCCATGAAAGAAGGACTATAAAACGTTGATGTAAATAACCATAAATGAAAGTATATTACACACAAAGTAGAATAATGGGCAGTAAATGCAACACTCAAAGGAGATAGTGACATATATAGAATGAATCTCATGAGAATAAATAGTGAGATAAAAACCCTTACCCCATTGTAATAAATTGATTCGTATGACCAAAAGATAATAAGCACCAAATGAATAACAAAATACCATGAATATAAATAGAATCATGATAATATATATCTAATGGCAGTACACAATACACCACATGAAATAAATAAGTGGCGAACAATGGAAATATCACGTAATTATGAGGGAGATAAGAAATCCCTTACAAAAATTCGGCAGCCTAACAGCGCCACTTAAAACCTCCAAAAATAGATTGATGAGATCAAATAGGGTCTCTCATCATAAGAACATAAGAAGTAAAGTAATAGGAATATAAAATAACATCCCCTAACATAATAAATAGGATCTTAAAATAAATGACATAAAAGAGAGTACTTAAAAGAAAGAGAGAGGTAGGATCCCTTACCTCGTGTCCGGCTTGAATCGATCGTTCTTTAATCTCCTCAATAATAAACTAAAGTTAATTTATAATTGCTTAAGAACCTTTATAAAGTTTATTATTACTTTTATATCACTTATTTCCTTGTTATAAACATTATGAAATCATTTAATTTAATAATGTTCATTTTGTTGATATTTGCTACTTAAGTCAAAAATGGACTTCTTATAATTACCTGTTGTTCATGTGGTCAAAGGTTCATTATATCAATAATTATATTCATGATTTTGATATCATATATATCATATATATACAGAATATACATGTATTTATAATAGTACATAACATTTAGAGGTAATAAATGAAATGCACCGTTCATGGAGATGGTAAGCCGTACGTACGCATGAACGCTACTTCCATTTCTATTTCATATTCAATGGAATTAAAACATAATGATACATAGTAGTATTATAATTCCAGTATAGCATCATATATAATATCATTAACTATATCCTTTATACATAACACATATGGTATTAAGGAGTCATATCACTTTGAGGGGGCGGTAGTCCGCACTTCCTCTAATGATATTATCGTGTTTACCCATAATGGAAACCATAAAGGTATGATATAAAAAGAAAAATACTGAATAATAGAGTAAATATAAACATAATATATATCATATATAAAAATAGTGTCATATTAATGGCCACCATGAAAGGTGTTAAAAGAATATTGAACAATCATCGTTTCGTGAGGTAGTAATTCGCCACCCACAGAAACAGTATGTTCTTTAACCATTAGACAGAGGTGTGCATGTAAGTGTAAATAAAATACTTCTCATAAAATCATCCTAGTATATTGAGTATATTGGTGTTGTTATGGAATCAAATAATAAGAATGTTAGGGGTAGTGAAGAAGGAAAAATAAAAGAAAGAAACTCGAGAGAAGACATTACCTCTAAATCAGGTAACTCTTTTTGATTTGAGCCAAAGGCTTCCTTGGGAAGACTTATGCCCAAAGTGAGGCTTCTAGGAGTAAGATATGGATGTGGAGATATAATATGAGAAGATTTTGGACGATCCAAGTGTTTTAGAGTTGTGGGTAAGGGGTTATAGGTGGGGGCCTTTTATAAGAGGGAGGAGGGGCACTCTTGGAAGGTCATGAAATGTTACTTTATTATAAAATTATTTTTGGATTTTAAAGGTCCCACAATGATAAATTTTGAGGATAAGGTGATAAGGTTTCTAAATCCACCAGTGAAATAGGTTTTATAAAAGTGTAATTCTTAGATTTTACCTTAGATTTTCATTTTATTTAAATAGTTCATTAATGAGGTAATCACTGCATCATCATGGTGTCACAAATAAATTTATTTATTTAATGTCTAAAAATTATAAAAAAAATACCATGATGTATGAAATATTTTTATCTTTCCAAATAATATTTATAGTCTAAGAGATAATTTATTTAAACAAAATTAAAATTGTTTTGCTTAGGTGATACATACTTTGGTTATATTTCCCTTTCTTTAAAAATAATATGATAAAAGGTCACTATCACACTAAAGTGATTCCATGGGGTCCCAAGGTTGGCACAAGGAATACCATGGTTGGACACGACTCAAAAAATATCATTAAGACACATGTATGGGTAATTTTATATTATTATAACATTATTTTGTTTACCCCTTTTTACCCGATTTAGTAATTAATCACTGTAATTAGAAATAATTATTGTAATTACTATTCATCATGTCAAAAACAAAAGAGTCTTAATTAAATAATTTGGAACTTATGATTACAAATATGGAATCCATTTTACCAAATTTCAAACACATAAATTACAGTAATTAATTTAAAAATAATTACCGCTTTCAAAACCAAAGACGAGTTTTTAAGAAGTAAAATTTATCAAAAGATTGACTCGTTTTTACATCCAATTTGAAAGTGAAATCACTTGTAATGAACAAAATTTTATTAATTGATAAAAATATAATTCAATTACACTTTAAAACTAATTAAAGTTACAATATAACTATATAAATAAATTAGATGAAAAAGTAGTTTTGAAGTAAAATGTAGTATTTTTCACTATTCATTAAAAATGAACATTTGTTAGAAAAATTACAAAAATTTATCCAAAGTAAATTTGATATTCCAAATTCAATTTTTTTTCCATTTTACCAAATTCAAAACATAGAAGATTCATTAATTAATTTTAAAATTAATTCCCATTTTCAAAACAAATATCGTGTTTTTATGAAACAATATCCATTAGAAGATTGACACTTATTTATGTCCAATTTCAAAGTGAAATTAATTCCAATGACCACCATTGGATTAAATGGTAAATATATATTTGAACTAAAATTTAAAACCAATTCAAAAGATAATATAACCATACAAATAAATTAGATTAAAAGGAGGTTTTGAATTAAAATACAACATTTTCACTATTCATTAAGAAATGAACTTTATCGGAAAAATAAAAAAATTTACACAAAGTAAATTTTGATATTCCGATTCTAAAGAAGGATTTTATTTTGTCAAATATAACATATAAAATTGACAAAAATTAGTTTTAAAAAAGGGTTTTCCATTAAAAGGCGATTAATCGACCTTTTAAAGAACATTAGAATATTTATGCCTAAAATTGAATTCTTTTCTTATTTTAAGCCTCTAAATTTTATTGGATAAATATAAAAATATTTAAAAAACATATATAATCATTTTTTAGTTAGTTATGTTCATTCACACCATTACAACGGCTAGGCGTTAACTACCATTTAAAAAATATTATTATATTATTAGTGTGCAACGTAATATTTCATAGAAACTCATTGTTTCATATCGGGTATGCCATCGAACATAGCATCCCTTTTAAATTAAAATTTATATTTTATTCAAAAATATTAATAAATATGAAAATTTTATATTCTTTATTTACCTGGGATGTTACATCCTTCCCCCTTTTGGGAATTGTGTCCTTGCAATTTTTAAAATTAGGCTCGTAAACTTTATTGAAAGCCCCACATCGGAAAAGGAGTCAATAAAAATATCACTTTAAAAGAAAGAAATAGAATTGAAAAGGTCACTCGAGACAATAGATACTAGGATTCAATGAAAACATGGATATGGAGGAGAAAGAAAACAATTAAGTTCTGATAGTGAGTGATAGAAAACATGTCTAGGATAAAGTTAACCACTAGAAAATCACAAAGTTGTGATGGGTTAAACAGTCTTTGATTCCCTAGTAGGAAAAGTTAACAGACAATGTTTTTTGTTTTATGTTTCTTTTCATTGAGGAATTTATTTATGGGCTTAACTAAAACATAAGTAAACATACTTACTTGTCATGTAGACTTTCATCTCTTACCATATTTCTAACACAAAATCATATTTTATCCAAATGATGAGTATTTAGGATGACTTGTTCACATTAAGTGTGCTATAATCAACGTCTAGAGAATCACCTAATCAAAAAAAGAGAACTATATATTTCCCTTGTCTTTAGACCTTATCCAAAAAAAAGGTTAGTACAAGATCAGATAATCCCCAAAAGGATAATTTTTTACAAAAATAAAAACTACTCTTAATCTCCAAAATTTGTCCAACAAAACCCAAAGTTCATTAAAGACCATTCAATAAATATCTATCTATAAAATTCTTCAAAGTACTCCAAACTAAGATTGAAACCCAAATCTCTGAAGTATTTAATCACATAGTCTTCCAAGTTAAATCTTAACATTTATATCCAAATAACAATAATTACTCTTAAAGTCTCATAATGAAAAGTAATTAACCTAATCACATATCCTCTATGATAGGTTAATCATTTCCATAGATAACCCAAAATCAACTTATTCCTGATTCATAAGATCATATAAATAAAATGAATTAGTCATACTAACTAGGGACTTCATGTAGTCCAATGGTAGGTGATAAATACCAGTCCCACTTTGGTTGTGGGTTTGATTCTCGCAGCTTCGTCTGACACGACGGGTTGCCACACGGTCTGCATGTTTTCCTTTTTTCAAAAACTATATAATTTTATAACATTCCCCAAAAGAGATAAATTAATCAAAAATAACCATAACATATTTTAACCACAAAGGTTATCTAATAACTTTCATTTTGCATCCCAAAAGTATTAACCAGTAATTGCCTCAAATTCAAGAATCATATAAACCCAAATGTTTTTTATAACTATATCCACAAAAGAAAAGATAATTATTCCATGAATAAAATTTTCATATATCAAACATCAGGGTTACGCATACTATAAAAAGTATTTTAATGTAATCCCATCATCAAAAGAGCATTAATACTTTTAATCATTTCACCACCCTAAAATCTACCATAACTCTTGAATCCCGTATGTGTTGACTTATTACTCATTAAACATTATTCATGATCCATTATCCATTCCTTTACAATATATTCTGAAATACTTATTTCCTAAAAACAAAATCATTAACCATATCCTAAGATTTAATAATAGGAAAACATATGTTAAGAAACAATCCATACCTTTCATTGTTCATTGTCAGTTTCTTCATCCTCAATCGAAATGGAATTAGGTATTGGTAAATGAATATTTGTACGATCCAAGTGATCCTATTCCCGACACTTCTTCATAAGACATGTTTTTTCATAATGACCATGAACACCACATTTAAAACATTCAATTGATCCTTTAGAAAGAACTTATTTCCCTTTCCTAGAGTCAACTAGATGCTTCCTTTTTCAATGGCAGGTTCTTGATTTATGACCTTCATTTACACATCTATAGCATCTTCCTGTCCCTTTGAAACATTTTCCTAGGTGTTTCTTTCCACATCTTTGACACATATGTTTTTGAACATTCTTACCTTTATGATTATTACCTGAACTTCTTTAGGGATTTGTTTCTCGTATATATGATGCCTTATAAAAATCACTAAGGTTCAGGGGGTCAATCATGACTTCAGATAGTTGGTTGAGAATAATCACAAGAGTTCTCATTGCAACTCCCATATCGTTCTGTTTCTCATTTCAAAAACCGTCACAGTTTTCTTCACATCCATTGTTACTTTGGTGCCTGCTAGATCCAGCCATTTACTAAAACCAAAAAGGTCAGTGTGAGTATATTAGTAAAATAATCATATAATATTAAGATATAATTATTCATGTTATCTTAAAATCATTCACTTTATCTAAAAAAACTATGACTCATTCTGAAATCCCAACCATTATGGTAATGTCACTTAAGCTTAAAGAATACCCTAACCTCTAGAGTTATCTAAACTGACCTTTGATACCAACTATAAGGACCCGACCTTAAAACATTACATAATCTTGAATTAAATGAATAATTCACATTGAGGATTTTTTAGGTTTATATTTTTAGAGAATTAGGCCATAACTATTACATCTCAAAAGTTACAAAGTAGAAACTTCTACTCAGTTTCCATTTTTTTTTCATAAAATAAAAACTCTTGAAAAAAAAGAGTCCTAACCAGTTCCATGTTTTAGACAGCATGACTTTCCTTGATCCCATACTTGACCCTATTCCACTTTATTTCCTATGAAAAACATTTCAAAAACTTGGGATGAGCATAAAAAGCTCAGTAAGGAATAGACAAAGAAGGAAACTGTTAGTTTTTAAGTAAACCATGCATGATTTAACATAAGTAATACTTTTCACCTTTATGAATTAGTAAATACACTTCACTAAATAAAATATCACTACTTACCCTTTTTTATCCAAAAGATTTCCCATATAAAGAACACATAACATATAAAGGTAACTTGGAACATAAACATACTTAAATGGAAAAACCATACGGTCGACTTCCACACATGTTACTAAATGGAATAGCCATATGGACAACTTTCATACCCAATGCATTGGAGGTTATAATATAACCACCCATCCTGGTATTCATGACACCACCCGTCATTTGGTTTATCACATAACCACCCATCTAATGTCCAAGTACCATTATAAAATCATAACACATAAAACCAATATAAAGGAATGATTACATTTCCACATTTCAATCACAATATATCATTTAAATATATTGAAATAAAATAATCCTTTATAAAAAACCATTTTTAATACCAAAATATGTAACAGAGTATAAGGTTTTTTTTTATTTTCCTTTAAAACATTATGGCTTGTTAAGGAAGCCAAAGATCAAATATACTCACGGTGGCGGAAAGGTCATTGTCACCATGTATGTTAAAAAACATACTTTTTTTCGTTTAGTAAAATGCATCGTAGAGAAAATATTCCTTTTGAATAAAAGTAAAAGTCAAAGGTGTTTATACACCGTATAAAATAAAGTTGTGTATAAATGAAAATATGTCTCAATGAAAAGAGTTTGAGACGAAGTCCCTTACAAAGATGGTATCCTTAGATTAAGGATAAATCAATTACATAATTATGTGTGAAAAATATAAATACACCCAATATAAGTGGATATTATGTGAAAAACAATCAGAGCTCATCCACACATATTCATAGCACGACATAATCAAGTAGTAGAGGTTTAACCCAAAGAATTGAAATTGGGTTAAGACGTTCCCTTACAAAAATTTGACAGCCTAACAACATCACTTTAAAATCCAAAAAGTGAGTTGATGAGAGATAGAAAGGGTATCTCATCACATGGACATAAAATTTATAGAAATAAGGATATATAAGAACATATCTCAATATTATGAAGATGTAAATTAAAAGACTAGCAGAAATAACTCTTTTAAAAAGAGGAGGGTGAAAGGTTCCCTTACCAACTTGGGTAACTTTTGAAATGTACACCCCATGAAAGAAGGACTATACAACGTTGATGTAAATACCCATAAATAAAAGTATATTACACACAGGTTAGAATAATGGGCAGTACATACACCACTCAAAGGAGATAGTGACATATATAGCATGAATCTCACGGGAATAAATAGTGAGATAAAAACCCTTACCCCATTGTAATAAATCGAGTCGTATGACCAAAAGATAATAAGCACCAAATTAATCATAGAATACCATAAATATAAATATAATCATGATAATATATATCTAATGGCAGAACACAATACACCACAAGAAATAAATAAGTGGCGAACAATAGAAATTTCACATAATTAAAAGTGAGATAAGAAATCCCTTATGAAAATTCAGCAGCCTAACGACACCACTTAAAACATCCAAAAATGGATTGATGAGATAAAATAGGGTCTCTCATCATAATAACATAATAAGTACAGTAAGAGGAATATAAAAGTACATCCCCTAACATAAGAAAGAAGAGATTAAAAGAAATGACATAAAAGAGAGTACTTAAAAAGAAAGAGAGAGGTAGGATCCCTTACCTCATGTCCGACTTGACTCGATCGTTCTTTAATCTCTTGAATAATAAAATAAAGTTAATTTATAATTGCTTAAGAACCTTTATAAAGTTTATTATTCCTTTTATATCACTTATTTCCATGTTATAAACATTATACAATCATTTAAGTTAATAATGTTCATTTTGTTGATATTTGGTACTTAAGTCAAAAATGGACTTCTTATAATTACATGTTGTTCATGTGGTAAAAGGTTTATTATATTCAGAATGATATTAATGATTTTGAAATCATACATATCATATATATCCAGCATATACATGTATTTATAATAGTATATAACATTTAGAGGTAAGAAATGAAATGCACCGTTCATGGAGACGGTAGGCCCTACATACGCATGAACGCTACTTCCATTTATATTTCATATTCAATGGAATTAAAACATAATGATACATAGTAGTATTATAATTACAGTATAATATCATATATAATATCATTAAATCTATCCTTTATATGTATCACTTATGGTATTAACGAGTCATATCACTTTGAGGGGGTGGTAGTCCACACTTCCTCTAATGAGATTATAGTGTTTACCCATAATGGAAACCATCAAGGTATGATATAAAAAGAAAAATAAAGAATCATAGAGTAAAAATAAACATAATATATATCATATATAAAAACAATGTCATCTTAATGGCCACCATGAAAGGTGTTAAAAGAAGACTGAACAACCATCGTTTCGTGAGGCAGTAATTCACCACCCACAGAAACAGTATGTTTTTTAACCATTAGACGGAGGTGTGTGTGTAAGTGTAAATAAAATCCTTATCATAAAAACATACTAGTATATTGATTATACTGGTGTTGTTATGGAATTAAATAATAATAATAATGTTAGGGGGAGTGAAGAAGGAAAAATAAAAGAAAGAAACTCGAGAGAAGACATTACCTCTAAGTCGGGTAACTCTTTTTGATTTGAGCTAAAGGCTTCCTTGGGAAGACTTCTACCAAAAGTGAGGCTTCTATGAGTAATAGAGGGATGTGGAGAGATAATATGAGCAGATTTTGGACAATCCAAGTGCTTGAGAGGTGTGGGTAAGGGGTTAGAGGTGGGAGCCTTTTATAAGAGGGAGGAGGGGCACTCTTGGAAGGTCATGAAATATTACTTTATTATAAAATTCTTTTCATATTTTAATGGTCCCAAAATGATATATTTATAGGATAAGGTGATAATGTCTCTAAATACACCCATACAATAGGTTTTTGAAAAGTTTAAGTCTTAGATTTTACGTTATCTTTTTATTTTATTTAAATCATTCATTAATGAGGTAATCACTGCATCATCATGGTGTCATAAATAAATTAATTTATTTAATGTCTAAAAATTATAAAAAAAATAAAATGATGTAGGAAATATTTTTATCTTTCCAAAGAATATTTATAGTCTAAGATATCATTTATGTAAACAAAATTAAAATTGTTTTACTTAGGTGATACATACTTTGGTTATATTTCCCTTTCTTTAAAAATAATATGATTAAAGGTCACTATCACACTAAAGTGATTCCATGGGGTCCCAAGGTTGGCACAAGGAATTCTATGGTCGTCCATGACTCAACAAATAGCATTAAGACACATGGATGGGTAATTTTATATTATTATAACATTATTTTGTTTACCCCTTTTTACCCGATTTACTAATTAATCACTGTAATTAGAAATAATTACTGTAATTACTATTCATCATGTCAAAAACAAAAGAGTCTTAATTAAATAATTTGTAACTTCTTATTCCAAATATGCAATCAATTTTACCAAATTCCAAACACATAAATTGCAGTAATTAATTTAAAAATAATTCCCACTATCAAAACCAAAGACGGGTTTTTAAGAAGTAAAATTTATCAAAAGATTGACTCGTTTTTACATCAAATTTGAAAGTGAAATAACTTCCAATGAAAAAAATTGTATTAATTGATAAAAACATAATTCAATTACACTTTAAAACCAATTAAATTGAAAATCCATCTATATAAATAAATTAGATGAAAAAGCAGTTTTGAAGTAAAATGCAGTATTTTTCACTATTCCTTAAAAATGAACATTTGTCAGAAAAATACCAAAAATTTATCCAAAGTAATTTTTATATTACAAATTCAAAAATTATTTCAATTTTACCAAATTAAAAACATATAATTTTCATTAATTAATTTTATAATTAATTCCCTCTGTCAAAACAAATAGCGTATTTTTATGAAACGATATCTATGAGAAGATTAACACTTGTTTATGTTCAATTTCAAAGTGAAATTAATTACAATGACCAATATTGGATTAAATAGTAAAAATATATTTGAACTAAACTTTAAACTCAATTAAAAAGATAATCTAAACATATAAATAAATTATATTAAAAGGAGGTTTTGAATTAAAATACATCATTTTAACTATTCATTAAAAATGAACTTTATCCGAAAAATAACAGAAATTTACACAATGTAAATTTTGATGTCTCGATTCCAAATAAGGATTTTATTTTTTCAAATATAACATATAAAATTGACAAAAAGTATTTTTAAAAAAGAGGTTTCCATCAAAAGGTGGTTAACAGACCTTTTAAAGAACATTAGAATATTTATGCTTAAAATCAAATTCTTTTCTTATTTTAAGGCTCTAAATTTTATTGGATAAATGTAAAAATATTTAAAAAACATATATAATAATTTTTTAGTTAGTTATTTTCATTATCTCCATTACAATGGCTAGAAGTTAACTACCATTTAAAATAATAATATTATAATATTAGTAGGAAACGTAAGATTTCAGAGAAACTCGTTGTTGCTTATTGGGTACACCATTGAACATAGCATCCCCTTTAAAGTAAATTTAATATTTAATTCAAAAATATTAATAAATATGAAAATTTCATATTCTTTATTTATCTGGGATGTTACATCCTTCCCCTCTTTTGGGAATTGCGTCCTTGCAATTTTTAAAATTGGGCTCGGAAACTTTATTGAAAGCCCCACATCGGAAAAGGAGTCAATAAAGCTATCACTTTAAAAGAAAGAAAGATAAGTACAAAGGTCACCCGAGACAAAAGATACTAGGATTCCATGAAAACATGGATATGGAGGTGAAAACAAACAATCAAGTTCTGATGGAGAGTGATAGAAAACATGTCTAGGAGAAATTTAACTACTAGAAAATCACAAAATTGTGATGGGTTAAACGGTATTTGATTCCCTAGTAGGAAAAGTTAACAAACAACGTTTTTGTTTTATGTTTCTTTTCATTGAGGAGTTTATTTATGGGCTTAACTAAAGCATAAGTAAACATACTTACTTGTCATGTAGACTTTCATCTCATTCCAGATTTCTAACACAAACTCATATTTTCTCCAAAAGATGAGTATTTAGGATGACTTGTTCACATTAAGTGCGTTATAATCAACTTCTAGAGAATCACCTAATCCAAAAAAGAGAATTATATATTTCCCATGTCTTTAGACCTTAACCAAAACCAAAAATGATTAGTACAATATCAGATAATCCTCAAAAAGGATAATCTTTTACAAAAAGAAAAACTACTCTTAATCTCCAAAATTTGTCCAACAAAACCCAAAGTTCATCAAAGACCATTCAATAAATTTCTATCCATAAAATTCTTCAAAGTACTAAAAACTAAGATTAAAACCCAAATCTATGAAGGATTTAATCACATAGTCTTCCATGGTAAATCTTAACATTTATCTCCAAATAACATCAGTTACTCTTAAAGTCTCATACTGAAAAGTAATTAACCTAATCACATATCCTATATGATAGGTTAATAATTTCCATAGATAACCCAAAATTAACTTATTCCTGATTCATAATATCATCTAACTAAAAATAATTAGTCATAATAACCAAGGACTTCACGTAGTCCAGTGGTAGGCGATAAATACCAGTCACACTTTGGTTGTGGGTTCGATTCCCACAGCTTCGTCCGACACGACGGGTTGTCACACGGTCTGCGTGTTGTCCCTTTTTCAAAAACTATATAATTTTATAACATTCCCAAAAAGAGATAAATTCATCAAAAATAACCATAACATATTTTAACCACAAAGGTTATCTAATAACTTTCATTTTGCATCCCAAAAGTATTAACCAGTAATTGCCTCAAATTCAAGGATCATATAAACCCAAATGGTTTTTTATAACTATATCCACAAAAGAAAAGATAATTATTCCTTGAATAAAATTTTCATATATCAAACATCAGGTTTACACATACTATAAAAATTCTTTTAATTTAATCCCATCATCAAAAGATCCTTAATACTTTTAAGCATTTCAACACCCTAAAATATACCAAAACTCTTGAATCCCGTATGTGTTGACTTCTTACTCATTCAACATTCTTCATGATCCATTATCCATTATTTTCCAACTTATTATGAAATAATTCTTTCCTACAAACAAAATCATGAATCATATCCAAAGATTTAATAATAGGAAAACATATGTTAAGAAATAATTCATACCTTTCATTGGTCATTGTCAGTTTCTTCATCCTCAATCGGAATAGCATTAGGTATTGGTAAATGAATATTTGTACGATCCTTGTGATCCCATTCCCGACACTTCTTCATAGGACATGTGTTTTCATAATTACCATGCACACCACATTTAAAACATTCAATTGATCCTGTAGAAAGAACTTCTTTCCCTTTCCTAGAGTCAACTAGATGCTTCCTTTTTCCATGGAAAGTTCTTGCTTTATGACCTTCATTTCCACATATATAGCATCTGTTTGTCCCTTTGTAACATTTTCCTAGGTGTTTCTTTCCACATCTTTGACACATAGATTTTTGAACATTCTTACCTTTATGATTATTACCTGAACTTCTGTAGGGATTTGTTTCTTGCATATATGATGCCTTATAAAAGCCACTAAGGTTCAGGGGGTCAATCATGACTCTAGATAGTTGGTTGAGAATAACCACAAGATTTATCATTGCAGCTCCCATATCATTCTATTCCTCATTTAGAAAACTATCACGGTTTTCTTCACATCCACTGTTACTTTGGTTCCTGCTAGATCCAGCCATTTATTAAAACCAAAAAGGTCAGTGTGAGTATATAAGTAAAATAATCATATAATACTAAGATATAATTATTCATGTTATCTTAAAATCATTCACTTTATCTAAAAAAACTATGACTCATTCTGAAATCCTAACCATTATAGTAATATCACTTAAGCTTATAGAATAACCTAACCTATAAAGTTATCTAAACCGAACTTTGATACCAACTATAAGGACCCGACCTTAAAACATTACATAATCTTGAATTAAATGAATAATTCACATTGAGGATTTTTTCAGGTTTACAGTTTTAGAGAATTAGGCCATAACTATTACATCTCAAAAGTTACAAAGTAGACACTTCTACTTAGTTTCCATTTTTTTCATAAAATAAAAACTCTTGAAAAAAAGAATCATGTCCAGTTCCATGTTTTAGATAGTATGACTTTCCTTGATCCCATACTTAAACCTATTCCACTTTATGTCCTGTGAAAAACATTTCAAAAACATGGGATGAGCATAAAAATCTCAGTAAGAAATACACAAAGAAGGAAACTGTTAGTTTTTAAGTAAACCATGAATGGTTTAACATAAGTAATATTTTTCACCTTTATGAAGTAGTAAATAATCTTCACTAAATAAAATATCACTACTTACCCTTTTGTAACCAAAAGATTACCCATATAAAGAACACATAACAAGTAAATCTAACTTGGAACATAAACATACTTAAATGGAATAACCATACGGTGGACTTCCACACATGTCACTAAATGGAATAGTCATACAGCCGACTTCCATACCCAATGCATTGGAGGTTATAAAGTAACCACCTGTCAAATGTCCATGTACCATTATAAAATCATAACACATAAAACCAATATAAAGGAATGATTACATTTCCCCATTTCAATCAAAATATATCATTTAAATATATTGACATAAAAGAATCCTTTATCAAAAACCATTTTCAATACCAAAATACATAAAAGAGTATAAGGTTTTTTTTATTTTCTTTTAAAACATTACGACTTGTTGAGGAATACAAAGATCAAATAATACTCGCCGTGGAAGAAAGGTCATTGTCACCACGTACGTTAAAAAACATACTTTTTGTCATTTTGTAAAAGGCATCGTAGAGAAAATATTTCTTTTGAATAAAAGTAAAATTCAAAGGGTTTTATACACCATATAAAATAATTTTGTGTATAAATGAAAATATGCCTCAATGAAAAGAGATTGAGATGAAGTCCCTTACAAAGACGATATCCTTAGATTAAGGATAAATCAATTACATAATTATGTGTGACAAATATAAATACACCAAATATAAGTGGACATTAAGTGTAAAACAATATGAGGTCATCCAAACATATTCATAGCATGACATAATCAAGGTTTATATGTTTAACCCAAATAATTGAAATTGGGTTAAGAAGTTCCCTTACAGAAATTTGACAGCCTAACGACGTCACTTTAAAATTCATAAAGTGAGTTGATGAGAGATAAAAAGGGTATCTCATCACATAGACATAAAATTTACATCAATAAGTATATATAAGGATATATAAGAACATATCCCAAAATTATGAAGATGAAAATTAAATGACTAACAAAAAGAAGTCTTTTAAAAAGAGGAGGGTGAAAGGTTCCCTTACCGACTTGGGTAAATTTCAAAACGTACACCCCATGAAAGTAGGAATATACAAAGTTGATGTAAATACCCATAAATGAAAGTGTATTACACACATATTAGAATAATGGGTTTTATATACACCACTAAAATGAGATAGTGACATATATATCATGAATCTCTCAGGAATAAATAGTTAGATAAAAACCCTTACCCCATTGTAATAAATCAAGTCATAAGACCAATAGATAATAAGAACCAAATGAATTATAGAATAACATGAATATAAATAGAATCATGATAATATATATATCAAATTATAGTACACAATACACCACATGAAATAAATAAGTGGAGAACAATGGAAATCTCACGTAATTAAAAGTTAGATAAGAAATCCCTTATGAAAATTCGGCAGCCTAACATCGCCACTTAAAACTTCCAAAAATGGATTGATGAGATCAAATAGGGTCTATAATCATAATAAAATAAGAATTACAGTAATAGGAATATAAAATAACATCCCATAACATAAGAAATAGGAGTTTAAAATAAATGACATAAAAGAGAGTACTTAAAAAGAAAGAGAGAGGTAGGATCCCTTACCTCGTGTCTGACTTGACTCGATCGTTATTTAATCTCCTGAATAATAAACTAAAGTTAATTTATAATTTCTTAATAACCTTTATCAAGTTTATTATTCCTTTTATATCACTTATTTCCATGTTATAAACATTGTGCAATCATTTAAGTTAATAATGTTTGTTTTGTCGATATTTGGTAATTAAATCAAAAATGGACTTCTTATAATTACATGTTGTTCATGTGGTCAAAGGTTCATTATATACAGAATTATATTAATGATTTTGATATCATATATATCATATATATCCATCATATACATGTATTTATAATAATACATAACATTTAGAGGTAAGAAATGAAATGCACCGTTCATGGAGACGGTAAGTCGTACGTACACATGAACGCTACTTCCATTTATATTTCATATTAAATGGAATTAAAACATAATGATACATAGTTGTATTATAATTCCAGTATATTATCATATATAATATCATTAAATCCATCCTTTATATGTACCACATATGGTATTAACGAGTCATATCACTTTGAGGGGGCGGTAGTCCGGACTTCCTCTAATGAGATTATCGTGTTTACCCATATTGGAAACCATAAAGGTATGATATAAAAAGAAAAATAAAGAAGAATAGAGTAAAAATAAACATAATATATATCATATATAAAAATAGTTTCATCTTAATGGCCTTCATGAAAGGTGTTAAAATAAGATTGAACAATCATCGTTCCGTGAGGAAGTAATTCGCCACCCACAGAAATAGTATGTTCTTTAACCATTAGACGGAGGTGTGTGTGTAAGTGTAAATCAAATAATGCTCATAAAAACATCCTAGTATATTGAGTATACAAGTGTTGTCATGTAATCAAATAATAAGAATGTTATGGGTAGTGAAGAATGAAAAATAAAAGAAATAAACTCGAGAGAAGACATTACCTCTAAATCGGGTAACTCTTTTTGATTTGAGCCAAAGGCTTCCTTGGGAAGACTTCTTCCCAAAGTGAGGCTTATATGAGTAATAGAGGGATGTGGAGAGATAATATGAGAAGCTTTTGGACGAGAAAAGGGCTTTAGAGGTGTGGGTAAGGGGGTAGAAGTGGGGGCCTTTTATAAGAGGGATGAGGGGCACTATTGGAAGGTCATGAAATGTTACTTTATTATAAAATGATTTTCGGATTTTAAATGTCCCATAATGATATATTTATAGGATAAGGTGATAAGGGTTAGAAATACACCCATCCAATAGGTTTTTGACAAGTGTAAGTCTTAGATTTTACTTTATCTTTTCATTTTATTTAAATTGTTCATTAATGAGGTAATCACTGCATCATCATGGTGTGATAAATAAATTTATTTATTTAATGTCTAAAAATTATAAAAAAATACCATGATGTAGGAAATATTTTTATCTTTCCAAATAATATTTATAGTATAATATATCGTTTATGTAAACAATTTTAAAATAGTTTTACTTACGTGATACATTATTTGGTTATATTTCCCTTTCTTTTAAAAATAATATGATATAATGTAACTATCACACTAAAGTGATTCCATGGGGTCCCAAGGTTGGAACAATGAATCCAATGGTATGACATGACTTAAAAAATAGCATTAATACACATGTATGGGTAATTTTTTTATTATTATAACATTATTTTGTTTACCGCTTTTTACCCGATTTACTAATTAATCACTGTACTTAGAAATAATTACTGTAATTACTATTCATCATGTAAAAAACAGAAGAGTCTTAATTACATAATTTTTACCTTCTGATTTTAAATATGGAATCCATCTTAATAAATTCCAAACACAAAAATTGAAGTAATTAATTTAAAAATAATTCGCGCTGTCAAAACCAAAGACGAGTTTTTAAGAAGTAAAATTTATCAAAAGATTGACACGTTTTTACATCCAATTTGAAAGTGAAATCACTTCCAATGAACAAAATTGTATTAAGTGATAAAAAAATAATTCAATTAAACTTTAAAACCAATTAAATTGACAATCTAACTATATAAATAAATTAGATGAAAAAGCTGTTTTGTAGTAAAATGCAGTATTTTTCACTATTCTTTAAAAATGAACATTTGTCAGAAAAATACCAAAAATTTATCCAAAGTAAATTTGATATTAAAAATTAAAAAATGATGTCCATTTTACCAAATTCAAAACATAGAAGTTTCATTAATTAATTTTATAATTAATTCCCTCTGTCAAAACAAATAGCGTGTTTTTATGAAACGATATCTATCAGAAGATTGACACTTGTTTATGTCCAATTTCAATGTGAAATTAATTCCAATGACCACCATTGGATTAAATGGTAAAATTATATTTGAACTAAACTTTAAAACCCATTAAAAATATAATCTAACCATATAAATAAATTATATTAAAAGGAGGTTTTGAGTTAAAATACATCGTTTTCACTATTCATTAAAAAATGAACTTTATTGGGAAAATAACAAAAATTTACACAAAGTAAATTTTTATGTCCCAATTATAAAGAAGGATTTTATTTTGTAAAATATAATACATAAAATTGACAAAAACTAGTTTTAAAAAAGGGTTTTCCATCAAAAGGTGGTTAATCGACCTTTTAAAGAACATTAGAATATTTATGCTTAAAATTGAATTCTTTTCTTATTTTAAGCCTCTAAATTTTATTGGATAAGTGTAAAAATATTTGAAAAACATATATAATCATTTTGTAGTAAGTTCTGTTCATTCACACCATTACAACGGTTAGGCGTTAACTACCATTTAAAATAATATTATTATATTATTAGTGTGCAACGTAAGATTTCAGAGAAACGCGTTGTTGCGTATCAGGTAAGCCATCAAACACAGTGTCCCATTTTAAGTAAAATTAATATTTAATTCTAAAATATTAATAAATATGAAAATTTCATATTCTTTATTTACCTCGGATGTTACAAGAAATGTGTGGGTCCTCCACACGATTACTTTTATGGATAGACACATGAGATGTTGGGAATTGTTGATAGACCCCTTAAGATCTGATGAAAAACTCTTTTCTTCAGATGGGATGTGAGATTGACATCCAATTTCTCTCTCTTTTTGGGTTTCTCTTATTATCATATGTATGTATCCTTGTTCTTGGTTTTCATTTATTTCTTTCTATGGAGTGAGTTGGATACTTCTATCTGTTTTCTATTTCTTCCCCCTAAGATTTCAGGTCTTCCTAATGGGTATGTATATAATCACAATTTATTGGGATTTTCCCACATGTGTTATATCTTATACAGGAGACAGACATGCCGATGGTGATTACATAAGAGAATAGGGATACTCTGATGCATTTGACCACATACGGTGGTTGAATTTTGGAGATATGGAGTCGATATCTCTCAATATTTTACTTTTTTAGTAATTATCAGGTTGGGATCTCTTTTTGGTTAGGCATGTATTTTTCCCCTTTTTATTTCAGATTGTGTTGGCATACTCTTATATTACCTAAATGTTGTTACGTGTATGATTGTTACTCTAGATATTATCATATTTTCTTTTATTCCTCTGCACTTCTTCAAGGATATGGTTGAGTGTGTACGTATAAGTACATTAGAAAAATGAATCCCATATTAGTTATTAATTTCATCACTTGTTTCCATCCCCTGGCCTATGGAGGTGGGCTTGGGGTAGTTTCATCTCGAGCCCCATTGGGTTGGGTCATAAAAGATTGGTATCAGAGTAGTTCATTACTTGGGACAATGTTTTGATTTTTATCCTTTTGAGGATTTGGATGATATTTAGGGAAACAATGTCAAAGTATCTCAAGTGCGACACTTAGGTTAGGAAACCAAGTTTTGGTGTGTAATGTCCCAAAAATTCCATATAATTTTTTTAATTATACAGAATTATTTCGAGACTGTGAAATCTGATGGCACACGATTCTGAGGCCTGGAAAGCCCGGAATGATCTGTCAAAGTTTGGTTAAGTTTTAATTAGCATGCGTAAGTAGTTTTCCTTAAAAAGTGGAATAACTCTTAAATGGTAACTTGGATCAGAAATCTAAGGGCACCGTTGCATTCAGGATGGTGGGTTTACCCTTGGCCTGACTTAATTTTAGTCGGCGTGAGCCTCCTGTGAGAAAAACCAAAAATGGAATAATCATGAATAAAATAATTAATTAAATTATTTTATTTTTCAAATGCTTATAACTCACAAACGGTAACTCGGATTGAAAATCAAAGACCACCGTTGAACTCATGACGGTATTCTCTCTTCAGATAGAAACTAACATTGGTTGGTGTGGGCCACCAGTAAAAGTTAGTTTTGGCCATAAATAAAATAATTAAGTGACAATTATTTTATTGTAAAATTCATAACTTCTAAATTGCAACTCGGATTGAAAATCTGAGAGTACCATTGGGTTCGTTAGGGCGTATTTCACTTAGGCAGAGCCTAACCTCGACCGGCACGGGTCAAGGGTGACTGTTATAATTTTTCTGAACTTTTTTTCAGGTACGTTCTATAAACGTGCGAGTGGCGTTATATAACTTTTGAACCGGTGCTTGGAATTGAAATCTGAGGGCACCATTGAACTCACAGCACTGATATTCGCTTAAGGAGAGCTTCACTTCGACCACAGTAGGTCCAGAGAAAAGGTTAATTTTTTGGAACTTTTTTATAGAATAAATAAAATAACTTTATTATTTTATTTTTATTCTAATCCTCCAACAGATGAGAAGTAAGGTGGGACCAGCGACGTTTCAAGCCAATAAATGGCTTTACCTTTCAATTCTAAGTAACCACATCATTAGAGAATTAGGAAGGTTCTTAATAATGGGCCTCAATTAATCCCACGAATGTTGCACACCCTTCCCCTCTCCTATTATATGGAGTTTGGGGAGAGGTGTTGGCACTGCTTCGCCAAGAAACGAAGTGCTGACAAAGTGCAGTGACTCCAAACCCTTGAAGGACGGAGCTGGTACCAGTGAGAGGTGATGAGCGACACTGAAACCCCAAACCGGAGATCGAATAATGAGTGACGTCGTTGGAGGCTAGTTGTAGGGGACGATGAATGTTGACACTTCCTAAAACACGAACACTCTCCAATAAACTTGAGGCACAACATGCCTAGGGTTTTCTCCTCATCACTGCCGCCTTCTTATCTGGTTATTGCGGCGACCATCCCTGTGCTCAGCATGATCTAGCAGTTTCCTTTCTTGCAGTGGTTTTGGGACTCGGTTGCCTCCCCCCGTTTTCACTGTTTCTTGCGTCTCCCCACCCGATTCGTTCTGTGCTGGATAGGGATTTTAATGGAGGCACGGTGATGGTCTATGACTGAGGTTCCAGATCAAATAGCCTGATGTCTCCACTTTGCCTCTGGTGGGTGCGGCTGGTAGTTTTTTGCGGTATTTGAGTCTGATCAGGATGGAGGCGATGGGATATGGGTAGCGAGGCTCCTTCTGGAGTTCTGGTGATGCTGTTATATTTTCATTTTTTGAATTAACTTATGGTTTGTGATGATTTGGTTCAGCCTTCTGATGGTTTCTGCTTATTTTGGGATTTGTGGGGATTTATGGTTCTTCTACTTCAGCATGTCGTGTTTCCTCGCTGAAATTGACATTTAAGGTAGCAAGTTGTTTTTTCAGTTTTGGCTTCCTCTGAGGTGGATGGATGGAAGAGGCTCCCTTGATGGTGATGATTCTATATTGGTGAATCCAGTGGAATTCTGGGGATGTTGGATTGCAGTTTGTGTGATTTCTTAAGTGATTTCTAGGATGGTGGTTGTTGAGTGTCTGGATGGTTTGTTTTTCAAAGGTGGGGAGTTTGTGATACCGGAACCGACTTCATGCGATAGTCTCCAAAGGTGGTTCTAGAGCTAGAAGTTCATCATTGAATGGTTTTTTGGATTTGGTTGTTTGATAGGGTATGGCGTCATCCATCGGATCGGGCCTGAGATTTGACACATGACATTTGCTTGCTGAACAAATTTGTAATTTTGGAATGCTACGACATGTTCAAATGCTGGGAGGAGATATACCGTGATGACTTTCTGGTTTTACTCTTTCTATCTTTCGAGTGTATTGTCCTTTTCAACGTTGTATTACTCGGGTTTCCACCCCATTTATCCCTTAAAAGGGGGTTTTATCTTTTATAATGAAAAATTTGAAGGCCTTCGGGCCATTGGATGGAGGTAGGGGATTATTTTAGTTTGGGCGTTTTTGACTTCATCTTCCCTGTTCTTGAATTTATACGAAGAATGAAGTCAACTAACTAACGGTTTAACCCACGATTCCTTCATCTTTTAGGGAGGATGTTGCAGGGTATCTTGTAGGGTTTGTTATTTGTATACCCCTTACCCTGTTATTGACATTCTTCATAATTCAAGAATAAACAAGCCACTTGCTACCGTTCTAATGTAGAGGGTGCAGGCCAAACAAACATGGCCCGACCTCTCCTAAACCTATGTGGTTTTGATGTGATATTTTTGATGGAGGAGGAGGAATACCAGTGCCTGGCACCGGTGGGAATCGAGAGTGGCGACCGACACTCTGACCGGCCTCGATGAAGGTGGCGGTGCGACTGCACCGCCAGAGAAGAGCCGCGGCCGGCGGCGACCGACCACGTGAAAGGGCGTCAGCATGTGTCAGAGACCCCTGACAGAGAAGATATGCGACCTTGTGCCACGACAGTAAGGTGAGGCATGGCCAGCTCGACATTGGCCGCCGCTGAAGGCGCGACGCGCGACCGCACCACATGGAGGAGGACGGTTGGTTGACCGGCCAGCCGCGAGCCGAGCGGACGCCACACTACGGGTTGCCCCACCACGGGCCACCATACTGTGGGATGCCCAGTGGGCCGCCCAGTGCGGGTCGGGTCAGATCCCATGGGCCGGGTCCGACCCAGGGCCGAACCTGGGTCGGGTCGGGTCGGACCAGACCCGGACCAACTTCGACCCTTTTTGCTCTTTTGGCCATATCTTGAGCTACGAGCGTCCGTTTGACGAACCGTATGCGGTGTCGAAAACCTTGGATCAAGATAGTACTTTTGTTATACCCCAATTGAGTTTTAGATAAAGTTGGGGGGTATGGATAGGTTGTATTGGGTACGAATCCAATCGGGCCCTTGGGACTAAAAGGCTAATAACTTACGGACCGGGTGTCTGATTGGCGCACCGTCTATTGTATTGAGACCCATTTTATATGGAGGTCCTTTGGGATACTTCTTCGTTGGAATTTTTGGTAGTTGGAGTATCAAACCGTGGCATGAAAATTGGACCCTCCCGGAATCAAGCAAGCTTAGTGTGGGAACCATGTAGCTAGCTGTAACATGAGAAGGGGATCCTATATGGGTCTGTACTTTGGGATCCTTTGTGGGTCTGTGATTGAGGTTCCCACATGGATCCACTCTAGGAATCCATGTGGGACTACTTTAGGATCCTATGTGGGTCTGCTGTACTAAGATCCTATGTGGGTCTGATGATGTACTAGGTTCCTATGTGGGTCTGTGATTGAGGTTCCCACATGGATCCACTCTAGGAATCCATGTGGGACTACTTTAGGATCCTATGTGGGTCTGCTGTACTAAGATCCTATGTGGGTCTGATGATGTACTAGGATCCTATGTGGGTCTGATGATTTAGGATCCTATGTGGGTCTGATGATTTAGAATCCTATGTGGGTCTGCCTCTTAATAGAGTAAGATGATTCAGTAGTTACATCTAATCATCTTTACTACCATACCTAAGTTAAACCTGGTGTGAGATGAGTCCTTACCTTCGTGGTGATACCTTTGTGGTATTCTTCTGTGTGGTGTGCCTGTGTGGTACTTTCCTTCGTGGCGATACCTTGGTGGTATTCTTCTATGTGGCGTACCTATGTGGTACTTTCCTTCTTGGTGATACCTTTGTGGTATTCTTCTGTGTGCCATACCTGTGTGGTACTTGCCTTTGTGGTGATACCTTTGTGGTATTCTTCTGTGTGGCGTACCTTTGTGGTACTTTCCTTTGTGGTGAAACCTTAGTGGTATTCTTCTGTGTGGCATACCTGTGTGGTACTTTCCTTCGTGGTGATACCTTTGTGGTATTCTTCTGTGTGGCGTACCTGTGTGGTACTTACCTTCGTGGTAATACCTTTATGGTATTCTTCTGTGTGGCATATCTATGTGGTACTTTCCTTCGTGGTGATACCTTGGTGGTATTCTTCTGTGTGGCGAGCCTATGTGGTACTTTCCTTCGTGGTGATACCTCTATGGTATTGTTCTGTGTGGTGTTACCTTTGTGGTACTTACCTTTGTGGTGTTACCTTTGTGGTATTCTTTCCTTCATGGAACATTTGAGCTTTGAGCTAATGAGTTGGGCCTTGTGTTTCCTCATGAATGAGATGGGTATACTTGATAACTTTGGTATATGTATGGGCATATACCTAAATAGGGTTGACAGTTGTTTTCATGCTTTTTGGTTTATCCTTTGTGGATTTTGTGAGACCTTTGAGGGTCTCGGGGTCCCTATTGAGTATCGTTATACTCACCCCTGCATGGGCTACGCCCGCACCTTGTTGTGTTTGGTGCAGATGACGAACATCGCTGACTGAGGATGAGAGTACTAGGACTGGATGTAGCTCGCAGG
Organism: Viscum album; assembly: GCA_963277665.1. Lineage (NCBI taxonomy): Eukaryota > Viridiplantae > Streptophyta > Magnoliopsida > Santalales > Viscaceae > Viscum > Viscum album. The sequence goes on along the minus strand of OY728158.1, from coordinate 1,261,704,791 downwards.
TTGAACTTAGACGAGGTGTACCGTAGAGATGACCGTTCGAGAGCTATACCTACCCTTTAGGTAGGATCCTCGGCGGGTGTTAATAGGAGCTATTTCAGTTTACTTGTACTTTCTAGTTTTCTTGTACTTTCCAGTTGGGCATGTATTCTGGCCCCTTTAACTTATTGTACACGCTCTTTTTTACTATACATTTTAATTATGTTCGTATATTGCTGTGTGCTTGGTCGTGTGTGTTTACAGGATATAAAGGAAATGCCTTCCTGATTTTGGGGGAATATGCCTTTCGATACCAGTCACCAGCCCTTGGCCTATGGAAGACAGGCATGTGGTAGTCACGACACAGGCCCCGAGGGATTGGTCATGAAAAATTGGTATCAGAGGATTTGGTTCTACAGTAGAACATTAGACTCTGATCTTTTTAACGACAATAGCTTTAAGTGTAGTGAGTGTGGTTATTAGTTTAGGGAATCCAGTTTTGGTGTGGCGGCTGACGTATCCTTACACGAGGACCTTGACTTATGATTTCTAACTCAGTGTACGAAAACACTGATTGCGTGTGTGTTTTGAAAAGTTTTCTTGTGTTTTATTGAGTTATCTCACTAGGTATAACTTAATGACCGTGGTGAACCCATTCCTTATCAGGATTCCACTGCGTAGACAACCAACTTGGATTCCCGAGAGAGTATATGATGACGGCCCACCAAACAATGAGGCTCTGCTGCAGGGCCCTCTTACTATGTTGGCACATTTGGGTGGTGTAACAGCAACACCACCACCCATTGAGTAGCAGTTACCACCAGACACACTAGCGGACGGTGCACGCCGACTGAGCGTGTTTTATGGGTTCCAGGAGCAGAGGCCTCCATGGTTTCACGGTGAGACAGTTTCCCATGCAACTGAGGGCAGGATGGAGGCAGTTACTAGAGTTTTCTGCCTAGTTGAGACACCAGTAGAGTAGATGGTGATCTTAACTACTAGTCTTTTCAGTGGGTGACCATGAGGATGGTCCGCATAGTGATGAGGCTTTAGTACGGGGACCATTACTCAAGATAGTACCTTCGGGGCTCAAACTTTCGAGTGTAATGTGTTTAAGGACGTCCGAGCCATCACTATTCCTTTATGCATTCCTACTTATTTTGGGGTGATAGAGAGTACCTTTGTGAATAAATGTTCTTTGGCTTAGCGGATACAACCAGTGAATGTTAGTAGTGGGAAAATAGGAAATTGGCGCCAGTCTCAGAGACTTGGGCATGTAAAATTGTTTCGGGAAGAATAAGTGTTAGGGACCGATGAATCTACAGGGCTGTAGATGTGGAAGTAGAGATAGGGGAGTAGCATGAGGTGGTGTAAATTTTGACATGTTATAAACACCCCCCATTGTGGTCCCCACCAGTCTCAGGGAGCTGGAGGACAAGGGAAGAGAGTAGCTGTATGAAGTCAAGGAGTGTGACCCAAGGGCTCTAGGAATGATTCGAGGTACGATCTGTGTCTACTACTATCTGCCATATGAATATACATAGGCATAATTCATTACTTCCCTCCACTAATGTTGTCCAAGACCTAGAGTTTCCGGTTAAACAATTGACTTGACCCTCACGCCTGGAGATACCATTGGAAGGAGACTCGATAATCACACTTACGCCAACGGTGTGATCTGACCCTTGAGGCAAGAGTTTCGATTGGAACCTCTTAGTGGCAGCGTTGAGGCCTTACGACATTAGTTTGGGTATGGACTGGACATCCACTGTTCATACTCATATTGATTGTATTAGGAAAAAAGGTTTTTGTTTATCTACAATGTTGGAATGGGGGTTTCCTTGGTCAGCGAAAAAGGAAACCTAGGCAATACAGGATAAACTCCTGCATAAGAGGGTTTGACTGATCACTCGTGAGTCAGCCAGCCTCATCCTCATGGAAGAAGGAATTTTTGAGTTTTCAGTTCCCAAAAGGAGTGACTAGAGTTCCACCATGAAAATGACTTTGAGATAGTCTATACTTCTGGGAAGGAGAACGTGGTAGCAGATGCAATCAGCAAGAGATCTGGTCTACAGCTGTTGAGTGAGGCGTCAGAGTAACTAGTCACGCTGAAGATATCCTTCATGGATAGAGATAAAGCTACTTACCTCCCATCTATGACTATCACTCCCCCACTCCTTCAGTAATCCCAGGAGGCACAAATTGGGGGCATTGACTGTGAGGCTCGATGTGCTCAGATATCCTCATGATAGGCACCTGATAGATTTTCTGAAGGTGGGGAGCACATCGTTCTCTTTAGAGGATATACCATGGTACCAGTGGTGCTTCAGAAGGAGGTGTTGAGGGAGTTCCATACATCCCCTATGGCGGTACATCCTAGTGTGGTGAAGATGTACCAGGACCTCCAACGTTAGTACTGGTGGCTAGAGATGAAGAAAGCAGTGGAAGAGTTTGTATCACGATGTCTCACTTGTCAGCAAATAAAGACTGCATAGAGTTGGCATAAGTCTTATGCCGACAAGAAACATAGACCCTTGGAGTTCCAGGAGGGGGACCACGTATTCTTGCAAGTCTCTCCTTGATGGGGACTATGGAGATTTGGCTTAGGGGTCAAGTTATCACCGAGGTTTATCGGTCCTTTTTCTGATACTTTAGAGGATAGGTGAGGCAGTATACCGCTTGGCTATTACACCGCATTTGGATAGGGTGTGCGATGTCTTCCACGTATCCCAGCTGAGGGGATATGTGCATGACCCATCTCACATCATCAACCACGTCGAGCTGGACTTAGATGATGGGGCATCGTTTTTGGAGGTTCCAGTGGAGATTGAGGATCGACAGGAGTGAGTCCTTTGTGGGCGGTCAATACCTCTGATGCACGTACACTGGTAGCACAAGAACCTCCAGGAGAGCACATGGGAGAAAGAGGCTCAGATTCGTGCTAAGTACCCTCTTTTGGTTGTTTTTCCTTTGTTGTAGCTTTCGGGGATGTAAAGCCCTAAGGTGGGGAGAATGTAATGTTTTCAGATATCATGGGATAACTTAGACACCGTTGTGATTGAACTTACCTTATTCAGTCTAATGTCAATAAATCTTATAAGTCATACAAAAAGGAATTCTAGATGGAACTCCATCCTCTAATCAGTACTTATATCATTAATAAAATCTTTTAGAGGAATTGTATCACTACCATCATTTATTAGGATCCATATAGAGGACCCAACTCATAGCTATCCCCTAGGAAGAATTATTTTGAGGATATTCCTCATTTTCATCCCTTAGAAAAAACTATATAGAGGAACCAACTCATTTTCATCCCCTAAAGAATATATGGAGAACCAAACTCATCTCCATCCCCTAGGAATATATATATATATATATATATAGATGACCCATCTCCTTATCATTATAATGACCCAATTGGGGAATTTGATCATTGGTCTAATCCGATGGTTCCACATGACCTTAGGTGTACCTCTTTATATGCTAAAGACCACCGACTAGTGGAGACAGAGTCTAAAATCAATATGGTGTGACTATACTCTCAATATTATCACATAAAAGAACATATAAATAATTGAATTAACATAAACACCAAATTAAATTCAAGTAATTACTCATATTAGACAAGAATAAATAAATAAATGCTAACATGCTATTTAAAAATGTATCCCATGATCATCATGAATGATATATACAAGACACTGATCTATAACTAGGATGATCAAGAACACAAAAATTAAATAAACAATGGAAAAATAAATGAGGGTATGTGTCTATAAAAACTTGAATCCCTCCATAGACTTATTTCCCATCATCCATCCAACTACTTCAGTTAGATCTCTTATAAATATTATTACCTAAAAGTAAAACACTAGAGTTTGTACATGCACTAGGATGCCTATGTAGGGTGTGGGATATACATCTAAATTGGGAACTACCAAAAAAATTTCTCATATATTCAATAATTTGTTGTGTAGGTATGCATTGAAAAAATAAACAAGTAGTGCACATGAATAAATGTCATGCCATATTGTTCAAACCATGCCACCATGACATGTAACACCCCCTAATTTGGCCAATGATGGTAAATTGTGTCTTTCATAGTTACACCAATTAACATATCATTAGGGAAAGGTAAAAAAAATCTTGATCCAAGTGTACAGATTAACTAGGAATCCTCTCATATTTATCTCTGTGTGATCAAGCAACTGAGGATTCTCTCCTGGTAATCCCTGAACAATATGACATTCATCTCATCATAGAAAAATCCATACAAGGTAAGTGGATACTAAAGAGGTAAGAATATAAAAAACCTCCCATATTAGTATATATACTAACATGAGGTAGATCCCACTATTAATCGAAAATATAGGAAGTGGGTACTAATGAGAGAATAACACAGTCAACCTCTCGCATGACCCGGAACACCAATAAAGGGTAGGTCCTATGGATAATCACATATATATGAAGTGGATAATAAGAAGGTTATAAAATAGATGAACTTCTACACAAAAAAACATCAATAAAGGGTAGGTCCCATAACTAATAACACATAAAAAAGTGGATTTAGAGGTGATAATAACATAGAAAACCTCCTGTATGAGCCGAACCACTAACACAACGTAGGTCACATGGCTAATTTCATGTACCCCACATCATAAAACCCAATAAAGACTCATAAAACTAGGGAAAAATAATAACATGGTTGGTGTAACTTTATAAACTGATCCCTAGTTCTCCAGTACATAGGCTCGTTAATATCTAGGAAATCATGGTAAAGATATAATAAAAAACAAGGAAGATAAGACCATATCCAAACCCTTAGAAAACCAAAGACCCAAACCCAGAACTATGATAGAGGATAAGATATATACAAAATCCATACATCACCTACCATGAACAATCCCACTAAGCATGATTATCTCATACATAACCTATAGCTAGACCATAACTTTAGAGACCTTGAACCAAATACACATATAACACCTAAATCAGAGTGCTAATACCCTAGGAGTGATTCTGAATCTATAGGGGTTAAAAAATATCACCATAGATTTTGAAATTAATACGGGGAATGATTTACTTTCTAATTTAAAATTAGAAGTCTTGAAAATGTTCTACAAGAAATCCTACATGACTCATCCATGGTTTGGATGTTCAATAGATATGATTGCAACCAAATAAGAAATATGAAAATAATTAAGATAGTAAAAAACCCATAACTCTATAAATAAATTTATACTAGTCCAATAAACATGCAGTCTACAATGTAAAAAAATTTAAAAAATATATCAAATCCCAATAGTGAATAATACAAGGGATATCAAGAATGGAATAAGAGAAGTTCCACCATTAAACTATTTTTTGTATTTTCCCCCAAAAAATAACTTATGGATAAGTGATAACCATACAACGCAAAACAACAGGTGAGGAAGTATGGCCCAAGGGGATCCACCACTATAGAAAGTATCCCAACCTTGGGACCAAATCACACACAACCCCAACACAAAACATCCCATGGGACCAAATCATACATAAGCCCCAACACGCCACGCCCTACACCACTTCTTGGGATGAACAACACTAAAGCACCTCCAACACACTGACGATGCACACTACATCACCGCACTGTTGATAAGTTCCAAATGTGACCTCAAATCTCCAGACCATTGACACTAACATGATCATGGAATCTGACCCACCCAAAGGAATGGAAATCTAATTATCCATGAATCTTCTTAGCTACTAGAATAACTATGGGTACTTGAACTAAAATAAATGGAGTTTCACTAAAAACAAATATGGTGATTAGAGGGGGTTATTTTTTAGTTTTGAATGTGTTAAAACCCCTTCTAAATGATTTAGCGGTGGTTACCCAAAACCACCGATAAAGTGGCCGCCTACTACGATTATAAGTAGTTCTAGTGAAGCGATGATAAGATGTAGGTAAATTTAGTGGTGGTTAAATTAGAAGGGGTTTTAACACCTTCTAATTTTTCTCCAAATGCACCAGAAATCAATGGGTTAGAGCCAGTTCTAACCACTCCTAGGCAGTTAAAACCGCCCCTAATTTAATTTCAAAGGCCATGTTTTGGGGCAGTTAGAACTTCCCCTAAACGTAACATTTTTTTAATTCTTCACCTCCCCTGAGGTCTAAGGGATCCCTCGCTCGCCTACCCATTGACACCTGATATCACCTCATCTGACACCTAAGTGAGACCCACCCTCCTACCCCAGCTGTGATCCTTCCTAAAACAACCTATAGACCCCCCTGACACACTTGCTTGATGCTCACCTGACACCCTGTGATATCACCCACTTACACCCGATCCCACCTACACAGACCCGTTGACACCCCACTTACACCCCCACTAATCCCCACCTAACACCCACAATATCACCCACCCTCATACATAGAGACCCACCCTCCTACCCTCGCAGATCCCCACGGCCTGAATTCCCCTTGACAGTCGATCCCCCAACACCTGATCCCGCTTACACACCCCTCTAAACACACCTTGACTTCCCCTACCCCACACTCTCAAGTGTGACATTAAACCCTGACGACCTTCTCTCAGGCAGTAAAAATCCTCTCCAATGGGATTTGATACTTAGATCAAACTAATATATAATATATAAATAATTATATAAATACATTTATAAGATATATTATTATTACACCTATTCACATATATTATAAATATATATATATTTATAATTAATATAAGACAAAATTAAATAATTATATTTTTATATTATATATATATATATTATACAATAGAAGATGAAATTAAATAATTATACATTTAAATTATAAATATATATTTATAAATATATTTATATGTATATTTATAAATATTTTTATACATATATTTATAAATACATTTATATTTGTGTGTGTGACAATAATATTATTAATTATTATTATAAATATATATATATAATATATTTATAATTATACATTTAAAATATATATATTATTATATATAATATAAGATGAAATTAAATAATTATGTATTTATATTATAAATATATAATTATAAATATATTTATACATATATATATAAATACATTTATATTTTTGTGTGTGTGACAATAATATTATTAATTATTATTATAAATATATATAATATATTTATTATTATTCAATTATAATATATATGTTATTATATATAATATAAGATAAAATTAAATAATTATACATTTATATTATAAAGATATATTTTTACAAATATTTATAAATACATTTTTATTTGTGTGTGTAACAATAATATTATTACACCAATTTTTAAACTATAAAAATTATATGTTTGTTTTATAAATACCATACATTTATATATTTTATGATTTATATTATAGATATATTATATTAAATACATTTATGTTATATATTTATGTATATAATTCTATAAATTTATATTATATCAGGTCTACACATTTATATATACACACAAAATAAAATACATTCACATAATTGGAAATATTTAATATAATTAAATGATATAGATATATTTAATAAATTAATTTATAATTAATATGGTATAATATAATATATATAAAATAATTATATAATATGTATAAATGTATAGATAATAAAATATTTATAATATAATATAATTATAATATATATATATTTTTGATTTATTTTTCTCTTATATTATATATATTTGTATACATAATATAATATAAATGTATTTATGCATAAATATACATTAAAAATGTATTTAATATAATATATGTATAAAATAAATTAAAATATAAATGTATAGTATTTATAAAACCATATATAAATTTTATATATTTGAGTAAATATATTTATAATTACAATTTTATTATGTATACCAATATATATATATATGTATACATTTTTGTTTATATGTATAGGTATTTATTTAAAATATTTATATAATGTGTGTGTGTATATATATATGTTTATAATGCACTTAAATACATGTATATAATGTGTTTATGTAATATATATATATATATATATATAAATAATCACACACACATATATTATAAAAATTGATTTATATGATATTTATTTTAAAAAATAAGTAAAAATTTACAGGGGGATAGAAATCCCTTCTAATGTGGTGGTTCTTGAACGCCCTATAATGTCATATATTAGAGGGGGTTCAAAACCCCTTCTAATCTAATGTATTAATGATAGTTCATGAACCCCCTCTAATTTAAGAGAGTAGAGGGGGTTTTGAAACCCCACTATTTCTTTTAATAAAACAATTTCCATGTTATATATATAGACTATAATATCCAAATGAGTATTATATATATAACGTCTCTAAAATCCAACTAAACATATAGGGCCACTTATTATTTAATTAGCATTGATTTTGTAACAATTATCTCTAAAATAAAGTCAAATATTACAAAAAAATAGATGGGGTTATGAACCACCTATAAATTCATTGATTAGATGGGGTTGTGCATAACTCCTCTAAAAAACTACATCTAATCTACTATTTTTTTGTAGTGTTTTATGTCCACCAGAGTATCCATGAAGGGATTGAGTAAAAATTCTTAGTAGGGCGCCACTCATGGTGTCTCAACACAATGGTGATAAATGGGTGTATATAAGAATATATCTACTCATTTATGTAAATAAAACAAAATATTTTTCTATTCAAAAAATAGAGTGTAAAAACATACTAGAAACAAATTAGAGTAGTAGATTAACAATCAAGAAACAAGCATAACTTTAATAAATCTAATAGAAACTCAAAAAACTAGGTGGATCTATACCTGTACTAACTTATTTCAGTCTATCTTAATATCTGAGTAAAGTGATCCAAGATAAACATAACTTAAATTCTAAAATAATATCATGATTTAGATAACATATCTCAAAAATAATCGCACAAACTATTAACTAAAAGGTTTAGTGTCTTTGAGATTAGCTACAAACAAAATCTTATAAGACTATCATTTATCCATAATAAAACTTATCTAGACCCCATTATAGACTTTACATAAGTTATACTTATCTTTATAACCCAGGGAAAGGAAAACATAAGAATTGGGTGTTCTCAAACAATCAGTAACGGGAAACTTATTAACTTGCCATCAAGGGTTAGATCAAAAGCATATGAGAAAACATGGGCAACCGATAAAATTATTATTAAGAGAACATGGAACATAATGAGATGTATATAACTAATGATAAAATGACATTTAATAAAAAATTAAAAAAAATATACCATGGAAAAAGTGTGCAGAATCATGATATATTAAACCCGAGTCATGGAGGATAAGCATATACATAAAGAAATATGGAATATCATTGAATCATAGCATAAAAATGAATTATAGAATGAACATAAGCATACAAAATTATGTGAAAAAAATATTTCTACACCACATTCACACAAAAACTTGTGAACAAAGCATCTTGTATCTCATTAATGCAAAAATCTAATGAACAAATATTACCACATCCCATTCACACAATAAGCTTATGAAAAGGATTCCTACATATTGTTCATGAAACATCTCATCATATCTTGTGATATAAAACCTTAACAAATGCATTTTAGGGAAAGGGTTATATATAACCCCTCCCATCATCATCCATACACATGTGTGATACTTAAAATCAACTATAGTCATAACATAAGGAACCCACGCGAAAAGAGTTATTTTCTCAAACCTTTCAACAACATCACATTACATGAAATTAATAAATCATAAGATATAAAAAATCTCATTTTCAAAAGGAATCATATCACAAAAAAAAATATATGGTAATAAAAACATCACTTAATAAAAGATAAACCTTGGAGGAAAAATAGAAGTGAGAATATAAAAGTTTTCAGAAAACCTTTTAGACATTACTATAAATGATGAAGTATAAAACAATTTAAAAAAATATTTATGAAGGGAAATAATATAATTTTTAAAAACTTATTATAAAGAGTTCTAAATAAAAAATCCTTGAAAGAAATTTTTTTTTCAAAAAATATAGAGTGGAAGATAAACCATTTTTTTATGGCAGGATGGAAAACCCTTTTAAATATTTTGAAATAACTTTATTTGAAAACTAAATTGTAAAGAGATTATTAAATATTCATTTTGAAAATGGGTAAATATAATTATGATAATCATAGAAAATAATATATATTATATTTACCAAAAAAATAGGAGGAAATTGGTGGGAATTAAAAAATGGATATGGTTAGAATAATTCATTGGTAAGAATGAGAGTTATTCCTACCAACATTACACTTAAAATTTAGAATAAATTTTATCAAAGATGTAGTTATTTATGATGTGAATTAATTTTAACATAGAAGAAAAGGAAACACTATATAATATATAGGAATAGTAGGATATAGGAAATCTTGAAAAAGTACATTCAAGTAATAAATTTTAGGACCTAATGAATCAAAAATTGATTTGGTGAAACCCTTACCTTGGTTTTTTTCTAAGTTGATCACATTCTAACCTCCTATATAAAAAACATAATTGTCTTAGTCTCCAATTAATTTTTTTTTCATATCCATAAATTTTTATAAATTCATTAATATGGATACCCTTGATTGATATTGGATTTGGGTATTCGTAACATGAAGATGAAAAATCAATGAATGATTTTATCATCATGATGAGTATATAAAAGGATTATATAATGTGATTAATAAGTAAGAAAGGTAGTCTCTAATTAATAGTAAATAATTTTATAGTAAGGGATTGATTATGAACATGTGTAGGAATAATCACATCAAAATAAAAATGTTTATAATAAAGGAAGTGTTTGAATTAAAAAAAGGAGGGTGATAATTAAGGAGTGATTTCTGCAGCATGACGACTATACAAAAGGGATTATAAAATGAGTCTATTGAGAAAGAAAAGTAATATATGATCAATTAAAAAATAATTTTAAAATCAATGTACTTATTATGAATACATTTATTCATAGTCATATGGAAATATAAATGGCTTATCACAAAATAATTGCTTCAATCAAAAGGTGGTGGAGGAGAAACCTTACCTTACTAAGTAGATTCTTAAAGATTGATAGGACCCCTTAAAACCATAGAAATTCAATGGGAGAAATTTAGAGGGGGATATGAAGGAAAATTATTTATCAATTCCTTTAGGGTGGATATGGATGAGATAATGGGTGGGAGTGATCTTCTTTTCAAGGTGAAAACAAGGGGCTTTTAAATGGAAACTAAAGTTAGATAAGGGGTAAGAATGGAATCACATGAGTGTTAGTTAGGTTTGGTGGGTTAGGCGAATCAGGTGGATAAATGATAGGTGATACATGTGGGCATGAATTTAATACCTAAAAAGGATTTATATAAGGCAGAAGTGACATTTTAATTATTAAAATTAAAGATACTTTATTTACCCATTTTTATCCTTATTAATCATGAATAAAAATTAATCATGGTAATTATTTTAATACTTAAATTATAAGAGGAACCATATTAATTTTCTTTGAAATGATAAATCTGAATTTTAGATCAATTTAACCTAATTAAATTTTCAATTATAAAAAAAATTAACTTTTAAATTAAAAGATACAATGTGTTGAAAAACTATTTTGTAGAAAAATGTTCTTTTAGTTATTATGTGTTTTGTATCTTATTTAACATTGATTACAAAATTATATGAGTTCTAATTAATTTTTATATATGTTTAAACAGAATATTAGAGTATTTATTTAAAATTTTTACATTTAATTTAATAAAAATACACATTCTTTAGGAAGGTGTCATTCTATGAAAAATAACAGTTTTACCGTAGTAACTAATATTTACCTTGAAAACATAATATTATTACTATAAATAGATTTAACACAATAATTTATTTGACCATTATTATAAAAAATATTCATATAATTATATCATATTAAATTTCTAAAAGTTTAAAAAAATTTAATATAATAAATGTATAATTCTTTAAAATAATTTTTGAGAAAAATATCACTTGAGATTTAAAATATAAAATATAGGCCTGTAAAATACAATAAATATTTTAAAATGTTTCATTTAAATTATAAAATATATTTTTCATTAAAATAGTTTCATAAATTTCTAATTCATACTTATATAATAATAATGGCATAAAAGTTACAACATTAGTAATAATGCTATATTGCACTATTCACATAAAAATCAAATTTTTAAGAAAAATATCAAAAATTAATGAAAAGATAATTTTGACATTATAAATCCAAGAATTATGTTATTTTTATTTAATTAAGATTATAAAATTTATAAATTTAGTTTTTAAATGAAAATACCAAATACAAATAAATAATTCTTTTATTGAAAATGAGGTTTTTAAACATTTAGTGTTATTAATATTATTTCATATAAATTTATAGTTTTAAATAATTATAATATATTAGTTCATATATAATTTTTTTATATTTTTATAATTTAATATATTAGGATAAAAAGTAAAATACTTAATAAAATAGTTCTTTTAAAAAAGAAATATTACTTTTATACAAAAAATGCTTTAACAAATACCATTAAAATTAATTATTTATATTCTAAAATTCATTTCTACTACTCCATTGATATTAAAATAGTTATTCAAATTTTATATATACATAATATCATATTTTAATAATAATATTAATATTTATACATAATATATAAATATAAATATTTATTATATTTGAATATCATATTTTTATTTCATTTTGAATTAATTATTTTAAATTTACCACTTAACAATACAAAATATTAGTACACCTATTGGATATATGAAAAAATACCATATTTTCAATGACTATATTTGCAATGACCATATTTCCAATGACTATATGTGAAATGACCATATTTCCAATGACCAAATTTAATATATATATATATTGACTTACTAAATCGTTCATTACTTATACTCTCACTTCACAAGACATAATTCTTATTTAATATTATATATTTTTTATAATTAATTCTCCTTTCATGGAGATATTCCTCATTATATATTTTGTTTGGCTATCAGTTATCCTCAAGGTTGAAGATGATCCAAAGTATTTCCTAGTCATAAAGATTTTATTTTTTCTATATATTATCCCCTATTTATTTATGCACTATTAATATATGTATTTTATCAACGATGATTAATAATACGTGGTGTAAAATACTTATTTTTATGTTCTTTTGATGTAACATTACACTTATGAATTAATAAAGACTTTTTAATTCATATATTGTATAACTTATTTCCTAATCAATTTTATTTAAAAAATGTATTTTAGAATTATAAAAATATGGTTTATAAAAGCAATACACTTCCTGGGGAGTTATATTCTTCCCCCTTAAAGAAATTGTGTCATCACAATTTCAATTATCACATACTAACAAAAATATCTAAGGGAATCTAAATTATAGAGATGACTCAAGATATAATTTCCATAGAGACATCAAACTTACAAACATAGGAAACATATATTTTTCCTTAGAATAGGATCATCCATAATATTGAGTTTTTTATAATCATTTGAAATAAACATCACTCAAAATTGGGTATCATGACTCATATAAAAGAATTAGTTTTCCTAGAGAGTTCATAGCCACCCTTGTACAAATATATGATCATGGGTTGGTTTGAAATGTGAATTATGAGTTCCTTATTCTCACAATTGATGTAGGATCCATGTGGATAGATACATTAAATGTTTCACATTAAATTCTTATAAATAAATAAACAATAATATTCACATGAAGAATATTCCAATAAACATCATACTTTGATATATTAAAAATACATCTAGAAGTATTCCTTGATAATCAAATCCTTAGAGTGGTGATTTAATTATCTTACAAACATCTTGAATATACTAGGGTTTTAAAAATAAAACTCCAAAAATACATCCAATACTCTAGAGTTGAGGATAAGTGTCCCTTAATTACTAAAATATAGTTAAGTGGTAGTCATTAAAAAGGACATTCCTTATTCCCTTTTTTAATGTTGTTAATGTCTTTTTTATTTGATAACCCTTGGATCTGGGCATTGTTTTCCATAATTACCATACTCTTTGCATTTTAAAATTTGGATGTTCTTTCCATATATCATGTTTATAATCACTTTATGAAAATAATGAGCTCTATGGCCCTTCTTTGTACACTTAAAAAATTCATCTGTTCCTCCTTGGAATGTTCTTGGATGCTTCTTCCCATATTTTTGGCATTTAGGTTACAGAAATTTCTCCCCACCATGTGATTTATCACTTGAGTTCCTATGGGAATCCATTTTCCTTATCTTTTATCGAAAAAAAGTTAAATAATGACTGTTTAAAACTTCCATTTCCACCTTAATATAACATTGAATGATTTTTTAGTAGCCACTAAGGTCTCTTATGAAAAATTCCATTTGAAAGACAACTTTTAAGCTAGTAAAGAAGTGATAAAGTTTATTATCAGTATTGGAGATAAAAACAGAGGAATACCTCATGGTTCCTGTGAAATTTACTTCATATTATTTGATAGATTAATCATATTTTTTATTCAATTCCAAGAATTAAAACTGCATTTTTATGAAATGAGTGTAAGGAAAATACTTTGAGAAAAATATATTATTGAATTATTAATATACCATATAGTCTAATTCCTTATTTTTCATGGTATTATTAACAAAACCCCAATACTTGTAAACATCACCATTTATATGATATAATGACAAAATTTACTTCTCATTGTATGAGTACCGATGAACATAAAATATCTTTTCTATTACATTGACTCTCTACTTAGCAACCAAAAGATTAAAAAACCCACTAAAAGAGGGTGGGTATTGTCACATAAATTGACCAATAGAGAGTTTTTACCTCCTTAGCATATTTTGGATCTAAAAAAGATTTGGGTTGTTTACCACAACTTGAGATATTTGGGTGAGCATTACCATCAGATTTTTCATTCCATCCCTAATCTCATTAGGTTTCCTATTGGAATATTCTCCACATTTCCACCACACCCATTTTTAACTTGATTCTTTTAGTTTACTAACATTACCATGACCAATGGAATATTAGTAATGAGAATAATTAAATTAATTAATGTACATAAAAGGATACTTATAAACTTAGAAGGAATATTTTATAAGTTATGTGAATATGTTAGTTTATAAATCTCAAGGTTTAAATCTAGGTTATCCATGGTTAACTTTCTAATTGAACTATTTATATATATTAAAACCCTTATAATGGTTTTTCAGGATAATTTTATTAACCAAATAATGTCACACCAAGAGTGTAACATCCCAGACCCGGACAGCCACCCGGACAATACTGAACGGGTCGGGTGTCACTACCTTAGGCGCACCTCCCCTGAATGCCAAAGGATGCCGACTAGCAGTGAGGGTCTGAATAGGTATAGTGGGGAGGCTATACCCTCTAGGAGGATCATATTAAGTGTACTGGTCTGAGTATAATAGCAAAGATGCATCGGAAAGAAAGACTCAACAGACTTGAACCAGACCCGCATAGCGGAAACACATCCAATAACAATAAACAACGGAAGGAATAAATATAACAACAACAGCGGAAATAAACACAACAACATGATGATAACATGTAACTACTACTAAATAGTAAAACATGCATCCAAAGCAGGTCAACATACAAAAGGGTGCCAATGGATAACCAACTGTAGCTACAAAAAAAATAAGCATGCTAATACAGAAAAGTAAACCGAACAAAGTAAACCCAGCTAGGCATGACCTCAAGGTCCATACCATCTCCATGAAACACTAACGTAACCTAGTTCCTGAAGCTGGCCTCTTTCCTGTATGTAAATCCATAAAGTCTGCACGTGTCTCGAAGGGCCCGTGCAGGGTGTGAGAAAAATCTTAGTAGGATAACACACAACGGTGCGTACCAAATATACGTGTTTAAGCAGCCAAGCATTTCTAGGGAAAGCAGTAAACAGTACATCGCACAAATAAACACAAACTCCACTGGTTCTCAACAGCCACCACAGAGTGTCACCTGCTTCGGTCAACGCCGAAATCTCTGTCATGTAACCCAACACAATGTACCACCTGACACCCTATGTCTCAAGTACCGACGTCCTGAAGGCATGCCCAAAAATAGTAACCTGGCACCATGTGCCTCCTGACACCTCGTGCCGTAAGTACTAACGTCCTGAAGGCATGCCCAAAAATAGTAACCTGGCACCATGTGCCTCCTGACACCTCATGCCCCAAGTACCGACGTCCCAAAGGCATGCCCATCCTCTGAAGGTTCCTCACCTCCCACATTGCTTTCTACGACAAGCACCCCCAACCAGAATACCTAACCGCAACTACGGGGGCCTCTACCCACACGAGTGGTCAAAACTACCTCATCACAGAGTATATCTGTGTGTACACTACTCAAGTCCCGGGAGAGCGGTAATCACCAAAATAGTTCTAAGCCACCAACACGTCTGACACCTCGTGTCCCTGCGACCATGTCGCTCAAGTCTGATGGAATCACCATCCAAGTAACCCGGGCCATGCCCCAACCTGACAGTCGTACTACCTCAAGACGACGTCCATAATGCCCAATCCCATGGTAAAAACCACCCAAAGTAACCTAGGAATATCCCCAACCTATGATCAGCATCACTCAAGCGTAACTGGGCCAAGCCCAACACAACTCAAAGGGTTCAAAAAATGCAATTCAGCAATTTCATATATAACATATGTAAACAAAAAACATAAACTGACAAAACAACAAAGCAGTTGCATTGCACTCTTCGAGGTGCTGTCCCATACCAGCACTGAGTTCTTAAATTCCTCCATCAATTTATATCAAACATCAATAAATTAAACTAACAGTTTATAACATTAGCATTTCAGTTTTAACCATTTTGGCGTTCCCCGACCAAAATGCTCCGACGAGCAACAACCCCTCACCCGACACTGCTCATGTAAACTGGTATCCGGGCATACCCAAAAGCATCCCAGAGGTCCCATAAGCAATACAGTATGAAAAGCAGATAAAACGGGTCCCGCTCAAAATACCCAAAAATGCGCCGAATCCTGCGTCACCCAAACAACTACAAAAACACAAAAAGAAGTATGCACCACCTACCTGAGACTCGCACGGTGATACTCCTCCGGTAACACCCACCTATTCGGTCTAAAACGCGGTAAATCTACAAAAGATTAAAAACCACTCAAGGGGCTATAACTCTTTAAAGAACGAAAATTAGACAAAACAACCAAAGGGGAATCGAGCCCTTACCAAGGGGGTTCCAATGCACTAATCAGACTTCGAAATGGGTCTCAGACGGTGATTCGGGGAAGGATTGAAAATTAGGCCGACTTGGGGGAGGAGGTTCTATCCAGAACCTCAAAATGAGGCTACTGCCCATTTTAAGAGAAAAAAAGAAAGTACACGGTGTGTACTTTAGGACTACACGCTGTGTATATTTCATTTAACTGTTCAAAAGACGGCTGATTCTGCCGACTTACTTTCCGAACCTGCTGACATGAGTACACGGCGTGTACCTCTGGGTACACGGCCTGTACTGGGTTCCTCTTCTCTTCCTCTCCGACATACCCACATGCCATTCATATCCCTCATACACGGCTAGACTACACGGCGTGTCCAAAGGGAACACGGTGTCTCCCTCGTTCTTACTCGGCTAGCGGCCTACACGCCATGTATGGCCTCACACGGTTGGGGGTCTACACGACGTGTTAAAAACTACATGCCGTGTAGTAAGAAAATACTACATGGTCATCACACGGCATGTACTCAGTGAGCACATGGCCTGTCACTCGGTTAACACATACACGACATGTACCTTAAAGTACACGACATGTAGTCTGGAAATTTCCAGAAACTTAGCATTTCTTCAGTTTCCTCAGAAACCAGTCAAAAATTCAAACAGGGATGGAATGTTGACCCATTCTGAAAACTAGGGTTCTTACAAACTCCCCACCTTAACGTAGCTCATCCCTGAGCTACCAAAAGAAACCAGGAGATGACACCAAACACACCCATCCCAGTTAAACAACCCGGACTACCACGGTCTCAAAGGTTCCTGCTAAATTCCTCAAGGGGGTTCCCCACCTTAGGAATCTCCTTAACTGCTCTCAAACCAACAAAATGTAAAGAAAATAGGGTTTAATAACATGTTTTCTAGAAGCAAAATCCTCCCGTGACGCATCGTCACCCCTGCACCTCATTGGTGCTCCTTTTTCGCTTCTGACACCCAAAGTATCTCGCACCGCATCGGTGTCCACCTCCATGAGGTCCTGGTGCCTAGAACCTCAAGTAACCCACATCCAGAGAGCCCCTATTCCCACGACACCTCAAGTAACCCGCATCCACGATGCCCCGATGCCACACATCTCATACACACACACACACACACACACACACATATATATATATATATCACGCACCCGAGATGGTTCCAACCCACTGACTAGCATCTAGTCAGTCCACAAAGATCCTATGCACCTTGTGCACTCAAAACAGACATACCTCTACAGGTCATGCAAAAAAGGAAACATGGAGATCACGGTCACACCGCAGTGTACCTCTAATAGTCATTGGCTCACCGGCCTACTCAGCCTCCGGCAGCTCCACGACGTGCACCTGGCCTGAAAAACGACTGGCTGATGCCTGACCTCCCTACGATTTTGCTCTAGTCACCGGCCACTGACCCCTTAGATGGGTCCCACCATCTCTGTCATGACCTCCGTGCATAGATGAGCCTCGACTACCCTCTCCGGGTACCGAACCTGAACTAACTCCAGACGCTGCAGTCTGTCCTGGCCCATGCCTACCAGCTATCTGAGAAGGCTGTCTGCAAAACCTCTCCATATGTCCATCCTGTCCACATTCCCAGAACTCCTTCGGAGGCATATCGCACTGCGCCCGAACATGTCCCGGCTATCCACACTGGAAGCAAATCACCGAATAACTCCCACTAGGTGGTCTAGCTGAATCCCTAGCCTGACTGCCCTGCAGAGACTCATCCCGTCCACACTTCTTGCTGTCTGAACCATTACCCGAAGCTGCCGTCCTACCCAAGCAAGATTTCTCCCTCTCGTTGCCCTCAGCTATGAGCGCCTGATTCACTGCCTCAGAGAAATAACCCTGCCTGAAGATGTTCACCTAGACCCGAATGGCGTGTCGTAAGCTATCCTTGAAGCACCTCACCCTAGCTGCATCATCGCTCACCATACCAAGTAAAAAACGGGACAACTCGGTGAAAGTAGCTGCGTATTCCATGACAGAAATGACTCCCTGCTGAAGACTCAAGAACTCCAGAGCTCGCTCTGCCCTCAGTGCCTCTGGATAGAAGTACTCGAAGAACCTGTCCCTGAAGTCCTTCCATGCTAGTACCTCATGCCTACGAGCCTGTACCTGTACATCCCACCAACAATTCACCGATCCTCTCAGCATGTACATTTCCTACTTGACCCTCCACCCTGGAGGCATCTCGAGCTGCTCGAAAATCATCTGCATACTCTCTATCCAGTTCTCGGCCGCCTGCGGACCACCCTTGCCCTGAAAAAGTGGCGGGTGATGCGACTGGAACTCCCACGTCAGATATGCCATAGAAGGATTTGTACTCTGCGCGCCTTTGTCAATCCCCTGCAAGATGCGTACCAGGATCGCTCGGAGCTGCTCGTCGAGCCACATCCCGAATGATGCCAAACCCGGCTGCTGTCCTGCCTGCACTGGATCCTGAACCTGATCCTTCCCCTGAGCCTGTACCTACAGCTCGTGCTCTACCTGTACTGAATTCTAACCCTGATCTTGCGGCACTGTATCATCCCCTGCCTGACTCACCATCGAGTCGTGAAGTAGGAACCCACTGAATACCATAAATGGTCAGGCAACCTATACATATATATAACAATATATTCTACGCAGATAAGGAAAGCAGTAAAAGGCAGTGCATAACAAGTACCCTTAGCCAACGAGCCCGTACCCGAGTGGTAAGGGCTCTTGCTTGGCATCCAAGAGATCTGGGTTCAAAACCGGGTGGAGGTGAATTTCTAGGGGCACTGTAGCAATCACTGTAGTAGTTACTATAGAAGTTACTATTTGGTATGGTAGTATCCAAAACTATTCACCCGATTTGGGTCTTTGGGCCACCGGTTTGGGCCTACGGGTCTCCAGGGCCTTCGGGTCATCATAGTCCTTTAGGCCATAGGGCCTTCGGGTCACGTAGACCATGGAGTAGCCTAGTTCACACAGAACATGACGTAGAAGAGGATCAGAGCAATAGAAGTAGCATCCACCAGATGCCGAGCTAACCAGATTGGAAGAATGAGAGGGTATGACAGCCACCATCAGGACCAGGCATCGTGCAGCTTTGTATGGGGCAATTCTAGCCGATCAACAATGCAAGGTGGGGAGATAAGAAGATCAATTATGCAAGACTCTGGGGAGGGGAAGTTCTAGTGGGTAGGGCCTACGGGTCATGTAATGGGCATGGTATGCCTCTGGGCCTTCAGGTCATGTAATGTGGGTCATGTCGGGCCTTGTGCCTTGGGCCTACGGGTCATGTACGGGTTCCCCTTCATCCCTTAAAAGGGGGATTATCTATAGTAAAAATAAAAAAAGAAGGCCTTTGGGCCATTCGGGTAACAACTACCCTTACTCCCCCTCACCGCAACCCATTCCCCACGGCATCCCGGCCTCATGGCCTCCTTACCCGCTCAACAGAGACAAGTATCAAAAGTACCTCAGGACATGCCCATTCTGACAACTCAGGTTGCCTCAAACCGACGACCAAGTCGCCCAAACCTGATAGTTACACTGCCTCAGTGATAGTACATGCCTGCTCTCATAAGAGTCAGACTCAAATATCCTGAAACATGCAATTCTACAAAATATAAAGCATGGAATACACATTGCACAACTAGAAATTCTATTAGGAATTTCACCATTTCACATTTCAAGTAGATAAATCATGGAGATTGATTTGTTTTATTCACATGGTATTATCACTTCACAAAGAATACGTGCAATTATGAAATTGAAATACCCTAAAAATGTGCCTATCAAAGCCAAGAAAAGTAGCCTCGCCATACCGGGACAAGGTCTAATTCTCCCTTACCATATCAGGTCAAGGGTCTCATATCACAGTCCACAACATCACACATCAAGTGACCCACTGAGGTGGAAATCATATAAACCGTAATCTGAGCAAAAGTAAACAGAAATTCTCACCCATATAAACTTGGTCTATCCCTCGTACCTGGGGCTATAGGCACCCAAGCACAAGCTAGAAACCCAGTTCCAGTAAAAACCTATCTGCAGTCTACCATATCCCAAATAGTAAAACTAGCAGAAATAAAAAGAGAAGTCTCAATCTTATTAGTAGCCAGAAAAACACTGATACTAAATCCTTGGCAAGAACTCCTCTAATACCACTTTGTAACGTCCCAGACCCGGCCAGCCACCCGAACAATGCCGAACGGGTCGGGTGTCACTACTTTAGGTGCACCTCCCCTGAATGCCAAAGGCTTCCGACTAGCAGCGAGGGTCTGAATAGGTATAGTGGGGAGGATATACCCACTAGGAGGATCATAGTAAGGGTACTAGTCTTAGTATAACAGTAAAGATGCAGCGGAAAGAAAGACTCAGGAGACTTGAACCAGAACCGCATAGTGGAAACACATCCAATAACAATAAATAGTAGAAGCAATAAATATAACAACAGCAGTGGAAATAAACACAACAACATTCTGATAACATGTAACTACTACTGAATAGTAAAACATGCATCCAAAGCAGGTCAATATACAAAAGGGCGCCGATGGCTAACCAACTATAGCTACATAACAAATAAGCATGCTAATACAGAAAATTAAACAGAACAAAGTAAACCCAACTAGGCATGACCTCAAGGTCCATACCATCTCTATGCAACAGTAATGTAACCCAGTTCCTGAAGATGGACTCTTTCCTACACGTAAATCAATAAAGTCTGCACGCGTCCTGAAGGGCCCATGCAGGGTGTGAGAAAACTCTCAGTAGGATACCTCCCAATGGTGCGTACCAAATATATGTGTTTAAGAAGTCATGCATTTCTAGGGAAAGCAGTAAATAGTACAATGCAAAAATAAACAAAAACTCCAATGGTGCTCAACAGCCACCACAGAGTGTCACCTACTTCGGCCAACGCCGAAATCTCTGTTGTGTAACTCGGCACCATGTGCCACCTGACACCCTGTGTCTCAAGTACCGACGTCCCGAAGGCACGCCCAAAAATAGTAACCTGGCACCATGTGCCTCCCAAAACCTCGTGCCTCAAGTACCAATGTCCCAAAGGCACACCCAAAAATAGTAACCTGTCACCATGTGCCTCCTGACACCTCGTGCCCCAAGTACCGACGTCCCGAAGGCACGCCCATCCTCTGAAGGCTCCTCACCTTTCATGTGGCTTTCTACGGCAAGCACCCCCAACCAGAATATCTAACCACAACTACGGGGGCCTCTACCCACACGAGTGTTCAAAACCACCTCATCACGAAGTATCTCTGTGTGCACACTACTCAAGTCCCGGGTGAGCAGTAATCACCAAAATAGCCCTAAGACACCAACACATCTGACACCTCGTGTCCCTGTGACCATGTCGCTCAAGTCCAATGGCATCACCATCCAAGTAACCCGGGCCATGCCGCAACCTGACAGTCGTATTGCCCCAATCCGACGTCCATGATGCCCAATCCCGTGGTCAAAACCACCCAAAGTAACCCGGGCATAGCCCCAACCTGTGATCAGCATCACTCAAGAGTAACCGGGCCAAGCCCAACACAACTCAAAGGGTTTAGCAGATGAAATTTAGCAATTGCATATATAACATATGTAAATAGAAAACATAAATCGGAAAAACAAAAAAGCAGTTGCATTGCACTCTACCAGGTGCTGACCCATACCAGCACTGAGGTCTTAAATGCCTCCAACAATTTATATTAAACATCGATAAATTAAACTAACAGTTTATAACATTAACATTTTAGTTTAAACCATGTTGGCGTCCCCTGGCCATAATGCCCCGATGAGAAATGACCCCTCACCCAACCATGCTCACGCAAACTGGTAACTGAGCATACCCAAAAGCATCCCAGAGGTCCTATAAGCAATACAGTATGAAAAAGTAGATAAAACGGGTCCCGCTCAAAATACCCAAAAACGCGCTGAAGCCTGCGTCACCCAAACAACTACAAAAACACAAAAAGAATTATGCACCACCTACCTAAGACTCGCACGACTCTACTCCTTCGGTAACACCCACCAATTCGGTCTAAAATGCGATAAATCTACAAAATATTCAAAACCGCTCAAAGGGCTATAACTCATTATAGAACAAAAAGAAGACAAAATGGAAAAGGAACAATCGAGGCCTTACCGAGGGGGTTCCAACTCACTAATCATACTTCGAAACGGGTCTCGGACGACGATTCGGGGAAGGATTGAAAATTCATCCGACTTGGGGGAGGAGGTTCTGTCCAGAACCTCAATATGAGGCTACTTCCCGTTTTAATCAAAACAAAGAAAGTACACGGTGTTTAATTTAGGACTAAACACCATGTATATTTCATTTAACTGTTCAAAATACGGCTGATTCTGCCAACTTACTTTTCGAACCTGTCGACATGAGTACACGACATGTACCTCTGGGTACACGGCGTATACCAGGTTCCTCTTCTCTTCCTCACCAACATACCCACACGCCATGTATATCCATCATACACGGCTAGACTACACGGCGTGTCTAAAGGGAACATGACGTGTCCCTGGTTCTTACCCGGCCAGCGGCCTGCACGCCATGTATGGCCTCACACGGTTGGGGGTCTACACGGCGTGTTCAAAACTACACTCCGTGTAGTAAGAAACTACTACATGGTCATCACATGGAATTTAATCAGCGAGCACATGGCCTGTCACTCGGTTAACACATACATGGCGTGTACCTTAAAGTACATGGCGTGTAGTCTGTAAATTTCCAGAAACTTAGCATTTTCTCCAGTTTCCTCAGAAACCAGTCAAAAATTCAAATAGGGTCGGAATTTTTACTCGTTCTGAAAACCTGGGTTCTTACAAAGAGTTACAAAATAGGTGTATAATTATGCCTATTTTTTGTGCACTAGGTTATAGTTATGTTAATACCCAACATGCCCTCTTCAGGGATATTACCCCTAGGTATATTTTTTATAGATACTTAATCCAATTTTAGTATCTAGAAAGGGATATAATTGATAGGATATCCACACAATATCTACTTTACAAAAACATTGATATATTATCCTTTGTTTAGAATAATCCCTTGGACTTTTTGGAAAGTTTTTCACTAAAGTTATCTAAACTAATACAAAAATAACTAAACCTAGATTTGATAACAACTAATGTGAACCAATCTAAACATAAATTAAATATTATAATAATCTCATGATTTAGATAATACTTATAACAAGATGTCACATAACTGAAGGAATGAAAGTTTTAGTATCTTAGAGATTAGATATATAAGAATCTTAGTCTACAATCATTTCTCTATTATAGAACTCCAATAAAATTCCTTCTAGACTTTAAATAAGTTATACTTATCTTCACAACCTGGGGAAAGGAAAACATAAGAAAATGGTAATCTCAAATGATCAATAATGGAAAACTTATCAACATTCCATCAAGGGTTAGATCGTAAGAATATGAGAAAACATAATCAAGGGAGAAATAAATTATTTAATATAATATGGAACAATATTATTGTTTTCATAATTCATGATATAAGGAAATTTAATCTAAAATGAACATATATAGACCATAGATTTTTTTTGAAATCATGCAACATTAATCATGAGTCAAGGAGTATAATTATAAGAATAATTTGTCATTTTATTTAATAAAATAATAATAAGTAATTATGGAATGAAGATAATTATAGAAAATATTATGAATAAAGATTTATTAATTATGTTAACAAAACAACTTGTGAACAAATATTCCCATACCCGATTCATATAAAAAACTTGCGAACAAATATTCCCTCATATCATTCAAACAATGAACTTATGAGAAAATATTTTAGTACCTTTTCCACACAACCTCTCATTATATATTATGATATGAAACCTTAAGAAATGAATTGGAGTTAAATATAGGGCCCAACCCTTCATTATCCATACATATTTGTGCCATTTAAAATCCACCACAGTCAATACTCAAGGAATCTATAAAAAAATAATGTATTTTTTAAACCATTAAACAAACATAACATGAACATAAGAAATAATAAGATATAAAAAATATCATTTTAAAAAAGGAATAATATCATAATAAAATATATAGTGTGATCAAGAAATCACTTCATAAAAGATAAATCTTCAAGGAAAAATATAAGTGAAATTACAAAAGTCTTCACAAAATATTTTAAATATTGTTATAAAATATGAAGTAAAAATCACTTTTAAAAAAACAAATTTTTGAAAGGAAATAATATATTCTTTAAAACCATATTTTAAATAGTTAAAAATAAAATATCCTTTAAATACATAAGGGTTTTCAAAAAAATGTGGAGTGGAATATAAAAAATTTTATTTTGAAAGGATGGAAAACCATTTTAAATATTTTGGAATACCTTTGTTTAAAACTCACATCATTAAAAGATTATTAAATTATTATTTTAAGAATAGGTAAGGAGTATTATGAGAATCATAAAAAATAATCCATATTATCTTTCCAAAATATATATGAGAACATTAGTCAGAATGAAAATATGGACATGGTGGGAAGGATTCATTGGTAAGAATGAGAGTTATTCCCACCAATGTTACACTTTTAATTCATAAGATATTTTATTAAAGAAGTATTTATTGATTATGAGAATTAATTTACATTGATAATAAAATAAAACACCAAATAATATTGAGGAATACTATGATCAAGAAAATCTTGAAAAATAATATACAAGTAAGAAAGGATATAACCTAATGAATTAAAAATTGAGTTGATGAAATCCAAAACCTGAATTCTTGCTTAGTTAATCACACTATATCTTCATATATAACAAATATTAATATATTATTATCCTATTTAAAAACATTTAACCATTTATAAAAAATATTTTATATGAATATCCTTGAATGATATTAGATTTAGGTATTCACAATATGAAGACAGAATATCAATAAATGATTTTTTGCAGCTTTATGGTTATACAAAAGGATTACAGAATGAGTTTAATGAGTGAGAAATGAAATATATAATTAATATGTAATAATATTTATAGAAAATTATTGATTATTAACACAGGTAATCATAATCACATGGAAATAAAAAGGATTATAAAAATTAAGTGCTTGAATTGAAAAGATGAGGGTGAGAATCAAAGAGTGATTTCAACAACATGACGGGTATAAAAAAGGGATTATGAAATGATTTTAATGATAAATAATCATAACATATCAGCATTAGAGAATAATATGTAGAGTAAAGTATTTATTATGAACACATGGAAGCATAGTCATATGGAAATTTAAATTGATTTTCACAAAAGAAATACTCAAATCAAAAGGAGGTGGAGGAGAACCCTTACCTTAATAAGTATCCTTTTAAATATTGAGAGGAATCCTTAGAACATTTTGAAATAATTGTGAGGTATTTAGGTATAGGGAACATAAATTCATGATAATTTCTTTTGAGACATATAGGGATGAGAGAATTGGTGGGAGTGACCTCATTTATAGATGAAAAATAGGTTCTTTTCCTTGGAAACAAAAGTTAGGTAAGGGGTAAGCGTGGAATCACAGGGGTGTTAGGTGGGTTTGGTAAGTTAGAATAATAATTTGGGGAAATGGAATTGGAGACATGTGGGTATGTATTTAATACCTAAAAATTATTTCTAGAAGGTTTAAGTGACCTTTTTATTATTAAAAATTCAAGATACTTTACTTACCCATTTTTACCCATATTAATCTTGATTAAAAATTAATCATGGAATTTATATTATTATGAATAATATAAGATGACCATTATTACCCAATTTAAACATGATGAATCCAAACGTGTACTCCATTTAATATAATACAATTTATATGTATAATAAAATTAACTTTTAAATTAAAAAATATAACGTGTTGAAAAAATATATTTGTAGAAAATTTTATTTTAATACTTAAGTGTTTTTAATCTTATTAAATATTTATTATAAATTATATGAGAAGTAATAAATTTATATTTATGATTAAAAAACATATTAGAGTCTTAATTTAAAATATATACATTTAATTTAATAAAAATACCAAATATTTACGAAGGTATCATTCTTTAAAAAATAACATTTTACCATGGTAACTAATATTTACCTTGGAAACTTGATATTATTTTTAAAAAGTGATTAAACACATTACTTAATTTGATCGTGATAATTAAAAATTTTCAAATCATTATTTTTTATTTAATTTATAAAAGTTTAAAAAATAATATTAATATAATAATTGCATAATGTATTAACAAAATTTTTGAGGAAAATATTACTTGAGTTTAGAAATATCAAATATAAGATTGTAAAACATAATAAATATATTAAAATGTATATTTAAAATTATAAAATATGTATTTTATCAATAAAAATGTTTTATAAAATTCTAATTCATACTTATATAACGAAAATGGCATAAATGTCACAACATTAGTAAAAATGGTATATTTCACTATCCACTTAAAAAATCAAATTTTTAAGAAAAATATAAAAAATTACTGATAAGATAATTTTGAAATTATAAATAAAAAGTTATGTTAGTTTTATATAAATTATATTATAAAATTTATAAATTTATTTCTTAAATGAAAATACAAAAAATACAAAGAAAAATTACTTTTATTAAAAAATGAAATTTTTAAACAATAAGTGTTATTAATATTATTTAATATCAATTTATAATTTAAAATATGTTAATATATAAGTTAATATATAAAAATATTTCAAAATATTCAATTTAATCTATTATGATAAAACAAAAAATACTTAATAAAATTGTTCTTAAAAAAAGAAATATTAATTTTATACTAAATACACTTTAACATATTCCATTAAAATTATTTATTTATATTATAAAATTTAATTCTATTACTCCATTGATATTGAAATATTTATTTGAATTATATATATACGTCATATAATATTTTAATAATAATATAATTTTTATATATAACACACCAATATATATAGATTTATAATATTTTAGTATCATATTTTTATTTAATTATTTGTTATATTATTTTAAATTTACCACTTAACAATACACAACATGTGTATACCAACTGGATATATTAGAAATGACTATATTTGAAACGAACACATTTGCAACAATTATATTTTTAATGGCCATATTTTCAATGAGTATATTTGTAACAGCTAGATTTATTTCATATATATATATATATACTTTCTAAATAAAATTTTCATTTACTCTCACTTTTAAAGGAATAGTTCTTATTTAATAGTATAGATTTTGAATAATTATTCATCCTTTCATTATCATATTCATCATTATAGTATTTATTTATCTATTAGTGGCCCTCAGGGTTAAAGATGATCCAGGGTATTTCCTAGTCATGATTATTTTATTCTTTTCTATTAGTTGTCCCCTATTGATTTATGCACTTTTAATTAATGTATTTTATCCATGTTGATTCATAATTCATGGTGTGAAATAGTTACCTTTATGCGATTTTGTTGTAATATTCCACTTATGGATGAATAAAGTGTTTTTAATCCATATCTTGTATGACTTAGTTCCTAATAAATTTCAATTAATTTTAATATATATATATATATATATATATAATTTAAAATAAAAAACATATTGATTCTAAAAGAAATATGCTTCTCGGGGTGTAACACTATTCCCCTTTAAATCCATGTAAATACCACTCATAATTGGTGATTGATTAATAATGTTGAATTTATGATAAAAGTGAATTACTAATCACAACAAGTATTAGTTTTACCACATTGTGGTCAAACCTTTTAAAAGCACAAAATTTTATTCATTACTTTATATTCTCATTATATGTGGTTGTTTCATATTATATAAGACAAAAATAGATCCATTTATATCATAACAGTTAATAGGGGTTCAAATACTTAGTGGGGTGTTTAAAATTGGTTAAAATCTTTGAATAGATTAAAAATTAAATAAAATTTGGTCACACCTAATACAACCCCATCTCAAGTGACTGAACGGTCCTATGGGAATATCATTATTGGAGAAAATATAGAGATTAATTCTAAAAATATTAGTTTTTTACTAGAACCATTCCTTCCGACCATCCCAAAATAGCCACAACATCACCATTGAAGCTATACCAACCCTTCTTTTTATTACACACTTAAACATGATTTATTACATAAACTTGCACTTAATACAACCCAAAATATCGATAGGTCTAGTGTATTTGGGTATTAGGAACATTACATGACAACTTAAGACATAAAATAAAATATCTTTATTGAAAAATTATTTTACATGACCACAACATTCCTTCGTACTTATCATTGCATAGAATAATCTGAGGACATACATAACAAAATGGTGAGCTATAAAGCCCAGTAAGGGAGTAAAAAAGGAATAAAATAAATAATAAAATACATTTTAGAAAATAGGAATATCAATGGATCAAAAGAGAAACATGAACATAAAGGCATGATATAGCATGATTACCATAACATGGAAATGTGGTAACAATATACAACATGATATTAGCATGATCCAAGGCTCATTGCACATAGATTAACATGAGTAAATCCTCATTACACATGAATTAGAATGAGTAAACCCTCATTTCACATGAATTATCATTAGTAAATCCTCATTTCACATGGAGTATCATGATACTAAACATTACCCAATTAATTAGAGCACTATCAGGGTGCACCCTTAATAAATATTTAATTTCATACATAAGTGTGCCACATGGATCATATAACATGGAATCATTTAACATCATAAGTTATTACAAAATTAAAGAATGTGTAATAAATACATGTAAGTACCATTCCATAGGTATATATTCATAAAGGTGAATAAACTTTATAGAGAAATGGGTATGGTATTAACTACATGTTGATTTTAGCTTGAAAAAACGCAATGCAATTTTGGCACCATAACGTCGTCATATAGAAATTCATAAGTTGGGTTGACTAGAGATAAAGGGGTATCTCATAATTTATACATAAAATAGATAGTAAGGGGATTATGTAACATAATATACCAACATATGAAATGGTATTTAAATTCATAATATGGGATAAATACTTGAATGGAAATAAGAAGAGAGAAATCCGTTACAGAATTTTGGCATGGTAATGGGTGTACATGAAAGACATTAATGAGAGAGAAAGTGTTATATCATCATTAAAAAATAATTAGGGAAGTATGGGGGAGGTGATAAATCATACCCCAACATTTATAATTGAAATAAAAAGGGTATTAAAACATAAATAAAGTTAGATAAAATGAGAAATGAAGGAATCCCTTACAAAAATTCAGCATGGTAACAGGTGCACATAAGGGTTCATAAGAGAAATAACTAAGATTGAAAGAGGATATCATAATTTATACATAAAATGGGACGTAATTAGTATATTTACTAACATATTCCAACATAATAATAAAATAAATTAAAATATATAACATGAAAAGAATGCTTGATAAAAGAGGAGGGTGGAAGATCCCTTACCTGGATGTGTGATCCTAATGGATTGGGAGAGGCTTGAGAGAGGAATATTAGAAGATTGGGGTATCCTTGGTAGGACTCTAGGAAGTATTGGGTAGATTATGGTTGAGATCCAAATGTTTTTAGTGAAGAGTAATGAGAGATTGGGTGGGTTTATATAGGAAAAGAGAGGGAATTCATTATTATCTAGGTTTTGGACACTACACATTAAAATATTCAAAAAAACAAAAACAAAACATACCATAGTTTTCCTATGGTTTCTACGAAATGGGAGTGTTATACAATATTTTATAAGTACAAGGTCCAAAAATATGAAAATATTAGGCTTTCTTATGTGGAGGTGAGTCACACTCTCAAGGAAATAATTTTAAAATGTTAAAATATTTTATAAGTCTTGGAGGGTCCACTAAGGAATTATAAAACTAATAAAACAAATATAAAATAAAATTATTTTAAAGTTAAAAAAAATATTGGATTAATATAACTTTTTTAGTATTTTATTACATCACTATTGGGTCATTATGATGTCATAAAACACATTATATATTTATATGGTATTTAATTTTTACCGAGAAATTCGATTGTCTGAGAAAATTATGAAAAAATAACCATCGGATAATTTTGATGTAGTGGTTAAAAAAATAATATTCATTTTTTTATAAATAATTTTCTATATATGTGAATTTTTACTTTTAAAATAAAAACCAATATTTATTGAAAATTTATGAGTTTTGACAAAAACAATTTTCAAACCTTAATAAAAATTACAATTGACTTCATAAGAATTATTCGATCATTTATATTTAATAAAAATTAATTTAGTAAAAATATTTAATTAAAATATTAACTAATTCAAAAATCCATTAATTCGTCAAAATCGATTTTTTTAATTGAATTTGAATATTAAATAAAAATACTATTGGTGATTTAAAAACCATTTACAAAGTGACAATAATAAAATGAATGTATAATCTTTTTTATATACAAAAATAATTAACATAATCATAAATCTAGGTTCTTATTACACATCCCTTTATTACACTAAAATATTCCCTAAGAGTATGGTGTGCGATGGTGGGGTTTTCTTGGGACTGTTAAGTGAACATGGTTTGGGCCATGATCTCGATAAGCTTGAAATTATCCCATAAAAGGTTTTGATCATGCTTAAGTTGTTGGATCTCATCTTGGTATTGGACAAGAGAAAAGACAAAAAATGATATCTCCCTCAAAATATTTGATAAATTGGCTTCAAATGGAATGATCCTACTGGTCAAGGCCATAACTTCTTTTGTATGTGTCAAAAGGATTTGTTAAAAACCTATATTTATACTAGACATGTGATCACTATTCAATGGCTATATTATCAATGGTAATGATACTTAATGATTATTTAAAACCGAAAAAAATTTCATGTGTTTTCTATATCCATAAAACATTAAAAGAAAGGTAATTTTATTCATAAAAGATTGGGTCATTACAACATTCCCCCTTAATAAATTTCTCCCACACAATTTCCTTTTCCCACACTGAAACAAATGAGGGTAACTCTGCCTCATCACTTCCTCCACTTCACACATTGCTTCTTTAAACTTGTGGTTTTTCCACAACACCTTGATGAGGGACATCATCTTATTTTATAGAACTTTTTCTCTATGATCTAAGATCTTCACCAGATTCTCTTCATAGGAAAGGTCATTCTATAATGGTACCACCTTCAAATTGAGTACATGTGATGGGTTAGGTATGTACTTCCTCAAAAGTGATACATGGAATATATCATGTAATTGATATTGGTTTAGTGGGAGTGCTAGTTGATAAGCCACTGCTCTAATGCGATCAAGGATCTCAAAAGGGATGATTTACCTTGGACTAAGCTTTCCATTCTTCTCAAATCTCATAACTCTCTTCTATGGTGATATGCGGAGGAATACCATGTCTCCAATATCAAACTCTAGGTCTCATCGACGATTATCAGCATAGCTCTTTTTGTCGACTCAGAGAAACTTTAATATGATATTGGATGGTCTTAACCTTCTCCACTATTTATTTGACCATTTCTGGACCAAGATGTTTTCTCTCCCCAACTTTATCCCAACATGAAGGTGTTTTGAACCTCTTCCCATAAAGGGATTCATAAGGATCCATTTGGTTGATTGAGTGGAAACTATTATTGTAAGATAACTCAACCAGTGGAATATGTTGATCCCATACTCTTTTTAAGTCCATTGAGAATGCCCTCAACATGTCTTGAAGTTTTGGGATAGTCTGCTCGGATTGGACATTAGTTTGAGGGTGATAAGCCATGATGAAGTTTAGCTTAGTATTCAGAGCGTGTTGGAGACTCTTCCAGAACTTAGAGGAGAATCTTGGATATCTATTGGATACAATAAATAGTGTTTCTCTATGAATCCTTACCAATTATCTGATGTATACCCACTTGAGTTGATCCAATAATAAATCACCCCGAATTTCAATGAAGTATGCAGTCTTTGTAAGACGATCCACAAAAACCCAGATAGCATCGTTTCCTTTGGATGTCGTCGAAAGTCTTTTGACAAAGTCCATGGTGATATTCTCTCATTTCTATGTTAGTATGAGTAATGGTTGCATTACCCCCTTATAATTCTACCTCTTAGACTTCACATTCTCACATACCATTCACTTTGATGTATACTAAGCGATATCCTTCTTCATGCCATCCCACCAATAATTCTCTCATATATCTCGAAATATCTTTGTGTTTACTAGGTGAATAAAGAAATTCAAACTATGCGCATCATCCAAAAGTTATTTCATTAACTCCAAATTTGTTAGAATACATAGTCTTGACCCAAATATCATAATTCATTCTTCATTAACATTGAAATTTGAGGATTTCCCTTTTATGATAGTTTCCACTTTCTTCAGAATTCCCACATCATCCTTTTGAGCATCGTTTAACCTTTCCAAAAGAGACGGTTAAGAAATAATTTCTAAAATGATTGATGATTCTCCCTTATTTATGATTCCCATTTCCATCTTTATTAAATCTAAGAATATTGAATCCTTTTCAATTATCATCAATGATAGAATCGTTGGGCCATTTCTACTTAGAGCATCCACCACTTTGTTCACTTTCCCAAGGTGGTAATGTGTTGAGTAGTCTTAATCCTTGATGAGATCTAACCATATTCATTGGAACATATTAAAATCTTTCTATGTGAATATATATTTGAGGCTTTTTTCATTGGTATATATTTCACACTTTTCCCCAAAGAGGTAATGTCGCCAAATTTTCATAGAAAATATAACTACAACCAAATCCAGATCATGTGTTGGATAATTCTACTAATGAAATTTTAATTTCCTTGAAGCATAGGTAATGACTTTGTCATTTTTCATCAACACATAATTAATTCCTTTCTTTGAAGCATCACTAAATACCATGAAAAGTTCTCCACTTGCAGGTAGTGTGAGTATATGCATAGTGATAAGACTCCTTTTTAACTACTTAAATATCTCTTCAAATTCATCATTATAAGAAAACTTGACTCCCTTCTGAGTTATCTTGGTAATAGGGTTTGAAAATAATGATAAATTTCTCACTAATCAGTGATAATATCCAAGTAAACCCAAAAAGCTACGGATATCCACCACAAATGTTGGCTTTGACCATCCCTCAATTAAATTTTTATGGGAGGGATCCATAGATATCCCATTTCTTGTGATGATATTCCCCAAGAATGATACTTCCTTAAACCAGAACTCACACTTACTGTACTTTTATAGTGATTTTCCTTTCATAGGGTCTCTAGTACAGTGCTTAGATGCTCCTCATGTTACTCCTTGGTTTTGGAGTGTATTATAATATCATCTATAAAGAATATCACAAATTTTTCAAGTTAATCTCTAAAGACTTTATCCATCAAGTCCATGAAGATTAATGAAGCATTAGTGAGTAAAAAAGGAATTACTATGAATTCATAGTTTCCGTACCTTGTACGAAAAGTAGTTTTGGGGATATCCTCATTCTTCACCCTTACTTGGTAATATCCCAACCACATTTCCACCTTAGAGAAGTATTGTGCTCCATGTAGCTAATCGAACAAGTCCTCAATTATTGGAAGAGGATACTTGTTCTTTATCATTATTTTTTTGAGCTCACAATAATCAATGAAAAGGCACATTTACCCATACTTCTTCTTGACAAAGGGGACTAGTGAAACCCATGCTGAAGCGCTTTGGCATATAAACCCTTTATCCAGATTATCCTATAGATGTTTCTTTAGCTCCTCAATCTCCACAACATCCATTCTATACATATTCATGGATATTGGAAATGCTTAAGGTATAAGATCAATCAATAATTCAACATCTATTCTAGGAGGAAGACCAAGAAATTCCTCGAGAAACACATCAGCAAATTCCCTCATAATAGACATGTCTTTGAGGATGGTTCCTTCCTTAGACTCAATCATCTAAGCAAGGTGCACATGATCATAGGGTAGCAATATCCATGCATGAGATGATGGTGATAAATAATATTCATCCTTCTCATTTCACTTGAATAGAATCAGGGGTCAATTCACCATATGAAGTGTTATTTCCCTCTCATGAAAGTTTATGTTGGATGTATATAGGGAAATCCAATCCATGACAATAATTACATCAGATTCCACTAGAGGGAGTATGATGAGATTTTCTAGGAAGTTCAATCTACAAATTATGACATGGGAGGAGTTATATTAATGGGATGGAATAATTTCCCCATTTTTCATTCTCAACGACATCTCTACTTCCATGATTTGTGGTGGTGTTTGGATTCTTCTACTGAACTTTCAGGATATAAAAGAATGCGTAGAACCAGAATAAAAAAGTACATTCACTATTACTGAATTAATAACTAGATTACCTATCACAACTTCATTTTTGGGATTCAATTTAGTAGTAGTGATGGAAAAATCTTACCCTTGCTACCTTGGAGGTTGTTGGTTGCCTCTGAAAACCCTTAACTTAAAGAACTGGTTTAAAAAGTACCCTGGTTCTTTGTAGTTGTAGAAATGAAAAATTAAATGAGGGTCAAATGGATCATTCCACTCCTCTATCTTAATAGAAAGTTTTTCTTGTCAAAAATTAATGGGCATGTGTCCTTCTCTTCCACACCTAAAGCATTTCTTTTCCCCCTTCAGGCAATTTCTAGGGTGCTTCTTTCTGCACATTTGGTAAGTGGGGTGCTATAATTTCTTTACACTGTTGGATTTATCCATCGGACTTCCAGAATTAAAGTATACTTTCTGCTTCTTATCCCCATGATAACCCTAAGATTGTCCAATCTCCATTTCAACTTTCAGGGCACATCAGACAATTTCCTCATAGCTATCAAATTCACAGATTACTTATGATTTCTGTAGGCTAGGTTTTAGCCCACTAAAGAAGTGGTCAACCTTACATTCATGTGTAACGACAAAGACGAAGGTGTATCATGCAAGCCCTGTGAAGTTTTTCTAATATGCTCTAATGGATTCATCATCTTTTTTTCTTGATGGTAAGGAAGTCCCTTTCCATATTAAGTTGGAGGGTGTAGGGAAAATATTTATCGAAAAATATTTTCTGAAAATCCTTCCATTCCAACAACTCGATCTATTCTGCAGGCTTTGTATTTTTGATCAATGTCCACCATTGATCAGCTTCACCCAAAATATTATAAGCAACCATAAGAACCTTCTCTTTTTTGAAACATTGAATGGTGGAGAAGATCTTCTCAATGGAGTTGATCCATTGTTCGATGATTAAGGGATCAGGTGATCCATTGAATTTATGAGGCCTTTGTCTCATGAATCTCTCGATTATGGATTGTTTTTTCTTGGGGGGGGGGTTAAAGTTCCTCTTGAACCATGTTTATATTAAAAACTTGAGTTAAATAAGAGAGTATCTTGACAAAGTTTTTGATTCTCTCTCCCATCGGATTGGGCATCTCATTAGAATATTCATCACATTGATCTTCACATCGGTTGTTAGCCCGAGTCCTCCTATTACCGACCATTAGATAGAATAAAAGGAATATTAGGGGTATGTATTTTAAAATATTAAACACATAAGGGTAATCCAATGATAAAAAGGGATAACTTATAATTGAAATTTATTTCCTCAACTTATGAATTTATAGGCTTCAATATAAGTTATCCATGATCTAATTCCCAACATATATTAAGGGCATTTTTTTATTCCCATAATAATGGTTAATACTAAACTTATGAATTTACCAAATCATATCCCCTTGTATTGTCTAACCAATAGTGTATCAATGCCCGTTTTTGTGCACTAGTTCCCATTCTAGTCTAGCTCAAAGTGGTGTTTTCAAGTTTTACCCATAGATACATTTTTCCCAGAGCCACCTACTTGTTCATATCCATACATGGATGTATTTTCTTGATAAAATACTTACTCTATACTAGCCAATATTTAGGGATTTATTTCTTATACTTAGTCTTATCCCTAATGATTTCACTAGGGTTTTCTAATCATAATCCCAAAAATAACTAAACCTATCCTCTAAATACCAACTATAACAACCTTGCTTTTTATTACACACTTGAACATGATTTATCAAATAAAAATTCTGTTAATACAACCCAAAAGATCAATAGGTATAGTGAATTTAGGTATTAGGTACATTACATGACAACTTAATACATAAAATACAACATCTTGTTTGAAAACATCTTTTACATGACCACAACATTCCTTTGTACTTAGCATTGCATGAGATAACCTGAGGAAATACATAAGAAAATGGTGATCTATAAAGCATTGCAAGGGAGTAAAAAAGGAATAACATGAAGAATAAAATACATGTTAGGAAATAGGAATATCAATGGATGACAAGATAAACATGAACATAAAGGCATGATATATCATGATTATCATAACATGGAAATGTGGCAACAACATACAACATGATATTATCATGAACTAAGGCTCACTGCACATGGATTAGCATGATAAAAACCTAATTGCACTTGAATTAGCATTATTAAACCCTCACTGCACATGGATTATCATGATACTAAACACTACCCAATGCATTGGAGCACTATCAAGGCACACCCTTTATTAACATTTCATTTCATGCATAAGTGGGCCACATGGATCATATAACATGGAATCGTTCAACATAATAAGTTATTACACAATTAAGAAATTTGGATTAAATACATGTAAGTAACATTTAATATGTACATATTACTAATGGTGAATACCCTTGATAGAGAAATGGGTATGGTATTCACTACACAATGATTTTGGCTTGAAAAAACACAGTGCAATTTCGGCAGCATAACGCCGTCATATGGAAATTCATAAGTTGGTTTGATGATAGAGAAAGGGGTCTATAATCATTTATACATGAAATAGATATTAAGGGGATCATGGAACATAATATCCCAATATATTAAATGGAATTTAGATTCATAATATGGGATAAATACCTGAATGGAA
Source organism: Viscum album (assembly GCA_963277665.1). Taxonomy (NCBI): domain Eukaryota; kingdom Viridiplantae; phylum Streptophyta; class Magnoliopsida; order Santalales; family Viscaceae; genus Viscum; species Viscum album. The sequence continues at coordinate 1,261,666,657 of OY728158.1, read as the reverse complement.
ATAAGAAGAGGGAAATCCCTTATGGAATTTTGGCATGGTAATGGGAGTACACAGAAGGAATTAATGAGAGTGAAAGTGGTATATAATCATTAAAACATAAGGAGGGAAGTATGGGGGAGGTGTGAAATAATACAAAAACATTTTTAATTGAAACAAAGAGGGTATTATAACATAAAGAAACTTGGATAAAAATGAGAAAGGAAGGAATACCTTACAAAAATTCAGCTTGGTAATGGGTGCACATAAGGGTTCATAAGAGGAATAAATGTGGGTGAAAGGGAATATAATAATTTATACATAAAATGGGAAGTAACTAGGATATTTATTAAAATATAAAAATATAGTAATAAAAAAAATTAAAATACATAAAATTAAAAGAATGCTTGATAAAATAGGAGGCTGGAAGATCCCTTGGATGTGTGATCCAAAAGGCTTGGGAGAGGCTTGAGAGAGGCTTCTTGGGATATTGGGGGAGACTTGGAAGGACTATAGGGAGTATGGGTCAGAGGTTGGTAGAGCTCAAAATGGTTTGATTGAAGAGGAATAGGAGATTGGGTTGGTTTATACAGGACATGAGAGGGGATTCTTTATTATTTATGTTTTGGACACTATAAATTAAAATATTCAAAACAAAAAACCATCCCATGGTTTTTTACCATGATTTCTAGAAAAGGGGAGTGATATAAAATATTTCATAAGGAAAAGGGAAGAACATATTAAAATAGTAGGTTTTCTTATGTGAAGGTTAGTCACACTCTCAAGAAAAATATTTTAAAATGTTAAAATATTTTTTATGTATTGGAGGGTCCACTAAGGCATTATAAAATTAATCAAACAAATATAAAATAAAATTATTTTAAAGTTAAAACATATATTATACGAATAAACATTTTATATTATTTTATTACATCACTATTGGGTTATTATAATGTCATAAAACACAATATATATTTATATGATATTTAATTTTTACCAAAACATTCGATTGTCTCAGAAAATTATAAAAAATTCACCATTGGATAATTTTGATGTCCTGATTCCAAAAATTATATTAATTTTTTATAAATAATTTTCTAAATATGTAAATTTTCACTTTTAAAATAAAATCCAACATTTATTGAATATTCACAGGTTTTGACAAAAATAGTTTTCAAACCTTAATAAAAATTACAATTGACTTCATAAAAATTATACGATAATTTATTTTTAATAAAAATTAATTTAGTAATAATATTTAACTAAAATATTAATTAATTAAAAAATCCATTAATTCATCAAAATATATTTCTTAATTGAATTTTAATATTAACTAAAAATACTATTTGTGATTTAAAAACTATTTACAAAGTAAAAATAATAAAATGAATGTATATTATTTATTCTATAGAAAAATAATTCACATAATCATAATTGTAGGGTCTTGTTACATATCCATTTATTACACCAACATATTCCTTAAGATTATGGAGTGTGATGGTGGGACTTTCTTGGGGTCGTTCGGTGAACATGGATTGGGTCGTGATCTCGATGAGCTTAAACTTATCCCGTAAACAATTTTTCTCATGCTTAAGTTGTTGGATTTAATCTTGGGATTGATCTATGTAAAATTTAAAAAATGCTATCTCCCTTGAAGGATCTGATAAATGGGCTTCAAAGGGAATGATCCTATTGGTCGAGGCCATCACTTCCTTTTTCTATGTCAAAAGGTTTTGTTAAAACCCTATATTTATACTAGACATGTGATCACTATTCAACAACTATATTATCAATGGTAATGATAATTAACGGTTATTTAAACCCAATAAAAAAAGTTCATGTGTTTTATATATCCATAATAAATTAAAAGAATGAGAATTTTATTCATAAAATATTGGGTCTTTACAAAATAACTCTCCTAATAAAGGGTTAAGTGTGGTTTATTGACTTATAGATCATTTAGATTTAAGTGTAAAGAGGTGATTCCCATTTTTTGAAACACAAAAATGACTCAAAATGAAGATATTATCCTTATTTTAACTAACTAGAAAGTCTTAGTTCAAGAGGAAGTTCTTTGATTAATTTTTTTCCTCAAGTTGGTTGGATACCAACGATATTCCAAAGGTTTCCATTTAGACAAAAAATTAATATCAAAATAAGTGTATCCACTTTGAGAAATAGGGTTAGGTAGCTTGTTCCAAACATGGTTTACCCAACTCATATATAAAGGAAAACTATAACAATAGTGGAAACATATTATAGAGAATATACAATTACAAATCAATATATCAAAGTCCCCAAAATAGAAAAGAAGTAAGAATATGTTTACTTTATTCCATAGGAACCCTTTTAAAACATTTTTGCCTTATACCAAAATATCATTGTAAATCAATAAATTTATATTCCTAAAATATATGATTATCTTTATTATTAATTTTATAAAAAATAAGGTAGTCATGTTACATGCCTAGATCAAGAATCAATAAGAGGTTTGATACCACATAAAAATCCCATATGTGAGATTCATGATTCCAAAATATCTATAAATAACACCTATAAATTAGACAACCAAATTCTATTACTGAATAAAACTAATTAAATAATAACAATAACTAAATAATAAAAACATCCATGAGGAAAATAACTCTGTAAGACACTAAAATTAACCCAAATATACAACAACCTAAAACCCAAAATAACTCTAAGAAAATATCCACAACAATCCACCCTAAAAGATAAAAATTCCTACCATAAATCATAAATTAATAAAATTCAATAAAAATTATTATTAAAAATGCATAATAACCCCACATGATCCTACATAAAGTAAAAGAAAAGTGGAATCTCCAATGTCTCATATGAATTCCAAAATGATCTAGTGCAATTAACCCTATAATTTCTAGCCATCACAAGGAAGTAAAAAACATATATGGGATATGTGGGAATATGTGATCAGTAGGGAGGTTTACCTTATATTTAGGCTTCAATAACTACCATGGATTCACCTTGAAAGAATTTCCAAGAATAGGTGGAAGTGAAGATGCAAAGGTGGCTATAGAAGGGAACCCTATAGTTGAGATAAAGTGAGAATAAAAAGGAAAAAAGGAATTAGAATAAAGGTGTTTTATGGAAAAGACTAAAAATAACCTACTAAAAAATAACTATCTATCCCACCAAGTACCTGATATCACTCCTAGGAAACCCTAGACTCTAGACAACATAGTGGGTTACTGATGTCACCTATAGTTGAAAACTATCAGTGGGACCTCTTTATAGGTACCCTGATCTACGAACCCTCTACCAAACCTCAAACCTCATCTAAAAACACCTAGTAATTCATACTCAAACACTAAAATTCTAATATTAATCATCAAATTAAAAATAATACCTCAACCAAATTTTTTTTTAAAAAACTACTGTGCTTTATCTAATTAAATTTCCTACTTAAGACCTAAATGAAACTACAACAGTGGTAATCAAGACATGGGTAATTATAATAAATCACAATGATTCTAAATAATATATGGAATATTTAGTCTATAATCCCAACTCACTGGTCATACCTGACCATACTGAACTACCACACTTCCCTGGGGTATCCCCAACCCAAAAAGCCTCAAAGAACCACACATCACTTACCACTTACAACACTAGACTCCAAGATTACACCTCAAGATATAACCAAGACTTTAAACCACTTTACAACACTTTTGATGAACTACTAACATAATGGGTTCTAAGTGAAATGTCTAACTTTCATTAACCCTAAGCATAAATAAATGAGGGATAATCATGCTAGGTTAGGTACTCACCATGCACTATGAATTAAAGTAATCCTTGACATATTCCATACATAAACCTACCCATAGTTTCTACTGTCAACAACACCCAAAAATGCACACCCCAACTACACTATTCATGGTAACCCATTGAGGACCACACATTATAATAACAAATTAATATCATGGTATAAAGGTATACTACCACATAAGAAACATAACTATTATTAGACCCAAAAATATGGGGTTTCAAGGTCCAAAGACACACTGAGACCCTTCCCATGAAATTTCCATAGATCTTCACTCCCCAGAACCTCCACCTAAGGTTCTGACCACATGGGAGACCATAAAATATTTCATACATCCTCAACCCAAGCTATTCATATTTAATTACACAAACATAGAACACTATGGGGTTCATTAAACCTTTCTATATATTTCACCCCTTAGCAGAATTTCCACCAAGACACTTTAAAGTCACCAAACCATACATGATATGCTCAATTCAATCCACATAGGCTTCATTATAACCTATCACACATTTTGAGACTCACCCAACCAATTTTTTTTAAAACATAAACCCAAAACTCAAGGTACACACATGCATGTAAAATATAGACATGCAACATATGATGAAATATGAAAGGAAACACCTACCTCAAGAAAATCATCCATAACTTGAATTTTATTCTAAAATAATGATGAAATAAGAGAAATAGTAAGAATAAACCTAGGTCATACCGTAAAATTTCCAAGAGGATCCTCCTTCTTTATACAAAATATACATATACCATGAACTAGTGATCCATGAAATTTAAGATTGAATAGGGAGGAATTATATGTTAGAGGAGGCTTGGGTGATGGGGTTAAGTAAGAATCTAGGTTTTTGTATGTGGTAAAAATATTTTTTTGTAGTTTAAATGATTTTTATGGCCTAATGTGACTACCCTTTGAGGTTACTGGTATTTCAGGGGTGTCTGGGGATTTTTTGGAGCCCGTAACATAGATGTTTAAGAAAAGAAGACAAGTCGTAGGATTAATAGAACCATGTGGGGGCATGATGCATGGTCTGAATAATAGTATGAGGCCTAAATATGTGGAAAGAGGAGGCTACACAGTTTTTGAAACTATATGAATGGAGGTGCATGCCCATGCAGATTCATCTAGAGTTTTTTATAGAGGTTTTTTTCATTGTTATACAAACCGCAGACAGTGATCGTGTGGGTGCCACGTTAGCATAAAATTGGATGCACAGTTTGACCAATCATGTGACCAAACCATGTGGACCAATATTTTTGTTGAAATTAAAAAATATCCCTTAAAATATCATATAAATTAATCATTTTTTTCAATCTCCTCCTTCATTGGAAAATAATATTATTGGAGCTCCTTTGAAATCCAAATTGTACGATTTTCTACCATTTCGTCTGCCAAGCTCGGAATCAAGTTCCGTTCATATCATTGGATCCATGCTGGTGAGTAATCAATTAATTTTATGTCATTATTAATTTAATTTAATATTAATGGAGTTATTATGGTGCGTGATAATATTCCCAATTTTTAGGTTCTTTATCCGCTCTTCATTTTTATTTTAGTTTGAGTTGAATAATTGAATTAAATTAAATGGAATAGGTTAGGGATACCATTAATTACTTTGTGATGTATTGGAGTTTGTTTCCCTAACCAAGGTCACCGATGGGGTGTTCCATGTAATTTTAATTTTCTTATCCCTTTATTAAACCACCCATGGGGTGAGTTAGTGCTTTCCTATTTAGAGGAAGCCTATTAATAAATGAATTGATTTGAATCGATTGTTAGAAGATGGATATTGACTCCTTTTCATGTTTCTACTATTGATTGAATGTTTTTTATGGAACATGAATTGATTGAATGGTTTATTTGGAAATTGTGTAAATGAGTGGTTAAACTTATGAAATGGTAGTTGAATTGATTGATGAATGATTACAAGGGATGCGAAGAGTGCGCTACACCATGATTCATGGAAAGGCCAGTGGATGACTTGGACCTGTAATTATCCTTGGATATTGATTCTGTTGAATTCCATGGGCCTTGATAACCCTTGGATCTATTTTTTTGGTCTCAAAGTGGACATAGTCTGATGACATGCTCCTTAGATCCCAATTCAAGCCTAACCACGTTTTCCTTGAGATGCTCTTATGAATTGATGAGGATGACTTGGTTCACTATACCTTGGATCCGACCTTGTAGGGTATGAAATTTATAATTTTATGGAATGTCCATTGTAAATATTACTTTCATGATTATATGGATTGGTCATGGTTGTTCTGACACTTATGGTTATATGGAAAGGTCATGGTTTATTTGATTTATAGATTATACTAAAATGTTGTGGGTGATATGAGATACAATGTATATGGAAAGTCAATGGTTCTTAGTTCTATTTACTTTACTGCTACCTTGTTATAGGATACTGACCCATGTTTTGCAGGGATCCTTCTATATCTATACAGTATCACTTGTTTTTTAGTATATACACTATGGTAACTTTACATTTATTTATTTTTAAATGTGATACATATTGCACTGGGTTTATCTTGTATTTAACAACTGGGATTTGTTACAGTACTTTGGGTGGTTACCTACTATGATTGTATCTCACACCTATTAGGGCCTTTATTGGGTACCTATATAGATTTTATGGATGTATGTTGGGACTGTGGAAAGTTTCCACAATTCGATACTTGACTTTGTGCCATGCTTAGGATCAGGGAAGAATATGACTGACATGAGGCTCATTAAGCTATCTTGAGATAGTAATTTTTGGTCTTTTTTTTATTTTGATACATGTGTTGTAATGAATACTGTATACCTATTTTTTTCTTCTTTGTAGAGATAATTATAATCATAATTTGTATATGATATTCCTTATATCATAGTTTATATATTATTTTTTTCTATTATTCTATTATATGATTGTTATAATGATTCTGATATTAATTTTTATTTATTTATACCATTGTGTTAGACTTTGATAATAGTTAATAGTCTCCCAATAGACACACCCTGGTCCCTCGATGCTAGTCGGCATCCTCTGGCATTTGGGGAGATGTGCTCGAGTCCATGTGACCAACCGGGCTGAGGGCATCCTTTAGTGAAATCTGAGTCTGGTACATTACAAAGTGGTATCAAAGTTTCTTTCCTTTCTACCTTACTATTTAGAGACAATATGAATTGTATTAGGAAGAATTGGAATTTGGTAAAGAGATTTTACTAGTATTTTATAACCCAAATATAGGAAAAATCCAAATTACCTCGAATGGAAATTGTTTTTTTTTTTGGATTTTTACTATTACAAATGATTTGATTTGAACATTGGGTGATAAAATTGAGTTGTGGTGTTATTATGGATATTATTGTGGGGTTTATTTTGTTTCAAACTAATAACATGGGGTTATACCATCTCATGCATCATTTTAGGCACTTGTTAGAAATCACATGCTCTGTATTATTCCATGCCATATAGGATGCATTGTTTGTTTGCATGATGTTGGGATAGATTTTGTGTTGGATAAAACTACTGTTGTGATAGAAATTTTATTCAAGAAATTGAGAAACATGGTTGGTACTCAGGGTAACTTCCATAACCTAAGTTGTGTTTTATTGATTTGGCTACAACATACACCCTAAGCAACCAATTATGGAACATTGAGTCATGGAACACGAGTTGCATGGACTAGAACATGTTATTGTGTAGATTAGGTGGATTCCATATTTCAGTTCATGAGGATTATTCACCCTTATAGATTAGATGAAACAAACCATTTGGTTTAACAATTTAAAATGTAACGTGAAATTAATATGAAATCCAAATGGAAAATTGAAAATTTAAATAGAGAACTTTACCTTGACCTGACTTTTGAGTGGGAAATAGGTAGTGACTCCAATGATGTTTATGACTATTTCTTATTTCCAGTCATAGATTTAGGAGTAGGATATATAGTATGACTTATTATAGGAAGGTTTTGACATGTACTACAATTTATCTATGAACTTTGATATCATCATTTTTTGAGGTTTGTGTTTGGAATTGTAGAGGCATGCCACCATGACGACATCTAATTGTACACAAGGAAGGCGGAGGTGACCACACTCCAAAGGCGGTGGTCCATGAGATACCAGTGGATCCTCCTATAGTTCCAACTATGAAACTAGTAGTTTCACCAGACACAGGTGCTTAGGAATTTTTCAGTGAGGGGTTTTTCCAATTTATGCAGACTTTTTAGGAAGTATCAAAACATTCCTTATTTATGGTTAAGATAACACATGTGTTCCAGCAAAAAAAATTCTCCTACATTTCTAAGGGATGGAGGTCCACAATCTACTAATTTTTGTCTTGAAACTCCACTATCGATATTTGAACATCTAGACACAATTTATGAGATTAGAGTGATTCTCATGACTTATATTCTTCGAGGAGCAGAAAAGCACTGGTGGGATGTTATGAAATAGGCTGAAAGGTTGTGAGATATGGTATTGGATGATTTACAAACCAGTTTATATGAATAATGTTACCTAGATAATATGAGGGAAAAGTGGGATAGTGAGTTCATGCATCTAGAGTAGGGATCTATGATAGTTATGGAGTATTCAACATGATTTATAGAGTTATAGAGTTTTGTTATGACATACCTTACTAATGAGATATTGAGAGTGAGATGATTCGAGGAAGGTCTATGGATTTATATTCAATCTTAGGTTAATGTGTTCAGATTGATGAGTATTATTTAAATTTTAAATTAAGTTTGAATTAAATAGTGAACCCTGGGGAATATAGGGGCATAGGGAAGAGAATTTTATTCTCTAGACCCATTATTCTGACTTCAAATAGAAGGAAGTGATGTTTTGAGGCTTCCTGTGAGATGAGTACGAGCCAGGATATTAGTTCTATTAGTGAATATTTCTTTCATCAGTGTGGTAGATGGGGACACATGAGGAATCATTGTGATCAAAACCTATTCTAGTGCCGATCTTGTGGTAGGATGAGTCATGTGAAAAGTTTCTATAGTAAATTCCCTATATTAGTGAGTATTATGGGGTTAGCTCTGCCACCAAGTCTTGGAGAAGGTTTTATAGCTCTATGTTAGGCAGGGAGCTAGAGTAGTACCTGTTGATCTGGCTGAGGTGGTGTTGGTTGTGGTGGAGGCAACCTGACACTAGTTGCACCAATATAGAAGAGTGAGCCTACTATAGGTAGTGATTTTGTGTCATAAGGTCATGGTTTAGTCCAAAAGCATTATGTAAAACCTACCCCATAGGAGCAGGGTTCCATACTATCTATAGAGAGAGGATCGATCTTAGTAGCCTCAACTCTTATATCTTCTCTTTTTGACACAAGTGCATCACATAGTTTTATATCTATACCTATGGTGAAAATACGTAGGTTTATTGTTTAGTTTTAAGATGGAATCACGATGCTAGACACTCCATTGGGAATTAGAACAGAGGATGTATGCCAGTGCAAGGAGTTCCCCCTTGAGGGTGGTGGGTGTCGCTTCATTTGTAATTTGTTTTTCCTTGAAATGATCAGGTTTGATTCCATACTCAAAATGTATTGACTAGTGGGTTATCAAGATGAAATTGAATACTATAATTGAATGGCAACTTTCACATCACCAAAGGGAAAATTTTATACTCAAAAGGATGAATGAGATGTCTAGGTGAGTTAAGTTAGACTTCAGTATCCTGGGCTAGGTGGGATGACAACCCAGATCACTAGTTTATATCTCAAAGATATAGAAGTGTATTAGGAAGATTTTCCTCTAGTGGTTGATCATTTTATGTATGTTCTCATAGATGAATTTTATAGTGTGAATCCTAATATAAAGGTGGAGTTCTCCATTGATATAGTACCATGAGAAACACTAGTATCCATTCCTCTTTATTGGATGGCTATGACAGAGTTGCAGGAGATGAAAAGGTTGCCAAAGTATTTATAGGAAAAGGGATTTATTCAAACCATTACATATATGTGGGGTTCTATGGTACTTTTATTTAAAAAATGTTGATAATAAACTTAGTCTATATGCATATTATAAAAAATTGAACCAAATAATGGTCAAGAACTAATATCCCTTGGCACAGATAGATAACCTGTTTCATTATATTCAAGGATATCAGGTGTTTTATAAAACTAATTTGATGTTGAGATATCACCATGTACATGTTTGAACTATAAACTTACCTTGTACAAACTTTTATAGTAGATATTTTCTATATGAGTATCTATTTATGTTGTTCGATCAGACGAATGTGGAAACATTTTTCATGGTGTTGATGAACCAATTTTTCCATCCTTATCTGGATTCATTTGTGGTGGTTTTCATGGATGATATTTTGGTGTATTATCACAATCGACACGACCATTCAAAATATCTTGAGATCATTTTTGATATAATGAGAGAGCATTAATTATATTCTAAGTTAAAAAATTACCACGTTTGGATGGATAAAATTCACTTCCTAGATCATATTATCTCAGAGATCGGAGTATAATTTGACCTAGAGAAGGTGAGAGCTGTAGTTTACTAGGAGAAAAACAAGAAGATATTTGACATATAGAGTTTCTTGGGGATAGTTGGATGTTACATGTTATTCATATAGGACTTATCATGCTTGGTAGTTCTGTTGATGGTATTGATTAATAAGGTTATGAAGTTTGTATGGAAAGATACATGTGATACATCCTTTTAGGAGTTGAAAGGGAGATTGACTTCATCACCGATCCTAATTCTTACAGAGAAGGGAAGAAACTACATTGTGTATTGTGACATATCAGGTATTGGTCTTGGAGTAGTTCTAATGACAAGGGATAGATTCATGGAATATGGGTCTCAGTAGCTAAGGACACACAATAATAATTAAGCAACACATGATCGTGAGTTAGCTGCAGCTGTTTATTCTTTTCACTGTTGGAGACACTACTTATTAGGAGAGAGTTTTGTGGTGTACGTGGAACAAAAAATCCTCAAGTATATATTTTCACATTGTGATCTAAATATGAGGTTTTAAAGGTGGGTGGAATACCTATAGTCTTTTGACTTTGAGCTTTCCTATATGCCTGGAAAGGGAAATTTAATGGTTGAAGAACTGAGTAGGAGTAATGTGATATAAGAAATTCAGGAGGCCAGTAGTGAGTGGAATCTTATAGATTTTTTCTCTAAGATGCACATGGAGGTGAAGGAAAGTCAGGGATATAATTTTATTCCATCCTTATCTATGAATTCTAACCTTATAAATAGAGTGAGGATGATAAAACTATCATATTATGAGGGCCTAGTCCTACAGGACGGTGTGTTAGGTGAGGACTTGCCTCTAGGTTGGACTATAGGTGAGGATGGAATTATAGAAATCCATGGTCAAATTTTCATTCTAGTGGACATACATGAAAATATGATTCATGAGTTTCATGCCTCTGTTTAGGCAATATATCTTGACGTCACCAAGAAGTAACATGACTTGCACCGTTAGTACTATTGGATGAGTATGGAACATGAGATATCTATTTTTGTCATGAGGTGTTCCACCTGTCAGTAGCTAAAGACGAAACATCAGTGACCATCCATAATTTTACATTTCTTGATTATTACTGAGTGTAAATGAGATGACATCATGATGGACTTCATGACAAGTTTATTGTTGTCACCTAGAGGTAGTGATAATTTGTGTGTTGTTATTTATAGGATCACGAAGGTTGGTTAGTTCCTACCGATCAATAAGACCTTCAGTGTAAATTATCTTGGGAGGTTGTATATCTGTGTTATAGTATGAATTCACAGGGTATCATGCACTATCATTTTAGATAAGTATTCCTAGTTTATGTATCATTGTTTTTAGAGTTTTCAGATGGAATCGGATACACAGATGATTATTAGCACAATGTACCACCCATAGACTAATGGTGAGTGAGAGCATATGATACATGTGCTTGTGGACATGATGTGAGTATGCGTCATAGATTTTGGGGGCTTTTAAGAGAGGAATATTCAACTAATTGAGTTCTCCTATAATAAAATTTATCAGGATACTATAAAGATAGACCCTTATGATGATTTATATTGTATTTTATACTGATATCCCTTGTGCTAGTTAAAGATAGGTGAGATAACTTTAATGGGAATACATCTCATATAAGATACTTTTGAGAAGATCTAGATAACCAAAAATTTGATGGATAGTGTACAGTTATGACAAAAATATTATTCCAATCATCGTAGATGACCTCTAGAGTTTGAGGTTAGGGATTGAGTATTTTTATGAGTTTCACTGAGGCTGGGACATAGACTAATCAAGAGATAGGGTAATATTTCACCATGATATATGGGGTCATTCAAGATACTAGAGAAAGCGAGACTGGTAGCGTATTATTTGCAATTTCTTCAAATGTACCGAGCTGTACATGACATATTCTATGTATATAAGCCATGCCATTATCATTTAGAACCATCTAAAATTCTTCAAATTCATGTCATGGAGTTACAGGTTGATGAATCCTTTGAGAATCACCCTATTCATATCATTGATAGGAGCATGAAGGGTTTCTAAGGCTGGTCAGTTCCTCTAGTACAAGTTCAATGGAAGAACGAACATTTATTGGATAAGAATTTGGAGTAGGAGTCCAAATTACATGATTAGTGTCTAGAGTTAAGTTATTATCAGATGAATATTGACTACCCTTGATAGGGAAATTTTAGTATGAATATATTTAAGGGGTAGATTGTATGAACCTGGGTTTTTGTACGAGGTACGTATCTTTTTGTTTTTTAAATGATTTTTTATAACCTAATGTGAACACCCTTTTAGGTCACAAGCATTTTTGTGGCGTATGAGGCTTGTTCGGACCCTGAAACCCAACTTTTTGGGAAAAGTGGGTAGGCTATATAGTTAGTTGAAAACATACGAAGAATTACAGATAGTCTGACTAAATATTCGTGGCCAATAAAGAGGGAAAGATGAGCCCACATAGTTTTTCAAACTGTGAGGATGGAGGTGCATGACCATGTGGGAGAGCCTAAAGTTTTTGATAGAGAATCTTTTCACGGTTTGTGCATGGTTAGTCAAACCACGTGCAGTGACCATGCAGGTTCCCCCTTCGAAAAACTGTGTGTCCATGATTGGCACATGGTTTAGCCAATCGTGCAACCCCATATTTTTGGGTGAAATTGAAAATTTTTCCTCAAAATATCATATAACTTAAACATATTTTTCATTATCCTCCTTCATTGGAAAACAACACTACTGGAGCTCCTTTGATATCCAAATTATAGGATTTTCTTATATTTTTTTTCCAAACATGGAATCGAGATCCATTTATCTCATTGGATCCATACTGGTGATTATGGAAGTCCTTTTGTGCCATTATTCATTTAACGTCAGATTGATAGAGTTATTTAGGTGTAAGATAATATACCTTATTTTTAGGTTCTTCAACCATTCTTTATTTTTCTTATCATTTGAATTAAACCAGAAGCTGATATTAGATGATCAATCTTCTAAAATCCTACAGTAAGTGGTATATACTTTCCCCTTGAAGATTAGTGCTTTATTAAGCTAGTTTTCATTATGCTGCTCATCAGAATTTCCGGAAGCACCCTGAAAAATAATTGAATAATTTAATTAAATGAAATAGAAAATTTTACGAATACCCTTTAGTTAATTTGTGATGTGTTGGAGGTTGTTTACCCATCCAAGTACATGCATGGGGTGTGCCATATAATTTTACTTTTCCTATGACTTTTTTAAACCACCTATGGGGTGATTTAGTGCTCTCCTAGTTAGAGGAAGCCTGTTAATAATTTAATTGATTTGAATTGATTGTTAGGAGATGGATATTGTGTCATTTATATGCGGTTGATTTTTATTGAATGTTTTATATGTAAATTTAATTAATTGAATGGTTTATTTAGAAATTGTTTAAATGAGTGGGTAAAATCATGGTATAAAATAGTAATTGAATTGATTGACGAATGATTTCAAGCGATGCCTTGAGTGTCCTACATCATGGGTCATGGAAATATTAGTGGATGACATGAACCTATAATGATCTATGGATATTTATTCTGTGAGATTCCTTGGGCCTTTCTACCCCTTAGATCTAGTTTGTTTGGGCTCACAGTGGATATAGTCTAATTATATGATCCTTGGAACCCAATTCAAGCCTAACTGAGTTTCCATCAACATGATCATGGGACTCGATGAGGATTCCTTGTTTCAATATAAATTATATCTAGCCTTACAAGGTCCGAAATTTCTAATTTTATGGAATGGCTGTGGTAAATGTTAATTTCAATATTATACGGCTCAACCATGGTTATTCTGACACTTCTAGTTATGTGGTGTGGTTGTGGTTGATATGATTTATAGATTATACAGAAAGGATATGGGTTATATGAGATACAATGTATAATGAGAGTTTGTGGTGTTTACTTATGTTTACTTTACTACTACCTTGTTATAGGATCCTAAACCATGTTTTGTAGGGGGCATTGCATGACTATATAATATCACTTTTTTTGTAGTATATACGCCATGGGAAATTTACATTTATTTATTCTTAAATGTGATATTTATTGCACTCAATTTTATATTTTATTGCACATAAATGATTATTTATAGACCTTTGGGTGGTTACCTTCTGGGATTATATCTCACACCCTTTTCGGGACACTATTGGGTGCCCAAATAGATTTTATTGATGTAGGTAGGGACCAGGAAATGTACCCATAGTTAAATTCTTGACTATGTGTTGTTCCTCGGAGCTAGGGAGCATAGGACTGATATGAGACTCATGATGCTATCTAGAGATAGTAATTTTTGGTCTTTTTGGTGTTTTGATACATGTGTTGAATTGAATTTTGTATACCTATTTTAGATGCTTTATAGAGAAAACTGTCATTATCATTTGTATATGAGGTTACTTTTGGCATAGTTTATATACTCTTGTTTTTCTATTATTCTATTGTATCACTATTATACCACTTCCTTTATTTGATCTATATGAATATTACCATTGTGTAATTAATAAGATGAAATCTTATATACGTTTTGGTGTCATTTGATTAAGGATTTTCAATGATTTATTCGATAATTCACTTGGTATGTGTTGATTTTTACAGGAATAAGGTTGTTTTTTACAAGAATAAGGATTATAATGTTTAAAAGGATAAATGATAGAAAATGAGGAAATTTTCTTATTACACGTCATGAAACCTCATTATACGATGTGTTGTAGAATTTTACAGCATGATACAAGTCTTAAAGCAAGTCATGAAAGAAGCGATGAAAACTACATGAGGATAAGCCATTACATGTCATGAGTCGAAGATACATGTCATGAAATAATTAAATGAAATTACCACTCCAAAGATAACGTTTGAATGAAGGTACACATTGTTAGTCTTAGATACATGACATGAAAAGATACAAATATCCAAATCTTGGATGAGGTACACACAAGATACACATAGATTCAAAATCTATGGAGGAAAGCACATATCAACATTACACAACGTGAATCCCATTTAAACTTTATGTATTATTTATATTACATATAAAACAGTAGGGAAGTATATTTATAGAGTTCCCCTAGCCAACGATTTTTGAGATTTTCATTCCCCTCTCATTCCTTATTACTAAAACTTGAAATTTCTTAGTCTCCTTTCATTATTTAAATTCAATACAAGTGTCGTTGAACGATTTCAAGGCTGTTGTTTATTACTTTTCACATCGTTGACCTTGTTCATCACTATTTCAATAACTGAATGTTGGAAATATTTTGTTTACATTCATTACCACTCTTATTTCAAGTAAGCAGTTTGATGAATTGTATTTAATCTAATATTTTAAACTACTTATTCCTAATTGAATGACCCAACTGAATCATTTAATGTTTTAAAATACTTTAATATCAATTATTTATAGCATTTTAAGAATGATTTCAATTATTCCTTTAATTTCGTTTGATTCTACCATGAGTGGATAAACCACATAGGGTAGGGATCGAGGGTAGGTGTATCTGAATTCAATAAATATTTAATTATAAACTTGGTAACCTTAAGGATTAGTAATCAGGATAAATAATCCTTATAAATTTAATTCATTTGAGTATCCCTAACCACAAGACATTTGAATGAAGGAACCTATCCTTATTGGAGTATATTAGGTTATGACTAATAGCCTAAAATACTTTCTGCCTTTGAAGATAATCCTAATGCATCTAGGTTGTCACTACCTCCAGATCAAGGAATAGTTACCTCTTAGGTAGAACTAGTTGATTTGACCATAGTCAACTAGCGACCTCCGCTTTCTTTATATCCTAAACCTTAGGATACTAAAAATTTATAATTAAGATCATATTTTTTACATATCCCCAAAATTGATCATGATACCTTTCTTATTCCTAAAGTTAACCCCCAACTCTCTAGTAATAAGTTTTTCCAAACCGATTCTACTTGTGAGGACTCCTACACCAAAGGGTTCCAAGATAAAGGTTACCATCACCATCCCAATTACCCCATGGGGTCAACCCCAGACGTTCACTATACTACGTCCAAGTAGAAAGTGAAGTTTGGGAAACAATAAAATCTAATCTGACTGTATCTCGTGCGAATTAAACGGCATGCACGGGCACATGAAAATTTGGCACCGTTTCTGGGGATACAAATCTATGATCCACATAGGAAAACTTATGGAAAAGACCCATAATTATATCTCCCTCACCTTATTTCTCTCTTCTATCTTTCAAAATTCCACTACATCCTTGCTCTTATGGAATAGTGCATGCATCAGGGCCCTTCAAATCATTTGAGGTGCCTTGAAGCATAAGAACAGTTAGCCTTAGATCCAAAAATCAAACCGTATCTCCCTAAAAATACTTGTTCAAACATGGATGACCAAAATAATATAGCGATACCTAACTCACCTAACCCTCCTAATGTGAAATAGTTAATTCCAGGAGAGCACCCAATGAAACAAGAGTGAACCATCATGGACTATGGCTTTCCATCAATCCATGGTGATACACTAATCATGGTTTTTCTTCCAATTCAAGCCCATAACTTTGAAATAAAACATGGACTCATTCACATGATCCATAACATGGGCCAATTCAATGGGCTTCAAAGTAAAGATCCTCATGATCACATCTCAAACTTCATGGAAGTATGTGATATCTTTTATAACCAGGGAGTATCATCCGATGTAATCAAACTTTGCATATTCCCATTATCTCCGTGAGACCGATCCAAGGATTATCTCAAGATTCAATCTCCTGAGTTAATCTCAACTTGAGGCAATATATACAAAATTTTACTAAACAAATACTTCCCACTAATCTAGACTTGGAATCTGAGAAATAACATTTAAAACATTACTCATATTGAAGAAGAGTATGAATGTAAATAGTGGGATAGATTCAAGGAACTAATGAGGAAGTACTCATACTAAGGACTAGACATGTGGATCTAGCTCTAGAAATTCTACCAAGGTCTCTAAATAGCCGCACACATAGTCGTCGATGCTGCAACTAATGGAAGACTAATGTTACAGACACCTAAATTCAGAATATCTATTTTTAATGTTGTCTCTCACAATTCTATCCTATAGTAGAGTGACTGTGGACCACCTTGGCATGGTATCCACCAAGTGGATGAGAAAAATAGACTAGAAACACAAGTCGAAGCGCTCACAAAGAATCTAGAGTCATTCCAATTACCTGCTACACCACCCCCTCCTACTCCTATAATAGAGATATAGTCATGCGAAATGTGTGGTGGCCTGCACTTATATCAAGACTAAAAGGTAGGATTTGAAGAACAAAAAACTCAATATTTCAATTACATCAATTACAATCAGCATAACTCACCATTACAACAGTAGCAACAGTACTTTCAGTAGAGGCCAGATTAATATCCCCCTCAAAATAATCAGGGATATTGTCAAAAAAGTGATAAAGCACCATTCTATAGCCAAGTACCATTAGGGTTCCCACCCACGAACTCTATTACAATACCACCATAATAATCACAACAATAACTGATCCCTCAAAGAGAACAGTAGTAGTTTGAAACAGCTCAACCAAGATCTAAAAAAAATAGACCCTCTCCAGAATAACATAGAGAACAACCTAGATAATCTTGTTAAAAAAGTAGAACAAAAAATTACTATTCAGGAGATAGAGATACAGAACTAATAAGATTATCTAAAAGTTCAGATGTGTCATATCTCAAAGACTCTATCAAACAGATTACCAAGTACTTTACCTAGTAATACAGAGACATACCCAAGGGAAGTATAGCGACCCGGCCTTTTCTTACATTACTATTACATCATTTCAAACATAAACAACATAATAGTATTACACATGGAGGATCCAGAAGTTTAGTGTCTTGGGAAAACTAGGACTACATATAACAAGTACAACATCAAGCATAAAAAAATTCATTTAATCTCTTCTTCTATATCTTCTTAGTATCACTTGTCCTCTCCTTAGTACATGTAGCCACCTGAGGATATACATCAAAAGGGGTGAGATAAAAGCCCAGCAAGAGGATAAATAAGAACAATATAGCATGGGGTGAGCATAATCATGACATAGGAATAAGATCTTGAACATGAGAGGAGCATAAACAATAAACTTGAAATGTGGAAAAGCATAAAAATGAAACATCATGTCTTAGTGGTTAACTACCACACATAATTGTGAACAAAGCTAGCATCATGTTCACGCATAATTTCACATTTACTCATGAGATTCATCACTTTACCCAATGCATTGGAGCGCTATATAATTCCGGGCGCACCCGTCACATTTAAACTTTCATATTGCGCTATATAATTCCGGGCGCACCCGTCACATCATAATATTATCATTATCATGCTTTCCACATAGAACAAATATCAAACATGTACATAAATAACCAATGTAAAGGAATGGGTTTCATCTCATAATAACACATTCATAAGCTTTGGGTTCCCAAAAGAAAGAGGGAACAACATACTTGATATAAGAACCATCAACCTTGAATGAGAGGCAAAATGTGAGATCTTGAAAGAAGAGTTCTTTTGGAAAACATTTTGATAGACATAAAAACCAGTGAAAAACATGTATATCCCAAAAAAGTAAAGTAAATTATGAACAAATGATCTTTGAGGAGTAACCATATCAAAAATGGAGTGAAATAGGGAGAACCCGAAGGAAGAAAATTGGGTTCGAGATTTCCCCTTACCTCGTACTCGAATGCCTCCTTCTCTTTAATGTCCTGTATAATGACATTATATTAATTAATTAGAAATTACAGAACCTTTTATAAATTAATAGGGTTCATTCTGGTTTCATTATTTCATATTATGTTCCTTTGAATGACTTATAGAGTTTAAAAACATTGTTCGGTGATGTTCGTTTTTATGGTTTTCTTGAACGGTCCACTTGTATTCTTAAATTGATGTTTGGGTAGATCATGGGTAAACATCCAGAACTGATATTACATGTAATTAATGATATTACAGAAGCTTGAATGATTTTATAATGAGTTATATTAGATCCATGTGGACAAATCATTAGATAAAAATTTAATGATGGTTATTTGGGTTAATTTGAGCGGTTTTTGGATCACAACGATCTTGTTTTAACATTTATCTTAGTAATAAGGCCATAGGTTATTTCCAGAACTTAAAATAGAACATAATACATATAAAATATTCTGTTTCAACCATAAAAATGGTTTCATGACCAGATTGAAGGTAGAAAGGGAAGAAGAGAGCATGTTGTTTTTGAAGGTGATAAATTATCACCACATGAACAACGTTCTCTTTAATAAAATAAAAGGAAGGGGGAAAGGGTGTGGGGTGATATAATATACCATTAGAATCATAAGATTACATTATATATATAATACTGGATTTACAGAACAATTTGGATGAAGATATATAGAGAGAGATCAAGAAAAAAACTTGAACTTGAAAGGAAATTAAAGGAGAAGAGGGAGAGAAATTACCTTTAGAATCCTCCTCTTGAGTTCCTCTTTAAGGAAGCTAGGCTTGGTCTTTTGATGAGACCAGAAGCTTTCGGACGTGGGGGATGAGCTAGGGAAGGTGTTTGGGCAGAATTTAGAGAAGTCTTGGAGCTTGAGAGGTGTGAGGAAAAGAGGGAGTGAAGGGTGGCTTTTATAGTGGAGGGGAGAGGGGTTTCCTTAATATTAAATTGATTAGTTTATTATTTCCACCAAAGACAAGGAATAGTGAGTCTTGGATGACCAAGAATAATAATTTTATAATGTAATACCGAACCAAGTCGGCTTACATCAGCAGAACATCAGCAATGACTCAATTAATACATTATTTAGCTTTTATTGTGAATTATCGGATTCCACTATTCATCAAAAATTCAAGTATCTCAGAAAAATCCCAAAATTTTACCCCAACCATTTTTTGACGTGTAGAATCCAAAAATGAAGTCCATTTTTCAAAAATAATTTTCTAAATATTATTAATTTAATATTTAATTAAAATCATAATTTACTTAAAAAACAGTTTTTAAAATTAAAACCGATTTTGAAATTCTTTCAAAAATTACTTAGGGTCTTATAAAATTATCTAAAAACTATTAGACATTGATTAAATAATTTATGAATATATTTCAGGAAAATAAATATTCTTTTAAATTAATTAATTAATTATAATTAATTATTTATGACTTATAAAATACCAAAAACGTTTACTAAGGTCAAATCATCACTTTCTATGATGTCTAAATTTTATTTTATTATTCATAGGTAATGTTACTCCTATTTACTATTCATAAGGGTCATATTACTATTCCTAAGGGTAGGTTACTATTCATAAGGTTAGGTTACTATTCACCAAAAATTATTTTTGTTTCATTGGACTCCAAAAACTATCTTGAACATAACCGTGAATGTTGGATTTTTAAAATTCCAAACATAGGGGTGACAAAATTATGTTTAAAGGTCACTTATCACTTAGTAGTTCATGACATAGATATAAGAAGGGAATTTTCCATTGAAAAACTTTTGGTCGTTACATTCTTCCCCCCTTAAGAAATTTCGCCCCCAAAATTTCACTTTACACAAACAGGTGAGGGTACTTCTCCTTCATTGCCTCTTCCAGTTCCCAAGTTGCTTCCTCAAAATTTTGGTTCCTCCACAACACTTTGACAAGGCGGGTTGTCTTGTTGCGTAGAACCTTATCACTTCGGTCCAGAATTTTTACCGGCTGATCCTCATAGGAGATATCATCTTCCAACTGTACCACCTCTGGGTTTAGTACATGTGAGGGGTATGGAATGTACTTCCTCAGTAGTGATACGTGAAACATGTCATGAACTTGAGCCATATTCGGTGTAAGTGCCAGACGATAGGCCACGACTCCTATACGATCAAGGATCTCAAAGGGGCCAATGTACCTTGGGCTTAGCTTCCCTTTCTTCCCGAATCGCATGACTCCATTCCATGGAGATATTCGAAGGAAGACATTATCTCCAACGTCAAACTCCAAGTCCCTTCGATGATTGTAATCATAGCTCTTTTGCCAACTTTGAGCAGATTTGATATGTTTCTGGATGACTTGAACCTTCTCTGTCATCTCTTGAACAAGATCGGGACCAAGTAGTTTTCGTTCTCCAACTTCATCCCAATAGGTTGGAGTTCTACATCGCTTCCCATAAATAGCTTCATACGGAGCCATCTGAATACTCGAGTGGAAGCTATTGTTGTATGAGAACTCAACCAATGGAAGGTGATGATCCCATCCACCTTTGAATTCAAGAGAGCATGATCTTAGCATATCTTCAAGTGTCTGAATAGTCCTTTTAGACTGGCCATCATTTTGGGGGTGATAGGCCGTGCTGAAATTTAATTCAGTACTCAAAGCATGTTGAAGGATCCTCCAGAATTTAGAATTGAACCTTGGATCATGGTTAGAGACAATCAAGAGTGGAACACCGTGCAACCTCACTACTTCCTTCACATATATCCTTTCAAGTTGTTCAAGTGAGAGGTCTTCCCGAATAGCGATAAAATGTGCAGTCTTGGTGAGTCGGTCAACCACAACCCATATCGCATTATTTCCTCTTGACGTTTTCGGGAGGCCCATGACAAAGTCCATAGTGACATTTTCCCATTTCCACATGGGTATAGGCAATGGCTGCATCATACCTTTGGACTTTTGCCGCTCAGCTTTAACTTGCTGACATACCAAGCACCTTGATATATATTCTGCAATCTCCTTCTTCATGTTATCCCACCAGAAGTGTTCTCGGAGATCACGATACATCTTGGTACTTCCAGGATGAATAGAGAAAGTTGAGCTATGTGCATTATCCAATAGATCCTTCTTTATTCCGGGTGATGAAGGCACACAAAGCCGCGTTCCAAACTGAATCACACCATCATCGTCGATATGGAACTCTTGCAGCTTTCCTTCCTTTACTGCATTCACCCTCTTTTGTATCTCCACATCATCCCTTTGTGCTTCCTTGATCTTCTGTTGGATGGATGGTTGCGCAATCATTTGGGCAAGGTAGGATGTATCACCTGCCCTTACGATTCCCAAATCCATCCTTTGCATATCCAAGAAGATAGGGTCTTTCTCAATCCTCAACATGGATAGAGTAGCAGGTTCTTTCCTGCTTAGAGCATCAGCTACCTTGTTCGCCTTTCCAGGATGATAGTGAATAGAGCAATCGTAATCCTTGATTAGCTCTAACCATCTCCTTTGATGCATGTTGAGCTCATTTTGTGTGAATATATACTTTAGGCTCTTGTGGTCGGTGTATATGTCACACTTCTCACCATAAAGGTAGTGCCGCCAGATTTTCAAGGCAAAAATCACGGCTGCCAGCTCTAGATCATGCGTTGGGTAGTTCTTCTCATGGATCTTCAACTGTCGTGAGGCGTAGGCTATCACATATCATTTTGCATGAGTACACAACCCAAGCCTTTCTTTGAGGCATCACTGTATATCACAAAACTTTCTCCACTTTTCGGTAGTGTGAGTACAGGTGCAGTGATCAGCCTTCTCTTTAGCTCCTTGAAGCTTACCTCACATTCTTCCGTCCATACATACTTTACCCCTTTCCTTGTTAACTTAGTTAGCGGGCTTGACAATCGTGAGAAGTTTCTCACAAAACGTCGGTAGTACCCAGCTAATCCAAGAAAACTACGGATTTCTGTGACACTAGAGGGCCTGGTCCATTCTTCAATCGCCTTTGTCTTTGAAGGGTCCACAGAAATTCCCTCGCTTGTGATCACATGTCCCAAGAACATGACTTGATTCATCCAAAAGTCACACTTGCTGAACTTGGCGTACAACTTCTCCTTTCTCAATGTCGCCAACACAAGTCTTAGATGTTCTTCATGTTCCTCCTTGATCTTGGAGTAGATGAGAATATCATCGATAAACACTACCACAAATTTGTCGAGGTAATGTCTAAAGACTCTATTCATCAAATCCATGAAGATTTTAGGGGCATTAGTAAGTCCGAAGGGCATCACCAAAAACTCATAGTGCACATACCTTGTACGGAAGGTAGTCTTCTGAATATCTTCCTTCTTCACCTTTACTTGATGATATCCAGAACGAAGATCCACCTTTGAGAAGTATTGAGCTCCTCTTAACTGGTCGAACAAGTCATCAATCCTTGGGAGAGGATACTTGTTCTTTATGGTGATCTTGTTGAGTTCCCGATAATCGATACACAACCGCATGGTACCATCCTTCTTCTTCACAAAGAGCACTGGCGCACCATAAGGTGATGCACTAGGGTGGATGAACCCTTTGTCCAGATGCTCTTGCAGCTTCTTCTTTAACTCCTCCAGTTCGATAGGAGCCATCCTATAGGGGCAATTCGAGATAGGAGTATCTCTGGGTATGAGTTCAATTGAGAACTCTACCTCATGATCCGGGGGAATTCCGGGTAACTCTTCGGGAAATACATCGCCGTATTCCCTTACGATGGGCATTTCCTCAAGGTTGGAACTTTCCTTTGACTTAATCATTTGGGAGAGGTATGCTTCTTCATAGGGAATCATCACCCACACCATTGAAGGATTTCTCAAAGGAGATTCATGATCATCCTTGCATTTTTAGAGGAGCATGGGATGGTTCGGAATACGAAAATATATTTCCTTTTCTCGACAGTTGATATGTGCTCTATATAAAGAGAGCCAATCCATTCCCATTATAGCGTCGAATTCCACCAAGGGAAGTATTACGAGATTTGCTGGAAGAATCTTCCCACATACGTCAACAGGAGAAGAATCAAACACTTGGGTTGCAATGATTGCACCACTTGGTGTTTTTACAGATATCTCTACTTCAAGGTTTCGGGGCTTCGATTCTATAGTTCTAGAAAACTTGCAAGATATAAAGGAATGCGTAGAACCAGAATCAAATAAGACTTTTGCCATTCTTGAGTGAATAGGAATTGTACCTTGTACGACTTCATTATCATGTTCCACCTCCGCAGTAGTGATGACATAAGCCTTCCCTTGTTCCTTTGGCTTTGGTGGTTGTTGGCGCTGATTACCCTCGAAAGCTCGAGGTTTAGTGCACTGGTTTGAATAGTGCCCTAGCTCCTTACAGTTGTAGCATTGAACCACGAGTGGTTCTCTCCTTTCATCGGCTACATTATCCTTCCTTTTCATGTCTCTTCGACACTCGTGAGCTAGCTGTCCTTCTTTCCCACACTTGAAGCATTTCCCCGTCCCTTTGAGGCAGTTCCCATTGTGCAACTTCCCACATTTTTGGCAAGTGGGTCGTTGTGTTTTCTTCCCATCTTTATCACTAGATCCACCAGCTTGAAACTCCATCTTTCTTTTCCTATCACCATAGCCATGGGACCATTCTCCAAACTCCATCTCCACTTTGAGAGCACACCGAACAACTTCTTCATAACTCCCAAAGTCTCGAATTGCAAGAGCTTTTAGAAGATGTGGTTTTAATCCACTAAAGAATCTATCAATTTTGCTATCATTATTGATAACAAAACCCGAAGCATACCTTGCGAGCCTTGTGAAATTTGCTTCATAGGTTGTGACAGATTCTCCTTCTTTTTTCTTGAGCTCTATGAATTCTCTCTCCATCTTCGTGTAAAGAGTTCATGGGAAGTACTTATTAAGAAACATTATCTTAAAGTCTTCCCATTCCATCTCTTCAATTTCATCCCTTGGCTTGGTGTTCTTAATCAAAGCCCACCGTTGATCAGCTTCTCCATCTAGACGATAAACGGCTATAGTCACCTTCTCTGTCTCGGAACAGTGTAGAACAGAAAAGATCTTCTCCATGGAGTTGACCCACTGTTCCGCAACTAGTGGATCCGAAGATCCACAAAACGTCGTTGGTCGTTGCCGCATAAAACTTTCGATAGCTAGCTGCTCCCTCTTTGGTGAAGGAGGATGTTCCCCATTATTATGGTTATTATTCATAACCCGGGATAATTGGGTAAGCATCGTCATGAAGTTTTGAACTCCACCTCCAAAATCATTGGGGATGTCGTTCGGGCAATCGTTGCATTGGCCTTCGCAAGAGTTGTTGGCCTGATTTCTCCTGGTTCCCACCATTTTCTAAAATAGAAAAGGTTACAACAAAACATAAGTAAACAAGTCATGAATAACTTATCCTTTTAAACAATTATACCAAAAACATAACATATGGGATCCCTAGGTAAATATCCTTGTGTGCATATTTTTACTTAGTCTCATGCTAGAGGTTTTCTTTAGGGTTCACTAATCCTAATTCCCAAATTAACTAAACCTTTCCTTTGATACCAACTATAGCGACCCGACCTTTTCTTACATTACTATTACATCATTTCAAACATAAACAACATAATAGTATTACACATGGAGGATCCAGAGGTTTAGTGTCTTGGGAAAACTAGGACTACATATAACAAGTACAACATCAAGCATAAAAAAATTCATTTAATCTCTTCTTCTATAGCTTCTTAGTATCACTTGTCCTCTCCTTAGTACATGTAGCCACCTGAGGATATACATCAAAAGGGGTGAGATAAAAGCCCAGTAAGAGGATAGATAAGAACAATATAGCATGGGGTGAGCATAATCATGACATAGGAAGAAGATCTTGAACATGAGAGGAGCATAAACAATAAACTTGAAATGTGGCAAAGCATAAAAATGAAACATCATGTCTTAGTGGTTAACTACCAAACATAATTGTGAACAAAGATAGCATCATGTTCATGCATAATTTCACATTTACTCATGAGATTCATCACTTTACCCAATGCATTGGAGCACTATATAATTCGGGGCGCACCCGTCACATTTAAACTTTCATATTGCGCTATATAATTCCGGGCGCACCCGTCACATCATAATATTATCATTATCATGATTTCCACATAGAACAAATATCAAACATGTACATAAATAACCCATGTAAAGGAATGGGTTTCATCTCATAATAACACATTCATAAGCTTTGGGTTCCCAAAAGAAAGAGGGAACAACATACTTGATATAAGAACCATCAACCTTGAATGAGAGGCAAAATGTGAGATCTTGAAAGAAGAGTTCTTTTGGAAAACATTTTGATGGAAATAAAAACCAGTGAAAAACATGTATATCCCAGAAAAGTAAAGTAAATGATGAAAAAATGATCTTTGAGGAGTAACCATATCAAAAATGGAGTGAAAGAGGGAGAACCCGAAGGAAGAAAATTGGGTTCGAGATTTCACCTTACCTTGTACTCGAATGCCTCCTTCTCTTTAATGTCCTGTATAATGACATTATATTCATTAATTAGAAATTACAGAACCTTTTATACATTAATAGGGTTCATTCTGGTTTCATTATTTCATATTATGTTCCTTTGAATGACTTATAGAGTTTAAAAACATTGTTCGGTGATGTTCGTTTTTATGGTTTTCTTGAACGGTCCACTTGTATTCTTAAATTGATGTTTGGGTAGATCATGGGTAAACATCCAGAATTGATATTACAAGTAATTAATGATATTACAGAATCTTTAATGATTTTATAATGAGTTATATTAGATCCATGTGGACAAATCATTAGATAAAAATTTAATGATGGTTATTTGGGTTAATTTGAGCGGTTTTTGGATCACAACGATCTTGTTTTAACATTTATCTTAGTAATAAGGCCATAGGTTATTTCCAGAACTTAAAATAGAACATAATACATATAAAATATTCTGGTTCAACCATAAAAATGGTTTCATGACCAGATTGAAGGTAGAAAGGGAAGAAGAGAGCATGTTGTTTTTGAAGGTGATAAATTATCACCACATGAACAACGTTCTCTTTAATAAAATAAAAGGAAGGGGGAAAGGGTGTGGGGTGATATAATATACCATTAGAATCATACGATTACAGTATATATATAATACTGGATTTACAGAAAAATTTGGATGAAGATATATAGAGAGAGATCAAGAAAGGAACTTGAACTTGAAAGGAAATTAAAGGAGAAGAGGGAGAGAAATTACCTTTAGAATCCTCCTCTTGAGTTCCTCTTTAAGGAAGCTAGACTTTGTCTTTTTATGAGACCAGAAGCTTTTGGACGTGGGGGATGAGCTAGGGAAGGTGTTTGGGCAGAATTTAGAGAAGGCTTGGAGCTTGAGAGGTGTGAGGAAAAGAGGGAGTGAAGGGTGGCTTTTATAGTGGAGGGGAGAGGGGTTTCCTTAATATTAAATTGATTAGTTTATTATTTCCACCAAAGACAAGGAATAGTGAGTCTTGGATGACCAAGAATAATAATTTTATAATGTAATCCCGAACCAAGTGGGCTTACATTAGCAGAACATCAGCAATGACTCAATTAATACATTATTTAGCTTTTATTGTGAATTATCGGATTCCACTATTCATCAAAAATTCAAGTATCTCAGAAATATCCCAAAATTTTACCCCAACCATTTTTTGACGTGAAGAATCCAAAAATGAAGTCCATTTTTCAAAAATAATTTTCTAAATATTATTAATTTAATATTTAATTAAAATCATAATTTACTTAAAAAACAGTTTTTAAAATTAAAACCGATTTTGCAATTCTTTCAAAAATTACTTAGGGTCTTATAAAATTATCTAAAAACTATTAGACATTGATTCAATAATTTATGAATATATTTCAGGAAAATAAATATTCTTTTAAATTAATTAATTAATTATAATTAATTATTTATGACTTATAAAATACCAAAAACGTTTACTAAGGTCAAATATTCACATTCTATGATGTCTAAATTTTATTTTATTATTCATAGGTAATGTTACTCCTATTTACTATTCATAAGGGTCATATTACTATTCCTAAGGGTAGGTTACTATTCATAAGGGTAGGTTACTATTCACCAAAAATTATTTTTGTTTCATTGGACTCCAAAAACTATCTTGAACACAACCGTGAATGTTGGATTTTTAAAATTCCAAACATAGGGGTGACAAAATTATGTTTAAAGGTCACTTATCACTTAGTAGTTCATGACATAGATATAAGAAGGGAATTTTCCATTGAAAAACTTTGGGTCGTTACAGGAAGAATCTAAGGATGTAGCACTAAGAAGTGGTTCTTTTTTGGATTTCTAATAATAAAGTGGAAGAGATGAAAGAAAAATTGAGGAACCACATAACAAGTCACCGATAGAAGAAGAAAGAGTTGATGAGACTGCCCAAGTAATATCACAAGAGGTATCACTGGCTGCAAACACCCAAACACCCGAGAAACCAAAAGAGCCAATCTATATTGCTCCACCACAATACAAACCACATATGTATTTTCTAGAAAGAGAAAGAAAAATAATATAATAAGAATAATAAAAAAAGTTTCTAGAAATTTCCATGCAATTTCATATCAAAATACCATTTGCAAAGTCTATTGCTCAGATACCAATTTATACAAAATTTCTAAAAGATCTACTATCCAAAAAAAGAAAAATTGGAGATCTTGGTGTCATCCCATTGAATGAAGAATTATATACTATTGTTCAGTAAAAAATACAACCAAAGATGAGAGACCCTGGAAGTTTTTCAATCCCATGTACCATTGAAGAATATAAATTTGGGAGAGCTCTGTGTGACCATGAAGCAAGAATTAACCAAATGCCAATGAGTATATTTTGAAATTTGGGACTCTAAGAGATCAAGACAACTCGAGTAGCACTAAAACTTACATACTGGTCAGTAAAGTACCCTAGAAGAGTTCTTGAGGATATTTTAGTCAAATTCATTAAATTCATCTTTCCAACATACTTCTTAGTTTTCGACATGGAATAAGAATGCGATGTCCCCATTATTCTCAAAAGGCCATTCCTAGACATAGGAAATTCTCAAATTAATGTAAATCAAGGGTGTATAATATTTCAATTTGGATAAATATAGGTAGTATTCAATATCATCATGGATAAAAAATAATCAGATGATTCCACTGATTGCAACACTATCTCTCTTACCTAAGAAGGAAATGAATACATGGATATAGAAGAAGACAGTGAGAAATCACCCCCTAATATAGAAGAATAATATGATATTGAGGATTTTATCTTCAATTAACATATCATAAGGGATAATTTTACACCATTCAAACCCTTTACTATCCAACGACCAGCACTAGAGTTGAAACCTCTACCCAGTACTCTTAAGTATTCATAATCATTAGATTCAACCTAAGTTCTAGTAATCCCCCGCTCTAAACTATCTTAGGCACAAGATAAAAAATAGGTTGAAGTCTTGAAAAGTCACAAGAAATAAATTTCTTGGGGAGTGTCTGACATTAAAGGAATCAATCCTACCATTTGAAACCGCAATATTCTTCTTGATGAAGATGAAAAACCCAAACACCAAGCTCAAATGAAGATCACACCACTAATGAAGGAAGTTGTCAAAAAATTATTATTGAAACTTGTAGATTCTTGAATAATATTTTAAATTTATTATAATGATTTGGTGAGCCCACTACAAGTAGTCTGCAAGAAAGGTGGTCTCACAGTGGAAAAAACTGATGAAAATGAATTGATCTCAACATGAATCATCACTGGATGGAGATTTTGCATAGATTATTGAAGTTTAAATATGGAAACATAGAAAGATAATTTTCCTTTTCCCTTTTATAATCCAAATATTGGAAAGACTAGACAAACATGAATTTTATTATTTATTTTATGAATATTTAGGATACAATTAGATTGTATTTGACCCATTTGATTACTCAAAAACAACATTCACATGTCCATTTGGAAATTTTTCCTACAGGTTCATGTCATTTGATATGTGTAATGAACAAAAAACATGTCAAAGATACATGAAACATATTTTCCATGATATGGAAAATTATTTTTTAGAAATATTTATGGATGAATTTTTAGTTTATGAAAGATCTTTTGAAGTCTTCCTAAAAAATTGTGAGTTAGACCTATGATGCTGTGAACGGAAATGCCTCATTCCAAATTTGAAAATGTTTCATTTTATGGTTCAAGGAGTTCAATGATGTAATAGAAGTTGATCCAGCTAAGATAAACTTCATCAAATATTTACCCAAACCTTTAACAGTTAAGGGTATAAGAAGCATTATAGGCCATGTTGGATGATATAGAAAAATTGTAAAAGACTCTGAAAAAGATTCCCGCCCACTAAAACACCTATTGTAAAAGGAAGTTCCATTTTAATTCACTAAATAATATCAGTATCCATTCAATACTTTGAATAAAAGCCTAAAATAAACCCCTAAAATTATCTCACTTGATTGGGATAAGGAATTTGAATTAATGTGTGATGCTAGTGACTTTTCCATTGGCACGATTTTAGGACAATGAGTTGGTCATATATTTTTCTCTATCTACTATT
Source organism: Viscum album (assembly GCA_963277665.1). Classification (NCBI taxonomy): domain Eukaryota; kingdom Viridiplantae; phylum Streptophyta; class Magnoliopsida; order Santalales; family Viscaceae; genus Viscum; species Viscum album. Next base: position 1,261,636,021 of record OY728158.1, on the reverse strand, counting down.
CCAAACACACACTGAATGAAGCTTAATTCAATTAAACAAATACATATAATGAAATATTAGCTATTTTGTATTCTTTCAAAAAGTTATGTTCCTATTTGATCTTATCTAAGGTGATCGTGCACACTGATCATGATGCCCTCAGGTATTTAATGAAAAAACAGATGCCAAAACAAGGATGATAAGGTGGATCCCACTACTCCAAGAATTTGATATTTCTATCAAATATAACAAAGGCATGGACAATTTGATCATTGATCATCTATCCCATATCCCTCTTTCACCCATCAAGGACGATGACAATTTTAACATTGATATCAGTTTTCCGGATGAAACTATTTTTAGCATTAAGGTAGAACCATGATTTTATGATATTTATAATTATCTTTCCATTTAATTTTTGCACCAAGACCTATACTAGCAATAAATAATAATATTTTTAGCTGAAGCAAAACATTACTAATGGGATGAACCACTACTATTCAAGCATTGCACTGATGGATTTTTGTGAAGTTTCATTCTTAAAAAAGAAATCCCAAATGTGATAGAAATTTTTCATACATCACTAATTGGAGGAAATAATGGATGTGAGACAAATTTAGAAAATATTATACAAAGTGGACTTTTCTGGTCCACTCTACACCAAGATGAAAGGGAATTTTGTCAAATCTGTGCTAGGTGCCAACAGGATGTGACCATTGGAAAGAGAAGTGAAATGCCTAAAAACCCAATAACATAAGTTGAAATTTTTGAAATTTGGGGCATAGAATTCATGGAACCATTTTAGAGTTCACATAGAAAATAAAATATTCTTGCTGGTGTTTAGTACGTCTCAAAATTGGTAGAATTTTAAGCCAAATCACAATACACAACAAAATTGGTCATGAATTTCCTAAAAAAGAATGTTTTATCAAGATTTAGATTTCATAGATTACTCATCAGTGATCAAGGATCACATTTTACCAATCATTATGTTAAATTATTTCTAGAAAATTATAGAATCATCTATAACACATGAATTCCCTACCACCCACAAACAAGTGGGAAAGTTGAATTGTCAAATAGGGAAATCAAAAAAAATCTTAGAGAAGATGTTGAAAAAAAGTCGAAGTGACTATAGTTTGAAACTGGATGATGCACTATGGGAGTACCACATTGCATACAAAAAATACATTGGTACTACACTATTTAGATGGGTTTATGGGAAACCATGTCATCTTCCAGTTGAACTAGAGAAACGCTCGTACTGGAAAATTAAGAAGTTAAATTTGGATCCTCAAAAAGTTGGAGAAGCTCTAATTCTATAACTAGATGAACTAGAAGAAATTAGAAATGATGATTATGAAAAATCTAAGATCTATAAAGAGAGAACTAATAAATGGCATGATCAATGCATTGCAAGAATATTTTTTGTTCTAGGAAATAAGGTCCTCTTATTCAATTAAAGATTGAAATTATTCCTTGGGAAGCTAAAATCTTGATGGTCTAGACCTTTCGAAGTCATTAATGTTTTACCTTATGGGACCATTGAAATTCATATAGAAGGTGGACCACCTTTCAAAGTTAACATTCAAATGTTGAAAATATATCAAGAAACCTTCCTTTAAAGTTGTGTCATTAACCTAAAGTTCATCTGAGTCTTATAGGTGTCAAGATCTTGACATTAAAGGAAGAACTGAATGGGAAGTAACCTAGGGTAGGTCATATTAGTATATATTAGGTTAGAACATCCTTATAATATATTAGTATATGCTAGGAGCTAAAGGCTAGGGTTAAAAAAAAGTTGAGATAAAAATGAAAATCACATGTTGTGTAAATATGTTACATGATGTGTACCTTTTCTACCCAAAAATTAAATAAAACCCAACATTAAACAATGTGAAACATTGTTAAACATATTGTAACACCTCAGGATGGTTTTTAAAAAATAGGTCATGAAACTAGGGTTTATGACCTGGGAACCCGTCCCCTCCCCCGACTCTCCAACTTCCTCCCATGAAACCACTCACCCCCCTCTCCTTCCTCTATACTACCTGTGAAGTTCCTCCCTTCCCTTCGCTCTCTAAGACAGACACATCCACTCCCTTACCCTCTCATCTCTCAACCAAAAACATACATGCCCCATGCACCCTTCTTCGCGAATTTCACCACCCCTCTTCCCTTGCTAGTTGTACACACCCCTCCCTCGCTTCCCGCAGTAGCCTGAGATGCACTCTTTACTCAAGCTGAATCCTCAAATAGATCTAAAGACTCATCTGAGGATAAAAAAATACATTTGCATCCCATTATATGATTCTCTAACCCAAAGCACCACATCACCCTCAACTGGATATAGGTGAAGCCAATGAGGACAAAAAAGACCCTAAACACGGCTATTCTCACCTACCTAAACATCAGCGATGACATACTAAAGCTCCTCAATAGAATCCATTTATCCTACATTATTTAGGTATGTGAGAAAACATATAGAGATCTATTCTTAGAGTTCCTTTATATATTCGAGGTAACAGTGGATAGCCAACACTTCTGTCTGGGTGACTGACTACATGATCTCTCATTTTCCAAATTTGGCATCGACATGGGAATCTATATAGAGGTGTTTTCCATGTTTTAAATTTTTCTAACACTTTATCTGGAGCCTCCCCAATCTGATTTGAGGTGACTATGGTAAATGATTGCACGAGGTTCTCAAAAAATTCATGAACCCCAGATCACTAAGTCCACTTAGTTATGGAGCCCAACACATTGGATACTCTATAGAACCCTAACCCACACATGGTTTTCCTAGGAAGAGTCTCATGAAAGTGTGAGCTATGTCAACATCCTCATTTTGGTAGCAGCCATGGGAAGACCAGCCATCAACATGGATTCCCAATTCTGCTATTACTATTGGTCTTATACACAGAGGACCAGAGGTACATTGATGGGAAAATCCTTCATTACCCACCTCACCAGACATCTAGGAGTCTTTGATGCTTCTCTTCCCCTAAAATCTATTAGACCAATGGAGAACTTTTATTTTTTAATGCTTCATAAGATGAAAATCTTGTAGAGGGATGATGAAAATTACCACTAAGAACCAGGAGTATACGAGGCAGTACCAGCAGCAAAACCACTACCTCTAGTGGACCCTACACCTACTCCACCCACCACTTTAACTCCATCACCTCCCACCCATTTCCCTGGTTCTACCCCTACCACATCCAATACTGGTCCACTAACACATCCCACCCCACCATATCTCTGGGTCATACATCCATGCATCCTGGAGAACCTACGATGGATCTCTTCCCATCTACACCTACCCTTCACCGAGCTTTCCCATATTATTTCCCTCCACCACATTCTCCCGCAGACTCTAAGCCACTACCAGAACATACTGACCCCTCCTCCTCTACCACTTATTTCCCACCCACATACCAGACTAACCTACCTTCAAAAATCTCTAACCCTACTACCTAGAAGTAGTACCTCACTGAGTAGGCTTGGCAGGGAAAGGGGATGGAAACTACTATATTCACCAAGGTTCCCATTGTCGATCCAGCTGCCAGGATCCTGGACCCACTTCGGATGAACACCTATCCACCACCTACACCAACCCATCTTCCTGAAACCATGACTCCACCCTCCATAGATGATCCACCAACCACTGATGTTGTTACTGCCTCTGATCCATCTGACAACTACCACCACCACCCGATCAAGAGTGAATGTTGGAGGATATTTTTTATTTTTTATGACTTATCATAGTTGGACACTTTTACATTTTTTGTTTTGGAATTTTAGTGAAAGGGATGGATGTTCTTCTATTATAGTCTGGGTATCCAGAAATGTTTTACTACTACACTTATCAATTTATGGAAACTACTTTTTCATCACTTTTACCCGGTTTAATTTTCATATCTTTCGATTATTTTAATAGCCATGTATAGCTCCTCTGTGTCATATATGGTTGTTGATGGACATATACCACCATCTGTTCTAGTTCAATGAGTTAATCAGTGCATAGCTGAGATAGAACATCAACTTCCTGAACCCTCACTAAAGATTCATGCACATAAGCCACCTACATGATCATAGATACATTTCCTTCCACATATGATCCATGCTCACAATGTTCTTGAAGTCATTAATCCTATCAATAGAACCCATGATCTAGAGGACACAACAACAAGTATATGTAGATGATATAGGAGACACTATGTTGATGGATATATTTTCCTGATATTTTGGTCTATCTATCTGGCTGATGATGTTTTTGTTAGAAATTTATGGGATACAACCCATAGTTCATAATTTATCATGTCTGAGTCCTTATAATGATTATATTTATTGAGTTTTTTTAATTTATCATGGGTTCCTTTAGCTTTATTGTATAAACCTACATGATCTGTAACAAAAAAAATCCATTTCTTAACATACTTTACAATGGCCTATAATGTTTCTTAAAAATGTTTATAACCTATGTACTGATGTTTTATCTAGTGCATTAACTGTATTTATAACCCATTTTTCCAGTATCCACTAATTACAATTCAAGACACCTAGGTTCCCTCATGGCATGCCACTTCTTATAGGGAGCTCTATATTCTATCAATATATTTATTCAACTACCATTTCATTCGTCTAAGCATTATTTTCATAACACTCCCATAATACTTCCATGGACTATCCAGACATTATATCCTTCTAAGTGTGGGGGAGTTTTTTGTGACTTTCACTTTTGATAAAATTGATTTTTTCATATTCTAATCATTTTATGATACATTTTTAAAATTGAAAGAACGATTTAAAACTTAAAATCATTTTAGAAATTTAAATAAAAGAAAAATATAAGTTTGAAATTTTTGGAAATCTATGTTTTTTCTTTATTTATATTTTTATAATGATTTCTAAGCTTAGTAATTTAATTCAAATTCACCATTTTTTTGAAATTATGATTAATGAACTTATTATTCGGTTTTATATCATTAGTGATTGCTAGTTTCTATATTTATTCTCATTGCTAAGAGGTTTATCAACCTACAATTTCATATTATTTTCTGAGAATATTTATTGAGTGATAATTGGGACATGTAAAACTACTAGAACTTGAATTGAGATCTTATTGAGGGTATGAATTAACAAATAAAATTATCAAATGATTTAATCAATATTTTTTGAGTTAACTTTTTTATTAGACCCACTTTATATCCTTCCCTCATTAGGCCTGCATTTTACATGAATGACCTTGTAGGATTCTTCTATTCCAAGATGATTACCCCTTCATACCCTGCTCTTTGTATAACACATGACTTTACTTTAAACAAGTGTCAGGGATTCATTCATAAAACACTGGGTGATTCTACTGTGAATATGTATTTTTGTTTCTCATCAGACAATTTGTTTATGATCCATTTATAATTTGTATCATTTCTCATCTATCATGTTACTTTTTAAAATACAAAAGAAAAATAAAAATTGACATGGGTTGTGTTTTAGGAAGGTCAAAAATCACAATTTCTAGATCGATGAATCCCCTAAAGGATCATATGTGGTTAAGGGGTGGATGTGAGATCTAACATAGATATGGCTTTCAAAAAATAAAAATACAAAATAGAAAGGAAGGAACATGATATCCTTCTTAAACTTACTTGACAAATACATGGATCTAAATTGAGTTGTTGAGAGCATGGACTTTGTTGGCTATGGATGAGTCATTTTATTAAACTTTCCATGATATTTATGCATTATACTTCAAAGCCTACCCTCCTTTTGAGTTTTTTTTCAATACTTACATACCTTCCCATAGCCTTAGAGTCATTAGAACCCAATTACCTAATCCCTCATGATTGATTTTACATTTTTATTTACAAAGTGATGATGATAGAACTAATTCATGACTATGGTTAGGAGCAAGTACTTAGGGTAGGATCATAACTGCAGTTTCATTTTACCCTAAGTGATGAGAAAAAATTCATTATGAGGTACACTAAAATTGGGTATAGAATTCAAGGAACAATTAAGAGATTGTAATTAAACAATTAAGAATTTGTTCAATGAAATGATATATGAGGCATGAATGATTTTTGTGCAAGGATGATTCTTGAGAAATACTTTTTCTTCTTACAATTAGTTTTAATTTCCTTTATATAATGAATTTTTCCTTTAAAAATTTATTTCCCTTTTAATATCCCTATTGAGATCTTTTTACTTGAGGATAATAAATTGTTCAAGTGTGGGAGAATTTGAAAAGATAAAATCTTATATATGTTTTTATGTCCTTTTATTAAGGATTTTAAATGATTTATTTGACAATTTACATGGTATGTATTGATTTTTTAGGAATAAAGATTCCAAAGATTAAAAGGAAAAATTTCAGAAAAGGGAATTTTTTTCCTATTACACATCATGAAACCTTAGTACATGACGTGTAGTAGAATTTCCCATCATGATGAAAGTTGTTAAGAAAGTCATGAAAAATATAAGCAGAGAATTTATTACATGCCATGAGATGATGATACATTCCTTGAAATATTTGAATGCAATTCCCACTCTAAAGATAAAGCTTGAATAAAGGTATGCATCGCGAGTCTCAGATACATGATGTGAAAGGATTCAAATATCCAAATCTTGGATGAGATACACGTGGGATGAACATAGATTCAAAATCTATGGAGGAAATCACGGATCATAATTACATTATGTAAATCCCAATTACAGGTTGTGTAATATTTCACCTATATACACAGTAATAGGGAAACAGATTTAGAGAGTTCCCAGAGTAGATGATTTTTGTGTTTTTCATTCCCCTCTCATTCCCTATTACTCAAAATTGAAGTTTTGTAGTCTCCTTTCATAATTTTACTTCAATAAAAGTGTCATGGATCTATTTCAAGGCATTTTTTTCTTTTCTTTTCACACCTTTGACCTCATTCATCATCATTTTGAGCACTGGTTGTGGGAGAACTTTTTCTTATATTCATTACCAATCTTATTTCAAGTAAGTCGTTTTATGAATTTTGTTCGATCCAAGATTTTAAACTTATTGTTCTTGATTGAATGACCCTACTGAATCATTACATGTTTTATAATACTTTAATATCAATTATTACTGTCAGGTTAAAAATGATTTAAATTATTCATTTCATTGAATTTTATCCTACCATGAGTGGCTAAACTACCTAGGGTAGGGATAGAGGGTAGGCATATCTGAATTCAATAAATCTTTAATTCTAAACTTGGTAACCTTAAGGATTAGTAATTAGGATAAATAACCATTTTCAATTTAATTCATTTGATTATTCCTAACCACATGAAATTCAAATAAAGGACCATATCCTAACTGGAGTAAATTAGGTTATAAACAATATCCTAAAATACATTCTTCCTTTGAAGGTAAGATTAATGCATCTAGGTTTTAACTATCTATAAATCAAGGAATAGTTACCTCTTATGTAGAACTAGTTGATTTGACCACAATCAACTAGTGACCTCCACTTACTTCACAACCTAAATCTTAGGATCCTACCAAGTTAGAATTAGGATCATCTTTTCTATAGATCTATGAAATTGGTCTCGATCCCTTTATTATTCCTGAAGTCAACCCTCAACTCTCTAGAAAAATGTTTTACCAAAATGATTCAACATGTGAGGACTCCTGCGCCAAAGGGTTATAAGACAAAGGTTACCATATCTAGCCCAATTCACCCTGGGATATACCCTGTACTTTCACTATACTATATCCTAGTAGTAAGTGAATTTTGGGAAACAATCAAATCTAATCTGACCAAAGCACGTGTGAATTAAATGATTCTATTGGGAACTTCAGTTACACTCTAATAAGAGGGAATATTTTCCCCATAAAAACACCCTAATCCATCACTGCCTGTTGGAAACCACTATCATTTGGGGAAATGTGTTTGAGGCCATGTGACAAATTGGGCTCGAGTCACTATTCAGTGGCATCTGATTCTAAGACTTTATAGGTTAGGTGGCTCAAAGGAAGGAGGTTCAACCACTTTTAAAATATTTATCGAAATATCTTTTTTAACATAATGGGATGAATTGTGGTGTAACCTGGGGAACCATGTTACAATTCTCCCATGCGTGTACTCATTACAATGTGACCATAAGTTTTACACTTTAATTCCCTTCACTAAGGTAGAACTAGGAAATCCCAGTCACACATTAAAATATGACTAGGTTCTTCATAGCACAACCCCTACCTACAACATGATGTTCCACCTACAATATAATTCCAATTCTACATTAGTATGGGATCCTCTAAATTTATCTCAATACCCCTGAAAAGCCTAAAAACACCTAAACATTTATAAAAATTCCATATTTTGATGTACCTAATTCCATATATGAGTACCAATTCTCAAAATACCCTTTTTCTTGGGACTAAATATTCAAATTCCATTTGAATTTAGTGACCCATAATTATGAAGGTCACTACATGCTTCCTACCACAGGGTTTATCATCCTCAATAAGTATGTAGGATTATTCCATAATACCTAATTTACCCATTAGAATCTGATGCCACTACTCATTTTTTATTCTTGAATGAATACGAGTCTATAATACCCGAACTATTTTGAGTCAATGGGATTTTATTTGAAAAATTCCAATCTAATCTTCCATAATAACTAACCATTTCTCAAAAAGTAACATACAATATAAAAACTATATTTTCAAAAAAAAATAAACACAAAATAATTTTTTGTCTCTCTCATTCTCATAATTTACTCAAAACCAACACTGGGGAACTATAATATCTATTTTTGATATAAAAACTAAATGGTATCATGGAAACACATGATATTTACCTAGATTCTTCCCAAACATACTCCTTTTCAGTTATTGAGTGCACTAATGGAACCAACCACCATAGATAAATCAAGAAATATAGGATGGTTATAGAACTACATATGATTATTCATACCTCTATCTCTGTACATGTACCACACTCACTGACTAAGCACATATTTATAACCCCAACATCAAACATTCTCCCATGATATAGAGATCACTCAAAAAAATATTGGTAGGTTTCTCCCCACTATAGAATTATCCATACTGTCATTCCAATGATACTACCTCACTTAGAAACTAACATCTCATAGGAATCCTTATACACAAGCCTTACTCAATAAAAAAACAACCACTGCTCAAGTCCCTAAATCTAGGTCCTATGACATCATGATATCATGGATTTCTTTCAACTGATCTGAATTACCTCTATTCGTGATCGCTAATCAATAACAAACTTGATCCTCAAAGGGAAAACCATTCTCTATATATTCACACTGAATGGCCTTATCTTGGTGGCTGCACATAACCATCTCATGCTTTCCATTTGATACTCTCTATACAACTCATACCCTCAATTTATAACCTTGGAATTCTATACCAACCTCCCATATCATACATCCCATAATCATATGATAACATGAATGTGCTTCCCATGGAACCGAAGAGATACATCCACCATCCTTCATTCCACATGAACCCACTACCAAGAGCTTTAAAGATTTATAATATTCCCACTCCAAGGTTAGTCACTAGGGTATTACTAGTTAGAGGTGTCCCTTAAGTTATTTAACATTTGGAAACACTCTCTCACACTGATCAACTCATTATATGGTCACACCTCAATAACAAATCTATATCCTCAAGGTTCCTCAAACCCTAACAGCCAAAAACTCTTAGAATCCAATACTTGCTTATATAACCATGTTGTGTCCTCCCACTCCTCATGATCTCGATTAATTTCATAGAATTTCATAATCTCGAGAAATAAAAACATAATTCATCCCATTATAACTATCAAAATTATTTTCTAAACCAAAACAAAAAGCTAAACCTTTCACATTAGTCATTCTCAGATTTCTAATGAAAACATTGTAAAACACAAACTGTGATTTGATTTTCAATATAACCATGGTCATTCCAAAAAAAAATCTGAGAAACTAATCATACATCACTTGATCATTGATCTATATTCAAAGCATAAATAGATTATTCCTATCATAGGATTCATTATTCGATGCAATTTTATAAAAGAATTGAGTCCACTCACTCAACTCTAAAATATCCAAAAACCATCCAGACCATAAGATAAATAGATCTTGACTAACATTCTAATAGTAATATCCACTAAATTACCCCTAATACCTCTCTCAAGTCACTCTATAGATATCCACATCACAATTTCAAGTAAATTACATTTAACAACTCAAACCACTCAAGGGTTTAAATCCATCATAATTCCCCACATTAAAACCATCTACACCCTTGAAAAAAAGCTCCAAATATTGACATAGGTATGCACCACCCCAATTCAATGTAACTTACCCACCCAATCCTCTTGAGGGTGTCTCATCAACTCAAACATCCCATGGCAATATTAGCCACATCCAAGGCATACACTTCCTATAACAATTAGAACATGGCTTCTAATACCCAAACCTACCCCTCTAGTGAAATCATCCACCCAAAGCATGAATTTATAACAAATAACAAACCAATTTAATTTCAATATACCATCATAGTTATAATTAATTAATACACCACCGATATATTATTTTAGAAAATAGAAAATAACCTATTGTTGGTGTTTTAAATAATCAAAAATTGTTTCTAAAACCATTCCAAAACATTTATTTCCTAAAAACGATTTCCCAAAACCATTTTAAAAACGAATTTTTTATTTTGATGACTATTTTACATAGAAAAGTAGTTATCCACATGTATAGGTATCTCATGTGCCTAAAATGATTCATGAAACATGCATCTTGCCATTGTGGGATAAGAGTAAAACCATAAATAACACCCTTATTCCTTAATATTATACTCAAAAGAAAGCTTCTCAATCACAATAAAAAAATAAATAATCATGATTCCAATACCCTAGTAACTTGAGCTTCCACCATATATGATTTCTTGAAGCATAAGTCCAATGTTTTTCCTAAGACCTGACCAATCCTAAACCCATCAACCAAGTCCCTAATTATTAATACAATAGAATAAATCTTTGATACCAATTTTTAACTCCTTAGACAAGGATTCTGATTATTGGTTTAAGCAAGGGGGCCACATAGCATCAAGAATTCCTCCCCATATTCTAGAGGCTGCCGACTAGTGGTGAGAGCCTAAAACCAACATGGGGAGACTATACTCTCTGTATCACCACATATAATAACATATAAATAATTGAATTAATTTTTAAATCAGAGTAAACAAATGGAATTACAACTATGAGCAAACCATTAATAACCTATAATGTTAATATTCTGTAATAAAATTTTACCCATGATCATAATGTAATATACTTAAATGAAAAGGATCTACCACCAGGATAATCATGTTTAAAAAAATTTAAAAGGGAAAAAATAAACAAGGAGACATGTCTATAAAAACAAAAGTACCTCCTTGGCCCTAACTCTCAAGATATATATAGTTACTTCATCCATATCTCCTTTAAAATATGTTACCGAAAATTGAAACATGAGGTCTATATACACACTATGGTTCCCTTTCAGGGTGTGAGAAATAAATCTCATTAGGGTACTATAGCGACCTAGGCTTAACAAACATTGATATTACATCATTTTAGATGAATATTTAGTACATTAAGAAAATACATGCCCGAGGACCATAATAGTTTAGTGTATTTGGAAACATGGAAACATGGAAACAAAATCTTCTATCATGGGGAATATATCTTCAACACCTCCTATAATGATCTATACCTTTAGTACGTTGAGCTAAAAACATTCTTCATAACCTGGGTAAAGGAAACATAAGAAAGGGGTGAGCTTAGATTCTTAGTAATGGTAAATAAAGGAAATTCATAAGAATAACATGAAAAAAGGATATAGAACTTGAGCATACCATTTTAAGATCATACTCTATATATTATATATCATAATGAAGATTGGAAATTCATTATACTTGGATCATAATATAATTAAGAGCATAAGTAATTAAAGAATAACATAGGAATACGACATGGAGTTTTTGTCATGCACATTTTTTATAACATTGTAAACTTGTATTAGTATAAACAAGTTCACTCATTAAGTTAAGGACATAAAATCATACCCCCACACACCAACTTATGGACATGAAACCAGGTCCATTCATAACATTTTGAACCTGTAATCAGGTTCACATATAACCTTATGGACACAAAACTAGGTCCATTCCTAACATTGTGAACTTATAGTTAGGTTCATTCATAACATTGTGAATATATAATCAGTTTCAATCATAAAATTATGGAAATTCAACCAGGTCTATGAATAATATTGTGAGTATATAATAAGGTTTACTCATAACATTTTTAAGATGTTATCAGGTTCACTCATAAAATTATGGGCATGAATCTAGGTCCATGCATAAAATTTTGAACATATAATCAAGTTCACGCATAACATATATACTCATAAATCCTCTATCATTACTCAATTACTTAGAGAGAGATATAGGTCCCACCCATATCATAATAAAATCCTTCAAACATTTTCCATAATATAATTAAAATTTTTATCATATCGTGACCCATAAAATGAAATGGGTTTTATAAACATCCTATCATTACCCATGAAATGAAATGGGTATCATTAAAATTTCATAACATCATTACCTATAGAAAATATATAGGTTTCATAATAATTTCATCAAATAATAACCTGAGAAAATAAGTGGGATTCAAAATCATGTAACCTCTGGAATAAAAATACATGTCATAAGCATCATTCCATAAAAATGTAAACCATTAAAGAAAGGATACAAATGGAAAATTTGGATCATTTTCTAGAAGGTAATGAGTAACATCTAATAATTTAATCTTATATATAAAATAACTTGTAATGATATTTTGAAAAATTTTCTTGATTAAAATATCCTTTATTCTTTGAAAAGTATTTCTAAAACATAAAACCTTCAGAAAACCATTTTCATTAAAAATGAATTGAAAACTTAGAATGAAGGCTTTAAAAAAATTAAAAAACATTTTCCATTGAAAAATTATAAAATAATTATGAAAACATTTTGATAAAAGAGTTCCTTGAAAACTTATAAAATAATCTTGAAAAACTTTTGAAAACCATTTCTTTGAAAATACTTTGAAAACATATAAAAAAGGCTTGAAAATGGTTTGAAAACCATTTTCCTTACAAAATTGTAAAACATACTTGAATTTTTTGAAAAAAATTTCTTCAAAATAATTTTAAAACATATAAAAAATGAATGAAAATGTTTTTGAAAACCATTTTCCTTGAAAACTTGAAAAATATGCTTAAAAATATTTTGAAAACTATTTCTTTGAAAATAATTTTAAAACTTATAAAAAAGGGTAGAAAACATTTTTCAAACCATTTTCCATGAAAACTTATCAAATATGCATGAAAACGTTTTTAAAACCATTTTTTTAAAAATTACTTTTAAATTTTTTTTTTATAAATTAAACTTTTAAACATGCAAAATAAGTTTCACATAAATGAAAGTGGGTAAATCCGTACATGCTGTATGAGGTAAAAAGAGAATTCCTTTTTTACAGTAAAATGGTTATAAAAATGACTTGTTTAGATAGTGACAAGAAGATTCCTTTAAAACATTTATAAAATAAAAAAGGATAAAAATGACTTTTAATGATTATAGAATATCATAATATTCTCAGAAACCCTTTTTGAATTTTTTTTGAAGAAACATAGATTTTTGACCAAAGAGAGGGTAAATTCGGTCTTTCTTAGAAATAATTACTTAAATATAATATGTACCAAAGAGTGTTAAAATGGTATCAACACATGAATTTATCATTAAAAACTAAAAAAAATAAAATTCATGAGTTTTCTTGAAATATGGACCATAATATTTCTTCAATGTAAGCATAATCACAATCCTTCTTGATGAACGATTATACTGTTTCAATAAACATCTTATCACATGGTAACTTTGAATCACAATCATCATGTAAGAAAATGAATTTACCCAAAACTTAAAATATAATAAAAAATTATATTAAAGATATAAAATTTCAAATACAATATATACACCTTATATAAAAATATAGGTGCATAACATGACATATGTCTCAAAGAAGGAAAATTGAGATGAAATTACTTTACCGATTTGGTGAATTTTGGAACATAAATAAAATGAAAGAAAGATCATATAACAGATATGTAAATACCCATAAATTTAATAATAATAATGATATAATACATTTAGGGTAAGTATATACACCATTAGAGAGAAAAAGTGGTGAACATGGCATGTATCTCATGGATATAAAAATTTATATCAAATTCCCTTACCTTGTGTCATGACTCTCTTGTACTCTTACAAGATTCCTATATAATAAATGTAAGTTTATTATAAATATTTTAAATAAGTATATTATTATATTTAATACCATATATGGTTTTATTAAGACCTTATATTACCCACTTGTTAACAATCCTATGTTATGGTTTCACTTTGGATAATATTCGCTTTGTTCCACACATGTGTCTTAATTTGTTATATCTGTGATCCTTATACTTATATCCTGATTTACAGAATGTAAAACATGATATAAATATAATTTATATAAATTATATGTGTATTATAATAATATATATAATATCTATGTATGAAATGTAATACATAGTTAATGGAGACGGTAATTCGTACGTACACATAAACATTGTTTTCATTTTTATTATCATATTGAATAAAAGAAAGAAAATTAAATATAAGTATATATATATATATACCATTATTATAGTAGAATTATTATATAATAAATATCATATAGGTTCAATAAACACATCCTTAATACATTCCATGTAGTTTGTGAATTAATCACATCACTTTGAGAGGGACGGTAGTCCACACTTCCTCAAACAAAATTATCAAATTTACACTAAATGGAAAGTAGAAAGGTATGTGTTGTAAAAGAAAAAATAAGATTAAATAAATAATAAATATAATATATTAGATATATAAATAGTGTTTACATTATAATTTCCACCATGAGAGGTGGTAAAGGAAAAATGAACAATCATCGTTTATTGAGGTGATAGTTCACTGTACACATAAACAATATGTTCATTACCCATTAGATGAATGTGTGTGTATGTTTAGGTAGAATTTTTTTTATAAAAAATCCTATTATATTTAAGATAATATTTAATTATAAAATAATGGAATAAAGATATTGTAGGAGGTGGATAAAATAAATAAAAGAAAGGATTTGGAGAGAAGGTGTTACCTCTTAATCGTGTAACTCCTTTTGGTTTACGAAAAAAGGCTTCCTTGGATTGCTTTCTTCCAAAAGGGAGGATTCAAGGAGGAAGTTAGGTATGTTTAAAGTGTAATGGTTAGATATTTTAAGAAACTAAGTTGTTTTATAGGTGTGAAGAAGAGGGAGGTTTGGTGGCCTTTTATAGGGAAGGGAAATGACACACCTGAAATTTTTGAAAACAAGTTAGGTGTACCCATGTTTTTACCTGAAAAAGTAATACCAAACCAAAAAAACTATAGAATGAAAGGTTAATGGTCGAATAATGGACATAATATGGGTTTTAGAAAATTTTATAGGTTGTTTTGGGTCTTAAATTTAAGGTTTAGTACTTTATTAACACTGTTTTTCTTTTAACCATTGTAATTAATTTTAATCACTTCCACTAATATTTTTAGTAAAAAATATGTTGATCTTATTATAAATTTTTAATTATTCTGAATAAAAATATTTAATCCATTTTTACAAATTATAATCACATATTTGGCCTAAATTAATTTAAAATTAATCCCACTGGCAGGACGACACTGTAGGTTTCTAAAAGTAAAAACGTCAAAAAGTTTGCTAAGTTTTTATACCCAATTTTCAAGTGAAATTAATTAAAATTAAATAATATAGATTAATTGATAAAAATATGACCTAATTAAACTTTTAAACCATATTAAAATATAATTTATCATTATAAATAAATTATATGAAAAGGCATTTTGAAGTAAAATCCGGTATATTTCACTATTTATCCAAAAATGAAGTTTCTCAGAAAAATATCAAAAATTCGCCCTAAAATAATTTTGAAATTATAAATTAAAAATATAATTTTATTCTATAAAATTAAATTTCTAAATTTTTCAAAAATTAATTTAATTATTTTTCATAAGAGGACATAAAAATTAGTTTATTCTAGAATTTAGTATTTTAAAACATATAAGGACTTTACCAAAAAAATTATATCCTTAATTATCAATAAAACCACCATAAATAATATTTTAAAATTAGTTATTAATATTCATATTACTATGTTTAATGTCATGGTTATAATTATCTCATTTAAATAATTATAATAATAAAATTATGTTTTATAGAAAATCCGAATTGCGTGTAACGTATGCTAAGTCGGTGTTTGGTGTAACATATGCCAAATCAGTGGTGCGTGTAATGTAAGCCAAGTTAATGCTCTGTTTAACGTATTCTAAGTCAGTTTTATATGAAATTAATGTTTGACTTAGTGATTTAATATAAAAAAACTATTTTCAGTGTTGTGTTGAATTAAAAATATCAAAAGAGTATATTAAGTAGAAAAAAATATTTCACAAAATCTCAGGGTGTTACATTATACCCCCCTTAAAATGAATTTCACCCTCAAAATTAGGCTGGGTTATTAGAGGTTAATACTTGAAAGTTCATTTCTTAGAGACCCAAATTGTAAAAATGAATACTAAAACGTCATTTTAAAAAGGAAATTTGGAAACATAATGGTTTCCAAAAGTAACATATAACCAGGTTTCCACATGGGAGAACATAGGTGGCATGTTAAAATATAGATAGGGAAGAGAAACATTACCATCATATTATGATAGAGAGTGATAGAGAACAAGTCTAGGAGAAATTCAAAAATCATAAAGCCATAAATATGCAATAAACTAAGGGACCATCTGACTTATTATAAGTAGAGGTATTGGGATAAATTTTTGGTTTCAAGATCCTTTTACCTAAAATTAAATAATTTTCATGAAAATATATACTTTTTGATTTCAGGAAAACTTCACCCTTTGTTGTTCCTTGATCCAATTTAGATCTTTTTCCTAAAAGGAAGGTGAATTTTTCAATTCCTAAGAACTAAAAAATCATGAGATCTATGATATGAAATCCTATATATCATTAGTTATCATTAACATCAATTTTTTATAATAGGTTATCCAATATGCATAAATCATCATGTGGTAAGATAATACTTTATTCTCACAAAATTCATCCAAAGTTTAAATTAATCTTTACATAAATGGTTAACCTTATAACCCTTATGAAAGATAGAAATCCATAACTTGAGAAAGATGTCATAAAATTAGCTTAACATTGATCCCCCATATATCACAAAGTATATATTGGTTTTTTTATACCAAACATGCGAATACCTTCATTATATATTCTCTTGAAACATGGTAATAAAAAAATTACCATAAATACTTTAGAAAAATATGAATTATTCCTTATTCTAAAGTTTATTGGATATAATCCTTATAGACAAAAAGTTTTACACTTTATTCATGATAACATCGACCACCTTTTCAACAAATCCTTAGTTAGTTCCAAGGTAATTGGTACCATCCAAGTTACATATTCATATCCAACATAGAATTATCTAAACATCATTATCTCAACATAAGAAATGTTTTAAGGGTTATATTCCCTTATTAAAAATGACATCTTAAGATGAAATCAGTTTTTTTAGTTCATCAGGACCATTTAACATATCCTTGTACATCTATAGAAAAAAATATAAACTGAACAACCCTTATAACATAATTCTCGAATGCAAATAGATAAGAACTTCATCCCTTTTTCTTAAATTATTGGCATGGGGTAGTTATTTCCTTGGTTTTTAAGTAAGTTATTAGTTCAGGGCATTGAGTTGGGTAATGCCTATATTCTCCACATATAAGATATTGAACTCCATGACAATTTATCACTCTATAAACCCTTTTTCCACAAATATAACATCTTCCCCTTCATTTGAGGTATCCTTCAAGGTAATTATTCCCTTATTATTGAAAAGTAGGAATCTGAATCTTCTTTCCTATATGATCCCTACCATTTAAACATTTATAAAGGTCCACATTCCTCTTATTTGATGTTATAGGGCTATCATTGAAATTCACATTGTAAATAATATATTATGATAGATGATTCGACATAATCATAATACCCTTATCTCTATTCATTATCCAACTTCATTTTTTATAATCGCAAAAATTTCCATTAGATTTAATGTTAACCCAGTTCCTTCTGGTTCCCTCCATTGACTATAACAAGAAGACATAGTGTGAGAAACACTTGTCATAGCAGAAAACCACATAATCATGAAAAAAATACATGTAGAATGTATAAATCATGAAACCTTATTTAGTATATCACACCTTAGGATTACCATAGGTTATTTATATCCAACTACTAGTTAAATCCTTCATGAGGTTCATTAAGAGTTTGTGAATTCCCAAAGTATATCCCCCGGGAGTGTCAAACCAGGTGTGCAGTAAGGCCCATTATTGTGTACCAGATTACCCTGAGTCAAACCCAGAACATCTTGTCAGAGTATTTACTCCTTGGTATATCTGTGCTAGAGACACATCCCCTTGTAGTATCTGGATATGGATATATTTCTAGGAAACCACTTGCTCTATCCTTTACCAAAATTCCAGGACATTTTCCTATATTTTCCTCATCCTTAGACTTATCCTTATATACATCACTAGACATATCCTTATAATTATCCCTAGGGATATCCCCAATGTTTTCTAATCCTATTTTCCAAAGGATGACTAAACCATTCATTTTATACCAACTATAGTGACCCAATATTAGCATATATGGATATTACATCATTTTAGATAAATATTCAGTACATTAAAAAAATACATGCATGAGGACCGTAATAGTTTAGTGTATTTAGAAACATAGAAAAAAAATATTCTATCATAGTGAAATATCTTCAAAAACTCCCATAAATATCTCCACCTTTATCACTTCTACTTAAAACATTTCTTTATAACCCAGGGAAAAGAAACATATGAAAAGGGTGATCTTAGATGCTTAGTAAGGGTAAATAAAGAAAATTCATAAGCATAACATGAACAAAAGGGTATAGAAATTGAGAATAAAATTTTAAGATAATACCCTGCATATTAGAGATAAAAATAAAGATTGGAAGTTCATAAGACATTGATCATAAGAGAATTAAGAGCATAAGTCATAAAATTATAATATAGAAATAAGACATGGAATTTATGGCATTCATATTTATTTATAATGTTGTGAACATGTATAAGTAGAAATAGGTTCACTCATTAAGTTAAGGACCTGATATCAGGCCCCCATATCAACTTATGGACATGTAACCAGGTCTATTAATAACATTGTGAACATGTAATCAGGTTCACGCATAACCTTATGGACATGAAACCAAATCCATGCATAATATTGTGAACATGTAATCAAGTGCACACATAACATTGTGAACCTGTAATTAGGTTCACACATAAAATTATGCACATGCAACCGGGTCCATGCATAGCATTGTGAATACGTAATAAGGTTAACTTATAACATTGTGAACATGTAATTAGGTTCAGACATAAACTTATGGACATGCATATAGGTCCATGCATAACACTATGAACATGAAATCTGGTTCACACATAACATATATACTCATCATTACTCCATCATGACCCAATTATTTAGAGGGAGATACAGGTCCCACCCATATCATAATAAAATCCTCCATAGATGTTCTACAAGATAATTAAAAATTTCATCATATCATGAACCATAAAAATATATGGGTTTTATAAACATCATATCAAAACCTATGAAATGAAATGGGTATCATTAAAATTTTATCACATCATAACATATGAAAAAGAGAAAGTTTTCATAATCATTTGATCAAAGCATAACCCATGAAAAGAAGCGCATTTCAAATTCACATAACTCATGGAATAGAAATGGGTGTCATAAGTATCATTACATCAAACTATTAACCATTCAATAAATGATATGAATATAATATTTGGATCATTTCCTAGAAGGGCATGACTAACATGTACATATTTAATCTTAGGTGGGAAATACATTGGAAAGATATTTTGAAAAAATTTCTTGATGAAAACAACCTTTCTTCTTTGAGAAGTCTTTTTAAAATATAAAACCTTTAGAAGAACATTTTCTTCAAAAATGGTTTTAAAAATTAGAATTAAGGCTTTAAATCATTTAGAACCCTTTCCCTTTAAAACTTATAAAATAATTTTGAAAAAATTTTGAAAAAATTTTTCCTTGAAAACTTATAAAATAATATTGAAAATATTTTAAAAACCATTTCTTTAAAAATACATTGAAAACATATAAAAAATTATTGAAAACATTTTGAAAACCATTTTACTTGAAAACTTGTAAAAGATTCTTGAAAACTTTTTGAAACCCATTTCATTGAAAATTATTTTAAAACTTATAAAAAAGGCTTGAAAAGTTTTTGAAAACTATTTTCCTTGAAAACTTGTAAAATAGGATTTAAAATGTTTTGAAAACAATTTCCTTGTAAATACTTTTAAAACTTATAAAAAAGTTTTGAAAAAGTTTTGAAAACCATTTTTCATTTAAAACTTATAAAAGAATCTTGAAAATTATTTGAAAACCATTTCTTTGAAAATTAAATTGACAAACATTTTATTAGGAATTAAAATTTTATACATGTAAATGAAGCTTCAAAAAAATGACAACAAGTAAATCTATACATTACATATGAGGTAAAAAGAGCATTCCTTTTTTCATGGTAAAATGGTTAGAAAAATGCCTTGTTTGGAAAGAGACAAGAAGATTCCTTGAAAAAATTGTTAAAAGAAAAAAGGGTCAAAAATTTCTTTTAATGATTATATAATAGTATATTATCAGAAACCCATTTTGAAAATATGGTTTGTAAGGAACATATATTCCGGATTAAAGATAGGGTAAAGCCATGATTTCTTAAAAACACTTTCTTAAATATCATATGAAACAAAGAGTGAAAAAATGGTAAAAACACATGAATTTATCATGAATTACCATAGGAGAAGAAAATTCATGAGTTTTATTGAAATATGGATCATACTATTTCATAAAAGGAAGAATAATAATAAAAAATATCGAAAAACAATCAAATTGTTTAAATAAACATCTTATCACTTGGTAACTTTGAATCACACTCATCATGTAAAAAACTGAATTTACATGAATATTAAAATATAATTAAAGGAATGAGATTCATGATATAACATTTAAATAAATTAGATAAACATTATATAAAAATATAGGTTCATAACATGGCATGGGTCTCAAAGAAGTAAAATTGAGACGAAATTACTTTACCGATTTAGCGACTTTTGGAACATAAATACCATGAAATAAAGATAATATAATGGATATTTAAATATCTATATATGTAAGAATAATAATCATATAATAGTTTAATGTTATGTATATACACTATTCAAGAGAAAAGAGTGGTGAACATGGCATGTATCTCATGGATATAAAAAGTGAGACGAAATTCCCTTACCTTGTATCTTGAATCTCTTCGTACACAAACAAGATTCATGTATAATAAATGTAAGTTTATTAAAAATATTTCACAGAATAATATTATTATATCTAATACCATATATGATTTTATTAAGACATTATATTACCCACTTGTTAACAATCCTACGTTAAGTTTTCACTTCGGTTAATATTCGCATTGTTCTTCGCAAGTGTCTTAATTTGTTATATCTTTGGTCCTTATCCTTATATAATGATTTAAATAATGTAAAAAATGATATAAATATAATTTATATACAGTATCTATGTATGATAATAATCTATATAATATCTAAGTATGAAATGGAATACACCATTCACAGAGATGGTAAGCCGTACGTATGCATGGACACTATTTCCATTTTTATTGTCCTATTGAAAGAAAGATAGAAAATTACAAATAAGTATATATATATATTTTTATATATAATTATTAAATTATAATTATTATATCATATATATTATATAAGTTCACTAAAACCATCCTTAATATGTTCCATGTAGTGTGTGAACGAATCACATCGCTTTGAGGGGGTGATAGTCCACACTTCCTCAAATGAAGTTATCATATTTACACCAAATGGAAAGTAACAAGTTATGTGTTGTAAAAGGAATAAATAAGACTAATGAAATAATAAATATAATATATGATATATATAAACATAGTTTCCATCATAATTTCCACTATGATGGGAGGTAAAGAAAAAATGAACAATCATCGTTTAATGAGGCAGTAGTTTGACGTACAAATAAATAATATATTCGTGACCCCTTATATAGATGTGTGTATAATTTTAGCTATAAAAATTTCCATTAAAACATCATAGTATATTTAATATACTGGTTTTATTATACAATCATGGAATAAAAAGATTGGATGGGGTGTAGAAAGGAAATAAATTAAAGGATCTTGATATAAGGTGTTACATCTTAATTGTATAACTCTTTTTGGTTTGGGAAAAAAGGATTCCTTGTATTTATTTATTATCAAATAGGGGATTCAAGGAGTAATGAAGGTATTTTGGGAGTTATATTTGAATAATATTGGATGGACATATGTGTTTTTATTGGTGTGAATAAGAGGGAGAGTTGGTAGCCTTTTATAGGGAAAGGAAAGGACACACTTGGAATTTTTTGAAAACAAGTTAGGTATAACCATGTTTTTAACTAAATAAAAGTCATACCAAAGAAAATAAACTTCTTAATGGAAGTTTAATGTACTAAAAATGGTAATCCAATGGTTTTTTGATAATTTTCTAGGTCTTCATGGGTCTTAAATTTAAGGTTTAGTACTTTATTAAACTAATTTTTCTTGTAACCATTGCAATTAATTTTAATCACTTTCACCATTCTTTTTCGGTAAAAAACTAATTTCAATTTATTATAAATTATGAATTATTCTTATTCTAAATATTTAATCCATTTTGACAAATTATAATCATATAAGTGGCCGAAATTAATTTAAAATTAATCTCGCTGAGGGGACGACACTACAGGTTTTTAAAGTAAAAACATCGAAAAATTTGCTAAGTTTTTATACCCAATTTCAAATTGAAATTAATTCTAGTGAACTAAATTGGATTAATTTATAAAAATATTATCTAATTAAACTTTAAAAACAAATTAAAATTTAATTTATCTTTATAAATAAATTATATGAAAAGGCAGTTTTGAATAAAAATATGGTATTTTTCACAATTCATCCAAAAATGAAGTTTCTAAGAAAAATCCCAAAATTTGACCTCAACCAATTTAAACATTATAAATTAAAAAGTGAATTTTATTTTATCAAATTCAATTTTTAAATGTTTCTAAAATTAATTTTATTATTTTTCATAGGACATAAAAATCTGTTTATTTGAGAAATTAGCATTTTAAAACAAATAATAATTTTACCAAAAACACTGTGTAGCACCCATAGTTTTATTTATGTAGACTTTTTATGCATTTTTATGTGTTTAAAGTACATGGGATGAGTTTAGAATTGGTTGGGAGAGTTTGGAATGATTTTGAATATGTTTGGAGGCTTTTTTAAGGGAGCACAGTTTGAGCACGGTTAGGGGAAACCGTGCGGGTTATCCAGGAAACTATGTTGGGGGAGATAGTAGTCTTTGCACAACATGCACATGGTATGCAAAACCATTCAAGGAAACCATGCGAACCCTTTCTCTCAAGGCATTAGCGTGCGCACGGTTAGCGCACGGTTTTCCAAACCATGTGGGCTAACAGTGCGTCCACTTAAAAGTAGGGTTTTTAAATCTGGGTTCACTATGGGTTGCCTCATTTCTCTCCAAATTCTCTCCCAATCAAGCCTCACTCAGGATTTCAGGATCTCAGGGGTTTAGGGTGCTCTCCCACTCATTTTTGAAGCATTTTGAAGAGGTTTCTTGGTGTATTGAAGGTGGTTTCTCCCGGGTAAGTCTCTCCTCTTGGGATCTTCATGTTTTCCTCTTGATCTACATCTCCCTCTCTCTTGGTTTTCTAGATCTACACCCGTTGTGTGTAGATCTAGGGTTTTGGTTACCTTGTATGTTAATTTTAAGTCTTGTGTATATTAGGGAAGGAGGTCTAGAGAGGTTTTGGTAGTGCGTTCACCGGATTTGAGGTGCGATTGCTTGTGGGTCGATTTCTCAGGAACCCTAAAGGTAGGTGGATTCTCTCTCGACTCCAATTGGTTAGAACTAGTGGTTTGTTTAAAATTAATTTGTGTCGCTTAAAATTAATTATGTTGTTGATGTGTGAAATCGGATGAAAATTATTTTGGTAATGGTTTGGGAATTTTTGGAAAAAAGGGCTTTTGGAGAAATGCTCTTGATGTGATTTTAAAATGGGATTTTAAAATGATTTGTTTTATTGGTTTGAATAAGATGAATCGATAAAAATGTTTTCAATAAGAAGTGTTGTTTTATTGAATTACGGTTTGGCCTGGAAAATGGTTAAAGGGTGTTTTCAATAAATTCTTGATTTATTGAAGTGGATTGGCATTTAATAGAAATGGTTGATTGCATGTTGTTGTGGCTTAAATGGGTTATATGCTCGGTTATGTTGGCTTGTATGAATGTTGTGAAAGTGGACAAGAGGTACCACTATAAAAAGGGTATGGATAGTGGATTGAAGGGACGCCATCAATAGAAAGTGGGTGGGAAGTACCACTCGAGTGGATTGATAATGAATGGGTTGGACGAGAAGTGACGCCATGATATGTTGTGTGATTGGTTGGTGATGTTTGTAGATGGGTCATGTGAGTGAAATATGAAAAGGTAATCAGCTTGTAGCATGGTTGATTTGGCTTCCTTGTGTGGCATGTTTGGCTTACGAAATGATTATTTGGATTTCCCAGGGTTTACTTGGTTTGGGTGAAATGGCTTGGTAAGGGTGTGTTTGGATTATGGAAATGGATGCACTTGTGATTATTTTATATAAACTATTTTATATAAATGTACTAATGGTTTTATACTAGTGGCCTGTGTAGGGAAGTCATTTGGGGAAAACCTACCGAGTAGTTGTACTCACCCCCTGATTTGGCATGTTGGTGTCTTTGTAGATGTTGTGTATCATGACATGGGAAATGGTAAGGTATCACCCTCCTTTAGTGGTGAATCATGATGTCTGTGTGGAGCTTGGAGCATGGAGCTTGGTGTGGATCCAGGGAGTGTGTCTTGGCTTATTTTGGGTCTTTTGTTGATTCTTTTGCATAGTACTCTGATTTGTATTGGTTTTTGGGTTGTATTGTGGAACAACTTGATTGTATTTTGGGAATTCATGCTTTAATGGTTTGTTGACATGCATCATATAGTGGTTGTTGGTGATGGTTTGGTTGGTTTTTTCTTAGGGGAAAATCGTTACCCAATTTTTTCTTTAAGTCCTCAGCATTTATTGCCAGCCTTTGGTGCCATGAGAATGTTGCTTAAGGCCAAGTAAACCTCACCGCCTCCTCAAGCCAATGGGGTAGGGGAGGGGTGTTACAAGTGGTATCAGCTTTTTCGGTCCTTTGGAGTTGATTCTCGGATTTGGAGTTGACATTCGTTGCGGTATATTCCTTGGATCGGGATGGTATCAATGCGTAGTAATGTCAGAACTTGGAATGTATAACATAAAAGGACATAGATAACCCTTTTATGCTGAACTTCAAGTTACAAGGGAGTTGGGTACATAAGTGGTCGGAGACACTTATAGGCATTGGATATCTCATTGTCATGGGTGTAGCCAATGAGATGAGCATGGCATGCTTGGTAGAAATGACTTCCCACTAGGATACATATTTCATTGGGGTATAATGATTTATGTTGTGATATGAATTTGTAGATTTTGAAATATCTAAATTAGTTCTCAAAACTGAAAGATTTGAAACATGAAAACTAGTGGTATTTTGAAATTGGTTTGATTTTCAAAAATGGTGAAACATGAAAATGTGGAAAAGGTGGAATGCCTTGTTGTGATAGTGTTGTGCAATAAAAATTGAAATGGGAATTCTTGATATCTACGGAAGTAAGACTCATGGTTGTTTGTTTTCTGTTTATAGAAATGGCACCAGGTAGGCGTCGTAGAGACCAAATGAAAGTGGCTGAGGAGAATGTGGTTGCACCTAAGTCCCAAGTGAACCAACAGTTAGTCCAAAGCATAGTATAAGCTTTCCAAGCTTTAGGAAGTGCGAATAGAGTGGAAGAGCCAAAACATGTGAATTATGTGGCTCAGTTCCAAAGGCAGGATCCACCCATCTTTAGGGGTGATTCGGACCCAAAAAGGGAAGAGGTGTGGCTATCTAGAATAAACAAAATTTTTTAATTCTTGGGGATGCCGATAGAGTTGAAAGTAAATCTATCAACGTATAAGCTATAGGATCTAGCTCTTCAGTGGTGGGAGTTGGTAGTCCAAGTGGGGATGGACCAAGGTATGACGTGGGAAGGCTTTAAGTAATTGATTAATAAAACATTCTACCCACATACATTCATATTTCAGTGCACAACTGATTTCTTCAGTTTGAAGCAAGAGCATATGTCTATGACAGAGTATGCACCTAAGTTTACGAGCTTAGTGCGGTTTGCACCTGAGGTGGCAGCTAGAACGTCGTTGAAGGAAAGGATCTTCGAATTAGGGTCAAAAAAAGAAATCCATTCAAAAATAGCAATGTTGTGTATTGGTGATTACACAGAGATGGTGAATCGAGCATCGGTGGCTGAGTGGGATCTATTGGGAGCTCTGGGCGGAGGAAGCATGGTGGTACCGATGGGTAATATTGGGAACTCTAATGCCAGGTTCAAGCGGAGGAGGGACACTTATTCCCAGGGCGGGGGAATGGCACATAATCCGACGGTAGGATCGTTGAATCTTCCTATGAAGCCCCAGAGAAAACCAGGATGTTTTTAGTGTGGCTCTACGACACACATCAAGCGAGACTCTACGACACAACCTCGAGCATGTCACAATTGTAAGTAGATGGGGAATCTGAAATTTTATTGTCAGAATTCTCCAAGGTTGGGTGCACGTGACACTCCTCAAGGATCGCAAATGTCTTATGCATCAATGGGACAAGGACCAAATCATACCCCTCTTCAACAGAGCAAATCCAGTTATGGTGATTCTCGGAACACCACAACTCCTTAGCAGGGCAATAAAGAGCATAGTGTGGCAACCAAGGTGTTGTTAGGAGCCGAGCAGGTTGTGGTGGATGATTAGTCGGGACCATCCATGATGCAATGTACTATTATTTTAAATTCTACCTTGATGCAAGTGCGGTTTGATACAGGTTCCCCACACTCTTTTATTGCTGCACGTATGGTTGAGTTTCTGGGTTTATGGGTAGAAATGATGCCTTTGGTTTTGAAACATCCAACTCCTCTCGGTCAAAGAGAGTGTCAAGCCTTCTTGTGTAGAGAATGTTGTATCATTGTGGGAAAGGTTGAGCTAATGTGGAAATTCTGTAACACCCCAAGCTTCTACGGTACGCTTCTCTTTGAATAATGTGATAGTGTGTGTTGTACGCAACACCGAGTTCTAACAACCAATTAAACTAGCCGTTATGAATAGTAATAACTACCTTTTGAAATTATATATATTTTATATTTTAAAATGGACTTCATTTTTAGATTCGGAATATCAAAATTAGCCTAGGGTGAAATTTTGGTACATTTCGGATAACTTTCATATTTTGATGAATAGTGAAAATTACTAAATTTTAATTAAAAACAACTTTTTCAATCAAAATAATTAATAGTGATAAATTGTGAATTTGAGTGGTTTTAAAGTATATTTAGAATATATTTTTACCATTTAATATAATGTTGGTCATTGGACATAATTTTACAATTAAACCGAACATAAACAAGTGTCAATCTTTTGATAGTTATTATCTCTTAAAAAAACACGCTTTTTGTTTTGACAGCGGGAATTAATTTTAAATTAATTTCTGCCACTTCTGTGTTTTGAATTTAGAAAAATGGATTCCATATTTGGAATCAGGATGTTCAAATTGTGTAAATAGGTAACTTTTATTTTTAGACATTTTGAATAATTACTGCGGTAAATATTTTATTTACCATGGTTAAGGGTAAATCCGGTAAATAAGGGTTAAAAAATAATATTATAATAATACTAAATTACCCTAAAACGTGTCGTAACCCTATTGGTTGATACATGGTCGACCATGGGCATCTTTGGGTCAATTTTGGGACCCCATTGATCCACTTGTAAGTGATAATGACACTTTATTTTAATTAAGTTAAAATGAATACAAAAATGGCATAAGCTTACATCTTTTAGAAGAACAATTTTTACATAGGGTTATACATGTTGGATTTTCGATTATAAATATTAATTAGAAATCTAAAACGATTTCCTACATAATGATGTTTTATTTATAATTTTTAGACATTTAATAATTTATTTTATTTATGACACAATGATGATGCAGTAATTACTAAAATAGTAGAAAATTAACATAATTGATATTATAAATACCCAAATAAATATAATATGAAACTTTTAATGAATTACACTAATTTTCTAGGATAATATGATATATTAGGATTTATTTAATTGACTTTGTTCGAAGTAATCAATCTGTTATGAGTTTCACAAAAAATCAACTATTGAATAGTGTCAAAAATGACATAAAAGAGTTCTTAAAACAAATATTATATTATTAATTGATATTAAATTCCTAAAAATCTAAGGTTCGGCCAAGAGACTTATATTATGATAGGTTAATCATTAATGTACCACTTGGGGGTCGCTTGTATGTATATGGTAAGTCTATTAACCATATAATATAAAAATACAAAGAGACATTGTAAAAGTGAAACTAATTAACTTAGAGTTAATACTTAAAGATAAGGTTAATATAAGTACCCAAACCTGTCTAAATTCTATTGGATGAGTGGTTTTCGACCTATCCCCACCTCATCCTTTGAATAGTCAACTTTGGAGCCTTTGTAAACCGAATATGAATTTATTATAAATTAATATTTCTAACTTTTCCAAAGGTGCCCCTCACCCCTCTTATAAAAGGGCACTCCTCCTTCTCATTTCTTCACACCTTCAAAGCCTTTTGGTTCGGCCAAACTCTTCCCAAATACTCTCCCAACATCCCTCACTACAACCTAGAGGCCTTAGTCTGATCAGAAAGCCAACCTAAGGAGCCCTTTTGATCAAATCAAAAGGAAGAACCCGAAGAAGAGGTAATGATTTCACCACCCTTTTCTAAGTTCATTTCTTCTTCCACTTCTTCTTCCTTTGTTCTTACCATTCTGAAATAATAACTCCAGTATCTCACATATACTGTGATGTTATTATAAATATGGTACAATCATATTCAGTATTCTATCCACCCTTTTAATAACATGTCACCATACGTGCGTACGTACGGCTTACCATCTCCACGTCGTGGTGTAATTGTTATTCAATATAATATTATTTGGATGGGTATAATAATGATGTGTAACTCATGTAAATAATAAATATAACATGTTAATGATTCTGTATATATGATATACCATCCATTTATATATTATTTTAATATCAAAAGAATGATATTGCCGCTCGTGCGTACGTACGGACTACCGTCTCCACGAACGCGATGAGATTCATTCTCCATCGTATCCATTCAAGTATAATTATCATTTGATGATTTAAAAATGATGTTTAAGGACTGTATAGCATTCTGGATATGAATAAGATACAACAACCATGGCTTATGTAACAAAACATATAAAAGAAAATGAGTAAGTTAACTCCCGAAACGACGATAATTCTAAGATATTATTAACAAATCAATGTTAAAAGATCATATATGATATCATATTAATATATATGATTCTTGTATAATTTAATAACAACTACTTCACCATTATATAGGAGGTTAACCTACCCCAACCAAGGAAAAGTACAAGGTAAGGGTTATTTCACAATCTCTTCATTATCCGAGGTTGTTTATATGTAATAATCTACTGGGATCTCTTTATCATCCACATCCATGTTTCTTAAAAATGTATTTCAAAACATTTTTACTATTTACAAGAATATGGGTTAAAGTCATTTATACCCTTTTTTTGACTTTTTATAAGAGGTTTATAAAGGAATCTTTCCGTTGTTTTCAAAACAAGGTCCTTTTTAACCTTTTCGACAGAATTGAGGTAAGAATGTTTTTTTTTAACTTATACGGCGGGTGCGGTTATTTTACGCCGTTATAAAATCTTCAAAGCTTTCCTTACAAGCTTATAAGAATATTTTCAAAGAAAATGTTTTATTTTATATGGATTTTAAATGATTTCAAAATAAAAGGAGATATTTATTTAAAAAGAATTTTGATTTCATCTATGTCAACATCCTTTGATGGATTTTAAGATTATTTGAAGTTGATTTATTATGATACAAAACTTCTATATTGTATTGAAGGTTTTGTGATATGTTTGACTGTGGATGTGCTATTTTTATACCATTCATAGTTTATTGTGAAAGTATTGACATTTCGTATGCTAGTTTTAATACGAATGTTTATGTTATGTTTAAACCTTTTCATATGGGAATGCATTGGACTTAATAAGTGACGGGTGGAGCCCGCTATAGCTCCTCGATGCATCGGTAGGTCTCATGAGACAAACTAGTGTCTTGGCACAAGGCCTTGACAAAATCTTATTTGTAGTCTTGGCACGAGTCCTTGACTATGTGGTTATGATAGTCTGGCATTATGCATTCCAACATTATGAAAGTGGTTATTGATATTGCATGTGATTATTCGATTAGTAGAATATCCATGTGAACAAGTAAATGGCATTATTTCATTTTGCTTTTGCCATACTATGTTGAAGTTCAATTTTAAAAGGCTTTTGTTTTAGTAATTCATTGCCTTAAATGTTTATGCTTATTTTGAATGTTCCGCTATATTGTTATCCTTACTGGGCATTTGAGCTCACCCCTTTTCTATGTTTTATTTTTCCCAGGTAGTGAAGAAGTAATTTATGAATGACTTGCAGGGATATTATGAGGGGTTAATAGTGTGGATATGAAGACTTTGTTGTTGTAGTAGTTTTTCACTTTGAAATGTAATGTAAAACTTTATGATTATATCTAGTGTTTCCAAGGCTACTAAACCAATCGGTCTTTCGAGATTTGATCTTTCTTGTGATCATGCCAATGTTATGTAATTATTGCACCGACTCTGGGCAACTGGGGTCGGGGCGTTACAGTTGGTATCAGAGGAAGTTTAGTACAAACCTTGGAAACTAGATTTAGATAAACTCTGATTAGAGCACGTAGACCTAAGATGAACTTTGAGGATTAGTATAGAAGAACTTCCTAGAATTTTGGTATTGTAGAGATTTTTTGAGTTTTCCGAGCAATACATCCCTGTCTGGACACGAGCAGGTAGAGGCGGCTCTGGCACAGATGTACCTAGGGGTAAAACCCGAAAACACCGCTTTGAGCTAGACTCGAACGGGAACTGGTGCACGACAACGGGCCTTGCTGCACTCTTGGTTACGACACTACCGGGGGATATGCTTAGGATAACTCTCACTTTCTTTACAAATCATTATGAAGGGTTTATGAGTATATACTTCCTCAAAGAAAACATATTTATGATTATGGATTATATCCATAGATAGTTCAATTTATGTTTAGTGTTTTATAAGTATGGGATTATGTATTTTGATTCATAAACTGATCTAGTTTATGCCATTGTTTAGAAATGGCGCCTAGTGGAAGAAATGGAAACCGTATCAATGCACGCACTCCATGTAGGGATTGCCCTCCTGCTCAAGATAATTATAGTGGGGCTGGTGATGCAACTGGTGCCGATCAGCTAATCACCATACTGGGACAACTTACTCAGGTTATGAATAATAACCTTACCCGTATGGAGCACCCTGATCCGCAGCGTGGAGGATCAATGTTAGATCGATTCATGAGGCAACAACCACCAACGTTCAATGGGAGTACAAATCCCTTAGTAGCTGAGCAATGGATATTTTCCCTAGAGAAAATATTTCAGGCTTTGGGGAGCAGTGAAAGGGAAAAAGTTATCATGGCAGTTTACCGCCTCACTGGAGATGCTGATCAATGGTGGTCATTGATTCAAAACATGAAGGAAGATGATGAAGTATCAAACATGGAATGGAGGGAGTTCAAAGATCTGTTTTTAGAAAAATACTTTCCTCGCGACCATCGAGCAGATATGGAAAGACAATTTCTGAGTCTGAGACAAAAGGAGGATGAGAATGTCACAAAGTATGAGGCTAACTTTACAAGGTTAGCAAGGTATGCTGGAGATTATATTCGCAACCCAAGAAGTAAGATTGATCGTTTCTTTGATGGGTTAAAACCATTTCTCCGTCGAGCATTAGTCTCACAATCCTTTTCGTCGTACGAAGACATTGTCTCATGTGCTATCAAGACCGAAAAAGAATTCTCTAAGTCTTATGACTTTAAAGCGAAGCAAGAGAAGAAGAGACCTGCTGATCAATCTGGGAATGGAAATAAGGGGAAGAAGGGAAAGGTTGAATATCCATCTTGTGGTAAATGCGGGAAGAAGCACCCCGGTGCTTGCCTGAAGGGAATGGGAGTCTGTTACAAGTGTGGTGAAAAAGGCCACCAAGCTCATGATTGCAAGGGGAAGAAGGAAGCTACCAACGTTCAGTGCTACAATTGCAGGGAGATGGGGCATTATGAAAATGCATGTCCTAAGCGTCAGGAGAACTTACCTCAGAAAAGGCCAAGGGATCAAGGCCAGGCTTATGCTATCACTACTGCTGAGGTAGAAGCTCCGAAAGACGTGGTGGCAGGTAATTTAATAGTTTCCTCAAGTTTAGCAAATGCATTATTTGATTCTGGATCATCGCATTGTTTCATATCTTCCCAGTTTGCTAAGAAAATTAGATATTTCCAATTTGATTTAATAAGGGAGTTGTCAGTTAAAACTCCTAAGGGAAGTATCGTTGCAACAAAGTTTTGTGAATCAGTCCCCATTAGAGCACATAAATTTTCTTTATCTGCTGATCTCATCGTCATACCTATGATTGATTTTGATATAATCCTCGGTATGGACTGGCTTTCGGACTATGATGCGAAGATTTATTGTAAGAAGAAAGAGGTTACGATTCTTGATGATAATGATAAGGAACACCTTATTTTTAGAGCAGAATCGACACCACCTAATTCTTATTTAGATCCACCCTCAATAGCTCAACTAAATTCAATTATCGGGGAGGAAGAGAATGAAATAACTGTCGGTGAGGAAAGGAATGTTCAAATAGAGGATGTACCTGTTGTGAAAGAATTTGTAGATGTATTTCCGGAAGATTTACCTGGACATCCTCCAGAACGAGAAGTTGAGTTTTCTATTGATTTGATTCCTGGATCAAGGCCTATATCGAAGACCCCTTATAGAATGGCCACTGTAGAGCTAGTCGAACTAAAGAAACAACTAGAGGAATTGAGTAATAAGGGATTTATTCGCCCTAGTGTTTCTCCATGGGGAGCCCCTGTTCTTTTTGTTAAAAAGAAAGATGGATCTATGAGGTTATGTATCGATTACAGGGAGATCAATGCTATAACGATAAAGAACAAGTATCCCCTACCTCGTATTGATGATTTATTTGACCAACTGCATGGAGCTCAATACTTTTCAAAGATTGACCTTCGATCTGGATACCATCAGTTGTGTGTAAAGAAGGAAGACATTCCGAAGACAGCATTTCGAACCAGGTACGGGCATTACGAGTTTACTGTAATGCCGTTTGGATTGACTAATGCACCCTCTGTATTCATGGATCTAATGAATAGAATTTTCAAGGAGTATCTGGATGAATTTGTGGTGGTATTTATTGATGATATCTTGGTATACTCCAAAACCTATGAAGATCATGAAAATCACTTGCGCATTATCTTGAAGACTCTGAGGAGGCATGAATTATATGGGAAGTTTAGCAAGTGTGAATTCTGGCTTCAGGAGATTTCTTTTCTTGGCCATATTGTCTCAAAAGATGGAATCTCTGTTGATCCTTCTAAGACCAAGGCAATCCAAGAATGGCCAGCACCTACGAGTATAACTGAGGTACGTAGTTTTATTGGCTTGGAAGGTTATTATCGACGTTTCGTCCAGAATTTTGCCCGATTGGCTAACCCATTAACGAAGCTCACACGTAAAGGGGTTAAATTTGTTTGGACAAAAGAGTGTGAAGAATGTTTCGAAGAACTGAAGAGAAGATTAGTAAATGCTCCTATATTGACTCTACCATCGGGGAATGATGGGTTCGTTATTTATAGTGATGCATCGAAGAAAGGACTTGGCTGTGTCCTTATGCAGAATGATAGAGTTATTGCCTATGCATCACGACAGTTGAAAATTCATGAACAAAACTATCCTACTCATGATCTTGAGTTAGCAGCTGTGATCTTTGCTTTGAAGATATGGAGGCACTACCTCTATGGTGAAAAATGTGAGATTTATACTGATCACAAGAGTTTGAAGTATATTTTCTCACAAAAAGAACTCAACATGAGGAAAAGGAGATGGCTTGAATTACTCAAGGATTATGATTGCACGATACACTACCACCCGGGGAAGGCAAACAAGGTGGCAGATGCTTTGAGTAGAAAAGACCATGGAGTTCTGAACATGATGAGAATTGAAAGGGATCCAATTTTCATGGATCTAGAGAAGATGGACATGGGAATAACCAGGGAAGGTGAAACATCAATGCTTTTTCAAATGGTTGCCAAACCATCTTTATTAGAAAGGATTAAGAGTTCTCAGACCGATGATGAAGAATTCCAAAAGAAGATTAAAGCTATGAATGATGGGAGATTGAGAGACTTTGTGTATGAAGATGGAATTTTGAAATTCGGGAAGAGACTTTGTGTTCCCGATATACCTGATCTAAAAAGGGAATTGCTGGATGATGCTCATAGTTCCAATTTCTCTATACACCCTGGGAGCACCAAAATGTATAGAGATTTGAAGGAACATTTTTGGTGGGACAACATGAAGAGGGAGATTGCTGATTTTGTGTCAAGATGTATGGTTTGTCAACAAGTGAAAGCTGGAAGGCAACAGCCTGGAGGAGTCATGCAACCTCTTCCCATACCGGAGTGGAAATGGGACAATATTACAATGGACTTTGTCATGGGGCTACCGAAGACTCCTAGAAGGAACGATGCAATATGGGTTATTGTCGATCGTCTTACCAAGTCAGCACATTTTCTTGCTATAAGAGAAGATCTACCCCTGGAACGTCTAGCAAGACTATATATTAATGAAGTTGTGAGACTTCATGGAGTACCCTTATCAATTGTTTCTGATCGTGATCCCCGTTTTACTTCAAGATTTTGGAAAAGTCTTCAGAAATCCCTGGATACTGAACTTCATTTGAGCACTGCTTACCACCCTCAGTCAGACGGACAATCAGAACGGACTATTCAGACCTTAGAAGACATGTTGAGATCTTGCTCACTTGATTTTCAGGGTATGTGGGATCAATATTTACCTCTGGTAGAATTTTCCTATAACAATAGCTTCCATTCGAGTATTCAGATGGCACCATATGAAGCGTTATACGGAAAGAGATGTCGTACACCAACCTGTTGGGATGACGTTGGTGAAAGAAAACTTGTAGGCCCAGAACTGGTGGAGGAAACGGTGGAAAAGGTGAAAGTAATCCAAAATCACATCAAAGCAGCTCAAAGTAGGCAGAAGAGCTATGCCGATAATCGAAGGAAGGATTTGGAATTTCAAGTCGGTGATCATGTTTTCCTGAAGGTATCTCCGTGGAAGGGAGTCATACGTTTTGGTAAGAAAGGTAAATTGAGTCCCAGGTACATCGGACCTTTCGAAATTATAGAACGAATTGGGGTTGTAGCTTACCGATTGGCAATGCCGCCAAGTCTCTCCAAAGTTCACGATGTGTTCCACGTATCTCTATTGAGGAAATACATGCCTGATCCGACGCATGTACTCACCTATGAGGAATTAGAACTGGAACCCGATCTGTCTTATTGCGAAGAGCCCGTCAAGATTCTTGATACGAGAGAACAAGTGCTGAGAAACCGGACGACGCGTCTGGTAAAAGTTTTGTGGAGAAACCATAAGATGGAAGAGGCAACATGGGAACCCGAGGAACTTATGATGAAGAACCACCCGAGTCTTTTTATGCAGTAATACCCTAGAAATTGCGAGGACGCAATTATTTGAAGGAGGGGAGAATGTAACACCCCAAGCTTCTACGGTACGCTTTCTCTTTGAATAATGTGATAGTGTGTGTTGTACGCAACACCGAGTTCTAACAACCAATTAAACTAGCCGTTATGAATAGTAATAACTACCTTTTGAAATTATATATATTTTATATTTTAAAATGGACTTCATTTTTAGATTCGGAATATCAAAATTAGCCTAGGGTGAAATTTTGGTACATTTCGGATAACTTTCATATTTTGATGAATAGTGAAAATTACTAAATTTTAATTAAAAACAACTTTTTCAATCAAAATAATTAATAGTGATAAATTGTGAATTTGAGTGGTTTTAAAGTATATTTAGAATATATTTTTACCATTTAATATAATGTTGGTCATTGGACATAATTTTACAATTAAACCGAACATAAACAAGTGTCAATCTTTTGATAGTTATTATCTCTTAAAAAAACACGCTTTTTGTTTTGACAGCGGGAATTAATTTTAAATTAATTTCTGCCACTTCTGTGTTTTGAATTTAGAAAAATGGATTCCATATTTGGAATCAGGATGTTTAAATTGTGTAAATAGGTAACTTTTATTTTTAGACATTTTGAATAATTACTGCGGTAAATATTTTATTTACCATGGTTAAGGGTAAATCCGGTAAATAAGGGTTAAAAAATAATATTATAATAATACTAAATTACCCTAAAACGTGTCGTAACCCTATTGGTTGATACATGGTCGACCATGGGCATCTTTGGGTCAATTTTGGGACCCCATTGATCCACTTGTAAGTGATAATGACACTTTATTTTAATTAAGTTAAAATGAATACAAAAATGGCATAAGCTTACAGCTTTTAGAAGAACAATTTTTACATAGGGTTATACATGTTGGATTTTCGATTATAAATATTCATTAAAAAGCTAAAACGATTTCCTACATAATGATATTTTATTTATAATTTTTAGACATTTAATAATTTATTTTATTTATGACACAATGATGATGCAGTAATTACTAAAATAGTAGAAAATTAACATAATTGATATTATAAATACCCAAATAAATATAATATGAAACTTTTAATGAATTACACTAATTTTCTAGGATAATATGATATATTAGGATTGATTTAATTGACTTTGTTCGAAGTAATCAATCTGTTATGAGTTTCACAAAAAATCAACTATTGAATAGTGTCAAAAATGACATAAAAGAGTTCTTAAAACAAATATTATATTATTAATTGATATTAAATTCCTAAAAATCTAAGGTTCGGCCAAGAGACTTATATTATGATAGGTTAATCATTAATGTACCACTTGGGGGTCGCTTGTATGTATATGGTAAGTCTATTAACCATATAATATAAAAATACAAAGAGACATTGTAAAAGTGAAACTAATTAACTTAGAGTTAATACTTAAAGATAAGGTTAATATAAGTACCCAAACCTGTCTAAATTCTATTGGATGAGTTTTTTTCGACCTATACCCACCTCATCCTTTGAATAGTCAACTTTGGAGCCTTTGTAAACCGAATATGAATTTATTATAAATTAATATTTCTAACTTTTCCAAAGGTGCCCCTCACCCCTCTTATAAAAGGGCACTCCTCCTTCTCATTTCTTCACACCTTCAAAGCCTTTTGGTTCAGCCAAACTCTGCCCAAATACTCTCCCAACATCCCTAAATACAACCTAGAGGCCTTAGTTTGATCAGAAAGCCAACCTAAGGAGCCCTTTTGATCAAATCAAAAGGAAGAACCCGAAGAAGAGGTAATGATTTCACCACCCTTTTCTAAGTTCATTTCTTCTTCCACTTCTTCTTCCTTTGTTCTTACCATTCTGAAATAATAACTCCAGTATCTCACATATACTGTGATGTTATTATAAATATGGTACAATCATATTCAGTATTCTATCCACCCTTTGAATAACATGTCACCATAGGTGCGTACGTACGGCTTACCATCTCCACGTCGTGGTGTAATTGTTATTCAATATAATATTATTTGGATGGGTATAATAATGATGTGTAACTCATGTAAATAATAAATATAACATGTTAATGATTCTGTATATATGATATACCATCCATTTATATATTATTTTAATATCAAAAGAATGATATTGTCGCTCGTGCGTACGTACGGACTACCGTCTCCACGAACGCGATGAGATTCATTCTCCATCGTATCCATTCAAGTATAATTATCATTTGATGATTTAAAAATGATGTTTAAGGACTGTATAGCATTCTGGATATGAATAAGATACAACAACCATGGCTTATGTAACAAAACATATAAAAGAAAATGAGTAAGTTAACTCCCGAAACGACGATAATTCTAAGATATTATTAACAAATCAATGTTAAAAGATCATATATGATATCATATTAATATATATGATTCTTGTATAATTTAATAACAACTACTTCACCATTATACAGGAGATTAACCTACCCCAACCAAGGAAAAGTACAAGGTAAGGGTTATTTCACAATCTCTTCATTATCCGAGGTTGTTTATATGTAATAATCTACTGGGATCTCTTTATCATCCACATCCATGTTTCTTAAAAATGTATTTCAAAACATTTTTACTATTTACAAGAATATGGGTTAAAGTCATTTATACCCTTTTTTTGACTTTTTATAAGAGGTTTATAAAGGAATCTTTCCGTTGTTTTCAAAACAAGGTCCTTTTTAACCTTTTCGACAGAATTGAGGTAAGAATGTTTTTTTTAACTTATACGGCGGGTGCGGTTATTTTACGCCGTTATAAAATCTTCAAAGCTTTCCTTACAAGCTTATAAGAATATTTTCAAAGAAAATGTTTTATTTTATATGGATTTTAAATGATTTCAAAATAAAAGGAGATATTTCTTTAAAAAGAATTTTGATTTCATCTATGTCAACATCCTTTGATGGATTTTAAGATTATTTGAAGTTGATTTATTATGATACAAAACTTCTATATTGTATTGAAGGTTTTGTGATATGTTTGACCGTGGATGTGCTATTTTTATACCATTCATAGTTTATTGTGAAAGTATTGACATTTCGTATGCTAGTTTTAATACGAATGTTTATGTTATGTTTAAACCTTTTCATATGGGAATGCATTGGACTTAATAAGTGACGGGTGGAGCCCGCTATAGCTCCTCGATGCATCGGTAGGTCTCATGAGACAAACTAGTGTCTTGGCACAAGGCCTTGACAAAATCTTATTTGTAGTCTTGGCACGAGGCCTTGACTATGTGGTTATGATAGTCTGGCATTATGCATTCCAACATTATGAAAGTGGTTATTGATATTGCATGTGATTATTCGATTAGTAGAATATCCATGTGAACAAGTAAATGGCATTATTTCATTTTGCTTTTGCCATACTATGTTGAAGTTCAATTTTAAAAGGCTTTTGTTTTAGTAATTCATTGCCTTAAATGTTTATGCTTATTTTGAATGTTCTGCTATATTGTTATCCTTACTGGGCATTTGAGCTCACCCCTTTTCTATGTTTTATTTTTCCCAGGTAGTGAAGAAGTAATTTATGAATGACTTGCAGGGATATTATGAGGGGTTAATAGTGTGGATATGAAGACTTTGTTGTTGTAGTAGTTTTTCACTTTGAAATGTAATGTAAAACTTTATGATTATATCTAGTGTTTCCAAGGCTACTAAACCAATCGGTCTTTCGAGATTTGATCTTTCTTGTGATCATGCCAATGTTATGTAATTATTGCACCGACTCTGGGCAACTGGGGTCGGGGCGTTACAAATTCTCAATGCTTGAGATGGATGAGTACGATGTAATCATGAAAATGGATTGTCTGGTGGATTTTAAGGCCCACATCAACTATACTGCATGGACAATGGATGTTATAACACACAATGGAGTTAAACATCTCTTTAGAGGAGAAAGGCATGAAAGGTAGCGTGCAATGGGTTTGTTAGCATCAACAGTGGGCACGTTATCCTATCAATTGGTGGTGTTTTCATTGGGATTAGTAGAGCATGTTGAGCAGAGTGTTCTTCCAGATGTGGTGGATCAGTTCATGGATGTTTTTCCCGAATAATTCTCTAGGTTACCTCCCGTAAGAGAAGTGGAGTTTATGATTGATCTTCTTTTGGGGACCAATACTATCTCACTTGCATCTTACCAGATAGAAATTATTGAATTGCGGGAATTGAAAGTCTAGTTGGAAGAGATAGAAAACAAAGGGTTTATCCGGCCTAGCACATCTCTATGGGCAGCGCCGAGGTTGTTTGTGAAAAAGGAGGATAGAACTTTGAGACTCTGTGTTGATTATCGTCGACTTAACCAAGTTATGTTAATGAACAGATATCCACTTCCATGAATTGATGACTTGTTCGACTAGTTGAGGGGAGCCCAGTAGTTCTCCAAGATCGACCTGATGTTGGGATATCATCAAATGTGGGTGGGGAAGGACGATATTCCTATAACAGCTTTCAAAAGTATATATGGACATTATGAATATGTGGTTATGCCCTTTGGTCAAATGAATTGACCAGCAGTGTTCATGGAATTGATGAATCAGATATTTCAGAGATATCTGGATTCATTTGTGGTGGTGTTTGTAGATGATATTCTGGTGTATTCAAAGAAAAGGGTGGAGCATGAGCATCACTTGGCGACAGTGCTAGGGATCTTGAGGGAAAATTGGTTGTATGCAAAATTGTCAAAGTGTGACTTTTGGATACATGAAGTCCATTTTCTGGGCTATTTTATTTCTAAAAGGAGTGTTTCAGTGGATCCGGAAAAGATAGAGGTTGTTATCTCATGGAAGCTGCCAAAAATGTGTTTGAGGTACAGAGTTTCCTCGGCCTAGCTGGGTATTATCAACATTTTGTTCGTGATTTTTCATGTTTGGATTCACCTATGACAACTTTGACAATAAAGAATGTTCCATTTCATAGGAATGAACAGTTTCGGCAGTGTTTCGAAGAGCTAAAGGGTCACCTTACATTGACACCAATCTTGGTTTTGCTAGAACCAGGAAAAGGGTACATGGTGTATTGTGATGCATCAGGATTAGGGTTGGGGTGAGTTCTCATACAAGGGAATCATGTGGTTGCGTATGGCTCACAATAGTTGAGGGTGCATGAGAAGAACTACCCAACTCATTATTTGGAATTAGTAGCAGTGGTCCATGTTTTGAAAGTGTGGCATCATTATCTCTTTGGTGAGAAATTTACAATATATACAGATCATAAGAGCTTGAAATACATTTTCTCAAAAAGGGATTTGAACTTGAGGCAAAGGAGATGGATGGAATATCTCAAGATGTTTTATTTTGACTTGATGTACACACCGGGTAAGGGAAATTCGGTGGCAGATGCATTAAGTATAAAATCATATGCTCAGGTGGTGAAACAGGCATCGGACCGGTGATAGTTGATGTCCGTTATAGATGACATGTGGTTGAAATTAGAGGACCAAGATGATAGAGAGGTATTTTTTCCAGTCTTGTTGTTTGCTAACTTGGTGGCACTGGTTAAAGAGGAACAAATATCTGATTCAGAGTGTGTGAACATGAGGTTGAAACTCAATGGTAGGGAGACCATTGAGGTTTGGAAACTGAATGGAGATTCAGTTTTGTGTTTTTGGAATCGGATGGTTGTACCAGTTTCTTGTTAAGAGGATCTTCTCCGGGTGTATCATCATTCCAGATGGTCTGTTCATTATGGAATTCAGAAAATGTATAAAGTGTTGAAAGCATAGTTCTGATTTGTTGGTATGAAAAGAAGTGTGGATGAATTTGTTTCGAGATTCTTGACTTGCCAGCAGGTCAAGGTAGAGCATCAGAGGCCTGCGGGAATGTTGCAGTCTTTACCAATCCTTGTTTGGAAGTGGGAGAAAATAGAGATGTATTTTGTCACAGGCCTCCCAGGAATCGTTAGAAAGAACAATGCCATTTGGGTGATATTGGACTGACTAATGAAGTCGGCCCATTTCATCCTGATTCGTGAATCTCATACGGTGGAGGATCTGTCAAAAATCTATATCCAGGAGGTGGTAAAGAGGCATGGTGTTCAAGTTTTGATTGTATCAGATAGAGATCTGAGGTTTATATCTCATTTTTTGGAAATCCTTACAGTAATCCCTTGGGACACAGTTGACTATGAGCACAACATATCACCCTCATATGGATGGTCAATCCAAGAGGATGATACAAACATTGGAGGATATGTTGCGGTCTTGTGTCATGGATTTTGGTTGCTCGTGGGAGGAGCACTTATTGTTGGTTGAGTTCTCCAACAATAACAGTTATCAGGTATCCATACATATGGATCAGTTTGAAGGGTTGTATGGGCGGTCGTGTCATTCTCTACTATGATGGGTGTAGACGGGTGGGTCCTCGATGGTTGGACTGAGCCTTGTCTAGGAGACTATGGAGAAGATCAAGTTAATCATAAAGATAATGGAGACGGCTCAGAGTCGCTAGAAATCATATGTAGATCATCGTCGATGACCGTTGTCATTCGAGTTGAGTGATCATGTTTTTTTGAGGATCTCTCCTAGGTTGGGCATCGTCGATTTGGGAAGTAGGGAAAGTTATCTTCGAGGTATATTAGACCTTTTGAGATTCTTGAGCGGGTTGGTGAGGTGGCTTACCATTTGGATTTTCCACCTAGGTTCAGTGTAGTGCACAATGTGTTTCATGTGTTGTAGCTGAAAAAGTATCATCTGGATCCGGGGCATGTTATTTGATGTGATTATGTTGAGCTAGAGCTGGATGCTTCATTGGTGCACGTGCCAGTGTGGGTTATGGATAGGTAAGAGGAAGTCTTGCATGGTAAAATCAATGGTCTGGTTCGGGTTTTGTGACAACATGACCATATCCAAGATGAGATTTGGGAGCAGGATAAAGATATGGTCGAGAAATGGCCCGAGATCATTCGGCAAAAGGTGGGTTCACTACTTTCTGAGGACGGAAAGTCCATTGGTGGGGAGAATGTAGCACCCACATTTTTAGGTATGTTTCCTTTTTTAATGCCTTTTTATGTGTTTAAATTTTATGAGATGAGTTGATAAGAGGTTGGGAGAGTTTGGAATGGTTTTGAATTAGTTTGGATGATTTTATAAGGGAGCATGGTTTGAGCACGGTTAGGGTAAACCAGACAGGTTCTCCAGGAAACCGTGTAGGGGGAGACAATAGTCTTTGCATGGCCTGCGCATGGTTT
The DNA here is from genome assembly GCA_963277665.1 of Viscum album. Taxonomy (NCBI): domain Eukaryota; kingdom Viridiplantae; phylum Streptophyta; class Magnoliopsida; order Santalales; family Viscaceae; genus Viscum; species Viscum album. Next base: position 1,261,592,535 of record OY728158.1, on the reverse strand, counting down.
TCCAAACCATGGGAGGCAATTGTAAAAACCCTTTCTCTTGAGGCAGTATCATGCACACAGTTAGTGCACAGTTTTCCAAACCATGCGGGCTAACCGTGTAGCCACATAAAAGTAGGGTTTTTAAATCAAGGTTCACTTGAGGTTGCCTCATTTCTCTCCAAATTCTCTCCCACTCGAGCCTCACTTGGTATTTTTGGATCTTAGGGGTTGAGGGTGCTCTCCCACTCATTTTGGAAGCGTTTTGAAGAGGTTTCTTGGTGGATTGAAGGTGGTTTCTCCTATATAAGTCTCTCCTCTTGGGTTCTTTGTGTTTTCCTCTAGATCTACATCTCCCTATCTCTCGGTTTTTTAGATCTACACCTATTGTGTGTAAATCTAGGGTTGAGGTTTCCTTGGATGTTAATTTTAAATTTTGTGGATGTTAGGGAAGGAGATCTAGAGAGGTTTCGGTGGTGCATTCACTAGATTTTAGGTGCGATTGCTTGTGGGCCGATTTCTTGGGAACCCTAAAGGCAGGTGGCTTCTCTTTCGACTCCACTTGGTTAGAACTAGTGGGTTGGTTACAATTAATTTGTGTTGCTTAAAATTAATTGTGTTGTTGATGTGTGATATTGGATGGAAATTACTTTGGTAATGGTTTGGGAATTTTTGGGAAAAAGGCCTTGTGGCGAAATGCTCTTGATGTGATTTTAAAATGGGATTTTAAAATGAGTTGTTTTGTTGGTTTGATTAAGATGAATTGAGAAAAAGGTTTTCCATAAAAAGGTTTGTTTTATTGAATTTGTGTTTGGCATGGAAAATGGTTAAAGGGTGTTTTCAATAAATTTTTGATTTATTGAAGTGGATTGGCATGTAATGGAAATAGTTGATTGCATGTTGTCGTGGCCTTGATGGGTTATATGCTCAGTTATGTTTGCTTGTTTAAATGTTGTGAAAGTGGGGGGGAAGTACCACTATAAATAGGGGATGGATAGTGGACGGAAGGGCCACCATCAATAGAAAGTGGGTGGGAAGTACCACTTGACTGGATTGGTAATGAATGGGTTGGACGGGAAGTGCCACCATGATATGTTGTGTGCTTGGTTGGTGATGTTTGTAGATGGGGATTGTGAGTGAAATATGAAAAGGTAATCGGCATGTGGCATGGTTTATTTGGATTCCTTGTGTGGCATGTTTGGCTTACGACATGATTTTTTTGGCTTTCCCTAGGTTTAATTGGTTTGGGTGAAATGGCTTGGTAATGGTGTGTTAGGCTTATGGTAATGGATTCACTTGTGATTATTTTATTTAAACTGTTTTATATAAATGTGCTAACAGTTTTATCATAGTGGAATGTTTAGGGAATTCATTTGGGGAAAACCTACTAAGTAGTTGTACTCACCCCCTACTTTGGCACATTGGTGTCTTTTCAGATGTTTTTGTATTGTGACGTGGGAAATGGTAAGGCATCACCCTCCTTTAGTGGTGCATCGTGATTTCTGTGTGGAGCTTGGAGCATGGAGCTTGGTGTGGAGCCATGGAGTGTGTCTTGGCTTATTTTGGCTCTTTTGTTGAGTCTTCCACATAATAATCTGATTTTTATTTGTTTTTGGGTTGTATTGTAGAATAACTTGGTTGTATTTTGGGAATACATGCTTGAATGGTTTATTGACATGCATCATATAGAGGTTGTTGGTGATGATTTGGTTATTTTTGTCTTAAGGTAAAATCGTTCCCCATTTTTTTCTTGAAGCCCTCGACATTTATTTCCAGCCTTTGACGCCTTGGGAACGTCGCTTAAGGCCAAGTAACCCTCACCGCCTCCCGAAGACAATGGGGAGGGGTGGGGTGTTACACATTGTATCCTTAATTATTAATAAAAATATCATAAAAAATATTTTAAAAGTAGTTATTTCTATTCATATTATAATATTTAACGTATAGGTTATAATTATCTCGTTTAAATTATTATAACAATAAAATGATGTTTTATTGAAATTCTGTGTTTCATGTAACTAACGCCAAGTCGGTGTCTTGTGAAACATACACCAAGTTGGTGTTGCATGTAGCATATTCCAAGTTTATGATCCATGTAACATACAAAAATCTAGTTCATTGTGAAAGGATTGTTTGACTTAATGATTTAATATAAAAAACTATTTTTATTGTTGCGTGAAGTAAAAAATATCAAAAAATTAAATAAATTTAAAAAAAATATTTCACAAAATATCAGGGTGTTATAGGAACCACTAACGGGGTCCTTATATATGTCAAAATATACATTGTAAGTGTGAACATGGAAAAGAAATAAGAAGAGTTCAAGAATATATTTAGTTCATCATGTTCCAACTAGGCCACCATAACACCTAACCCAACATGCTTATAATAATACTAGTAAATCGTGTCTATTATAGTTACATGAATTGGAAACCCATCAATGAATGGGAAAACAAATCCAAACCCAAGTATACATATTACCTAGGGATCCTCCATTTTTGATCCACAAGTGAACAATAAACTAGGGGACCTCTCTTAGTGATCCCTCAATAATATGATATCTACCTCATCATAGCGAGTCCCATATATATGAAGTAGATCCTAAGTAGGGTATACCATTGCTTACATCTCACACAAGTTGAACCTCAAAAATAAGTTAGGTTCCATGGATAATCATATATATAGAATGAAAATAACATGATGGTAATAACATAGCTTTCTCCTACACAATATAAACCACCAACATGAAGCAGGTCCCATGGATAATCACACATACTATAAGTAGATCCTAAGGCAGGAATAACATTACCATCCTCTTATAAAGACTAATATATTAAAAATGGTAGATCCCATTGATAATTGTATATATAGGAAGTAAATCTAGAGGTGCGAATAATATAGTTGACCACCTACATTAGCTGAACCAGCAACAAAAGGTATGTCCCATAGGTAATTGCACATACCCTATAACATGCAACTCAACATGAAATACAATTATTTGGGATGAATGAGAAACTATTTGGTGTAACTACACACCCTAATCCCAAGGTTTATAGTCTATAGACACATAAAAAAACTCACAAAAGTAGTCAAAATATAATAACAAACATGTTAGACAAGCCTATCTCCTTGACCAATGTAGTCACAAACCTACACCTAGAACTTCGCAAGAGGCTAAAAAAAATACATAACTCATAAATCACCCAAACTAACTGAAAGCGTGGCTGATTATTTCTAATTGACCGGTCAAGGTTTTTATGCTCTGCTAATGTGTATAGCAGCACTCGGGTCGAATCCTCGGTGATGATACTTTTTAATAGTTGATTGTTTTTAGTTGATTGTATTCTGATTGGAGGGTTTGTTTGAAGAACTTATGAAATGATTGATTGATAAATATTGATTTAAATTTTTTTTAAAGATTGGGGAGAGATCATTATTATAGATTTAATCTTGTGATATCCTTGAGCTTCACTTTATATTGCATTTAAATTAACACCCACTTCACAAGATAACGTTGATTGGAATTCCTAAGTGTTAAGGCTTTAATCCAAGCCTTAACTTATCTTAGGGTTCTAATGTCAATCATATCTTGTTTATGGTAGTGTATTTATGGTTCCAATAATCCATGGAAATCACATGTTTAAAAAATTATGTCATTAATCCATGAAATTTTATGTTTAACATACACAATGTTAATTTAAAGAGTATCCACCGAGAAAATTCTCTCAATCACTTAAAATACCCAAATTATAACTCATCCCAATGGTATATTTAATCAAACATTGTTTTGGTTAATAATCTGGTTGTAATGTTTATGATGATGAATTATAAATAGAAGAAAAATAAAGGGATAAGAAAAGAGTTGTGCGTCAAGCACACAAACACAAACACTGAAGGGAATTAAATACTGACTTTAGATTGAATGAGAAAGCACAATAAGGGAAAGGTAATAAACTATATTTAAACTATTTTGAGACCACTAATATTATTTAATATAAGGTGTATGAGAATAATAGATGAATAATATGAAACTTTCATTAAAATAGAATTACAAAAACAAAGAATTACAAGATTACAACAAAGAAGAACACAAAAGTAAATAAAAATAAAGAGAGGAGGAAGGGTTTCTCAAGTGAAAACATGAGTATGGAAGGTTATAACAAGCCTTTGGTAGAGCCTTTTTCATGCCAATTTATCCTACTCTATTCTTAATTTCCAACCCTTTTGAATGGAGAGGAGGTGATGTATTTATAGCCTAAGGTGGTGGGCTGTTTGCATTCCAAAACTACCCCTCCTCTTGGCTCAATGATTTGGACATCCAGACAGTTTAATCTAGAGATATCCTCTTCTTAAAAGTTGTAGATACTAATGTTTTCAGACTACTCTCAAAATGTGCAGTCATTTGGACTTATTGACTCAAAGGTATGACAGTTTTATTAAACAATGTTAATCTATCCATTTCAATCCATAATTTTTAGAAGGCCATAATGTGAATGGGTTTATCAATAAGAATATGACTTAAAATATGAAATATTTATTCAAAAAAGCAGCCTGTATATATATCCTATTTAACAATAAAAAATAATAGCTTTATTGGATGATTACATCATGAGTTATGTCATTAATAGTGTACGGAGTTTAATTTCCAGAAAGAATGGTGGGCTGGACTTCAAAGCATATGTTGGGCCCCTTGTTTGTGTAGTTGGACCCTAAAATTTTTATCCATGATTATTTTTGATAATAAATTACATATTGAGGAGTTTAATAAAATTTGGGCTTTTGGATTTATACCAGTAACTCAATCATCATGGCTGGTCCAATTTCTTCAGAATTTATTTAGGTCTTCTTGTGTGGACCATATGACCCTCCAAATGGATGATTTGGACAAAGGTTCCTTCTAATTAAATGTTGTAAGTTGAGTACCGAACTGTACAAAAAAATCATATAATTTGGATAAGTAGGGTGAGATTTATATTTAAAATAGTAAACATGCTTGAATCTAGATGAATTCAAGTAATGCTCTAAAATTATATTTAATATATAAACATTAATATTTCACACAAATTATGAACATTTCAAATAAAATCAGTATATAATAAGTTATGAAAATATTAATAACATCAAATCCCCCACACTTAGTCTTGTGCATGTCCTCATATACAAAAAATATAAAACCATGAAAAAAATCAGTTTCACTTACCATCAAATATTAAAATTTTCCCTTTAATCAGGAGAGGTTTAGAGAAATTCACTCATACATTTTTAATTCCACCACAATTTGTTACAAAAATAATGTTCCAAAAATAATTTATTTTTTCATTCTCAAATTTAGAAATGGAATATGGTGGCACAAAAAACATACTACTCTCAAGATGATAAAATTAATTTATGGAGCTTCACTCATTCACTAACCAAAAGTAAAAATATGAGAGTTTGTAAGAGATATCAACTTCCAATACCTATCCTAAAGTGAAAAATAATCAAGAGGTATTTTTAAGGGGTTTTTCTATGGCTATGGGATGGTAGGAATTTAAAGTCCAAGAGAGATAAGGAGAGGGGTAAAACACTAACATGAGTAAAACAATGCACATTTTTTTGAAATGAAACATGGAAGGAAATGAAAAAACATTTTTAAAAAGGAATTATTTTTTAATGAAAGACACAATAGAGGAAGAAAATTTAAAGGGGATGAGAAGATGAAATATTAAAAAACACAAAACATCTGCCAATGACAAATGTTTTCTTGTATTTATTTTATTTTCTTCTTTTTTTCGAAAGTTGAACTTGAAAAATATCTCAAACTCATGTCCCAACCCATGATTGATCTCCTAACGACACTAATTATAATAGTTATAACAAGATAAAAGGTCGAGGAAGAGTGATTTTTGACCTACCCAAGGCACAACCCAAATTTTTTTGTTCTTTATTTTCTTCTAATTTTTTATTATTATTTTGAACACTTGTCAATGATATTTACAAAATTACATAAATGAAAGTACATTACATTCCCCAAAACACACTGAATGCCAAAATCTCCCCCACACTGAAATGGATGCTTTCCCTCAAGCATATGATAACATGGTGAAATCAACAAAGAGTACCCAAAATGAAATCCATTACCCCCACACTTAAATTTCACAAAATTATGCAATGAAAATACATGTTGATATTGGGTGGGAAAAGGTATTGGGTTTGTAATGTGGCTATCAAAGAAATGGTTTTCATAGGCTCGAAGGGGCTTTCCAATGTAGGATTAATCTAAGGGAAATGGGATGCTATTTGGATATTGTGATTCTCATGTGGTTCAGAAAATGCCTCTATCATATTAATTCACAATAAATTAGGAAATTAAGCTTGAAGGTCTACAAACTCAATACTCACAAATGGGGATGAAAAATAGACATTTTGAAAAGATGGCCATAGGTTTCCTTGGCATGAAAGAAAATGGTGTTCCTCACAAGTGGGGAAAATATGTTTCTAGATAAAAAATTGAGCAATAAAAATTGTTTGGGTTTGACACAATATTATTGATCCAAATATATGATGAAACCACAAGATTTTTGAGATGAAACCATGTATTTTGACTCCCCAAAATGGTTGGAAAAATGCCAAAACAGGATACTGAGTAAGTATGACTCATTTGTTTTTTTAATTTTTTTAGTGTTTTTAGTATTTTTAAATTACACACCCACACAAAAGAGAAAGAGTAAATAAAAAATAAAAAAATGTGATGAGGAATGTGGTAAAAAATGAGAATGATGGAGGAAGAAGAAGAAGAATAGAGAGAGAGAGAGAGAGAGAGAGGAGTTAAAGAGAAAGAGGTTCCCCTGGTTTGGATTTGGTGGGTTTCCATCCCCATCCAATGTTGGGTCAATAATAAAGTTGGGGATCCAATGGAAGTCGATGTTGTTCATGGATTATGCATCCTATCATGATGACGCTTTAACCAATGTCCATTAACCGTGAATTTCCTTTTGAAAGACGGGTCTTGGACTTGCATTGCACCAAATGGGTAAACATGAGAAAAAATAAAAGGACCTTCCCAATGAGAATTAAGCTTAACTGGGTGAAGTTGAAATTGAGAGTTGAAAAGCAATACCTTTTCATATTCATGGAATACCTTTCTCAGGATGTGTTTGTCATGGAGTACCTTATCCTTTTCATTGTACAGATTGGAATTCTCATAGGATTCAAGTCGAAGCACCTCTAGTTCATCCAATTGAAACAATCTTTCTTCACCAGATTTTTCGCAATCATAATTATAGGTTTTAACATCCCAAAATGACTTGTGTGGGATTTGAATTTGAAAACTACATGCTTTACCAAAAACTATCCAAAAAAAAGACATCCTAATCGGTGTTTTATAGACAATTCAATAAGCCCAAATTTCTTCACCAAGTCTTTCAGTCTAGTCTTTTCTGGTGGGTTTTACAATTCTCTCAAGCACTCTTTTCACTCCTCTATTATAAATTTCATCCATGCCATTTTGTTTAGAGGTGATATGCAGTTGATGTTTTATTTACAACACCATTCTTTTTCAAAAGAGATTCCATGGTTTTATTACTAAAAATGGGTTCCTAAGTCACTTATCAAGGCACGTGGTGTGCCAAATCGGTGTAAGATGTGTGTCTTTAGGAACTCACTAATAGTATGTGAATTATCCTTTCTAGTGGGTTTGGTCTCAACCAAACTAGAAACATAATCAACTGTAAGAAGAATGCATGAGAATCCATTGGAAGGGGGTAATGGTCCGATGAAATTGATGCCCCAAACATCAAAGATCTCATAGAAAATTAAAGGATTTTGGGGAATTTCATTTATATTTGAAATTGATCGAAACTTTTGCCAAGTGTGACATGATTGACAGAACTAATTTGAGTCCTTGAAGAGTGAAGGCTAGAAGAATCGAGAGTCTAGGACCATTCCGGAGGTCATTTGTGGTCCAATGTGGCCACCACCAGGAATTGAGTGACAAAATTCTAAGATGGAGGAATGTTCATATTCATCGACACATCTACTTATTACCATGTTAGCCCCAATTCTCCAAAGTTTATTTTCTTCCAAAAAATAGTATTTTGAATCACTTTTCAACTTCATATTTTGTTCTTTCGAAAAATTTTAATGAAAACACCAAAAACCAAGTAATTTACAATTGGGCCATACCATGGTATTTTTGGAGTGAGAGATGAAAGGTGCTCAATGGGGAATTTAAGATCAATGATTTCTGAAAGAGAAGAATTAGAAATTATACTTAGGTGATTAGCCACATGGTTGCCTTTTTCCTGGTCTATCTTTGATTTCAAGGTCAAACTATTGGAGCATTAGGATCCATATTATTAGCCTCAGTTTGGAATCACTTTTCTTGAGTAAGAACCTTATATAAGAATGGTCTGTGAAGATGATGATTTTGGCACCTAAGAGATAGGGAAAATATTTATCTAAGTCAGAAACCAATGATAAAAGTTTCTTTTTAGTAACAGTGTAGTGAGATTGAGTTTTATCAAAAAAATAGGCATAATAGATGACATGAGGAATTTTTTCTCTTCTTTGACCAAGAATAACCCCAAAAGATCTATCAGAAGCATCACACATCAACTCAAAGGGTAAGGACAAATATGGGGGTTGGATTATTGGGGTATATGTAAGAAATTTTTTTAGTTCAATGAATGATCTCTTTAAAACCTCGTAAAAATGGAAAGTGACATCATTTTGGAGTAACCGAGTGAGTGGGAGGGAAATCCTACTGACGTTATGGATGAATCAATGCTGGAAACTAGCATGACCGAGGAATGAACAGATTTCTCAAATAGAAGTGGGTTCAGAAAGTGATTGAATTACTTAAATTTTGGTAGGATCAACTTCAATACCATCTTGTGAAAATATGTTCCCTAGAATAACCCCATTTGAAACCACGAAGTGACATTTTTTAAAATTTAACACAAGGTTACACTTGATACGCTTTTTAAGGAATTGAGAGAGTGAATTCAAGAAAGATTCAAATGACTCACCATAAACGGTAAATTCATCCATGGATACTTCCATGTAGTGTTCAATGAATTTATAATAATCGATGCACACATGCCATTTGTTCTTCACTCGAGTTGTGAATACCTCTCCATGTTCATTTGTGACAATAGTTATCCCACCCTTCTTAGGTACAAATTGAATTGGACTATCCCATTAACTATCGAAAATTAGGTAGATAATATCAGCTTGAAGAATCTTGGTGATATCTTCACTAACTAATTGAAGTATGAGTGGATTGAGTCTTCTTTGTGGTTGTCTAATTGGTTTGGATGATTCCTCACGATGGACGTGATGCATGCAAAGAGTACGGTTGATTCCTGGTATGTCATCTAGGGTATAACCTAGGGCCTTTTTGTTATCCTCTAACACTTAAACAAGTTTGGACTCCTCTGTTTTGGTAAGTAAAGTAGAGATAATGACCAAATAAGAGTGATCATCGAAAAGGAATGCATATTTCAGGTGTTTAGAAAGAGGCTTCAGATCAGTCTCATCTTTTATTTGTGGTCTAGACAACTCAAGAATAGAGGAAGGGACTTCAGTTTATTCATATTAATTTTCCATACTATTTTCCAAGGTGGAGCAGTAGAGATCAGAGTTGATGTGGGATTCAAGAGATTTTTCAAGATCCTCTAGATTGATGGAGTCTATGATTGAGAGGTCCATATCAAGTTCACCATTTATGACTTGGTTAATCATGGTGCATATTTCACAAGATCCTATCTCATTAGAACATGATGAACATGATGAAATGGGGTTCAATTGAATCTCATAAGGTTCCTCATAAGGATGGATTGAGAATGCAAAGTGATCCTCATATGGGCATCACATGGCTTGGAAAATGTTGAACTTGACCAGTTGGTCACCAAATTCCATATATAAGATGCCTGAATGGAAATCAATTTTGGTTCTATCTGTCATTAGGAATGGTCTTCCAAGAATTAGGGGAGATAGAGAAGAGTTCGCCTCACCTTCCATGTAAAGTACATAGAAATCAACAGGGAAGATAAGATCATCAGATGAACAAGGACATCCTCAATTATACCCTTAGGACTTGCAGTGCTTCGATTGGACAATTGAATGATGACACTCGTTGGATGTAAGGAACTAAGACCAAGGTTGGTGAATATGGATTGGGGCATGCCATTAATTGAGGCTCCTAGTTCTATGAGTACATCATCGAAGTTGGAAATTCCATTTTGTCATGGAACTGTAAAGGTCCTTGGATCTTTCCACTTTATGGGAATAGAATGTTGGGTGGAAAAATTTTCAAAGGTCCTAAGTTTCCTCTTGTGGGTGCACAATTACTTAAGAAACATGGCATTCATAGGGATTTTTTTATGACATCTAAGAGGGTAATGTTGACTTCAACATGTATAAACATGTCAAACATTTCAAAATTGGGTTGAAGGTACTTATTTGGATTAGAAACGGCTTGAGGAAAAGGAATTGGATTCCTAAGTGGAATGGAAGGAGGTGAGGGAATGACTTCAGGTTCGTTTTCAAGTTTCTTTTTCTTTTCATTTTCTAGGTCAACATTTAAAGGGATGTTAGAGGACTTATCTTGAGGCATATCAATTTGCTTTCCAGATCTAAGTGAAATTGCACTTATATTACCCTTGGGGTTGGTTAATGGTTGAGATGGGAGTTGGGAAGAATTTGATTGTTGTTACTGGCTTAGGTGGGAAGCAAGTTGACCAATTCGGGATTCAATGTTCTTGAGGCTAGAACAGGTGAAGGAGGAAAGATCTTCCACTTTACATTCCCATGGTTGCTTGGAACATGAGTCTTGTCCTAAATTGGGATTACCCTAATCTTGGATCTTGGGAAAGAGATTTTATTGGTTCAGGAATTGGGAAGTATCACTACGATAGTGGAATCTTGGAGGATGAAAAGGAGGATTGATCCTTTGAGGTTGAGGAACAAAAGGGTATGGTTTTTGGAAGTTACAAACACCTTGAACATATTGGAACTAGTTTGGGTTTTGAGGAAATAATTGAGGGGGATAAGAGAAAAGGTTTCCATACCTTAACCCTTGGTTATATATAGAAGAGAAGGCCTCAGAATGGAGTTGGTTGAAGATTCTAGAAAACTGACCTGATTGTTGAGGGTTGGGGTTCTGCTGAGCATATGATTCGTTGAGCTCCATTGATCCAGATGAATCATATTGATCCTTTTGAAGTTGTGGACATGTTTTGGTTTGTTGAGATGGGGAGCTACAGATTCCACAATTCTTTAGAGGTCTAGGGAACATATATTATGGAGAAGATGAGGTTGGGGCTTTGGTAGCCACTGCTAGTTGTCGCACAAGACCTGTATGTTCACTCATCCACTCTATCATCTTGTTTGGTTCTATATATTGACTATCTTGGGCTTGTTTGACATGATCATGTGCTCGATCATGGAATTGTTGTGTGTTTTAATCCATGCTGCTTATGAGATATCTTGCAGCTGTGGGAGTTTTATCAACAAGAGAACCACCACTTGCGGCATCAATGAGGGTTCTATCCATAGATAATAAACTCTCATAGAAGTATTGGATCAAGATTTGGTTAGGGATTTGGTGGTGTGGGAAGGTTTCAACAAGCTTTTTGAACCTCTTCCAGTACTCATGGAGTGATTCATTTGGGAATTGACGAATACCACTTATTTCCTTTCGGATAGAAGCAGTACGAGAGGAAAGAAAGAATTTCTCTAAGAAGTGTCGCTTCATGTAATTCCATGTGGTTATGGAACTAGAAGGAAGGTAGTAGAGCCCTAACTTAGCAGTGTCAGCTAGGGAGAAAGGGAATGCTCAGAGTTTGATTTGTTCCTCAGAAACCCCTTGAGGATTCATGGTAGAGCACACCACTTGGAACTCTTTAAGGTGGAAATGTGGACCCTCACCGGCTAGCCCATGGAAATGAAGAAGAAGATGAATAAAACCTGATTTGAGTTTGAAGTCAAACTCTATGTTTGGATATTTAATACCAAGAGTTTGGTAATTCATATCAGGGGCAGCAAGTTCTTTTAGTGTTTGTTCCCCAAGATTGGACATATATAATTCAATTGGTTGGACACAGACATGTTCTTAAATGAGTTGATTATCTCTTATGTTCCTCCTATGTTAGAAAAGTGTTCTATCAATTTCAGGTTCAAACAAATTTGAGGGATTTTTTGGGAGGATACGAGGAATTCAGAGATATTTTGGAAGAAAGAGGAATATGGGGTTTTCTTTGTTTTTTTTTGTTTTTTTTAATTTGTGTTTTTTTTTGTTTTTTTACAATAACCAGAAACTAACGACTAATTAATTGCACCATCCCTAACGAAAATGATATTTTAAAGTACGTAAGATTGTTACCTATCGACCAGTCAAGGTTCTGGTGCTCTGCTAATGTGTATAGTAGCACTTGGGTCAAATCCTCGATGATGATACATTTCAATAGTTGATTTTTTTATTGTATTCTGATTGGGGGGTTTGTTTGAAGAGCTTATGAAATGATTTATTGATTAATATTGATTTAAAAAATTGATAAATATTGGGGTGAGTTCATTATTAGGGAGTTAATATTGTGATATCCTTGAGCTTTTCTTTATATTTCATTTTAATTAACACCCACTTCACAAGATAATATTGATTGGAATTCCTAAGTGTTAAGGATTTAATCCAAGCCTTAACTTATCTTAGGGTTCTAATCTCAATCAGAGCTTATTTATGGTAGTTTATATATGGTTCCAATCATCCATGGAAACCATATGTTAAACAAATCATGTTATTAATCCACAACATTCCAAGATTAACATAAACAATGTTAATTTAAAGAATATCCCTCGAGAAAATTCTCTCAATCACTTAACATCCCTAAATTATAACTCAGCCCAATGGTAGATTTACTCATCCATTGTTTTGTTTAATAATATGGTTGTAATGTTTATGATGATGAATTATAAATATAAGAAAAATAAATGGATAAGAAAAGAGTTATGCGTCAAACACACACACACAAACAATGATGGGAAATAAATACTGACTTTAGATTGAATGAAAAAGCACAATAAAAAAAGTGGATTCAATTGTATTTAAACTATTTTAAGAACATTAATATTATTTTAAATAAGTTGGATGAGAATAATATATGAATAATAAGAAACTGGCATTAAAATAGAATTACAAAAACAAAGACTTACAAGATTACAACAAAGAAAAACACAAAAGTAAATGAAAATAAAGAGGGGAGGAAGGGTCTCTCTGTAGAGACCCGAAGCTTGATGTACATGGACAATACATTCCTTTTGCAGAATACTTAATACATAACAAAAACAGACACACAAGGATCATAATAGTTTAGTGTCTTTGGAAACTCGGAATATAAACATCTAATCATGTTGAAAGATCTTCAACATCTCCCATAACGATCTTCCCCTTTTTGTTTCCTTACCTAAAACCTTTCTTTATTTCCTGGGGAAAATAAAACATAAAAAGGGTGAGCTCAAATGCTCATTAAGGGAAAACATATATAACATAAAACAATCCATAAACATTTGAAAGAAAAAACTTGAACATGAAATGTAAACATTAAAACCTTGAGAAAAGACATAAATCGTAGAAGTACGTAAGGCATATATCATAATGGAACATCAATCATGATAAAATATAATGGGAATAAAAAATGTAATTGTGGCAACCATTCAGCACATGTCATGATTTCCATAGTAGCCAAGGCATTGCTGCCAAGACCATCATAGTGGACAAAGTCCCTTTATGAATCGAGTTCACTCCTCGTTTTAGTCCTGTAACACTGAACCAGATTAACTTACCATTCTAGCCATGTCTATCTCATGAGATATAAATCTTTACCCAATGCATTGGAGGGAAATATAGGTTCCACCCATCTCATAATGAAATCATTCTTACTTGTGCCACAAAATAAACATACATCATTCATAATAACCCAATAAATAAAATGGGTTCATAAACATCATCCCATCATTACATAATCCATATAAAAGAAATGGATATCATTTCATAATAAGGAAAGTGGAACCATGTAAATCATAGAGACATTATATTTGAAACATACACATATCAAATAATTTCATCTTAGATGAAAAAAGGTTTTGATAAAACACTTGAAATGAATTCTTGAGGAAAATATCCTTTCTTCTTAAAAATCATTCTCTTTTCACAAAATATCATTAAATTTTAAAATAAAAGGATTCTGTTGAAAATAGTCATGAAATATTTTGGAGGAATCTTCAAAAAAATAAGTCTTAAAAAAAATCGTAAAAATCCGTTCGTGCCGTATAAGTAAAAAAATATTCTTCTCATACTTTTGCCGACAAATTCAAAAAGTACCTTGTAGGGTAAATAAAAGATAGATTCCTTCCATACCATGTGGTAAAAGTAAAAATGGGTAAAAATGAATTTAAACATACATGAATAAACTTTTATAAAACATGGACATGTATGATAGCAATAACCCCAGTAAATACTTACGAATAAGCAATCTCGGATAAAAATGAGATTTGCAAAATTATCACTTACCTTAGGTCCGATATGCTTTGTATGTATCTGAACCTCTTGTATAATGATTTAAATAATGTCATTGACTTATTACAGAATCATATTCATTGTTATGATATCATATATGGTTCACTTATGACTTTATATTACCCGTTCTTTTGTAAATTCCATGTTAAAGAGCGTTTTGGGTAAAATCGTTTCATTTGTCGTCCGTGTTTTGACTTGTAATTATTCATATGATTACTTATATAATGATTAATTAATTCTAGAATATAAAACGTAATATATATTCAGAATATACATATATATAATAGATCGATAAATGGAAAAAAACACACCGTTCATGGAGACGGTAGGTCGTACGTACGCATGAACGTTGTTTTCGTTTCCTCATTGAATTGAATGGAATTAATTGGATGAAATACATATATATATACATAAATTTAGTATCATTATTATGTCATATATTTCATGATTACTTATTATATATACATTATAATCATTTATGAATAGTTAATCATTGAGAATGAATCTCATCGCGTCGTGGAGATGGTATTCCGTACGTACGCACGCGCGATGATATTGTTCCCATGACCGTGGAATTTTATTGGAGTGTATGTATACTATTACAGAATCAATAAAAATTTAAAATAATCATATATGGTTATTATTTACACAATTATACTAATCCAAGTAAGGTGGTGGTGCAAAATAGATTACACCACAGCGTGGAGATGATATTCCGTACGTACGCACGCGCGGTGATTTCGTTTTCTGTAGGATGGATAGATGGTGAAATAGGGTTGTTTCATACTTATAATAACATATCAGTATATTAGTGATACTTATGTTATTAATTCATAATGAAACAACCTAAGAAGAAGAATTTGAAGAAGAAATAAAGTTGAAAGAATCGGTAACGGACATTACCTCTTCTTTGAAGCGCCTCTTTGAGGCCTCCACTTAGGGCACTAAAATTGTTCTTTGAAGAAAACCATGACCTATAGAATGTTTCTAGAGAAGTAGAGAAGAGAATTTGGTAGGGGTTGGCCGAGCTTGAAGGCTCAATGTGGTGTGAGGAAGAGAGGGAGGGGGTGCCCTTTTATAAGGGAGGAGAGGGGCACCTTTGGAAAAACAAAAAATATTATTTTATTATAAAGTCATATTCGGTTTTTAATAGCTCCAAATTGATTTATTTATAATATAAGGTAGGTATGGGTAGAAATAATCTCATACAATATAATTTAGACAATTTTAGGTAATTATATTAACCTTATCTTTTAGTTTTAACTCTTAGTTAATTAGATTGACATTTACCATGTCACTTTGTATTTTTATATTATATAGTTAATAAACATAACATATACATCCAAGATACCCCCAAGTGGTCCTTTAATGATACACCTATCTTTATATAATTATCTTGACCAAATATTATATTTTTAGGAATATAATAACAATTAATAATATAATATTTGTATTAAAAACTATTTTATGTCAATTTTGACACTATTTGGTAATTGATTTTTGTGAAAATCATAACAGAATTATTAGTTTGAAAAAAGTTAATTAAATCAATACTAACATGTCATATTAACATAGTAAATTATTTTAATTCATAAAAAGTCTCAAATTACATTTATTTGGCTATTTATAACATCAATAATGTCAATTTTTCATTAATAAGATAATTAATGCATCATCATTGTGTCATATATAAATTAAATTATTTTAATTTTAAAAATTACAAATAAAATAACATTATGTAGGAAATATTTTTAGATTTCTAATGAATATTTATAGTTGAATTTATATTATGTATAACCCTATATTAAAAATGATTTAGTTATTAAACATTGATTTCATCTATTTTAACCCTTCTTTAAATAAATTAATAATAAATGTCCTAATCTAATCCAAGTGGGCCTAAATGGTCATATTTTATTCTTGAGGTTGTTTTTGGCCGAATTACACTTATCCAATAGAATTAGGACATGTGTTAGGGTAATAATAATATCATTTTTACCCTTAATTACCCTATTTATTTTTAACTGTGGTAAAAAAAGTAAAAAGTTACTATTCACAAAAAAATTATTTTCATCTCATTGAACCACATTTTAGTCCTTGATATTAACCGTGTGTCTCAGATTTTTGAAATTCCACTCACAGAAGCGGTAAAATTAATTTTATGAAAAATTTAGTTTTTTAACTACCACTTAGTGGTTTCACTATTCATCAAAAAATGAAAGTTTCCAGAAAAATATCAAAAATTAGGCCTAAGATATATTTGATATTATGAATTAAAAAATGATGTCTATTTTACCAAATTCAAAACATATCAGTTTCATTAATTAATTTAAAGATTAATTCCCATCGTCAAAACAAATAGCGTGTTCTTAAGAGAAAATAACTATCAAAAGATTGATACTTGTTTATGTCTGGTTTAAATGTGAAATTACATCCAATGACCAACATTGTATTAAATGGTAAAAATATATTCTAAATATACTTTAAAACCACTCCAATTAATAATTTATCACTATTAATTATTTCAATTAAAAAAAGTTGTTTTGAATTAAAATTTAGTAATTTTCACTATTCATCAGACTATGAAAGTTATCCGAAAAGTACCAAAATTTCACCCTAAGATAATTTCGATATTCCGAATCCAAAAATGAAGTCCATTTTGAAAAATAAAATTTACAAAATTTCAAAAAGTGGGTATTACTATTCATAATGGCTAGTTTTAATAATATTTTAATTGCATATCGTTGTTTAGTAAAGCCCGGCATTGCATACAACACACGCTATCGAGGAAGGTCGCGATTGCGTGTAATGCAAGCCAAGTCAGGGTTACGTGTAGTGCATGACTCCTTTTTCATTACGTATAACAAAATACATTGAATATATATATATATATATATATATATATATGTATATATATATACACTCAATGTTTTGTATAATAACTATTATCAAACAAACATGAAATTGTGTGTAACACGATCCAAGATTAGTGTTGCGTATACTGCAAGCTAATACGGTGTTGCGTATAGCGCAATATAATCTTGGTGTAGCGTACAACAGAAGATATGAAAGAAATTAAAACGAATATATCTTATAAAATCTCAGGTTGTTACATTCTACCCCCCTTAAAATGAATTTCACCCTCAAAATTCGTTGGGGTTATAAATCATTTACTATTCATAGAAACCCACATCGTAAAAAGGAATACTAAAACTTAATTTTAAAAACTAAAGTATGAAATGTAACGATTACCCAAAGAAACTCATCACTGGGTTTCCACAAAGGAGAACATAGGTGAAAATATGGATATGGAAGAAAAATCTAACCATCAAGTTCTGATGGAGAGTGGTAGAGAACATGGCTATGAAAAACCCATCAATCACAATGCCATAGATTTGTGATGATCTAAGGTACCATCTTATTCATCGGATATAAGGGCACTAGGACAACATTTTTTTGTTTTCAAGATCATTTCCCTAAAGTTGATGAAATTGGAATTAGAATAAATACTTTCATGATTTTGGTACAGTCTCACCGTTGGTCGTTCTTTGGACAATATCCACTTCATCTCTTAAAGAAATGAAGTTGAATTTGTCATTCGTGAAGTGTTAGCAGATCATGTGATAGAATGATGGGTCATTCCATCTGTCTCAAACAAAAGGTTAGAAAATTTATCAAAAATACATAAGCCCATATATAGTGAGATTAATCATATATGGTTCCTAAAATGGACTTATACTTCATATATCATACTGCTTAATATAATAAAACTAGTTTCTACTAAACAGGGACTTCCTGTAGGCCAGTGGTAGGCAATAAAGGCTAGTCTCACTTCAGTTGTGGGTTCGATTACCATAGCCTTGTCCGACGCGATGGGCTGTCGCCCGCCCTACAGGTTGTCCTTTTTCTTAAACTACATTACTATAACATCCCATCAATAATATCGAAAAAAGTTTTATCCTTAAACAATACTAACTTATGTACAACATAATCCATTCCAATCTTTAGGCTTATCTAAAATACTTCGGTCCAAGTTAATAGTATAAAGAAAACGATTACTTGAAATGTCATCAACCAAGCATGTGAATACCATCATTTATCCCCCATATATCTTGTTGGTCACATTCCAATCATGTGAATAACTTAATCATGTATTCTCTTGAAAAATGAATACCCATTAAACCTTAGTGAAAACATGAATGCTGTCAAAAGTTAACTCTTTCCACATACCAAAATCCAAAAATTCTATATACTCAAACCATGATATAACCTTCTCCTTATATCAGTCATGAGCTCATGAATACTATCAAACATTTAATTTTCTCCTTATCCCTTCATTATGCACATATCATCTGCTTTCCAAAAATATCTGAATAACCTTTCATGGTTACTGGTACCATTAATCATACACATTAAAAACGTAAGGAAAGAAAACAGTGTAACAATCCTTAGATGTCTTCTTATTCCATAGTACCATGAGATTACTTATACAACATTACACTTGATAAACATGTAATCATTCCACTACCCTCCTAAACCATTGACCGAGCTTCAACAATTCTTTCATCTCACATATCATTTGTAGTCTCTTCATCTTCATCAACATAAATACTAACCATACGACCGTACTGATTCTCTTAATGAGACTTTCCCTTAGGGCATTGGTTTGTATAATGCTTGTACAATCCACATTTAAAACATTTAACCATTATTGATTTCGTAGCAATACCATTATCCTCATCCATGGTGTTAACTGAACCTTTTCCTTTTCACTTACTGTCTCTGTGTCCTTCTTTTCCACACCCAAATAATCTTCCAGTTCCTTTGAAACAATCTCCCCGATGCCTCTTCCCACATGATTTACATGAGGGAAATTGAACTTTCTTTCCTCTATGATCATCATGAAACTCCATCTTTATCTTATTATCTGAGTCGGGAAACTTAACAAAGTTGAGATTATTGATCCTATTATGAGATTCCTAATTAGGAATAATAACAATGTTTGGACTTCCAAATCCCATTTCATTTGGTTGCTCATGAAGAATATCATTCCATTGTCCATCATATCCTCCATTATCGTGAATCTTCCTGTTTCCATCCATTTTCTAAAACCCAAGAAGAATAGTGTGAGAGGAAAAAATCATGCTAGGGAAAAAACATAGTAAAGGTGGAGCACCCTCAATATCTAACATCTTAGGTTAAATTATAATATCGTTACCATAGTTCTAGGACTATATCCTATACGTATACTTATCCTTAGGGACATCCCTAGACATACCTTAGAAATATCTCTAGGGATCTCACTAACGTTTTCACATCCTAGTTTCCAAAGGTTAACTAAACCTTTCCTCTGATACCAATTGTAGAGACCCGAAGATTGACGTACATGGAAAATACATTACTTTTGTGTAATATTTAATACATAACAAAAACAGACACACAAGGACCATAATAGTTTAGTGTCTTTGGAAACTCAGAATATAAACATCTAATCATGTTGAAAGATCTTCAACATATCCCATAACGATCTTACCCTTTTCGTTTCCTTACCTAAATTTATTTCCTGGGGAAAATAAAACATAAAAAGGGTGAGCTCAAATGCTCAGTAAGGGAAAACATAGATAACATAAAAAAATCCATAAACATTTGAAAGCAAAAACTTGAACATGAAATATAAACATTAAAACCTTGAGAAAAGACATAAATCGTGGAAGTACGTAAGGCATATATCATAATGGAACATCAATAATGATAAAATATAATGGGAATAAAACATGGAATTGTGGCAACCATTCAGTACATGTCATGATTTCCATAGTAGCTAAGGCATTGCTGCCAAGACCATCTTAGTGGACAAAGTTCCTTTCTGAATCGAGTTCACTCCTCGTTTCAGTCCTGTAACACTGAACCAGATTAACTTACCGTTCCAGCCATGTCTATCTCATGAGATATAAATCTTTACCCAATGCATTGGAGGGATATATAGGTCCCACCCATCTCATAATGAAATCATTCTTACTTGTTCCACAAAATAAACATACATCATTCATAATAACCCAATAAATAAAAGGGGTTCATAAACATCATCCCATAATTACATAATCCGTATAAAAGAAACGGATATCATTTCATAATAAGGAAAGTGGAACCATGTAAATCATAGAGACATTATACTTGAAACATACACATATGAAATAATTTCAGCTTATATGAAAAATGGTTTTGATAAAACACTTGAAATGAATTCTTGAGGAAAATATCCTTTCTTATTAAAAATCATTCTCTTTTCACAAAATGTCATGAAATTTTAAAAGAAAAGGATTTTGTTGAAAATATTCATGAAATATTTTGGAGGAAGCTTCATAAAAATAAGTCTAAAAAAACCCGTAAAAATCCATTCGTGCTGTATAAGTAAAAAAAACATTCTTCTCGTACTTTTGCCGGAAAAGTAAAAAAGTACCTTGTAGGGTAAATAAAAGAAATATTCCTTCCATACCATGGGGTAAAAGTCAAAATGGGTAAAAAGGACTTTAATCAAACATGAATACACTTTTATAAAACATGGACATGTATGATAGTAATAACCCCAGTAAATACTTACGAATAAGCAATCTCAGATAAAAATGAGATTTGCAAAATTATCCCTTACCTTAGGTCCGATATGCTTCATATGTATCCAAACCTCCTGTATAATGATTTAAATAATGTCATTGACTTATTACAGAATCATATTCATTGTTATGATATCATATATGGTTCACTTATGACTTTATATTACCCGTTCTTTTGTAAATTCCATGTTAAAGAGCATTTTGGGTAAAATTGTTTCATTTGTCGTCCGTGTTTTGACTTGTAATTATTCATATGATTACTTAGATAATGATTAATTAATTACAGAATATAAAACATAATATATATTCAGAATATACATATATATAATATATCGATAAATGGAAATAAATACACCGTTCATGGAGACGGTAGGTCGTACGTACGCATGAACGTTGTTTTCGTTTCCTCATTGAATTGAATGGAATTAATTGGATGAAATACATATATATATACATAAATATAGTATCATTATTATTTCATATATTTCATGATTACTTATTATATATACTTTATAATCATTTATGAATGGTTAATCATTGTGAATGAATCTCATTGCGTCGTGGAGACGGTATTCCGTACGTACGCACGAGCGATGATATCGTTCCCATGATCGTGGAATTTCATTGGAGTGTATGTATACTATTACAGAATCAATATAACTTTACAATAATCATATATGGTTATTATTTACACCATTATACCCATCCAAGTAAGGTGATGGTGGAAAATAGATTACACCACAGCGTGGAGACGGTATTCCGTACGTACGTACGCGTGGTGATTTCGTTTTCCGTAGGACGGATAGATGGTGAAATAGGGTTGTTTCATACTTATAATAACATATCAGTATATGAGTGATACTGATGTTATTACTTAATAATGAAACAACCTAAGAGGAAGAAGTGGAAGAAGAAATAAAGTTGAAAGAATCGGTAACGGACATTACCTCTTCTTTGAAGCCCCTCTTTGAGACCTCCACTTAGGGCACTAAAATTGTTCTTTGAAGAAAACCAAGACCTCTAGGATATTTCTAGGGAAGTGGAGAAGAGAATTTGGCAGGTTTTTTCAGAGCTTGAAGGCTCAAAGTGGTGTGAGGAAGAGAGGGAGGAAGTGCCCTTTTATAAGGGAGGAGAGGGGTACCTTTGGAAAAACTAAAAATATTATTTTATTATAAAGTCATATTCCGTTTTTAATAGCTCCAAATTGATTTCTTTCGAATATAAGGTGGGGATGGGTCGAAATCCTCTCATACAATAGAATTTAGACAAGTTTAGGTCATTATATTAACCTTATCTTTTAGTTTTAACTCTTAGTTAATTTCATTGACATTTACCATGTCACTTTGTATTTTTATATTATATAGTTAATAAACTTATCATATACATCCAAGCGACCCCCAAGTGGTCCATTAATGATACACCTATCATGATATAAGTATCTTGGCCTAACCTTATATTTTTAGGAATATAATAACAAGTAATAATATAATATTTGTTTTAAAAACTATTTTATTTCAATTTTGACACTATTTGGTAATTGATTTTTTTGAAAATCATAACAGAATTATTAGTTCGAAAAAAGTTAATTAAATCAAAATTAACATGTCATATTAACATATAAAATTATTTTAATTCATAAAAAGTTTCAAATTACATTTATTTGGGTATTTATAACATCAATTATGTCAATATTTCATTAATAAGACAATAACTGCATCATCATTGTGTCATATATAAATTAAATCATTTTAAGACTAAAAATTAAAAATAAAATACCATTATGTAGAAAATAATTTTATCTTTCTAATTAATATTTATAGTCGAATTTATATTATGTATAACCCTATATTAAAAAGGATTTAGTTATTAAACATTGATTTTAAATATTTTAACCCTTCTTTAAATAAATTAATAATAAATGTCCTAATCTAATCCAAGTGGGCCTAAATGGCCATATTTTATTCCTAAGGTTGTTTTTGGCCGAATTACACTTATCCAATAGAATTAGGACATGTGTTAGGGTAATAATAATATCATTTTAACCCTTAATTACCCTATTTACTTTTAACCGTGGTAAAAAAAAGTAAAAAGTTACTATTCACCAAAAATTATTTTCATCTCATTGAACCACATTTTAGTCCTTGATATTAACCGTGTCTCTCGGATTTTCGAAATTCCACTCACAGAAGCGGTAAAATTAAGTTTTATGAAAAATTCAGTTTTTTAACTACCACTTAGTGGTTTCACTATTCATCAAAAAATGAAAATTTCCAGAAAAATACAAAAAATTAGGCCTAAGCTATATTTGATATTATGAATTAAAAAATGATGTCTATTTTACCAAATTCAAAACATATCATTTGAATTAATTAATTTAAATATTAATTCCCGTCGTCAAAACAAATAACGTGTTCTTAAGAGATAATAACTATCAAAAGATTGACACTTGTTTATGTCTGGTTTAAATGTGAAATTACATCCAATGACCAACATTGTATTAAATGGTAAAAGTATATTCTAAATATACTTTAAAACCACTCAAATTAATAATTTATCACTATTAATTATTTCTATTTAAAAAAGTTGGTTTGAATTAAAATTTAGTAATTTTCACTATTCATCATAATATGAAAGTTATCTGAAAAGTACCAAAATATCACCCTAAGCTAATTTCGATAGTCGGAATCCAAAAATGAAGTCCATTTTGAAAAATAAAATTTAAAAAATTTCAAAAAGTGCGTATTACTATTCATAATGACTAGTTTTAATAATATTTTAATAGCATATCGTTGTTTAGTAAAACCCGGTATTGCGTACAACACACGCTATCGAGGAAGGTCGCGATTGCGTGTAATGCAAGCCAAGTCAGGGTTCCGTGTAGTGCACTACTCCTTTGTCGTTGTGTATAACAAAATACATTGAATATATATATATATATATATATATACTCAATGTTTCGTAGAATAACTACTATCAAACAAACATGAAATTGCGTGTAACACGATCCAAGATTAGTGTTGCGTATACTACAAGCTAATACGGTGTTGCGTATAGCGCAAGATAATCTTGGTGTAGCATACAACAGAAGATATGAAAGAAATTAAAATGAATATATCTTATAAAATCTCAGGTTGTTACACTCTCAAGTGAAAACTTGAGTATGTCAGGTCCTTACAATCCTTTGGTAAAGCCTTGGGTGTGCCAATTTATTCTCTTCTATTCTGAATTGACAACCCTTTAGAAAGGATATGAGGAGATGTATTTATAGCCCACGGTGGTGGACTGTTTGCATTCCAAAACTACCCCTCTACTTGGATCGAAAATTTGGAAATCCAGAAAGATGAATATTGAGATATCATCTTCTTCGAAGTTGTATATAACAATTTTGACCGACGACTCTCAAAATTTGGTGTCATTTGGACTTATGTAGCCAAAGTAATGGCGGTTTGATTAATCAATGTCAATCTGTCCATTTCAATCCATACTTTTTAAAAGACTGAAATGTGAATGGGTTTTTCAATAGTAATATGCCTTCAAATACAAAAATTTATTCAAAAAAGTCGGACACCTGTATCTCCTCTTTCACACTGAAAAATATCAGCTTGATTTGATGATTAAATCCTGATCTATGTCATGAATTGTGTACGGATTTTAATTTCCGGCCAGAATGTTGGGATGGACTTAAAAGAATAATTTGGGCCCCTTTTTCATGTAGTTGGACCCTCAAATTTTTATCCATGATTATTTTCATTAATAAAGAACATATGGGGGAGTTTAATAAAATTTGGGCTTTGGGATTTAGACTAGTAAATCAATCATCATGGCTAGTCAAATTTCTTCCTAGTTTCTTTGGGTCTTCTTGTGTGGACCATATGACCCTCCAAATGGACGATTTTTCCTAAGGTTCCTTCTAATTAAATGTTTTAATTTGAGTAAGTAACCATTAAAAGACAAGAATAATTTAGTTTGGATAATTAGGATGAGATTAATATTTAAAACAATAAATATACATGAATCTGGATGAATTCAAACAGTGCTCTAATATTATATTTAATATTTAAACATTAATATTTCACACAAATTATTCACTTTTCATATAAGATAAGTAAATGGAGTATATAATAAGTTATGAAAAATATTAATAACATCACTAAAAAATCCCTCTGAGCATGGTCTTCTCATAAAAAAATTAATGTTACACTTTAACTTAGAATGATTTTGAATCCCTCAGGCCAGATCCAGTCTATAAGACCAACTCATTGGTTTTACTTGGGTATACCAGGCCACTAAATTTATAAGAGGGTATAAACCAACCTAAAAATACTCTAGGAACCACACATCACTTCCCACTTATATCACTATCCTCTATCATGACACCCCAAGTTGTATAAAATCCCTTATTCCCTTTTACAACACATTTTATACACTACACTCATAAGGGTTATAAGAGTAATTATAAGATTTACTATACTTATGAGCATCATTAACTATTGGTTAATCAAGCCAGGAAAGTAACTCACCATTCCCTATATAAGGCCCCAGCCTTAAACCTTACTTAAAATTGAATTAAATGAATAATTCACATTGAGGATCTTTTCAGGTTTAGAGTTTTAGAGAATTAGGACATAACTATTACATCTCAAAAGATTACAAAGTAGTCTCTTCTACTAAATTTCCATAAAATAAAAACTCTTAAAAAGAAACATGTCTAGTTTCATGTTTTAGGTAGCATGACTTTCTCTTGATCCCATCCTTGACCCTATTCAACGCTAAGTCCTGTGAAAAACATTTCAAAAACTTGGGATGAGCATAAAAACTCAGTAAGGGATATACAAAAAACTGTTAGTTTATCAAAACAAAAAGTAAACCATGTATACTTTATCAAGGTAATACTTTTCACCTTTATAAAGTAGTAAAAAACTCTTCACTGAATAAAATATCATTACTTACCTTTTTGTAACCAAAGGATTACCATAAAAGCCATATAAAGAACACATAACATATATAAAGGTAACTTGGGATATAAACATACTTAAGTGGAATAACCATACGGTCGACTCCCACACATATCACGTAATGGAATAGCCATACGGCCAATTTCCATACATACTAAATGGAATAGCCATACGGTCGACTTCCATACCCAATGCATTGGAGGTTATAACGTAACCACCCATCCTGGTATTCACGGCACCACCCGTCATAATGTCCAAGTACCATTATTACACATAAAATATGGAAAATATAAACATTTCAATAACAATATTTCATTTGCAATTACAATAAATAATTCCCAGATATTGAATTAATCAATCCATTTTCAAAAACCATTTAAAAGAGATTTTTGAATCAAAGTGTCCCATACCACTTTGAAGATTTTAATGGAATTATAATTTTAAAACATTAATGTACATATAAATAAATACTGAAAATCATTTTGAAAACATGGACATTAAAGATAAAGATTTAGAATAATAAATCTTTAAAACATTTAAAATGATATTTTTGTTAAAGAGTTTTTAACAAAATGAGAGACTCTTGAATACAAATAATATCGGAATAACATTTAATCCGAACTTTATAATATCATGAGAATAAAAGGATTCATGATATAATATGTCAAAGGACAGTATACACACCATATAAGAGTGAATTGGTGCATAACAACAATGAAGTCTCAAAAGAAATGTAAAATGAGATGAAATCCATTATGAAGAAGGTATCCTTAAATTAAGGATAAATCAATCTCATAATTATGTGTGAAAAAAATAAATACACCCAATATAAGTGGATATTAAGTGTAAAACAATCAAAGGTTATTCACACATATTCAAAGGATGACATATTCAATAACTACATGTTGAACCCAAAGAAATCGAAATTGGGTTAAGAAGTTCCCTTGGTAAAATTCGACAGCCTAACGGCGTCACATAAAATTTTACATAAAGGGTTGATGAGAGAGATAAAGGGAATCTCATCACTTGGACATAAAATTTACATCAATCAGGATATATAAGAACATATCCCAACATAATAGTATGTGAATTAAAAGACATAACAAACGAAGTCTTTTAAAAAGAGGAGGGTGAAAGGTTCCCTTACCGACTTGGGTATCTTTCAAAACATACACCCCATGAAAGAAGGACAAAAGATCATTGATGTAAATACTCATAAACGAAATTATATTACACAAAGAGTAGAATAATGGGCAGTACATACACCACTCAATGGAATTTGTGGCAAATGTAGCATAGATCTCACGAGAATAAAAGTGAGATGAAAAATCCCTTACGAAAATTCGGCAGCCTAACGACGCCACTCAAAACTTCCAAAATGGATTGATGAGAGGAAATAGGGTCTCTCATCATATGAACATAATAAGTACAGTATGAGTAATATAAAAGAACATCCCAATCATAAGAAATATGAGCTTAAAAGGAATGACATAAAAGAGTGTACTTAAAAAGAAAGAGAGGTGTAGGATCTCTTACCTCGGGTCCGACTTGACTCGATCGTTCTTTAATCTCCTGAATAATAAACTTGAGTTAATTTCTAATTCCTTAAGAACCTTTTTCAAGTTCATTATCCCTTTTATATCACTTATTACCATGTCATAAACATTATGTAATCATTTAAGTTAATAATATTTGTTTTGCTGATATTTGGTTCTTAAGTCGAAAGTGGACTTCTTACAATTACATGTTGTTCGTGAGGCCAAATGTTTATTATATCCAGAATTGTATTCATGATTTAGATATCATATATGTCATATATATCCAGTACATGCATGCATTTATAACATTACATAATCATTTAGAGGTAAGAAATGAAATGCACCGTTCATGGAGACGGTAAGCCGTACGTACGCATGAACGCTACTTTCATTTCTATTTCGTATTTTATAGAATGGAATAATAATGATATAAAGGTATATTATAATTACAGTATAATATCATATATAATATCATAGTTCCATACTTTATACGTCCCACATATGGTATTTAACGAATCAAATCACTTTGAGGGGGCGGTAGTCCGCACTTCCTTAAATGAAGATATCACGTTTACCCATAATGGAAACCATAAAGGTATGCCCAAAATGAAAAAAACAGAAGCTTAAGGAAAAAAATAAACATATTATATATCATATATAAAAATAGTGACATCATAATGGCCACCTTTGAAGGTGTTAAATGAGTATTGAACAATCATCGTTTCGGGAGGCAGAATTTCGCCATCCACGGAAACCGTATGTTCTTTAACCATTTGATGTAGTTGTGTGAGAGTGTAGCTCGAATAAATCTTATAACAACATGATAGTATATTTAATATACTGGTGTTGTTACAAAAGAAGTAAATAAAAAGAGTTTAGGGGGTTGGAGAAGCAAAATAAAACAAATGAACGTGAGAGAATGAATTACCTTTAAAAGTGTAACTCCTTTTGATTTGAGCCTAAAGGCTTGCTTTGAACGGATTCTGCCCAAAGGGAATCCTCTAGGATGAGTAGAGGGATGTGAAGAGAGTAAATGGGCAGGGTTTGGCCGATCCAAAGGCTTGAGGAGTGTGTGAAATGAGGTAGGGGTGGGGGCCTTTTATAAGAGGAGAGGAGGAGCACTTTTGGAATGTAAAGAAATATTACTTTATTTGAAAATTAGTTTCGGTTTTAAAAGGTCCCACATTGATATAATTCGTGGATAAGGTGATAAGGGTTCTAAATCCACTCATCCAATTGGTTTTGGACATGTGTAGTTCATAGATTTTACATTATCTTTCCATTTTATTTAAATCGTCAAATAATGATGTCATCGCTGCATCATTATTATGTCATAAATAATTTAATTTATTTAATGTCTAAAAATTATAAAAAAAATACTATGATGTAGGAAATCTTTTTATCTTTCCAATTACTATTTATAATAGAAAATCTGACTTGTATAACCCCATTTAAAAATTGTTTTAGTTAAACATATCATGTTTGTGTCATTTTTTACTTTAACATTTAATAAAAAGTTATTTATGTCATTTCCCAACCAAAGTGTCTCCATGGGGTCCCCAAGTTGACCCATGACTTGTCTTGGTCGGCCATGACACAACCAATGAGGGTAGGACATGTGTCAAGCTCATCTTATTTTATTAAAGCATTATTTTTACCTTAAACTACACTAATTACCACTAATCGCGATTAAGAACTTAATAAGTTACTATTCACCAAAAAATTATTATAATCTCATTGAACCACATTTTACTTCTTAATGACAACCATGTATGTCGGATTTTTGAAATTCAAAACACAATGATGGAAAAATTTCATTTAAACGGAAAATTAATTTTTATAAGTACCACTTAGTGGTTTCACTATTCATCAAAAATTGAAGTTTTTCAGAAAATTACCAAAAATTCACCCGAAGCTATATTTGATATTCCGAAATCAAAAATGAAGTCTATTTTACAAATTTCAATACATATAAGTCACATTATTTAATTTAATAATTAATTCCCGCTGTCAGAGCAAATAGCGTGTTTTTATGAAACAATAAGTATCAAAAGATTGACACTAGTTTAAGTCCAATTTCAAATTTAAATTGATTCCAATGACCACCATTGGATTAAATGGTAAAAATATATTCATATTACACATTAAGAACAATTCAAAATATAATCTAATCATATAAATAAATTATATTAAAAAGAGGTTTTGAATTAAAATACAACATTTTACACTATTCATTAAAAAAATGAACTTTATCAGAAAGGTACCAAAAATTTACACAAAGTAAATTTTGATGTCCCGATTCTTAATAAGAGTTTTATTTGGTCCAAAAGAATGTTTAAGAGTGAAAAAAACTATATTTAATGATGGTTCAACATCAAAAGGTGATAAGTGAACCTTTAGTGAAAACTAGGGCATATACGCCTAAAATTGAATTCTTTCCGTATTTTAAGCCTCTATCCTTTATTGGATAAATGTAAAAACATTTAAAAACATATATAATCATATTTTAGTTATTTCTATCCATTCCCTCCATTAAAACGGCTACATGTTAACTACCATTTAAAATAATATTATTTTATTATTAGAGTGCAACGTAAGATTCCCAAGAAACTCGTTGTTGCGTGTTGGGTACGCCATCGAGTATAGCAACACTTTAAAGTAATATTAATACTTTATTCACAAATATGGATAAATATGAAAATGTCATATTCTTTATTTACCTGGGGTGTTACATCCTTCCCCCCTTTTGGGAATTGCGTCCTCGCAATTTTTAAAATTGAGCTTGAAACATCCTTGAACGTCTCACATCGGAACAAGAGTCGGTAAAACAATCACTTTAAAATAAAGAATGATAAGTACAAAGGTCACCCGAGTTAACCTATAATAGGATTCTAAGTATGAAAACATGGACATGGTGGAGAAAACATAGGGTCATGTTCTGATGGAGAGTGATAGAAAACATGTTTAGGAGAAAGTTAACCATGAGAGAATCACAAACTTGTGATGGGTTAAACGGTATTCGATTCCCCAGTAGGAAAAGTTAATAGACAACATTTTTGTTTTAAGTTACTTTTTATTGAGGAATTTATTCATAAGGAAACATAATCACTTATCATGTTGACTCTCAACTTTTATTAGATTCCTTACACAAACTCATATTTTCTCTAAAAGGCGAGTATTTAGGAAGACTTGTTCAAATTAAGAGTACTATAATCAACTTCTAGAGATTTACCTAACCCAAAAAAAGAGAACTATATACTTCCCATGTCTTTAGACTTTAACCAAAACCAAAACCCCAAAGATTAGTACAAGATCAGATACACCAGAAAAGGATAACCCATTAGAAAGAAAATATATTCTTAATCTCCTAAATTTGTCCAACAAAATCCAAAGTTCAACGGGGACCATCCGATAAACAAATTTGTCCATAAAAATTCCTCAAAGTAAACCAATCTAAGATTGAAACCCAAAAATTTGAAGGATTTAGTCACATAGTCTTCTAAGTTAAATCGTAACATTTATCTCCAAACAAAATCAGTTGCTCTTAAAGTCTCGCATTGAAAAGTAATTATCCTAATCACATATCCTCCATGATAGGTTAATCATTTTCATAAATAACCCAAAATCAACTTACTCTTAAAAAAAGAATCAGTCAAACTAACCAGGGACTTCACGTAGTCCAGTGGTAGGCGATAAATACCAGTCGCACTTTGGTTGTGGGTTCGATTCCCGCAGCTTTGTCCGACGCGACGGGTTGTCACACGGTCTGTGTGTTGTCCTTTTTCCAAAACTATATAATCCTTAAAAAATTCCCCAAAATGAGATAAAATCTTCAATAATAATCATAACATATTTTAGCCTTAATTTTATCTCATTCCTTTCATTTTCCATCATATCATAGAGTAACCCATAATTACCTAAAAATTAAGGATCATATAAACCCTAATGGTTACCCTAATAATTATTACCTGAATTTCCACATCGAGTTGGCCATCTCGTACATGATGCATTAGAGAACTCACCAAGGTTGAAGTGGTTAATCATGAATCCTTGATAGTTGGTTTAGAACAACTATGAGATTCCTCATTGAATCCCCCATCTCATCCAGTATCTTAATCAGAGAACCACCATAGTTTCCTTGAAACCCATTGTCACTTTGGTGCCTGCTAGATCCAGCCATTTACTAAAACCAAAAAGGTCAGTGTGAGTATATCAACATAACCATCATGTAATAATGAGGAATATAAACACTAAGATATACTTACTCATTCACTTTATCTAAAACTAGGACTCTTTTTGAAATCCAAACCATTATGGTAATGTCACTTATGCTTAGAGAATACCCTAACCTCTAAAGTTATCTAAACCGACCTCTGATACCAACTATAAGGCCCCAGCCTTAAACCTTACTTAAAATTGAATTAAATGAATAATTCACATTGAGGATCTTTTCAGGTTTAGAGTTTTAGAGAATTAGGACATAACTATTACATCTCAAAAGATTACAAAGTAGTCTCTTCTACTAAATTTCCATAAAATAAAAACTCTTAAAAAGAAACATGTCTAGTTTCATGTTTTAGGTAGCATGCCTTTCTCTTGATCCCATCCTTGACCCTATTCCACGCTAAGTCCTGTGAAAAACATTTCAAAAACTTGGGATGAGCATAAAAACTCAGTAAGGGATACACAAAAAACTGTTAGTTTATCAAAACAAAAAGTAAACCATGTATACTTTATCAAGGTAATACTTTTCACCTTTATGAAGTAGTAAAAAACTCTTCACTGAATAAAATATCGTTACTTACCTTTTTGTAACCAAAGGATAACCATAAAAGCCATATAAAGAACACATAACATATATAAAGGTAACTTGGGACATAAACATACTTAAGTGGAATAACCATACGGTCGACTCCCACACATATCACGTAATGGAATAGCCATACGGCCAATTTCCATACATACTAAATGGAATAGCCATACGACCGACTTCCATACCCAATGCATTGGAGGTTATAACGTAACCACCCGTCCTGGTATTCACGGCACCACCCGTCATAATGTCCAAGTACCATTATTACACATAAAATATGGAAAATATAAACATTTCAATAACAATATTTCATTTTCAATTACAATAAATAATTCCCAGAAATTGAATTAATCAATCCATTTTCAAAAACCATTTAAAAGAGATTTTTGAATCAAAGTGTCCCATACCACTTTGAAGATTTTAATGGAATTATAATTTTAAAACATTAATGTCCATATAAATAAATACTGAAAACCATTTTGAAAACATGGACATTAAAGATAAATATTTAGAATAATAAATCTTTAAAACATTTAAAATGATATTTTTGTTAAAGAGTTTTTAACAAAATGAGAGACTCTTGAATACAAATAATATCAGAATAAAATTTAATACGAACTTTATAATATCATGAGAATAAAAGGATTCATGATATAATATGTCAAAGGACAGTATACACACCATATAAGAGTGAATTGGTGCATAACAACAGTGAAGTCTCAAAAGAAATGTAAAATGAGATGAAATCCATTATGAAGAAGGTATCCTTAAATTAAGGATAAATCAATCTCATAATTATGTGTGACAAATATAAATGCACCCAATATAAGTGGATATTAAGTGTAAAACAATCAAAGGTTATTCACACATATTCAAAGGATGACATATTCAATAACTACATGTTGAACCCAAAGAAATCGAAATTGGGTTAAGAAGTTCCCTTGGTAAAATTCGACAGCCTAACGGCGTCAGATAAAGTTTTACATAAAGGGTTGATGAGAGAGATAAAGGGAATCTCATCACTTGGACATAAAATTTACATCAATCAGGATATAGAAGAACATATCCCAACATAATAGTATGTGAATTAAAAGACATAACAAACGAAGTCTTTTAAAAAGAGGAGGGTGAAAGGTTCCCTTACCGACTTGGGTATCTTTCAAAACGTACACCCCATGAAAGAAGGAAAAAAGATCATTGATGTAAATACCCATAAACGAAATTATATTTCACAAAGAGTAGAATAATGGGCAGTACATACACCACTCAATGGAATTTGTGGCAAATGTAGCATAGATCTCACGAGAATAAAAGTGAGATGAAAAATCCCTTACGAAAATTCGGCAGCCTAACGACGCCACTCAAAACTTCCAAAATGGATTGATGAGAGGAAATAGGGTCTCTCATCATATGAACATAATAAGTACAGTATGAGTAATATAAAAGAACATCCCAATCATAAGAAATATGAGCTTAAAAGGAATGACATAAAAGAGTGTACTTAAAAAGAAAGAGAGGTGTAGGATCCCTTACCTCAGGTCCGACTTGACTCGATTGTTCTTTAATCTCCTGAATAATAAACTTGAGTTAATTTCTAATTCCTTAAGAACCTTTTTCAAGTTCATTATCCCTTTTATATCACTTATTACCATGTCATAAACATTATGTAATCATTTAAGTTAATAATATTTGTTTTGCTGTTATTTGGTTCTTAAGTCGAAATTGGACTTCTTAAAATTACATGTTGTTCGTGTGGAAAAATGTTTATTATATCCAGAATTGTATTAATGATTTAGATATCATATATTTCATATATATACAGTACATGCATGCATTTATAACATTACATAATCATTTATAGGTAAGAAATGAAATGCACCGTTCATGGAGACGGTAAGCCGTACGTACGCATGAACACTACTTTCATTTCTATTTAGTATTTTATAGAATGGAATAATAATGATATAAAGGTATATTATAATTACAGTATAATATCATATATAATATCATAGTTCCATCCTTTATACGTCCCACATATGGTATTTAACGAATCAAATCACTTTGAGGGGGCGGTAGTCCGCACTTCCTTAAATGAAGATATCGCGTTTACCCATAATGGAAACCATAAAGGTATTCCCAAAATGAAAAAAAACAGAAGCTTAAGGAAAAAAATAAACATATTATATATCATATATAAAAATAGTGACATCATAATGGCCACCTTTGAAGGTGTTAAATGAGTTTTGAACAATCATCGTTTCGGGAGGCATAATTTCGCCATCCACGGAAACCGTATGTTCTTTAACCATTTGATGTAGTTGTGTGAGAGTGTAGCTCGAATAAATATTATAACAACATCATAGTATATTGAAGATACTGGTGTTGTTACAAAATAAGTAAATAAAAAGAGTTTAGGGGGTTGGAGAAGCAAAATAAAACAAATGAACGTGAGAGAATGAATTACCTTTAAAAGTGTAACTCCTTTTGATTTGAGCCTAAAGGCTTCTTTTGAAAGGATTCTGCCCAAAGGGAATCCTCTAGGATGAGGAGAGGGATGTGAAGAGAGTAAATGGGCAGGGGTTGGCCGAGCCAAAGGCTTGAGGAGTGTGTGAAATGAGGTAGAGGTGGGGGCCTTTTATAAAAGGAGAGGAGGGGTACTTTTGGAAAGTAAAGAAATATTACTTTATTTGAAAATGAGTTTCGGTTTTAAAAGGTACCACATTGATATAATTCGTAGATAAGGTGATAAGGGTTCGAAATCCACTCATCCAATTGGTTTTGGACATGTGTAGTTCATAGATTTTACATTATCTTTCCATTTTATTTAAATCGTCAAATAATGATGTCATCGCTGCATCATTATTATGTCATAAATAATTTAATTTATTTAAGGTCTAAAAATTATAAAAAAACTACTATGATGTAGGAAATATTTTTATCTTTCCAATGAATATTTATAATCAAAAATATGACTTGTATAACCCCATTTAAAATTTTTTTTAGTTAAACATATCATGTTTGTGTCATTTTTTACTTTAACATTTAATAAAAAGTTATTTATGTCATTTCCCAACCAAAGTGTCTCCATGGGGTCCCCAAGTTGACCCATGGCTTGTCTTGGTCGGCCATGACACAACCAATGAGGGTAGGACATGTTTCAAGCTCATCTTATTTTATTAAAGCATTATTTTTACCTTAAACTACACTAATTACCACTAATCGCGATTAAGAACTTAATAAGTTACTATTCACCAAAAAATTATTATAATCTCATTGAACCACATTTTACTTCTTAATGACAACCATGTATGTCGGATTTTTGAAATTAAAAACACAATGATGGCAAAATTTCATTTAAACGGAAAATTAATTTTTATAAGTACCACTTAGTGGTTTCACTATTCATCAAAAATTGAAGTTTTTCAGAAAATTACCAAAAATTCACCCGAAGCTATATTTGATATTCCGAATTCAAAAATGAAGTCTATTTTACAAAATTCCATACATATAAGTCACATTAATTAATTTAATAATTAATTCCCGCTGTCAGAGCAAATAGCGTGTTTTTATGAAACAATAAGTATCAAAAGATTGACACTAGTTTAAGTCCAATTTCAAAGTGAAATTGATTCCAATGACCACCATTGGATTAAATGGTAAAAATATATTCATATTAAACATTAATACCAATTCAAAAGATAATCTAATCATATAAATAAATTATATTAAAAAGAGGTTTTGAATTAAAATACAACATTTTACACTATTCATTAAAAAAAATGAACTTTATCAGAAAGGTACCAAAAATTTACACAAAGTAAATTTTGATGTCCCGATTCTTAATAAGAGTTTTATTTGGTCCAAAAGAATGTTTAAGAGTGAAAAAAACTATATTTAATGATGGTTCAACATCAAAAGGTGATAAGTGAACCTTTAGTGAAAACTAGGGCATATACGCCTAAAATTGAATTCTTTCCGTATTTTAAGCCTCTATCCTTTATTGGATACATGTAAAAACATTTAAAAACATATATAATCATATTTTAGTTATTTCTATCCATTCCCGCCATTACAATGGCTACATGTTAACTACCATTTAAAATAATATTATTTTATTATTAGAGTGCAACGTAAGATTCCCAAGAAACTCGTTGTTGCGTGTTGGGTACACCATCGAGTATAGCAACCCTTTAAAGTAATATTAATACTTTATTCACAAATATGGATAAATATGAAAATGTCATATTCTTTATTTACCTGGGGTGTTACATCCTTCCCCCCTTTTGGGAATTGCGTCCTCGCAATTTTTAAAATTGAGCTTGGAAACATCCTTGAACGTCTCACATCAGAACAAGAGTCGGTAAAACAATCACTTTAAAATAAAGAATGATAAGTACAAAGGTCACCCGAGTTAACCCATAATAGGATTCCAAGTATGAAAACATGGACATGGTGGAGAAAACATAGGGTCATGTTCTGATGGAGAGTGATAGAAAACATGTTTAGGAGAAAGTTAACCATGAGAGAATCACAAACTTGTGATGGGTTAAACGGTATTCGATTCCCCAGTAGGAAAAGTTAATAGACAACATTTTTGTTTTAAGTTACTTTTTATTGAGGAATTTATTCATAAGGAAACATAATCACTTATCATGTTGACTCTCAACTTTTATTAGATTCCTTACACAAACTCATATTTTCTCTAAAAGGCGAGTATTTAGGAAGACTTGTTCAAATTAAGAGTACTATAATCAACTTCTAGAGATTTACCTAACCCAAAAAAAGAGAACTATATACTTCCCATGTCTTTAGACTTTAACCAAAACCAAAACCCCAAAGATTAGTACAAGATCAGATAACCCAGAAAAGGATAACCCATTAGAAAGAAAATCTATTCTTAATCTCCTAAATTTGTCCAACAAAATCCAAAGTTCAACGAGGACCATCAGATAAAAAAATTTTTCCATAAAAATTCCTCAAAGTAAACCAATCTAAGATTGAAACCCAAAAATTTGAAGGATTTAGTCACATAGTCTTCCAAGTTAAATCGTAAAATTTATCTCCAAACAAAATGAGTTGCTCTTAAAGTCTCCCATTGAAAAGTAATTATCCTAATCACATATCCTCCATGATAGGTTAATCATTTTCATAAATAACCCAAAATCAACTTACTCTTAAAAAAAAGAATCAGTCAAACTAACCAGGGACTTCACGTAGTCCAGTGGTAGGCGATAAATACCAGTCGCACTTTGGTTGTGGGTTCGATTCCCGCAGCTTTGTCCGACGCGACGGGTTGTCACACGGTCTGCGTGTTGTCCTTTTTCCAAAACTATATAATCCTTAAAAAATTCCCCAAAATGAGATAAAATCTTCAAGAATAATCATAACATATTTTAACCTCAAGTTTATCTCATTCCTTTCAATTTCCATCATATCATAGAGTAACCCATAATTACCTAAAAATTAAGGATCATATAAACCCTAATGGTTACCTTAATAATTATTATCTGAATTTCCACATCGAGTTGGCCATCTCGTACATGATGCATTAGAGAACTCACCAAGGTTGAAGTGGTTGATCATGACTCCTTGATAGTTGGTTTAGAACAACTATGTGATTCCTCATTGAATCCCCCATCTCATCCAGTATCTTAATCAGAGAACCACCACAGTTTCCTTGAAACCCATTGTCACTTTGGTTCCTGCTAGATCCAGCCATTTACTAAAACCAAAAAGGTCAGTGTGAGTATATCAACATAACCATCATGTACTAATGAGGAATATAAACACTAAGATATACTTACTCATTCACTTTATCTAAAACTAGGACTCTTTTTGAAATCCAAACCATTATGGTAATGTCACTTATGCTTAGAGAATACCCTAACCTCTAAAGTTATCTAAACCGACCTCTGATACCAACTATAAGGCCCCCGCCTCAAACCTTACTTAAAATTGAATTAAATGAATAAATCACATTGAGGATCTTTTCAGGTTTAGAGTTTTATAGAATTAGGACATAACTATTACATCTCAAAAGATTACAAAGTAGTCTCTTATACTAAAAAACAAATATATCAAGTTAATAAAATTATGCATCACATAGTATTTCAAAAGCATGACAGTGAAACAAACACAGTACAAGACAAAACATCCCAAATCAACCAAAATCACAGGTAACATCATTCCAAGGATCACACTAGGATAGGATAGTTAAGAAACTAATATCTAAACATAGACAATAATGCATGAATTAAGCCTCTAGAAACATGCATCGATTCTATAGAGAAGAGAAACACCCTAGTAAGTGAACCCCCCAATGGGTCTAACAAGTCCCTAGAACAACATGTCTAAGGAGAAGTGGTAATCCCCATGAGAAAACCCAGGATTGTAGATGAGGCCTATTAATAGACCTTCCACCTAAGTACCCAAGTATTCCCAGGTTCTCTATTTTTAAAACCATTTCATCAAAAAATTTCATCAAACTATATCATTATATCATGCTTTGAAAACTGTTTTGTAAGACCATTTCACAATGCTTTGAAAAACAGTTTCATTTATGAAAATTAGGGGAAAACCATATTTTATAGAAAACCAATTTCCACACAAACAAATAAAATTATTCAATAATTATATGTCATTTAATAAAACAATTATTAAAATTTTGATAAATTTATTTTACCAACATAGGCTAGATATGGATCTACATACCTCAAAACTCGGGTCACACAAGCCCACAACAGGATCCACCGTGATATACAACACAAAAATGAAAACAAAGTCCCAAGAATCAATATACATCTCTTAGAATTGATTCAATATAATATAAGTTTTGTTAAAGAAGGAGAAAAAACACATACCTCAAGAATACACACCCATCGCTCCATAACCAACAAAGGATTGTCCCTCGAAATAGGAGCACACAACAGACCATTAAAGGAATCAAGATAAATATAACCATTGATAAAAAAAATTGATGAATTCAATGTCGCTATCATGATCAAATGAAATGAATAATAAAATTGGATAAATTACATGGAGAGATGAAATGAAACTTCCTTAATGATCAAAAAATGAATGATTCCATGTAGAACAAACAAAGGCACCCAAAATCATTGGAGGAGAGATCTAGGTCGAGATTAATGAGGCTACATATTGAATGAATAAAAAATCACTCGTAAAACACCCTAGAATACATTTCCATGGCATTTACATGGTGTGTAATCCCATTACACATCATGTAATCCACAGGTTCCATATACGCTAAAAATCCTCCACCTTTTTTAATTAAAAAATGATCTTTTAACAATACATGATGTATACAACTTACATGACATATAATATTTCATGCGGTGTACTCAACTAATGAATTTATCCTCGGCAGCATTACATGTCATGTACTTCCACTAAAATACTTTTAAATCCTCAACAAATAGTGAAAACTCAAGATTCTTTAAAAAAACATCAAACCAACTCATACGTTCTCCGAACTCAAGGGAGAACACCTAAAATATATTAAAAATTTATACTCAGAATCCATTAATTCAAACAAACATACATCCTTTCACTTTATGTCATTTTACTTATAAGTTTTTCTCCATCCTTGAGAGTCCCAATATGCACCCAATTAAAGTGGTTAAAAATTAAAGAGTAGGGAATTCCCTAAAAGCATGTAAAGAAATGTTACAATGTACCCACAATAATAATTTATGTACCTGAGAAGCCATTTTGAATAATAAATTCTAGTAAAGAGGTGAGTCCATTAATCCCTCATCAATAACATGCTCTCCCATGTCTCTTGAGAATCTGATTTGTTCTGACATAACACTCTAACCAACAATATTGACTTCCCATATAAGAATTTTAATTGAGAGTCCATGATCTCTACAAGATTCTATACAACAAAAACATTAGGATCTAACTCAATCTCCTCCCACATTAGAACATTAGACGGATCATGGTTGTATTTCCTGAGTTGCGATACGTGAAAAATATCATGAATGATTTTCAATTGAACCAAAAATACAAACTGATAAGAAACCTACCCAAGCTACTCAGTGAAATCAACCAGTCCAACATATCTTGGATCTAACTTTCCTTGTTTTCTAACCCAACTGTGACCCAAATAAGGAGAAAATTTTAAGAAAACCCCATATACTATGGAAAACTCCAAGGATGATGTTATTCATCTACATAATATTTATGTCAAATATGAATTGTATCCATATTCTGAAGTATATCCTAAATCCTTGCATTAATCTACTAAACCAAACTTGGTCCCACCAAAGAAGATTTTACCACATTTACACAACAAACAGGTGACCTGCATGGGAAACTATACAGATCCACAAAAGGAGAAATTCTGTTCAACAACTGATAACTATTTTTATAAGAAAACTCAATTAGTACCAGATGTATATCCCAGGATCCACCAAAATCTATAACATAACATGGATCATATCATCCAGAATCTGAATAGAATGCTCCGTTTGACCGTCTATGTGTGGATGATAAGCTATACCCAACCTGACCTAAGTCCCCATCACTACATGCGAACTCTTATATAATATCTAAGTAAACCTAGGATTACTTTATGAAACAATGGAAAAAGGAACCCCTTGGAACCTCACAATATCCTGCGCATACAACTTACCCAGATCTTCAACTTTAGTGGTGTCCCTAATCGGACTGAAATGAGATGACATTGTCAACATATAAATCACCACCAATAAAGAATTACTCCCTCATGGAGTCTATAGTAATCTAACAAATAAGTATATGGATACCTTTTCCTATTTCCAATCATGAATCGAGTGTGGCTGAAAGAAACCAAAAGGTTTCATATTCTCTACCTTTATCTGTTGGCAGGTGTAACAACAGGACACATAATCAGCAATGCCACACAACATACTTGGACTCCATAATTTATGTCTCATGTAATAATATATCTTCATAGTTCCTAAATGAATTTACCATGAATAAATATTATAATCAAACAAAACTGAGATCCACAAATATATTTGGACGAAAAACTGATCCCCAAAGCTAAGAATACCATCTAAAGAGAGATTCCAACCAAAAATGGAATCTACACCATATAAGACCTCTCAAATTCATCTAAACACATCATCCTACTACTAAACCTATAGAATAGATGCAAAAAGAGACCATGATAACTAAAAAATAGTTATAACTATACATGAAACATACTCATAAGAATCCAAATACAATTGAGAAAAAGTCCCCACAAGGTTCCACTCTTCCAATGATTCCTGAGAAGCCTCTGATAGAATGTTCCTACTAAGATAATCTAAAATGTTACTCCCCTTCATTAAGGTGTAGGATATATCAAAGTGAAATGTCTAAATGTATTCCACCCACCGCATCTATTTGAGATTCAAGTATTTATGAGAAAATATATAGCTCAAAATCCTTTGGTGAGAAAAGACCGTTAACCTCTCCCCAAAAATGAGAGTTCCACCAACAATTAAGAAAATACATAATTGTGTCCATAACTAAATCATAATTGGGGTAATTATTCTCTTACAGTTAAATCTATTGATATCTGTAAGTTACCATGTGATAATCCTTAACGAGAACACAACCCAAACCAATTCTAGAAGCAAAAAGAAACCACATACCCCTTAACAGGCTCAGACATGATAAAAATAGGATCCAATTTTAGAATTAATTTCATCTTATAAAAATAAGATTAAAAATTTGCATCCCATTTGAATTTTACCCATTTCCTGGTGAGATCAGTCAAAGGTGATTCCAAATTTGAGAAATCTTTGATGAATCATCAGTAGTTTCTTGAAAGACTAAGGAAGCCTTGAATCTCAATGAAATTCTGTGATTCATCCCATGAAAAAACATATTTCACCTAATTAGTATCAATTGATAATTCATGCTCAAAAATCACATTCCCTAATAACTTTACTTATTGGGTCCATAAGTAGCATTTTAGAAGCATTAAATACAAATGGTGACATCTCATGATTTTCAGAACCAAACCCAAATGGTTCTCATACTCATGCTCAGATATTGAATAAACCAAAATATATTCCATGAACACAACCAATTTTTTTTTGAGATACCAATGGAATATTAGATTCATCAAATCTGTAAAAACCATAGGAGACTCTGTTAGAACAACTGACAATAAACAATATTCAAAATGGCTATACCTACTCCTAAAATTTTTCTTCTATATATCATACTCTTGAAATATGATTTTATTAGAACCTAACCAAAGATCAATCTTCAAAAACCACTTCCCACTTTAACTGATCAAAAAAATATTCCACATGAGGCATATGATATGTATTCATAACCACTACCTGGTTAAACTTCTGATAGTCTACACATAATCAAAGTGAACCGTTTTCCTTCTTGGAAAAGAGCACTAGGGATTCCCAAGGTGAAAAAATAGGGGAAAACCCCTTTACATCATATTATCCATCTTAATCTTGAGATAATTCATCTCTGTTGGTTCGATAAGATAGGAAGGTATCAAATTCGACTGTGTACCTGGAACT
The DNA here is from genome assembly GCA_963277665.1 of Viscum album. NCBI lineage: Eukaryota > Viridiplantae > Streptophyta > Magnoliopsida > Santalales > Viscaceae > Viscum > Viscum album. The sequence goes on along the minus strand of OY728158.1, from coordinate 1,261,549,550 downwards.
AGGTAAATCATAATCTCTATGAAATTATATGGAGTAATCCTAGATAAGTTATCTAGGAAAACAATAGGAAATTCATTAATAACTACATGATGATAAGAAATAAAAGTTAAATCATTGGGATCAACTAATATAGTTGATAACAAACTTTTGAGCTCTAGGTGAGAAGGTCTTGCACAACCAGACCTTGGATCCCACTCTCCCTGTAACACTTGAAAGATGCAATTGGCTATAAGAAATGAAACATGTCGATTCTGATAGTCAATCTTATCTTAATGAACAATTATCCAATCCATCATGATGATGACGTCAAATAGGTCCAGATCAAGAATGAGAAAATACCAGACTAACTCTACATCAACTACCAATAGTGCACAAGGACACTAAAACCCCTACTATTTACTCTTTCCAAGAGGTATAACTTAATCTATAACAAATTACATGAGATATATTGTAAGTTTAATAATATCAACAAAACAACCACATGTAAATGAGTGGGAGGAACCAGCTTAAAATATATCATTCACTATGGAATATGAAATAAATATGGTACCTCTCACTACCGCTATTCCCACACCTACCTACACTAGAAACTCATCTACTCTGTGAAGGTCCTTCACTTCCTAAGACTATGGTTAGAGCTCTATAGACTTTAAAGAATATAATTACACTATAGTATCATTTGAATCTAACATTCCCAAACTATATCAAGGTGTAGACATAGCATAATAAAAAGGCAACTGATAATCATAATTCCCATAATAGTTTAACATATTTATAGGTGAAGGACAAAAATTCCAAGTGTGTCCAACCTTGATGCACTGATATAAAGTCATATGCACACCTCTGGCTATAATTATAGGTGATGAAGAGTCATGATACCAAGAGACACCTCCAAAACTCCTTCAATGATTCCTCCACTTCCTCATTTTACCTTTCATTCCACTAAAGCTAGAACTAGGTGGAAGAGAAGGGGCATAATATCCAACCTTGCTTGCCATATTCATCTTGGTTTCCATCATATCCCTATCCAAAATATTTGAATAATTCAAAAACTTCAATATAAATACCTTAAATCTAATATCCAATCAAAAACCCTAAAAGTAATTTTGAGATTTCATTTGGCCATTCTTTATAACCTATAGTGAAAAATGAATGATCTCTGTAAATCGATTAGTGTACACCAACACCAAAAACTATCGCTTTTGCAAATATAAGAACTCCAAATACTTCACCATCATCAGAAACTATAGAAAAAAATGACAGAATAAGAGAGTCTTGAAAACCATCCCATCTAAGACCATGTGACTACCTACCTGTACCATAGAATCCCATCATCATTTAATAGGACCCTTAAGTTTTAACGTGGTTCACTTCACCTTGATACTCTCAGGTGTATCCAGGAAGTTAAATATCTACGAAATATTTTAATTCTATCACTCATTCTATTGAGGTTAATTCATGCCTTTAAATGATGGTGGATTCTCATGAAAAAAATCCCATGGACAATCTATGTCTCCTAAAAATATTGGATGTACTTTAATGAATGCATTCTGAGCTTGTGTTACATTATAAACTATGGAATGAACTTCCCTCATGATATCCTTGATAAAGTTCTGATCCATCAAAGGATTCCCTTGAGGAGAATCAGATGAACCCTCCCAAGGAACATAGAAAACACATTTTAGAGGCATACACTTACACACTAAAACAAATAATTTAGTAGAAAATAGAATAATATTAGTCAAAACCCGAAAACCCATATGAAAAAACAGATATTGTGGTCAAAAACCCAAAACATGAGACACAAATCCCAATATCCCTTGGCAACTAGAGTCTCATCACAGCAAGATTTGGCCAGGTACTCACCAAAAACTAATTCTTAAGTTCCAAAAATACTATATCCAGTCTACAAAACGTCCCAAGATAAGTAATCTTGAGGAAATAACTCATTTGATACCAAACTGTGATGAAACTAACCTAAATACTCTATCAAACTGGTACCCAACCTAAATTTCAACATACCTGAAGGGCGTTCTCGAAACCCCTGAGTTGGTGACTAGAACCCATGAATCAAATTAAACAAACACAGGAAATGATTTTTACCAACCCAAAGCAGGAATTTTGACACATATAAACATGCACCAAAATAAATCATGGAAAAAAATGAATATTTATATATCATAACTGAAATATAATAATAGAAGTGATAAAACTGAAACATTAGAAAAAATATATCTAAGAGATAAGTCCAACTGTAAAGTATGAAAAATGTTAGGTCCACTAGGTCAAATAACCTGAGAGGGGGTGGGGGGAGGGTGAATTAGGGTATGGTAGATTAAAACTTTCTCCCTTTTGGATCTTGTTTCGTTTTTATACAAAACTCAATTCTCTCTTCCTCCCATGTAAATATAAAGAATGAAATGAAATCATGAAAATGACACAATGATTTTTACTTGGTTCACCCTCACTGGGCTATATCCAAGGAGCATAAAATGATAATGTGCCGATGTACCAAATTCACTAAGGCTCACGACCAATAATGAGTACAATGTTTGGGATAGTTATTATATGCCTAGGATCACTGCCTCTACATGGTTTACGGTCTTGTCACTGCATTCCCTTGGGTCACTCCCTATGCCTCTTTCTCTGGCTCACTGCTGGTGGAAAGGGTCACTATTTTCCTCTTCCTTCGCTCACTACTCTTGGAATTGAATCCACTCATAGTTTATAGGATTTTAGGTCAAAAACAGTTTATGGACATATGGGTCCCTTAATTTTCATGAATTCTTGCATCCTCAATTATATATAGATGCTCTGTTGAAGTTACTTTTCACCCGTAGATGAATTCCACCTTCCTGGGTACTGCTAGGTATCGAAAAATTCTTTCACAAACTGATTTGAAGCTCTCACAAGATTCCTTGTGAAAATCACAAACCGTTCTCCTCTCCCGCGTACTGATTACATGGTTTAGTACACGGTACACCTTCTTCGCATACTGCCACCACTTCCATGAACTTCCCTTCGTCCGTAGACTACCTCCACCTTTGAGATCACGAACTGCTACCATGTACCGATTCTGCAAACCTCCTCTACGAAACCCCTCTTGTCCTCAAACTGTTCTCTATTCGTAGACTGCCTCTGCTTCTGTATAACGGAGCTCCCATCCATGTACCACTTGTAGAAATCTCCCTATAACATACCAGATATTTCTACTCCATGTACCGAGTCAACTCCTTTAGTGTACCAGACTTCCTCCTCTGCGTACTAGACTTCTTTTGTGGGTGAAGAATCCCCACAAGCACCTTCAGCATGAACCACTTTCAGAATTTGTAGAATTCTTAGAGAAAATTATGCTTTTAATGATGTTTAATGTCCACAATAATCGGTAGGTTTATCCATTATTATATAGGAAAAGATAGCTGCTTAATCTGCTAAATCGAGATTCACCAAATCTTCAATTCGAACTCCATTGCCTACCAATATTTCTGCGACCACGAACTGCAAGCCACCAGTGTACCATTTTTTCCTACCAAGTCCGCATACTGCCTCCATTATTACATGGTCGATCTCCTCCACCATCAACACACCATCCGTGTACCGCCCCGCCATCCACCACGAACCGTTTCCACAACTGTTTTTGGTTTCGCAAACTGTTCCCGGGTACCATTCCTGCCACTCCACATACCATTCTCAGAACATGGTACAAATCCCATGAATTATAGTATGATATTCTCATCCTTTTCAAAATTTCTTCAAATTTCTTCATGTCATTCACTCCTATGAATAAATCTTTCCTTTACAACATGAAACTCAATATTTTGAGGTCTAAAAATTTGGAAAACACTAGGAAACTGCGCCACCTTAAAAAGCTATCTTTGACAAACACCGGCCATACTCCCTTGTGGTCATTTAACTTTTTCAACAAACAAAACCACATCCCAAACATACTGAGAAAACTCCTTGAGGGATTTTCCCCAATAATACCCCCCTTTGGGTTTTTTTGACAACTCCTCTCAAAACAATTCTTTTCATTTTTGTATCTCATTAAATCTCCTTCCATATTCAACCATCATTCACTTTACACATTTAATATAGAGATCAAGGATTTACTCAACACAAACTCTAATCCCACATGGGAAATGCTCTATGTGAGAAACAAGATTAAATGAAAAGATCATCAAATAATCACTTCATTTATGACCCAAATTGTTGATACCAAACTGATACCAACTTCTGAGTGTTGGAAGCCTACTGAAACCAATCCAACACCACTCTTCTGCTTTTATCATGATTCTCAGATATCATGATATCTATTCTTTGATTGATCACTTCTAGAATAGTCAGATTTAATGCTCCCCCTATCTTATATCTATTCTAAACAACTTCAGCTCTGCCTCAACCCCCCATCTTGATGCTCTACTCAACACCTTCTCCTCGTGTCTGTTCTCCCCCTGAATCGTCACACTTTCTCCCCATTTGTCAATGAACCCAAAGGGAACTTCAAGGTTATATGCAACAGGATAAAGAACACATATCAATACATTAGGAAAAAACATAGCATACCCCGGGGAGAGGGGGGCCCACATCCACACTTTTTTAAGTGCAGGAAGTTTAATGGACTCCTAGATCTAGTAGATTCCTTTAAAACATTTCTTTGGGTAAGGCCTTTGTAAGAATATTTGTAAATTGTTTTGTTATAGGCACATAATCTAACTTCAAAAGTCCTTGATCCACCGTCTCCTTGATAAAATTATATTTGATTTAAATGTGCTTTTTCCTTAAGTGATGGACTAGATTTTTGCTACAATTTATAGGACTTTAATTATCATAATGGATTCTGATTGGAGATTTCACTTCAATTCCCATATCTTCAAGTCAGTTCTTCATCCATAATAGCTACATGAAATCTTGAGTATCTGAAATGTATTCAGCTTCTAGAGTGCTTAATGAAACAAAATCTTTTTTCTTGCTTAACCAAGAAATAAACAACCCTCCAAGATAAAAGGCACCTCCAGATGTTGACTTCCAATCATCTACTAAACCAGCCCAAACCACATATATATCCCAACAACTCTGGATGAGATTTTTCATTATACATTAGGCCAAAATCCACTATTCCATTTGATATACCGAAGAATTATTTTTGCTGCAATCATTTGTCTCTCTTTGGGATTGATTTCATACCTCACTACTTAGAATGTGGAAAATACAATATCAGGCCTTGTCGTTTCTAGGTACAACAGACTTCCCATGATTTTCCTATATTCCATGATATTAACCACCTTTCCTTCTTCATCCTATGATAGTTTCAGCCAGCTAGCAACCGATACTTCAACTCATTGGAATTATCCATTCCAAATCTTCTCAAAAACTCCTTGGAACATTTATATTGAGAAATAAAAGGTCCATTTCTCATTACATCACATATAAGTAGAAGAAAAATGTTATCTCACCAATCATCAACATTTCGAACTCGTTTTTCATGAATTCAGAAAACTGTATGCATTGTGCTTTATCTAATCCAAGCATATTTTCACATTCCCATCGATATCTTATAATACAACTGAATACTTAAGGTTTGTGGGTGATTATTGAAACCCATGCCATTATTCTATAGTCATAAATGAATAGAACATAATATCTCATCCCATCAATATCCCTTGGGGAAATTGGACCAAACATATCAATATGCACCAGCCCAAGCAATCTTGTTGACCTTTTCTCATTTTGATTATATGTCATTCGAATGATCTCCCCCTATTGGTAGACATCACATGTATGAGTATGATCATGTGATAATCTAGGGAGATTTCAAGATGCATCATATTTTACCATATCTTCCATGGAACCTTGGCTAATGTTCCCAAGACGCTTATGCCAAAACTTTTTTTCTTCATCCTTGGAAAGAAAGCACATATCTTCTTCTCCACTTAAGAGGTAGATATTCCCTTTTGTATGCTTTAATTACAACAGAATATCACCATCCTTTTCCTTGATGATACCTGATTTCTTGAAAAAACTTATGACATTTCCTGAGTCACACAGTTGACTAACACTAAGAAAGTTGTGATTAATCCCCTCAACCACCAAGACATCTGTTTATCTCATATATTTTCCTCCAAACTTGGATTTTCCTAAACTAATAATTTTCAATCCCTCATCATTACTGAATCTTACAATACCTTCTTTATCATACCTGATTATGGTTACTAGATTCTTATTTCCCATCATATGGGAAGTGTATCCACTGTCAATTATCCATATCCCTATGTGATCTAATGCCTTGAATGCAATTTCAGTAACCACGGACTGCTCGACCCTTTTCTTTTTGACCTAATCCATTGAACTCATAACCAAAATGTAATGATAATCTTGATCTTCCTAAGTATATGATGGGTCATCTTCGACCTATTGAGATACAAATATATTTTGATTTTTTGTAAAACTTAAAGATACTTTTGGCTGCTTCTTAGGAACAAATTCAGTTTGCCTCGACACATTCCTCTGAATTGTTGATGTGCAATATATTTCCATATGTCTGAGACATTTACACCTGAAACAATGACCATCAAATGAAGACCTGTAATTTTTAACTTTGTATGAACACCTCTATTGGTATTGTTCCCTTTGATACCTCTTTTCTATAGAACATACATTTTTAGAGTGTCCCATCTTACCACAAAAATAACATATTATGTGAGGTACATTCATGTGTAGTAATGATGCACCATTAGTTGTGACTTGGGTTCTCTGAATATTCTGATTCTGCTTCGTACCCAAATTAGTCTTCAATCTTGGAATGGGCTCTTGTTGTCTGACTTGAACCATAACTACTTCCTATTTTAGATCAAGAACTTTTTTTATAATGGACCATTCCACTCAAATATCATATTATCTGTTGCTTATATGATCTTCTTTCCTGATGTCGAACTGAGAGCTAGCATTTTCTCCTAATATTCAATTGTTTGTCACAGACTGATGAAATATTCTTCTAGATGCTCGATAAATTTGATTTGATCTTTTCTAGTTTCAATCAAACTATCAATTTCAATTTTATGTTCTTCAATTTTTAATTTTTACTCAACCACCTTTTCAAAGATTTCTGGAATTGAAAACCTCAGCTTTTCAATTTCTTCATTCAGCTCAGAATTCTCTTCTTCATATTGTTGCATAAAGAATTTTCCATCTTGAACAAATTTGTTAGCATTCTTCTTTTTGGATCTAAAAATATCTACATCTTCAAGGGCAGCTTCTAATTCATCCTTAAGATCAACTCTTACTTCAATTTATCCTTCTTTATTGTCACTTTCTTCTCTTTTTAAAGATTTTCTTGCAACTACCACCAAATCATCTACTTTATGATTTGTGCAGTCCTCCAACTCTTCTGCCTCAGATTCTTTAGAACTTTCATCCTCTCCTGAAAGCAGATTATTATTTTTTAAGAACATTCTCTTGGTACATATTATCCCTTTATCAATTGATGAATACTTATTTTGGGGAATTTCATCATTTTATTCATTTTCATCATCATCCTTCTTAGGACACTTTGATGAAAAATGCCCAATCTTTCCGCATAGAAAACATGAAAATGAAAGTTTACCTTTGAACTTTCCTTTTCTTCTTTGGAAATTAGAGGATAGAAATGAAATGACATCATCCATATTGTCTTCCTCTGGTCTATCTTCAACTAAGAGATTCTTCATGCCCTTGAACGCCACTTCCTTTGACTTCCCCTTTTCCACTACATCATTGTCATCATTTCTCATTTCATATGCTACATGGATACTGTGTAGGTTATATAGTGTCATCTCTTTTTTATCTTTGTATTTTAACACTAAAACTTTTGGATTCTACTGTGGTGGAAGTTTCCTCAATATACGTTTCACAATCCTTATATCTTCATTGACTTCTCTAATATCCCACATGTCTTCTACAATAATATTTATCATGTCAAAGAATGCATCAACAGTCTCATTGGGATTCATTCTGAGATCATCATACTTGTTTCATAGAACGTGAAGTTTTTCTTCTTGATCTTTTGTGTCACCCTCATAAATGTTCAACAATTTTTTCCACAATACATGTGATGTTTTATAGGAAATCACCTTCATATAGATTGCATTTGATAGGGATCCCCCTAAAGCATTGATCCCTTTTTAATCAGAATCCAATTCTCTTCTTTCATCTTCTGATAAATCACCACTATTAATGTCAGATGATATTCCATGCATAGCTATTGTGAATACATCCATCCCTACTGATCGAAAGTAGTGCTGCATTCAATTATTCCATAGTTGAAAATTATTTCCATCTAAAATTAGAATTCCTTTATGATTGAAAAACTCCATTTCTTCTTCTAAGAGAGAAACACTAACTTTCAACCTTTCCCTATGATACCAATTGTAAGGTCCACTGGGTCAAATAACCTGAGGGGGGGGGGGGTGAATCAGGGTATGTTATATTATAAATTTCTCCCTTTTGGATCTTGTTTTTTTTAGAAAAAAAATCAATTCTCTCTTCCTCTTGTGAGAATATACAGATAGATATGAAATCATGCACAAGGACAACAATTTTTACTTGGTTCACCCTCACTGGGCTATATCCAAGGAGAATACCATAGAAATGTGTTAATGTAAAAAATTCACTAAGGCTCATGACCAATAATGAGTACAATGTTTAGGATAGATCTTCTATTTCCAGGCTCACTAACTTTAAAAGGTTTAGGTTCTGCTCATTGTTTTCCCAAGGGTCACTCTCTATGACTCTTTTTCTAGATCAATGTCAGTGGAAAGGGTCATCATCTTCCTCTTCCTTCCCACATTGCTCTTGGAATGAAATCCACTCACTGTTTATGCACTTGTAGTTCAAAAATAGTTTCTAGACATGTAGGTCCCTTAATTTTCATAAATTCCTATATCCTCAACTATAGATAGATGATCTGTTGAAGTTTATTTTTCAGTTGAATATGAATTACACCTTCCCGGGTACTACTAAGTACTAGAAAATTCATTCACAAACTGATTTGAAGCTCTCAGAAGATTCCTTGTGCAAATCGCGAACTGTTATACTCTCCCGTGTATTGAGTACCAGGTTTGGTATGTGGGACCCATTTTTCTTGTACCACCACCACTACCACGAACCACCTTTCTTCTATAGACTTTCTCCGCCTTCGCGATCGCATACCGCTACTACATACCGATTCTACGAACCTCCTCTGCAAAATACCTCTTATCTATACACTGTTATATGTTCGTAGACAACCTTCTATTCTATGTACCAGAGATCCCCCTCCACGTACCACTGGAAGAACTCTCCCTCTCGCGTACAGAAGATACCTCCTCTGTGTAACGAGTCAACTCCTTCCGTATACTAGATGTCCCCTTCCGCACACCAGAATTCCTTTGCGAGAGAAAAATTCCCACAAACACCTTCAGCATGAACCACTTTAGGACTTTTCTGAAATCCCAGAGAAAAATATTCTTTATAATGATGCTTAATATCCATTATAATCTTTAGGATTATCCATTATTATATAGGCAAAGACACATGCTTAATCCTATAAATTGATATTCACCAAATCTTCAATTCGGCCTCCATTGCCTACTGATCTTTCTGCCACCTCTAACCACAAGCCACCCACATACCGTTTTTCCTACCTGGTCTACATAAAACCTTCGTTCTTACACGGTCGATATCCTCCTCCATCAACATGCCATCCGCGTATCGCACCTCCATCCGCTGTGAACCGTTTCCGCATTCATTTATGGTTTCGCGAACCGTTCTCACGTACCATTCCCACTACTCTGCATACCATTCCTAAAACATGGTACGCGACCCATGAATTATGGTACAGAATTCTCATCCTTGGAAAAATTTGCTCAACGCTCTTCATGTTGTTCACTCCTATGAATAAATCCTTACTTTCCAACATCAAACCCCCAATTTGAGGCCCAAAAATTTGGCAAACACTAGGAAACTACGCCACCTTAAAAACCTATTTTCAGAAAACAACAGCCATAATCACTTTCAGGAATTTGGCTTTGTCAACAAACACAACCACACCCAAAACATAACAAGAGAGAACCTTGAGGGAATTTTTACCAACAACAAATCTAAATAGCCACTAAAATAATCTCCATGTGATATGATGAGAAAACTCCCACCATCTCACCATCCAACTACCCAAAATCATCTGACAAAAAACATTGCTTCTTCACTGCAACACCCTGCCTTTCCCTACATAAGAAAAATCCAAATCTATAAAACACTGAAGGGGTATGTAAGGTTTGAGATAACAGGCTCAGTAGGTTCCCACCTCGGTGTTACATATCATATCTCTGAACAATAATCCATGAATAATCATCATTAAATTAAATAAGGCATGATATACAGTTTAGTTGTTCTTCTACCAAAATCATGGAAAAAAATTTAATTTACACCTTTTTAACATTTCAAAATAAAGTGGGTAAATCATTTTCAAATAATTTGAAATCTATATATCAAAACGAATATATCAAGTAAAACCAAAGAATTAATCACATATCATATCAAAAACATGGCTGTAAAACCAAAATAGTACAAGACAAAACAACCCAAATTGGCTAAAAGAACTGGTAACATCACACTGGGATTACACTAGGTCAGGATAGTGAGGATAATCATACACAAACATAGACAATATTGTGTGAATTAAGCCACTAAATATATGCATCAAGTCTATATAGAAGAGAAACACCCCAACAAGTGAATTCCCCAATAAGTTTGACAAGTCTCTAGAATAAAAGGACTACGGAGTAGAGGTAAGCCCCACGAGAAAAACCTATGACAGTGGAAGAGTACTATTACTAAACCTTCCACCTAAGTACCTAAGGCTTCCCATGTGATCCATTTTCCCAACCATTTCATCAAACCCTTTCATCAAACCATTTAATCATATCATTGTTTTAAAACCATTTCATAAAACCATTTAACAATGCTTTGAAAACCCTTTTCATTTACCAAAAACAAGGGGAGAACCGTATTTTATCAAAAACCAATTTACACACAGACAAATAAAATCATTCAATAATTACATTTCATTTAATAAAATAATTTATTAAAAACCATATCAATATAGTACACCAAAACAGGCTAGAGACGGAACCACCTTCCTCAAAACTTAGGCCGCACATACCCGCAAGAGGATCCACCATAAGAAAGAATCTAAGAAAAAAATAGAGGACCTAGTATCAATATACATATATTAGAAGTGATTTAACTTAATATAAGGTTCAACATAGAAGATGAAAAAAAACATACCTTAAGAACACACACTCGACGCACCACATCCAAACAAAGGATTGTCCCTCAGAACAACATCACACAACAAATCTATAATGGGATAGATAAAAAACACCATGTATCAACAAAAACAATAGCGTAATGAAGTATCACTACCATGATAAAAGGAAATGAAGAAGTAGAAATGATATCTTTCATAGAGAGATCAAACTCAACCACCATAATGATCAAATTCCAAATGAATAGATCTGAAACAAACAAAGGTCCCCAAAATTACTGGAGGAGAGTTCAAGGTTGAGATAAAGGAGGATACATTGTGATTGAATAAAAAAATCACTTGTATGGAGATCGGAAAGCCTTGTACATGACATTTAAATAGCGTGTGATCCCATTACATATCATGTAATACATGGGTTCCATATACACTAAAAAACACGTCTCATTGTTATTAAAAACAGATCATTTAAAATTACAAGGAGTGCAACCCTTACAGTGTGTGTAATCTTTCATTCTATATACTCAGCTCATGACTTCATCATGGAAAGCATTATATTCCATGTACACCCTTTACATGGAATGTAATTCATCCAAAAATAGTGAAAAATCTAAATTCTTTACAAAAACCTCAATCTAACTTAGTAATTATCTAAACTTAGGGAGAACCCCAAAAATAAATTACATGTTTATACACAAAACCCATTAATCCAGACAATCACACATCACTGAAATTTAGTTCATTTTTCTCAACAAATTTTCTAGATCTTTGGGGTCTCAATATGAACCTAATTAAAGACAGAAACAAGTAAAGATTACGTGATTACCTAAATGTGAGTAATGAGATGTTACAATAGTATTTTATTTTATAACACTATTATTAACTTATGAATATCCCTATATACTTGTCATAATACACTTCCTGACATCCTAGGAAAGGAAAAATAAGAATGGGATGAGATTAGATGCTCTGTAAGTGTATGAATATAATGAAATATATCATGAATAAATAAATAATAATAAATATATCATGGTAAATATATAAAATAAATTACATTTAATCAATAACTTGAGCATGAAGAATAATATGGAAGAAATAAATAATTATCAAATAATTAAATATAAATAATCACATGATCTTGGAACTTATACATGGATATCATAACTAATCATATAATCACATGGACATTAATAACTAATATCATAATGAGGTAATTCATAATTCTAGACACCAAAAATATACCATCAAGGATTTATACCAAGACATATCAGATAAATGGGTAAAGCCTAAGACAAATACCCAAGCTAATTTGTCTCACAAGATCTACCGATGCATCAAGTGGCTATAGCAGGACCCTCCCATCACTTACTAAGTACAATTCATTCCTCACATAAAATGGGAGAAACAAAATCAGTGTAAATATTCATATTAAAAAACTAGCATATGAAATAATAATATTTTCTTTAATCAATAGACAAAATCATAAACCCTCCAAAGTAATACGAAGAATGGTATTAAAAATATTTAATCCTGATTAAAGATAATCATAAAATATCTAGTAAATTAGTAAGGATGGTATCATTATAATATATCCATGGTAGAAAATATGTAAAATAAGGGTTACCATTGATAAATAAAAAAACCATAAAAATGTAATTGAAAAAAATTCTTGAGGAAAATACTCAAGTACTTTACACTTGGTGTGAGGGTAACAGGGTAGCATACCGCCTAGAATATATAGAAATACAAGGTTCTAGAGTCACCTATTTCCCAATATTAAAATTTTTGAGGTCATAGGGGGAAGGTATTGTAATAGGGGATGCCCTTGGTCTATACTATTTCAGAACCCCAGACCATTATTTGTATTTTTTATTCTAGTTTATGATCTTGAGAATTTTTAAATAAATATATTATGATGATGATAATGAAAATTATGTTAAAATGAAGATTCCTTTCACATTTTTAGTAAAAAAGTCAGAAAGTACCTTATTTGGAAAAAGATAAGAAGATTCATTTTAAACCATTTTTTAAAACTAAAACATGAGTAAAAATGTATTAAATAAATAATTATATAATATTAAAAATATTCTTTAAAGAATTTTATGTAATATATTGATATGTATGAAAAATTATTTTGGATCGAAAAGAGAAATAAAGTAAGATTTTATAAAAATTATTTTCTCAATCATTTTAAGTAACAAATATAGGAGAACGATAATATTACTTTCACATTTTAGGAATAAGTACATGATAATAAAATATATTTATTTTAAGAAAGAAATATCAAATAATTCACCCAATAAAGAATTAAAAATAAACAATCCTGAATAATGATGCGATTGTGAAATAAACCCTTACCACTTTTGTAACTTTTGAATCATACGCCCCATGAAAGAAAAATCCTTATATATATATTTATATCTTATAATTTACATGATACTAATTATAACGTATATTTATAGGAGGTATATACACCACAAAAAATAAATAATTGGTGAATATGGCATAGATCTCATGAAAGTAAATGTGATCCAAGAAACTCATACCTCAGGCCTAAATTCCATATTACCTATTAGAACCTCATGTATAATAAATATAATTTTATTATACATATATATTAGAAACATAATAATATATATCATACCATATATTATTTAATTATAATATTTTATTACTTTTTTATTAAAAATTATTTATTAAAATCACTATTTTGGGTAATATCTGCTTCATTTTTCATGTATGTTTTAGTCTGTTAGATTCATTAATTGTACATTGATCATGGTTCCCAAATTTCCAAAATGTTAAATAGTATATAAATATAATTTACATTCATTTTATAAGTATTTATAATAGTCCATAAAAGTTAAACATAGAAACACGAGTTATACCGTTCATGGAGACAACATGCCATACATACACATGAATATCATTTTCATTTTTTTGATGGATAAAATGAAATAAAGGTAAATAATAATTCCTTATTAAAGAATAATTAATATATCATATAAATAATATATGTTCACAAAATCTATAATTATTACCTTTCAAAATAAAATGAAAAACGAATCGCATCACTTCATGGAGGCTGTAGTCCACACATACACCCGAGCGACGTTATCATTTTCTAATGGATTGGAAGATAAAAGGTAGATTTTATTTTAAAATTAGATAAGAATAATTATTTCATATATATATATATATATTAAATCCATCATTATATCCATCTTTGAGAGGTGGTGATGGAAAATGAATTACATCGGTTTGCGAGGTGGTAGTCCATCATGCACATGATTGACAATTTCATTTCCCATTTGGTTAAAGAAGATATGGATATAGGTTATTAAATCAAAAAATAAAATCTTAGTATATTTTAGATAATGGTTTTATTCTATTTCAATTATTAATACACTAATGAAGGTTGTATGAGAAGAAGTAAAAAAGGAAAATCTTAAAAAAGAAAATTACCCTCACTTAGAAAAAATCCTTCAAATCACTTATTAAATACACTAGAGTTATTAATTTTGGAGAAAAATAAGATATATAAAATGGATAATTATTTTTAGGAGCTATTTTCAGGGTTTTTTTGATAAATTACTTAATATATGTGAATAAGTGAGGGGAAGATGTTCCCTTTTATAATTGGGGAGGAGTGACATTTTTCTAAATGCCCAAAACTATTTAATAATATGAAGTCAATATCAACCAAAGTGCCTCAAAAATTGATAAATAAATTATTTTTGGGGAGTTATAGTTGAGACACATATTCATCACTAAAAATAAATATATTTTAAACATGTTATTACCTTATTTTATAAGGCCTCTCACTTTTACCATTTCAATTTTCACAATGATAGTATTTTACTTGGGTGATTTATCCTTTAAGACTAAAAATAAATGATCCTTTCAGATAATTTGGGCCCATAAAATATATATATATGAAATATAATTTATCAAATAAAATCCTATGTGTGTGGGAATTTAATTTTAGCACAAGCGCAGGTAACGCGAAAAACCCTATTTTAATCTTAACTGCAAGAATTAATTTTTTCTATTTTACTATTCATTATGGAAAAAAATTAAGTTGACATTATTTAATTATATTAATAATTATGAATCCAAATATATAATACATTTTTTAAAATTAAATTTTCATAAGTTTTATAATTTTATTAAAATTATCCCGCATGCGTGGTGAAAATGAGGTTTTTCAAAGAGAAGTTTTCTCAAATACAAAATATTTTTATATCAAAATTAAAAGTAAGATTCATTAAAAATGAATAAATTGGATTAATAAAAATAAAATTTATCTTATTTTATTTTTATGACCATTTTATAATAAAATGTAACATTTTAAATTCATTAAATAAAAAGGTAGTTTTCAATAAAAATAATAATTTTTCAATTTTCACCGAAGAAAGTAATATTTCAAAAAATTATAAAAAAACTCACTCTAAGATAAATCAGACATGATAATTTAAAAAAAAAATTATATTTTCAAATAAAGTTTCTAATTTCTTTAATAATTAATTTTAAAATAAGTGCACAAAACATGATAAAACAACTTTTTAGAAAAAACACATTTTTAAGAATAAAAATTGATTTATTCTTACCCCATGCCTAGAAAAAATAATAAATGAATGATAAAAAAATTTATTGAATAAATAATATATAAATTTCATTAAAATATTAAACAATAGTGATTAAATTAATTTATTAATATAAAACCACATTGCGTGTATAAAAACTGTTTTTTAGAGAAAACATTCCTTTTACTTTTAAATGATTTTTATTATCACTTATAATCAATTGATAACCAAAGAATTTGTTTTATACCAGTGTAGAGTATATAATTTTCATAATTTAGTTAGTCCTATTAATATCGATTAATATAATGACTAGGTTATAAGGATATACTATATTAAAGTTCATTTAGACTTAGGATTGTGGGTATCACATGATATCAAAGAGATTAAGTTAATTTAAAAATAAATATAATATAAAGTATCAAGGTGTGAAATTATTCCCTCCTTCAAAAAATTTCATTCTTGAAATTTCAATAATTCCACCTCATGAATAGATTTTGGTAGTTCTTCATCACAATTTATTCATGTTCTCACCCAACCTATTCTATCTTATGATTTCTCCAAATTACCTTAACCCATAGAGTCATAATATTCCAAAAAACTTGTTATTTAGTGTCTAAAATATGGATAGGATATTAAAAGTAAGATATATCAGGTTCTAATTATATTTTATCATAGGTGAGAATATACGTCAGGTCTGACATTTAATTTCTTAATAAGGATATGTGGAACTCATCAGGTACCTAAGAGAGACCTTGTGGCATTGAAAAATGGTAAGAAAAAGATCCAATTATTTCTATGATTTCAATGGTCTGATGTACATGGGGATTATTTTACCTTTCTTACCAAACCTTATAGCACCCTTACTTAGAGATTATTTTATGAAAACATGATCTTACAATTGAAATTCCAAATCACTCCTCTGGTTATTGACATAGTTATTTTTCATTCTTTGAGATACTTTGAAATGGATTATAATAGTCTTTAACTTTTTCTTTATATACTCAAAAAGTTATGAGCCTAAAATATTCCTTGCACTAAATTAATCCTTATATATTGGAGTAAGAAATCTCTTGGCATGTAATGCTTCATAGGATTCCATTTTAATACTTAAATGAGAAATATTGTTAATAGAGAACTATACCAAAGGTGAATAATGATCCCACACACCTTGACTGTCAATATAGCCTGACCTCAAAATATATTCTAAGGTTTTAATAGTCCTTTTAGACTATCCATCAGTTTGAGGTTGATAAGTGATACACAAATCAAGCTCGGTATCATGAGCCTTCTAAAGTTTTCTCCGAAATTTCAATGTAAATTGTGGATCATGATTAGAAAAAATTTAAATAAGTGTTCCATAAATTCTTCTTACTTCATTAATATTGATCTCTTTAAGGTGATCTAGAGGTAAATCCTCTATTATATCAAGTAAATGTGTTGATTTTAAAAGGAGATTAATGATAACCCATAATGCATCATTATTTCAAGGATTATTAAGTAATCGATTGAAAAAGTCCACAGTAATGTCATCCCATTTCCATATAAGAATAAGAATGGGTTTTATAAATCCTATAGGACATTGTCTCTCTACTATCACATATTAAAAAACTAAACATCTAGACATAGAATCTATATTTTCCCACTTAATATTAACCCACAAAAACGATCCTTCAAATATCTATACATTACAGTGATACTAGGGTGTATAGAGAAATTAAAAAATATAGGAATCATCAAAAAATTACCTCTTTAGTTTAGGTTTAAATGAAACACATAGACTCTTTCCAAATTTCAGAAAGCATCTTCACAAATGATGTGTGTAAATTTTTTATCTTTCATGGATTTAGTGTTTTTTGAAAATTCACATCACCAAGTTGATAACTTTTTATCTTTTATAAAAAATATGGGTTGAAATTAATTTGAAAAATGAGTGATGTATCATGTTAATTAATAATTCCCATATCCATATTTACAAGATCAATGATTATAGGATCCAAGTAGAACCATATTTTAGTTAGAACTCTATGATCTCTCATGGTTAAAGAATCCACTACATTATCTTCCTTCCATGGGTGGTAGTGTATTGAGAAATAAAAAACCTTAAGTAGATAATGAAATCTTCTTTTCCTCATTTTAATCCATTTCTATTAAAATATGCATTTTAAACTCTTATTATCCTTGTATATCACATATATTCCACTATAGAGATAATGTCCCCAAATCTTCAATGTAACGATCATGATTTCCAACTCAATATCTGGGGTTAGATAGTTATGTTTATGAGTTTTTAAATACCTTGGTGAATATGAAATAAAATTATCATTCTTCATAAGGAAACAACCAAGTCCATTCTTTAATGCATCTCCTTACATAAAAAATCCACAATTTCATGATAGTAGAGTCAAAATATGTGCATTAACCAATATATTCTTTAATTATTTAAAAAAAGCTTCACATTAATTTTTCCAAATAAACTTAATCCTTTAATGATTAATATAGGTTAATGGGACCTCTAATTGGGATTTTATTTGAGAAAATAACCAATAGTAACTTGAGAAACAAATGGAACTACATAACTTGATTATATTTGTTGGTACATACCATTCTTGGACTGGATTTTTCTTCATTGGATCAACTTAGATCCCATCATCAGAGAAAATTTCCCAAGAACAGAAATATTCTAAATCCATAATTCACTGTTAAAAATTTCCCATATAATTCTTTTCTTCTAAGAGTCACAAGAATGACATGAAAGTTATTTTCATTGTCATTATATATTTTAGAATCCACCAATATATCATCAATAAATACCCACAAAAAATTCATCAAGATATTCCTTGAATACTATGTTCTTTAGATATATAAAAATAGAGGTCAAATTAGTCAACCCAAATGTCATTAGTACAAACTTTTAATGTCTATACCTCATTCGAAATGCTGTATTTGGAATATATTCATTATTTACTCGGAACTCATGATACCTAGAATGATGTTCAATATTTGAAAAATATTCAGCTCCAAAAAGGTAATTGAATAAGTCATAAATGAAAGGTAGAGGATACTTTTTATTTATCATAATATCTTTTATTTCCGTATAATAAATGAAAAACCTCATAGATCCATCTTTCTTCTTAATAAAAAGAACATGGGATCCCTAAGGTGAGGCACTAGGGTGTATAAATACCATATCATACAATTCATCTATTTGTTTCATCAACTACACTAATTACAAATTATATATTCTACACAAAGTCTTTGATATAGATCTTTCATTAAGGATTAAATCAATAGAAAACTCAACCTCATGCTTCAGTTATGTTCAAGAAATTCCTTAGGAAATACATCAATGTATTCCTATACAATATGTGCGTCCTCAATTTTAATATTAGATTTTCCATTCATATATACTTTATACACTTCTTTCACAAGGATCTCATTTATAATATATAAAAGAGATGGGTATAAACATGAATTATATGACAAAGTATCCCCTATAAAGATAATTAATTCCTCATCTTCACCAAAAACCATAATTTACCTCTATTTGTAATAATTTTTTCATAATTTTTTTTAAATACAAACCACACCAAGGATTATATAAAAATAACCCATTGATATAATAATGAAATTAGAAAATAGGGACTATTTAGGTGTCATAATGTTAACTCGCAAATAGATCCTTGTTTTTGTGAGACTTACACTGGGATTCATGACTGATAAATCATTTATTTATGTGCTAGGGAAATATATAATTTTCATATAGAACTTAGAAGATATAAAATTATTTTATGTTACAAAATCAAATAAAGAATTATCTCAATTTTATGATATAATTAATATTCATATAACCACATATTTAATAACTTCAACTTCAGTTATTGTGATATTATAAGATTTTCCTTTCTCCCTTGTCCTTTCTAGGGAAAAATTCCTTGACACCTAGAATAATAATTTTCATAGTCCCCCATCTCCTTACCATTCAAGAATTGCACGTTGGAAGATTCTTTATTTCCGTTGAAATCATGAGCGTGGTGTCCTTTCTGTCCACACTTATAGAAAACATGCATTCCTAGTAAGCATAATCCATAGTGTTTCTTTCCACATTTTTTACAAGTTGTAAATTCTACCCTTACATTATTCCCCTTTTCTATATTCTTTTTCTAGAGTGCTTAAATACCCTATTATAATCTTTATTTCCTTCAAATTCATAAGACTCATAGAATTATCTCTCTGTCTCGATAGATCAAGATACTCTATCCTTATATGATGATAAGATTTAGTAGACCAGTTCCCTTAGAATTATTGGCTTTATCCCATCAAATAAATTATCAATATTACTCCTTATATTACATACATTTTCCACATCATGCCTTATTAACCCTATAAAGTTATCTTCATACTTATAAATATATTCCTGTTCATTTTGTCTAAGACTTAATAATTTTCTCTCCATATCTTTTCATTGTTCATGAGGAAATTATTTTTCTAATAAGAGTACCTTTAAACCCTTCCATTCTATCCTATCTATTTCTCTTCATCCTTAGTATTTTAAATTAATGAACACTATTGATTAAAAAATCCATAGATATTATAAACATCCATGAAACCTTATTCTTTTCATTACTTCTCAAAGTAAGAAATATCTTCTCTAAGTAACTTACCTATTTCTCAAATACAAATGGATTCGTTTCCCTATTAAATGATTGAGGTTTCTTATGCATAAAATGTTATAACATTGTTTTGTTTTATTGTGAATGATTAGGTATCTCTAAACATGAAAGGTTATTAGTCATAACCTAATTAATATATCCCAATATAGTTAAAATTATTTCAAATCCAACTCCAACTTCATTATCTTTCCCAGGATATAAATACCTACATGGATTATAGGCATTGGTATAGTTTCAATTCTATTCACTTGGCTCCATTTCTAAATAATAGAATACCCTATATTATATCATAACATTAGAAATCATAATGTATAATTACATAACTCATGAAAGACTTAACATAAATTAAAAAATTTATGCATAGATAATCTCATAATCATAAACTTGATTTCTCTGGGAATATTCTCAAGTCATAAAAATATTTTCAAATCCTTTCTAATGGTTTTTAAATTAAATCTGAAATAATCTAATCATATCCCATAAGAGTTTCGAACTAGGTGTTTAGTAAGGACCATTTTTGTGCACCTTGTGATGATTGTGTCAAATCCCAATGCACCATTTTTAGATTTATTAACTCTAGACACAACTATTCCAGAGAATCATCTACCTATAGTATCCAGAAAAATATGTATTACAAGGAAAATAACATAACCTCTACCATACCAAAACTTTATTATATTATCCTATACTTATACTTATCCTAAAATTTAGTCTCAAGGATATATTCCCTAATCCATATTTTCCTAAATCTAGTTCCAAGGTTTCTAATAAACTTCCTTTGATACCAATTGTAATGATTCTAAGAATAATAGTCTAAAGATGGTGGTTACTTTATTAAATTGGAAATAGATACAATGAATCATGTCTTGAAGGACCAAATAGTTTAATATTATCATAAAACTAGATACATACTTGAATCTAAAATAACAATTGAAAAATGAAATACAATACAATGTTTTCTTTGAGAACACCTTCATTATCTTAAGAATATCCCTGAATATTATTCACAATACACTACCTAGAATCATGGGGAAAGGAAACACAAGAAATGCGTAAGGTAAGGGTATACATACAAAAAAATATATCATGAATAAATATGTAAAAATAAATATATAAAGATAAATATCTGAAAACACATTTAATTTAATTAATAACTTGAGCATGTTGAATAATATGATAGAAATAAATGATGATCAAATAATAAAATACCAATAATCACATAATATTAAAAATTATCTATGGATATCATATAAAATTAAATAATCACATGTACATCAATAACTAATCTCATAATGATGTAATGTATAATGATGAACATCATAAGCATACCTTCAGGACTTCTGTTAAGACATCTTACATAAATAGGTCAATCCTCATCCAATTACCCAAGTTAGTTTGTCTCAAGAGACCTAATGATGCATTGAGATTCTATAATGGTCCCACCCATAAAATAATAATTACAAATAATTTCTCATATAAATAAGGATAAATATAATAAATTTAAATATTTTTGTTGAAAAACTTGAATTTAAAATGTAAATAATTTCCCCAATCAATAAACATAATCATAAACTATTCAGAATAATATGGGGAATGGTTTCAAAATAGTATATCCCCAATCAAACTGATCATAAAACATCCAGATAAATAGTCAGGATGGTATCATTACAACATATCCCTATTGTGTCATAAGTAAAATAATGGTTTCTATCATTAATGAATTTAGATATCTTAAAAATTCCATTAAAAAAGTAATTGACAAAAATAAACTTTTCACTCTGAAAATCCATTTTAAAATATATAAATTTATAGATTATTCGAAAAATAATTTATTTTTAAATAATCAAGAAAACTTACAATGTTATCTTTAAATAAATGACCATTCATGATAGTAGGAATATTCCATACATTCCAAGTATGTTAAAATTAAATATTCAATTCACATTTTCGGTAAAAATTCAAAAAGTACTTTCTTTATAAAATGCAAAGAAGAATCCTTTTAATTTTTTTTTATAAAATTAAAAAATTGGTAAAAATTTATTTAATAAACCATTTGAGAATATTAAAAATATCCTTGAAAATATTTTCATGAAAATATGGATATAAAAAAATCATTTTTGATCAAAAAGAGAAATAAAGTTGGCATTTCTAAAACTCATTTTATCAATAATTTTAAGTACCAAAGAGAAGAAAATTGAATTATTACTTGAAAATTTTATAAGTAACCATATTAGAAGAAAATATATTGTGTTTAAGATATAAATATCAAATGATTCCCCTAATGAATACATAAACATAAACAATCCTGAATAATGATGAGATTGTGAAATAAACCCTTACCACTTTGGTAGCTTTTGAATTGTAAGCACAAAGAAATAAATAGCCTCATATAGGTATTTATATCTTATAATTTTATGGATAATGACCATAAAATGCATTCATGGTCATTATATACACCACCCAAAATAAATAAGTGGTGAATATGGAACATGTATCACATAAGTAAAAGTGAGATAAGAATCCCTTACCTTAGGTCTGACTTCCTTCATATGTTTTCAAACCTCCTATATAATAAATATATATTTATCATATATATATATATAGAAAAATATCATAAAAATAATACCATATATTATTTAATTATAATCTTTTATCACAAGTTTATTAACAATTCTTTGTTAAAATACCTTTTTTAGGTAATACCTACTTTGTTTTTTATGTATGTTTTTGTTTGGTAATTTCAATCCTTGTACTTTGATCATGGTTCCATAATATCCAGAATTTTAACCATGATATAAATTTCATATATATTATTTATATAAGTATTTATAACAGTTCATATAATTTAGATATAGAAAAATGTGTCACACTATTCATGGAGATGGTAGGTCGAACGTACACATGAAATTTATTTTCATTTTTTTGATGGATGAAAAAAAGGAAAATAATAATTAAAATTTTAATAATTGATATTATATCGTATAAATATTATATTCTCACAAAATCCATATTTATTTCCATCTATTTTAAAATTAAATGAAAAACGAATCACATCTCTTCTTAGAGGAAGTAGTCCACAAGTACGCATGCGCGACATTATCATTTTCCAACGAATTGTAAGGTTAGAAGTTATATGTGATATTATAATTAAATAAGTATAATTATATAATAAATATAATTTATATATATAATAAATCCATGAAAAGTGGTGAGGAAAAATTAATTACATCAGTTTGTGAAATGGTAGTCCACTGTACAAACAATCGATGGGTTCATTTCCCATTTGATGGAATTAGAGAAAAATTTAAGTTATGAAATTAACATAAAAACATAAAATTATATGGTATATAATAGTTCTATTATATTTTTATTATTAATACATGATTGAAGGAGATAATATAATAAGTAAAAAAGAAAGATCTTAGAGAAGACAATTACCTATGCTTAGAATAACCATCATTGGATGTCTTATTGAGGACCCTAGGGTTGGTGTTTAGAAAATAAAATAGTCTATACAATGTGGATAATAATTCTTGGGATATATTATCATTTTTTATTGAGATAAATTGATTAATAGGTGTGAATAAGGGAGGGGAGAATGTTCCCTTTTATAATTGAGGAGTGGTATTTTTGTAAATACACAAAACTATTCGATATTAGGAAGTCACTCTAAAACAAAGTGTCTCAAAATTGATAAATAAAGTATTTAATAGATTTTATGTTCAATTAAAACCACCAACACTAAAAAAGAAACATATTTTAAAAAATTATTCCCTTAACTTCTAAGGTTACTCACTTTTACCATTTTAGTTTTCACCACAGTAATTAGTTTTTTTACTTAGATAATTTATCCTTCAAGCCTAAAAAATAAACCTTCATAGATAATTAAAAAATATTCATATAAAATCCATTTTTTAAAATAAAATTTATGTATGTGTGGAAAATTAATTTTAACACAGGAGTATGTAATTCACAAAACCCTGTTTTAACCTTATCCTCAGTAATTATTTTCTAATATTTCTACTATTAATTTTGACCAAATATTAAGTTGAAATTATTAAATAATATAAATTATTATATTTTTAAATATT
Organism: Viscum album; assembly: GCA_963277665.1. Lineage (NCBI taxonomy): Eukaryota > Viridiplantae > Streptophyta > Magnoliopsida > Santalales > Viscaceae > Viscum > Viscum album. The sequence continues at coordinate 1,261,524,928 of OY728158.1, read as the reverse complement.
TATTCCATTTATTCTAATTTAATTTATATAATTGGTAGAATTTATTTTAAAATTAAAACTATTAGTGTGAAGAAAATGGGATTTTTTAAAGAAATATTTTCTCGAATAAAAAACGTTTTTATATTAAAATTAAAAATAAAATTTATTCCAATGACCAAAATTATATTAATAATTATAAAATTAAACTAATTTTTCTTTTAAAACCATTTTAAAATAAAATTTTACATTATAAATTCATTACATGAAAAGACAGTTTTAAATAAAAATCAGTATTTTCACTATTCATTAATGAATAATCTTTTTAGAATTTTATTAAAAAATCTCTCTAATATAATTTGTACTTTATGAATTAAAAAATTAAGTTAAAATTTTCAAATAAATTTTTAAAAGTGTAAAAAATAAATTTTAAAATTAGTTCTCAAAACATGATAGAACCACTTTTTTTAAAAATACAGTTTTAAGCATGAAACCAAATTTATTGTTATTCCACGATTATAAAAAATATTAGATGAAGAAAAATAGTATTTAATAAATAATATATAATGTTCATTAAAATAATTAGAAAATATTTATTAATTTAATTTATTAAGATAAAAACACAATACATGAATAAAAATAGTCATTTAGAAAAGCATTTCTTTTACTTTCAAATGTTTTTTTTTTAATTTATAATCAATTAACAACTAATAAATTTCTTTTATACATGTGTAAAATATATTATTTTCATAATTTAGTTATTTCTATTTATAACCACCAATTTAATGGCTCAATTATAAAGATATACTATATTACGATTCATTTAGACTTAGGGTTTCATGTATTACAGAAAATCAAAAAGATTAAATTTATTTAAAAATAAATATATCATAAGGTCTCAGGGTGTCACAAGAACCAACAAGTCTGAATCTCATGGGGATGGATTTATTTTTCTTATATATTTATCCAAAATAAAAATGTACATATTCTAAAATAAAGGATTGGGGAAATAATTGAATAAAAAGATGTAAAAGTTGTAGAAAATGAGTATATTTCATAATATGGTGAGTGGTTTTCACAAAAAATCTATAGTTAAATATTAGAGGAGAGTGTTTCTGAAGTAATAAACCTAAAGGATAATATAGGGACATATAAATCTCTGAAAAAGACAATAACTATGAAGAAAAAAAAGTATGACTAGTTGATACAAAGAGAGTAAGTGGTAAGGATAAAGAAAATGAAAAAAATATTAATAGTGAATAAACAGATCTAGTAGAAGCAATGATCATGAAGACTCTAAAACATTATTCTATATTATCTCAAGTAGAGCCTACGTGCTTTAAGAATGTTTACAAATATTTTAATATGGTAAATCCATGCTTAAAAAACTCGAGTAGATTGAGATGGGTCAAACATGATAAGTTGTATTGAGGAAGGAATGAAAAAAATTCATTATAAGCAAGTGGATGTTATTGAATAAAATCAATAAATATAGAAATGGGACCTAGATCAAGGTATGAATAGTTTTAAAGGGATATTCCCAAATTAATGGAATTGATTTTTGTTGAAATATTTCCCCCTGATTCCAGGTTGGAAACAATTCGACTTTTCATGGAATTTTTTTTAAAAGAGGATTAAAGGTGTACCAGCTAAAGAGAAAGTGTACCTCAAGTAAATATATAGATTTATTATCGGTGATTATGATATAAATTTTTTCCAGTCAAATAAAGAATTTTATGGGCTGAAGGAAGCACCAAGGGTTTGGTATTCTAGGCTTGATCAATACTTTTGAAATTTTGGATCCAATAAATTAGAGTTGATAAAAATATCCACATCAAGAAGAAGAATGACCAAACAATATTGGCGATAATTTATATGGATGACATAATATTTTTAGGACCAGATGAATCACAGTGAAAGCAATTTTTTGATTACATGAGTTGACCACAATTGAAGGATTAAATTTTTTATTGGTATATAAGTATCCCAAGGAATTCATGAAACATTTATTTATCAATAAAAATATGTCAAAAAACTTCTAAAAAAATTTGTAATGGATGATTTTATGCTGATGAAAACATCAATGGCTTTATGGATGAAGTTTTCTAGAGATGATGATGTAAAGATGTGTGATGCGATGGAATATAAAAAAATAAATATAAGTATATCATACCTAATAGAAATAAAACCCAAAATTATGTTTTCTACATGTTATTATTCCTAGTAACAAAGCTTTACCAAGGAAAGAAACATGGTTGTAGTGAAAATAATTCATCATTACATTAATAACATGGTTGATGTTGGGATTTTTTTTTGAAAATCACAATAAGAGTTTTTAGGATACAAAAATATAGATTTGTATGGTTCAATTAATGATTTTTAATCAACAATTATTGATGAATTTTATCTTATTAGTTTGTGTATTTCTTGTCTAAGTATGAAACAATATTGAATTTCAATTAGAATTGCGAAGGATGAATATATACTGGCTAATAAAGCATCTACTCCATTTCCATGGATTAATCAACCACTTCAGGTTGTTGTAATTGATGTGAAATCTCCCATTATAATCAAGTGAGACAAATCAAGTGATATTAATCTTAAAAAATATTATCCATTAATTAAGGGAAAATCACAATAAGATAAAGTATCATTTTATCTAGGAGAAGGTTGAATTTTGTGTCAATGAAAAACCAGGTTGAATATATCATGAAAAATAAACTACTTAAGGATGATTTTGAGAGGGATCATTTGGATATTGAAGTATAACCACCTCCATGTACCAAGATAGTTTGGATATGAGACCCCCACTAAACATGGGGTTCTCCAGGTAGAGTAAGGTATAATAACACTATTTCATTAAATTTTTATATTTCTAACCCTTATTTGTGAACTTCCAGAGAAGTGCTCTTTGGGTTTGTTGTCAAAGGGGGAGAATCCATATATAAGTTAAATTACATGTGAAACCTTTCCATGATTCAAGGTGACTGGGAGTAATCTAACCTATTGACAATGTGTAGAAATCCTGTGCTATTTTTTTAACAGAAATAAACTTATTGATTTTTATTCAGGGTGAGTACCATCTTAGAAGAGTATTAGGGAGAATGAAGATCAGAAGTATTGTTTTCATGTGGAATATTTCATTAAAATATTATATCTCCTAATGATATTGACTCATGTAGGATTAGAATTTGTGATTATTTAATCATTGAAACAATATTAGAATTAGTAAGGGTTTTAGGTTATTTAGCCAATCAATTTTGAATATTTTCAAGATGAAATGTCGATGAATCCGCTATTAAGGAATTTTCAACAAACCCATTGGGGTATATTGTTATAAAAAAATCCACATGAATCATTTTTGGGTTGTGTTTGTTAAAATGTTTTGTGTAATGGATCTTGAAAATGTGTTTATAAGAAAAATAATAAATTCATGTAGAAAGTTTAAAGAAGTTTTGGAATATTACTGAAGAATTTTTATCTAAAATACATAATTCATACAATGAAAACATATTCCATTCCATGATATGAGTTATCAAGTAAATGAAAAAGTATTTTATTTACCTTTATATACAAGAATTATTGTAATCATACATGATGTTTTACACTGTTTTTCTTGGAAAAGAACATATGTCATGTTAGGACATCATTAGTCTTGACTGGACCAGGCTATGGTATTATAGTCTATTATGAAAGATGAAATTTTGAGGAATATTCATACCATGATATAAATAACATGGTATGGTAAGTAATACTTAGTTTTTTTGGAGCTAATCATGTGGGTCACACAATGGGAGGACATTTCACTCCATTATTATATTTGAATATGGAGGGTGAAGTACCTATGTATGTATAATTCAATGGGTTAATCAAAAGTGTCTCCTAATTAATTTGTGGGGTTTTTCTCCATAGATGTTTTTTAGAGAAGTAGTGGTTATACTGTTGGAAATGTGGCCATGCCATGAAGGGTTTTATATAGATATTTGTGCTTTCAATATTCTTCAAGATCTAAACTATGGTGTAAGAGCATTTTGTAGAGGACTGGTATATATGATTTAATTTTCTAGGAGTCAGGAAAACACACTATGATGATGAAGTTCATTTCATGATTTTTTAATCAAAATAGCATCTTGTATTTATCACCAAAACATGCTTTTTTGGGTGAGATCCTTGAAGTTCAGAGATATCCATTTGTACATTGTGATATGGTATGTCATGTTGTGTAGGTAGTAAAGTTCAAGTTGAAAGTTTTGGTAGAAGCTAAGAATCATGTTGTGATGGTGGTGTTCATGTCATGAATAAATAGATTCAAAAGACCAATATATTTGAATTTTATATCTTGTATAAGGTAAATAATGAATTAAATGACACATCTTGACTAAAAATTAAAGGAATTATTTATATGAACTTTACTATTACAATTAGTGAAATAAAGATATTGAATTTGTAAATCAAGATGTTCTTTAAAGATATATGAGATATGTTTCTCTTTAAGAGGAGAAACAATGATTTTGTAACATTAGAGTCAGAGAGATACATAGATATGAAGATAGAAGTCATATTATATACATATACATGAAATATATAGGATAAAAATATACATAAGGGTATATAATTTAAGGTTCATGGAGTAGATTGATACTCCACTCCTGGTGTAAGCTCACTATTTTTTCATAAATATAAAGAAAAAATATAAGAAGGAAATGAATTTTCCAAGATAGTGAGAACAATGAGATCTATATTCTATGAAGGTTATAAACCTATAGGTTTAGTGAAACCACTTTTAATTGTAAATATAAGTAGTAAACTTAGTGTTTCATTTGTATGACACATCTTCATTGCAGGATACTTGGATTAACCTGGTTTGGGTGAATCAAGTAAATTGATTTTGCTCCTATATTATTTGTTTTAATTATTATTATTAGTTTTTAGAGAGAGGAGGGTTCTTAATAATGATGTAAAAATATCATTGGAGATGATCATTTGTAAAAAATGGCATACCATGATCCACCCCTATAAGGTATTTAGCTTGACTGGGACCAACAAGTGGTATCAGAGCCATTAGTTCATGGTGAGGTTTCCTCTCTCATAAGTGATGGTAACAATCATCAAACACAAGTCAATTATAATATTTTATGAAAAAATGTATAATTATTGAATAATTTTATGTAAAACTATTTTAGATCCTTGGGAATGGATGTCACTATAGATTCTAGATACAATATTTTTACTAGTATAGAGTGTGGATCATTATCATAAAAATACCAAAGGGAATTAGATTAAAATTCCAAAAGATTCAATTCATTGAGAGAAGAATTATCTAATAATATATAAATGATGGTGATATTGTATAAATCCTCCCATTCCATGTGAGAGAAAATTCTCAACATCTATGAAGGTGATTCCAAGGTACATGAAGCTAAATTATTAGTACCACAGAACAAGTATAGAAATATGAGGATATACTCCAAATAGTCCGTTGCTACATTATTTGATAGCTTGAACATCATTATGGAATACATGTGTTTACTTGGAGAAATCAACAATGATATAATTTTTTTAAGAGGATTATAAGAATATTAATATCTTATTTTAACATGAAGATATTTGTGATAAAGACAAAGACCCAAGGGAGGTGACACTAGATAGACCTCACAATACTCATGTTTTGAATGACATAAGGAGAAATGAAAATGATTTGTTGAAAAAATATAATTGTTAGTAATTAGTGTTAAATAATATTAAGAAACACAAAATATAGGAAAATCCCTAATAAAGGGAGATTAATGAGGTGATGACTTCATTTTCCTCAAACCTCAAATGGGGAAGGAAATATTGAAAGGAAATATTCCAACTTCTTTATTTTACTGCAGAGATTTTGGGAATCATGTTGTATTACTTCCAAAGAAGTTTTATGCTTATAATGAAGACAAAAAACCCATGAAAAATTTATCTAAAGATATGAAAGGAAACAAGAGTTCACAATATAATTTATTCTAAATGAATAATCTTATATTGTAAGAATATGTCATCTCAAAAGAAACATAATACAAAGAGGTTAGGGACTAAAAAGAAAACATTGAATAAGTTCTTGTGGATATTATAAATAGATAATAATCAAAGGATAATTAAGATTAAATCATTTAAGTTGAGAGAATATTATACTTCAAGGTTGAACTTCAATCTTCTCCAAAATACATTTTTATTTAGAGTCCTGAAATATATAAATCCAATGGAGTGTTATGTGATTAAAAAATATATATATTTAATAGAAATAATAATAAAATTCAGAGTTTAATTATGAGATTGAGTGATTCAAATCTAGAAATTTTGGAACCTCCAAGAAGGAAGTTGAGATCATGCTCAAGATCAAAGAGTATTTTTAGGTTATTTATGTAATGACCAATTCAGTGAAAGATCATATCAAATTAATCAAGTATCTTGAAGGGGGAGTTGCATAAATGCGATAAAATCTCAATAATCAAGAAATAATTCTATCTCTTAGCATGACACCCGGAGGTGGAATTGTAAGAGTTGTAGAAAAATATAGGTATGGACATCAGGGTTCAATAGAAATAATAGATGCTTTCCAAAAAGTGAACAATTTCAAAGTTAAAGTAAAATCCATTTAGAGTATTGGTCATAATAAAAAATAGTAGAAATTGATCTCAAAACACAACTACCCATACCCCTAAAGACGGTTAATTGAGGTTAATTCACAAAATACCTAAAAGTTAACACATATTTTAGATAATACATGCATTTGTGAACAAAGAATATAATTATTTTATTATAGATATATAAGTAATGAAAAATATCTGGGTTTCATAGAAAAAATAACTTAATTGTTATAGAGAAATAAAATAAATGAGTATAATGTCTTACACTTGAAATTTTTTCAATGGCTATTGTTTTTAGTGTGAAGATAAGACTCCCTATAATATGTGGTATAGGAGAAATATGAGACTAAATGAATTTCAAATTTTTAGAAGTAAATTATTCATTCTCAAAAAAGAGAAGAACTAAAATTTTGAATCTATTATGGATGAAGGTATTTTAATTTGATATTCATCCACAATAAAGGTGTAAAAATGATCCAATAAAAGTATTTGGAAAATAATTTAAATTAAATCCATAATGATTATGGACAATTAGTATATTTAATAATATGTTGTGAAATTCGAAAAAACAAAACTATTGGTCAAATATTACATGATAGTCATACATAAGTAAGAATCCTAGAGGGATAACATGTGGTTTTAGAAAACTCAAAATAATAAACATTTGATGAGGAAAATTTAGTAAATTCAGTAGCTATAAAGAGATAAAGGGAACAATATAAAATAAATAAAAATAATACCATTGGGGAGTGGATTACTCTTATGAAGTCAAGTAGGATGAAAAATATAAAAAAAATCTTTCTTTTATTAAGTATGGACTATGTGTTTTTAAGATGCTTCCAAATATTTTAATTGGGTTAAATTTATTAATGAAGAACTTAACCAAATTGAAAATAATCAAACATGGAAAGTTATCCTATGGATGGAAGATAAAAATTTCACCAAAACCAAGTGGGTGATCTATAATAAAGTCAATAAAGGCTAAAATAATACTTAAAACAAGATACCACTTGTGTGAAAGTTATATTCCCAAATTTAATGAAATGATGTTTATGAAACAATTTACCTCCTTTATTAGTTGGAAAGAATTCAAATTATCTAGAAAATATCAGTGAGAAAAAGATTTCAGGGTTACTTGATGGATGTTAAATTAGAATTTATCAATGGGGTTCTTGAAGAAGAATTGCACATTAAAAACCAAATGGTTTTATTATAGTTTTATATGAGAGAAATTTTTCTGGATAAAGAATGAATTGTATGGGTTGAAGCGAGCACCAAGATCTTGGTATTCTAATATTTATCAATACTTGAGAAATATTGATTTCCAATGCAGTATGGTTGATCACTATAGTGACCCAATTATCCTACACATATTATGATATGGTTTATAACATAAAGATATCATAAACACAACCCCAAAATATAGAGGCCTAATATATTTGAAATAAAAGGTTTATAAAAAATCAACATGAAACTAAAAATAAAAAATATTTATTTTAATTTCCAAAATGCGATCCTAATTATTTTTTTATCTTTTGGGAATTCATAGGATAAAATGGAACATGATCCTCAGCCCAGTTGGTGAGGTATCCTTAAGTTCATCCACAAGACCCAGGTTCAAAACCAGGAAGAGGCATATTTCCGGGTACTATAGTAGTACTGTAGCAGGCACTGTAGCAGCACTGTAGCAGTACTGTACACTGTGTGGGTACTGTAGGATATTGTACAATGTACAGGTACTGTAGAAAAACTATACACTATGCGGTATTGTAGCTGGCGTTGTACCAGTTACTGTAGCAGGTACTGTTTGGTACTGTAGTAGCTGGAACTATTCACCTTGGGCCACCAGTTTGGGCTTGGAGTCCTTTAGGCTTTCAGGCCATGCAGGCCTTCGGTCCAGTAGGGCTTTCAAGCCACCTTTAAGGCCCTCGGGCCACATCAAGGCCTTTGGGACACATGTAGTTTCCCCAGACACACTACAAAAAAGGGCATCCCTAGAAGAGGATTCAGAGTTGGTGCACTCACCAGAGCAGAACCAAATAGATTGTCAGAATGAGAGTGTATGGCTATACCATCGGTACCAGCCTGTGATTGCATGGGAAGCCTATCCAGACGGCCATGCAAAGGTGTAGAGCTACTATCATGACGTAGATGCGGGGGAGGGGAAGTTCCTTGTAGATAGTCTGGTTGAATTCCCTAAGACCTTCGGGGCATGTAATCTTGTAAGCCTACGGGCCTTGTAATATCTAAGCCTACGGGCCTTATAAGGGTTACCCCTCATCCCTTGAAAGGGGGGTTATCAAAAATAAATAAAAAATAAGGCCTTTGGGCCATTCAGTCATAGGTAGAATGGGTAATACATAAATAAAATGTGTAAGTAATAAAGCATTGTAAGGGAATAAAAATGATAATAAAGCATAATATGTGAGTAATATATAATAACATGATAACATAAAAAAGAAAAGATCATGAATAATCATACTGAAATATTAAATAAAGAATATATCATTATGATATCGTGACATCATTGGAGTTTGGAATAAACATAAAACATGACATAAGCACAAGTTAAGGCTTACCGCCAAGACAACATAATATTGTGGAAAAAGTCCCATAGTGGATTAAGTTTACTCCCTAATACCATACATATCATTTAATGACATATAAAAATTATCTAATACATTGGATCACTATTAGGTTTCTCCTTTATAACATCTACATGTATATGTGTGTCACATGACGATATCATACATAAGGCTCACATATAAGAAATACCTATGGAAAGAAACGGGTTACATAATTTTTCCTTAAATCATAGTCAAATGATACCCTATAAGTAATCAAAAGAGAATAAGGAATTAAATATTTTAATAATTATTATTTGAATATATAGTTATAGATCACATATATAGAGTTCATTTTAAGAATATTTCCTGAGAAAGGGTGGAGAAATAAATTTGGACTTGAACTTCTTTGGCGAGGTTTTAAGAAAATTATAAGGAATATTTAATAATGGTAAGTATATCATGTTTTCTATAAAACCAGAAGTGAAAAGGTAGGTACATCCATAAAATTATTAGTATTTAATGAAAACAATTGATTATTAAAAAACATTTTATAGGTTGGTTCATAAAATGGAATAAAAAATAGGAATGTTCCATTTAGAATAAGATTTTCTTAAAAGAAAGGATTGGGAAGGGAACCTTAAAGCATGTATATCCTTAATAAATAAAACAAGGATAATAAAGGTATAAATGTTATGTAAATATATAAAGAATATAGGATGTTTTCACCACAAAATTAAAGATAATAGGTGAGGTATAGAGAGAAAAGTCATAACCAAAGAAAAAGGGGTGTTTTAGAGAGTTCCCTTACCACTTGTACTGGTCCACTAAATAAATTCATATAACCTTCTAAATAATAATATTAAATTATTTAAAAAAATTATAAATAATGTTTTATAGTTATATCTTATTTATTATTATTCTTTTATCACTTTTTATGATCATTTTTGTTATAATATAATGATTATGTTCATTTTTCCATGGATGTTCACTGAACGGATCAAATGTCACATTAGTTTGTAGGAAATTATGAGAGATCTTATAGTATGTCTACATAACTCTATAAGTGTGATAAAAAGTTTTTATTTTCATTAATGGAGTTTGAAATGGTTTTAAAAGTCAAATAGTATTAAAATACATATGATTCAAAAAGTAAAAATATTATCATTTTACAGTCAATTCACTTGGGCAGTTTTTATAACCAGGATGAACTTAATTGGTTTTTTTATCAATATGAACATTTATTATAGTGATACAGGCTTTACATACATGGATATTATATTATTTTAGATTAATATTTAGTACATTACAAAAATAAATGCATGAGGACCATAATAGTTTAGTGTCTTTGGAAACATATAAAGAAAAGATTATATCTTTGTGAAAGATATTAAACATCTCCCATAAAGATCTCCACCTTTAGTACTTCTACCTAAAACCTTTCTTCATAACTTTGGTATAGGAAACATAAAAAATGCGTGAGCTTAGATTCTCAATAAGGGTAAATAAATTAAATTCATAAGTATAACATGGAAAAAAACTTATGGAACTTGATCATAAAATTTGAAGATCATACCCGATATATTAGCGATCATAATAAATATTGGTAGTTCATAATACATTAATCATAAGGAAATAAGGAAAATAATCCATAAAATCATAATATAGGAATAAAACATAGAACTATGGAACACACAAAACCATATATAATTATTTCTATAGTAGTAAAGGCATTGCTGCCAATACCATCCTAGTGGAAAAAGTCCTTTACTGAATGGTTTACCACCCCGTTCCAACACCGTATTATAGAACTGAGTTTATTTCTCATTCCAGCCCTATAATGCTGAACCAAGTCCCTTTCTCATTCAAGCCCTATAATACTGAACTGAGTTCATTTCTCATTCCATCCCTCAAATACTGAACCGAGTTCATTTCCCATTCCATCCCTCTAATACTGAACCGAGTTCATTTCGCATTCCATCCCTATAATACTAACCTGATTTCATTTCTCATTCCATCAATGTCTATCTCATGAGATATAAATATTTAACCAATGAATTGGAGGGAGATATATGTCCCACCCATCTTATAATTAAATCATACATACATGTGCCAAAAAATTATAAACAATCATATCATAACCCATGAAATGAAATGGGTATCATAAAAATGTAATTATATCATAACCTGTGAAAAAAGATACACGTTTCATAATCATCTCATTATAAGAATAACCTATAACACCCTGACATTTTGATATATTTTTTCAAATTAATTTATCTTTTCAATATTTTTTATTTCACATGACACTATAAATAGTTATATATATATATATATATATATTAAAAAACTATGTCAAACATTCTCTTCACACACAATACCAACTTATCGTGCGCCACATGCAATACCAACATTGCTTGAGCTATACGCAATACCAACTTGGCTTGTGCTCTAAGAAACACTGACTTCGCGTACGATGCATGAAAAATTGAGTTTATTTGAAACATCTTTCTATATATATATATAATTAATTAAATTAGATAATTATAACCTAACCATTAAATATATTTATAATAATTTTAATGACTGATTTCCATATATTGGTTATAATTATTTTATATATAGACAATAATTTTGGTAAATTATTTTTATGTTAAAAATATTGTTCTCTCGAATGAACAAATTCTAATAATGAAAGTAATTTTAGACATGTATAGAAATTGAGTTTGATAAAATAAAATTCATTTTTTAATTTTGAAAAATGAAATTATCAGAGTGTAAATTTTTCAGAGTTTTTCTGAGAAATTTCATTTTTTGATGAATAGAAAAAATACTCCTTTTTAGTTAAAAACTAAGGTTTTTCTAATTAATTATTAATGATACATGATATTATAAATATTATTTAAGCCCAAATTATATAAATATTAGATCTATTAATAAAATTTAATTCATTATAATAAATTTCACTATGAAACTGAATATAAAAGTTTTTCAAACTTTTGAATTTTTTCTTATTTAAAACCCTGTTTTTTCATCCCATCTATGGGATTAACAATATTCTTAATTTTTCCACTTCTATGATTTGAATTTCAAAAATCTGATACACACCATTGTATTCATTCTAATATTTATATTTTAATAAGACCAGGCTCTTTCATGGAAAAAACGATTAGTAAAAGTGATTAAAATTAATCATGATAGTTAAGGACAAAATAAGATTAATTAGGGACTAAACCTTAAAATTAAGGGCGCAAATGACCTAATAACATGTCCAAATGACATTTTATTTCTATATTTGGGCCATAAAACTTCAATTATTTATATTTTTATTTGGTATGAATTTATTTAGGTAATAACATGTGAACACCTAACTTGTTTTTAGAAATTCTAAATGAGTCCTTTTCCTTCCCTATAAATGGCCGCCAACTCTACCCATTCCTCATACTTATCAAAAATTTTATGTACTTACAATATCTACCCAATTAGACTCCTAAAAATCCACCATTATACCTTGAATCCTTCATTTGTATAGAAATATTCTGAATGAATCCTTTTGGAAAAAACCAAAAGGAATTACCTGATTTAGAGGTAACATTTTCTCTCCAGATCATTTCCTTTATTTTACTACTCCAACCCTCCACTATACTTATTACCTTATTGTGTGAAAACACTAGTATAATCTATATACTAGGATTTTTTATGTAAATGGTCTGACCTACACTTACACACACCTCCATCTAATGGATGTTGAACATACTATTTCTGTATATGGAAAACTACTGTCTCATGAAACGATGATTGCTCATTTATACCTTACCACCAATCATGGTGGCCATTATGATGGGAAATTAGTTTATATATGTCATATATTATATTTAATATTTATTTAAGCTTCTATATTCCTTTTAAAACACAAATCTATTTACTTTCCATTTGGGGTTAATACGATAATCTCATTTGAGGAAGTGTGGACTACCATCCCTCAAAGAGATGTGATTCATTCACAAACCACATAGAATGTATTAAGGATGGGTTTAATGAAATTATATGATATATATGATATATTAATGCTACTATAAAAATTAAATACATACATACATACATACATACATATATACATACATATATATGTCATTTATATTCTTTATTTCAATATGACTATAAAGATGGAAACATCATTCATGCGTATATATGACTTACTGTCTCCAAGAACGATGTATTCTATTTAATAGTCATATATTATATAGATTAATATAATAAAAATATATTATATATACTTGATATTTATAGCATGGTTTACATTAGGGAATCATGATATAACTTTAAAGAGAAAAGATGTAACAAATTAAGACACATGCGAAGAACAAAGTGAATACTACTTGAAGATAAACCTTAACATAAGATTGTTAACAAGAAGTTAATATAAGGTTATAATAAAACTATATATGGTAATAGATATAAGAATATTATTCTATAAAATATTTATAATAAACTTATATTTATTATACACTAATCTTGTATGAGTACAGAGAGTTTCAAGACACATGGTAAGAGAATTTCATCAAAATTTTAGTTTCTATGAGATACAAGCTATGTTATCCATTCATTCCTTTTGTGTGGTGTATTTACTGACCTTGATTGTATTCTATGTATCTTTACTTAATTTTATGGGTATTCACATGCTCATTTTATGATAATTATTTCATGGGGTTTAAGTTTCAAAAGTTACCAAATCGATAAAAATGTTTGTCTTAATTTTCCTTCTTTGAGACTCAAGTTTTTTATGCACCTAAACTCCTTTTCGAGGTGTATATACTTCCATTTTACATAACATATAATGAATATAATTATTTTAATGACATTATATGTTTCATGTAATTTCCTTTCCTTACATGGAGAGTATGATCCCAAGATACCAAGTTATAATAATTTATTGAGACAATCTCATTACTTTTTTGGGATTGTTTATGTTTCTGATTCCTTTGATGAAATATTATGATCCATATCTTAATAATACTCATTATTTTCCTTATCCTCTATTATTTTATGATATTCTCATGTATTGGTTCCATTTTCTACTCTTTTTTACATAATATAGTTAAGAAAGTGTTTTTAGGAAGGACCGACTTTACCCTCTCTTTAGTCGGAAATATATGTTTTCTAAAAAGAGTTTCCAAGAATATTATACCATTACCATATAATATCTAAAGTAAAATTATAAATATTTTTTCCATTACCAATATCTTTAAGGTAATATTATTTTTTATCTTCTAATAATTCAATTTTTTATCCTTTTTACCATGTAAAAGGAATGGTCTTTTGACCTCATACGACATGTATAGATTTAGATACCATCATTTTTTCTAAGATACCTTTGAATTGGTAAAAAAGATTATAATTAAGATTTTTTTAATAGTAATTTTCAAGGAAAATTGTTTTCAAAATGGTTTCAAACTTATTTTAAATTTATTTATAGAAACATATTTTAAAAAAAATTTCTAGTTTATTTACAAGTTTTCAATGTTCATTCGAATAAATGGTTTTCAAAAAGTTTTCAAGATTCTTTTATAAGTTTTCAAGAATAATTATTTAAAAAAAATTAATATTTATTTATATGTTTTCAAATTATTTTCAATGAAATAGTTTTCAAATAATTTTCAAGCTTTCTTTGAAGGTTTTCAAGTGTTTTCAATAAAAAATGATTTTAAAATGTTTTGAATCTTAATTTATGAAATTTCAAAGAAAAAGGTTTTCAAAATGATTTCATATCTTATTTTTAAGTTTTCAAGGTATTTTCTAATGGTTTTATGTATTAAAAAGACTTTTTCAAACAAGAAAGGATATTTTACTCAAGAAACATTTTATAGGATATTTCAAAATTATTTTTCATCTAAGATGAAATCTATTAATGTTACACATACCTTCTAGGAAATGATATAAATGATTCATTAAAATAATTTCTATGAATGAGTTATAATTAATTTCATTGTCTTTATGAAACCAATTTCTCATTTATGGATTATAAGTATATTAAATACATTTATATTTATAGATTATTATTTTGATTAATTGATTATGAAACCTATAACTATTTCCACAGGTTATGATATGTTTACATGTTTATGATACCCATTTATTTTCATGGGTTATGATATTTTTTATGGATCATGTATGTAAAATTTCATTATAAGACTGGTGGGACTAATATCTCCATCCAATGCATTGAGTTAAGATTTATATTGCATGATATAGATATGACTAAAATGAGGGTTTACTCAGTTAAGTAATACATGGATATAATAAGGGTTACATAGTTCAGTACTACATGGTTGGAATGGGGGTTACTCATTAATTAATACAAGGATGGAATGAGGGTCAATCAGCTTATTAATAAAGGACTGTAAAAGTGGTTACCCAGTTTAGTAACGGACTTTTCCCATTAAGATGGTATTGTATGCGATGCCTTGGATACTACGAAAATAATTATATGCTTATGTGTTTACATCAATTCCATGTTTTATTCCTATGTTATGATTTCTTGTATTATGCTCTCTATTTCATTATGATTCATGTATTATGAAAAACCAATATTTATGCCATGATATCTATTATGATCTTTGATATACAGGGTATGATCTTCTATTTGCATGAACACATTCTCATACCCTTATGATCATGTTTATGCTTAAATGTATCCCTTGTTTATCCTTACTGAGAATTTAATCTCACCCCTTTTTTGATTCCTCTCCCCTAGTTTATGATGATATGTACTTTGTTTGATATGTCTAAGAAGGGTTCTAGTCAAGAATAACCTAGTGGGAGACGATGTAGCTCACTTATGTACCTGTGATTATGTTTCCATGTTTCTAAATGCATTATACCAACTACTGTCTTTGGGAATCTATTTTTATAATATTTAATTATTTCACAAAAGTTATGTAATGTCAATGTTTGTAAAGAGAGGGTCGCTATAGTTGGTATCATATCAAAGGTATAGTTAATCTTTATAAACTAGGAAAATAAAACTTTAGTGAGATACCTAGGTAAATTTATAAGGATTTTTCTAGGAGTGTCTCTGAGGATAACTATAAGGATGAGTTAACTTTTAGTAAAATGTTTTAGAATTTTGGTAAAGGATAGAGTGAGTGGTTTAAAAGTAGTAAATAACTATCAAAATACTATAAGTGGATGTGGCTTTGGAATAGATGTACCTAGGGGTAACAACTCTGACAAGATGTTCCAAGCTTGACTCTAGGTAATCTGGTAGATGACACTGGGTCTTGCTGTACACCTAATTTGAAACTCATGGGGGATATGATTTTGTAATTCAAAAACTCTTTAAGAACCATCATGAATGATTTAGATACAATTATCTATGAATAACCAAGTATAAACATTAAGGTGTCATAGATTATGGAAGGTGTCATGATTTAGAAATCATATATGAAACTTTTTTTCATTGCTATATGGTTTTCTGCTATGGTAAGTAATACTTACACTATGATTATAGTTTTAGTCAATGGTGGTAACCAGAAGGAACTACATTAATATTGAATGTGATGGAATATTTTCTAAAGAGTAGTCAATTGGGATGATTACTAGAGTCAAAGATGTTGTGATCATGCCTAATCATTTTTCATGGAACATGATTATCAATGTTTACCTTAAACAACTCTTAAAAACACTAGGAAATAGAAAGAAGGAGTTTGATGAGAGTTTGGATAATAGATACCATAGAGGGAAGAATATTAGGTTTCCTTTTTGTCAAAAAATGTAGACTGAATCACCTAAGTGAATGTCATAGAGGAACAAGAAGTTCTTTTGACAGTGAAAAAGGACACAAAGCAAGTGACAACAAGGTAAAAGTAAATAGTTCAGTTAATTAAATGGATGATAATTTTGGCCCATATAAGCATTCAAAGAAGGTTAAATGTTTTAAGTGTCGAGGAAATGGTCATTATACAACCCAATGTAACAAAAGGAAAGACCCTGAAGCGAATCAACAATGTGGTGTGGGTAATGGATACATTGTAGATGATGATAAGACTATGGATGAAATGTGAAAGGAAATAGGTATTATTATTAATGAATTAAGGATGAAGTAATAGAAGTATTTATCTATTCAGATTCAAAATTTTTGAATGATGAAATATACAAGGATTGTTATACTTATGTTTTTTTCTCATTGTTTAAAAGTTTATGTCGAAGGTTCCCTATGGACCGATGAAGTAATTTAAAGAAAAGATGATATTTTTACTAAGGGAAGGTAACACTTAATATGTTATTTATGATAATATAATGTTGTATGGATAAATATATTCAGGGATATGAATAATTAAATTAGAAAGTATTCATTAACTTGTAAATAAGTAAGGACTTGTTTATAAGTGGTTTCTACTACCACTAATGAAGTTTAAAACATTTTAAGATTTAAGAATAGATCCAATACACATTGGAATGATGAAGAATACATTTTTTCTAGAAGGATTTATGGTAATTTAGGTTTTTACCATGTTTCAAAAGAATATATTATGAGGGTATTCACATGATTGGAATGTGAAAACCAAGTGCTACTTTGTGTTATACATGGGAATCAATGTTAAGATAATTTTGCGACTCCCTTTCTAAATTTTTGGATTTTCACCTTTGAGAAGGTTTATAAGGTTAACCATTCATGAAAAGTTTTGTTTAAGCCTTATAGGAAGTATTTATGCACCGATTTAGTGTTGAAAACCTTGGTTAAAAGGCTAATAAGTGATTAAAATTATTTCCAGGTTGTCCATATTATATATTATATTAGTGTGGTTTAAAAAAAAAGGACATCATGTACATTGGGTGACAAACAATCATTCACAGCAAGGCCACATGTCTTGAACCCATGACTGAAGGATGATAAGGGTTTCATTCCTCCACTATACCACACAATTTTTGGGTTATTGTATATTTATTTTTGTTTAATAAATATTTATAATGAACCAGTAGTGTTACATTTTATTTTTATAAATTAAAACATACCGATTTTTTTATTCTTTTATGGTCCTTAAGATCCATTAAAAGTGTATTCTAGTGATTTATTCATCAAAGCTAATTTCTAGGCATTCATACCATGAGGTAATGTATGTACTATAAATTTTTAAAATCCCAATCCAGGAATGAATTTTTTTATAGAAATTTATCAATAATTACCCAAGGTTATAAATGCGATACAAAAAAATCTTGTCATAATACCTTAAATTCTATTGAACCAATGGCTTATAACATTCAATTGTTTGTGATTGATGACCTCAATCACTCCCTATAAATATTTATGCTTTTCCTCAATGTAAAATCTTCAATCCCAACCTTTGTTCTCTTATGTGGAAACCTAGTTATATGTTACTTTGGGTGACTATAATGGTTCAAAAATTATCTTTTAAAGGAAATTTTTAGTATCCATTTTTATGAAGTGGGTTTATATGATTGAAACTTTCAATTATTAAACCTATGATAACCCAAATGGATTTCAAGGGTGAAATTAATTTTAAAGGTGGTAGAATGTAACACCCTGATATTTTGAGTTTTTTCCTTCAAATTAATTTATCTTTTAAATATTTTTTATTTCACATGACACTAGAAATAGTTAAATATATATATATTAAATCACTAAACCAAAAATTCATTTCACATGAAATACCAACTTGGATTAAACCACCTGAAATACTAGTTTGTCTTGCGCTACACACAATACCAACTTGGCTTACGCTCCAAGGAAAAATGACTTGGCATACGATGCACATAACACTTAGTTTCTATGAGATATATATATATATAAATAATTAAATGAGATAATTATAATGTAATAATTAAACATAGTTATATGAATAGTAATAAATACTTTCCATATTTTGGTTATAATTTTTTATATAAAGATAAGATTTTTGGTAAAGTTCTTTCAGGTTAAAAATATCTTTCTCTCGAATGAACTATTTATAATAATGAAAATAATTTTAGATACATATAGAAATTGAATTTGATAAAATAAACTTAATTTTTTTAATTCAGACCATATAAATTATCCTAGGGTGAAGTTTTGGTGTTTTTCTAAGAAACTTCATTTTTGATTAATAGTGAAAAATACCCCTTTTTAGTTAAAAACTACCTTTTTGTATAATTAATTATTAATGATAAATGATATTATTAATATGTTTCAAAGAAACATTAGATAAATATTACATATATTAATAACAATTATTTCATTAGAATCAATTTCACTTGGAAACATAATATAAAATCTTAACAAACTTTTGAACTTTTTCTTTCTTTAAAACCCTGTTATTTCGTCTCGTTTGTGGGATTCACACTAATATTAATTTTTTATCTTCTATGATTTGAATTTAAAAAATCCAAAATACACCATTTTATTCAGTATAATATTTAAATTCTAATAATATAATGTTAATTTTTGACCAAAATGATTAGTAAAAGTGATTAAAATTAATCACGACAGTTAAGGCCAAATTAAGCTTAATTAGGGACTAAAAGTTAAACTTAAGGGCCCAAATGAACTATAAACTTGTCCAAAATCCATTTTATATCGATATTTCATATATAAACTTCCGTTATTGAGTTGTTTTTGGTTTTTTTACTTTTGGTAGGTAATAACATGTGTACACCTAACTTTTTTCTAGAAATTCCAAATAAGTCTTTTTCCTTCCCTATAAAAGGCCACCACCTCTACCCATTAATAAAACCTATCTAACCTTTTAAGTTATACCAAGATCTTCCCAATTATCCACCAAAAAAACTTCCATTAGACCACGTATCCTCCCATTTTGTATAAATCTTCTCAAGGAAGCCTTTTGATAGAAACCAAAAGGAGTTACCTGATTTTGAGGTAACATCTTCTCTCAAGGTCCTTTCCTTTATTTTACTTCTCTACCCCTCCACTCTATTTATTAACTTCTTGTGTGAAAAAACCAGTATCCTAAATATAATATTATTTTTTTATTAAAATTTTCTGACCTACACATACACACAGCTCCATTTAATGTATGTTGAACATACTGTTTCTGTGTATGGTGAACTACTGCCTCATGAAATGATGATTTTTCATTTCTCCTTTACCACCAATAATGGTTTCTATCATGATGGACACTATATTTATACATTTTATATATTATATTTACTATGTATTTAATCTTCTTTATTCCTTTTACGAAACACATCTCTTTACATCCATTTGGTGTTAATATGATAATCTCGTTTGAGGAAGTGTGGACTACCGCTCCCTCAAGGTGATGCGATTCATTCACACACCAAATGTGATGTATTAAGGATGGGTTTAATTAAATTATATGATATATATGATATGTTAATTCTACTTGAACAATTATATATATACATACATAAATATAAATATGTCATTTTCATACTTTCTTTCAATATGACAATAAATACGGAAACATCATTCATGCGTACATATGGCTTACTGTCTCCATGAATGCTGTATTCCATTTCATAATCCTATATTATATAGTTTACTATAATAAAAATAAAATTTCTATACCTGATATTTATACCATGTTTTACATTTTGGAATCACGATATAAGTATAAGGACCAAAGATGTAACAAATTAAGACACATGTGAAGAACAAAGTGAATATTACCCAAAGAGAAACCTTAACATAAGATCATTAACAAGAGGCTAATATAAGGTCATAATAAAACCATATATAGTAATATTTATAATATTATTATTATTTTAAATATTTATAATAAAATTATATTTTTTATACAATAATATTGTGCAAGTACGAACAGAGTCAAGACACAAAGTTAGGGAATTTCATCTCACTTTTAGTTTCTGTGAGATACAAGCTATATTCGACACTCTTTCCTTTTGTGTGGTTTATGTTCTAATCATGATTTTATTCTATGTATATTTTAATTTTATTTATGGTCATTCACATTCCCATTTTATGAAACTTATTTTATGGGGTTTATGTTTCAGAAGTTACCAAATCGCTGAAAATGTTTTGTCTTAATTTTCCTTCTTTGAGACTCAAGTTTTTTTATGCACCTAAACTATTTTTGAAGGTTCATATACATAAATTTTATATGATATATCATGAATAAAAATCATTTTTATGATATTATATGTTTCATGTAATTTCCTTTACTTACATGGAGAGCATGATCCCAAGATATCAAGTTATAAGAGTTTATTGAGGCAATCTCATTGATTTTTGATATTGTTTATGTTTATTCTTCCTTTGATGAAATATTATGATCCATCTCTCAATAATATTAATTATTTTAATTTTACTCTATTATTTAATGATATGATCATGTATTGGTACCATTTTATACTCTTTGGTACCTAAGGTAGTTAAGAAAGTGTTTTTAAGAAAGCCCGACTTTACCGTCTCTTCAGTTGGAATTCTAGGTTTTTGAAAAAGATTTTAATATAATATTATACTATTCCCATATAATATCTAATTTTATTACCCATTTTTTATTTTACCAATATCTTCAATGGAATCGTTTTTTTTCTTTCCCAACAAGTCACGTTTTAATCATTTTTACTGTGCAAAAGGAATGTTCTTTTGACCTTGTACGACATGTATAGATTTACCCATTGTAATTTCTTAGAAGCTTCATTTGCATTGTTAAAATTGTTAATCTTCAATATTTTTTTTAAATTAAATTTTAAGGAAAATTGGTTTCAAAATAGTTTCAAACTTATTTTATATAATTTCATAGGAAAGTATTTTAAAAACGTTTTCAATTTTATTTACATGTTTTCAAAGTGGTTTCAAAGAAATGGTTTTCCAAAAAATTTAAATCTTCTTTTATAAGTTTTCAAGAAAAATTATTTTCAAATTTTTTACAATATTTCATTATAATTTTTTAAATTATTTTCAAATAAATGGTTTTCAAAACATTTCTAACCGTTATTTAATGGTTTTCATGTGTTTTCAAGGAAAAAGGTTTTTAAAATGTTTTGAATATTATTTTGATAATTTTAAGGGAAATTTTTTTTCAAAATGATTTCATGACTTATTTATAAATTTTCAAGTTATTTTCTAAGAAAATTATTTTCAAAGGGTTTAAAATATTAAAAATACTTTTTCAAACAATAAAGGATATTTTCCTCAAGAAACAATTTATAGGATATTTCAAAATTATTTTCTATCTAAGATAAAATCTATTAATTTTACTCATAACATATAAGAAATTATATAAATGTTTCATTCATATACTTTATATGAACACGTTATTCTTAATGTCATGGTCTTTATTAAACCCATTTATCCTTCAGGGGTTATACGTATATGAAATCCATTTCTATTTAACAGGTTATTATTTTGATTAAATGATTACAAATACAAAAAATGATTCCATAGGTTATGATATTTTTACATGTTTATGATACCCATTTCATTTCATTGGTTATGATATATGTTGTTTGGAACATGCATGTATGATTTCATTATGAGACGGGTGTGACTGATATCTCCCTACGATGCATTGGGTAAAGATTTATATCTTATGAGATAAAAACGGCTAGAATGAGGGTTTAATCCATTTAGTAATATAGGACTATAATTTGGGTTACTAGGTTCAATAATATAGGGCTATAATGAGTGTTACTAAGTTCAGTAATACATGGATTGAATGAGGGTCATTCAGATCAGTAATACATGGATGGAACAGGGGTTACCCGGTTCAGTAAAAGACTTTTTCTACTAACATGGTCTTGGTCATGATGCCTTGGATACTACGTAAATCATTTTATGCTTATGTATTTTCCACAATTCCATTTTTTATTTCAACGTTATGCTATCATGGCTTATTCTCTCTATATTTAATTATTATTCATGTCTTATGAACTGCCAATATTTTTGCCATGATCTCTCTTTTGATCATTGTTATACAGGGTATGACCTTCTATTTTCATGATCACATTATCATATCCTTATGATCATGTTTATGATTACATGTCTCCCTTTTTTACCCTTACTAAGAATTTGAGCTCACCCCTTTTTTGTTTCTGTTCCCTTAGGTTATGATGATATGTAATTTGTATGATATTTCTAAGAAGGTTTCTAGTCAAGAACATAGTAGGAGATGATGTAGATCACTTATGTAACAATGTTTACGATTCCATATTTCTGAAGGCCCTATACCAACTATGATATTTGGGTGTCTGTTTGTATAATGTTTATGTATTCTACAAAGGTTATGTAATTTCAATGCTTGTAAAGTGAGGGTTACTATATAACCCAGAAAAAGATGTGGGTTTCAAAAAATATAACCCATGAATTAGAAATGGGTTTCATAAGCATCATTCAATCAAGACATAAAAAATTCAAGAAATAATATGAATGGAACCTTTGGATCATTTCCTAGAAGGTCTTGAGTGACTGAAATTAATTTCATATTAAATGAAATATAACTTGGAATGATATTTTATAAACATTTCTTTAGGAAAACATCTTTTATTATTTGAAAAATGATTTTTAAAACATAAAAATGTTTGAAAACCATTTTTCATAAAAACTTATAAAACAGTCTTGAAAACATTATATAAAACATTTTCCATAAAAACTTTTAAAATAATCTTGAAAACATTTTAAAAAACCTTTTCTTTAAAAATACATAGAAACATTCTATATAAATATTGAAAATGATTTGAAACCCATTTCATTGAAAATAATTTGAAAACTTATAAATATTTCATTAAAACGTTTTTAAAAACATTTATTTAAAAACACTTTAAAATATATAAATAAATATTTAATTTGTTTTGAAAAACATTTCTTTAAAAATAATTTTAAAACTCATAAATAAAGCTGGAATACGTTTAAAATACTTTTTAAACATAAAATATTTTTGAAAACATTTTTAATCAAAAATTTATTTGAAAAATTATAAAGTAAGATTAAAAAAACATTTTTAAAAAACATTATCCCTAAAAATGATCTTCAAGTATCATTTGAAAACATTTTTGAAAACATTATTTTTGTAACAAAATAGATTTCTGATCGAAGAGAGAAATAATATCATATTTTCATAAAAATATTTTCATAATTATCTTATGTACCAAAGAGTAGAAAATGGTTCTAATAAATGGATATATCTTGAATAAATATATGATAATTAAATTCATCAATGTTCTTGATATATGGATCCTAATATTTCATCAAATAATCATAATTATTAATAATCTCAGAAAGCGATGAGATTGTTTCAATAAACTCTCATAACTTGATAACTTAGAGTTATACTCTCCATGTAAGAAAATTGAATTAAAATAAGATTTAAATATCATGAATGCAATTAGATTCATGATATAATATGTAAAATGGAATTATATGAAACTAGAAAAAGAATTTAGGTGCATAAAAAAATGTGTCTCGAAGAAGGAATATTGAGACAAAACTATTTTACTGATTGGTAACTTTTGAAACTTTAACCCCATGAAATAAAGATCACAAAATGGGCATGTAAATAAAAATTAATACAATTTTAAGAATAATATAATTCATCCATGGTAAGTATACACACTATACAAAAGTAATGGGCGGTTATTAAAGCATGCATCTCACAGAAATAAAAAGTTAGATGAAATTCCCTTACCTCATGTCTTGACTCTCGTCGTACTGGTTCAAAACACCTGTATAATAAATATAAATTTATTATAAATAATTTAGATAACCATATTATTATATATAATACCATATATGGTTTTATTATGACCTTATATAATTCTTTTATTAACCATCCCATGTTATGGTTTTACTTCAGATAAATACAATTTGTTCTTTGCATGTGTCTTAATTTGATATATCATTGATCCTTATAATTATATCATGATTCTATAATTAAATAAATGATATAAATATAATTTATATCCTTTATTTTTTAATTATAATAATATATATAATATAGAATTTCAAAATATAATACACCATTCATGGAGATGGTAAGCCGTACATACGCATGAATGTTGTTTATGTTTTTATTTTCGTATTGAAAGAAAGAAGGAAAATGACATAAATGTATATAAGTATATCATTATTATATTATATTTATGATATCAAATATAACATGTGTATTCACTAAACCCATAATTAATACATTCCATGTAGTGTATGAATGAATCATATCGCTTTGAGGGGGCAGTAGTTCACACTTCCTCAAACGAAATTATTATATTACCAAAAAATGGAATGTAAAATTATACGTGTTGTTACAAAGAATAAATAAGCTTAAATACATAATAAATATAATATATAACATATATAAACAAATTTTACACCATAATTTACACCATGATGGGTGGTAAAAAAAATTAACAATCATCGTCTAGTGAAGCGGTAGTTCATCAAACACGTAAATAATATGTTCATTAACCATTAGATAGAGGTGTGTATAATTGTAGTTAAAAAAATTAGAAACAAAACAACCTAGTATATCTAGGATAATATTTTTGTTATCTAAGCATGGAATAGAGATATTATAGAGGGCGGAGTGGGAAAATAAAATAAGGGACTTGAGAAGATGTTACCTCTTAATCGGGTAACTCGTTTTGGTTTATGCTAAAAGGATTCCTTAGATTTAGTTATTCCCAAGGGAATGATTCTAGGAGTAAGGTAGGGGTGTTGGAAATCTTATTAGGCATATATTTTCAAAACCTAAGTGGTTTGAGAGGTGTGAAGAAGTGGTATATGTGGTTGCTTTTTATTGGGAAGGAAATGGGATCACATGGAATTTTTGAAAACCTGTTAGGTGTACACATGTTCATACATAAAAAATGTCATAAAAACCAACATAAATAAAAAATAGATGGTTTATGACCAGAATAGGTCCATAAAATGGGTTTTGGAAAAGTTTATAGGTCATTTGGTCCTCTAAGATTAAGGTTTATTCCCTAATTAAGCTTAATTTAACCTTAATTGCTGTGATTAATTGTAATCAATTTTACTAATATTTTTTGTAAAAAAAGTAATTTTATCTTATTAAAATATAAATATTATACTAATTACAATGGTATATTAGGGTTTTTCTAAATTCAATTCATATATTTTGAAAAATTAAAATTAACATTGAACCCGTATATTGGACGAAATTATAGGTTTTTAAAGTAGAAATAATTTCAAAAGATTATTAAGTTTTTGTATTAAAATTCAAAGTGAAATTGATTATAATAACCTAAATTATATTAATATATCTATAATTTATCTAATTATTCCTTAAAAAATTTTAAAAATTTATTTATCATTAATAATTATTTTAACAAAAAGACATTTTTTATCTAAAAAGCAGTATTTTTCACTATTCATAAAAAAATAAAGTTTCTCATAAAAATACAAAAAATAACCCTAAGATTATTTAGAAATTATAAATTCAAAAATGAAGTTTATTTTATAAAAATAAATTTATAGATGTTTCTAAAATTAACTTTATTATTAAAATAGGTTCATTCGAGAAAATAATATCTTTAAACATAAAAAGGACTTTACAAAAAATTATATCTTTCATTATCAATTTTTTTTACTTATTTATAACAATTATGAAAATATTTGAAAATTCGTTATTAATATTAATATCACTATTTTTAATGTCTAGGATATAATTATATCATTTTTTTAAAAAAAATTAATAAAATAATGCTTCGCAGAAACTCAGTGTTGCATGTGACGTACACAAAGTCAGTGTTGTGGGTAGTGTAAGACAAGTATGTATTTCATATAGTACTAGAAAATTTGGTTCCGTGTGAATGGAATTTTCGACATAGTGTTATATGATATATATAGATATATTAAAATAACTATTTCCATTATCACGTAAAATGTCAAATTTACAAAAGAAAATTAATTCAAAAAAAAATTCAAAAAATATCAGGGTGTTACATTATACCCCCCTTAAAATGAATATCAACCACTAAATTAATCTGGGTTATCAATGGTTTAATAATTTAAAGATTCATTCATAGAAAATCACCTCATAAAAATGAATACTAAAACTTCCCATAAAAGGGAAATTTGGGACCATTACAGTTACCAAAAGTAATATATAAATCAGTTTCCACATAATAGAACATAGGTTGGGAGTGAATTTTGGACATGGAGGAAAAGTTTAAATATTTACAGGGAGTTATTGAAGTCATAAATCACAAACAAGTGAATTATAATAGAAAATTTTAGGGCCTCAAAGTCATAAAGCTGTGATGATTTATAAGGATATCAGTTCAAAAAAAATTAAGGTATTAGGAAAACATTTTTTTGATCATTATCCCATATTTGTGTAATTATTTTATTGACCAATAATATAAATAAATATAATTACGTTATAAATTTCTATAATTTTTTTTCATTATTTGGTTTTGATTTTAACCATTTCAATTCATCCATTACTTCAAAAAATTGATTTTTGGAAATTAAATTTGATGAACGCAACACTAGAGTACACTCTTAGAAAATATTAAGGCCCATAAAATAATTAAAAGTATAAATATTTATCTATAACTATTCTTAAATATAAATATTATTAATGTCTAAATAAAAAAATTAACACTACAGTTTTATCATAAATAATTATTCATCCAAAATAATTTTACATAACAATGAAACCACGTAGAACAGTGGTAGGCATGAAACCCTTATCATCCTTTGATAATGGGTTTAATACCCATGGAATTTCTATAATTTATCAGTTGTCACATAACATATATGATTCCCTTTTCTAAAACCATAATAATATAATTTTCATAATATGATGGACAACCTTAAAATAGGTTAATCACTAAATAGCATTTTAACCCAGTTTTACAATACAACCTCAATACATAAATACTTCCTCCAAAGTTTAACTTAAACATATCATGAATGGTTAACCGTATTACCCTTATAAATGATGAAAATACATAAAATTTAAAAAGAGATTCATCAAATCAACATAACATTGATTCCCCTACATCAAAAAGTATATTTTGGTTGTCATAATCCAAACATGTGAATACTCTCCTGGTAAATTCTCTTGGAACATGGTAATAACCAAAATTACCATAAATACTTAAAGAAAACATGAATGATTCTTTATTTCATATATTACTAGATATATTCTATAAATCCAAGAATTTGTAAACTTCATCAGTGATAACATGAACTACTTTTCAAAATGCCCTTAATTAGTTCCCAGGTAATATGTACCATCTAATTTACATATTCATAAAATAATAATCTTAACAAGAAGAACATATTATGGGTCACCTTACCTTAGTAAAAATATCACCTTTTCATTAAATCACTTCACCAGTCCATCAGGAACATTCAACATGAACTTTTAAATACTAAGAGAAAAACATAAGTAGAATAATCCCAGTTTGTTTCATCATTCATATAACATAATTTTTTTATTCCAAACACATAAAAATTGTGATTAGTACAAATAATATTTATTCTATTAACAAGGATACCTCATCCTATTACACAATACAACTTTCCTTTCATATTTCATCATTAGTCTCTTCATCATTAACAATGTAACCATTACTCACACCTCCTTGTTGGTTCCCTTCATAAGATTTCATCTTGGGATATTGAGTTGCATAATGATCATTTACTCCACACTTAAAATATTTAACTTTAGATTTTGTCTTAGGTAGGCCAACATTCTCATCCATTTTATTAACCGAACATCTCATTTTTCCCTTGTAGTCACTTGTTTTGTGTTATTATTTTCTACAGTAAAAACATCTTCTTGTTCCTCTAATACATTCACTAAGGTTATTATTTCCACATTATTGACATAAACAAAACCAAATATTCTTTCTTCCATGGTCTACATTACACAAAATCTCATTTAACTCCTTTCTCTTCTTTGTTGAGTCTAAGAATTGGTTAAGGTACACATTGTTAATCATGTTCTATGGAAAATGATTAGGAATGATCAAAAAATATTTCACTCTATTGATTATCCCACCCGATCGATCATCATAAAATCATCCATTAAATTAAAAGTTAATCTAGTTCTGTATGGTTCCCAGTACTGACTAAAACTAGAAGCATAGTGTGATTATTACTTATCATAGAAGAAAATCACATAGTTAGAAAAATAATTACTTATAAGATGTCTAAACAATAAAACCTTCCTTAATATATATCACTCAAGGATCATCCTAGGTTATTCATAGACAACTTATATTTAAATACTTCATGATGGTTTAGGAAGAATTTATGAATTTCCAAATCATACCCCCTAGGAGTGTGAAACCCGGTGTGCAACAAGACTCGTTATCATGTACCAGATTACCTTGAGTCGGACTTAAAACATATTTTCAGAGTTGTTTACCCTACATACAACTATGCTATATCCACATCCACTTGTATTATCCAAACAAGGGTGTATTTATAGGAAACCGACCACTATATCCTTTACCAAAATCCTAGTACATTTTCTTAAGCATTAACTCATCCCTCTACTTATCCTTAGAGACATCCTATGAAATATTGGTAGAA
Organism: Viscum album; assembly: GCA_963277665.1. Taxonomy (NCBI): domain Eukaryota; kingdom Viridiplantae; phylum Streptophyta; class Magnoliopsida; order Santalales; family Viscaceae; genus Viscum; species Viscum album. The sequence continues at coordinate 1,261,495,262 of OY728158.1, read as the reverse complement.
ATATACCTAGGGATATCACTAATTTTTTATCATCATATCTTAAAAGGTTGACTAAACCTCCCTTTTATACCAACTATAGAAATATAGTATTGACATACATGGATATTACATCATTTTAAATGAATATTAAGTACATTAAAAAAATACATTCTTGAGGACCGTAACGGTTTAGTGTATTTGGAAATATGGAAACAAAATCTTCTGTCCTGGTGAAAGATCTTTAACATCTCCCATAAATATCTCCACTTTTAGTACTTCTACCTATAAATTTTATCCATAACATGGGGAAAGGAAACATAAGAAATGGGTGATATCAGATTCTCAGTAAGGTTAAATAAAGGAAATTCATAAGAATAACATGAAAAAAGGGTATGGTACTTGAGAATAACATTTGAAGATCATACCCTTTATATTAGAGAACATAATAAAGATTGGAAGTTTATAAGATATGAATCATAATGAAATAAAGAACATAATCCTTAAAGCATAATATAAGAATAAAAAATGAAATTGTGGCAGTAAAATAAGCATATGTAATGATTTACATAGTAGTCAAGGCATTGTTTCCAAGAAAATATTAGTGAAAAAATTCCTTATAGAACTGGGTTCACATCCCATTCCAACCTTATTTTACTAAACTGAGTTCATTTTTCATTCCATCTCTGTAATACTAAATAGAGTTTATTTCTCGTTCCATCCCTATAATACTGAACCGAGTTCATTTCTTATTCCATCCATGTAATACTGAATCGAGTTCATTTCCCAGTCCCACCCTTTTATACTAAACCGATTTCATTTCTCATTCCATCCATGTCTACCTCATTAGATATAAATCTTTACCCAATGCGTTGGAGGGAGATATAGGTCACACCCATCTCATAATGAAATCATATGAACACGTGCCAAAAAATTATAAAAAATCATATAATAACTCATGAAATGAAATGGGTATCACAAACATGTAATAATATCATAACCTATAGAAAATGATACAAGTTTCTTAATCATATCATCATAAGCATAACCCATGAAAAGAAGTGGGTTTCAAAAGAATATAACTCGTCAAATAGAAATGATTTTTATAAGAATCATTCCATCAATAAATAAACCAATCAAGAAAGAATATGAATGAATCCCTTGGATCATTTCTTATAAGGGCTTAAGTAACCTTAATGGATGTCATATTAGACGGAAAATAACTTGTAAATATATTTTGAAAACATTTCTTGAAGAAAATATCCCTTCTTATATGAAAAAGTATTTTTAAAACAAAAAATAGTTTGAAAACCTTTTTCCATTAAAAATATTTAAAATAATATTGAAAAGATTTTGAAAAACGTTTGGCATGAAAAATTATAAAATAATATTTAAAAGTTTTTAAAAGAATTTTTTTTAAAAAAACATTTAAAAATAATAAATAAATGTTAAAAATGTTTTGAAAACAGTTTCATTGAAAATATATTAAAAAATTATAAATAAATTGTGAAAATGTTTTAAAGACCATTTCTTTGAAAATAATTTGAATACATATAAATAAATTTTGAAATTTTTTTGAAAACAATTTCTTCGAAAATAATTTAAAAATTTATAAATAATCCTTGAAAATCTTTAAAATAAGTTTTATACATAATACCTTTTTAAAAACCATTTTATTTAAAAATATCATTGAAAACATAAAAATTTAGCATTAAAAAAAAAATAAAACATTTTTAAAATTCTTTATCCTTGAAAATAATCTCCAAGGATCATTTTAAAACATTTTTGAAAACATGGTTAATGTAATAAAACAGATTTATGATCGAAGAGAGAAATATGGTTAGATTTTCTTAAAAATAATTTCTTAATTATTTTAAGTACCAAATAGTGAAACAATGGTACTAATAGAAAGGTATATATTTAATAAATATATTATAATGAAACTAATGAGTTTTCTTTACAAATATATCATAATATTTCTTCAAATAAGCATAATCATTAACAAGCTTGGAAAGTTGTGATATTTTTTCAATAAAATATTATCAATTGGAAAATTAGGTTCCTACTCACCATGTAAGTAAAGGAAATTAAATTAAGCATAAAATAGAATGAAAAAAATATGATTCATGATATAACCTGTAAAATAGAATTATATACATCTCAAAAAATAATTTTGGTGCATAACAAAACATGAGTCTCAAAGAAAGAAAATTGAGACAAAACAATTTTACCAATTTGGTAACTTTTGAGACTTAAACTCCATGAAATAAAGATCATAAAATGGGTATGGAAATACCCATTATTATAATTATAATAATAATATAATTCGTCCATGCGCAGTATACACACCACACAAAAGGAATGAGGGGTGATTAAAGTATGTATCTCACAAAAATAAAAAGTGAGATGAAATTCCATTACCTTGAGTCTTGACTCTCATCGTAATCATTAAAACCAAATGTATAATAAATATAAATTTATTATAAATATTTCCAATAACAATATTATTATATTTAATACTATATATGGTTTGATTATGACCTTATATGACCCACTTATTAACTATCCTATGTTAAGGTTTCAATTCAGATAATATACTCCTTGTTCTTCGCATATATATTATTTTTTTATATCATTGGACCTTATAATTAATATATGATACTATAATTAAAACAATTATATAAATATAATTTAAATCTAGTATATTTTTATTATAATAATCTATTTAATATAGAAGTACAAAATGTAATACACCGTTCATGGAGACGATAAGTCGTACATATGCTTGAACACTGTTTCTGTTTTTATTGTCGCATTGAAAGAAAGAAAGAAAATGAAATATATGAATATATTTATCTCATTATTACATTAAATTTATGAAATAATATATATAATATATATTAACTAAACCCATAATTAATACATTTCATGTATTTAATTAATTAATCATATCACTTTGAGGGGGTGGTAGTCCATACTTCCTCAAATGAAATTATCGTATTAACACAAAATGAAAAGTAAAATGATAAATGTTTTAAAAAAGAATAAATATGCTTAAATAAATAATAAATATAATATATAACATATATAAAAAGAGTTTCCATAATAATTTCCACCATGATCAGTGGTAAGGAAAATTAATCAATCATCGTTTAGTGAGGCAGTAGTTCACCGTACACATAAACAGTACATTCATTACCCATTAGATATAGGTGTGTATAAGTGTAGGTAAAACCATTATCCTAAAAACACACTAGTATATTGAGGAAAATATTATTTTTATAAAATCATGGAACACATAGAGTGGAGGGGTGGAGAAGGAAAATAAAATAAAGGACTTTAGAGATGACATTACCTCTTAATTAGGTAACTCCTTTTGCGTTGTATTGAAAGGATTCCTTGGATTTCCCTCTTCCCAAGGAAAGGATTGTAAGAGTAATTCAGGGATTTTGGAAAGTGTATTGGATAGATATTTTCTAAACCTAATTGGGCTTATAGGTGTGAATAAGTGGGAGATGTGGTGGCCTTTTATAGGGAAAGAAAAGGGCTCACTTGGAATTTTTTAAAACATGTTAGGTGTACACATGTTCTTACCTAAAAAAGTCATAAAAAACCAAAATAAATAAATAATTGGAGGTTTATGACTGAAATATGTCCATAAAATGGGTTTTGGAAAAGTTTCTAGGTCATTTGGTCCCCCAATATTATGGTTTAGTCTCTATTTAAGCTTAATTGGATCTTAATCACTGTGATTAATTTTAATCACTCTTACTATTATTTTTGGTAAGAAAATTAAATTGATCTTATTATAATATAAATATTATATAGATTATAATTTATTATATAAGTTTTTTAAAATTCAATTCACAAATGTGAAAAAATTAAGATTAATGCTAATCCCACAGATGTGACGAAATTATAGGTTTTTAAAGTAGAAATAAGTTCAAAAGTTTATTATGTTTTTATATTAAATTTCAAAGTTAAATTGATTCTAATAACCTAAATTTTATTAATATATTTATTATTAATCTAATGTTACCTTAAAAAAATTAAAATATAATTTATCACTAATAATTTTATAAATGTAAAGGCAGTTTTTAGCTAAAAAGTTGTATTTTTCCTTATTAATAAAAAATGTTTCTAAAAAAATTACAAAAATTAACCCTAAGATAATTTTGAAATTATAAATTAAAAACTGATGTTAATTTTATCAAATTCATTTTCTAAATGTGTCTATAATTAATTTTATTATTAAAATCAGTTTATTTGATAAAAACATATTTTTAAACATAAAAAGAAATTTACAAATAATTATATCTTTCATTATCAATATGTTTTATATCTATAAAACAATTATAAAAATATTTGTAAAGTATCTATTAATATTAATATAAATATGTTCAATGGATAGGTTTTAATTATATCATTTAATAAAAATTATAATAAAATGATACTTTATAGAAACTCAGTGTTGCGTGTAATGTATGCCAAGTTGATGTTGAAGGTAGTGCAAGTCAAGTTGGTATTGCATGGAGCACAAAACATGTTTCATCCTTGTGAAAGGAATGTTTGAATTAGTGTTTTAATATATATATTTATATATATAAAGAACTATTTTTAGTTTCATGTGAAATCCAAAAATATTGAAAAGATAAATTAATTAGAAAAAAATTATTCACACAATCTTAGGGCGTTACATTTGTAAATTAAATAATATGAAAAAATATATAATATAATTAAAATTATTAAACCATCCTTGAAGTCGGTGGTTAAAAATGAATTACGCTGTTCATGGAGTTAGTAAACCGACCATAATGAGAACAAAATTTTCATTATAGAATGAAATGAGAAGAGGTTGAATTATAGAAATTAAATTAAGCTAATAAAATTAGTATATAATTATTTTAATAGAGTCATTATGTCTTTTTTATAGAGGATGTAATGAGGTGGTACAATAATAAAATATTTTAAAAGGGATAGATTGAAAATATTACATCTTTGAATGTCTTCTCTTGAAAAACACATTAAAGCACATTGGTTTTGACTTTTGGTGGGACCAGTACTATAAGAACATGAGGGAGAGGTTTGGGAAGATAAATGGGTAGAAAACATTCAATATAAAAGGCTTATAAATTATAATGATAAGGGGTGGTGAGGGTGATATTTATAAAGGGGGAGAGGGGTGTTTTCAATGTAATATTAAATAGTATATTATTTTAGATGAAGACTACAAATAATGATGATTATTTTGCTAGTTATAGTATTTTGTTCAGTTAAGGTATACCCAATGGTTTCTTATATCACCAATGAATCAATAATTCTTGCATCTAGCTTATAATGTTTAATAACATATTTTGTGGTTTTTCACTATTAAAAAAAATTCAACTATTTTAGAAAAATTCCAAAAATTTACCCTAAAAAATATTATGAAAAGAAGATTAAATAAATTAAATAAATTTTATTAAAATATTATTCTATTTATGAGAAATATAAATTTTAAATAAAATCTTTATTTATTTTATAAATACCAATTTTAATATTATGGTCAATTTTATGGCCCTTTGAATAATTATTTATTGTTTTATAAAATTATATTTTAATTATAAAGAAACTTAATATTTTTTAATATTTATTTTTCAAAAAATAATATTTCTTTTAAATTTATATATTTTTCATAAAAATTAAAATTAAAGATATATTTTTTACAAAACTCCAAATACTTATTTTATCATTTTTAAAATGTTTATTTATTTGGAAGATGATATGAATTTATTTTATTTTCATTTTATAAGATATCTAAATATTATTTTACTATCCCATAGATGATGTTACTATTATAATGGTCATGTTAGGATTCCAAATAGTCATATTACTTGTCTAATGGTAAAATTACTATTCTAATTGTCATATTTTTAATGATCATATAGGTTTCAAACCATTTATAAGTACTTCATATTTCAATTATTCTTCATTCACTTCTATTTTATCTCAAGGTTATAAATTTTCATTTTCAAAGAGGATGTATCATTTATAATATTCTTCTTCATTTCAATAGTTTTTTTCATGAGTACGATCATTACAGGGGATCGATCAGATCCAATTATTAATATTATAGTTATCTTATTTTCAAATTTTCCTCATTTTAATGTTTGGAATTTTGTTGAATATATTTATACTCTAAATGCAACGTTCAATACAATTTAAAAAAACATTATTTTTTCTTTCATGTGGTGAATATGATTTTTATAATACTACATAACTAAATATGAAACACATATAAATTTGGAAGGGAAATTCAATTGACAAGAATCAATATCACTGATTTATTCCCCTACTAAAAAATTTTACATCAAAATTTCATTTTACCCACTAAGTTGAAAATAGTTGAGGATAATTATGTGTCCTTGATTGTGATAAAAAAAATTTAATGAATATTTTTGAAAAATAAATGATATAATTTTATCAAATTGTCTTAAATATGTTTATTTATGTAATATTTGGATTAAATCATTAATATTCAAATTTAATGAAAATTACAGTTTTAACCCTTTTAAGTGAACTATATTATTTTATTTATAATTTTTTATCTCTAGATTATCTAAATATAAAAGTTTATAAAATAATTTCCCACTCAATGTTATATAACTGTTATTTATACCATCTGAGTTAGATCTTGAATTTTCTTGTAGTAAATGGGTCCTAAAGTCAAAGTTAGACTGGACACGTCAAATTGGGCACCACTTCACTATTTGGGCCATATATTCTATATACAGGATTTTATTTGGATAAAAATAGGAAATTATATAGAAGAAGAAATTATAAAAAAATAATCCTTTTGTAAGGATAGATGGTTTACACATTGTGGAGGTCAAAAAGTCTGTTCAAATTAGAATAAAATATGTGGCCACATTTTCCCATTCACACTTATAACCTATTGGAAACCTATCCTCCCATAAACTATATAACGGTATATTTTTTTATCATTTAGAGGGTGTTGGATATGATTTATAAAACTGAGGGCATAGGGGAAGTGTTTTCACTACATTTATCTATGCATTTAAAGAGAGATATCTCATTGAGCGAGGATCCCGTCATCAAAGCCTTCTTCTTCTTTTATGAATTGTAATGTTTCTATTTTTTAAGAGACTTCTTATTTTTTTCCATTTATTATATTTTTGTTCTATTTTATTCTTCTTTCATTCACTTATTTGGGTTGGAAATAAAGAGTATAAAAATGATTGGTTATACACTTTCAAAATTTTATAGATGAGAATGTTTCTATGATGACTACACCACCCATGGAAGAGTAGTTCTTTCTTATTAATCGAAATAATTATCACTTTATTAACTTATTTTTTGAATAAATGAGTTTCTTTAATTCAAATATATGATCTATGACTTTATTTTTTAACTTAAAATAAAATAATAAAGCAATTGAATAATTAAGACAAAACATGTGAGGTCAAGTAATGGATGAATTGTGAGAGCATGATCTTAGTTGGTAAAAAAAACAACACGAGATAAATTTATAAAATTAAAATACAATCCCAAAACCCAATTCATCCTCATTTACAAAATGGATATGTTCCCTAATTTACCATTGAAAATAATCTATCCTTATAATGATAATCAAAGTAGTGTGTTATGATTTCATGTTCTAAAGATAGACTTGGGTTTGATTCAATAAATATTTGCGGTTAAGTTAATTATCATAGGGTTCTGGGGTTAATAAATTAGGGATCAAAATTATGTAGATTTTAATTTTAAAGAAAATTATTAATAAGTTAGTGAATAGGTAGAGTTACGTCAATTATTCCTTTAGAATTTTTTTTTCTAAAAAAATATTCTTGTTGTATTTTATCAATAAAATTTCCAAATGGAAAAAAATGAAATATTCTTCCAATACAAATCCTATAGTTTTATAGACATTAAAAAATAGAACATCCTTATAAGTTATGTGTTTCTTTTATTTATATTTTCCTAATACCTTTAAGATTTTTTTATGTATTTTATCTTTGAGAGATGACCTTGGTTAGCCACTTTATTTCACCCAAGTACCCAAAAACCACACATCATTTGAGATCTCCCATGATATCCACATTCAAATTAGTTCCATTACTAGGAAGGAAAGTACTATATTCAACCATTTATAGGTTTATTTTCATTTCATTCACTCCTCTTATTTCTCATTCTTCCCCTTTCTCATTTTTATTTTTAGACCATAATTGTAGACTTATTATCATTATATTATGGTCATAATCCATTATTTTCTCTATTTTCTTTGATTTATAACATGATCCCATCATGAGGATCCCTTTTATCTAGAACTTAAGATTAAATTTTTCCTTAGGGGTTGAATTAGACATTATCAATCTATTGGAAGTGTCGAAATTTACCCAATTAGGGATTTCCACCATTCTAGGAATTTTAAAAATAGAATTACTTCTAAATCAATCAGAAAACCAGAACCAATGGTTGGAAATAATAAAAATGAACATAATATAAGTAAATGATAGATTTTTTCAGATGATATTAATTATCAACCATTGTGTATTTCATAACTGAATATTGAATCAGACTTCAAACAAAAATCTAGTTTAATTTAACTTTTCCCAAAATTTCATGGATTATCACATGAGGATCCAAATAAAAAACATAAATTATTGAATGTGGCCTAATGAAAAATAAAAAAAGAAATGTATATGAAGATCAAATAAATCTAAGAGAATTTCCAATATCATTTGATGAAACTACAATGGATTGGATGCATTATTTAAAACATAAAGACATATAATGTTGGAATTATTTAAAACATCTTTTATTACACAGATTTATTATATAATAAAGGAATAATTCCATTTGAAAGGATATCCTAGGGATAAATTAATCACATGGTGAGTCAATATAGTAGTACTGAGAGCAATTCAAGATTTTTTGCTCAAGATACCCACACCACCAAATAAATATGAAACTCCTCATCCAATAATTTTATGAAGTCCTCACACCTATGGAGAGAAGCATAGTTGATTTGATGTTAAGAGGAGAATTGGTAAAAAAACACCAACAACATGTGTATCTATTTAAAGGATAGTACAAAACTCTCAATAATTTTGTGATTAAGATACAAATACTATTAGAGGAGTACATTAGTTAAGTCCTTATTCTCTTGAAAATCATTAAATTGATACTAAGTTTAATGAATTGAACACTATATTGAGATATATTTATTTGGATCCAAAGGAATCCTAACCCAATCATTAGAGGCATTGTGGTACTTTCACCGAAATAAGACACCTTACCAATTATTGTGCCTAATTACAAGAGACAGAGTATTGTGCCACCATATTCTCTGGGAGACCATATCAGCAACAAAAATAACTAAATCCTTAAAATGAGCATGATTACTTTTTAAAAATATATGACCAATGGTGTAACGATCTCTTGGAATTGAGGTATGGATCTGGACAATAACAAAGGCCCCCTTTTCAACAAAAGTTCCAGAAACCTCAATCTTACCCATAAGGTTTTCAAAAATAATAGGCAAGATTAAAAGCCAAAGAATCAAAAATTAAATGATAGAAAGGATCTTCCAAAAAAAGGTGGATTATAATACTGACGATCTTCTGATTTTGTTTCATATTCAAAAAAAATGAGGTGAAGAGTTAGGGTATTTTGTTTATGGAGTTAAAGATTAAAATGAGCTAGATTGCCACTTCCCTCTATGAGATGGTAAGAAGGAACTCATAAAAGCTTCCTCCCCAACCTACTATAAATCCCATGTATAATGATAGTTTCATTAAATTGAGAATTGGGAAGAAAATAATTGAGACATATGCTCCTATTTTTTCATTGGTATTCACCCCAACCCTAAAGAATCCTCATTCAAGTCCAAAATATTAGTAGCCAAAGGAGAAAGAAAAAGGTAAGAAAAAGATTGATTATATTCCTCATAAAATGCTTCCATTTATTAATAGAGATATAAAAACCAATAATATGGATTAAGATATGATTTATAAATAGTTTTTGGATACATTCGTGTGTATTGATATCAATATCCCTTTACTTGAAGAAATCAACCAAATTACATGGTATGCCTTGTTTTTGAAAGAATTATGTACAAATAGAAGAGGGATTAGGGGAAATGAGAAAATCAAACTTTGAAAAAATGTATTATCACTCATCAAACCTACCTTATCAACGTGTGAAAAGTGAAAGGATCCCGAAACATTCACCATACCTTGAATCATAGGGGAGTTACATATCTATGATACTATATGTGATTTAAGTTCCTCCATTAATGTAACAAATCACTCTATTTTCTCTTCCTTGTAGGTTGGAAAGATAAAGGCAATTATAGTGGTGGTGTAATTATAAAATAGGTCCACAACATAATTTATGGGATTCCTTGAAGATGTACTTGTTCAAGTGAGAGATGTGATCTTTCCAGTGGATTTATATGTGTTGAATATGGGGGACGATCATGTAGGTTCCCATGATCCCATAAGTCCTGGAAGGCCCTTCCACAACACATCCAATACAACCATTAATATCTATAAGGGTACACTCTATATGGGTTTTGGAGATTAGATACTATGATTTAATATTTTATAATCCACGAGGTACCCTTCAGATGACTATTCTACTTTCTTCATCTCCCATTATGACCCATCTTGTAATGACTCTCCAAATCTTGATTTTTAATCTTTTAAAATTTGGGATAATTCCATTATAAGATAGATCTTAAGGATTGAATCTATATTTATAATTCATAATACATTCACACCTATTTCAAATGATCAAACTACACTCATTTTTATTATATTTTGGGTTCTTTTTCTAATTCTGAGCATGTAGTTTCTGATTATGAAATGACTGTTAAATATTTAGTTGGATTTGATGCATTATTCACTGATGTTGATGACATATATTTAGAACCTTACATTCATTGTGCACATATTTTAGTTATCACATGAATTCCATCATTATAGAACTCACCCAAATTGGAACTAAAATCATTACTACTATACTTAAAATAATTATACCTATTGAAAAATGACAAATTATCATTAATAATTGATTATAATTTATTACCTAGATTGTAAACACACATTGTAAATCTTTTAAAGGAAAATATTAGTGAAACTGGGTGTACCTTAGAACAAATACCAGGTATTAGACCATCCATTTGTATATATAGGTTTTTTAAGTATGATGCTAAACCAGTTAGGAAACCATGAAGGAGACTTAACCCCACATTGTTAGAAGTTATAAATAAAGAGGTGGGAAAATTTCTTGAGGCAGTTATTATTTACCATATTTCAAACTCTCAGTAAGTCAACCCTGTCTAGGTTATACCAAAGAAAATAGATTTCATTGTTATACAGAATGAAAATGATGAGTTAGTTCTCACAAGAGTAAAAAATAGTTGTTGAGTGTGTAAAGATTATTTGAAACCAAATAAATACACTCATAAAGACTATTTACCCTTCAATTAATTGACCAAATGCTTGATAGACTTATAGGTAGGACACACTAATGCTTCTTGGATGGGTTATGTAGATATTTTTAGGTTCCAATTCCATTAGAGAACTAGAAGAAAATGACACTAACCTACCTATTCAGTACATTTTCTTACCAAAGGATGCCATTTTGACTTTTGAACACCCCGATAACTTCTAGAAATGCATGGTGAGTATCATTTCAATTTCTTTGATACCTTCATTGAGGTATTTATCAATTATTTTACTATGTACTGTTTCTCATTTGATGAGTGAGTCTTGAGTTTGGGTAATGCATTGCATCATTGCATTGAGGTAAATATGATTTCAAAACTTTATAAATTTCATTTCAAGGTAGCTATGTGAATCTTCCTAGTTCATGTAGTGTCACAACCAGGAATTGAGGTTGACATATCAATGGTAGACATTATGTCATCCTTTTTTATATCCTACATGTGTCCATGATGTTTGACTATTCCTTATACATGCTGGTTTTTATTGAATATTCATTAAAGATTTAAATAATATAACTATACACTTAACTTGATTTATTAAAAAAGGTATTGAAATATTCTTTTTATTATTCATACTGGGTATCATTTTATTATTTAAACAAGCTTCTTACCACACCCCTGATCATTCATCCCCTGCGGTGGGATCTTCCATTCGAGCTTATGTATGATGCTTCTAAACTTTCAATTGTAGTAATATTATTGTACAGGGTGGAGGGATGTTCACATGTGATTTCATATGATTTGAGGATATTAGATTCATAACAATGAAACTAAAAACCCATAAAAGGATTTTCTTACATGCATATTTTGTTTATAAAAATTCCATTCATATTTATTAGGCTCTAAAGTAATTGTTTTTTATATACATATAGCTTTGAGGTTCCTTTTGAAGAAGCTACAGGAGAAGCCTAGAATTATTAGTCAGATGATTCCTCTTCAAGATTTTAATATTTATATAACGGATAACAAGGATCATATAACTTGGTGGTAGATATCATGAGTAGGATCACTCACATAGGTGAGGATTACACCTTGGACCAGGTACCACTCTGAGAAACATTTCCTGATGAGCTTCTTTATGCACTCTCAGGTACATGTATTTTATACTATAAATTTAGTTAACTACCATTTTTATTATTAAATTCCTAAAAATTTAATGAAACCTCTAGTCTAAAAAATGAATAACGAGTTAAGGTTTTATGTGTGGGATGATCCATAACACTGGAACATGAGTAGTGGCAAAGTTGTTAGGAGGTTTGTTCCTAATCATGAGTTTGAGTCTGTGCAATATTTCTATCATACACTATCATGTGGTGGAAATTTTAGAACCCAAAGGATAGCTATAAAATTCATAAAATCTGGATTATATTGGTCCAACTTATTATATGATGCTCATGTGTTTTTAAGTCATTCTGAAATTTCCAACACATTTAAAATATTTATATGGGACATTATATTCCTTAAAAACCCAAATTATTCTATAATATTTTTAATATGAGAGAAATTGATGTTATGGGTCCATTTTAAAGATAATTTACTTTTTTTACATGTTTTTTCATTATGTTAGAAAATGGGTAGAGGCCAAGTCCATTGGGACTACTGACTCTCATGTTGTAGTGGATTTCTTCGGAGTATATTTTTTTTTCATGTTTAGAGTAGAAAAGGCTATCATAAGTGACCAAGGTTCATACTTTTGAAATCCAATTTTGGATTCCCTAATTTTAAAGAGTCACAACCAACCCAGGAACCATTGTAACTTGATAACTGAGCCTATCTTGGTGTAGCATAAAGGGTGTTCCCAATCCCCACGAGTCAGCAACTAGCACCTAAAATCATAAAATATAAAAGTTGGAAAACAAATTCTAGTAATAATACAGAGGTGAAAGAAACTAGACAATATGAATACCAAAAGAAACTCCAATGGGATTAATATACCAGAAGTCAACAAGGCATAAACAATCCCAAATCACTCTAATTTAAGTAACAAACTATGAAAACATCCCAAGCCCCTAAGGAGAAAACTCACCAAGCGCAATGTTAAATAGCTAGATCCACAACCAAGGGATCATTTCCCCATTCTAAAACATAGAATGAGATAATCTAAAAACTCCCAAAGGCCCAAGTAGGGTGTGAGCTGTAGCCAAATAGTATTTCACCATAGATTCCATGGTAAGATTCCAATATCAAATTAACTAAAAAGTTCTTTCAATTTTCAAATAAACAGGTTTGGTATTTACAAAATAATATTTACAAAAATCACAATTTACAATTTAAAATATGGAAATACATTAGAAATTTGTGCTCATATTTAAAATGATGGAAATAATTTTCAAAAGATGGAATTTACCTTTAATCAAAGGGCCCTTTACACAAATGGAACTATTTAAAAAAATGGATTAAAAAACATTTATGTAAAACATTTTATATAAATTCTCAAGGAATGTATTTATTTACAATAATGGTATATATAAATTTTAAATTAAAAAAAGTGAAACATGGTCATACTATAAATAGGTATGGTAGTTCCAGGCTACATGGACCCAACATTGTGGAAAGAAATGTTTGTACATATTTCCCTTTGGGCCTAAGGCAAAGGGAACTCATCACCATCACCTAAGGAATGTGATGTGATGATATGATGTTTTTCAAAAAAATTAAATTGTAAAGTGCTATCTAAATTAACACACTAACTGCCTAGGGATTTCATATGTTCAAGTATAAAGAATGATCGGAAATTTATTTAAAAAATTCTTCAAAAAAATTAAACCCCATTCCCCCATTTCAATTATGCTAGTTTTCTCCTTAAAACCAGAATAGGTTTTTAATAAAAAACATTCCTTTTCACCAATATAAAAACCTAAGGATTCTATCAAAACATTTTAAATCCATTTTTCAAAAATAAGGATTGAAAACTATTGCAAGAAAATTTCAAAATCCATTACACAATTAAATTCAACAAATTTAATTTCTCAAAAAAATTCCATCAATTTCATTACAAAACTACAATTCACTATAATTGCGGTTCTTCCCAAATTTTCAATAAAATAAATTTCTACAATTAAATTCATCAATTTAATTAATTCAATTTCCATAAAAACCAAAATTAAAATTAAACAATTCAAATCTCACTGAATTCCAATTCCATAAAAACCCATTTTTCTTAAAAACACCAATTCACTGGAATTGGGGGTTTCTAACAAAACAATTGATATAAATTTATCAAATTTATGCAATTGAATTTTAAATAAAACTGAATTTAAATCAAGTAATTAAAGGTTAGTTAAATTAGAAACCAAATATGGAACTACCTACCTTTCTCCTAGAAACTCAACACCCACAACAAAGCCCTCCAATAAAAAATGAAGGTGTAGAAGGTCTAGAAACTAAACCTAGAATAAAGATTTAAAAAATAGAGTTTAGATACATTAATTTCAAGATGATATATTAAACCCTTAGGAGGAGAAGGATAAAAAGACAAAGAAAAAAGGGAGAATTCTTACCCAGGAATTCACATGACAATCGCAATGATGATCAATCATAGAATGAAAGTACCTAGAAGAGTTAAAGGGGTCAAAGATCACATAGAGAAGGATTTGGGTCGAGAGAAATGAAATTGGAGTGGAAGAAAAGAGAAATTAGATGGGATTCCCGTTTCAAAATAGTAGTCGGGGTTTTACATGGTGTGTAACCAAATTACACGTTGTGTAATTGGCGACTCTTTAAACCTCTACAAACACTATAGTATTTTGAATAAAATGAATTTATTTTCATTTAAGAAATTATATGATGTGTAACTATATTAAACATAATGAATTTATTTAGAAGGATGAAAAAAACCCTGTTAAAGATGAGAACCTAATAAATCTCTGACTTCACCATTTTAGGGATCCCCTTAATTCCTTCTCAACCCTACCCAATCAACGTAAAAGAAAACCCATGACAAGGTTAAGAACATACCTGATATAATGGTAATAGTATGTTACACCTTCCCCACCAAAAAAACGTTTTGTCCCCCAAAATCCTATGAAGAAGCTTTCATGGAAGAAAGATTAGGCCAATGCTCTCTCATTAGTGCCTCCTTCTCCCACATCTCATGAGAATTAGAACCATGCTGACATATCACAAGAACCAAAGGTATAATACACCCACAAAGTTCCTTGGTTTCAAAATCAACTATTCTAACTAGCTATTCAGTTATAGATAAATTAGTATCAACCTCCAGATCAATAGATCACAAAATGTGAGATGGATCAGAAAGATACTTTCTCATCTTTGACACATGGGGTATGTTATGTATCAAAGTCATCCATGGTGGAGGTGGTAAATGGTATGAAACTTTATCCAACTACTCAAGAATCTCAAAATCAACAAAAAAACAAGGAGTAAGCTTCCCTTGCCTCCTAAGTTGCCGATGATGCAACTGGGGTGAAACCTCCAAGAACACCTAATCACTAAATGAGAACTGCAAAGGTCTAAAATGGTGATCAATATAAGATTTATATTATCTCTATGCGTTCAAAATCTATGATGAATCAACTGAATATTTATTTTCATCTCTTGGACCATGCTCAGTCCGACCAAGGAACTCTCACCAATCTCCGACCATCACAACAGATATTTACAAGGTGAACCATATAAGGCCTAAAAAGGAGACATTATGATAACAGACTGGTAACTATTATTTTAAGAAAACTCAACCAACCCCAAATGATCATCCCATGCTCCACCAAAGTCGATAACACAAGTGTGAGGAATATCCTCAAGAATTTTTATAACACTTTCTATCTAGCCATCCGATTGTGGATGATATGTCACACTCAAATGTACATGAGATCCTAGTGCCTCTTGAAAGACTCTAAAAAAAACAAGTGGACTAAGTATCCCTATCATAGAATATAGTAGATAGAACTCCCTAAAAATGAATGATATATTTCACATAGAGATTTCCCAACTCCTCAACCTTGGTTGTATCACAAATGGGTATAAAGTGAGCTAACTTGTTTATCTTTTCTATCACAACCCATATCGAATTCTTATTTCTCTAGGTAAGATTAAAAACAACCAAAAAGCCCATATAGATCTCATCCCACTTGAAAGTTAGAGAAGTCATTAGAGAATCCAACTTTGAGAAGTCATTCATGGATAAACAATCATATTCAGATAATGCCAAGAAGCTTCGAATCTTGAAGACATTTCACGGTTGCTCCCATGTTATAAAAGACACCAACTTATCAAGATAAAATGATATTACTTATTCTGACACCACATGTCTTAATAATTTTATATCCAAATCCATAAATCACACTTTGAAATCTTGAAAAAATTTAGTGATTTTTCAGCAAACTCAGAAATATTCTCAGATGATTCAAATGAGCCTTCTCAGACTTAGAGTAAACAAGGATTTCATCTACAAAGAATAACATGAATGTATCGATTCACTCATTTAGAATAAAATTAATTAATGCATTGAAAACTATAGAATCATTGGTTAGACCACATAGCATAACAAGGTACTCATAATGATAGAACCTTCTCTGAAAGGTAGTTTTCTGAATATTATATTCTTTTATCCTCAACTAATGGTAACCAAAGTGAAGATAAATCTTCAAGAAAACCTTCTCCCCTTTAAACTTATCAAATAGATCATCAATATGTGGAAATAGATACTTATTATTTACCATCACATGATTGAGCTTTTAGTACTTAACACATAGGCAAAGTGAACCATTAGTTTTCTTAGAAATGAGAACTGGTACCACCCAAGGTGAAACTCTCAAGTGTATAAATACTTTCTCTAGAATACCATAAAACTGGGGATTAATGTATTTCATTTCATCTGGTTCCATGTGGTAAGATTAAATTGAAATTGGTCAAATTCCAAACATTAAGTCATTGGAAAACTCGACCTCCCTTACCAGTGGAATGAAAGAGAAGTCGGAAGGAAACACATCAGGAAACTCGATGACTACTGGAGGGAGATCACCAATCAAAGATTCCAGCTATAGATCAAAGGAAAACATATATTACATTCCCAAAATCTAGATAATATGTTCTTACTCTGCTCGACCTTGGGTCCCATTCTACTTAAAAGATGCGGCACACACCACTAGGTATAGTAAAAGAGACCTGTTAAAGATAACGAACAACATGGGATTGATTGGAAATGAGAAAATACATCCCAAATATGATGTCAAGTGTTTTCATGATGAGAACCAAAAAACTCTAAACAAGATTGATATCTAACAGAGGGAAAACACAAGAAGTAATATGAATACCCTGCATTTTCTTTGTACAAAGGGGTGTAGTAATATTTATTGCATAAGATAAAATATTAATAAGAAGATTAAAAAGATTAAAAATACAGGTTGAAATAAATGAATGATATGAACTAAGATCAAATAGATAAGTCACTAATGACGAATCTTGGTACCTATCATAGTCGATGTACATGTATCCATTTCCTCTGGAGTCTCTTACACTATGTGAAGAAGCTTCTTTCTAGATTCCTATGGCTGGAACCCTTTTGCATGAGAATAATCTGATTACCTCCTTGTTTTTTAAGGAGATAATGATCCCATTCTACTATACGAAGTGGAATAAATATAGAAAAATTACTAAAAGTTCCTTGAATGTTTAAAAGAGGCCCATTTTTTGGATTAATCAGTGAAAAACCTCTTTGAATACCCCATATTTCCACATTGGTAAGAAAAAAAATGAACTCTTCTAGGAATTTTTAGAGGTTTAGAAAAACCCTACAATCGAGAACCACCATGATAATTATCAAGATTCCTCTTTCTATTATAGGAATTCACAATGTCACTAGGAGAGAAAGTAACTACTGATAGACCGGAATTTTTATCCATTTCTATCTCCACCGTTAGTTCTATATCCAATACATCAGTAAAAGATAGAAATTTTAGAAAGAAAACATTTGAAATAATATCCTAAGATGTCCCAACTCTAACCTTAGAGCCTTAATCCCATCATTTGATACTATCTCAGGTGTCAAATGGATGAGCTCAATAAAAAAATTTGCATATTCAGTCACATTTCTTTCATCCTGCTCAAGTTTGAAAAACTATGTAGACTTGGCCAAAAACATCGAATCTAGATAGAAATGGTCAGTGAAAATAAATTTGAAGTCTTTCCACTCTAAACCCTCATTATTTTTCTCTATCACCATTATGTCCCACCATCTCTTGCTCAGACCTTATAGAATGAAGGTGGAACACTTCACTTTGATCATTTCAGGTACGTAAAAAATCCCAAACAAAATCTTCATTCTACTCAACCACTCTTCATCCTCTTGAGGATCATTTGAGCCTTTGAATAGTTATGGATTCTAGTGAAGGAACTGTTGAGAAAAAATCTTAAGAACATCCCTCTGAGGTTCCACAACTGGAGCCTGAATGAGAACTAGAGGTGATTCCTATGCCAGAGCTTGGACAATGTGCATGATCACCTTAATATGATTTGGATAAAGCACATGATTTGATCTTTGAGGTTCAACATCATCTTCCTCTGAGATATGATTCTTAAATATTCTTGGAGGCATGATGCTACAAAACATCAGTAGACAACAAGGAAGACATCAGGTTAACACTCAATTAGAGAAACATGAAAAATAAATCCCAACAAATAGAATGAAATGATTTTGATTTCACTATATCTAAATAAAAACACAGAAAAGACAAGAACTAGGCCACAAGACTTCTTTCCCTAACTAACCATAGAGACTTAAGGTTCATTTCCTTCAAATCTAGCTGGGAATTTAATTGAATGTGAACTAAATTGAAACTACCTCTTAAGTCTCGACATGATTTCACAATGCATATTGACTTCAATACAAGAAGTCCAACTTGAACCTTTCATACCACTTTTTCAAGAACCAACCCGGGTACCCTAGTAACCTGATAACTGAGCGGGTCTTGAAAAAGCATAAAGGGTGTTTCCGATCCCCATGGGTTGACGACTAGAACATGGAATCATAAAATATAAAAGTGGGAATGATTTTTCCACTAATAATAACTAATTAAAAGAAACCAGATAGTATGAATATCAAAAGAAACTCCAATGGGAGTAATGTACCATAAGTTGATAGGGAATAAACAAGCCCAAAGCACCACAACCCATGTACCAAACTGGGAAAAGATCCCAGGTACCTTAGGAGACAACTCACCAAGCCCAAGGTTCAACTACTGGATCAACCGCCAAGAGATCCTTTCCCCTTGCTCGAACATGGGAGGAGATAATCTACAAACATCTAAAGCCATAAGTAGGGTGTGAGAAAAATACTAGTATGATTTCCCCAATGATTCCATGATAATATTACAATATCAAATTAACTAAAAATGTGATTTAAATGTTCAAATAAATAGGTTTTACATTTACAAAATCATATTTACACAGATCATGCTTTACAATTTCAAATATATAAATACATTCTCAATTCATGGTTCACATTTTAAGTGATGGAAATACATTTCAAAAGATTGAATTTACCATTAATAAAAGTGTTCTTTACAAAAATGGAACTTTTCACAAAAATTTATTAAATAAATACATTTATATAAAACAATTTATATAAATTACTAATACATGTAATTGTTTTTTTAAAATGGCATATATACATTTGAAATACAAAAAAACGAGCAACATGGTAATGTTCCTAATAGGTATGATAGTTCCAGGATATAGGGAACCAACAATGTGAAATGGAAAGTATGTACATACACCCTTTTGGGCCTAAGAAAAATGGGTCTCATCACCATCACCTATGGAATGGGATGTACTGATATGTTGTTTTAGAACATTGTAAATCCTAATGTGTTGTCCAATACAAAATAATAAATTCTTAACGTTTTCATGTGGTCAAGTTTAAACAATAATGGGGAATTTATTTTAATACTTCTTAAAATACAAATAAATATCATTCCCCCAATACAAATATTCGACTTTTCTCTTTAAAAACCACATCATGTTTTTAATAAAAAACATTCATTTTCACCAAGATAAAACCCTAAGGTTTCTATCAAAACAGTTTTAATCCATTTTTTATAAATAATGATTTGAAACCAATACATAAAAATTTCACAATCCATTACATAATTAAATTCAAAAAATTTAAATTTTCAAACAATTCCATCAATTTCATCACAAACCCCAAATTAAAAGGAATTGGGGGTTTTACAAAAAACATCCTTGAAATAAATTTCTGCAATTTAATTTATTCAATTTCCATCAAAACCAAAATTTAAATTAAACAATTTATATCTTACCAATTTTAAATTTATGGAAAAATCCCATTTTTCCTAAAAACCCAAATTCACCAAAATATATTGAGATTGAATTCTTTATGAGAGTATTAATTTTTCCTATATTAACTCTATAGATTGGGAAATATACACATGTATATCTTATTAAAATTATATTAAATACGTAGCCCATGAATTTTACAAGGAGTTCCAAAGGGTAATTGTGTGGGAGTAGATAAACATATTTTTGTTGAATATTTTGTTGATAATAAATAGTATAATTTTATCACATTGTGTTAAATATATTTATTTATGAAATCTTTGCGATTAAATCATTAATTTTAAAATTTGGGAAAAATTATCATTTTAAAACATTAAATTGAACTATAGTATTTAATTCATAAGTACTTTTTTGTGGATTATATGAAGTTTTGAAATAAAATTCCACAGTAAATGGGATAAAACTTTCATTTATAATATTTGAGATGTATATTTTAATTGACTGGAGTAAATGGTCAATGAAGTAAAATATGGAATGAACTTTACAGATTGGACACCAATTCACTATAAGGATAGCTAGTTCATTTGTTTTGGAGGTCAACAAGTTGGTTCAATTTGGGTTAAAATATTGGGCCAAATTTTCCCATTCACACTTGTAACCTCTGGGAACCCTAACCTCCCCTCCACTATGTAAATTTATGTTTTTATCATTTAGAGGGGTTTTAAATGTATTAGGTGGTTTAGGGTAGAGTTTAAGTGGTTTAAATCCATTTATATAAGCATTTCTAGTGGGATATATCTTGAAGTATGGATCCCTTTATCAAATAATTTTTGTTTTTCACATTATAATGTTTGTGTTTTGGTAATAAAATTCTTAGTTTCTCTTAAATTTCATATTTTTTGTAATATTTTCTTCTTATTTTATTCAATTATTTGGGATTAAAATAAATATTATTAATTTTATTAGGTTATAGCCTTTGGAAATATTAGCACATTCAAAACATTTCAATGATGACAACACCACCCATAGAAGAGTATTTTTATTACTAATCAATCTTATTCTCAACTTATTCACATATTTTCTTAATAAATGAGACACTATAATTATAATAATATGATCTATGAATTATGTTTTTAACTAAAAATAAACTAATCAAGCAATTTAACAATTAACACTAAATATGCAAGTTCGTGTTATGTGAGAATTGTCAGGGCGTGATTTTAATTGATACAAAAAACAACAAAGGATAAATTTTTAGAGTTAAAATAAATTCCCAAAAATGAAATCTTCCTAATTTCCATAATGTATATGTGCTATAATTCACCACTGACCATAATTTATCCTTATATCAACAATAAAAGTAGGGTGCTACAATTTCATGTTATAAAGCTAGCCTAAGGTTTAATTCATTACATATTTGTGAGTAAGTTAATTATCATGGGGTAAGTGTATCAACCCAATACCTTACCATATTTTTATTTTATAAAAAAATTCAATTTTATTGATAGCTTATAATGCACACAACACTAAGTTTAAACAAAACACTATTTAGTCATGTTTTTCATAGTCAATTAAATTCTAAAACTTTTAAAGAACTTTTATAGAAAATTTTTATTTTATATATCCAATAATATATTTTTACATTAATAAAATATATATTTTAGTAATAATAGATTAACTAACCCAATATTACACAAAACCTATATTTTTATAAAAGTAGTTTTACCACCATTTAACGGCGCACCTATTTTAAATTTGAATTTTGACACTTTTATGAATTTTATTTTAAAAAATAAACTTCATTTTGAAAATAAAAATATTCAAATTATTTTAGGTTTAATTTGTAATATTTTTTTTGAGAAGTTTTATGTTTTGATGAATAGTGAGAGAAATACTACATTTTAATTGAAAACAACTTTTTCATCTAAATGATTTATAGTGTTAAATTATATTTTTAAATGGTTTTAAAATATAATTAGATAAATATTTTTTCATTTAATATAATTTAAGTAATTTTAATAAATTTAACATTTATTTTCATATAAAAACATTTTAGTATTTTTAATGTTTTCACTTAAAAAACCCATTTTATCATTTTGTCAAAGATATTAATTTAAAATTAATTAATTAAAATTATATGTTTTGAATTTTTAAAAATTGATTACATATTTGGAATAAGTGGGTCCAAATTTTGTAAAGAGGTTACCATTATATTTGGACATTAAGAAATGTATTTTTAGTAATTTTTTATTGACATAGTTAAGGGTGAAAATAATATTATAAATATTATAAAATTACCCTAAAACTTGTAGTAATTTTATTATATGAGTGATTTTAGACAAAAGTCATATTTGGTATGATTTTATGTTCTATTATAGAAACATGTAAGACTTTAAGACTTTTTTAGTATTTTATTCTAAGAAAAGTCCAATATGTCGTACTCAGGTTTTTAATAAATTTTACATTTTTTATACGTGGTTATTCAGAAGATATATTAGACAATAAATAATAATTTTAAATATGAAATTTTTATATTTATAATTTTAATTTTTTTTTATTTTATTCGGAAATAAATAATTACCTTTATAGATTACACAATGATGATGCAATAATTTTTTAATTAAAATAAATATTAAATGAATGATATTAAAAATATAAGAATAAATATAATTTTAGATAATTAATGTCATCCATGAATTTTGTAGATGTAATATAAAAATTAGGTATGTAGTAAATATTTTTCTCTAATTTATCTTATGTATTTTGTTTAAATTCAGTAAATAAATAGTGTCAAAATTAACAATAAGGATATTTTAAAATAAATAATATTTTATTAAATGATATAAAATTTATAAAAATATAAAATATATCCAAATTATTGGTATAGTGTTTAAAATTTCATCCATGACTCATTTATGGTTATTTTATTATTTTATAATAACTGTATTTACCCTGAAATAGTAAAAAACTAAGTGGTCACGGTAAAAGTTAAAGAGTTTAACTAAGGGTTAAATCAAAACGATAAGGGTAAGAATGTAACCTAAAATTGTCTAAAAATTAATGGTTGAGATTATTTCGATCTGTACCCATATTATATTCTAAATAAATTAATTTTTATCAATTTGGAATTGAAAATTAATTTATATTAAATTTAATATTTTGAGAGTTTTCAGAGTGCCCCTCACCTTAATTATAAAAGGGAACCTCTCCCTTCAGTTCCTCAGAACACTTTAAGTATTCTATATTGTCCAAAAACAATCCAAATAAACTCAAAAATTCCCTCTCATAATCCTAAAATCCTTCATTTTGGCATTAATCCAGCCAAGGAAGTATTTTGTTACAAACTAAAAGGTGTTACCTGAAAATGAGGTAACATTCTTCAAGGATCACTTTTATTTATTTATTTCTAAAACCATTACATTATTCTTATTATGTGATTATACAACTAAATAAGTATCTTAAATATACTACTATTTTTTTATTATAAGAGTTATACCTATACTTTTACACACATCCATCAAATGGGATACATAATCATCGTTCGTGTGTATAGATGACTACTACCTCGCGAATTGATGCCCTTTGTTCTTCCATTTACCGACTTTCAAGGTTGGAAATAATGATGTATTTATAGTTTATATATGATATATATGATATCTATAATGTAATTATTATTATATAATTCTTATATAACTCATACCTTCATGCTTTCCATTTTATGGGAATATGATAACTTCGTTTGTGGACATGTTGACTACTACCTCCTGAAAGCAATGTTATTTGTTCACACTATACATCGATTGAATTAAGTATTATTTTAATAAAATAATGTTAAATATATAAAATAAATATTATAATTTCATTTTAATATACATTATTTTTATTTTTAATATGATAAAGAAATGGAATGTGCGTTCATGCGTACGTACAACCCACCCTCTCCATAAATAGTGAATTTAATTTCCTATCTCCAAAATTTATGGATTATTATAAATAAATATATAATGAATATATTTTATACTTACCTTTTGTATTTAATTCTATATATTATTAAATATCAATCTAATAAATAGGAGCAATAAGTAACAAGTCAAAACATACTCAAAAAATTAGCCAATTAACACCCAAAATAGTGAAAATAATGGAAGATTGCTAACAAACGGGTAATGAGATATAATAAGAAGTTTATATATGATATTATTAATATTTTTATGGTTATTTTATAAGTTAATAACATTATTAAAACCTTTATATAGGAGTTCAAAGGATTTTCACCCAATAGTAAATGCACGGTAATGGATTTCGTATCAATTTCATTTCATTGAGGCGTACTGTAATGTTATGAACATATTTTTTTTATGGTTTATATAATTAACATTGAAATGTTATATCATGAATCTAATTATTTTCATGAAAATATAAGTTTCATTTATTGTTATTCATTTAATAGGATTATGATTAAAATGTTTTAAAGTGGTATGGGACACTTTGGAATGTTTAAATATTATTTTCCTCATGAATGTTTTTAACGGTCTTTCAATGGTATTTCCATTAATCAATGTCAAAAACCTTGTTTCTATTTATCCCACACTAGGGAATTATTGATAAATCAATGTTATTTATTCGATATGAATATTTGATAATGAATATTATTTATTAATTATATCGATTACTAGATATGATGAATGCTTTAGACTAGTAGTGACGGGCAGGGCACAAACTTTATATAGCCTCTCGATGAATTGATAGGTTCTCATGAGAAAAATAATGTGGCCAAATTAAATTGGTTTCTCCCTATGGTTTTACACCTTCTCATGAAAGGTCTTGATTGTATGTTTTTTTTCATATCCCTTAGACATGATTTCCAATAATTAAGAATTTCATTTATAGATATTTCTATTATCATGATTATTATCCATGAGGTTTATATGATAAAATCAATGGATGAATTTCATTCATAGTTCATTGATTAAATGGAATGTGTTTACAGTTATATACATTTCTATATTGATTATTCCTTATCCATTTACCATAATGGAATGTTTTATTAGGTATTTACCTTTCCATGTTAATTTATTCTCATTAATTCATTTTTTCTTCAATTTTACTTACCATTAATGTGTATTTGAACTCACCCTTATTATTTTTACTTTATACCAACCATGAAGTGTAATCCTTTGAATGATATTCAAGGATTCCAAGATTTTACATATTTTATTCATTATTTTATTTTTACAACATTTTATATGTATCATATATGTAATATGGTTTTCTAAAAATGCCAAATAGTTCAATCATTTAGGATTTTATTCCTCATAATCATGCCAATGTAATAAAATAATGCACTAGATACATGATCCTGGAGTGAGGGTGTTATAGTTGGTATCAAAGGAAGTTTATTATCAATATTGGAAACTAGATTTAGAAAAAATAGATTATGGAACACAACCTTAAGATTGACTTTAAGGATAAGTATAGAAGACCATCCTATAATTTTGGTAAGGTAAATATTACGTGGGTATTACTTGAAACACATCCCTGTTTAGAAACTACAAGTGGATGTGGTTCTGTCACAAATATAACTATGGTTAACAACTCTGAAAAGGTGCATTAGTCCTGGCTCAAGCATAAAATAATACATTACAATAGTTCTTACTACCCACCTAATTTGACACTCCTAGGGGATATGCTTATGATAATTCAAATTTTCATTACAAACCATTATGAGGGATTCAAAATTAAATATTCCCCTAAAGAAACCAAACATTATGATATTAATATTTATGATACATAAAATTTTAATTTATATTGAGTGCAATACCATATTTAGAATTATACATTATAATTTAAAATTTATGTTTTTATGATATAATCTAGTATACGTCATTATTTAGAAATGGAACCTAGAAGGATGAATGGTATCAATACTCATGGAAAATATAGAGATTACCCCATTGAGGAAACCAATATAGCTAGTATTTAAACAAAACAAGTTATGGCTATACTAGAGAAGCTAAATCAGCTTATGGAAAATAACCTTTCCTGAATGGAGAAACTTATTCTAGAGAGTGAATATCCTATTTTGTATCACATTATATGATAGAATCCCCCCATCTTTTAGTGGGATTAATAATCTAATTATAGCTAAGAACTAGATAAATTATCTAAGGAATATATTTATAGGCTTAGGATGTAGTGAAATGGAAAAGGTTACACTTGTGGTCTATCTTCTCAAAGGTGATAATAATCAATGGTGGTCCTTGATCCAGAATACTAGGGAGGAAGAAGAAATAAAAATCGATAAATAAATAACTTTTAAGGAGACATTCTTTGATAAATACTTCCCTCTTGATCAATAAATTGAGATGAAGAAGAATTTACTTAACTTAATGAAAATGTAAGAATAGAGTATTATAGATTATGAAGATACCTTTACATGTTTTTTCATATATTATATGGATCAATTATGAAACATGGAGTGAATGATCAATCAATTCTTTGAAGTTCTTAAGATAAATCTCAAAGGGCACTAGTTTCTCATAATTTTTCTTGATATGATGAAATAGTTTTATGTTCCATCAAGATAGAGAAGTAATTTTTTAGAATTAATATATTTAAGGGAAACCAAGACAAGACGAGGATATTTAACCACTATGAAAAAGGTAATTAATCAATAAATAAGAAGAAGTATGGGTGATTTCAATCTTGTGAAAAATATTGAAAAATGCACCCCAAGAAATGTTTGAAGGTACGAGGAGTTTGTTATAAGTGTAGAGATTGGGATAACCAGGATCATGAATGCAAGGGGAAGAAAAAAATCAATGATGTCTAGTGATATATTTGTAATGATATGAGACAATATAAAAATTAATGCCACATGTTTCAAGGTAATCTACCACAGAAGAGGATGAGGAGAGATTTCTAGGATTATGAAATCACAAGAACTGAAGTAGAAGTACCCAATGATGTGGTGGTAGGTACATCAATCCTATATTTATATTTATCCAATGGATTATTTCATTCTAGATCATAAAACACTTTTATATCTACCAAATTTTCCAAGAAAATTAGACATTTCCATTTTGATTTAATAAGAGAGTTATTAGTCAAAATTCTTAATGGAATTATCATTACAATAAATATTTGTCGAGCAGTCCCCATTATGACACATAAACCTTATTTACTTATAGACCTTGTTATCATACCTACATATGACTTCGATATAATCCTTGGTGTAAACTAGCTCTCAAAATATGATGAAAAAATTTATTGTAAGAAGAATGAAATTATGATTTGTGAAAAATTTGTAGAATTACTTATCTTTATAGAAGAAGCTTACTCACCTTATTATTATCTTGATCAACCCCCAATAGATCCACTGAATGAAATTATTTGGGAAAAAGAGAAAACAACATTAAGTGATGGAGAACATATTATTCAAATTGAGGATATTCCTATTATAAAGGTATATCATAAAACTGTTTATGTATTGTCAAATAAAACACTTTTAAGGTTATGTGAGAACCCCATGCAAGGCCAATATCAAAGACTCCCTATAGAATAGACATTATGGAATTAGTGGATTTAAACAAACAACTAGAGTATTTGGGTAATATGGGATTTCTTCTCCCTAGTGTTAAACTATGGGAAGCCCGTGTTCTATTCACTAAGAATAAATATGGATCCATGAGGTTGTGTATTGATTATAGGAAAATCAATGCTGTTAAAATAAAGAATAAGTATCCTCTACCTCACATTGGTGACTTGTTTGATCATCTTAATAGAGCCTAATATTTTTCAAATATTAATGTTTGTTTTGGGTATCACTGATTGTGATTAAATAAGGAATACATTCCAAATATAGATTTTTAGATGAGGTATGGACATTATGAGTTTACAATAATTCCATTTGGATTGAATAATAATCACTTTTTTATAGACCTAATGAATAGTGTCTTCAAGGAATATTTTGATAATTTTTTTGTGGTATTCATTGATGATATTTTGGTGTATCTTAAAAGCTATTAGGACCATGAGAATAACTTTAAAATCATTCTTAAGACTATTATAAAGGAAGATTTATATAGTAAATTTAGTAAGTGAGACTTCTTTATTTAAGAAGTTTATTTTCTTAGCCATATTGTCTATTAGGATGGAATATCAGTTGATCTTTCAAAGAAAAAGGTAGCTAGAGAATGGCCTACACCAACAAACATAACCGAGGAAAGTAGTTTCATTTTTTTGGAAGGTTACTATTAATGATTCACTTAGAATTTTTCTTGATTGGCTAACCCATTAACCAATCTAACATATAAAGAGGTTAAGTTTTTTTTGGATTGGGGAATGTGATTTTTTCTATAAACTAAAGTGATGATTAGTCAATGCTTTAATTTTTACTCTACCTTATAATGGGTTTGTCATATATTGTGATACATCAAATAAGGGACTTGGTTGTGTCCTAATGAAATGTGATAATGTTATTGCATATGCATAAATTCAATTGAACACTCCTTAGTAGAACTATCTAACCCCTGATCTTGAGCTAGTGACTGTAATATTCAATTTGAAAATATGGATACATTATATCTATGTTGAAATATGTGAGATATACATGGATCATAAAATCATGAAATACCTATTCTCATAGAAATAGCTCAACATGAGAAAAATATGATGGAATGAGGTTGTAATGGCCCAAACCTCTCTGGTCCATTACTTTGATGGAATCTGGTGTTTGAGGTGTTTAAGTGGTTAAGGTGACTTATCCCCAACACTTTTCCAAATTTCCAATTCTGTGAATAGTTCCATCGGTGAACAGTTCCAATGGTAGACCACTGTGAACAGTAGCCTTATGCGAACAGTTTCATAGGTAGCCTTATGTGAATATTAAAATGGTAGGGTTATATGAACAATGTCCTCGGTATCCTTATGTGAACAATTCCAATGGTAGCCTTATGTGAACTGTTCTAATGGTAACCTTATGTGAACAGTACAATGGTAGGCTTATGTGAACAATGTCATCAATAGCTTTATGTGAACAGTTCCAATGGTAACCTTATGTGAATAGTGCAACGGTAATCTTACGTGAACAGTGTCATTAGTAGCCTTATGTGAACAGTTCCAACAGTAACCTTATGTGAACAGTGAAATGGTAACCTTATGTGAATAGTGTCATCGGTATGATTATGTGAATAGTGTAATGGTGAGGTCCAATGGTAGAATATTTCCTTTTCCAAATTTTGAGTTCATGAACTGTGTTTCTAGAACGGTGAGGTTTCAATGGTAGCCTCTTTCCTTTGCCAAAATTTGAGTTCATGAACTATGTTTCTAGAATAGTGAGGTTCCAACAGTAGCCTTTTTCATTTACCAAATTTTGCGTTCATGAATAGTGTTTCCAGAACGGTGTGGTTCCAACGGTAGACTCTTTTCCAAATTTTGAGTTCATGAACAATGTTTCCAGCTTCCTACAGTTTCTCCCATTTGATGTTTCCTTTGACGTAAAATGAATTTAATTCCTTGTTTTAATGACTCTAAGGCCTATTCAAAGGCCATAAATCCTATATTAACCTTTCTTATGGCTTGGGATGCTTTTACTTGGTCAAACCACGTGTTTTAATGCGCTCTCCTTTTAATGGAAAATCTAGCGTATCTTAAACCGATGCTCTGTTAAATATTCTAAAGGGATGAGATATCATCCTCCCTAGTTATTCGTCCTTGTTCTCAGCTGTGAGACGCTCAAAACTTTCATTCCATCCCATAGAAGTTGCGCAATCAAACTTTCCTCCTTGGATTGGTTCCCATTGGTTTTTGATGCAACTAAGAAGTATTGATCAATCTTCAATATAAGGTATGATTTATGATCATTCTTTTGGGTTCATATCCTTATATTTATCCTCTTCCTTTTATGGAATGGCATCTCCATGTTCTAAATGGGGTTTTCTTGGGTGTTGACCGGTGTGGTGGTGTCTCTGCATCCTCTGGTGGACACAGTTGTCACGGGGGGAGTGGATTGTAACCCGTAGTGTGTCTCGTTCTCGTATAAAGAATGTTAAGAACCGATTGAGGTAGGGGATTCATTGCTTCTCTTTTCTTTTTCATGAAATTGTATATTTAGCATGTTTTATCCCACTAGATCATATGTTATTGCCTCCTATTTTGCTATATAGTGTGATATTTATGCTTGTTTTGTTTAGACTTTAGTTCTTAATGGAAATTGGTAAAGAATGTAAAGCTGGAATTAATTGATAATTTTTTGGCTAAAGATAAAGAGGCATGTAAATGAATCTGGATCTTCTTGTTGAAATTTTATTTCAATAACATTTGTTCATTAAGCATGTTTAATTATATGTGATAGCTTAATGGTTAGGTTTCCAAAATTTGGAACCTACAAATAATAAATTGGTTATTCCAATATGGATTAAATAATTGGTTTTTTGATAAAAGATAATTCCTTTTAGGGTTCTGAGTTTCCCTCATGCTTGTTTAAGGTAAAAGATCCCAATTGATATAATGTTTGTTTTGCTGCTTCTTGTGTTGTGATATGAGCCTAGATGGCTATTGTGGTATGTGGGGGTAGAGAGGCCTACTGGTTGTGGCAACAGTTGATGCCTAGAGTGACAAGATGCATCATTTTATGCATGTGGGTGTCGGGGAGGACACTCGGGATAATGAAATGGGTTGGATGTGAATGTTTTTATTCTTGCTGATTCTCTTGGGTTGTTTATCTTTATTACTTTCCCCACTACTCAAGGAAGCTGGTCTAGCTTACCCTTCTTCCGAAAGAGGAGAAGATGCGATGGGTATGCCACATGCTTTCCATGTTTAGCTTCTCAAGGGAGGATGGGTCTATTCTTTTGATATAGGCAGCAAAGACTCAACACATAGTTCATATACTCACCGTGTTGATCCCCTTGTGTTTAGTAGATTAGAATATTTTTCTAGAATGCCTAGGATTTTGGGAAAGTAATGCTGTAAATAAATTACTGAATAAATGATGTTAACCCATGGGGTTGGAGTTTACTGGGGTGGAATGATGAGGTTTCAATTTAAAGGAATAATGAACTTTGGGTGTGATGCTAATGAAATATAATGTGGAAATTATTGATAGTTAATTAATGTTTAAATAATTAATTAACATAAAGTGAAACTAATAAAAAGGGAATGAAGTAATGTAATAAATCTCTTTAAATGGTCGTGTGCTTATAGGATACCTAGTCTTAGACGTGGCAGCCGGGAGTCTGAGAGACGTTAGCTGTAGTTGAGTCTAAGACTAGGTTATTCCCATAGTGTGGTTGTGAGATATAGTATATTCTGTGATATTTGTGTTTCTATACGCTACTCCATCATGTCAGTTAGGGAAACTGACACCCAAAGATCCCGATATATAGGGGGTGTTTTCCACAACATTCTGGTGGGAGGATTGATGGATGATTACCCACTTTTTTCCCACTCTCTTCTCTTGGTAGTTACTTGATCTATTCGACACAGTGGTTAGTTTTCCCCATATATGTGTGTTGAGGGCTGTAATGGATTGAGGTATACTACTCGACATATGATACACATTATGTGAGCTGTGGTGGCTCCCAAAAACTTTATGGTTACTTTGATTACATGGAAGTGGTGGTTTTGTTGCATGTGGTACATGTTGTGGTTCTTCGACCAGGTGTCTACGGGCAAGCCTTTTCGGAGAGATATTCTTAGGATGTGCGACATTGGTGCAAAGAGGAAAACTAGTGAGGATGTAGTATTGGGGTACCCTTGATATTATTTATTATATTATATACTCTTTTATGCGTTACTTAGAGAGAGTATCCATGGTGAGGCTGGGAACTTAATATACCTATTTAGGTGATGAGTTAGTTTCACTTGTTGTTCACTGTGCTTTAGCATGATTTCTTTACTTTTTCATGAGAGGATTTAGGGAGGATCTTACTGAGTATACTATTATACTCACCCTATATATATTTAATTTTTTTTCAGGTCACTTGGAGAAGGTTGGAGATCAGACTGGTTTCTACTAGCTTGGGGTTGCAGGAGGTGTTTGAGATTCGAGGTTGCTGTTGTTTTTACTTTCTTTTTTGTACGTGCAGTTTACCCATTCATTTGTAGTAGTTTTGTATGACATTACATATGTGTACTTGGGATTTCATTTATTTTGTTGTCTTAGTTGGAGTTGGTTGGTGTCTGTCTTATCTCTCTCATTCGCATGTGTTCTCTTAGAGGGTAATGCCTCCCATCTGTGTGTTTTTTATACCCTCAGTGCTATTCGCCAACCCAGGACCTACTGGTGGCGGGACTCGGGGGTCATTATCTCCCTTGTGACATAGCCGACCCAGGAGGGGTACACCTTGTGGGGAGGGGGTCGTGAAAGTGTGGTATCAGATCTCTGGTTGAGGGATAATATGGAGTTTGGAGTTAGGCACATGTGAGGTTGCATGGGTTTGTAGTGAAACAATGTCAGACAAGGTTATCAAGTGATGTAAACACTGGAGACCGTCTAAAACATAGGCATTTAGGGCCCCCTATAATCTGATTTATAGACCTTTAAGTTTACAATGACTACTAAATGATGTGATACTAGTTGCAGGGTAGAGACCTTGGAAAGGATCATGAATCATTATTCTTTGTTCCTATGCTTGAATGGGTAGACCTTGGGATAATTTAACCTAAAATGAATAAAATAAAACAATTAATTAATTAATTAATGTTGAGTCTTCCATATACCAGGTTTAGGTCCTCTAACTATTTCTTATTTTGTAGGTATGGATATAGGTCAACGGCCACATTAGGATTGCATAGAAGATGTCCAGTAGGTTGTGCCAGTAGATCACCACATGGTAGAGGTTGATGATGATGCCACTTGGAGGAGGCACTCCAAGAGTTTCAGCACTAGAGTCTACATAAGTATGAGGGCTCCATTTCAGATGTAGTAATAGAAGAATGGTTAGAAGAGGTTGAGATAGGCTTCAGTTCAATTCATGCTTAGAAGGAGAACTGGGTTTCCTTGGTTGTGACGGTGCTGCATGGAGAAATAAGGCAGTGGTGGTTCTTGTTCCTCGGGGATCGCGAGGAGTCAGCGATCTCATGGGAGGAGCCCCAAGACAAGTTTAGAGTGGAGTTTCTTTCTTCGAATACAAAGGCATCTAGTCACTAGGAGGTTATTACCCTCATACAGGGGAGCTCCAATGTGTAATAGTTTGGAATCTGTTTTAAGAACCTTTTACGATATGCTTCGGAGCTGTTTCCATATGAGGATGCGATGGAAAGGAATTTTGAGGAGGCTTTGAATCCAGAGATCCAGTGCCAGGTCACCCCATTTATGTTGAAGACATATCTTGAGGTGCTGGTGAGGTTATAGGACATTGAGAGGACATTATCTAGAACTAAATCATCATGAGAGGGGAGTCGTCGTGATTCCTTACGAAGCAGAGCTATGGTCAAGGGTTTCTAGTTTTCAGGGAATAAGAGTTTCCATTCAACCGGGGGTTGGTCCCAGCCCTCAGCATCTTGTTTCTCTGGGGGCGGAAGCTCTCAGGCCTATAGCAAGGGATCAAGAACTTGTTTTTCTTATGGTGGTCGAGATCATTAGTAGCGATAGTGCCCGAAATTTCAGAGAAGTCATCGTGCACCAAGTGTTCCACTCCAGGTTCCTCTATTAAGACAGTTCCAGCTGAGGTAGCAATAATAGGTTTCAACAGCTTTAGATCTACAAAAGGTAGATGGGGTAGACAGAGGAAAACCCCTTGATGCTCCCCATCCACAGAGATTAGAGTGTAGCCATGGTGGTGGTCATCATCAGGGTCAGAGATGCCATGGAGGTGGTCTTGTTCAACTTCATGATTTAGCATTTCCATCTCCATGCGAGCCAGATGTCGTTCGAGGTACCCTTTTCTTGTTTTCTACCTTGGTTTATGCCTTGTTTGATTCAGGAGAGATAGACTCCTTCATATCACCTACCTTTTCCATGATTTGGGACTTGAGGTTGAGAGGCTTCCAGTGCCCTCGGCATTGACTACGCCAATTGGAGGCTGAGTTGACTTGTTTGAAGTATATAGAGACTACGAGTTAGTGTTTGGCCAACACCGCTCTTGAGGAGATTTCCTATGTTTATGAATATAACCATATGATATCATCCTTAGCATGGATTCGTTGTATTCAGTGCAGGATATCATGGAATACTTTAGGAAGAAGGTCATTTTCTTCGATGCAGATGGAGACCTGATGGTGTTTGTAAGAGAGAGAGTCCCTTAGATGGGTCATAGGCATGTTCCGTCCTTATCATCCATGATGGATGAGCTAATTCAGAGTTATTCAGAGGTTCACCAGCTGGCATTTCCTAGGGTCGTAGAAGAGTACCCTGATGTCTTTCCAGAGGAGGTTATAGACTTACCCCCTTGACGATAGATCGAGTTTGGGATCAAGCTACAACCAGGAGTGTATTCTATCTCTACGTCTCCATAATGGATAGAACCTTCTGAGTTAATAGGTCTACATATAGATCTTGATAGCCTGTTATAGTGTGTGTTTGTTTGGCTGAGTGTGTCACCATGGGGTGCACCGGTTTTGTTTGTGAAGAAGGCTAACAACAGTTTGCGGTTGTGTGTCGGTTATCATTGCTTAAACAAAGTAACATTGAAGAATTTATATCCTCTTCAGTTGATTGATGATTTATTTGATCAAATGAAGGATTAAATTTGGTTCTCAATGATTGATTTGCGGTCAGGATCTCATCAGATGCGTGTGAAGGATGAAGATATCCCAAAGACCACTTTCTGTTGTCGTCATTGGAATTATGAGTTCGCTGTAATTCCATTTGGTGTGAGGAATTCTCTAGTTGTGTTCATGGTATTGATGAACGCTGTATTCTATGAGTTCCTGGACAAGTTCATGGTGGTTTTCATTGATGAAATCCTTGTGTACTCCATGTTTGAGGAGGAGCATACAGAGCATCTACATGCTATTTTGGGAGTTCTTTATCAACATCAGCTGTTTGGGAAGTTGTTAAAGTGTGAGATTTGGGTTCGAGAAGTCCATTTCTTGGGACATGTTGTATCCTAGTAGGGTTTATTTATGGATCCATAGAAGATGTAAGTAGTTGTGTCTTAGAAATCCCCCAAGACTGTGTCAGAGGTGTGAAGTTTTCTTGGTCCTATAGGCTACTATAGGAGGTTCATAGCCAATTTCTCTCATGTTGTGACTCCTCTGATAGCTTTGACCATGAAGGATCATGTTTTTATATAGACTGATCAGTGTCAGATAGGTTTTGAGAATCTAAAGGATAATTTAGTAAGTTCTCTATTTCTTTTTCTTCCAGCTGAGGGAGATAAGTTTGATTTTTTCTGCGATGCTTTACATCTAGGGTTAGGCTGTGTTCTAATGTTGCAAAGATCTGTTTGTTCCTATGGGTCCTGACAGTTATGTCCCCATGAATGTAACTATTCCACCAATGATCTTGATTTCGCATCCATGGTGTTTTCTCTGAAGTTGTGTATACATTACCTCATTGACGAGTGCTTTGTTGTTTTCACCGATCATAAACGTTTGAGGTATGTTTTCCCCCCAGAAAGATTTGAACTTATGAAAATGTCAGTGGATGGAGTTCTTATAGGAGTACAACCTCTAAATATCATATACCTCTAGAAAGGTGAATTTTTTAGCTGACGAACTGAGTTGGAGTCATGTAGTGATGTAGTGCATGAATCTGGTGACTCCTGTAGAGTAATTGAAGAACTGTCAACATTAAATCTTGATATGGGAGAAGTTGTGGGTATAGGTTGTCTTTTTATGATGATGGTGCAGTAATCATTGGTGTAGAAGGTGGAAGAGTCCCCGTTGGGGGATATTGAGGTGGAGGTCTAGAGAGACCAAGTTGTTTGTGGTGAGTCCCCTGATGGTTAGTCTGAGGATGAACTACACCGAGTGTTGTATCATGGAAGGATATTTGTTCCTCTGACGATGCAAAAGAATATTATCAGGGAGTTCCATATTTATCCTTTAGCGGTCCATCCTAGTGTGAAAAAGATGTAATGAGCCTTGAGGATCCAGTTTTGGTGGCCTGGGCTGAAGCGTATGGTTTTAGAGTTTGTGCCTCGATGTTTGGTCTACCAGAAGGTGTAGGATGGTGGCCTGCTCCAACTATTATCTGTTCCTCAGTTGAAGTGGGAGGAAATATCAAGGGACTTTGTTATTGTTTTATCACGAGATCAGGGAGGACATGATGCTATTTTTGTGGTAGTGGATCATTTTACAAAATCGTCCCACTTTATAGCAATCAAGGAGTTGAGCTCAGTGGAAGTTTTATCGAGTAAGTATCTAGAGGTGGTGGTGAGACTTCATGGAGTCCCAAGGATGAAAATTTCATATCTATATCCTTGTTTTACCTCCAAGGTGGGGATAGGCCTCCAACATGCTTTCGGTTCTCATCTATGACTTAGCACTACCTTTCATCCGCAAACGGACGGTCAAATAGAGCGAACCATCAAGACTCTTGAAGAGATGTTATGATGTTGTGTCCTGGATTTTGGAGGTTCATGGATGAGGCACTTAACCTTGGTGGAGTTCTCTTACAACAATAGTTTTCAATCCACCATCAGTATGGCGCCGTTTGAAGCCTTGTACAGACAACCTTGCCATTCTCGGTTGTGCTGGACTGGGGTCAGAGAGTATGTAATTCTCAGACCGAAACTAGTGTAGAATACAACATAGATGGTTTAGGTGATTCATGAGAGGATGAAGACAGTTTTGGATCATTAAAAATCATATTCCAATCAAAGGAGGAGACCATTGGAGTTTGATTTTAGGGATCACATGTTTCTGAAGGTAACTCCCCAATGTGGGCAGCGAAGGTTTGGTCATGAGAGTAACTTTCTCCCCAGTTTGTTGGGCCTTTAGAGGTGTTAGATCATGTTGGAGTTGTGGCATATCGAGTAACACTTCCCCCGCAGATGAGCCGGATACCTGATGTTTTCCATGTAGCACAGCTCCTTCGTTATCTTCATGAAGACTCACACGTCATCGATTGGGGAGAGATTGATGTTGATGATGATGTGACCTCTGAGGAGAAGCCTATAGAGATACAAGACCACAAATATAAGGTGTTTCATGGTCATTATATCCCCTTGGTTCTTGTCTGGTGGCAACACGGTGTCAAGGAGGAGAGTACATAGGAAAGTGAGTCACAGATACGAGTTCAGTACTAAGAGTTGTTTGATGTTTAACTCTTTTCATGTAATGATGTCCCCTTTGTGGTTATAGACCTTTCGTGTTTATAGGATGGTTTTCTTTGTTTGATACTTGTAGATTTTTCTCTTTTGAAAGGTATCTCGATGGGTGGTTGTTCAAAATTCTTTTTTGTTTCCTTTTAGGTTGGTTGTGAACTCTTAGGGATGAGAATGTTTTGTGAGGTATTTTATGTAATGTCCCAGACCTCTCTGGTCTATTACTTTGATGGAATCTAGTTTTTGAGTTGTTCGGATGGTTAAGGTGACTTATCCCCAACACCTTTCCAAATTTATTGTTCTATGAACAATTCCATCGGTGAACAGTTCCAATGGTGGACCACTATGAACAGTGCAACGGTAGCTTTATGTGAACAGTGTCATCAGTAGCCTTCTATGAATAGTGAAACGATAGGCTTATGTGAACAGTGTCATCAGTAACCTTATGTGACTAGTTCCAATAGTAGCCATATGTGAATAGTTCCAATGGTAACCTTATGTGAACAATGCATTGGTAGGCTTATGTGAATAGTGTCATCAGTAGCCATATGTGAACTGTTCAAATGGTAACCTTATGTGAACAGTGCAATAGTAGGCTTATGTGAACAGTGTCATCAATAGCCTTATATGAACAGTTCCAATGGTAACCTTATTTGAACAGCGCAATGGTAACCTTATGTGAATATTGCAACAGTAGGCTTCTGTGAATAGTTCAATGGTGAGGTCTAATGATAGACTCTTTCCTTTGTCAAATTTTGAGTTCATGAATAGCGTTTCCAGGATGGTGAGGTTCCAATGGTATCCTCTTTCCTTTGCCAAATTTTGAGTTCATGAACAGTGTTTCCAGAATGGTGAGGTTCCAACGGTTTCCTTTGTCCATTTCCAATTTTTGAGTTCAGGAATAGTGTTTCTAGAATGGTGAGGTTCCAACGGTTGCCTCTTTCCTTCGCCAAATTTTGAGTTCATGAACAGTGTTTCCAGATTCCTATAGTTTCGCCACTTTGACATTTCCTGTGGCTAATAATGAATTTAAAGCCTTGTTTTAAAGACTCTATGTCCAATTCAAAGGCCATAACTCCTATATTAATTTTTCATAAGTCTCAGGATGCTTTTACTTGGTCAAACTACGTGATTTAATGCGATCATATTTTAATGAAAAATCTAGCATATCTTAAAATGATGTTTCGTTAAATCTTCTAAAGGGACGAGATATCATCCTCCCTAGTTATTCCTCTTTGTTCTTAGCTGTGAGATGCTGGAACCTTTCATTCCATCCGGTAGGAGTTGCGCAATCAAACTTTCCTCCTTGGATTAGTTCCCATTACTTTTTGATGCAACCAAGCAGTATCGATCAATCTTCAATATAAGGTATGATCTATCATCATTCTTTTGGGTTCATCTCCTTCTTTTTCTCCATTCCCTTTTACAGAATGTTTTCTTTATGTACTTAATGGGTTTTTATTGGGTGTTGACTGGTGTGGTGGTGTCTCTACATCCTTGGGTGGATACAATTGTCATGAGGGGAGGGGATCGTAACCCATTATGTGTCTCATTCTTATATAAAGAACGTCAAGAACTATTTGATGTAGGGGATTCATTTCTTCTCTTCTCTTTTATGTGAAACTGTATAGATAACATGTTTTATCCCACTGAATCATAATGGAATTGACATAATAAATATTTGAATTAGATAAATAAATTGACATCGATCTTATGATATTGCCTCTTGTTTTTCTAGATAGTGTGATATCTATTCTTTCTTTGTTTAGATTTTTGTTCTTCATTGAAATTGGTAAAGAACATAAAGTAGGAATTAATTGATAATTTTTTGGCTAAAGATAAAGAGGCATGTAAATGAATATAGCTCTACTTTTTTCAATTTGATGTTAATCAAATTGGTTCTGTAATCATGTTTAATTATTTGTGATAGTTTACTGGTTAGGTTTCCTGAATTTGGAACCTACAAATAATAAATCGGTTAATCCATGATGTATTAAAGAATTTATTTTTTGATAAAAGATAATTCCTTATAGGGTTCTGAGTTACCCTCATACTTGTTTAAGGGCCAAGAGCCTAATTGATATGATGTCTGTTTTGCTACTACTTGTGTTGTGATGTGATCCTGGATGGATGTTGTGACATTTGGGGGCAGGTAGGCCTATTGGTTGTGGCCACAGTTGACGCCTAGAGTGGCGAGATGAATCCATTTATGCATGTGGGTGTTGGGGAGGACACCAGAGATGATGAAATGGGTTGGATGTGAATTCTTGGATTCTTACTAATTCTTTTTTGTTGTTTATCTACGTTACTTTCCCCACTGCTCAAGGCATCTGGTCTAGATTAACCTTCCTCTGAAAGAGGTTAATACGCGTAGGGTATGCCACATGATTTCTATGTTTAGCTTTTATAGAGGGAATGGGTCTATGATCTTACTATAGGCCATAAAGACTCAATGGGTAGTTCATCTACTCACCATGTTGAGGCCCTTGTGTTTAGTAGCTTAGAATGTTTTTATAGAATGCTTGGGAATATGGGAAAGCAAGGATCTTAATAAATTACTGAATAAATGATGTTAACCCATGGGGTTGGAGCTTTCTGAGGTGCAATGCTGTGGTTTCAATTTAAAGGAACTATAAACTTTGGGTGTGATTCTAATGAAATATAATGTGAAAATTATTGATGGTTAATTAATGTTTAAATAATTAATTAACGTAAAGTGAAACTGATAAAAAGGGAATGAAGTAATATAATAAATCTCTTTAAATGGTTGTGTGTTTATATGATAACTAGTCTTAGAAGTGGAAGCCAGGAGTCCGAGAGACATTGGATTC
Organism: Viscum album; assembly: GCA_963277665.1. Lineage (NCBI taxonomy): Eukaryota > Viridiplantae > Streptophyta > Magnoliopsida > Santalales > Viscaceae > Viscum > Viscum album. Next base: position 1,261,454,472 of record OY728158.1, on the reverse strand, counting down.
GGTTGATTTTAAGACTAGGTTATTCCCATAGTGTGGTTGTGAGCTATAGTATATTCTGTGATTTTTATGTTTCTATATGCTACTCCACCATGTCAATTAGGAAAACTGACACCCCAAGGATTCTGAGCCCTGAGGGCGTGTTTCCCCCAACATTCCGGTGGAAGGATGGATGGCTGACTACCCCCTTTACCCCTTCTCTCTTCTCTTGGAATTTACTTGTGCTGGTAGGAACAATGGTTAATTTTCCCCATATATGTGTATTGAGGGCTATATAGGTTTTTGGTTATTCACACACATATATTCTAAATATAGTTTTCTAGGGACTACTATAGGTGTAACATGTTTAGGATGTGATGGCTTGAGGATACTTACTTGGTGTGTGGGTTGTAATGGCTTGAGGTATAATAACTGACATATGATACAGGTTATGCGAGTTTTGGTGGATCCCGAAAACTACCTTGTTACTTTTATTATGTGGAAATGGTGGTTTTGTTGCATGAGGTGGATGTTGTGTTACTTCTCCCAGGTTTCTACAAGCAAGCCTTTTTGGAGATAGATGCTTAGGACGTGCGACATTGGGGAAAAGTAGAAAACCAGTGGGGAAGTAGTACTAAGGTACCCTAGATATTCTTTATTATATTATATACACTTTTATGCATTACTTTTTGAGAGTATCCATGGTGAGGCTGGGAACTTAGTATACATATTTATGTGATGAGTTAGTTTCACTTATTGTTAGCAGTGCTTTAACATGCTTTCTTTACTTTTTCATGAGAGGGTTTGGGGGGGGGGGATCCTACTGAGAATACTGTTATACTCACCCTATTTATATTTAAACTTTCTTCATGTCACTTGGAGAAGGTTGAAGATCAGGATGGTTTCTACTAGCTTGGGGTTACAGGAGCTGTTTGGGATTCATAATTGCTATTGTTTTTAACTTTCTTTTGGGTACTTGAAGTTTTCTCCTTTCAGTTGTAGTAGTTTTTATGACATTACATATGTGTACTTGGGATTTCATTTTTTTTCTGAGTTGGAGTTGGTTGGGGTCTATATTATCTCTCTATTTTGAATGTGTTCTCTTAGAGGGTAATGCCTCCTATCTGTGTGTTTGTTATACCCTCGGTGCTAGACTCCAACCCAGGGCCTACTGGAGGTGGGACTTGGGGGTCATTATCTCCCTTCTCACATTACTAGCCCAGGAGGGGTAAACCTTGTTGAGAGGGGGTCATGACAGAGCTACTCAAGGATTATGATTACACAATACACTAACATATAGGTAAAGAAAATAAGGTAGAAGATGCATTGAGTAGGAATGATCATGGAGTTCTAAAACAAATGTGTCTTGAAAAGGATCCTATGTTCATGTATCTCATAAATATAGATATGGGAATTTCTAAGGAAATAGAGTTATCAATAATTTTTCAAATGATTTCAAAACCATCTTTATTTGGGAAATAAATAATTCTTAATCTGATGATGAGAACTTTCAGAAGAAAATTAATGTTTTGAATGAAGTTAAATTAGTATACTTTGTTTGTGAAGGCGGTGTTATAAAATTTTAAAAGAGGATATTTGTTCCATCTATAAATATTCTAAAAAGTGAATTGTTATATGATTCTCATAGCTCAAATTTCATTATACACCCTGGAATCACAAACATGTATATGGACTTGAAGGAAAATTTCTTATTGGATAAAAGGAAGTGGGAAATTATTGATTATGTGTTAAGATATTTGGTTTTCCAATAAGTGAAATCTGTGATGCTTTATCCTAAAGGATTCATGAAACCTCTTCCCATTCCAGTGTGTAAATGGGATGAAATTACTATGGACTTTGTCATGGGGCTACCAAAGACTCCAAGAAAGAATGATGTAATATGAGTTATCATTGAATGGATAACCAAGTTTTCACATTTCCATTATATAAGAGAATACCTACCTCTTGATCACCTCTCAAGGATCTATATTAATTAATTTATAAGACCTCATAGAACACCTCTATCAATTGTTTATGATTGAGATTACCAATTTACCTCAAAATTCGAGAAGATTCTACAGAAGTCTCTTGATATTGAGCTTCATTTGAGTATTGCCTTCCATACTCAAACTAATGGATAGTCTAAAAGAAATATTCAAACAATGGAAGATATTTTGAGGTCATGATCACTTGACTTTAAAGGTATGTGGGATCAGTATCTAGATTTGGTATAATTTTCCCATAATAATAGTTTTTATTCAAGTATTGAAATATAATTGTATGAAGAATTATATGGAAAGAGGTGTCATACTCCAAATTGTTAGGATGAAGTAGGAGAGTGGAAACTCTTAGGCCTAATTTTTTTTGAATATATGATGAAAATGGTAAATTCTATTCAGGTTCATATTAAAGAAGATCAAAGTAGGAAAAATAGTTATGCAGACAATTAGTGGAAAGATTTAGAGTTCCAAGTGGGAGATCATGTTTTCTTAAATGTAACTGTATGTAAAGGTATTATAAGGTTCAATAAGAAAGAAAAAATGAGTCCTAGGTACATCATAAACTTTGAGATTCTTGGAAGGGTTGGATTTTTTTCTTATCATTTTCAATGCTGCCAAATCTCTCAAAAGTACATGATGTGTTTCATATATCTCTATTAAGGAAATACATTCAAAAACCAAAACAAATTTGTGCATATGATAAAATAGATTTCGAACATGACCTTTCATACTATGAAGAAACTATCGATATTATTGACACTATAGAGAAAGTATTTAAGAATCAAATGACTCGTCTAGTAAAGGTACTGTCGAGAAAGAATAAAATGGAAGAAGTAACATGAGAACCAGAGGATTCTATGAAAGAGAACTTCCCATATATTTTTTAGAAGGTAAAACCCCCAAAATTTTGAGGTCAATTTTCTTAGGATGGAATAATATATCACCCCAATACTTTTCCATATTTTTATTTTAGTATAAATTTAATTTTGTTGATAGCTTACAATGCATATAACATTGGGTTTAAACAAAACAGTATTTTGTCATGTTTTGTACAGTAAATTAAATTATAAACATTTTAGATAATTTATACTGTAAATTTATATGTTATATATTCAATAAAATAATATTTCATTCATCCAATATATTTTATATTCATAATATAAGAACAAACCCAATATTACACATAAAAACCTATATTTTTATAAAAGCATTTTTACTGCCTTTAAATGGTGCACCTATTTTAAATATGATTTTTTACACTTTTAGAAAATTTATATGGAAAAATAAACTTCATTTTTTAAAACTAAACATAAAAATTAGGTTATGTTTAATTTTTGGTATTTTTATGAGAAGTTTCATGTTTTCATGAATAATGAGAAAAATACCTCATTTTAATTAAAAACATATTTTTCATCTAAATGATTTATAGTGATAGATTAAATTTTTAATTAGTTTAAAAATATAATTAGATAAATTTTTTACCACTGAATATAATTTATGTCATTTTAATCAATTTTATATTGAACTTGGCTATAAAAATATTTCTATCCTTTGAACATTTTAACTTTTAAAAGCCTTTTTCTTGTTCTGTCGATAAGATTAATTTTATATTAACTACTAAAAATTATATGTTTTGATTTTTGAAAAATGGATTTCATATATTTAATTAGTTGGTAAAAATTATTTAAATATATTTTTTTAATTTTTAGATATTATGAATAGTAACTATAGTAATTTTTTGTTAATAAAGTTAAAGGTAAATCTAGTAATTAAGGGTACTAGAAAACATGTAATAATTTTATTTTATGAATTATTTTATACGAAAAGTATCCTTGGGACTAGTTTATGGCCTATTGGAGACACATGGATTACTTTAATCCTTTTTTAGTATTTAATTGTAAGGAAAGTCCAATATTCCACAGTAAATTTTTCAAAAGGTATTACATTTTTTATATGTGGTTATTCAGAATATTTATTAGACTATAAATATTAATTTTAAAGATAAAATTTTTATATTCATCATCTTAATTTTTTTAAATTTTTATAAAATAATTAATTAAATTAAAGGCTTACACAATGATGATGTAATATTTATTTATGTAATAGAAATATCAAATAAATGATATTAAAAATATTAAAGTAAATATAAATAGAGATAATTAGTGTCATAAAATTATTTTATAGATGGACTAGACATATTAGGGATGTATTATAGGTTCTTTTTCAGTGTTAGCTTTTGTATTGATATTTTTTAAAACCCCAGGAATGAATAGTCTATAAATTGACATTAATGACATTTTAAAATAAATAATATTTTATTAATTGGCCTAAAATTCATAAAACTATAATATTAAGAAAAATTATTATGATAAGGTTTAAAATGTCATAAAAGACTCATTTATGGCTATTTTTTTATTTTATAGTGACTATATTTACCCATTAAGAGTAAAATACCATGTTGTTGCGGTAAGACTTAAAGGATTTAACTAAGGGTTAAATCCGAAAGATATGGGTAAGAATATGACCCAAATTTTTTTAAGAAGTATTAATTGAGAGTATTTATACCCATAATAATCTTATATTATAAATTAATCACTTTTTACACATTTTTAAATGAAAAGTAATTTATATTAATTTAATATTTTTTGAGTTTACAAAAGTGCCCCTCACCTCAATTATAAATGGGAACCTCCTCCCACACTTTATCACACAATTTTAAGCCATATATATCATCCAAAAACCTACCAAAATATTCTCCCAACTTCAATACCATCATCTTATAAATCTTCCTTTTCATATAAATCCAACCAAGTAATTCTTTTGGTATAAATCAAAAGGAGTTACCCAAAAATGATGTAACATTCTTCAAGGATCACTTTCATTTTATTTCTTTCTTAAACCATTAAATTATTATAATTAAATGATTATATAATAAACTAATTGTATTAAATATATTTAGAGGTTATTATTATTATATTTATACCTACACATTCACACATATCTATAAAATGGGATACATAATCATTGTTCGTGTGTATGACAGACTACCACCTCTCGAACCGATGTCATTCATTGTTCCATTTAACACCTCTCAAGGTTGGAAATAATGATGGATTTATAGTTTATACATGATATATATGATATTTATAATGTATATATGATTATTTAATTCTTATATAACTCATACCTTTAAGCTTTCCATTTTTTGGGAATATAATAACTTCATTTGTGGACGTGTGGAATACCGCCTCCCCATGGCGATGTGATTAATTCACACTATACATGGAATGTATTAAGGATGATTTTTAAAAAACATGATACATATATGAAATAAATATAATACTATAATTATAATTTACATAATTTAATTTTTTAATATGATAAAGAACTAGAAGTATCGTTCATACGTATGTACGACCTACTGTCTCCATGAACAATGCATTTCATTTCCTATCTCCAAATTTTATGGATTATTATAAATAAATATATAATGAATATATTGTATTTTTACATCATGTTTTAAATTAAAGATATTATTAAATCATAATATAATTAATAGGAATAATAATTAATAAGTCAAAACATACCTAAAAAACTAGGCTATTAACACCCAAAATAGGGAAAATAATGGAAGATTGCTAACAAATGGGTAATGAGATATTATAGAAAGTTAATATATGACATTATAAATATGAATATAGTCATATTATAAGTTAATAACATTATTAAAACCATTTTACATGAGGTTAATGGAATTTCATCCAAAAGGAAACACAAGGTAGGAGATTTCGTCTCAATTTCATTTCTTTGAGGCATATTGTAATATTATGAGCGTAGTTTCTTTTATATGATGTATATACTTCCATTTGAAATGTTATATCATGAATTTAATTATTTTAATGATATCATAAGTTTAATTTAATGTTATTCCTTCATGGGGATGGCAATTCAAATATTTCTAACTGGTATGAGACACTTTGGAATGTTTAAATATTATTCTTCTTAAGAATGCTTTTAAGGATATTCAATTTTATTTCCATTCATAAACATCAAAAACATTATTTTTAATTATAATATGCTGAAAAATTATTTATAAATCCATATTATTTATTCAATATGGATATTTGACAAGATATAGTATTCATTAATTAAATCGGTTACTCAATATGAGGAATGCTTTGGACTATTAGTGATGGGTGGGGCCCATAATTTATATAGCCCATAGATGCATCGACATATTCTCATGAGAAAAATAATTTATCAAAATTAAATGAGTTTCTAACAATTATTTTAAACCGTCTTGGTAAAGGTCTTGATAGTATAGGTTTTCATGTGCCTCAGACATGACATCCAATAATTAAGCATTTCCGTCATAGATATTTCATTTATCATTGTTATTATACATGATGTTTTCATATGATGAAATATATGGATGCATATCATTATCAATTTATTTATTAAATGACATGTGTTTATAGTTATTTACCTTTCCATATTGGTTATACTATATCTATTTATTTTAATGACATGTGTTATTAGTAATTTATCTTGCCATGTTGATTTATACTCATTAATTAATTATCACTTCTTCTTTCCATACCCTTACTAAGCATTTTAGCCCACCCTTATTATGTTTCATTTCCCAATGTATAGAAGTGGAATCTTTTTGAATGAGTTTCAAGGATACCGATATTTTACTTATGTTATGGTTTAATTTATTTCCCAATGTTTTATGGGTATCATGTATGTAATCTAGTTTTCCAAAACTCATAAACTACTCAGACCTTTGGGATTTAAGTCTTTGTAATCATGATTATATAATAACATAATGCCCCGACTTTGGTATTCTAGGGTTGGGGAATTATAGTCATGGAGTTAAAAAATTAAGGGATGTAACATCCTGGACCCGGGTGCCACACAACGGGTGCCCGGAGCCCGGTTCGCCACGTGACCTCAAGCGCATTTCCCCAAATGCCAGAGGATGTCGACTAGTAGCGATGGCCCAGTTCTGATAGTGGGGAAACTATGCCCTCATTTGTCAAAGTGTAGCACAACGGAATACCAAAATAAACATACAACAAACAGCGGAAGCAGTAAACATACACAACTGAAATAACTACAGTAGTGGATATAACCAACAGTATATAAGTTATGATGCTACATGTTTCAAGTTCTAAGAAAACATCCAGAAAATGTTATACATCAATACAGTACAACATATAATAGAGTACATCAAAACAAGAAAAACAGCTGGCAGTGGCATCGCGAGCCTAGGCTCAGTCCCATGCCCTCCTACTCCTTAGAAACAGTCATGTACCTGTATAGGGACTCTTGCCCCTATCTACACCTGCAACAACACAAATTGTTTGGGCTGAAAAGCATGACCCAAACAGGGTGTGAGAAATATATCTCAATAGGCACCCACCAAAGGCCTGTGCCGAACTGCGTGTAAGCATGCAACAACAGTGTGCAGTAGTAAAATGCAATAAAGTAAGCAGTACTCAAAAGTAACCAATTACCAGTTATATTTCCATTTCATTATCCATTTAATCCATTTAAATATTAGAAATCACCACAGTGCATTTCTAAGTAAACAGTCCACGTCCTCAGACAAAAAAAACCCTTACCCTCAGGTAAGCAGAATCTAACCCGCAGGTATAGCCCTCAGGCGTAATAGAAATTTCCCTCAGGCGTAGAAAGTGTCGCCCTCAGGAACAAAAGTCAATCCCTTAGTCATGAAAGGTTACCCTCAGGCGAAAATAACTACAACCCTCAGGATAAATAGTGCAGTGCCCTCAGGATAATCACAACAATGCCCTCAAGCTAAATACAAAAACGCCCTTAGGCTAAACAGGTAACCGGGCCATGCCCAACAGGTAAACAAGCAGTAACAAGCAATTCCTATCAAGGCAATTCTATAATTACTACTTTGAAGGCATACCCTCGGGTATCCTGGCCAAATGGATAAATAGAGAAACACACCCTAGGGTGGTTCTGGATCCAAGAAACGATCCCAACAAGCATTTTATTATCACAATTAAATACCTAATCAATTTTAGGTATTAAATATAGCAACGACCTCAGCCACACGACACCCCAACATGGGTTTGTGGCAGAAAAAACGCACAAAACACACAACAGTTGGAAAACTAAACACAAAGCCACCTACCATATACGTCAATGAGCGTTATACCCGAACACCGACTCCAGAAATGACCAAGAATGACTTGGATCTGATGAATAACAAAACTCATTAAAACGTAAATAACTTACGTTAGGAGAATAATTGGCAAGAAAGGTACCAGGAGAGGAGAGGGCCTACCCGTGCGGTTCCAACGAAATCGTCTGAAGCCGAATCAGATTCCAGACGAACGCCCGATGGATCTTCAAAAATATGGCCTCTTCCTTTGGCTCCAAAATGGATCAAGTGCCTCCTCTGCCAAATGAGGAGGCTATTGCCTGTTTTAAGACAAAAAAACAAAGTACACGGCGTGTACTTCTGAGTACACGGCGTGTACTTCTTTCATTTAACTGTCCATTTGGAGGCACCGTCACACTATTCATCTGTCGACATGAGTACACGACATGTACTCTCGAGTATATGGCATGTACTGTTGCCCAGCTAGCGGCGATGCCACCGCCTTACTGTTTAAGCCTGCCGATTGACTACACGGCGTTTACGGTACAACTGCACGGCGTGTAGTCGATTCCTACACCCCTCTTCGCCGGCATGGCTACACGCCCCATGTACTCATCCCAACACAGCCAAAAGTACACAATGTATGGATAAAGTACATGATGCGTAGTTTCAAAATTTAGGATTTCCCCATTTTCCATATTTTCTCAAAAACAGTTAAGGAAAAGGAAAGAAGAAGCCCATACCTCTAAAATAAGGACTGGGTTCTTACAAACTTCCCCCTTATAGCAATTCGTCCCCGAATTTCCCTTCCAAAGTGGCGAAGATAAATCTCAGAACAGCTTTGGCCACTGAGTACGTACGTCGGCCTCCCGCTCCCTGGTCTCGTCCTGCACGCGGCCATGCTGCCATAACACCCGTACGAGAGGAACTGACCGGCCTCATAGAACCTTCATGCTCCTGTCAACGATACAGATCAGATGCTCCTCAAAGGACGCATCATGCTGAAGCTCAACCTCCTCTGGTTGAAAGGTGTGAGATAGGTCTGAATGGTAACGATGCAACTAAGACACGTGGAAGATGTCGTGCATGGCTTGGTACCGCTGCGGTAACTGCAACCGATAGGAAACCAACCCGACTCTCTCCATAATCTCAAATGGTCCCACATACTTTGGTGAAAGCTTACCCCATCTCCTAATCCATTTGTGTCCCAGCCTCGGGGAAACACACAATAAAACCTGATCCCCGAACACAAACTCCAAAGGTCATCTGCGGCGACCAACATAAGACTTCTGACGAGACTGTGCGGTAGCCATCCGCTTCTGAATCAACTGGACCTGCTCAGATGTCTCCTGCACAAGTTGTGGCCCCAGTAAAGCTGCCTCACCTACCTTTATCCAGCACAAAGGTGACCGGCATTGCCTACCATATAAAACCTCATATGGTGCCATCTCAATAGTCGCCTGAAAACTATTGTTATAGGCAAACTCGAATAAGGGTATATGATTCTCCCAAGATCCCCCAAAGTCTAGGACGCATGCACGCAGCATGTCCTCTAGCACCTTTATCGTCCACTCTGACTGGCCATATATCTGAGGGTGGTATGCTGTGCTCAGAAGCACCTGTGTACCCAGCACCCTCTGAAAACTCTGCCAGAAACGAGATGTAAAGAAGGCATCCCTATCTGAAACGATTGAGCGAGGGACCCCAAGAAGGCGTATGATCTCTCGGATATACAGCCTTCTGAGCTTGTCCACACAGAAGGTCTCCTTGATCTACAAGAAGTGAGCTACCTTCGTGAGTCTATCCACAACAACCCACACGACATCATTTCCTCGAGGTGACCTTGGAAATCCCGCCATGAAATCCATCGCGACATCATCCCATTTCCACTCTGGAATGGGTAACTTCTGTAACAGCCCAGCTGGTCTCTAATGCTCTGCCTTCACCTGCTGATAGGTGGAACACCTCGTAAAAAAACCAGCTATCACTCTCTTCATACCCGGCCACCAGTACTGACCCCTCAAGTCACGGTACATCATGGTAACCTCGGGATGAACTTCCCAAGCTGAAGCATAAAATCCCACATCAGCTCCTCGTGTATATCCCCTGGAACCCATACACGTCCATGGAATCACAAAAACTCATCATCGCCTATCGTCCAACCAGGAGGAGGGTCCTCACTTGCCACCGACTCTCGTAGAACTAGGCCTTCCGAATCTGATAGCTGCCTCATCCTCACTCTGTCCAGGAGGGTAGAAGTCACAACTAACAAGGAAAGATAAGTCTTCCCCTGACTGTCATGCACCTCCAGATGCATCTCAGAGAACAAAGCCATAAGCTGCCACTCACCACTGGCCTCCTGCACTGCCTGTATCTGAGTCTTCATGCTCAGTGCATTAGCTACTGCATTACCTTTACCAGGTGTATAGGCAAGCTCAAAATCGAAGGCCTGTAGGTACTCGACCCACCTTCCTCTGCCTCAGATTCAGGTCACGCTGAGTAAAGATATACTTGAGGCTTTTGTGGTCGGTGAAAACCACAAAATTCTCTCCCAACAGATAATGTCTCCAATAACACAACACATGCACAACTGCAGCCAACTCGAGATCATGCGTCGGGTAATTCCTCTAATCTGGTCTCAACTTCCGATACATGTACACCACAACTCGGTCGCCCTACATCAAAATGGCTCCTAGCCCAATCCATGATGCATCAGAGTAAACTATATAGCTCTTCCCCTGGTCTGGGAGTATCAGGATCGGTGCTGATGTCAACCTTCCCTTCAGGTCCTGAAAAGCTGTCTCGCAAGCTTCTGACCAAACGAACTTCACACCCTTCTTAGTCAGACCTGTCAACGGTGCTGCTAAGTGGGAGAAGTCCTGTATGAAGCACCTGTAGTAACCAGCTAGCCTTAATAAACTCTGTATCTCAAACACATTCTTGGGCTGCTCCCAGGAAACTATTGCTCTCACCTTCTCTGGGTCTACTGCAACTCCTGCCTCTGAGATGATATGACCCAGGAAGTGAATCTGGTCCATCCAAAAGTGGCACTTCGAGAGCTTAGCATATAGGCGATGCTCTCTCAGTGTACTCAATACAATCTCAAGATGGGTGGCATGGTTGTGTTGAGTGTGAGAGTACACCAAGATGTCGTCCACAAATACAACCACAAATGAATCAAGATACGGATGGAACAAACGATTCATCAGAGCCATGAAAACTGCTGGCGCATTCGTGAGTCCGAACGGCATAACAGTATACTCATATAGACCATACCTACTCTGAAAAGCTGTAAGCGGTATATCTGATGGTCTAACACGCAGCTGATGATATCCGGATCTCAAGTCAATCTTCGAGAACACTCATGCTTCACAAAGTTGATCAAACAGATCATCTATCCTCGGTAAGGGATATCAGTTCTTAACCATCAAATGGTTCAACTTCCGATAATCCACACAAAGTCTGAGGGTACCATCCGCCTTCTTCGTAAAAAGGAACGGAGAACCCCAAGAAGATATACTGGGTCGGATAAAACCCTTTGCCTGTAACTCCTCTAACTGCCTCTTGAGCTCCTACAACTCAGGCGTGGCCATCCTATAAGGAGGAATGGACACCGGTGCTGCTCCTGGCACTAGCTCAATAAAGAAATCCACCTCGCACACTAGAGGTAGACTTGAAAAGTTGTCTGGGAAGAAAACTCTGAAACGATCAACAACTGGAGGGAAATCCATCTGACAAGTCCCCTGGTCATCCAGATATAAGCTTGCAATCTGGGCTGTGACTCCACCATGCCCATGATGCTCTGGTCCAGCTCGACTCGCTTAAACATCCCACTCACCCTTGTATAGAAACTCCCCGCCCTCTAGTGACGTGAAACACACCCTGCGACAGTAGCTGTCTACGAAGGCTCGAAAGGGAACCAACCAGTCCATCTTGAGAATGACATCATAGCTCATTATCTCCAGGACATAGAGGTCCCAAAAGAAGTGACACCCACCCACCTCAAGGGAGCACTCCTTGCACTGATGCACACCAACCCTCCTAGTCCCCAACGGAGTGTCTAGCTTCAAGATATCAGACGAAGTAGAAACACCGAGCCCAAGGCTCTCCACAACGAGTACAGATATAAAACTATGTGTAGCACCCATATCAAAAAGTACTGAAGACAAGACAGAAGCTACTAGAATAGTACCTCTGACTATAGAAGGTCCGGGATGTTGCTCATGCTTGGTCTGTTGCACTACATATGCCTGCTCAGTGCCACGGCCCTACGACACAGCCTAGCTACCTTGAGCTGTCCCGCCCTACTGCCTCTGGGATCCTGGTGTCTGGCTACCACAGCCACGCCCACCATCTCTACCTGCACGCCCTGACGTTTTCCAGTTACCTGACTGGTAAGAATCCACTAGTCCTTCTCCCACACACGGAGTCTTCAATGAACCCCTCTCACTAGCCACTGGTAGAAACGCCCTACAAAAGCGCTGCAGATGACCCATCTTGCCGCATGCTCGGCACTCCACTGGGTCTCGTGGACACTGCAGCCTCTTGTGCCCCTCTCTGCCACACTGGTAGCACCTGACTGGTCCACCTGAAGAAGCTACCTGGATGGTACTCCTGCCCTGAGAGAAGTCCACCTGTCTCTTCCTCTTGCCAGCAAAAATAGTACCAGTAACTGGTGGTGAACCGCCCTGGCCCACACCAATCGATTCCTGCAGGTTCCTCTCTATAATTAACGCCTAGTTCACAATCACGTGTATAGTAGGCAACCTGAAAACATTCACAATCGCTCAGATTTCATACCGAAGACCATCCTCAAAACATCTGGCTCTCAACGTCTCATCCCCCACCAGCACAGGTGAAAAACACTGAAGCTCCGTAAAATGAGCAGAGTAGTCCATCACCGACATATCTCCCTACTACAGATTCATGAACTCTCGAGATCTATCTGCCCTCAGCATCTCGGGAAAGAAGAAGTCATAGAAGACTGCCTGAAAATATTCCCACGCCATGTCCCTGTGATGATCTGACTGGGTGGTAACATCCTACCACCTCTTGGAGAAATCACGCAGCATGTAAGTCGTGAGCTTGACCCTCTGCCCTGGAGGCGTCTCCAGATACTCTAAAATAGTCTGCATTGATCCTATCCAAGACTCTGCAGCCTGTGGTCCGCCATCCCCAAAAAACGTAGGCGGTTGCTGGTGCTGAAAGATACGTGTCAGCTCGGCCATAGATGAGGCAGCCTACGGTGCTCCCTAAAAGGTCTGCATGAACCTCAATAAGACTTCACGAAACTGCGCCTCTGCGCCTGTGTCCGGTATAACAGCTGGTGCCGCATCCGGCTCTGCTGGTCAATCAACTGGTTGCCCATGGACCACCATTTTTGAATTATAATCGTCTCCACTCTCCTGGCGAACAACTCACGGTCGTCTAGGCGGCATGACACTACAAGGTCAAAAGCATGCCTCAGATTCATGATTATTATGATCGGAAAGCGAAGGAACCAAAAAGGAAATAATAGGAAGAAGGTATTCAAAATTGGCAAAAGAAGACTACCCGGCATGTACAATGACTACACGGCGTGTGCTTGACTTCCCTTCCCCTGCCCGGGTCCTTATACATGACTAAGCCACACGACTTTCGTTCAAAAAAACTAAACAGCGTGTATAATATCTACACGGCATGTGGTGTGTTATTTTTCCAACTGCCCGTGTCATCTGTGACACAGCCGACGACTTGGTTTAACTCTACACGGTCTGTTACACCCTTACACGGCGTGTACAACACCCCGTTTCCCAGCCACACGGCTAACTCGACACGGTCTGTCCTCGGACAAGACTACACGGCATGTCCCAAAGGTACACAGCATGTTCCGGGAGACGTGACATCGGCCCGTGTTGTTAGTTACACGTCTGAGTCCCCAGGTCACACTACACGGCGTGTCAATAACTGACACGACATGTTCTGTCAAGGAGTTCACTGACCCATGTTGTTAGTTACACGGTCGGACTCCGGGTCACACTACAAGACGTGCACAAAAACTACACGACATGTTTAAACCAAGCCCTTCCCTACCCCGTGTCGCCGCCCACACGGTTTGTGACATGGGAAGAGACTACACGACGTGTACTCGGGGTACACGACATGTACTCAAAAAGTTCATTTTTCTTCTTGAACAAAAGAACACACATGGCGTGTATGAGGTCCTACATGGCGTGTATTCTGGGTTTTCCAGACAGTATTCCTCAGAAACTTCCCCGAAACCTAGAAAATACTGAAAAACAACACCTTAGTGTCAAATTCCGACCCGTGGGGGCCCATACACCCCACGGATCAAAGTTTAACATCTTATTTGTGTTATAACCAATAACAGTCAACGATCCACCAAATTCCAGTCGATGGGGGACCATACTACCCAAAATCCAAAGTTTGGAATCCATCCTATAAACAAGCTCAACCAAACAAGCAGGTATTTATCAAGCAGCTATCACAACAGCATGCTTTCTTAGCACATCAACTATCACAACAACATGCAATTTCTAATGCACCTACATTGCATGGAAACTATGCATGGCATGTGATTTCTAGCATGTGCCTATATGATTCATGAGACGAAATACCCTCATCTCATCGGGTTGTAACTAAATAGCACCCACAGATAAAATATAAACAGCAAAATCCAAGTGAGTCACCCAATGGTGAAAACATATCAATTGTATAATTGAAAAATCAAAACAATGCAAAATATGAGGTAGACTGGTTTTTCCCTATACACAGGTTAGCTACGCCCGGGCACAACTTATTACCAACTACCATTCTGTCCTATCCCTGACTACGGCTCCAAATAGTTTGTCAATGAAAAGAAACTCCTCTGATACCACTTTGTAACATCCCGGACCCGGGTGCCACGCAACGGGTGCCCCGAGCCCGGTTCGCCACGTGACCTCAAGCGCATTTCCCCAAATGCCAGAGGCTTCCGACTAGCAGCGAGGGCCCAGGTCTGATAGTAGGGAAACTATGCCCTCATTTGTCAAAGTGTAGTATAGCAGAATACCAAAATAAACATACAACAAACAGCGGAAGCAGTAAACATACACAACTGAAATAACTACAGTAGTGGATATAACCAACAGTATATAAGTGATGATGCTACATGTTTCAAGTTCTAAGAAAACAGCCAGAACATGTTATACATCAATACAGTATAGCATAAAATAGAGTACATCAAAACAAGAAAAATAGCTGGCAGCGGCATCGCGAGCCTAGGCTCGGTCCCATGCCCTCCTACTCCTCAGCAATAGTCAAGTACCTGTATAGGGACTCTTTCCCCTATCTACACCTGCAGCAACGTAATCTGTTTGGGCCGAAAAGCGTTACCCAAACAGGGTGTGAGAAATATATCTTAGTAGGCACCCACCAAAGGCATGTGCCCAACTGCGTGTAAGAATGCAACAACAGTGTGCAATAGTAAAATGCAATAAATTAAAAGTACTCAAAAGTAACTAATTACTAGTTATATTTCCATTTCATTATCCATTTAATCCATTTAAAAATGAGAAACCACCATAAGGAATTTCTATGTAAACAATCCACGTCCTCAGACAAACAAAACCTTACCCTCGGGTAAGCAGAATCCAACCCGTAGGTATAGCCCTCAAGCGTAACAGAAATTGCCCTCAGGCGTAGGAAGTGTCACCCTCAGGAACAAAAGTCAATCCCTAGGCACGAAAGGTTTCCCTCAGGTGAAAATAACTACATCCCTCGGGCTAAATAGTGCTGTGCCCTTAGGCTAATCACAACAACGCCCTCAGGCTAAATACAGAAACGCCCTCAGGCTAAACAGGTAACCAGGCCAGGCGCAACAGGTAAACAAGAAGTAACAAGCAATTCATATCAAGGCAATTCTACAATTACTACTTTGAAGTCATACCCTCGGGTATCCTGGCCAAATGGCTAAACAGAGAAACACACCCCGGGGGTGGTTCTGAATCCAAGAAACGATCCCAACCATCATTTTATTATCACAATTAAATACCTAATCAATTATAGGTATTAAATATAGAAACGTCCTCAGGCACACGACACCCCAACATGGGTTCGTGGCACAAAAACGCACAAAACACACAGCAGTTGGAAAACTAAACACAAAGCCACCTACCTTATACGTCAACGAGCGTTATACCCGAACGCCGACTCCAGAAACGCCCTATAACGACGTAGATATGATGAAGAACAAAACTCATTCAAACTTAAATAACTTACGTTAGGAGAAGAATTGGCAAGAATGGTACCAGGAGAGGAGAGGGCTTACCCATGCGGTTACAACGAAATCGTTCGAAGCGGAATCAGATTCCAGACGAACGCCTGGTGGATCTTCAAAGATCTTGCCTCCTCCTTTGGATCCAAAATGGCTCAAGTGCCTCCTCTGCCAAATGAGGAGGATACTGCCTGTTTTAAGCCGAGAAAACAATGTACATGGCATGTACTTATTAGTACACAGCGTGTACTTCTTTCATTTAACTGTTCATTTGGCGGCACCGCCACACTGTTCATCCGTCGACATGAGTACACAGCATGTACTCTCGAGTACACGGCGTGTACTGTCACCCAGCTGGCAGCGACGCCACCGCCTTACTGTTTAAGCCTACTGACTGACTACATGGCGTGTATGGTACCACTACACGGCGTGTAGTCGGTTCCTACACCCCACGTCGCCGGCATGGCTACACGCCCCGTGTACTCATCCCAACATGACCAAAAGTACACAGCGTGTGGATAAAGTACACGACATGTAGTTTTGAAATTTATGATTTTTCCCCATTTTCCATATTTTCTCAAAAACACTTAAGTAAAAGGAAAAAAGAAGCCTGTACCTCTAAAATAAGGACCGGGTTCTTACAAGGGATCATAATTAATTGGATTTAATTTGAAATATAATGATTAATAATTAAGTGAATATGTCAAGTTAGTCCGATTATTCCTTCGAAAAAAATTCTAATTTTTTTCTTAATGTGTTTTACCCATTGTATTTAAAAAAGAAAAAAATATCATTATATTTAAATTCTAATTTTTAAAATTTTATAAAAACCCTACATCATTCTATGTAGTGTGTTTATTTTTTTATTTTCTTAATTACTATAAGAAGTTACATTATCAATACCTATTTGATAGATGACCTTGGTCAGCCACTCTGCTGCACTTAAGTACCCCAAAACCAGACATCATTTGATAGAACCCAAGTAGTGACTTTTAGATTCCTTTTTTTTATGTTTCCTTCTCATACTTATGGTTCTGCCATAATACATTGACTAGGTGAGTAGTCTTATTGATTAGAAATTTCTCTCTATGATCCAAAATTTTCATTTGTTTCTCCTCATAAGAGATATAATTCTCCATCTATACCACCCAAAGATTCATTACATGTAAGGGACATGATATGCACTTCTTCTAGAGGGATATATGAAATACATCATTTACTTAGAAAAATGTTAGTGGGAGGAAAATTCGATAGGTAAAAACTATGATGTGATAAAAAATATCAAAGGGGATGATGTATTTGGGACTTATATTTCCCTTCTTTCAAAATCCCATTACTCTATTACATAGATATATATGTAGTAATACTTTATCCCATATCTCAAATCCCATGTCGCTCTGATAGTTACCATCATATCTCTTTTGTACTCTGATATTTCATAATGTACTACTACATGTTCATGACCTTTTCTACCATTTCTTTGACTATTTTAGGTCTAAATGATTTTAATTCAATAGTATTATGCCAATACATAGGTTTCCAACATATCTTTGAGGGAGTGCTTTATATGGATCCATTTGGATGATTGAGTAGATTATTTTAATATATGATAACATAACCAGTGGATGATGTTGATACCATCCTTCTTTGAAGTCCATGGGGAGCACTCTCAAAATAAACCCAGGTGTCTAGACAATCCTCTTATATTAGACATAAATTTATAGGTGATATTATATGTTGAAGTTTAACATACTGTTTAAAGAATGTTTGGGAATTTTATAGAACTTGGTGTAAACCATATATCTCAATTAGATATAATTTATAGTGGCAATCCATGCAGCCTCACTACTTCTCTAATGTAAATACATGAAAGTTGTTCGAGTGATAATTCCTCCCAATAACAATAAAATAAATAGTCTTTTTTATGTCATTTTACCACAACCCATATTACATTATTCCCTTGAGTTTTCTTTGGAAGGCTCAAGACAAAATCCATGGTGATGTTCTCCTATTTCTATGCTAGTATATGTAATGGTTGAATTATCCCATTTCTATTTTTTCTTTTCTTCATTAAATTTCCAACATAACAAGAATTTTGATATTTATTCCCTGATATTTTTTTTTCATATTATCCCACCAATAGTTATCTCAGATATTTAGATTTTTCTTCATTCTTCATGGGTGGATGGAGAATGTTGAGCTATGTTCATTATTCAACAACTCATTATTTATCTTAGGAATTGATGGTAGAAATAGTTAAGAACCAAATATTACAACTCCTTGATCACTTTTAAAATATTCATATCTAACTTTTCTTATAGCTTCCACATTCTTTTGTATTTCCACATCATCCCTTCGATCATCCTTTATATTCTATTGAATGTATTGTTAGGAAATAATTTGAGCTAGGTGGGATATTGTTCCCTTATGACTTCCATGCCTATACTTTACATGTCTAAGGATATTGGATCCTTATCAACTCTCATAATTTATAAAGTTATATGATATTTTTTTTACTTAGAGAATATACCACTTTATTCAACTTCCAATGATATTAATGGATTGACTAGTCATAGTCCCTGATCATCTCTAACCAACTTCAAAAACAAATAATAAGCACCCTCTATGTGAATATATATTTGAGGCTCCTATGATCTGTATATATTTTACACTTCTCCCCATAGAGATAACATCAAAAAATATTTAATTGGAAAGTCAGTACCAACAACTCCAGATCATACATTGGGTACTTATTCTCATAGACTTTCAACTTCCTTGAGGTATATTACTTCACTTTTTCATTTTACATCAATAAATAGCCCAATCCCTTCTTTGAATAATCATTGTATAATGGTAAAAGTTCACCACTTGTGGTTCTTGTGAGTATTAGTGCAATGATATGCCCCATTTTCAATTTATTGAATCTCTATTTATATTCATTGGTCCAAATAAACCACAATACCTCCTGATTTAGCTTGATTAGTAGGTTTTACGGTCATGATAAGTTTCTTACAAATCATAAATAGTACCATTTCTGTCCAAGTAAACTAGGAATCTCCATCATAGATGTTGGTATAAGCCATATCTCAATCACCTTTGTCTTTGAAGGATCCATATATATCCCTTTGTTAGTGACAAAATTCCCTAAAAATGATTATTCATCTATCTAAAACTCATATCTACTATAATTTTTATATATATATTTATTTTCCAATGTCTTTAGAACAATAATCAAATGATCCTCTTGCTCCTCTATGATTTTTTAGTATAAATGAATATCATCTATAAAGACTACCAAAAAAAACTTTAAGATAATCTATAAAGCCTCCATTAATTAAGTCCATAAATATTTCTATGTCATTTTTGGGTCCAAATGGAACCAATATGAACTTATAGTTTCTATAACGTTTTTGAAATTTAGTCGTGGGATTATTATCCTTCGTCACTTTGAATTAGTGATGTAACACCCGAGACTTTTATGAGAAATATTTTATTTTTATGTTATATAAATCATCAAACGAATCTTTCACTACACACAACACTAGCTTGGCTTTCTTTACACGCAACCACGGCCTTCCTCGATAGCTTGCGCCGTACGCAATACCGAGTTTCACTAAACAACGATATGCTATTAAAATATTATTAAAACTAGCCGTTATGAATTGTAATAACCACTTTTTGAAATTTTATAAATTTTATTTTTCAAAATGGACTTCATTTTTGGATTCAGAATATCGAAATTAACCTAGGGTGAAATTTTGGTATTTTTCTGAAAACTTTCAATTTTTGATGAATAGTGAAACCACTAAGTGGTAGTTAAAAAACTGAATTTTTCATAAAACATAATTTTACCGCTTCTGTGAGTGGAATTTCGAAAATCTGAGAGACATGGTTAATATCAAGGACTAAAATGTGGTTCAATGAGATGAAAATATTTTTTGGTGAATAGTAACTTTTTACTTTTTTTTACCACGGTTAAAAGTAAATAGGGTAATTAAGGGTAAAAGTGTTATTATTATCCTAACACATGTCCTAATTTAATTGGATAAGTTTAATTAGACCAAGAACAACCTTAGGAATAAAATATGACCATTTAGGCCCACTTGGATTAGATTAGGACATTTATTATTAATTTATTTAAAGAAGGGTTAAAATAGTTAAAATCAAAGTTTAATAAGTAAATCATTTTTAATATGGGGTTATACATAAGATAAATTCGACTATAAATATTCATTATAAAGCTAAACAAATTTCATACATAATGGTATTTTATTTGTAATTTTTAGACATTAAATAATTTAATTTATGTATGACACAACGATGATGCAGTAATTATCTTATTAATGAAATATTGACATAATTGATGTTATAAATACCCAAATAAATGTAATTTGAGACTTTTTATGAATTACAGTAATATAATAGGTTAATATGACATGTTATTATTGATTTAATTAACTTGTTTTGAACTAATCATTCTGTTATGATTTTCACAAAAATCAATTACTAAATAGTGTCAAAATTGACATAAAATAGTTTTTTAAAACAAATATTATATTATTAATTGTTATTTTATTCCTAAAAATATAAGGTTTGGCCAAATGACTTAGATACGGTTATATAAATTAATAATAAACAACTTGGGGTTCTTTTGGCTTGATATAGTAAGTTTATTAACCTTATAGTATAAGAAAACAAGAAGACACGATAAAAGTTAAATTATCTAACTTAAAGTTAAATCTAAATGATAAGGTTAAAATTGATACTTAAACTTGTCTAAATTCTATTGGATTAGAGGATTGCGACCCCTACCCACCTTATATTCGAAATATATCAATTTGGAGCTATTAAAAACTGAATTTGACTTTATAATAAAATAATAGTTTTAGTTATTCCAAAGGTGCCCCTCTCCTCCCTTATAAAAGGGAACCTCCTCCCCCTCTTCCTCACACCACTTTGAGCCTTCAAGATCTGCCAACCCCTGCCAATTTCTTCTCTCCACTTCCGTAGAAACATCCTATAGGTTCTGGTCTTCTTCAAAGACCTATTTTAGTGCCCTAAAAGGAGGTCTCAAAGAAGCACTTGAAAGAAGAGGTAATGTCCGTTACCGATTCTTTCATCTTTATTTCTTCTTCCACTTCTTCTTCTTTAGTTGTTTCATTTTGAAGTAATAACATCAGTATCACTCACATACTGATATGTTATTATAATTATGAAACAACCCTATTTCACCATCTATCCATCCTACGAAAAAAGAAATCACCGCGCGTGCGTACGTACGGAATACCGTCTCCACGCCGTGGTGTAATCTATTTTCCACCACCACCTTACTTGGATGGGTATAATGGTGTAAATAATGACTATATATGACAATTATAAAGTGATATTGATTCTGAAATAGTATACATACACTCCAATACAATTCCACGATCATAGGAACGATATCATCACTCGTGCGTACGTACGGAATACCATCTCCACGATGTGATGCGACTCGTTCTACATGATCTTCATTTCATAATGATTATATAAATGAATTGAATGAATGAATATGATATATATAACACTAATAACATTCTGTAAATGAGGTATCTATAACCTAAAGAGAATAATAAGAATTTATTCGATAAAACACACATAAGAACAAAAAGTAATAAACACCCGAATAACAAGTAGTAATGAAATATTACTAATAAGAAGCTAAGAATATGACCATATATGATATCATAACAATAAGTATGATTCTGGAATAATTCAATAACATTATTTAAATCATTATACAGGAGGTTTGGACACTTACGAAGCAAATCAGATCTAAGGTAAGGGAAATATCACAATCTCATTTTTATCCGAGATTTTTTATACTTTGGAATTTACTAGGGTGAATTTTATCATCCAAATCCATGTTTCCTCAATATGTAATCCTTCTACCATAGTTTATATCCAATTTTAACTTTCTTTGAGTTTTTATTAAAAGATATGAAAGGAATCTTTTGTCATTTTTCGTATGAGGTACTTTTTGACTTTTCCGACAAAAGTACGAGAAGAATGTTTTTTTAACTTATACGGCATGAATGGATTTTTAAAACATTATTTCCAAGAAGCTTCATTTATAAGTTTTCAAGTTTATTTTTAATCAAATTATTTTAGTTTAGAATTGTACGACATGTTAAGAAAGGAAAAGTGTTTTTGAAGCAGAAAGGATATTTTCCTCAAGAATGGAGTTCAAGTGTTTTATCAAAATTATTTTTCCATCTAAGATAATAAAGGGTTATGTTTATATCCCTATTATTACATTGATTTGATTATGTTGTGATGGAATTATATTTTTATGAATTCCTTTATCTTATATGAATTGTTTTATGATGTCACGATGTTTAGGATTCCCATTTTTATTACATGGGTTATGCTATGATGTATGGTTTCTGATTTTGTGGCACACATGAGAATTGTACCATTATGAGATGGGTGGGACCTATATCTCCCTCCAATGCATTGGGTAAAGATTTTATATCTCATGAGATAGACATAGCTAGAACGGTAGGTTATACCGGTTTAGTGAAACAGGACTGAAATGAGGAGTGAACTCGGTTTAGAAATGGACTTTGTCCACTAAGATAGTCTTGGCAATGATTCTTGACTAAAAAGAAATGATTCTCTATGATTATGTGTGTATGACACAAAGTTTCATGTTTTAAGTTATGATTATTGGGATTACACTTCACTACTATGATTTATCCCATGTTATAATATTATGATCTCTTTTGCAGGTTAGGATTTCCAAAATGTTATGTTCTTATGATTATGATGTGATAGATATTTCTTTTGTTTACCCTTACTGAGAATTTGAGCTCACCCTTTTGTATGTTTTCTTTCCCCAGGTCATGAAGAAGGTTATTGAGTAAGATATTCCAAAAGGGACTATAGATATGATGAAGTAAATGGGAGACAGTGTAGACGCTTTATGAACCATTTGTTTATGCTTCCCAGTTTCTAAAGACACTATACCTATACGGTCCTTTCATGGTTTTGTTATATGATGTAATAAGTATGCTTCATTTTTGAATTATTAACAATGTATGTAATGTATGGGTCGTTATAGTTGGTATCAGAGGAAAGGTATAGTCAACCTTTGGAAACTAGGATGTGAATGCCTTAGTAAGAACGCTGAGGATAAGTCTAAGCATAGAACACAATCTTAGTGTTTTAGAAATGGAAATGAATAACCTAGGATAAGACCATAAGTGTGAAATTTTATTCTTGATTATGTGGTTTTCCTATTATAATTAATGTTGCTCACACTATTCTTCTTGGTTTTAGTCAATGGCTGGAACCCGAAGGAACCGTGTTAATGCAGAATGCGACGGGCAATGCAATGATTGTACCCCTAAGCAACCAAACGTTATGGGAGATGGAATGAAAAATCTTGTATCCATGCTCACACAACTTTCTCAAGCTATGAATCATGCAGGACTTCCAAACGAGCAAAGGAAGGAGCAACATTCTGTTGAATCCTTCATGAGGCAGCGTCCACCTTCTTTCAGCGGGTCTACTGATCCATTAATTGCTGAACAATGGATTAGTACTACTGAAAAGATATTTTCAGTTCTTCAATGTTTTGAACATGATAAAGTCATCCTAGCAGTGTATCATTTGGAAGGAGATGATGATCAATGGTGGAGTCTTATTAAGAATACGAGTCAAAGGGGTGAAATTGAGTCCATGGAATGGGACGAGTTCAAGAACTTATTTTTCAATAAGTACTTCCCTCGTATTCTCCGAACAAAGATAGAGAAAGAGTTTCTTGAACTGAAGCAAAAGGATGATGAATCTGTTGGTACCTAGGAAGAAAATTTTACAAGACTTTCAAGGTATGCTTCTGGTATTATTATCCAACCTGAGAGTAAGATCGATCGATTATTTAGTGGCTTAAAACCAAGTCTTCGAAGGGCGTTAGCCATAAGGGACTTCAATAGCTACTAGGAAATCGTTCGATGTGCTCTCAAAGTCGAGATGGAGATTGGAGTAACCCATCAGTCATATGGGTTTTATAAGAAGAGGAAAATGGAATTAAAAGGAAAATCTAAAGAGCACACTGAAAAGAAGATGAGCTTTCCCTTATGCTCAAAGTGTGGAAAGAAACATGGAGGGAGTTGTCTTAAAGGGACATGTAAATGTTTGAAATGTGGAAAGGAATGTCATTGGGCATTTGAATTCCGCGATGATGGGAAGAAGATGTCTAATGATGTAAACAAAGGAAGGGATACACAGAATGAACCTACTACACATCAATGTTTCAAGTGCAAGGAGATGGGGCATTATGCCAATAAATGCCCTAATACAAGGGTTGATGATGATGGTCGAAGTCAACAAAATCTTAAGGCTAAAGACAAAGGAAAGTCACATGCAATTTCTATCAGCGATGTGGATTACGATAACAATGTGGTGAAAGGTACACTTACCATCCACTCTAAAGTAGCAAATGTTTTATTTGATTCTGGATCCACCCACTCTTTTATTTCTAAAGAATTTTCTAAGGGAATCACCACATTAACTCAAAAATTAGATGTTGAGTTAGCTGTGACAACACCTAATGGAACAACAGTCACATCAAAAGTTTATAATTCTTCTCCCATCGAAGTTTGTGGGAAAGTGCTTCCTACAAATCTTGTGATCCTTCCTATAGTGGAATTTGATGTGATTCTTGGCATGGATTGGCTTTCTATATATGGAGCTCATATCAATTTCCAAATAAGGGAAGTCACATTTCATATTCCAGATCAATCTATGATCATCTATCGATGCAAGGATGAACATAACCTTCTAGTGGAAATTGCTTCCATCTTATGGGTCTTGATTCCACTAAATGTAGGTTATTTATCTCAAATGGTTGGTGAGAAACTCACGATTAATAATATGCCCATTGTACGAGAGTTTGATGATGTCTTTCTAGATGAATTACTGGGTCTTCCACCAAATCGTGAAGTTGAGTTTTCAATAGAACTCGTACCGGGTGCTTTGCCTATTTCAAAGACACCTTATAGAATTTCCCCAATTGAGTTGCAGGAATTGAAGAAGAAAATCTAAGAGAATCTTGATAAAGGATTCATACGCCCTAGTGCGTCACCTTGGGGAGCACCAGTTCTATTTGTTAAGAAGAATGATGGATCAATGAGACTCTGCATTGATTATCGAGAACTTAACAAGATCACTATCAAGAACAAATATCCTCTCCCATGCATTGATGACTTATTTGACCAACTACGAGGAGCTCAATACTTTTCCAAGATTGATCTTCATTCAGGGTATCACCAATTAAGGGTCAAAAGAGAGGATATACCAAAGACGGATTTCCGTACAAGGTATGGACACTATGAATTTATAGTGATGCCATTTGGTCTTACTAATTCCCCTGCTATCTTCATGGATCTGATGAATAGAGTCTTTAGAGACTATCTTGATCAATTTTTGGTTGTCTTTATAGACGATATTCTTGTCTATTCAAAGAGCAAGGAAGAACATGAAGATCACTTGAGAATTATATTGAAGACCATGAGAAAGGATAAGCTTTATGACAAATTTACCAAGTGTGAATTTTGGATTCAAAAAGTTGCATTTTTGGGTCACATAATCTCAAAAGAGGGGATATCTGTGGATCCAGCAAAAAAAGAGGTTATTGAAAGATGATCGAGACCAACAACAGTAACCAAGATCCGAAGTTTTCTTGGTTTGGCTGGATATTATCGACGTTTTGTGAATGATTTTTCAGGATTATCTAATCCACTCACCAAGTTGACTCGGAAAGGAGTTAAGTTTGTTTGGACTGAGGCATGTGAAGAAAATTTCAAGGAGTTGAAAAGAAGGTTATCCAGTGCACCTGTTCTCACACTGCCTTGTAGTGGAGACAGGTTTTTGATCTATAGTGATGCATCCAAGAAGGGATTGGGGTGTGTTCTTATGCAAAATGATATGGTGATAGCATATGCCTCAGGACAGTTGAAAATCCATGAGCATAATTACCCAACTCATGATTTGGAGTTAGCTACGGTAATCTTTTCATTAAAGATTTGGAGGCATTATCTTTATGGTGAAAGGTGTGATATTTATACTGATCATAAAATTTTAAAGTATATTTTCACACAAAAGGAGCTGAATATGCATCAAAGAAGATGGTTGGAGCTGATTAAGGATTACGACTACTCAATCCATTACCACCCTGGGAAAGAAAACATGGTGGCAGATGCATTAAGTTGACAAGACCATGCCTGTTTATCCATGATGAGGATCACAAATGATCCAATATTTATGGATTTACAAAGGATGGGTCTTGGAATTATAATGGAAGGGGGAAAATCGTATCTTTATCAAATTAATGTTCAACCATCTATACATGTGAAGATTAAAGAGGCACAGAAAGAAGATGTCGAGTTACAAAAGAAGGTGAGAAATGTTCCTGAATTCAACCTTGATTGTGATGGGATAATAAAGTTCAAGAATCGGGTTTGTGTTCCTCCCATCCTGGAATTAAAGAAGGAGCTGCTGGATAAGGCTCATAGTTCTTCATTCTGTATTCATCCTGGACACGAATATGTATAGGGACCTGAAAGAGTACTTCTGGTGGGATGGCATGAAAAGAGATATTGCTGAATATGTCTCTCGATGCTTTGTTTGTTAGCAAGTTAAAGCTGAGAGACAGAAGTCTAAGGGGATGTTACAACCATTACCCATACCCGAATGGAAATGGGAAAACATCACTATGGACTTTGTCACAGGACTTCCAAAAACATCCAAAGGAAATAATGCTATCTGGGTCATAGTTGATCGGCTTACCAAGTCTGCACACTTCATTGCTATTAGAGTGGATTTATCTCTGGATCAGCTTGCCAGGATATATGTAAAGGAAGTGGTAAGATTGCATGGAGTACCACTTTCTATTATATCTGATCGGGATCTGAGATTTACCTCGAAGTTCTGGCGAAGTCTTCAGCATACTCTGGATACAGAGTTGAGTTTCAGCACTTCTTATCATCCTCAGACAGATGGTCAGTCTGAGAGAACAATTCAAACCCTAGAAGATATGTTGAGAGCTTGCTCTATGGATTTCAAAGGTGGTTGGGATCAACACCTACCTTTGGTGAAATTTTCTTATAATAATAGCTTTCACTCCAGTATTCAGATGCCTCTTTATGAAGCTCTCTATGGAAAGAAATGCAGGACTCCAACTTGCTGGGATGAAGTTGGGGAAAGAAAGCTATTAGGACCTGATCTCGTTGATGAAATGGAAAAAAAGGTCAGATCTATTCAACAACACATAAGAGCAGCTCAGATTCGACAGAAGAGTTATGCCGACAACCGAAGAAAAGACCTGGAGTTTGAATTGGGTGATAAAGTGTTCTTACGAATATCTCCCTGGAAGAGGGTCATGAGATTTGGAAAGAAGGGGAAGTTGAGCTCTAGATATATCGGTCCTTTCGAAATACTAGATCGTGTTGGGAAGGTAGCTTACCGATTGGCGCTTCCACCGAATCTCTCTCAAGTTCACGATGTGTTCCATGTATCTCTCCTGAGAAAGTACATACCTGATCCTTTACATGTACTTAGCTTAGAAGTTGTACCGCTGGAGCAAGATCTTTCTTATGAAGAACAGCCGATAAAGATTCAGGATCGTAGCGGAAAAGTCCTACGAAGCAAGACCACTCGATTGGTGAAAGTTTTATGGAGGAACCACCAATTAGAAGAAGCTATATGGGAGCCTGAGGATATGATGAGGGAGATGTATCCTCATCTGTTTGTTACAAAGTGACGAATTTCGAGGGCGAAATTCATTTTAAGGGGGGTAGAATGTAACACCCGAGACTTTTATGAGAAATATTTTATTTTTATGTTATATAAATCATCAAAGGAATATTTCACTACACACAACACTAGCTTGGCTTGCTTTACATGCAACCGCGGCCTTCCTCGATAGCTTGCACCGTACGCAATACCAAGTTTCACTAAACAACGATATGCTATTAAAATAATATTAAAACTAGCTGTTATGAATAGTAATAACCACTTTTTGAAATTTTATAAATTATATTTTTCAAAATGGACTTCATTTTTGGATTCAGAATATCGAAATTAGCCTAGGGTGAAATTTTGGTATTTTTCTGAAAACTTTCAATTTTTGATGAATAGTGAAACCACTAAGTGGTAGTTAAAAAACTGAATTTTTCATAAAACTTAATTTTACCGCTTCTGTGAGTGGAATTTTGAAAATTCGAGAGACACGATTAATATCAAGGACTAAAATGTGGTTCAATGAGATGAAAATAATTTTTGGTGAATAGTAACTTTTTACTTTTTTTTCCACGGTTAAAAGTAAATAGGGTAATTAAGGGTAAAAGTGTTATTATTATTACCCTAACAGATGTCCTAATTCTATTGGATAAGTGTAATTTGACCAAGAACAACCTTAGGAATAAAATATGACCATTTAGGCCCACTTGGATTTGATTAGGACATTTATTATTAATTTATTTAAAGAAGTGTTAAAATAGTTAAAATCAAAGTTTAATAAGTAAATCATTTTTAATATGGGGTTATACATAAGATAAATTCGACTATAAATATTCATTAGAAATCTAAACAAATTTCCTACATAATGTTATTTTATTTGTAATTTTTAGACATTAAATAATTTAATTTATTTAAGATACAATGATGATACAGTAATTATCTTATTAATGAAATATTGACATAATTGAGGTTATAAATACCCAAATAAATGTAATTTGAGACTTTTTATGAATTAAACTAATTTTCTAGGTTAATATGACATGTTATTATTGATTTAATTAACTTTTTTCGAACTAATAATTATGTTATGATTTCCACAAAAATCAATTACTAAATAGCGTCAAAATTGACATAAAATAGTTTTTTAAAACAAATATTATATTATTAATTGTTATTTTATTCCTAAAAATCTAAGGTTCGGCCAAATGACTTAGATGAGGTTGTATATATTAATAATAAACAACTTGGGGTTCGTTTTGCTTGATATAGTAATTTTATTAACCTTATAGTATAAGAAAACAAGAAGACACGGTAAAAGTTAAATTATCTAACTTAAAGTTAAATCTAAATGATAAAGTTAAAATTGATACCTAAACTTGTCTAAATTATATTTTATTAGAGGATTTCGACCCCTACCCACCTTATCTTATAAATATATCAATTTTTAGCTATTAAAAACCGAATTTGACTTTATAATAAAATAATATTTTTTGTTATTCCAAAGGTGCCCCTCTCCTCCCTTATAAAAGGGAACCTCCTCCCCCTCTTCCTCACACCACTTTGAGCCTTCAAGCTCGGCCAACCCCTTCCAATTTCTTCTCTGAACTTCCCTAGAAACATCCTAGAGGTTCTGGTCTTCTTCAAAGACCTATTTTAGTGCCCTAAAAGGAGGTCTCAAAGAAGCACTTCAAAGAAGAGGTAATGTCCGTTACCGATTCTTTCATCTTTATTTCTTCTTACACTTCTTCTTATTTAGTTGTTTCATTATGAAGTAATAACATCAGTATCACTCAAATAATGATATGTTATTATAAGTATTAAACAACCCTATTTCACTATCTATCCATCCTACGGAAAAAGAAATCACCGCGCGTGCGTACGTACGGAATACCGTCTCCACGCCGTGGTGTAATCTATTTTCCACCACCACCTTACTTTGATGGGTATAATGGTGTAAATAATGACTATATATGACTATTATAAAGTGATATTGATTCTAAAATAGTATACATACACTCCAATACAATTCTACGATCATAGGAATGATATCATCACTCGTGCGTACGTACGGAATACCGTCTCCACGATGTGATGCGACTCGTTCTACATGATCTTCATTTCATAATGATTATATAAATGAATTGAATGAATTAATATGATATATATTACACTAATACCATTCTGGAAATGAGGTATCTATAACCTAAAGAGAATAATAAGAATTTATTCGACAAAACACACATAAGAACAAAAAGTAATAAACACCCGAATAACAAGTACTAATGAAATATTACTAATAAGAAGCTAAGAATATGACTATATATGATATCATAACAATAAGTATGATTCTGTAATAATTCAATAACATTATTTAAATCATTATACAGGAGGTTCAGACACTTACGAAGCAAATCGGACATAAGGTAAGGGAAATATCACAATCTCATTTTTATCCGAGATTGTTTATACTTTGGAATTTACTGGGATGCATTTTATCATCCAAATCCATGTTTACTCAATATGTAATCCTTCTAAAATAGTTTATATCCAATTTTACCCTTCTTTTAGTTTTTAGTAAAAGATATGAAAGGAATCTTTTGTCATTTTTCATACGAGGTACTTTTTGACTTTTCCGACAAAAGTACGAGAAGAATGTTTTTTTAACTTATACGGCATGAATGGATTTTTAAAACATTATTTCCAAGAAGATTCCTTTATAAGTTTTCATTTTTATTTTTAATCAAATTCTTTTAGTTTAGAATTGTACGATATTTTAAGAAAGGAAAAGAGTTTTTGAAGCAGAAAGGATATTTTCCTCAAGAATGGAGTTCAAGTGTTTTATCAAAATTATTTTTCCATCTAAGATAATAAAGGGTTCTTTTTGTATCCCTATTATTACATTGATTTGATTATGTTGTGACGGAATTATATTTTTATGAATTCCTTTATCTTATATGAATTGTTTTATGATGTCACGATGTTTAGGATTCCCATTTTTATTACATGGGTTATACTATGATGTATGGTTTTTGATTTTGTGGCACACATAAGAATGGTATCATTATGAGATGGGTGGGACCTATATCTCCCTCCAATGCATTGGGTAAAGATTTTATATCTCATGAGATAGACATGGATGGAATGGTAGGTTATACCAGTTCAGTGAAACAGGACTGAAAGGAGGAGTGAACTCGGTTCAGAAATGGACTTTGTCCACTAAGATAGTCTTGGAAATGAGTCTTGACTAATAAGAAATAATTCTCTATGATTATGTGTGTATGACACAAAGTTTCATGTTTTAAGTTATGATTATTGGGATTACATTTCACTACTATGATTTATCCCATGTTATGATATTATGATCTCTTTTCCAGGTTAAGATTTCCAAAATGTTATGTTCTTATGAATATGATGTGATAGATATTTCTTTTGTTTACCCTTACTAAGCATTTGAGCTCACCCTTTTGTATTTTTTCTTTCCCCAGGCCATGAAGAAGGTTATTAAGTAAGATATGCCAAAAGAGAATATAGATATGATGAGTTAAATGAGGGACAGTGTAGACGCTTTATGAACCAATTGTTTATATTTCCCAGTTTCTAAAGACACTATACCTATACGGTCCATTCGTGGTTTTGTTATATGATGTAATAAGTACACTGACATTTTGAAGTATTAACAATGTATGTAAAGTATGGGTCGTTATAAGTGATATCCCAATTTGAGGTCCACTTTAGAGAAGTACTGGACCCCACATAGCTGATTGAACAAATCATCAATCCATGGTAGGGATACCTATTCTTTATCATGATTATTTTTAGTTCAAGATGATCAATGACTAATAATAGTGAATCATCCTTCTTCTTGATGAAGAGGATTGATGAATCCCATGGTGAATCACTCAGGTGTATAAAACCCTTGTCAATATTCTCTTGTTACAACTTCTTTAGTTCTTTCAATAGGATTATTTACATTATATAGAGGGTCTTGAATATGGGAAGAGATAAAAATATAAGTTCTATTGAGAACTCAACCTCTCAAGTAGGTGTAATACTGGACAACTCTTCAGGGAATACATCAGTATAGTTCCTTAAAATGGACATGTCATTATCCATGATTCTCTCTTTTATCTCAATTATTTGATCTAGATATAATTGTTCATAGGGAAATAATATCCATGAATGAAAAAAATAATCCAAATGTGATTCATCCTAACACTAAAAATTGTAAAAAATATGAGGATGATTTGGGGTATAAAGAGTGATTTCCCTCTCCTATAATACTACAAAATAGACATTTCATAGCAATAAAAATGGCCTTTATAAGTGCTAGAGAAGAGCTGACTACTGGGGTGAGATTAAAATCATGATTATTTTATCAACAATAAAAAATAACTTATAAATGGGTCTTTTATCATCAATTTTATAATAATTGATAAAATAAAACTTTATTAGCGCATTCTCAAGCACTGATATATGGCCATTTATGAGTTCTTATGTAAGCACTGATAAATGGGTATACTGCAGTGTGATGCTATTTCACACTACCCCACTAGTGTAGTGTGTTGTAAAAAACACCACAAAACTAAAAAAACCACAAAATAAGAAAAATCAACTATTAATATATAATTTAATTGAAGAGAAAAATATATAGGCTTGTTTGCCGGGTTTTGGTGATGTAATGCATGTTTTAAACTAAAACGATACTTATATATTGAAAAAACATACTTTGAGTCATAATTGTCCTAAAATGTGTCAAATTATGGTGAGGTTGATTGTTAAACATCTCAAATGACTTATGGATCATTTTCCTGAAGTATCAAAACAATCTGAATTGGGTTACTCGGTTTTGAGTACATCGCTTGCCTTTTTTACTAAAATGACATTTTAAACTAGAAACATGCACTTTTACTCATACCAACCATATCATGTGTCAGTTTGAGATGATAATAATTACTAAATGTCACAAATGAATTATGAATCATTTTACTAAATTATAAAAACTATTCAAGTGTGTTTTCTCAGTTTTCAATGAGTGATATTTTTAGAACTAAAATGTTGATTTTAAAATGATAACTGACTTATTGAGTCATAATAGACACATCATGGGTTATATTGATGTGAGTATGATTCATATTTATCAAAAAAATACTTATTTATCATTTTAATAAAGTATAAAAACAATAATAATTAAATTTATAGGTTTTGAGAAGGTGAGTTGTCCTTTTTACTAAAATTGATGTCAATTTTAAATAAAAAGAAGCACTTTGTATCATATCGATCAAAATGAGTGTCATATTGATGTACAACTAATTATTATATGTCTCAAGTTGATTATAGATTATTTTAATAAATCATAAAAACAATCTTAATGAATTTACTCAGTTTTGAGTACGTCACTTATATTTTTCTAAAAAAATGTCATTTTAAAATGGAAACACACAATCTGACTCATATCGATCACATCGTGTATCAGTTTGATGAAAGACCAATTTATAAATTTCAAAAATGAATTATGAATAAATTTACTAAATTATTATGAAAATTAGAGTGCTTTTTCATGATTTTCTGTGAGTGAAATTTTTTTGAATTGAAATATTGATTTTAAAATGATAACGAACACATTGAGTCATACCAGGATCACCATGCATCAAATTGAGGTGAAATTTATTACTAAACATAAAAAAGACTTATGGATAATTTAAATAATTTATCAAATAAATGTGAATGTATTTTCATCGTTTTGAGTAGGTCAGTTTTCCTTTTTATTAAAATTGATGTCATTTTCAAATAAAGACGCACTTGAATTCATACCTGTTACACCATGCATCGTATTGTGATACTATTGATTCCTAAACATATCAAATTAATTATTGGTAATTTTCCTAAAGTATAAATATAATCCAATTGTTTTTTCACATTTTTTAGTACGTCACTTTTTTTTACTAAAATGTCCTTTTAAACTGGAAACATGTAGTTTGGCATATACCGATCACATCATATACCAATTTGATGTGATACTGATTCATTCACATTATTATGGAATTATGATTATATTTCTTAAATAATAAATAAAATTCAATAGTTTTTTATTTATTTTTAGTGAGTGACATTTTTGAACCTAACTGTCAATTTTAAACTAATAACAGACACATTGAGTTATAACAGTCACACCATGAATTGAATTGAGTTAAAAATGATTCCTACACATCTAAAATGACTTATAGATCATTTCCTTAAAGCATGAAAATAATCATAATATGATTGCCTATATTTGGGTATGTCAGTTTTAGTTTTTACTAAAATTAATGTCAATTTTAAATAAAAATAAGCACTTAGAGTCATACCAGTCACACCATGTTTCGTATTGAGGTGTGGATAACTCCTACACATCCAAATGTATACACAAATCATAAAATACAATGTTACAATACTTCCATTTTCATTCTATGTTGAACTTACAACACTGCATATTTACTCGATGTTCTTAGTGGAAAACTTTTCTCATATTTGAAAGTTAGAAGAGTAGAGGATTTCAACAATGAGAAAGTTTTTTTTTGGATAATAACATAAACTAAATATTTAGGGTTGTATGTTTTTAAAAAAACTCAAAAAAATTACAATGTGTGGAATCATTAGTAGAAAGAATCATTTTATCACTTTTATGGCTTGTTTCTTAAAGTTGAAAGCAAAATATTACTTCCCAAAAGATCTGGGAAAAAAACTAAACAATTATTATATAAAAATTATAAAGAAATTAACCTAAAAATAGTATATAAAATGATTTAAAAATTAATTAAATAAGTAGTAGGAATTAACCTTTTCTTTATTGTTATATGAATTCTTAATGCATTTCCTTATTATAATTATTTTAGTCGCAGGCTCGAACAAAAGAATCCACTTGTACAAGAAAACAATTATTATATGAGTAATACTAGAAAGAAATAAATTAAAAATAAATATTAAATAATACATTAATTCTATGGATAATTATTTTACTATGAAAACATTATTGACCACATGGATATGTTGACGGTAAAGAAATAATGATGATAAAAAATGAAAATAGATCTCACCAAACAATAAATCAACGACTAAGGAGGATGAGGATAATTTCTTCACTATGGTCAGTGTTATCCTCTGAATTAATTAAAAGGTGAATGTTATAGAAAATTTTCATCCTCATCAGCTCATCTCCAGAACATTTATCATTGCATTTTGTTGTTTGAAACATATCCTCCATCTCATATAGACATGCACCTAAGTTTCTTGAAATACTCTATGAAGTGGTAGTCCATGTGATGAATAATGCTCAGAGTAGTAGAAGAAACATAAAATTGATAGGGGATGAGTCTTAAGGAAATAGAATGAAATAATAACTATTTGAGAGATGAAGTTGATAATGATGACAATTTTACTTCATTATGTTCTCTAAAAGGAAAAATGCCTCCCATTTTTGATAATTACACCATTGGAAATCGTTATTAACTTTACACCTCCATTTACACCTACTCCTTCCATAGAAAAGCTCTACACAACTAGAAAAATGATAGAGTGAAGGGAGGGAAATAAATTGAGAGGGTGGAGATAGAAGAATCTGAATATGCAACTACAGTGCTGCATGGCCCGTGGGTCTTGGGTTTCTATAGTGTAATTTTAACAGAAGAGTGTATATTAATGAAATTTATTTATTTGATTTTACATGGAGGCAGAGTTAATGATGAATTAATTTCATTTTTTTCATTGAATTAATCCACAAGGATCTGAATAAAACTTTAATAAAATAATTAGTTGAGGATTTTATTATAACTTATTTTCAATAAAACTTGTTTTTAATAGGTTTTTTTATTTAAAAAATTATTAGGTTTTATATGATTATAAAAATAAGTCGATGGAGGTGTGTATTTTGTTCACACTTACCTCAATAGGCAATAAACCCAAATGAGGTTCACACCTTCCACCATAAAAAACTATAAAATAGAGGTCACTCCTCGTTTGATACATAGATGAATAAAGTGAATCTACCTAAATATTATATATATATATATATATATGTTATATATATGTATTATATTAGTAACGTTATTTGAATATAATTATATATATATATATGTATATTATTTATCATATTTAAATTTATTTAAATATACAATACATTATATATATATATGTGTGTGTGTAATACTATTTTTTTCTAATGAAACGAAAAAAAACCATTAATAATATTTTTAAATTATATTAATTATAAATAATTATCATTTTGGGTAATTGTGAATAAAATATAATAATTTAAATTTTGAAAAGTTTAGTTATTTAAAAAAATATATATATAGTTACTTAATTTTATTATTTTGAATGTAACATGAGTTTGCAATATTTTATAGGTTATTTTAGTATAAATTATACTACTATTAATTAAATGGATATATAGATATAAAATGTATATATTGACCTAAAATGATGAATATAGAAAAAAAATTTATAATATATAGAATTTGATAACTTCTATTCTATTTTTTTGAACAAATGATGTAGAAACATAAGTATTCTTGGGAGGCCATATAATACGCATTGACCCATCCTTGAGATTTTAGGGAGGTCCATAAATAAGTTGGAAAAAAGAAATAAAACAATACAAGTCTCCGTAATATATGTAACCCTTATTGAAGAATATCACAACATAGTAAAATAAATACAACCCCATACTAATTTTGAAAATAAATAATTATGGTATCACCATTACTAATAGTTCTATTAAAATAAAACAACACAATTATATGAAAATAATTTTTTAAGGAAAAACCCTTACACCATAATTTTGAAATAGAATTTAAAAAATAAATTCACATACATGAATTTCATAAAATCATCCTCTGTTGCTTCTTCACACTATCATCAGACTTATAATTGGTTTGATAAATAAATTTTCTTGTCCATTTAATGTTTTTATATCCAAAACTTCCACTTTATATATAGTGGAATACATATTTATTTAATTGGTTTATCTGCTGACCACATGTGATTCACTAAGATTTCAAAACAGCGAAAAAATTAAGCTTACAGAGAAATATTGTGTATAGATGTAGATAGTGAATCAAATTGATTAAAAACAACAATTTAAAAATAAAAAAATATGATATACAAAACAATATTCAAGAAAACAATGGATTATACACAAATAAAAATAGTATACAACTACTAGATCACAAATACAAAAAGAAAATCAAAACCTATAAAGAAAAATCCAAAACCCTCCGATCCAGATCCTGAAACGACAAATAAAAAATTAAAATCACAACTTATAAAGGAAAACACAAGCCTGCCTTTCTAGGATGATAAAAATATGATACCCTCAGATCTATATCTCATTGTCTTATTTGGAAACCCTAACTCTAACTAAAGACTGGATTCTGGATGATGATTGAGTAACTAGAGGTAGTGGGTTTGTGTGATTCGAGCATTGATTCACTAAGAAGGAGCAATAACAATGGGTGGCTTCTATGTAAATTTTTTGATATTGCGATGGGTTCGCAATAGGTTAGAGTTTTTTAATTAGATCATGAAATTTTATGATAACATTTAAAAAATCTCCAATTAAAGGAATATTTATTCATACTTTTTAGCACTAACAAAGGTAGTTCTTTATCAGCACTAAAAAACAACTGATAAATAACATATTTATGATCACTAAGGATATGGTGTTGAGAAAGTTTACCCTTTAACAGTGCTAAAAAAGTGATGATAAAGGATTAAATTTATCACATGTTTCTTTAGCACTGATAAATATTCCATTTATCACTGCTTTTTTTCTTGTGTTGATTAATACCAATTCTTTTAAATTCCAGTGTTATAGTAGTGCTAGAAGTTGATTCCAACTCTATATAAGAAAAAATAATCCATAAATAGTATACCATCAAATCCCTCTAAATTAAGCACAAAAAGATTTGTTTGGAGTTCCATACCACAAACATTAATTAGAGAGGAGTTATATACTAAGGATGTAATAATTTACCCGTTATATGTTCTCATAGATAACTCAACCTCTATGTTTTCAGGTGATGTTTTAATAGTTTCACTAAACTTTCATGATATAAAAAATGTTTAGAATCAGAAAAAAATAACATTTTATACATTATTTAACAAACATCAGGCTTATGTATGACCACTTCATTACTAGGTCACACCACAAAAATAATAATAGATTAATCCATTCCTTATTCTCTTGTCCTTGGGATTTTTTTTTGTTTATCTAAAAAAATACTTTTCTTCAGGAATTTTCTTGCATAGTTTACATGTTCTTTACCATTGAAACACTAGACCATATGCTGAGTATTGATTGGAACCTTCTTTTCTTCTCTCAAAATAGTGGGCTTCTTCATCTCCATTCAAAGCTAATCATCCAAATTCTCCAAATTTCAACACTTTAAAATTTCTCCATTCCCTTGAGATAGTTTTATATATTA
Source organism: Viscum album (assembly GCA_963277665.1). Classification (NCBI taxonomy): domain Eukaryota; kingdom Viridiplantae; phylum Streptophyta; class Magnoliopsida; order Santalales; family Viscaceae; genus Viscum; species Viscum album. Next base: position 1,261,415,862 of record OY728158.1, on the reverse strand, counting down.
TTCTTTGCACTCTTTTGATATTTGGGAAGTTAGGTTTTCTTTCCACTATGGGATTTATCTATTGATCTTATGGAATTAAACTCTATTTATTATATTTTCTCTATACCCTAAAGGCCACTAAGAATCACCAATCTCTATCTTGAAATTAAGGGAACAATGGAAAATATCTTCATATTTTTCTAATTATTGGCCCACTAATTCATTCTATAGAATTGTATTTAATCAAATAAATTATAGGTATATCATACTTTTTATGTCAATGAAAAAGACGAAGGTGTCTTGTGAAAGCCTTGTGAAATTTTCCTTATAAAACCTAGTAGAATTATCTTTCATTTTATTCAATATAATGAACTCCTTATCCATTTTAATATGGATATTTTTTGGAAAATATTTATTATAATTTTTTATTTAATTCATTCCATTCCATGGATTTAGTTTCTACCATGGGAAATTTTTCTTGATTAGTATCCACTTCCGAACAACTTTTCCCTTTAGGTTATAGATAAACGATATGGATTTATATTATTCATAGCATTGTAGGATATACAATATATTCTCATTGGAGTTAATCCATTTTTTGAGATGAGGGGATTAAAATATTTGCTAAATATAGGATGCCTTTATCTATTAAAGGATTCAACAACCACTTGTCTTTTCGTGGGATAATAAGGGCGTTCAACATGATTTGAGCTATTATTCATATCTTGAGTTTGTTAGTCCAGTACTTCCATGAATTTATTAGTTCTCACTCCAATCATGTTATGAATATCATTTGGGTAATCAATATATTTCCCATCATAATGGTTTTTAGAACGATTCCTCTTATTTCCCACCATTAACTAAAATAAAGTAAAATTAAGGATGAGAATACTTATACTAATAAGTATATAAAAATGAAAACTATGAAATTAGAAGTGATAACTTATAAATGAAATATATATCCTAACTTATGAGTCTCTATATTTCAATATAGTTTATCCATGTTAATTTCCCTATTAGTTTTTCTAACCTAAGATTCAATTCATGTCATCCATAATGGTTAATAAAGTGATTTTGAATTTTCCAAAGCATGTTCCCCATGTAAGTCAAACCAGGTGTGCTGTAAAGAATCTTTATTTTTCACCAGGTATAAGTTGAATTAATACCCAATGAGCCCTTTTAGGGTTATTAATCCTAAGTAAATAAATTCCAAAGCTACATCTACTTATAGTATCCAGACATGGATATCATTACTTAGAAACTACCCACTATATACTTTTCCAAAACTTTAAGATGTTTTACAATACATAGATTTTTCCCTATGATTTTTAAAAATTTATACTTCTACTAATCCAACAAAATAATTAGGCTTATCTATGATACCAAATATAGTGACCCGAACCTCAAACACATATTTTTACATGGGTTTTTAACAGAAATATCCTACAAAAAGAACACATAATCCAAAGTCCTGGTGTATTAGTAGAAAGGGTTCATAATACATTAATATGAAAATAAAAATACAAAATCATTATTTTAATTTTTTTAATGTTCTCTTAATTACCTATGAGCTTCAAAAACTGTATAGGATAACCTTGTGAATACATAAATAAATAGGGTGTGGTATGAATCCTAATAAGGTAATAAAAATGATAATGCAACATAACATACGATTCATATAGAATAACATGATAACATAAAAGAAAAGACTCAAGAATAATCATAAGAAACCATGAAATAAAGAATATATCATCACGAGATAATGAAATCATCGGAATGTGGCAACAATATAAAATGAGACATAAGAATAAGTTAGGGATAACTGGAAGACAACATATACTAGTGGAAAAAGACCCATAGTGAATTATCTTTACTCCCTTATCCCATACATATCATAGTTTTCATTATAAAAAACACATCCAAGAATCTTCTAAATGAAAAGGAACCTACCAAAAAAGAATAGTTTATTCTACATTATTTGATTTGACTGGTCGTAGAGCCCGAACGGTGTTACAAATAAAATATTATGGATGTTTGAAGTCAAATTGTTGAAAATGGCCAGGTGGGGTGATTTCTGGGAAAAAATATGGGTTTGATTGCAAGAAAGAAAAGATTCACACAAGAATTGGATCTTTCATGCAAGAAATGAAGTTTTTTTGTGCGGAAATAGAATATTACACACACGACAAAAATCATTCACACAACCAAGTTCCCAAAACGTTAATGCACCCAACACGACGTCAAATGCACCTTTTACGTGATCACTCACTCACTGTGACTTGAGACACAGTTTCATAGATGACCTCTTCCATGATTAGAATCTTTTGATCAACCGCTAAAGATTGAATATATTTATACAAGTTCCCCCCTTATTTATAATAATTCTATGGAGGTTGGCGATCACTTTGTTGCACGTAAGACTGATATTCCACGTCATTTCAAGATAATGGAACCCTGGAGGTATATGATCTTCAAGACATGTTTTATATGGGCCCTCATTTTAGTGGGACCATAGTTGTGTAATAATCTTCCTACATCTTTTCAGCCTAAGTCAATTGTGTGCAAGGCCACCTATTGCTTGCAACCTTGTCCTTGTATGCAACCCACTCTTGGGAAAAACCATACTAAAATGCCCATTATAGCATGTAATAGGGCCAGGCCACTAATATTGCATGCACCAGTGCCACATAGTGCAATCTTGTGCGCACCAGTGCCACCCAACCTAGTCTTACATGAAATAGTATCCATGCATGCTCTCACTAGTCCATATCGTAGGGGATGTGACCCACACCCCCACTCAATATCAGTGCCAGCCTACGCTCTTAGGCCTCTAGCTTGGTCCCTTCACTACCATCAATAACCAGAATGAATAATTGAGAGTCGCAACACAAATATCTCAGGCGAAGTCTAGGACATTTTTATATTCACTATTGTGTAACCTCAACTTCCACCCTTATATTACCATGATTCGAGATACTCCTCCAAACGCGTTGAAACACCTTGATCCAACCTAGTCATATTGGTCCCTTTATCACGTTGTGAGTTAAGATAATCATCTTGGATTCTTAGATTATATTGAGTTGAAACATTCCTTGAGAAACTCCTCAAACCTCATCACCTGGCTCTAATGCCAGGTTGAACCAGAAATGGCCACTCTTGTGTAAGTCCCACACCATCAATTTCTTGGTGTCTTCTACCTAATAGTCATAACTACAAAACATTAAAATATAGTGTGCCCTATCACTCATGAATAGGATGACTTATATTCCAAGCATAAGATTCTAATTGTCATCACTACATGAATTTAAACTATAACATTACCTATATGAAAATATTAGATACCTCCTCTAAAATACAAGAGATGAATTATGTGTCAAGAATAAGATGCATCATCATGAGAAGAAAATAAAACAACTACCATGGTCCTCCTCATAAGGTCTAATCCCCAAACCATATTTTCTTTACCAATCAGTTAGTTGAGATTCTCTCATAGCCTGATATGAGGAACATAGAACAGGACACTCATTGTATAATCCCTACAGACCCCATCCATTCACATGATGTTAAAATTAATTCTTACCTCATGAAAAACACATGGGATACCCTCATGGAATGACATGAGGAATAAATTAATGGAAGCTCCCATCCGTAAGCCCCATTCACACCATTGTCTCTCCATAGTGGCACCCAAACTACTCCAATGCATAAGCCCCATTTAAACCATTGTCTTTCCATAGTGGCACTCAAGCAACTCCCATGCACAAGCCACATTCACACCATCACTTCTCTATAGTGGTGCCAAGTAAGATCCCGTGCATAAGCCCCATTCTCCCTATTTCCACTCCATAACGGCACCCAGGAAGCTGCCATTTTTAAGCCCCATTCACACCATTATTTCACTATAGAGGCACCTAGGAAACTTCAATGTGTAAGCCCAACATATTCTATCATCGACACTTTTTTGGTGACATGAACATCAGTTCCATTTCTTAATCTTGTTTCTCACACCAAGAACAACTCACATGGTATTAAAGGTTAGAAATGACCACTAAATCGAACATCCAACCACATGGGTCACCCCCTTAGGTGTAAGATCCAACCATTCCAAACTATGCGGGATTTGATTCAAAATTAAGTGGGATATGTAGGAAGCCTCCCCGAGGTCCAAATACAACATCCAAAACTATCCCGGTCTCCTCTAGATCACATCCCTAGTAATATAATTCCCCTAACCTAAGAGACAATTCCTCCTCCATGTACCATGGGTATCCTCCTTAGGTGTAATCCCCAGATGCCCCTTCCAGAACTATGCATATTTTGATTCCAAACTAACATAGATACATAGGAATACTCCTTGAGGTTCAGGACCAACACCCCCAACAATCTATCCATTCCACCCAACATTGCATCCACATCCATAATAATTCATACACAGGCCTCCACATCCTAGTGAGATCATGCCATCCACCTAGGTCATTCCTATATGTAAGACCCATCTACATCATCAATGCTCCTAGAATCACCCCTGCACTATCCATGTATAAGCCCCACATAATCCAACCAAGAGAAATCCTCTTGAGAATTATAGTTCACACACATAATATCCACTCTATCCATTAGAATACATGGGTTTTGATCCCTATCATATAAACAAGATTTGTAAAACACCTCTATGAGGTTCAATACCAACCCATGTTAAACCTTGGTGTCCTCCTCATAGGGGTACACCTCTCTGATCTTCCCTTAGTGGTCTCTAGATTAGCCTTTATGGTGTGAAATATTCCCTCTATGGGACAAATCACCCTGAGTCTTCCATCATTGGGTTTTTTGACCCATTCATCTGGTAAACCTTATTTCCTCCCTCCAAGGGTGGTACCCCTTAATGGAGTGACATATTTACTTTATGGAACACACCTCCCCAGGTCCACCTCGATAGGCATACTAATCCTACCAAGGGTAAAAATTATTTCCCCATCCTAGGGGTGCACCTCCTCGATCCACACCAAGGGTGTCAATATTAAATTTCATGGTGTGAAATATTCACTGTATAGAAAACACCTTCTGGATCCGCCCCTATAGGTGTCCTGACCAATCTTTCAGTAAACCATTCAGGTGTTCGCTCCTAAAGATACACCTTATTGATCTCCTTCAATGAGAATTTTGATCAGCCTATCATCATCTCTGCATGATGTTAAACTCACTACATATCTCACGATAAACATGAGATTCCTATGGAAAACCTTGGAAGACATTATTTTGGGATAAGATACCCCATGATTGACATGGGATACCTCAGGTTCCTTGCTCAATATGCATCCATGAGATTCCATCCTATGATGAAGAATAGAGGTGAACGATATGCACTAGGTCTAGAGATGCCCAGACATACCTGACATCACCATCAAATCGGACAAAAGGTGGCTACCATACCCTGTTAGAAGAACCATAATTAACAACTTTCCACAAAGAGATGGAACCAGGAATGATTTTCACAAAAAAAACTCTAATCAATGAGGGAGGACTGAACTAAGTAACAAGTTCCAAGGAGGAATCCATGGAAGGAAGAACTAACATCCCATCAACCCATTTTAAAGAAGGAGAAAATCTCACCAACCATGGAGATAGAGGCCATCTGCCATTAAAAAGTGGTAACATTGGGCAATAAGTATGAGTTTCCATAACGATGTGTGCCCCGACTATATAAAGTTTCAGAAAAAAATGGTGAACTTGATGTGAAACTCTTCAACATCAACTCTAAGTAGATGAAAACCCTTAGGCATGACCAAATTGAGTTATCACCAATGTGAATACCCTATCCTTCATGGGAGCAAGGATGAATAACATTGGTCACGTGAAGACAACAAGATATCAAATCATCACCGACACCGCCACCCTAATGGGCCATGCAAGGGGACCACCCCTGAATCCAACAACTTGATTTTAAAACCGTGACCCTCATGGGATATGTAACACCCCAATATTTCATAGTACTTTATTTCTTCAAAGTAATTCAATAACTTGCACTACACACAACATCGAGTTTGAGCGCACCACAAGATTACCAAACTAGCCGTTCAAAAGCGGTTATGAATAGTATTAACTGAATATTGAACTATATATAAACCTTATAATTTTATAATCTATATTTTTAGTTTTTTAGACATAATGTAAGAACAAATTATTTTTTTTCAGATAAAAGAAGTATTTATTTCAAAAAATGCACTTTTACCTCTTTCTAATGATGAACCCTTTTTAAATACAATATTTGTAAATTTATAATATTCTATTTGACAAAATTAACTTCTTCTTTAGAATTTGTACATAAGAATTTGGTTTCAATAAATTTTTGGGGCTTTTATGATAACTTTCATATTTGGGTGAATAGTGGAAAATACTATATTTTAACAGAAAACACATTTTTTTTAATCAAAATAATTTTCAGTGTTAAATTATAAATTTTAATGGTTTGGAAGTATAAATAGATTATATTTTTACCATTTAATCCAATTATGGTCATTTAAAGTAATTTCACTTTGAGATTGGACATACAAAAGTGTCAATATTTTGATAGATATTGTTTCTTAAAAATAGACCTTTTGGTTTTGACAACAGGAATTAATTTTAAATTAATAAATTAAACATCTATGTTTTTAATTTGGTAAAATAGACTTTATTTTTGAATTCATTATATCAAAATTATCTTAGGGTAAATTTTTGGTATTTTTCTGAAAAGATTCAGTTTTTGATGAATAGTGAAGAATACTAAATTTTAATTAAAATAACTTTTTTAATCAAATATAATTTATAGTGATAAATTCTAAAATTGAGTGGTTTTAAAGTATAATTAGATTCTATTTTTACCATTTAATACAATTTTGGTCATTGGACGTAATTTCACATTTAAACCAGACAAAAATAAGTGTCAATCTTTTGATAGTTATTATTTTTTAAAAACAAGCTTTTTCATTTGGCAACGAGAATTAATTTTAAATTAATTTCTGCCACTTATATGTTTTGAATTTTAAAAAATAGATTCAGTATTTATAATCAGGATGTCCAAATTGTGTAAATAGGTAACTTTTATTTTTAGACATTTGAAATAATTATTTCGGTAAATATTTTATTTACCATGGTTAAATGGTAAATCTGGTAAATAAGGGTAAAATAATAATATTATAATAATATTAAATTACCCTAAAACGTGTCCTAACCCTATTTGTAGATACATTTACGACCATGGGCATCTTTGGGTCGATTTTGGGACCCCATGAAGCCACTTGTAAGTGATAATGACACTTTATATTAATTAAGTTAAAGTAAACACAAAAATGACACAGGCATATATCTTTTATGAAAAAAAATTTACATAGGGTTATATATGTTATATTTTTGACTATAAATATTCGTTAGAAACCTAACTATATTTCATACATAATAGTAGTTTATTTATAATTTTTTAGACATTGAATAATTAAATTTATTTATGATACAATAATGAAGCCGTATTTTCCTTATAAACGAAAGAATCTAATAATTGGAATTATAAATGTTAAAATAAATATAATTTGAAAATTTTGATGACATAAAAGAATTTTATAGGTAAATATTACATTTTAGGTTTTCTTAAAGGAATTATTTTTCAATTAATAATGTTTTTAAGACTTAAAAAATAAATTATTAAATAGTATCAAAATTGACATAAAAATGATTTTAAAACAAATATTATATTATTAATTGATATTTTATTCATAAAAATATAAGGTTCGACCAAAGGACTTATATAATGATAGGTGTATCACTAATGAACCACTTGGTGATCTGTTGAGAGTTTATTTTAAGTTTATTAACCATATAATATAAAAATACAAAGAGACATGGTAAATGTCAAACTAATTAACTAAGAGTTAAAACTAAAATATAAGGTTAATAAAGTGACCCAAACCTGTCTAAAAACTATTTTTTGAGTTGTTTTCTACCCATCCCCACATTATCCTCTAAATAAATCAGTTTTGAGCCATTATAAACTGAATATGAATTTATTTTAAGAGAATATTTCTATCTTTTCCTAAGGTTCCCCTCACCCCTATTATAAAAGGGCACACCCCCTTCTCTCTAATTCACACCTTCAAAGACTTTTGGATCGGCCAAAACTGGACCAAATACTCTCTCAACTTCCCTCAATTCATCCTAGAGGACTTAGTTTGATCATAAATCTAACCTAAGAACCCCTTTTGATCAAATCAAAAGGAATAACCCGAAGAAGAGGTAATGTTTTCACCACCCTCTTTCAAGTTCCTTTCATCTTACACTTATTATTTCTTTTTTATTTAAATTATAAAATAATAACTCTAGTATCCTCTATATATTGTGATGTTATTATAAATATGGTACAACCATATTCAGTATTCTATACATCCTTTGAATGACATGTCACCATATGTGTGTACGTACGGCTTACCGTCTCCATGTCGTGGTGTAATTGTTATTCAAAACATTATTATTTGGATGGGTATGATAATGATGTGTAATTGAAGTCAATAATAAATATAACATTATAATTATTCTGTATATATTATATAACATCCAATTATATATTATTGTAATATCAAAAGAGTGATATTGTCGCTTGTACATACGTACGGACTGCCGTCTCCATGAACGCGATGAGATTCATTCCCCATCATATCAATTCAAGTCTAATTCTCATTTGATGATTAAAAATAATTTTTAAGGACTTAATATCATTCTAGATAGGAATAAGATACAACCTATCTATTATAAACATGGATTATGTAAGAAAACATATAAAAGAAAATGAGTAAGTTAACACCCGAAATGGAGATAATACTAAGATATTATTAACAACGCAATGTTAAAAGAACATATATGATATCATATTAATGTATTTGATTCTTGTATAATTTAATAAAAATTATTTAACCACTATACAGGAGGTTAAACTACCCTCAACCAAGGAAATGTACAAGGTAAGGGTTAAGTTCACAATCTCTTTATTATCCGAGGTCGTTTTACGTAAGTATCTACTGATTCATATTTATATGTTTCATAAATGTGTTTCCAAAGGGATTATTTTTAAGGGACTTTATAATAAAACATCATTTTAAATGTTTTAAAGATTTATCTTTCTAAACCCTTTTAATTAATGTCCATGATTTCAAAATGATTTTTAAGTATTTATTTAGATGGACATGAATGATTTGAAATGATAATTCTTTCCAAAAGTTTCAAAGTGGTATGGGACACTTTGATTCCAAAATACCTTTTAAATGACTTTTTTTATAAATTGTGAGACTTTAAAATGATTTCATAAAAAAGGGGTATTTTTATCAAATCATTTTTCTGATCATTTTCATCTATGTCAACATCCTTTGAAGGATTCTAAGCTTATTTGAAGTTGATTTATTATGATACAGAACTTCCATATTATATTGAAGGTTTTGTGATATGTTTGACTGTGGATGTGTTATTTTTATACCATTAATGGTTTATGGAGAAAGTATTGACATTTCGTTTTCTAGTTTTAAAACGAATGTTTATGTTATGTTTAAACCTATTCATATAAGGAATTCATTGGACTTAATAACTGACGGGTGGAGCCTGCTATAGCTCTTACATGCATCAGTAGGTCTCATGAGACAAACTAGTGTCTTGGCACAAGGCCTTGTCAAAATCTTATTTGTAGTCTTGGCATAAGGCCTTGACTATGTGGTTATGATAGTTTGGCACTATGCATTCCATCATTATGAAAATGGTTATTGATATTGCATGTGATTATTATATTAGTAGAATATCCATGTGAATAAGTAAATGGCATTATTTCATTTTATTTCTTCCATATTATGCTGAAGTTGAATTTTAAAAGGCTTTTGTTTTAGTTATAAATTGCCTTAAATGTTTATGCTTATTTATGAAAGTTTCCATTATATTTCTATCCTTACTGGACATCTGAGATCACCCCTTTCTATGTTTTATTTTTCCCAGGATGTGAAGAAGTATTTTATGACTGACCTTCAAAGATAGTCTGAGGGGATATGAGTGTGAAATATGGAGACTATGTTGTTGTCGTTTTCATTTTATGATGTAATGTAAGACTTATGAATGTATCTAGGGTTTCCAAGGCTACTAAACTAATAGGTATTTCTAGACTTGACCTTTTGTGATCATGCCAATGTCATATAATAATGCACCGACTCTGGTTAACTGGGGTCGGGGTGTTATAGTTGGTATCAGAGGACGTTTAGTACAAACCTTGGAAGCTAGATTTATATAAACTCTGATTAGAGCACATAGACCTAAGATGGACTTTGAGGATTAGTATAGAAGAACTTCCTAGAATTTTGGTATTATAGATATTTTGTGAGTTTTCCAAGTGATACATCCATGTATGGATACAAGCAGGTAGAGGCGGCTTTGGAATAGATGTACCTAGGGGTAAAACCCAAAAACACCACTTTCGTCTAGACTCGAATGAGATCTACTACACAACAACGGGGCTTGCTGCACTCTTGGTTACGACACTCCCGGGGGATATGCTAAGGATAATTCTCATTTTCTTTACAAATCATTATGAAGGTTTTATGAGTATATACTTCCTCAATGAAAAAATCTTTATGATTATGGATTATATCCATAAACTATTCAATTTACATTATGAATTTTACAAGTTTGGAATTATTCATTGCAATTCATAAACTGACCTAGTTTATGCCATTCTATAGAAATGGCACCTAGTAGAAGGAATGTGAACTCCAGCAATACGTATGATCCAAAGAGTAAGAAGGATAATATATTTCATGGTATTAAGTCAACATTTATAAGGGACATAGTCTCCCATGTATTCTCAAAATATTAAGAAATAGTATCATGTGTTAATAAGATAAGTAAAGAATTAAGAGTCTTATGGATTTGAAGGGACGAAAGAGAAGAAAAGGATAGAAGAGATAAATATGGATAATGGAAAGAGGGAAAAGAATAATTTTTCCATATGTGATAACTATGGGAAGAAACACCCTGAAAATTTCGTGAAGGGAATGGGAGTTTGTTATAAGTGTGGAGAAAAAGGACACCACGTACGTGACTGTAAGGGTAAGAAAAAGGTTTCAAATGTACAATGCTTCATCTCCAAGGATTTGGGACACTACACAAACAAATGTCAAAATCATCAGGGTATGCCCCAAATTATGCTATTGGATAATAATCAAGTTATGATTCTACCACATATGACGAGGAATGATTAAAGTTCTTATGTTGTTATTAAATAATTATGTCATTTCAGTGTTGTATCAACGATGTAATGGTTATAATAATTATGGAGTATATAAGGATTGTACTACAGTACTATTTCATTATGGACTTGAGATTGTGTGGAACCAAGAAAAGTGACTCAATTGGAGGTTATATTTTTGGAAAATATATGGTTGAGAGAAATATAAACCATAATATGATTCTTATACCGAGGTAGTGATTTTGGAATAATACATGATTGATTTGAATAAATTATATTAGATATTCCTGACTACCTTGAAACTGATTAATGATTTGCATATTCCATAATTGTTGGAGTTTACAAAATTTTTGGATAGAAGGAGTATATCCAGTATTCTATATGGAATAAGGGATCATGAATGTAATCAATAAGGTTTTATGGTAATTCATGATGTTTCAGTGTTTTAAAAGAATACATGATGAAGGTTTTCACATGTTATTACGTGGCCAAAAGGATCTTCATTGTGTTTACCTTCCTTATAAATTTTGGACTGTGAGTTTGGAAATAAGTATTTTGTATAATTCTAGTTTGATATTATTTTTGGATTGCTATAAAAGGACAACCCAGAGGTCGGGAGGCAACCCATCGCATCCAGCAAGGCCACGTGACTTGAACCCGCATCCGAAGGGCGACAAGGGCATATCACATACCAATGGCCCATGTGATGTCCTGAATTGAATAATGTAGTTTTTTTAAAAGGTATGGTAGATGAATTATAAATTCATTTTTTTGGAACCCTATACGAATAAGATAAATATAATATTTTTTTAATGTTCTATTATCTTTTAGAGTGAAAGATGATTTTGTGGTAGAAATTAGTTAAAGGATGGAACTCTACTTGTCAAGTATATATTCTTCTTCTTCTCTTATTCTATGAATAAATTAATTCTTAAAATTTAGTGAAGGAATCTTAAAACCAAAAATGTGTTATCCAAATGCCTTATGTTTTGTTGAACCGATGGTATTTTAAATAATCATAGATTTATGAATTTAAGGCCCTCAATTTTACACTTGTTTGTGATTGATGATCTCAATCACTGCCTATAAATATTTACATTTTCCCTCCAATTATATGTCTATAATTTCCACTAATGGTCTCCTAATTGAGATCATAATTTACTGGTGACCCTTTTCATTTTCCTTTTCCTCTTATTAAGACTAAATTTTATTAACCTAATTTTCGATGTGGGTTTTCCCAAAGGTATTTTCTATTTTCAACCTTTTATTTTAGAAGAACAATTTCAAATTAAGAGGATGAAATTTATTGAAGGAGGGAAGAATGTAACACCCCAATATTTCATAGTACATTATTTCTTCAAAGTAATTCAATAACTTTCACTACATACAACACTGGGTTCGAGCGCACCATAAGATTACCAAACTAGCCGTTCAAAAGCAGTTATGAATAGTATTAACTGAATATTGAACTATATATAATCCTTATAATTTTAGAATCCATATTATAAGTTTTATAGACATAATTTAAGAACAAATTCATTTTTTCAGATAAAAGAAGTATTTATTTAAAAAAATGAAGTTTTACCTCCTTTTAATGATAAACCCTTTTTAAATCCAATATTTGAAACATTTATATATATTATATTTGACAAAATAAACTTATTCTTTTGAATAGAGACATAAGAATTTAGTTTCAATAAATTTTTTGTGTTTTTCTGATAACTTTTATATTTGGGTGAATAGTGAAAAATACTATATTTTAACTGAAAACAACTTTTTTTAATAAAAATAATTTATAGTGTTTAATTATAAATTTTAATGGTTTAGAAGTATAAATACATTATATTTTTACCATTTAATCCAATTATTGTCATTTTATGTAATTTCACTTTTATATTGGACATAAACAAGTGTCAATCTTTTGATAGACATTTTTTCTTAAAAATACGCCTTTTAGTTTTGACAACGGGAATTAATTTTAAATTAATAAATGCGACTTCTATGTTTTGAATTTGGTAAAATATACCTCATTTTTGATTTTTTAATATCAAAATTATCTTAGGGTGATGTTTTGGTATTTTTATGAAAACATTCAGTTTTTGATGAATAGTGAAAAATACTAAATTTTAATTAAAAACAACTTTTTAAATCAAAATAATTTATATTGATAAATTATACTATTGAGTGGTTTTAAAGTATAATTAGATTATATTTTTACCATTTAATAAAATGTTGGTCATTGGATGTAATTTTACATTTAAACTAGACAAAAGCAAGTGTCAATCTTTTGATAGTTATTATTTCATAAAAACACGCTTTTTGATTTGACAACCGGAATTAATTTTAAATTAATTTCTGCCACTTCTGTGTTTTGAATTTAGAAAAATGGTTTCCATATTTATAATCAAGAGTTCAGAATTGTGTAAATAGTTATCTTTTATTTGTAGACATTTGAAATAATTACTTCGGTAAATATTTTATTTACCATGGTTAAAGGGTAAATCCGGAAAATAACGGTAAAACTATAATATTATAATAATATTAAATTACTCTAAAACATGCCCTAAACCTATTTTTTTGATAATTTTTCGACCATGGGAATATTTGGGTCTATTTTGGGACCCCATGTAGCCACTTGTAAGTGATAATGACGCTTTATATTAATTAAGTTAAGTAAATACAAAAATGACATAAGCATATATCTTTTAGAAAAACAATTTTTTTCATAGGGGTATATATGTTATATTTTAAACTATCAATATTAATTAGAAATATAAAAAGATTTCCTACATAATGGTATTTTATTTATAATTTTTAGACATTGAATAATAAAATTTATTTATGACACAATAGTGATGCAGTATTTTCCTTATTAATGAAAGAATCAAATAATTGGTATTATAAATGTTAAAATAAATATAATTTGAAAATTTTGTTGAAATACACGAATTTTATTGGTTAATATGAAATTTTAGGGTTGCTTAAATGAATTTGGTTAGAATTAATAAATTTTTTAAGACTTTAGCAAAAATAAATTATTAAATAGTGTCAAAATTGACATAAATGAGTTTTTAAAACAAATATTATCTTATTAATTGATATTATATTTATAAAAATCTAAGGATAGTACAAAGGACTTATATAATGATATTTGTATCAATAAAGAACCACTTTGGTGTCTCTTGGAAGTTTATATTAAGTTTATTAACCATATAATAGAAAAATACAAAGAGACATGGTAAATGTCAAACTAATTAACTAAGAGTAAAAACTAAAAGACAGGGTTAATAAAGTGACCCAAAACAATCTAAAACCTATTGGTTGTGTTGATTTAGACCCATACCCACATTAGTCTCTAAATAATTCAGTTTGGATCCATCAAAAACTGGATATTAATTTATTATAAAATAATATTGAAATCTTTTCCTACGGTGCCCCTCACCCCTCTTATAAAAGGGCACTCCCCCTTATCTCTAAGTCACACCTTAAAAGCCTTTTTGATCGGCCAAATCCAGACCAAATATTCTATAAACTTCCCTCAATTAAACCTAGAGTAATTATTTTGATCATAAAGCGAACCTAAGGATCCATTTTGATCAAATCAAAAGGAAGAACCCAAAGAAGAGGTAATGTTTTCACCACCCTCTTTCAAGTTTTTTTCTTCATCCACTTATTTTTTCTTTTTTATTTCCATTCTAAAATAATAATTCAAGTATATTCTATATAATTTGATGTTATTATAAATATGTTACAACTATATTCAGTATTATATCCATCCTTTGAATGACATGTCACCATACATGCGTACGTACGACTTACCGTCTCCACGTCGTGGTGTAATTGTTATTCAAAACATTATTATTTGGATGGGTATGATAATGATGTGTAATTGAAGTAAATACTAAATATAAAATTATAATAATTCTTTATATATGATATACCATCCAATTTTATATTATTTTAATATCAAAAGAGTGATATTGGCGGTCGTGCATACGTACGGACTGCTATCTCCACGAACGCGATGAGAGTCATTCCCCATCGTATCCATTCAAGTATAATTATCATTTGATGATTAAAAATAATGTTTAAGGACTTGATATAATTCTGGATATTAATAAGATACAACCTATCCATAATAAACATGGTTTATGTAACAAAATATATAAAATAAAATGACTAAGTTAACACCAAAAACGACGATAATACTAAGATACTATTAACAAAGAAATGTTAAAAGATCATATATGATATCATATTAATATATATGATTCTTGTATAATTTAATAACAATTATTTCACCATTATATAGGAGGTTAAACTACCATCAACCAAGGAAAAGTACAAGGTAAGAGTTAATTTCACAATCTCTTTATTATCCGAGGTTGTTTTTCATAAGTATCTACTGGGAAATGTTTATTATCCATGTCCATGTTACATAAAAGGGATTTAAAAGGGATTATTTTTAAGGGAAGTTTTACTAAAACATCATTTTAAATGTTTTAAAGATTTATCTTTCTAAACCGTTTTAATTAATGTCCATGATTTCAAAATGAATTTTATGTATTTTTTTATATGGACATGAATGCATTGAAATGATAATTCTTTTCAAACGTTTCAAAGTGGTATGGAGCAATTTGATTCAAAAATATATTTTAAATGAATATATTTATAAATTATGAGATTTTTAAATGATTTCATGAAAAAGGGGGTACTTTTATCAAATCATTTTACTGATCATTTTCATCTATGTCAAAATCCTTTAGTAGATTTTAAGCTTATTTGAAGTTGATTTATATGATACAAAACATCCATATTGTATTGATGGTTTTGTGATATGTTTGATTGTGGATGTGTTATTTTTATACCATTCATTGTTTATGGAGAAATTATTGATATTTCGTATTCTATTTTTAATAAAAATGTTTATGTTATGTTTAAACCTATTCATATGAGGAATGGATTGGACTTAATAAGTGATGGATGGAGAAAGCTATACCTCCTCGATGCATCAGTAGGTCTCATGAGACAAACTAGTGTCTTGGAATGAGGCCTTAACAAAATCTTATTTGTAGTCTGAGAACGAGGCATTGAATATGTGGTTATAATAGTCTGACATTATGCATTCCAACATTATGAAAGTGGTTATTGATATTTTATGTGATTATTAGATTAGTACAATATCCATGTGAATAATTAAATGGAATTATTTTATTTTATTTCATCCATATTATGCTGAAGATCAAGTTTAAAAGGATTTTGTTTTATTTATACATTTCCTTAAATGATTATTATTATTTATGAATGTTTCTGCTATATTTTTATCCTTACTGGGAATCTGAACTCACCCCTTTCTATGTTTTATTTTTCCCAGGATGTGAAGAAGTATTTTATGACCGACCGGCATAGATAGTCTAAGGGGATATGAGTGTGGTCTATGGAGACTATGTTGTTGTAGTTTTCATTTTATGATGTAATGTAAGACTTATGAATGTATAGAGTGTTTCAAAGTCTACTAAACTAATCAGTTTTTCGAGACTTGATCTTTTGTGATCATTCCAATGTTATGTAATAATGCACCGACTCTGGGTAAGTAGGGTCGGGGCGTTACAGTTTGTATCATAGGACATTTAGTACAAACCTTGGAAGCTAGATTCAGATAAAATATGATTAGAGCACATATACCTAAGATGAACTTTGAGAATTAGTATATAAGAACTTCCTAGAATTTTGGTATTATAGATATTTTGCGAGTTTTCCAAGAGATGCATCCCTTTCTGGATACGAGCAGGTAGAGGCGGCTCTGGAACAGATATACCTAGGGGTAAAACCTGAAAACACTGCTTTGAGCTAGACTTGGATGGGAACTGGTGCACGACAACGAGCCATGCTGCACTCTTGTTTACGACACTCCTGGGGGATATGCTTAGGATAATTCTCATTTTATTTACAAATCATTATGAAGGGTTTATGAGTATATACTTCCTCAATGAAAACATCTTTATTATTATGGATTATATCCATAAACCGTTCAATTTACATTAGGAATTTTACAAGTTTGTAATTATTCATTGCAATTCATAAACTGACCTAGTTTATGCCATTGTATAGAAATGGTGCCCAGTAGAAGGAATACGAACTCCAACAATACATATGATCCAAAGAGTAAGAAGGATCAAATATTTAATGGTATTAAGCCAACATTTATAAGGGAAATAGTCTCTCATGTATTCTCAACATAAGAATAAATAGTATCATGTGTTAATAAGATAAGTAAATAATACTTTGAGTCCTATGGCTTTGAAGGGAATCAAGAGAAGAAAAGGATGGAAGAGAGAAATATTGATAAAGGGAAGAGGGAAAAGAAGAATTTTCCTATATGTGAAAACTGTGGGAAGAAACACCCTGGAACTTTCCTGAAGGGAATGGGCGGTTGTTATAAGTGTGGAGAAAAAAGACACCAAGTACGTGACTACAAGGGTAAGAAAATGGTTTCAAATGTACAATGCTTTATCTGCAAGGAGTTGGGAAACTACGCAAACCAATGTCCAAATCATCAGAGTATGCCCCAAATTATGCTATTAGATAACAATCAAGTTATGATACTACAACAGATGAGGAGTAATGATTAGAGTTCTTATGTTTTTATTAATGAATTATGTCATTTTAGTGTTGTATCAATGATGTACTGGTTATAATAATCATGTAGTATATAAGGATTGTATTGTAGTACTATTTAATTAAGGACTTGAGATTGTGTGGAACCAAGAAAAGTGAATGAATAGCAGGTTAAATTTTTGGAAAATATATGGTTGAGAGAAAGATAAACCATAATATGGTTCTGATACCGAGTTAGTGATTTTGGAATAATACATGATTGATTTGGATCTTTTATATTGGATATTATTGACTACCTTGAAACTGATTAATGATTTGTATATTTCATCACTGTTGGAGTTTACAAAATTTTTTATAGAAGGAGTATATCCAGTATTCTATAAGGAATAAGGGATCATGAATGTAATCAATAAGGTTTTATGGCAATTCCGGATGTTATAATGTTTTAAAATAATACGTGATGAAAGTGTTCACATGTTATTACGTGGAAAAAAGCGTCTTCATTATGTTTACCTTCCTCATAAATTTTGGACTGTGAGTTGGGAAATATATATTTTGGATAATTATAGTTTGAGATTACTTTTGGATTTCCATAAATGGACAACCTGGAGGTCGGGCGGTAACTCGTCGCGTCCGGCAAGGCCACAAGACTTGAACCTGCAACCAAAGGGCGACAAGGGGATATCACCTACCACTGGTCCAAGTGATTTCCTTGATTGAATAATGTAGTTTTTTGAAAAGGTATGGTAGATTAATTATAAATTCATTTTTTGGAACCCTATACAAATAGGATTAATATAATATTTTTTTAAAGTTCTATTATCTTTTAGAGTGAAAGATAAGTTTGTGGTAGAAATTAGTTAAAGGATGAAACTCTACTTTTCAAGTATATATTTTTCTTCTTATCTTATTCTATGAAGAAATTAATTCTTAAACTTTAGTGAAGGTATCTTAAAACCAAAAATTTGTTATCCAAATACCTTATGTTTTGTTGAACCGATGGTATTTTAAATCATCATAGATTGATGAATTTAAGGCCATCAATTTTACACTTGTTTGTGATTGATGACCTCAATCAATACCTATAAATATTTACATTTTTCCTGATATTATATGTCTCTAATTTCCACCAATATTCTCTTAATAGAGATCATAATTTGGTGGTGACCCTTTCATTTTCCTTTTCCTCTTATTAAGACTAAATTTTATTAACCTAATTTTCGATGTGGGAATTCCCAAAGGTATTTTCTATTTTCAACCATTTATTTTATAAGAACAATTTCAAATTGTGAGGAATCAATTTATTGAAGGAGGGAAGAATGTAACACCCCAAGATTTCATATTACGTTATTTCTTCAAATTAATTCAATAACTTTCACTACACGCAACACCGGGTTCGAGCGCACCACAAGAATACCAAACTAGTCGTTCAAAAGTGGTTATGAATAGTATTAACTGAATATTGAACTATATATAATCCTTATAATTTTATAATTCATATTATGAGTTTCTTAGACATAATTTAATAACAAATTCATTTTTTCAGATAAAAGAAGTTTTTATTTAAAAAAATGCACTTTTGCCTCCTTTTATTGATGAATCCTTTTTTAAATCCAATATTTGAAACTTTTATATATTCTATTTGACAAAATAAACTTCTTATTTAGAATCGGGACATAATAATTTAGTTTCAATAAATTTTTGGGGATTTTCTGATAACTTTCATATTTGGGTGAATAGTGAAAAATACTATATTTTAACTGAAAACAAATTTTTTTAATCAAAATAATTTATAGTGTTAAATTATAAATTTTAATGGTTTGGAAGTATAAATAGATTATATTTTTACCATTTAATCCAATTCTGGTCATTGTAAGTAATTTCACTTTGAGATTGGACATAAACAAGTGTCAATCTTTTGATAAATATTGTTTCTTAAAACTACGCCCTTTGGTTTTAGAAATAGGAAATAAATTTAAATTAATAAATGAGAATTATATGTTTTGAATTTGGTAAAATAGACTTCATTTTTGAATTTTTAGTATCAAAATTATCTTAGGGTGATTTTTTGGTATTTTTTTGAAAACATTTAGTTTTTGATGAATAGTGAAAAATACTAAATTTAAATTAAAAACAACTTTTTTAATCAAAATAATTTATACTAATAAATTATAATATTGAGTGGTTTTAAAGTACGATTATATTATATCATTACCATTTAATACAATGTTGGTTATTGTACGTAATTTTACATTTAAACTGGACAAAAGAAAGTGTCAATCTTTTGATAGTTATTATTTCTTAAAAACAAATTTTTAGATTTGACACGGGAATTAATTTCAAATTAATTTCTGCCACTTCTATGTTGTGAATTTCAAAAAATGTATTCAATATTTAGAATCATGAGCTTTAAATTGTGTAAATAGGGAACCTTTATTTTTAGACATGTGGAATAATTACTTTGGTAAATATTTTATTTACCATGGTTAAAGGGTAAATCCGGTAAATAAGGGTGAAAAAATAATATTATAATAATATGAAATTACCCTAAAACGTGTCCTAACCCTATTGGTTAATATACTTCTGACCATGGCCATCTTTGGGTCGATTTTGGGACCCCATGGAGCCACTTGTAAGTGATAATGACACTTTATATTAATTAAGTTAAAGTAAATACAAAAAATGACACAAGCATATATCTTTTAGCAAAACAATTTTTAGATAGGGTTATATATGTTATATTTTGGACTATAAATATTCATTAGATATATAAAAATATTTCCTACATAATGGTATTTCATTTATAATTTTTAGACATTGAATAATTAAATTTATTTATGACACAATAATGATGAATTATTTTTCTTATTAATGAAATAATCAAATAATTGGTATTATAAATGTTAAAATAAATATACTTTGAAAGTTTTGATGAAATCCCAGAATTTTATTGGTTAATATGACATGTTAGGGTTTCTTAAATGAATTTTCTTCGAATTAATAAAGTTTTTAAGACTTTAACAAAAATCAATTATTAAATAGTGTCAAAATTGACATAAAGGAGTTTTGAAAAAAATATTATATTATTAATTAATATTATATTCCTAAAAATATAAGCTTCGGCCAAAGGACTTATATAATGATAGTTATATCATTAATGAACCACTTTGTGGTCACTTGGTAATTTATAGTAAGTTTATTAACCATATAATAAAAAAATACAAAGAGACATGGTAATTGTCAAAATAATTAACTAAGAATTAAAACTAAAAGATAAGGTTAATAAAGTGACCCAAGCATGTCTAAAACCTATTGTTTGAGTTGTTTTCGAACCATAACCACCTTATACTTTAAATAAATCAGTTTTGAGCCATTAGAAACTGAATATGAATTTATTATAAAATAATATTTCAATCTTTTCCTAAGGTTCCCCTAACCCCTCTTATAAAAGGGCACTCCCCCTTCTCTATAATTTACACCTTCAAAGACTTTTGTCTTGGCCAAACCTTGCCCAAAAATTCTCTAAAATTCCCTCAATTAGACCTAGAGTCCTTAGTTTGATCATAAAGCCAACCTAAAGATCCCTTTTGATCAAATCAAAAGGAAGAACCCGAATAAGAGGTAATTTTTTCACCACACTCTTTCAAGTTCCTTTCTTCTTCCACTTCTTGTTTCTTTGTGATTTCCATTCTAAAATAATAAATACAATATCTTCTATATAATATGATTTTATTAAATATATGGTATAACCATATTAATTATTCTATCCATCTTTTGAATGACATGTCACCATACGTGCGTACGTACGGCTTACCGTCTCCACATCGTGGTGTAATTGTTATTCAAAACATTATTATTTGGATGAGTATGATAATGATGTGTAATTGACGTAAATAATAAATATAACATTATAATGATTCTGTATATATGATATACCGTCCAATTATATATTATTTTGGTATCAAAATATTGATATTGTCGCTCGTGCGTACGTACGGACTATCCTCTCCACGAACGTGATGAGATTCATTCCCCATCGTATCCATTCAAGTCTAATTATAATTTGATGAATAAAAATAATTTTTAAGGACTCTATATAATTCTGGATATGAATAATATACAACCTATCTATAACAAACACGACTTATATAACAAAACATATAAAAGAAAACGAGTAAGTTAACAACCGAAACAACGATAATACTAAGATATTAATAAGAAAGCAATGTTAAAAGACCATATATGATATCATATTAATGGATATGATTCTTGTATAATTTAATAACAATTATTTCACCATTATACAGGATGTTAAACTACCCTCAACCAAGTAAAATTACAAGGTAAGGGTTAATTTCACAATCTCTTTATTATTCGAGGTTGTTTCACTTAAGTATCTAGTGGGACATATTTATTATCCATGTCCATGTTTCATAAAAGGGTTTTCAAAGGGATTATTTTTAAGGGACTTTTTACTTCAATGTAATTTTAAATGGTTTAATGATTTATCTTTCTAAACCATTTTAATTAATGTCCATGATTTCAAAATAATTTTTATGGATTTATTTATATGGACATGAATGCTTTGAAATGATAATTATTTTCAAAAGCTTCAAAGCGGTATGGGAAACTTTGATTCAAAAATATTTTTTAAATGTCTTCCTTTATAAATTGTGAGACTTTTAAATGATTTCATGAAAAAGGGGTATTTTTATCAAATCATTTTACTGATCATTTTCATCTATGTCAACATCCTTTGATTGATTTTATGCTTATTTGAAGTTGAATTATTATGATACAAAACTTCCATATTTTATTGAAGGTTCTGTGATATGTTTGACTGTTGATGTGTTATTTTTATACCATTTATGGTTTATGGAGAAAATATTGACATTTATTATGCAAGTTTTAATATGAATGTTTGTGTTATGTTTAAACCTATTCATATGAGGAATGAATTGGACTTAATATGTGACAGGTGGAGCCCGCTATAGATCATGAATGCATCGGTAGGTCTCATGAGACAAACTAGTGTCTTGGCATAGGGCCTTGACTATGTGTTTATGATAGTCTGACATTATGAATTCCGTCATTATGAAAGTGGTTATTGATATTGGATGTGATTATTGGATTAGTAGAATATCTATATGAATAAGTAAATGACATTATTTCATTTCATTTCTGCCATATT
Organism: Viscum album; assembly: GCA_963277665.1. Classification (NCBI taxonomy): domain Eukaryota; kingdom Viridiplantae; phylum Streptophyta; class Magnoliopsida; order Santalales; family Viscaceae; genus Viscum; species Viscum album. Next base: position 1,261,392,829 of record OY728158.1, on the reverse strand, counting down.
ATGATGAAGTTCAAGTTTAAAGGGATTTTGTTTTAGTTATACATTTCCTTAAATGTTTATTCTTATTTATGAAAGTTTCCGCTATATTGTTTTCCTTACTGGGCCTTTGAGCTCACCCATTTTTATGTTTTATTTTTCCCAGGATGTGAAGAAGTATTTTATGATTTACCTATAGGGATAGTCTGACAGGATATGAGTGTGGACTATGGGGACTATGTTGTTGTAGTTTTCATTTTATGATGTAATATAAAACTTATGAATGTATCTAGTGTTTTCAAGGCTACTAAACTAATCGGTCTTTCGAAACTTGATATTTTGTGATCATGAAAATGTTATGTAATAATGCACCGACTCTGGGTAACTGGGGTTGGGGTGTTGCAGGATAATCTGGGGAAACTACCCATGATAGCATTGGATACTCACCTGTACCTCCACCCTCATGGGCCATGTAGTGGGAACCACCCCTTGACTCCATATTCTCTTGGCTAACACTTCCACCCTAATGGATTTCACATGGGGAAACCAACCTTGAATCTATTAAATCTTCATTGACACCATCTCTCTCATGGTCCACGCAGAGGCCAACCACCCTCAACTCCATGGGCTCCTCGCCGACACTGCCGCCCTAATGGGCCTTATAGGGGAACCAACCGACTCTATCGACTCCTCACCGACACCGCCAACCACATGGGATGCATAGGGGGAAATCACCCCCAAATCCATCAACTTTTTGATGACACCTCTTCTCTCATGGGCCGCATTGGGGGAAACCACCCCTCACTCCATCAGCTCTTCACCAACACCACCACCCTAATGGGATTCCCAGGGTGTAACAACCCCCAAATCCATCTACACCTCATCGATACAGACACCCCAATGGGTAACATATGGGGAAACCACCCTCTAACTCCATCGGATCCTCACATACACTGCCACCCTCATTGGCCACATAGAGGGAAACCACCCCCAAACCAATAGCACATCGCTGAAATAATCATAATCCATTATATAGGTACTCCCCACACTACAGTCAACAAACATGGAGGTCCTACCCATCACCATCAATAGAAATTGTATAGGTAAACCCCTCACTACCATGACCTAAACAGAGGTCCTCCATGTCACCATCATCATCCATTTCAGAAGTCCTCCCCCACTTCCACTACCTGGAATAGAGGTGCTCCCCGTCTTCATAGTCAGCCATTGCAGAGGTCCCCATACACTTCCATTATCTGACATAAAAGTCCTCCCTGTTTCCATCATCATCTATTGTAGATCCCCCCCCCCCCCCCCGTACTTCCATCAACTGACATAAAGGTCATTCCCATTTCCATCATCATCCATTGCAGAGGTCCTCCCCATACTACCATCATTTGATATGGAGGTCCTCTCTATGGACACCCGAAGCCATTGAAAAGGTCCTCCCCACACTTCCATCATCTGGATCAAAGGTACTCCCCATAACCATCATCATCCACTATGGAGGTCATCCCCACATTGTCATCTCCAATACAAAGGTACTCCCTATCACCACCAACATTCATTTTAGATGAAGTTCCTCCCGATCGCTGCCAAAAACCATTGTGGAGATCCTCCTTGAACTGCCATCATCCATCATAGAGGTCATCCCCATCACTGCTAGCATCCATTTGCGGAGGTCCTCCCTGCACTACCATAATTTGGAATAGAGGTCCTCCTCATTTCTACCAGCATCCATTACAAAGTTCCTTCCGAGACTTACATCATCCAACATGAAGGCCCTCCCAATCACCATAGTCAGCCATTATAGAGGTCCTACTCATACTATGATTATGGTATGAAGTTCATCCATTTAACCATTATTATCCATTGTGGAGGTCCTCCCCGAACACCATCATCCAGTAGGGTGTTCATCCCTATCTCCACCAGTAGCTATTGTGAAGGTCCTCCCCACACTTCCATCATCTGGCACTGAGGTCCTCTCCATCTCCATATTCAACCATTGTAGGGGTCCTCCCTACACTATGATTTTCCAGCACAGAGGTCCTCCCAAACATCATAGTAATCCATTATAGAGGTCCTTCCCATCACCATTATCATCGATTTTAGAGGTCCTCCCCACACTATCGTCATCTGGAAGGGAGTTCCTACATTTTTTCACAAGTATCCATTATAGAGGTCCTCCGTTATTAGTCATCATTTGGCATAGAGGTCCTCCCCATCACTGCCATCATCCATTTCAGAGGTCCTCCCCACACTGCCATCATCCAACAAAGTGGTCATCCCTATCGCCACCAGTATCCATTATGGTGTTCTTCCCGACACTTCCATGATCTAAAACGAAGGTCCTCCCCATAAACATAGTTAGCTATTTCATAGGTCCTCCCCAAACTTTTATCATTTATCACTGAGGTCTTCCACATATCTATCATCAACCATTATGGAGGTCCTCCCTACAATTCCATTATCCAACATGGAGGTCCTCTACATCACCACCAGTAGCTATTGTGGAGGTCCTCCCCACATCAACATCATCAGGAAACTGTTATTGTAAGAGAACTCAACCAGACGAAGATGTTGATCCCATCCTCCTTTGAGGTCCATTAAGAAAGCTCTCAACATGTCCTGAAGTTTTTGTATGGTCCACTCCGATTGGAGACTAATTTGAATATGATAAGACCTACTGATGTTCATCTTAGTATTCAGATAATGCTGGAGACTCTTCTAAAATATAGAGGTGAATATTGGATCTCAATTAGATACAATCGATAGTGGTACTCCATGTTTCCATACCACTTCTCTGATGTATATCCATGCCATTTTATCCAATGAGAAATCCTCTCGAATTTCAATGAAGTGTGAAGTCTTTACAAGAGGATCCACAACAACATAGATATCATTGTTTCCTTTGGAAGTCTTCAGAAGTCCTATGACAAAGTCCATTGTGATGTTTTCTCATTTCCATATTGGTATAGGAAATGGTTTCATCATTCCATTAGACTTCTGCCTTTCATTATTCGCTTGCTGATATACCAGGAACATTGATGTATACTCATCTATATCCTTATTCATGTTATCCCAACAATAATGCTCTCGAAGATCTCGATAAATATTTTTGTTTCCTGGGTGAATGGAGAAATTAAAACTATTTTCATGATTTAAAGTTCTTTCCTAAACTCTCTATTTTTTGGAACACATAGTCTTGAACCAAATCTCACAATTCATTATTCATTAGCATTAAATTATGAGGATTTCCCTTTTCTGATAGTTTCTACTTTCTTCATAATTCCCACAACATCCTTTTGAGAATCCTTTAACCTTTCCAAAAAAGATGGTTGAACAATAATTTGTGAAAGGATTGATGATGTTCCCTTATTTATGATTCCCATGTACATATTCATCAAATTTAAGAATAGTTGATCCTTTTCAAATCTCATCAATGAAAGATTTTCTAGATCCTTTCTACTTAGAGAGTCAACTACTTTATTCACTTTCCCCTGATGGTAGTGAATTGAGTAGTCATAGTCTTTGATCATCTCAAACCATATTAATTTGTGCATATTCAACTATTTATGTTTGAATATATACTGGAGGATTTTGCGATCTATATATACTTCACACTTCTTCCTAAAGCGACAATTCTGCCTGATTTTTTTAATGTAAAGATCACTTCTTCCAACTCTAGATCATGCATGGGATAGTTTTTCTTCTGAATTTTCAACTACCTTGAGGCATAGGTATTGAATTTTTCTTTTTGCCTCAAATTCTATTAAAGGTAGACTAATAAAATTTTCAGGAAGAACATTTACAAAAAATTTAATATGTGATAAAACACTTATAAAAGATTTCCCTAATAATTTAATATAATTTTTACCAGGGACTCAATGTTCTTAGAAAAAATAAATGATATACTAATAGCACATGAATTGAAATACATTATGAAATATGCTACTTTGAATTACTGGTTACATGTAATTCAGTCAACATTATCCATCTTAGTATTGAAATTACGGTGCTCCCTTGATCAAGGAGATTATTGATGCTCATCATGCTTCTCATCCCTTGTAGTAGAGCATTATCTTGGGTAATGAACGAATTCTCCACATTTATGACATAGAACCGTATTTTATGCCTTATATGGAATTTTGTTTCCATTCATCACATCATCCATTTTGGTGCGGTAATTGGCTACTTTGAGCCCTTCTATTCCACATATAAAACTTCTCATTGTCCCTTTGTAACATTTCCCTTGGTGCCTGTTTACACATTTGCTGCACGAAGGAAATTGGGTCTTCTTTCCCTTATCACCTTTATCAAATGGACTTTCATGAGATGTAATATTCATCTTCCTTGATGTACTTGGTCATTCAAAAAAGTACCAATTGTTAATCATGATTTTTGATAGCTGGTTTGGTATAATCATGATTTGTCCTACTTAAGCTCCCATTTGATTGGGAATCTCATTGGGACATTCATTGCATTTCCCTTCACATCAGTTGTTAGCTTGATTACTCATACTATCGGCCATTGGCTAGATTAAACAGATAATTATGGATGAGTGACTTAAATAGTTTAACACATAAAGGGGAATGAAATGATAAAAACGGATAACTTATAAATTAAATTGATTTCTTTAACTTATGAATTTTTAGGCTTCAATCTATGATATCAATGATCTACTTCCCAACATCTATTCTTAGGGGAATCTTTTTTTATTTCGTCTTTAATGGTACATACTAAGATTATGAATTTTCTAAAGAAAATCTTCTAGGTCTATCGAACCAAGAGTGTAGAAAGTCCCTTTGTCATGTACCAGTTCCTATTTGAGTCTATCTCAAAGTAGTGTTTTTTTTTATTTTACCCATAGATATATCTCTGCTAAATCCACCTCTACTTGTTCGTATCCATACAAGGGTGTATTTTCTTAATAAACCACTTAATCTATAATGACCAAAATTTAGGGATTATTTTACTATACTCAGTCTTATCTATAAGGATTTCACTAGATTGTTATAACCACAATCCCAAATATAACTAAACCTATCCTTCGATACCAACTATATCAACCCCATTCAATATTAAGCACTTAAAAATGATTTTTTACAAAAGAAGTTACTTAATACAACTCTGAAGATCAAGAGGTCTAGTGTCTTTTGGGCTTAAGAACATTACATAACAACTTAAAACATGAAATACAACATCATTATTTCAAACTTCTTTGACATGACCAACTTATTCCTTCATACTTAACACCATATGGGATAACATGAGGACATAGATAAGAAATGGGTGAGCTATAAAGCCTAGAAATGGAGTAAAAAAGGCATAAATTGGAGAATAAAATACATGTTAGAAAATATGCATATCAATAGAGCATAAGAGAAACATGAACATAAAGGGATGATATATCATGATTATCATAACCTAGGGATGTGGAAACAACATACAACATGATATTAGCATGATCCAAGGCTCATTGCACATGGATTAGCTTGAGTAAACCCTCATTGAACATGAATTAGCATGAGTAAACCCTAATTTCACGTGAATTATAATGAGTAAACCCTCATTGAACATGGATTATTATGATACTAAACTTTACTCAATGCATTGGAGAACTATCAGGGCATACCCTTTATAAACATTTCATTTCATGCATAAGTGTTCCACATGGATCATATAACATGGAATCATTCAACACCATAAGTTATTACATGATTAAGGAATTTGGAATACGTACATGTAAGTAACATTCAATATTTATTTTTCTATAATGGTGAATACCCTTAATAGAGAAATGAGTATGGTATTCACTACATGATTATTTTGGATTAGAAAATCGTGATGCAATTTAGGCATCATAATTATGTTATATAGAGATTCATAAATTGGGTTTATGAGAGATAAAGGGGTATATAAGAAATTATACATGAAAAATAAAATAATAAAATCATGGAAAATAAATACCCCAACATATTAAATGGAATTTAGATGCATAATATATAGAAAATGCTTGAATGTAAATAAGAAGAGAGAAATCCTTTACGGAATTTCGATATGGTAACGGGTGTACACAGAAGGCATTAATGAGAGTGAAAGTGGTATATCCTCAATAAAATATAAGTAAGTAAGTATGGGGGGGGGGGGGGGGGGGTTGAAATCATACCCAAAAATATTTAATTGAAAATAAAAGGGTATAATAACATAAGTAAACATGGATCAAAATGAGAAAGGAAGGAAAGTGAGGATCCCTTATGAAAATTTGACATGGTAATAGGTGCACATATGGGTTCATAAGAGCTATAAATGCGAGTGAAAGGGTATCCTATAATTTATAAATCAAATAGGGAACAAGTAGGATATTTAATATCATATCCCAATATCAGAATAAAAGATATTAAAAGACATAACATGAAAATAATGCTTGACAAAAGAGGAGGGTGGAAGATCCATTACATGGATGTGTGATCCCAAAGACTTGGGAGAGGCTTGAGAGAGGATTATTGGGTGATTTGGAGTGCCTTGAGAAGACTATATAGGGTATTCAGAAGAGGGTTTTCAAGAAAAAAATGGTTTGAGTGACCAGAAATGGGAGATTGGGTGGGTTTATATAGGAAATGAGAGGGAATTCATCATTATTTAGGTTTTGGACATTACACATTAAAATATTGAAAACCACAAACCATCCCATGGTTTTTCCCATGGTTTATACCAAAGGGTAGTAGTATAAAATATTTTATAAGGTGAAAGGTATAATATATTAAAATATTAGGCTTTATTATGTGGTTGTGATTCACACTCTCAAGGAAATCATTTTAAAATGTTAAAATATTTTATTAGTCTCAGAGGGTCCACTAAGGCATTATAAAATTAATCAAACAAATATAAAATCACATTATTTAAAATTTAAAACATTTATTATTATAATAAACCTCTTATAGTATTTTATTACATCACTATTGTATCATTATTAGGTCAATAAACACATTATATATTTATACTGTATTTAATTTTTACCCAAAAATTTGATTGTTTCGGAAAATTATGAAAAATTCATTATTAGATAATTTTGACATCATGATTCTAAAAATAATATTAATTTTATTTAAATAATTTTCTAAATATGTTAATTTTATCTTTTAAAATGAAGACAAACATTTATTGAATATTCACTCATATGACAAAAATAGTTTTGAAACCTTAATAAAAATTAAAATGGTATTCATAAAAATTATGTTATCATTTATATTTAATAAAAATTAAAATTTTAATAATATTTCATTAAAATATTATTTAATTCAAAAATCAATTAATTCATCAAACTAAATTTGTTAATTGAATTGGAATATTATCTAAAAATACTATTCTTTCTTTAAAAACCATTTACAAAGTAAAAATAATAAATTTAATGTATATTGTTTATTATATACAAAAATAATGCACATAATAATAATTATAGGGTCTTGATACATATCCCTTTATTACACCATCATATTCCATAAGAGTATGTTGTACGATGGTGGAGCTTTCTTGGGACTGTTCGGTGAACATGGTTTGGGTCGTGATCTCGATGACCTTGACCTTCTACCGTAAAAGGTTTCACTAATTCTTTTGTTTTTGGATCTCATCTTGGGATTGGTCTAGATAAAATCCCAAAAATGATTTATCCCTTGAATGATCAGATAAATGGGATTCAAAGGGAATGATCCTGCTGGTTGAGGCCATTACTTCCTTTGTCTGTGTCAAAAGGTTTTGTTAAAAACCTATATTTATACTTGTCATGTTATTACTATTCAATGGTTATATTATCAAAAATAATGATACTTAATGGTTATATAAACCCAATAATAAAAAGTGAATGTGTTTTCTATATCTATAAGACATTAAAAGAAAGGGAATTTTCTTCATAAAATATTGCATCGTTACAGTTTCAAAGACTCAGAAGTACTTTAATGTTATCTTCTTTTCATACCACAACTTTTATGTTGGATTTTGTTCCCCCATATACAACAATGATATATTATAAATTTAGATTGATGTAAAACGGCTTCTATCCAAATATTCTTGGGAAGGTATTTCTCAATATTCATCATTATGGATATATTGTTGATTATATTGTTTCTTCTATCAACTAGTCCATTTTTATGAGGAGTTTTTTCCTATGAGAATTTCTGCCTTATCCTGTGATCCTCAATATAATACTCCACTTGGATAATTGTGAATTCACTTCCATTATAACTTATAAAGTTTTAGATGTTTTTAAGAATCATCTTTTTGAACTTTCCTTTGATATTGTCTTTTGAAACTAAAAACCTAAGACTTGTGGGTAATGATAACAATCCATGAAATCCTAATATAATCATTAACGAAAATGATATGAAATCACTTCCTATAAATATCTTTTGGTGATATTTCTCAAAAAACTTTAATATGAACCAATTCAAAAAAATGTTTTTGAATTTCCAATTTCACCATATATGTATTTCAAGTGATATTCCCTTTATTGGAAGGATGGGTAAATCAGATAAACAATACATTTATGCCACAACCTGTTTAATTCTTCCTTGGATAAAATCACATATCTTATTCTTAACTTTTAAGGTAGAGATTCCCCTTTGTACATTTACCCCATATTAGTATTATTTTACATTTTACCTTAATGATACAAATATTCTTGGTAAATATAATTTAATGTCTTGAGCCATAGAGTTGATTGACACTAAAAATTTGGGGCTAAGTCCTTCAATAACAAATACATATGTACACCTCATATCTTATCCCCCAAACACAGAATTTCTTAAAACCAATAATATTCATGCATTTATCAATACCAAATTTTACAATAATGTCTTTTTTTATACTTATGACTATGAAAATGTCTTTATTTTTTATCATGTGATAAGTGTATCCAATATCAAGGATCCATATAATAGTATAATTTGATGCTTTTAGGGAAATATATTCAACCAATACATGTTCTTCTATTTTCACTTTGTTCCATTTATTTGACTTCATACATGATATTTAATGGTATTCTTGATCTTTATCAAAGTATAATGGAACAAATTTATCTTTAAATGATTCAAATTTATTTTGAATTTTCTATTCGTTTGATGACCCCTTGAGATGGCGCATGAAAAAAAAATTTATGTACATCAACAAATTCCTCTACATTATCGACGAGAAGTATCTATCCATGTGTTAGAATCCATCACACATAAAATAGTGACCATAAAAATAATTTCTTGAATATTTAACCATATTTGGCCACCTTTATTTCTATTATTCCCCTATGAACCACTTTCCCATGGAATATAAATTTTAGTAATGTCCCATTTTTTCACAACAATTAAACCTGATATGAGGTTTATTCATTTTTGACATTGCTGCAACATAGATTCTCCCTTTGGTTCTTCAGATATTCTGATTCTAATTTATACGCAAACAAATATTAAACCTCAGAGTTAGTTATTTTTGTCTATAACTAATCTTTTCTGCTTTCTATTTGCGATCAATCCCCAAACTATATATGTAATTATAATGTGTTGTTTTCTTCATTTACCAATTATTGAACTATTTTTATCGACCAAAATACTCCAACATCCTTTTTTCTATCACCTATGTAACATACTTTCCCAATGTCATACTAAGGGTTAAGAGTTCCCCATGATCTAATATTTTTATTCATAGGATGATAACATCCTCCTAAATTTCTTCAATACATTAGACTTGATATTTTACTAATTTCATCAAACCATCTATAATTCTGGTCTATTCATCAACATTTTTATTATACTCAACAACCTTATATTTGTTTTGTGTATTTTCATATTTTTTTTCTTCAAATTTAGCTTTCCACGCAAAATTCAGTTCTTCATGATGCTACTTATAGATTTTGGCATTATAAACCATTATATTTCTTCATTTTGGTTCTCTAAACATCTATCTCTTCAATAGAAGCTTCTAATTCAACCTGAACATGAACTCTTCCTTCTTCTTCTCCTTTATTATTATCACTATCTTCCCTCATCTCGAAATTTTCAACAATATCCACCATAGAATTTTCTCTATGGTCTTAGCAGTATTCAATATATTCTTCCTCAATTTTATTAGCATTTTTTTTCTTATTAAAGTAGGTTTTTATTGGTAATGAGATTATTCTTAGTGATTTTACTAATTTTCACATTCTATTAAAACTTCTTAATATTAATTTCATCATCATACTCATCATCATCATAAAACTTCTTAGGATAATCTTTTTTACAGTTTCCCACCTTCTGACATTAAAAGCATGAAAGTTTATGTTTTTATTTAAAATTTCTTTTCCCATTTTAATATTTGAGGTGTGGAATGACATGAATTCATCCACCTATTCATATTTATGGACATCTTCCATGGTGTGCTTTTCATGGCCTTGAATTCCACCTCCTTGGAATTTTTTTTATATATCCCTATAATTAGTATTTATCTTTTTTATCTAAAAATAGAGTTGCGTAAACTATCTAATGATATCTTATTTGGATATTTTTCCTCCATTGTGGAGAATTTTCGATTGAATTGAGGTGCTAGTTTTCTCAATATGTGATTAAAAATATTTATATCATTGATAATTTCTTCTAGACCTCATATTTCATCTACAACAACATTCACCTAATCCAATAATGCTTTAAAAAACTAATTAGACTGCATCCTCAGGTTCTCGTACTTTTTCCTCATAACATGTGAATAAATTTATCAAACTTTTGAATATCCTTTTTAGATATTTATTATATTTTCTCACATAGCATGTGATGATTTACAATACATCATATTCATGTAAATTGTGCTGGATAGAGATCCCCCTAAATAATTGGTTCTTATGGAATCAATATCCACATATCATTGATATAATTATGATAAGGATCCACTATCAATACCAGGCGATATACCAGACACTAATTCTATAAAATAACCATTACAAATTTTTTTAAGTAATACAATACATGATTATTCCATAGTAAAAAAATGGTTCCATAAATGATATGAATCCCTTTGTGATTAGAAACTTCAATTTCATATACTGAGAGTGAAAAAAAACATTAACATTTTTATATGATGCTAATAGTTTCCCTTACTAGGATAAATACCCAAAGGGGGGGGGGTGGGGAATTAGGGTATTGAAATTTAATTTAAATTTCATGTTTTGGATATTTTTTCATTGTAAAAAACCATATATTCTCTCCATCTCAAAGTAATAATTGAAAAAATTAAAAATACATAGGAAGAAATTTTCTTTACATGGTTCACCCACACTAGGCTATATACAAGGATCATACAAAGGTAATGTATTGACGTAAAAAAATCCATTATAGTGCACTACGGTTACAATTTTCGGAGTGGAATCACTATTACTTATGGTTTACAACCATTCACAATTTGAAAACTCACAACTCTCTCTTTTCTAAAGTTATTGCACTATTCCTTAAGTAGGATCTAATGAAGATCAATTCTGAGTTGATTTACTCTTAAATGAGTGTGTCTTTTTTTTATCATTTCATCATAGAGTTGAAAATAACCTTTATGCATAACTATTTTTTCTTTCACCATGTAATACTTATTGGATTATGTGATCATGTGACTCCATCACAAGACCCGGAGTGCATATACCTGATTCTGTAACTCCCTTTAAGAAAATTTATTTGTGTGATATGACTACAAATAAATATTTTAGTTAATAACTCCCTTCTTAAATATTTTTTATGAATATATGTGATCACAAAACATAATTCTATTTTTTAAAATACCAAAATGTATTTTATCTTATGCGAATTTGATCATATAACTTAATTATCATTACACTAAATCTATTATATAAATTTTATTCAAATTAAAACACTCAATAAAACTTCCTTCAATATAATGACGTGTTAATGAGGTATTTATAGGCATGAATCCACCTCCTTAACTCTGATAAACACATCCATCCATCCACCTCTTCTGTACTTCTCATAATCATGAAAATGTGATCCTCATCTCGTCTACATGATTGCATGACCTCCTTCACTTCATAAAATAATGTGATCATTATTGTAAGATTAAATTCATGAAAACCTATATCATCTGGCCTTTTTCATGAAAATTATTCTAGCTCTGGTGATCGTGTGACTTTGAGAGACCACAAGATAACTCCATCTTGGTAAAATTAACTCCCTTTATTCTATTCTCTTTACTTTATCATGTAATCCATTAACCCAAATATGATCACAAAATTCTAAGTGACCGAAAGGATTCTCTATCTTTAAATGAAATTATTAAATCATGTAATTTTTTTATATGGTCCCATGATATCTTTCATTTCAAATGATCGCATATCTATTTTGAATCATAGGATCACTTAATTTTATTTTCTTCATGTGACCACATGATAAAAAATGATTTATGTGATTTTGAATGGTTTATGAGATCATTTAACTTAATAATCCTCTCAAAATAACATAGCCCTTTAGGGCTTACACACGAAACATTATTCTTAGGAAATTTCCCATCTATACTCCAAAAAAATTCTAAAAAATTTTCTCAATATATTTTTTCAGCAACATATAACCTTTTCAGAAAATACCACACCCCTAAAACCTCATAAAGATGGGTTTTCCAACAATTTAATTAGAAAAAATAGTTTCATACCATTTTAATAATTATAAAACAAAAAAATTAAATATTTCATCCAAGTTCTATTATAGATCTATCATAATATACATAACACATATAAACACATACAAAAATATATCAAAGAGTGGGTGACCTAAAATCCTAGTAAAGGAGATAAAATATAAAATAAATATAAACATTGATCAATAAGTGTACATTAATAATAATGAAGGGATTTATCAAATTACAAGTGAGGCACCATAAAATAATAAATGGTTAAATGAATAAATGATATGACTCATGTCAACATGGTGAGACTTTCTTTTTAGGAGCCTTCTTGATTATAACTCCAAAGTTAAGAATACTTGGCTAAGAGTAGTGATCCGACTGAGTGACCTCCTAGGAAGTTTCCTATGGTGTGTGTGAGGGAGTAAAAAAAACACTGAAAGAAAAAATGTTAGACTATGGGGACAATCATTATTTTGATGATCTGTTCGGGAATGTGGGTGGGTCCAAGGTAGTGGATCACACGTTTTTAGGTCAACTGGTGGTGCTTGGAGGGCTGGGACCTGAGGACCATGTTATGGTAGGGGTGTCTGTGCTATTGGTGGAGCCAAACTGTTACATTGGTATTAGAGGAATAACCTATCCTTAAGTGAAGTTAAAAATATTAGGTTGAGATATAGGGTCTACAATGATGACATTGTGGTCTAATGGTGGGGGAATGGAGAATTTGAGACCCTATAATGACAAAAGGTTAAGTGAGTAATTGATACGACTCATGTAAATATGGATCACCTTTATTTTTTGGTTTCTTCTTGATTGGAACATTAACATTAAGCATGATTGGCATAGAGTAGTGATCATGATGGGTGTCATCCTAAAAACATTCACAGGTTGTGTGTGAGTGAGGCCATAGGCGCACTGATAGAACAAGAGTTTTCCCATGGGGATAGTCATTAGCCTGATGATATATTTTGGAAAGTGGTTGGGCCTTGGTTTGGGATCCACATATATATGGGGAAACTGGTGGTGCCCAATTGGCTAGGATTTGACGACCATATTAAGGCAGGGTGTCCATCTTGTCAGTGGGGCCAAGTAGTTACATTGGTATAAGGGGAGGAACCCAACCTTAAGTGTGGTGGTACTACCTAGGTTGAGATATTGGGTCCACAATGAGGACATTGTGATCTTGGGTGGGGGAGGTGGGGGAGGGGGGGGGTGTGAATGTAACACCCTATAAAGATAAAGGTTTAAATGACTATATTATAAGACTCTTTTAAATAAGGTGAACCTTTTTTATTGGGAGCCTACCTAATTAGAACCCCATAGTTAAGCATGCTTGTCTTACAGTAGTGATCCTAATGGTTGACCTCCAGATAAGTTTCCTATGGTGTGTTTAAGTGATGAAAAAATCAAACTTAAAGAAAAAGCATTGTTTTATGAGGAAAATTATTTTTATTGGAATATATTCAGAAATATATGGGGGGAATACGTTGGGGACCACATGTATGAAAGGAAACTGGTGGTTCTCGATAGGTTAGGACCTGACTACCATATGAAATCGGGGTGTTTGAGCTGTCAGTGGCGAAAAATTGTTTCATTGATATCAAAGGAAAAAACCCAACCTTAATTGTGGTGGCACTACCATTGTTGAGATAGAGGGTCCAAAATTCTGAATTTGTGCTCAGGGGGGGGATGCAACACCCAAAAATGATAAAGGCTTAAATTACTCAATGATATGACTTATTTTCACAAGGTGAACCTTTATTTTTTTGGGATACTTATTGATTTAAAATACATAGATGATCATGATTATCCTAGAGTAGTGATCAAAATGGATAACCACATAATAATTTCCCCAGATTTTGTTTTAGTGATAATAAAATCACAACCGAAAGAATATGTATTGGTATGTGAGGATAATCATTAGTATGATGATCCATCTAGGTATGTGGGTGGGCCCCAGGTAGGGGACCACATGTCTATGGGGAAAATTGTGTTTCTTAAAAGGCTAGGACCTTACAAAAATGTTAATGTGGTGTATCTATACTAGCAGTGTGGCCCAGTTATTAAATCGGTATTAGCGGAGAAACCCAGCCTTAAGTGAGGTGGCACTGCATGGGTTGAGATATAGGGTCCAAAATGTGTAAGTTATGCTCTGAGGGGGGGGGGGGTGAATGTAATACCACCTAATGATAAAGGGGTAAATTATTAAATTATATGAATCATGTTAAAAAGGTACAAATTTATTTCTAGGAGCTCATGTACTTGGTTTGGAGTAGTGATTAGGATGGGTAACCACCTGGGAAGTTTCTTAGGGTGTGTGTGAGTGAGGGAAAAAGATCAATGAAAGAAAATGTGTCGGCATGTGTTTATAGTCATTAGTCTGATGAATTTTTGTACATGTGGGTGGGATATAGGTAGGTACCTATGTGTATAAATGGAAACCGATAGTTCTTTGCGGGCCATGACTTGATATCCATTTAAGGTGGGGTGTTTGTGCTATTTTGGGGCCTATATTTGACAATAAGTATGGAAAGAAACAACATCATTAGAATATTAAATTTTCAATACATGGAATATGGAACATTTATATTAATCAAAAATCATAATCACATGTAATGTCCTAGGATATCCTCTCTTCCCATGACCCATATAATGTATATGAAGAGATAAAATCATTAAGAAATGTATTATAGGGACATATAATTTTGGGATCTCTCATAACATCCAAATATGTTCAAAATCATACATTTCATGGTGATAAGAATGAATATAATATTTATATATCAAGATATATGCATAACTTGGAAAATTAGTGTTATAAATAAAAGGGGATCCATAGAAATCATATGAATCATGTCATTTCATCATCCACAGAGAAAAAGTTATAGAGAAAGGAAAATTTACACGAAATAAAGGTGTTAATCTTAAGTGTATTATATTAACATGAAATAAATGATACTATAAAAATAATAACATAAAATGACATAAAATTTGTAGTGAGAGGAAATTCAAAGAAGATCAGCGAATTAATACTCTTATATAAAAATAATTATCATATTAAATATAAGAATAAATAATGATGAATTTTAAGGACAGATAAATAATATAATTATATTTATTTAATATATTTTAGATAAAATATCCCTATTAACAATTTTTTATTATTACTTTATTAGATATTTATGTTTCTTGTTCAATGTATTTGATAATCATTTTAAAAAGTTTTAACCAGTGATCATAGAAATATTATAAAATAATATAAATAAATATTAAACTATTTTAGTTTCTAAAACATAATTACAATGAAATATTTATATATTATTTACAATTAACCAATAATTCATGAATGTGGTGATAATTAATGAATTTAAAACATCCATATAGGTGGTAAAACCAACCATTAGTGAAAGTTTTTTTAAAATTAGGTATAAGAAAATTAAATTTCTAAAAATTAATATTTAAAATATAATAAATCACGTATGTTATATATATAAAGTGATTATTTAGATATAATAGCGAGGAATTAGAAATAGTAAAATGAAAATAAAGAAGATAATTCAAGGGAATTAATACCTTTTCTTGGATGATTACTCCTTTTTAAGGGGTATAAAGCCTTGAAGTCATGTAATAGGGTGAGGAAATAATATCTCTTAGAAAATATGGAGTCTTAAATGGTTGAATACAAGTATAGGTTGGGAAATGGCATTAATTTTATTAACTGATTTCAAAAATGAGGGAAAGGGTGTATTAATACTAATCACAGATGAATATTAAATTATAAATCAATGAAAACAAAATAAATATGTGGTTAGTAAGTAAAATATCAGTCTTCTCTATGATAAATAATTGTATTCCACAACCATTTTTTAGAGCATACATATCACATTCATGTTGAATGATGTTTTTAAATTATGATGTTATCATTACATCATTATAGTTTCATATTTACACATTTATTTATTTACTATTGAAAATATCAAAATATCCCGCTAAATTAATTTTAAAACCATGATTATAAATATGAAACTCCATTTTATTAAAATAAATTTTAAACTATAGTAAAATAAAATTTTGAAATGACCTATAAAATATTTAAAATTTAATTATTATTGTTAAAAGTAATTCATAACATTAAAAATATTTTCCAACATAATAAATTTATTTAAAATTATTTTAAATAAAATTATAAATTTTCATAAAAATTATTTTACTAATATTGTTTTTGAAAATATGAATTCATATATTATGCAACCTATAACACTATTCATATAAAAATTCAACTACTTATGAAAATTACCAAAAAAACACTATTGATATGTTTTTACATGTTGACGGCAAATCTAGAATCCATTTTTTTTCAAATATATTCCTAAATTATATAAATTTAAAATATATTTAAAATTTAAAGTACTATGGTTTTCTAAAAAATTATAAAAAATTTACCAAAATATTTAGATTCCTTATGTTATATTAATTAAATCATTATATTTATAAACTTGAAATACAAATTTTAAATATTTTAATATTCTTATGTTAGTATTTATCCAAGTATATATATATTTAAATAGTTACCTATAATAAATACTTTACTATTCAAACAACCAACTTACTATTTTAATGACCATATTTTGAACATTCATATTATCATTCACTACCATCTCTATAACCAATTGATACAAGTATTTCAGTAACTATTATTTCTATTAATAATATATATATTTACATTATTAAATGGATACTAATTTTCCATTAATTTTCATTCTTAATATTTTATTGATTATGGATGTGGTACTTACAGGATAACTTGACCCATCAAATTTACAAAATCTTGTCATTTTGTTTACTTGGGTATTTTACCCATTGTACTTGTATTAGTGGTAAAAAATACATTTATCTGTAATACATAATATTATATAATAAATAACTAAATAAATGTTTTTTACTATATGGTGTTTATAATTTAATTTTGTTATACATTATATAACACTTTATAAAAAAATAAATCACGATTTAAAAAACACATATTCTGATATGGAAAATTTCAAATTTAAAATGATAATAAATCACATTCTTCTCCATTTTTAAATTTAATTCATATCTATATTTGATAATATATGGGGGGACTTATATTACTTCATAGAATTAGGTTCACATGTTACCTCTTCATTCTTATGATTTTTCCAATGTAAATTGACCAGGAGAGTTTTATTTATCTTTAAAATATTGCCTATATAATCATACATCATCAATAGATGGACCTCATAAGAGAAATAATTATTTATTTGTACCACCTCCAGATTTGGTTAATGTGGGGGATTAGGTATGTACTTCCTCATTTGAGATACAAGGAACAAATTATAGAATAGATCCATATTTTGTGGAAGTTCTAGTCAATAGTCCATATCTCCCACATGATACACAATATTGAAGGGGAAATATACTTGTGGATGGGATTTACCATATTTCCAAAAATCATTACCCCCCTTTAAAGAAATTCTCAATGGAACTCATTATGAATAACATTAAAATCATGGTATCATTGATTATTTTTCAGTATAAATCCTCCATTATCACTAGGTAGATTTTATGTGAAGTTTAATGGATTATACATTCTATTTTATTTATTGATAATTTTTAGGTCCCAATAAAATCCATTCACTAGCCTCATCCCTTCATATTGTTTTTCTCATCTCATTTAATATAGATATTCTTATGAGGATATCAACATACATGTGTAGAAACTATTGTTATATGAATGCTCAACTAATGGAGGATGATTATAAAATTCCATCCATCATAAAATCCATGGTTAGTATGAAAATACTAGTAAACTTAGGTTAATCCCCCACACACCAATGGTTGAAAATAATTTAAGAGGGTTTAAACCACCATTGGGGGATGATTTACCCTAACATAGAACATACCCTAAAGTAGAAGAGATCAAAGGAAAAAAATTATATGATGCATGAAAAAATACACAACTCAAGTAAATATAAATAGACCTGTACACCCCAATAATTTTAAGTAACCACAAAATTAAATAGTTTTACAAGAATGAACTACTCAATATGAAAGACAGAGCGCTAAATTTGGTACTAACCAAAGATCTGATCAACAAGTATATGCACTCCCAAATCCATCACCATAGAATACAACATCATGATTCCCTACATAGGAAGTTATAATTATTCTCATTACCAACATCATGTAGATGAAAATATGTATATGACTAATGATGAATGTGATATGGGTGAGTATACAGACCCACTATAAATTCACAAATACATCCCACACAAACTATTAAAAAACATGTTAGTTATTATTTTATATAAAATAAGATAGAAGAAAATGATATTTAATAAGTAAAATAAAGAACATATTAATAACCTATAATAAAAATACACTCATTTTAAAAATTATTTTCATAAATAAAACCACACCACAAATCACCCAACCATTCTATGAACTCTTTCATCCATGGAATGCACCACCCATCACCTTTAAGAGTCATACCACTAACCTAACTCATCTCCTATAAATACGTGACTAATTGAATAGCCTAAATTCTTAATCAGAAACACATTCCCCCTAATTGAATAATCACTTAATATTACAATATACTTGGACCAAATCCATAATCGGTAACCAATTCCAAACCAAAAAGTCCTTACTCATATTCATAATTAACACACACCACCTCAATCCAATGTTAAGAAAATATAATTCCACAATTATCGTTTCTAGAATGTTTTCCCAAAATGTAGATTTTATCAATATAAGGAGTGAACCCATGAAATTATACAAAATCCATACAAAATCAAATATTATCACATTAAAATACAAATACTTTAAAATTAAAATAAAAAATTATATATTTTAGTAAATAATTGGTGTCCATTACTATTAAACTCTATAAAAATTATTTTTACCCAATACAAAATTAAACCAGGATTATCAAAATTATTTTTCATCAATAGGAACATACTGTAGTCTTTTAAAACAACAATACATCATGTTATTATCACAATTATAGTGATAAGAATACAAAAACCTCAAAAAGGTAATTGAGACAAATCCCCACCACAACCTTTTATATTTGATCTCTTATAGCCATCCTATAATGGTTGAAAATAAAATACATATAAAAAACATCCTAAATAAGATATATAAGTATTAAAAAATCAAGGTAGGGATTTTACATAAAGAAAAATATGAATAAAATGGAGGATAATGAGATATGGTAGCCTTAAATTCAATCCATATGATAAATGATTTATGATCTAAATAGAGGGAGATATAAAATAAAATGAATCAATAGAATCACACAAGGAAGCCTATATTTTTGATAAACATGGTCAATAGGTGAGAAATAAAATGTTTTTTGGGGAAATTATGTTAATTTTTTTTTGGGATTATTATTGTCATTTAAGGATTCTAAAAATGGTTTAGGAAACTATACATCAATAATCTGGTTTCTACTACTCGAAACCAAAGGCTACATGGTTTACCCACATAGTTTGAAAAATATTTGAAAACTCTATGATTCTATACTATATTAAAACTTGTTAGGGTTTCAATTATGAATTAATGATTTTTCCAAACCATGTTATAACCATGTTAATTATTACAATATATATTTATGAAATTATGGTTTACAAAAGGATTGTGAACAATTTTCCCAAACCATGGACCCACCAAAAATCCTCGAAGAATTTCCAAAACCATCAAGAAATTCATAAAACTAACCCCAAAATCATTATAAATTAAAATTTAATTGAAAATATATAAAAAACCCACAAACTAGAGGTGTTAAATTATCTCCACCATTACAATTTATATCCTCTTAAATTTTAGGGTTATATGTGTATTCAAAAAAATTGGGAAATTAATCTAGAACAAGTTTGACCCTATCCCAATTATCCTCATATACCCAACTTTGATACCATAGAATAAAAAAAGAGATGTTTGAAACTCACAAGATATTTTCTTGACTAACCAGGAGGATAATCAAGATATGGATAAATGTTCGATCTGGATCATTGATAATGTGGTTCTAACTAATCAGGTGAGTAGGGTCAGGATCATATTTATTTGGATGAGATATATGGAAAACATTATGCACTATGATAAATCTCAAAGATAATACTAACTGATTGGTGGAAAATCCAATCTATTTGATAATATTAAACTACCTAATTTATAAAGGATTCAACCTTCCTTCCTTACCTAGGTTGTGGTTTTTTATCCTTACATATACAAATAGAAATTTATAACCATTGAAATCAAATCATAATGTAAAACAACAATGTTCTGAATAAGATTTATGATGGACATGATATATTTCAATTTCAATTTTTATTAATTAAATTTTTAGTAGTATCTTATACAAGACATGATATAATAAAATATTTTCCTCTTTCCTACACCTAAAAATGTACTAATTGAAATGGATAACCATTTAATTATTTAAAAAAATATATTTTCATCATTAATTTATAGTTATTTTGTTGAAAAATAAATTGAGGGGTAGGGTCTTTCCATGAACCATAAAACCCAATACACATTCATTGAGAATGTCTTTATGTTTTAAAATTTCACTCTTTGATATCCCATCCATATTAAGATAGTATGTCTTAATCATTATTATCTTAGTTTCTAATTTTTTTTAATTACCATGAAATTCATGAAGTAAATATAAGATCATAGTTTTTGATGATTTAAAGTAGAACACCATGTAACTTCACTAATTCCCAAAAATACACCTTAAATATTCTATATAATTTTTGTCCCTGATTGGAATGATATATACCAAATTTGTGGGTAAGCTAATAATCACCCAGATGGTATCATGATTTGAAGTGTCTTTGGAAATCCGATGCAAAATATGTATAAATTTTCACCCACTTCAATTCTAGTATATATAATAGTTAGAATATTCCAAATCACAATTTTAATTTATTACTCATATTTTGAATGGCAAGGAACATAACATCGTACTTTGGCACTTTCCACTTCATACATAATAACCAAAATTCATCCTTATTTATCATGTGTATATTTATTATAAAAATATGGAAAACCCATTATGATTAACGATATCCATGAAGCAGTTGTTCCTAAAATGAAGGAGGTAACATAATTTAATTATGAAAATACAATATAGTATTGGCATCCTTTTCCATCTGTTGATGGTCTCCCCAATATTGAGGTTTGACCTAATTGTAAGGAAATGTGGTCAAACTGTTGAGCTTTCTTAACTTGTTCAACCATGTTATGAAAATCTGTCACTAGAATGAAAACCATAATCTTGTCATGGATGGTTAAATCAAAGTAAATTTTGAAAATTACACCATTAGTTTCAATTCTCATTCTTCCTTAAACACTTGATCACAAAACATTTAATATAAAGCATTGAAAAAAAATTAACCTTATTTGGTGTGTAGGGTAGGTCAATGTTCAAATTTTAAGGTTCTTTACCAAGAATTGAAATATGGGGATTAAATATCTTTATTATACAATGTTATATAATCTTTTATAAATATTGAACATAGTGAGAATCTCACCAATGTGAATATGGTTCCACTTTTTTAAACTCGAAGACCACTGAAACTAATTTGAGATCATTAATTGAATAGTTATTTTCATGTGTCCACTATTTTTATGATCCATATGGTATTAAATGGTCTTCCCATATAATAACACAACCCAATATTTATCTTGTTGAATTATAATAAACAATTTAGCCTTCAATAAGTTCTAGAAATCTAAAAATAGGTGTCTAAGTAATCCATGCCTTAAGTTCAAAGAAGGAATTAATGAAATAATGATGTGAATGAAATAGATAACCCTTAATTTTAATAGAAGTAATTCATGATGATATAAGTGATAAATCATGAACATATAGGTAGTAATAAACTTCTAATGTAAAAAAACTACATACCAAAAAGAAATTATTAGTTATCACCTATGTAATAATAATATCAAACATTTATTTTCTTACTAAAATAAATTTATCATAAATTAAATTCATAATGAATAAAACTTATTATCTATAAGATGGACATAGAGAATTTATAAAAGAGTCGGTGGTCTATAATTATACTCAACACAATGTCCATGTGTTTTTTTATGATCACCCCTTATATGAGAGTACACCAATATATGAAAAAAATAAAAACATGAAGGATCCAAGATATCCATGAATGACACAACTCATAAATTCCATAAATATATAAGAATCATTTATAAAACCAATATTTATAAATAATTATTCATAATAATCATAGAAACTTTAAAATTATGTCCTTGGAATATCCACCTTATTGATTTAGTGCAAGTGGTATCTCGATTATAGATTAATTTTCAAGAACCACATGAATCCCTTTGATTAATCAACTAAATAATCAATTCTATGATGAGGGAACATATATTTTTTATCATGACGTGATTCAAATTATGATAGTCCTCACAAATTCAAAGAGTACTATCCACCTTCTCTGAAAATAAAACCAATATGACCCAAGTCAATGAACTTGGTCTAATAAATCTCGTTCTTTCATAATCCTACAACCAATAATTCAGTTCACAAAGTTCAGTTAGTGTTTTTAATGATATATAGGAAATTAGTCTTGTTATAAGTATTATATTGATAGAAAATTTTACTTCTTTTCAGGTGGTATTCTAGATATGTTTTCTAGGAAAAAATTAGAGTGTAGATCTATTATGTTATCAACATCTCAACTTTTCGTTACATCCATACCCCCAAATGTTATATTTTTATAATTGATAAGTTATATTAACAACATATTTGAATAGTGGATCTCATATTTATTCTTTTATTTCCTATTCTTCTTTGAAAAAATAAACTCCTTAAGGTGATGTGAAATTGTATCGACTAGTGTAACAATCAAAATGATCTTTGAATTCTAACAACCAATCCATCAAAAAAATTTATATCAAATATATCTAACTCTAACATGGTTACCTCCCAAAAAATTTTGGAATAAATAAATGGTAGTTGAAGACATTGAACACTTAAATCCTATAATCTCCCATATCTTGAGTGGTTTCTTAAGGATAATCACATGATACATTATTTCCACATGTTACCCCGTTTGATTTTATTCATGAGAAGACTTAAAGGAGTGGGATGTGATTAGGTTAAATAATGCATGGAGTAATGCTGAATCTATAATAATGATACCTCACATCATCTGGAGACATGATTCATTATTTTACACAAGCTACTCGATTCCAAATAGATGGTGGCCACTCTACCAAATGTGTTCTTCTCTATTTCTGGTATTGTGCATGATGATATTTTAGAGAGTTCATAAAATAACTACGACCAAATTTATTATTAAGAAAATAACTAAATTGTTGAGATCATATAGTTGAGTATCAGAGGTATGAGTAAAATTTATAGTAACACCATTTCTTGGCCACATAGGGTAGTTATGAAATCACTTGAGAAGGAAAATTTTACTAAAAATATGATACTCTCAAGGTGATGTTGTATATATCCTATTCAAGTTATATAATGATACACGTTTAATGTAACTAGGTTGGATATTTCAACATGGTTAAAAGGAAATAGACCCCATGTAATAGTTATATAGTTCTCTACTACCATGGGAGTAATTCTCCCTCATTTGATTTTTTTAACTGGAGTTCCCATGAGCACCCCATTAGGTGAATGTGTTCCCTCCACTAAGGTTCCCCTTATAGTTTTTTTCTTCCACCTTAACCTTTTCACAAGGTTGATGTATTTGAAAAGAAAAAAAACATCAAGAACATGGAGAGAATATCATTCCATGGGATTGAATCAAACATATGCGAATTCTGAAAGTCGTTAGTTTCAACATTCAAAAAAAATAAAGGAAAATATGTAATTTGAATTTCATATTCTATAACTGAGATATCACCTTTATTAATAATAAAAAGCTATATTTTATTTGATACATAAAAGGTGTGTAGTTATATGTGTTTACCAATGAACTCCTTGATCCCATTATATGTAAGGTCTTGATTGAAATTAAATTTGGAGGCTAGATCCCAAAATTTCCATTTTGTCCATTAAGTATGTAAAATACTAGATTTATTGTAAAATATGTTGAAATTAGAAGGAAATTAATAATTATATTTATCTATCTGATTCATTCCTATATTTACTTTAGTATATAATCTCTTCAAAATATTGGTGGGTTTTAATTTGGAATCTCTAATGAGTGATTTATAAAAATTAATTCCTTTGTACAATCCCTGTTTACCACATCAGTAAAAGCTTCCACTTTCTTCCTATGAGAACCTAAATCATTTTTTATTTGGATAAAAACAAATTACTATTGATTACCTCTTGTTGGTGTCTAGGTCTCTTGGCTAGTGGAATCATTATATAATATTGAAAAATGTTATCAAAATTAAAAATCTATCATCAAAGATTACTCTAGTTATAAGTTCCCCAATCTACATTAATACCCCAAAACTAGTCCATCATATCAAAGGTAAAATATCACGTCTAATAAAATATCATATGAATGATGATGTCTCAATTGGAAGAATTTTTACCAACACATGATATAAAACTCTCATTGGATAAAATCTTCAATATGAAATGGATAAAAAATTTTAATAAAATTTCACACACTAAACACCCTATTAACTAAAATTTAGGTATAAAGAGGGATTCTACACTTTTTTATTTCATAAACATTCAAATACCGACCCATCCTATCTCCATGAATACCACCCCATTGATAAATCAGATCAAATTGAAACCAGTTGTAAAATCAAAACCCATAATAACAAATTAGTTAGGATTTTAATTCCATTAGCCTTAGGTACACCCCTTAAACAAGAAAGGCTATAAATAAATTCTTTAAGTTGAAAACACAATTGGGTGATGATTTACCCTTCCATGGAAGAAACCCTATATTAAAATAACTTTACTAAAAAATATACATGATCTATGAGAACCAATTAAATAACTTTAATATACATAACTATATTATTATACCA
This sequence comes from Viscum album, assembly GCA_963277665.1. Classification (NCBI taxonomy): domain Eukaryota; kingdom Viridiplantae; phylum Streptophyta; class Magnoliopsida; order Santalales; family Viscaceae; genus Viscum; species Viscum album. Next base: position 1,261,367,197 of record OY728158.1, on the reverse strand, counting down.
TAACTATATCAACCTAAAACAACTTCATACAAGTTCACAAGACCAAAAAACTAAAAATGAAATATATCCAAAAATTAAACTAAACTAATCTCTAAAGGAGAACTACCTCCATTCCCTAGATCCATAAAAATATACCACAACATCCTAATACCATATTAGTGATTTAAGGGTTATTCCCTATATCTACATCACATTGAACCTAATTTTTATATGAATATGAAGCTGGTGGGTATAAAATGTTGTAGGAAATCCCCAAGACATCCTACACACAATAATTAATTAATAAGCATTAGTTTTAATTTTATATACAATAGGAGAGAAGAAAAATTAATTTAATAAGGCTAATAGAAACTACAAAATTAACAGAAAATTAATATCTAACATTTTTTACCATTATCTTCAAAACCTAACCTGCCCAAAAACTTAGGCACAGTTTAAAAAGGGGTTGTTTTATTAGAATTTTTATCAAGGATTGGATTTATAGTGATAGAGTATTATTGAAGTTTGGATGTTTTGAATTTCCACTAAGGAAGTGTCAGATCATTTGTGGATGCTTTAAAAATTATAGATATAACAAATGCCATACAATGAACATAAAAGTGGTGTTATGACTTGAAGTTAAAATCAAGATAAATTAGAAAATCCCTAACATCTTTAAAACCCTTATTTTCATAAATCACATATGAAAAATTCCCACTATTATAAGTCTCGTTTCAAAAAATTCATTTGTATAAGAATGATAAAAAATGAGAATTTTTTCATCACACCACAATGAATATTTGGCCGGATAACAATGTATCTATTTCTTAATATTCTATAATGTGAATAAATGTATGTTTTTTAGTGAATCCAAAGAAGATATCATCATGATATGACATAAATAGTCTTTCTATGATGGTATCTGGGGAGAATAAGGTATTTATGGAGTTGAATATCTCACATTGCAAGAGGGTAAGTTGAAATAAGACTATTTATGGGAAAATATGGCTGTTTTTTCGAATAATGCCCTCCATTGTCAATACATAGGTCACACTATGACTTATCATGAAGATGAGAATAAATTAAAGAGAAATATTCCTATTGTGTTTTAAAGAATCTATTTATGCCTTAATTCTGGTTGTCTTTATAATTTGAATAAGTTTTATTTAGTGGAATCCCCGTGATAGTTTAATGGTTATTTTAGAATCTAGTTACCACCCATGAAAAATTTAAATGTTGAAATATTATGGGAACCAAAATGATGGTTGTATTTGAATTAAATGTAGTTAATGATATCTTGAATTTAAATTTTTTGTAATTCAATATATCCTCTATTTCAATGGATCTGCTGTGCATCTTGGAATATTGATAAAACATATAGAATAGAAAGGAAGTCCATTTAAGATCATATAAATAGAGATTAAATTAAATATCTATATTAGATAATAGAAATTTGTGAGACATAATTCTATTTAAGATCAGGTTTTGAAGAAAGGATTTTAATGCATACCATTTATGATTTAGAATATAAGAACAAATAATTTTTGAGAAAACCTTTTTTTTATTTGGTGTATATTTCTCTATTTTAATTCATGTGATATATAATTTCATGGGAATTTTATCTTTATCCCTCTTGAAATAAGTACATTTAAGATAAGAATAGGTCTTGTTCCTTTTGAGAGTAGTGATCTCCTCTAAAAAATAAAATCACATAATATTGAATTAGTATTTAATTGACATATCAATTCATAAGTAATATGTGATCCTCCAAGTATCCTGTTATAAGTTAACCAAGTAAAATACTTGTGTCTATGCTCATTATATTTTTACATTTGGTTATAATTAAAAATCTTACACAAGGTGTCATTGACGATGCAAAGAAAATATCAAACTTAATCCAAAGATAATAATAAATTTCATCCCCATAATTCACTCCCCCTGTTAGGGTATACAGTTGTACTAGGGTGTAACAAGTGGTATCAAATACATAGCTTATTTCTTATTTATTTTTAAAATAAGAAATTTTCCTAATAGAGATACCTTATTTGATGGATGCAATTATAAAATATGGAAGAACATGATGAGATCCCATTTATGATATCCTGGGAATGATGTATATTATAAAATAGTACATGAGATTAAAATAAGTGATCCTATATTAAGATAAATGACTAAATCTAAAAAAATATTGTTGAATAATGATGCTGAGATTTAAAATGCCTTTCCATGAGCCCTTTTTAATCAAATATATATAAATTTTATTAACGGTTCAATGTTTAATGGAATTTGGGATAATATTTCAAATATATTTTAAGTTGAAAAAGGTAAAAGATGAAAATTTAAAGGTTATACATAATAGATTTGATGATTTGAAAATGATTTCAAATGAAGTATTGATGGTGTATTTAATAAAATTATTGAAGATGTTGGTTCCTTTCATGGACTTGGTCAGGAGATCAAGCATATACATATTTTCAAGAAGATATTTATAAGATTACCTCCTATGTATAATAAAAAATAATTATCACTAGAGGAGATGAATCTTGGTGAGTTTTTCTTAATGACATACATAGCATGATAGCTGTGTATGAGATGTAGGTAAAGTTTTAAAGATATTTATAACATTCAACTAAATAGATAACATTCAAATCTATAGAGAAATAAGAATTTTAGTAAGCTAAAAATGAGGATGATGTGTGTGATGATTTATTATCACATAGTGCATACAAGTTAAAAAGTGGAAAATATATATTTAAGGTATGTCAACAATAGAAAAACATATTTGGGGATGTTTGGATACATCAATTATAGGTGACTAAAAAGGTTTAATGAAGGGAATTGTGTGTTTTAATTCTCACCACAACAAAAAAAGTAGTTTCCATCAAGATAGAACTTAAATTTTTGAAATTTAAAAGGTAACATGTTTCAAAGGAAATTGTTTTCTAGAAAATAAAAATATGACACTGAGGAAGATCCATTATAAGATATTAAAACTAACTTTTTATTATATTAAAAGGATTAAATGATGGATTCTGGGGAGAAGTCTAAAACTTATAAAGATGATAATGATAAACGAAAAGGATTTATAAATATTAATTTTTAATTATAAGGATCTCTTGAAAATCATTATTTACAATAAATGAATAATATGAAAATTGGAGGATTATAGAAGAAAACATCAATATATGTTGTTGAAGTTTAATAAGAAACTTATCATATTGATAAATTTTCAAATTAACATAAAGTCGACTCAGTAAAATCTAAAGATTCAGTGAATTAATTTTTAATGACTGAGGAAAAGACTAAGGTCATTGCTGATATTAAATTTTCTCTCAAAGAGGAAGTAATTAATATTGAAGATCTTGGATAAGATGTTCTTTTATTGATAAATAAGGTTAAAATTGAAATAAAAACAAATATTTTAAACAATAATCATTAGTTGGGGATGTTTATAACTAATATTTTGAAAGAGAGTACTAATAAGGTTATATAAAATTGTTAAGAAATTATTATTTCTCAAATGCCAAATGATATGGATAAAAATGGAATTAGATTTGATGGTGAAACATTAAATAAAATGTTTGTGAGAATAAATAGCATATGGAAATAGTTGATGGGAAAATGTTATCAATGAGTCATAACTTATCAACTACAACGTAATTTTAAAAAAATATAGAGATATGGGAAGAGGTGATGACTACATGATATTTCTTTTGATGAAGTAACCATTCTGTGTCTTTCGTGGAAACACTATGTCTTATTATGGTGAATCTAAAATCTCTATAATAGGACAATCTATTATAAGATAAAAAGGGATTATTTGGTCATACTCTTCATATTAGCGATAAAATTATTTCAACTATTTCTATTTTAGTTGTTTATACTATGGACATAAAATAGTTGATTATATGTATATAAGTGAAAGATATTTTCATAGAAGACAAAAGAAATTAGATTCAAGGAAAACTAATTCAACAATTTGAAGAAAATATTTTACCCTCTTAAAGAATAAGAATATGAAATGCTAGTTTTTTTGAAATTAATGGGAAGAGACCAAAAAAATTCCTAAATAATTTGGGATTATCTTAGAATAAAATAAAAAAGATTGGGAATTAAAACTTTGATGAAATATCCTTCAAATAAACAAATAGTAATAGTAATTGGATTAGTGATAGAGGGTACTAATCTCATATGATAGGTAATATGAATTTATTGAAAAATATTAAGGTAATATTTGATAGAAATGTTATATTTGGAAATTACAGAGCATTAAATATTAAAGTTAGTGGAAAAAATCTATTAGAATATTATGGATTTAAGAATATTGATATACTCTATTTTTATAGAGTTTTTTATAGTATTTTGAGTGTTAGTAAAATTTGAAACTCAGTTTTGGAATCCAAATTCAGTTGGTAGGGTTATAAAATTAGAAACATGTATGGTAATTCTCTAATGATACTTTGGAGAACAAATAAAAATTAAAATCAAGTTGATAGGAAGGAAAAAATTGTATATTGAGAGTCTAAGAAGAAAAAATACCATGGCATTAAAGGATAGTGCATTTTAATAAATAGAACATGGATGAATTCTAAAAATTCAGATCTATACAATAAATTACCAATTTTAAGCGATATTAGGAAACTATTTGTGACGCTTGTACTTGAGGGAAGATAGATTGAAATTCATATCCCTCAAAGAATAAAAGAGATAAAGGTTTACTGAATTTGGTTCATATAGATGTGTGTGGTTTGATTGGATATTTAGAAACCAATAATTATTGGTTTTCTATCAAATTTTTAGATTATTATATAAGTATGGGGTGTTTCATGTTCATACATTTAAAAGTGGAAGTGTTTGATTTCATAAAAAGGATTCAAAGAAGATTAGAAAATGAATCTAGAATAACTATAAAATTTTACATCAGATAATAGAATGAAGTATAAATTTTATGATGCTAAACATTATATATAAAATAATTCTATTAAACATGAAGTGTCTTTATTGAGAACCCATCAATGAAATGGGGTCATATAGAAAAGAAACCACATGGTTAATAATATAGAAAAAAATTTGTTGATAAATTACCTAATTTCATGCTTCTAATGGAAAGAGGTTAATCAAGTGTATGTATATTGTAAAAATATAGTATTAATTATTCAATGATTATATAAGAAACCATAAAAATGTGGAATATAAAAAAAACACTCATTGATTTATCTCACTGCATTTGTAACAAAGATTTTCATGTAAAATAAATAAGTAAATCAAAAAACTATTGTAATAAATATGATATAGGCATATTACTAGGATATTATATAAAGAGTAAGTCCTAAAAATGTTTCAATGAAATCACTAACCAGATTATTGATATAATGAATGTAAAATTGGCATAGAATTAATCCAAAAAAGATATTATAATTTTACTTTCTGAATAAGTATTTGAAGAATGTAAAGAAACAATACAGATTTGGGAGAATCTCAAACTGTGTAGGCTGGTGATGATTCTTAGATTGTATTAGTTTAAGAAAAAATTAAATATTTGAGTTAAACTATGACTCAATCAAGAACCAAAATGGTTCTAGTTTATCCAAGAAATAACATTAATGGAAAATATTCTATAAGTTAGACTCAAAGAATGAAGTGACTAATCCACATTGCTTTATTATCTAAGATTAAGCCTACATTTTTTTTAAAGAAATAATAAAATAATAATTAAGTGTAGAATACATGAATTAATAATTGAATAAAATTGATAAAAATAAGACTTTGGGGATTTTGAATAGACCTAAAATTCATAATATGATTAGTACATAGTGGGTCTTCAAGAACAAGATGGATGAAAATGAAAATTTTATCTAGAATAAAACATGGATGGTTTATATGAGATTTTATTAGGTTGATGGTGTTGAAATTGAAGATATTTTTTCACTAATGGAATGTCTTAAGTCTATTAGACACTTCTTAGAAGTGTTTGTCTAGATAAAATTCAATGTTTTTTAAATGGATTTTAAGACTTAATTTATGAATAAAGCCTTGAATTAAGAGGTATATATTGAACAACCCATTGGATTTGTCCCTGTAAATGATTATTCAAAAGATTATATGTGGATAATATCATTTTATAACCTAAATCAAGAACCTTGTCATTGGTACGAAAGGATGAACAATTTATTAAAGTAGATGCATTTCAAGAGAGGATGGGTTGATAAAAAACTATATTTAAAAATTTTATAAGAGTATATGTTCATGGTGTTGGTGTATGTAGATGATATAATATTTGGTGGAAGAAATCATAATTCTATTGATTAATTTAAAAATTTGATGAGTTCTATCTATGGAATGTATATGATCAGAGAGTTAACATATTTTTTTGGGAAAAACATTAAAAATATAGACCCAATAAATTTATATCAGAAGAGATGTATAAAAAATAAATTTTAAATAAATTGAAAAACAAAAGAATGAATGCATGTTTTGACTCTAACAACATTTAGTACTATGTTTGAAATACAAGAAAAAATGATGGAGTAAACTCTAATTTTTATAAAATAAATCATTTCAAGTTTAATTTATCTTGATACTACCATGATTGATATATTTTGTGATATATGTTTGGATACAAATTTTAAGGGTTGTACAAGGAAGGAACATCTTCAGTATGTAATGAGAATAATGAGGTTTGTTCAAGGAAATATACATTCCGGTTTTTTGTTCAATTATATAAATAACATGGATTTATTAGCATATTTAGATGCTAATTGTACTATTGGAATTTGGGAATTAAAACCCACTAGTGGTGGATATTTTAACATTTTAAATGATGATATTAGTGGGATAATAAATAAAAAGTATTTTTTTTCTCTAAGAACAAAAAATATAGATAATGTTTCAATCACAAAATACAATATAAATCCTATTTGGATGAAGAAAAATTTATAACACATAAATTAAGATGTCCAATTCCCTATAATCATTCAGTGTGACAATTAAAATTTCATAGAACTAACAAAAAAATCCTATTCAAAACTCTCATAATCATATAGAGATCATTTATCATTTTATAAAATAAAAGTTTGAATTTTTTTTGAAGTTGGAATTTTTTAGAACAAAATAAAATCTAGTTGATATTTTCACAAATGCATTGGTATCTCATGTGTTTGAGAGGAATATATTGAACCTTATAATTCATTCAATCTCCTAAAACTAATGAGGTTTGTATTTCTTATTATAGTTGGTTCCCTAGAACATACTTTTTTCTATTTTTTGATAACCTATATTCATAGTTTTTAAAATTAATGAACTCTTTATCATGTCATGATTTTTCTTCGACATAATATAGTATATGGTAATACCATAAGAGTAGTAGTTATATTAAAAGTTCGTATTAGTTCCCCACTATGATGAAAAGCAAAAAGTTCTACGGCGCTATACTTAAATATATGTTCAATAGCAGGATGATATCATTTGAGGGATACAATTGATACATGCTGTTAGGAGTGGGGACTCATAGGACATTGAACCACCCTCCCATGGTGTACACCTTTGGTAATATCCATTGTAGGATATTATGAGAACATGTCCTGCTAAAATAAAATACACATTTATATGTTTCATTAGATTTTACTATTTATAAACATGTGTATTGATCATTTGACTTTATGATTTTATTTAATTAATATAATAACTTTTTTACATTTATGTATTGAAAAAAATTGTGATGACATATGTTCACGATGATGTAGAATACAATTGGTGCATTACGAGTAATATTGCATTAATGAATAATGTGATAAAGGATTTCCCCTTCAGTTCTTTAACAAAAGTTGACATCTCAATCCCTTTAAAATAAATGATATAGCCTAAATAAATCCATGTCCATGGTATTTAATAAGAAATTTCAATTTTCAAATATTCAAAGAAAGAGACATCGATCATATAAGTTGATGGCCCCGACGTGAAAACTACTTGATTATAGATATCATGATAATTGAATTATATTACATAGTAATCATCTATATGAGGTATTATGTCATTGAGACATTAACTTCTTTCTCTATGGGTTCCTTGTCATGTTTCAAGACATTAACCTTAGACATTAGGCTGGTTTTCCTAATTCCACTGACAAATAGGCTTAGAGGTTCACACACGAAGTGTATCCATAATCTCAGTTAAATAATATATAATTATTTATTATCTGACAAGTTGAATAAAAATTATTCTTACACATTGTTTTATAATTATTTATGTTTTCTTGATCACATGTATTCCATCACCAGTTATATGAGAGAATATAATGTGAGTGTAATATTTAATAAATATATATGTTATATTTAGTGAATATATTATTTATTTATTTATTAAAGAATATTGAAGTGATATATATTTAAGAAATAAATAGTAATTATTAAATCCCTAATAAATATTGTGGAATAATATTGAACCAATTTTAATGGTCAGGTGAGAAATAATAAATATATTAAATATTATTTGAACAAATAAGATTTAATTTCAATTCATGTATCAAGTGAATGTCGAGAAATAATAAAAATATTATTATATAGACATGAGGTTTCATAAGGGATTAAATAAATAATAAGGGGAACTTGGGTAAATATTTATTTCTAAACCTATTTATATAAAATCTTAATTATATTTTTTTGAGAGCCAATTCTTTTGTCGTGAGAAATGAATTTTGGAGAATTCTATAAAGCCCTAAGGAGATCCATTCTCTAAGAATTATCCTAGGGATAGAGAAATATCATACTCCACCTCCCACTCTCGAGTATAGAGGGATCAAAGAGAATTATTTGGAAGTGATTCTCATTACAATCAAAGGTAAAAAACACAAGTGATGGGATTTCCTGTGATTTCACCCAGAGATTGCTGTGGCGATATTTGGAGATTTTTGGAACACATGTAGATCACCGCTAGAGGGAATAAAATATTCATTCCTACAAAGTAATGAAAGTATAGAGAATAACTATTGTCATATCCATCAATGAAGAAATAATTCAAACAAGGTAATTCATTAATTGATTAAATTAATTATAAATAATATGCGATGATCCTGCCTTTGGTTATGAAATTTCATTAACTGTTTATTTTATTTGATTCAATTCCATTGATCATAGTGTTTTTCATCCTATAAATCAGGGATTGATCATTTATTATGAAAAAATTTAAAGGTGGGAACAACCAATCACATGCTTATGATCCCCCCATAACCTACAAGTGGTATCCGAGTGGTCACATAATTATTTATAATTATTTAGAGATCATTTATTGATTTATGAATTTTCCTTTTAGTTTTTAGTTCATGTTTAATCATTATTTTAATTTGAATTTTGATATCCACTTCTTTATATTTCATTTCTCATAGATCTAATCAAAATGACTAATTTTATGAATAAAATAAAACTAAAGAAGTCATTTTGAGGTGTTGATTATTATTGTTAGATAACACAGGTTTATACATCGTGTAACTAGAGTTACACACCATGTTTTAATATTCAAGAACCAATAATTAATTCATAATTAATTCAAATAATGTGAAGTTATTACACATGGTGCATTTAATTTCTTACACCACATGTTGACCCGGCTATACTAGTAGATAGTTAGATAGAGTACATACTTTGTTTCCCATATATACAGGATGTAGTCCTTTAAGTCACAGATGAGACGTGTATTTCCATTCATGGCCTACATTAATCGTGACCATGTAACTTAGAGACCACACGATGTGTATCCCTTTAAACACACTATGTAATACAATTTTTATAAGGAATGTTTTACATGCTGAGTCCCTAGGTGTGTGTCTTAGATATATGGTGGGAGATGTTCATTCTATGAATCTCATCCTTATATGTTGTGTATTTATACCAAATTACATAAAATTATAACTAATTTATTATATTGTGTAAACCTTATTGGAATGCGCTTTTGTGTTATCATTAAATTGATATTACACACTGTGAGATGAATTTTTAATATATATATATATATAAATATATATATAATTTCTTAATTAATTTCTCTGCAATGTTCAAATCTATATGTCATGTATCATTCATATGATATATACTACTCTATGTCCATTTAATCATAACATGTTACCGAAAAATAATGTAATTCATGTATTCATTAAGTTGACAGTACACATCATGAAAGTATATGATAATTCATGTATCCCATTTATCATAAGAGTAAATAGTATATGAAAATAATAAATGTTGGGTAGATTTAGAAAGGTATTAACTATATTTCCTCTAAGTTAAATTTATGTACATATTTAATTTTAAATATTTTTTTAAATTTTAACAGATGAGAATCAAAAGGAAATTCAGGTGATAACTAAGATAAAATCATTGATTAATTAAAGAAGATTATTTACTGATTTGAGTGTAATTTATCTTAAATAAGAAAAATTATGAATTGAAATCTAGTTTTATTAAGTACATAATTCTTTCTATGCATGTTGATGATCATGATCATAAAAAATATATTTTTATGTCATTAGTATCATTAAATTTATTATTAAATTAAAATTGTTGGCATGCATTCCTTCTCTCCTCTTATTATTTAAGGGCCTTTGTGACCATGGTTTCATTATTGTAAACCCCTTGTTTCCATCACTCCATGTTGAGTAAAAGAATTTGTAATTGATGGATGTATCAAGATATTGGAGATGATTTAGGATTTGATCCTAGACAAAACCAATCCAAGAGAGATACATAGGTGGATATGTTGAATGCTGTAACATGAACCTTAATTGGTTTAAGGAGTTTTTCCATTGGTCAGTAGTTTTTTATCAACTGCAATATAAACTAACCATTAGTAAATGATCACAATCATACCATTTTATTATTTTATATTTTCAAGTTTCATGGTTATTTCATTATGGATGTTTTTTCGCTATCACATGAATTAATAAAATTAACAAGCATGCAAAATAGAACTAAAATAAAATTTTTTATACATAAATATTATATAATACATGGTTTATCACTTAATTAAATACAATTAATATTAAAAATAATTTAATATAGATAATAATTGTAATTTTAGTCATAAAAGGATAACATTTCTTAATTATATATATTTAGTTGGTATAGCCTTCTACTACTTCAATTAAAATCAAACCATAGTTCAAATTTCTTGAACAACTAAAGTTAGGGTGATTTCAATTATCATGGAATTATAACATAAATTATTATGTTTAATTAAGTTGTTTCAAATCAAGGGTTAACTAACAAAGTAGGTCATAACGTAACTGATTGGTGAGGGTTGAGGAAATCCAATTTAAGGATTTCAGGATAGGGGAGTCCGCTCAACTGATCAAGGAACTTTGAGTTAATGCAATTGGAATTTGGAATACCTACCTAAAACCATTAAACTTTCTTGGCCAACCAATCCTAGGGTAAAGAGAAGGGAAATATATATCATTTCCACTATAATTTTAAAGAAATAGGTTATTATAAAGCCGGTGGTGAGGGATATTGTGGTTCGATAAAATAGTGGGATATTAATAAATATAATATTTATTTATTTGTCTAATTTTTTTTTGGATAAAGTACTAAAATTCATCTCATCTAATTTTTATAAAAAAAAATAAAATAACTCCAAACATATCACTATGATCCAAACTTGGGATGGAAAACCTTCTCAAAGTCACAAGTTTCCAAGAGTGGCAAAGGCACTAACACATTATCATTTTCCATGAAATGAAATTGTAAGTGCAAGAAGTACCGATTCATAATGTGCCAAAAAAGGATAGTGATGAAGAGTCTACTATCTATGAGAAAAATTTGAATGATTCCATATAAGTCCAGTGTTTAATGATATCATTAATGAACAATACTATTTTAAAGAAACATGAGAACTTTGATGTATATAGAATGATGCAGCACCTTCAGGACCTCTATCAAGGGAAGGCGAGACAAGAGAAATAAGAGATCTCCAATTAATTTTTACAACTAATATTTGGGTGTCTGTACAAAATTAGCCTCATGTAGTCAAGATTATTGGCTACATTGAATGCTTATACATATTAGGGATTAACTTACCAAATGAGTTACGTATAGATATCAAAATTTTATCCCTAACCAAGACCTTATCTGGTTTTATTGTTAATTACAATATGATCAATAATGAGAGGATTTTTTTTGAACTTCTAACTTGGATTCTCTATGTGAATAAAAAATGGGTCTTGATAAACCCACAGTCCATAGGGTAAATAATAAAAGGAAGAACAAGGTGAGGGGGCCCAAGACTCACAAAAAGTCAAAATTTACAAATAACTCTCCTTCTATGAAGGGAAATATCCATATTTAGGGAAAGTAAAAAAGATACAGTATGCTTTTAAAGTTTCAGGCCATGACATTAGAATAGGAAATACACACAGATTAAAGGGGAAGATAAATGTGAATTAGTTATCGAGTGTAATAATTTAATATCTATACATTGGGTATTAGATATAGTTATTTGTGGTCACATATAGATCCAAATATAGGAACCATGTAAATTTCAAAATATTTCTAGAGGATATGTGAATTTGAGAGAAGCTAATAGTACGAAGATGGTTGATCTATCCATTAGTGACTACCACCTTTCACTACCAATATAAATAATTTTGACTTTATAAGATTGTTATTATGTTGCAATGGTTACTAAGAATATAATTTATATACCATGTATAGATACATATGTGTTTATTTTCAATTATGGAAATAAAAGTTGTATATTTTATAAATACAACATTTATTATGGTATAGAACATTTAAATAATGGTCTTTAGGTATTAAATTATGAAACATAAGTCTTGGAAACTGATAGTGAATCATATTCACACAACTTATATAACACCTAAATGTGGAATCACCATCTTGGTCATATAAACAAGAAGCATTTGAAAAATCTCCATCAAGATGGTTATTTAACCTCATCTAACCTAAAACCACTTAAAATAAATCATGCATGTTTATAAGGAAAAATGATCAAAATGAAATTTTGTGGACATAGTGAAAGGGCCATAGAACTTCTAGGATTGGTGCACACTAATGTATGTGGTCCATTTCTAGTAGAAAATAGTGGTTGGTATTATTATATTATTAAATTTATTGATGAATTGAGTTGATATGGTTATGTCTACTTGATGAGGTATAAGTCTGAGTCCTTTGATAAATTTTCAGAATTTATGAATGAACAAGAGAATCAAGTTTGAAAAAAGAAAAATAATATTCAGTTGGATCGAAGTGGTGGATATCATAACTAAGAGTTTATCGATTATCTATTGGACTTTGAGATCCTATCTCAAAGCACTCCACCTTACAGACTATAGTGGAATGGTATTAGTGAAATTAGGAACAATACCTTATCAAACATTGTACTATTGATAACGAGTCATGTAAATATTCCATTATCCTATTAGGGTATACATTAAAAAATGTAGGATACACATTAAAATGAGTACCAATTGATGCCAAAAATGGAATTATCTTCAAGTTATGGATTGGAAAGAAACTCATTTTGTCATATACAAATATATGGGGTTACAATGTGTTTGTTAAGGACTTTTAAGGTAGAAAAAAATAACCTCAGGGCACAAAGTGTATCTTTAGAGGGTATCCTATGTAAACAAAGGGATAATACATATACAAAACCATGAAAAGGAATGTGACTGTCAACAAAATCCATCATTATTGAGTGGGGCCACATCCTCAAAAAGGATATTGGGAGAATGATTATATTCAATGAGGATGCTGTTCAAGATAAACAACAGTAGGTATAAGAATAGGTTCCATAGGTCCCCATGAAAGAAGTAGTTCCTGAAACATAAATAATACGTATGAGTAGAAGAGAGGTAAGATAACTAGAGGGATATAAATTTCTAATCACCGTAGTTGGTGACTCATTATTGGTTGAAAATGATGAGAATCTATCCTATAAATAGAAAATATAGATCTCAAAAGATATAACATGGAAAGAATAAATGAATTATGGAATGGATTGGATATATTAGAACCAATTTTGGGTTCTATTAGATGCGCTAGTTGATGTAAATACTATTGGGTGAAAATGGTTATTCAAGAGAAAAATACACATAAATGGTATAATAAATACCAATAAAGAATGTTTAATGGATAAGGGTTTTAAATAGACTCAAGTAATTGACTACAATGAAATTGTTTTACTATTTTCCATGTTTTAATCCATCAGAGTTATACATTCTATAGAATCTTAACATGACTATTATATTTGTAAAAAAGATGTCAAAATTGAATTCCTTAATGGGAACCTTCAATAAGATGTCTATATGACACAACCAAATGGGATTGTGACTCCCTGTGATGTCAATTATTTTTGTAAGTTGTATATATCCATTTATAGATTAAATAGAGCATCTAGGTCAGGTAAAATTCAATTTTATAAATCTATAAAAAAATTGGTTTTTAAAGAATAAAAGTGAGACATGTATTTAAAATAGGTTTAGTAGAAATGAATTCATTATCCTAGTAGTATATGTTGATGACATATTACTTATTGGAAATGACATACCCATAATACAATCCTTTAAAGAATGGTAAAAAATGTTTCTCCATGAAGGACTCAGGTAAAATTACCTATATTCGACAGACCAAGATAATTTTTGATAGATCCAAGAGACTACTTGGACTCAGTAGAAATATACATATATTAACCAGATACAAAATAGATTTATCTTTGAAACATCCAGGAGGGGATTGGTTTTAGTGTCACATGGTTTACATCTTTCTAAGAAAATTTTTTATCAGACGCAAAAGGTGAAATAGAGAATTAATAAGATCCCATATGCTTACACAATAAGATTGATCATGTTTTCCATTTCATGTACTTGACTTGATGTTGCCATTGATTTCATCATGGAAGGAAGATATCAAGATAATTTAGGATAACAACATTGGTAAGCTATTAAGGATATCTTTAAGTATTTGAGAAGAAATAAGGATATATTCTAGGTGTGTGGAGGAGATGAGGAGTTGGTCATTAGAGGTTATACTGATGATAGTTTTCTAATAGATTATAATGATTTGACGTTTTAGTTAGGATATATTTACTTTCTCAACAAACAAGCTATGAGATGGATGATTTTAAAGTAGCTAGTTTTCACTAATTCTATAGTGGATCTTTAGTACATAACAACTTTTGATAGGACCAAGGAATCCATTTGTATATGGAAATTTTATAGGATCTTGATGTGGTACCTATAATTAAATACCCTGTCATATTTTATTTTTATAATACTAAAGTGGTGGATATTGCCTATGAGCCAAGGTCACACCAACTAAAAAAGAATATACTGCTTATGTAACAGATCCTGATAGATTTTTCTAAGAGGGTTGGAGTTTCATTAAGAAGGGTACCCAAACAAGATAATGTGGTAGACCCCTTGACTAACGTTCTATCTTAGTAGAAGGATTATTAGCATATACGAGCTAGTGGAATGAAGGTTGTTAGTAGTTGGCTCTTGTGTAAGGGGGACTTTGTTAGAGTTGGTTTCCTAGAACCAAATTTTGGTTACTTTATGATAACATGTATTCATAGTTTTTAATATCAATAAACTTCTTATCACATAAATTTTTTCCTTCTATATAACAAAGTATGCGACAATTTCCTAAGAGTAGCTATAAGACTAAAAGGTAAAAGCGGTTCCCCACTATGATGAGAACTCGGAAGTGCTATTATAATATTCTTAAATATATTTTCTATAGCCATATGATATCATTTGAGGAAGAAAAGGATTCATGATATTATTGGGGGTGACTTATAGGACTTTGAAGCACCTTCTCATAGTGTACTCCCTTGGTAATATCCACTGTAGGACATTACAAGAAAAAACCTGCGAGTCAGAAATCTATATTAATATGTGTTATTAGATGTTCCTATCTGTAGATGTGTGTATTGATACTTAAACATTAATATTGTTATTAATGTATATTATAAGCTGTGTACTTTGATATATTGATTAAAACTATGATGGCATATTTTCACAGGGAGGTAGGATATATTGGGTGTGTCACGATTAATATTACATTAATGAGTACTATGGGAAAGGATTTGTTCCTTAGGTTCTTTAATGACACATGATATCTCAAACTCTTTGATAGAAATGATATTTCTGAACTTAATCCTTGGAAACTGTGTTTAATAAGAAATTTCAACTTTAGAAAGGTCAAAGAAAGAGACATTGAGTACATAAATTGATGGCATTAGCATGCAACCTAATTGATTAGAGATATCATGATTAAGGGAGTATATTACACATTAAGCATCCGTATGAGGTATTATGTCATTACGAAATTAACATATTTTTCTATGGGTTTCATTTCATGTTTCTAGACGATGACCTTGGACTTTAGGATGTTTCATCTGTTTCCATTGAGAAAGAGGCCTAAAGGCGCACTCCCTAAGTGTATACAAAATCTTACTTCAAAAATGTATTATTTTTTATTATTTAAAAAGTGAAATACATATTATTCCCACATGTGATTTAATAATTATTTATGTTTTCTTGATCACATATATTCCATCACTAGTTACTCAAGAAAATATAATGTCAACATAATATTTAAAAAATATTTATTTACTACTTAGTAAATATAATATTTGTTTATTTATTAGAAAATAATACAGTGATATTTATTTTCTAAAAAAATATTCATTATTCAAGGACCATTAAATATTTTTTAAGAATGGTTGACCAAGTTTAATGGTCTGATGAGAAATAATATATATTGAACATTATTTTAATAAATAATATTTAATATTAATTAACAAGGTAAGTGCATGTCGAGATATAATAATAGAAATATTATTATATATATGGGGTTCCTTAATGGATTTAATAAATAATAGGACACAGTTTTGAAATTATTTATTTCTAACCATAACTATATATTAACCCAATTATTTTAGTTTATTTGAGAGCTAATTCATTTGTTGTGCATAATGAATTTGGGGAATCCTCTCAAGCACTATAGATACCCCTTATCTAATAAAACTCAAAAGAATATAGAGTGGTATTCCTCCATATATCACTCTAAAGTATATAGATATCAAGGAGAATGCTTTGGAAGTGATTCTCGTGAAGATCAAAAGCAAATGATGCAAGTGACAAGATCTTCTTTTCAAGTACTCAGAGATTCCTATAGTGACATACGATAATTTTTTGAACACGTATGGATCACCGCTTAAAGGAATATGATCTTGATTCATAAAATGAAATGATAGTGTAAACCATATCTGTTTTTATATCTGTCAATTAGGAATGAATTGATGAAAGTTAATTATTTAATGTATTAAATTAATTATTAATAATATGTGATGATCCTCCCTCTTGTTCTATAATTTTATCCATTTTCAATTTTATTTGATTAAAATTTGTTGAACACAACATTTATTATCATGTATATCTCATATTGATCATCGATCAGGAAAAAAGAAAAATTGGGAATGACCCATCACATGCTTCTGATGCCCCAGAACCTACATTTTCCCCTCTCACCGTTGAACCTAAGGCGATATTTAGCTATTTTTTATGTATGTAGGTGAATATATTTTATTAGAAGAAAGAATATAGGGGGGATATTATTCATAGGGTGTTGAATTTATTTGGATATGATAATAGTTAATTTGTAAGAAAAAATATTTGTTAACTATTTATCTTATTTTATATACCAATATTTGGCTCACGTAGTCTTAGAGATTAGTTATATACTCTCTTAAGTTTTCATCTCAATGGATGGTTGCGAGGTATTATAAATATTCATTTTCTTATATGATGTTCCCCATAAATTTTATTTTAAGAAGTGGTTAAAAACATGAAACTATATAAATTTTAAAAGGTGGAAAAATATGAAAAAATTAGTATTATAGGGGAATCATTTATATCTATGTTTTGGGGAGTTGATTAAGTACGTTTGATATTGTGGAGTTGACAAGTGTATTGATAGAAAAATTTAAAGGGGGAGATTATTGAAACCAATGATTATTTTTTATTATAATTTTTTTTCAATGATCATATTTTTTGTGATGTAATATGGTTCATGTTTTGATGTTTTGAATTTTCATGAAAGAAGTGTAAGATCACTAGAGGAAGTTTATGAAATATCTTTAAGTAACACATGTCATGTCTAGACCATGCATTTTATATTACTAAATGAAGTTGAAATTAGGAGAAAACATCAAAGTATTGAGATCTTTACAAGACTTATATTTGTAAGAGTCTTACAAATTATTGGTATATATGGTATTCCATAAGATATAACTTTTATCCATGAATATAGTGTTTATTTGGATAAATTATACTCATAAACCCTTTGTTAAGACAAATAGATTGCATAATGTCCATGTTTATTGTATTTGAAGCATTATACAATGGATATTTCATTAAGTAGAGCCTTAATTTATTCCATCATCCGAAGATTAATTTTTACGTATATTTAATAAATTATTCTCTCACTTAATAAAGATTTAAAATTTTCATAGTTTTTTTAAGTAAGTTCCCTAAGTAATTATTTCCCTATTTTTTATATGTGGGGAATTGGATCATCTTCCCTCAATGAACACTATAATTTGTCCTATAATAAAAAACAATATTCTCTATTTCATATTACTATATCTATGGTCACATTCTCTAAAAACCATTTCAATGAACTATTTATTAAGGAATTTTAATGTATTTAATAACTATAAATTTTTTGATATGGAGTTTTAAGACACCAAAGAATAATTAAATATGAATATAATGTTTTATATTAAAACAAATGTGTACCTTTAATGACTGTTTAAATTAATCTCATATGCCAAAACATATTTTTTCTATGATCTATTGAGATATGATGTTCCCTATATATTTTGGTATGAATAGTTCATGTAAAATACTTGATAATTTATATTTTTGTAGAGACTTATCATTCCATTTAATGAACTTAATCCTTAATCATTATATTATTAATTAATACTCACTATTGATTTATTTATCCTCTTTATTGTTACAGATTTATAATAATTTTATATTTCTAATAACAAAGAAGAATAGATGATATCTTTTAAGAGTTAACCCTTTAAAAACAATTTACGGATTGAAATATCCTTTACATAGAGGCTTTCACTATAAAATGAAGGAATAAATATCTAATTATACATTAAATTATTTTTTCATAAAATGATATATATGGTTAATCACCACCATGAGGTTTTAAAATCCATCTATCATCACATTAGGAATGTTTTATGGACATTCATTACATTTCCCATCACATTAGTTATTTTTCTAGTTTGATATGACCCAATAATAACAAGAAAATATTTTACATTATTTCTATAATTTAACTATTATGTAAACAATCCCAGAACCCAAAGACTTTGTGTATTTGGATATTATTTATATAAATGTCTTATTTCACATTATTTATTCAATATATCCAATAAAAAATCCCAAAATTACTTCCTTCAAAACATAATCCAGAATGTTATTTCATTGATAAATGGGAAACATTAGAAGGTATGAGATCAAATTATTAGTAAGGGAATAACTTATCAATTATTCATAAAGGGTTAGATCATAAGAATGATTTAAAACATAAACATGATAGAACATTCTAATTGAAAATAATATAGAATCATAAGATTTATCTATAAGGAATGATAAAATGATATATAACATCAAAGAAATAATCATGAAAGGATATGTAAACCATAGAGTTATAATTTAGGATTATTACATAACTATCATGATCCATGGAACATAACATATTCAGGTGTCATAACATAGAAATATGTTACAGAAATAAGAATGAAAAATAAAAATATTGTGAACATAGCTAAATGGAATCTTGTCACACATAAAGTTCTAATAAAAGCTAACCACAATGATTCTCACATATAAATTTGCGATGAAATATTCCCACAATTATTCCTAAACATAAATTCGTGAGAAAATATATATTCACCTTCATGCCTATGCATAAATTTGTGAACAAAGTTAAATATAATCATGCCAATGTACACCATTTTTATTTCAAGAGATATAAAACTTTATCCAATGAATTATGGTTCTATATCAAAACCTCACATTAGATATTGATAAACCATACATATTTGAAGAACATTAAATCATTCATACATATTATCATGGAAGAACCCATAATATGACGATGGGTTAGATAATATTTTCAAAAAATATCACATAATATGAAATACTGAATTGGTTTAGTTAATAAAAAAAATTCAGTGCCTAATAATAAGTATACCATAACAGTAATTGTGGGTGATTTAGGAAAAATTACCCTATAATAGGTAGATATTTTGTATATAGAGTAAAATTAATGAAAACCCATAAAAACTATTTTCATAAAACATTTTTAATAATATTGTAAAGTGATGAAGTTATAAGTCACATTCAAAAATAATTTTGAAGAATGTGAAAAGAAAAATATTTTAAAAGATTATATTAAATGAATCCCCAGTAATTGAACCTTGAAGTGAAATAAATATAAATGTAAAAAACATGGGCAGTTAAATATATAAAATATTATAAAGTGAAAAAAAATCTTTTTTATGATTTTAGGAAGTTTTTGAGAAAACCCACATCGAGGAAAGAGCTATAAAATATTATTTTTTATAAGAGAAAATGGTAAATATATATAATATATAAGATAAAGAATATTTGGATTTTTGGATAATAAAATAAATCATTGGTTGTAAAAAATAAAATGGATATAGAAGAGTAAGAGATAATAGACAAGACATAAATTATTCTTAACAACATTATATTTTTTTAAGAATTAAATCTATCAAAGAAGATTATTTTGAAATTAAAATTGAACTTAACTAGAGAGAAATATAAAATAATATATGAAATATAGAAATGGTAGAATATAAAAAACATATAATAACATTTCTAAGAAGATGAAATATAATGATCCAACAAAATAGAAATCCAATCCACAAAACTAATAAATTATTAACAACTTATTTTAAAATGAAATAATTAATAAAAAATGTGGAAATAAATTAATTTTCAAAACAAAGAAAATTTTTATAGGATTATTTTTAAATTAAACTGATGAAGGCAATGGGAGATGTGATCATTGAGAAACCATTAAAAAAATACCCCTTTAATTTTTTTTATAAAAATAGTCAATGTTAAAAGAAAAAACCTTAAGAAATTATTTGATGTATAGAGAAAGGATTACATAAATTAAATAATATATAAATAAATTTGAGAAAATATATGGGGTTTTATATTGAAAGAAAATGTAATTTCTTAAAATATGAATTTAGTCATAAGAAATCTTGATTTAAAAGTATGATTGGAAACTAAACCATTATAATGTCATATTTGATGGTGTAACAATAAATCAAAAAGAGGATCATGAGAAAGAAATTATAATCCCATAAAAATAATTATAATTATAATATAATAAAATTATACTTTATAGTGTACCAAACCTATAATAATAATATTCAATAAAAAAGATTATAACTCAATTAATGGAAATTCAGTTAATAGAGACCCTTACCTTAGATTCCTACTTGGTTAGACCTGATATAAAATTATTTATTATAAACCAAGACTAATTAATAATTTATTTTAGAACCTTATTTATGTATATTAACTTTTATATTATTATTTTATACACATTTACTATATGGTATTTAATTTTTTTGTTTTTATTGATCATCAGTTGTTAGTAGCTTTAACTTTTATTTATTTATTTTGGTATAGAAGTATCGATTATGATTTCATAATAACAATTTCATAATGAAAATATATTATATTCTTTGAAATATGAGGCAATTAATGATTTATAAATTTCTAGTTTCATTCCATGGTGTTTTTTGGTATGATTCTCAACGAATAAATCCATAAGACAATTTTTTCAGTAATTTATAATTATCATAAGGTGGTATATTTGTTATATTTTAAATATTAAAATTAAAATTCAATAACCAAAAAGAAAATTTTATTTAATTATTAATAAGATATATTTATATTAATAATATTTCCTATATATCCATGATAATTGTTTATAACATCATCCATGTAGGTGGTTAAGACAACCGAAAAAAGAGCATTCTATAATTAATGGATGAGTATGATTATAAAATAACTTTGTTATAATATAATTATTAAAGATGTATAATGATATTATTTAGATATTATTAATTTGAAAAATTAGAATTGGTAAGTGTTATATGATGAAGATAATTAAAAATGAAGGATAAGAAGTCCTTACTTTCAAAGAAGAAATCACATCTTCTCTTGGAATCCTTCTTGGTTGTGGTGGAATTAGAAAATTATCTTGAGACTAGAAGAAACTCAAAGACAAAAAAGCTTATTAGTGAGAGAATTTTATATTTAAATAAAGATTAAACTGAATGAAATGTGTTCTTTGAGGTGGGTATTGTATAGGTCCTTTTATAAGTGAGAATGAGTGGCATTTTCATATATACTCATTAACCAATGAAAGTAAAATATAATTTCTCATGAAAAGTGGATCAAAGGTGAAAAAATAATGGAGATAGGATGTGGTTTGGTCTATAACTCCATTATAAACCCATATAGATATATTTTTTGTCATATTTTTATAATATACCCCTTATTTTAACACCTTTGCCTCATTTTACATTTACCATGGAAACTGTATTTTAAGATTAGTAACTTATTTTTAACCCTCAAAATGAAATAAACACATTATATAATTTTAAAATTATGATTCCAAATATGAAATTAATTTTATTGGATTCAATTTCAAGAAGAAGTAAAAATTTATTTTAGTCTAAGAATTCATAACGTGAAAAAGAAATTTTTGTAATAATAAAGTGAATTTATTCTCATTTATTTAAAATAATAATATTTAGATGAATGTTAAATTATTGGTTTATTTATACTATCAATAAATTTCATTTAAATCACTCATCGATAGAGATTAACTAAATTTACTAAGATAAAAATTACATTACACATATAAAAACAATTATTTAAAAAATATATATTTTTAACATTAAATTATATTATTATTATGTATAAATAATTAAAAATCATTTAATAAATTTTAATTAATTTAAATATATAATTAAAACCATTAAATCTATAACTCCATAAAATATAAATTTAACTTCTAAATAAAAATATATATTTTAAAATAATAATGCTTTTAAATAAATCATATTTCACAGGACATGAAAAATAAAATTATCATTTTTTATACTTCACTAATTATTTCATAGATTTTATTTATTTACTTTACTAATCATTCATTTTTAATACTCAATATTATAGAAATCATTACTTAAAATTAATAAATTTAAACAAAATATATATTTTTCAAAAACAATTTCATTTGAATAAAATGTATTTAAAGAAATAGATTGGTAAATTTTTATTCTAATAAAATATTATTTATTTTTTTCAAATTATTTATTTATAATGAAATTTTATATTTTTTATCATCTAAATAATATTTATGTATATTAGCCACATAATTTTAACTCTAAATTAGTATGTTGTTTACTGGTATTAAAACTAATAATGACATGCCTTTTAATAATTGTCATATAATGGATATATTAACCCCATTAAATCTTATAAATTCATTAAATTATAACTTCATAAAGAATGCTTGTCATTCTTATAATGTTTATTTGAATTTTAAAAACAGCTTTCTCCTTTCGTTATGTCAATTCTCATTGTAAGTTTAGTTTCACAGAAAATTATACGTAAGGTTGATGATAACATGGTGGATTACCTATTTGTAAAGATATAACTATTTTAAATTTATTTTCAAATTATAATTTATGTGATTTTAAGGGATGTGATCATCCATGGTATGTAATAGTATATGGTATGAAATGCTTTGTATCATTTACTTTTTTTAATGTTTGTTTATGATTGAATAATGTGTTGTTATATTGTTTTTTGTCTTATATGATTTATTTGTAGTGATGTTTTTATTTATTGAAAAAATAAAACAACTAACTTGGGAAAATAAAATGTGTAATTAAATCTAGGATGTAACAAAGTTCATCTCGGTTAGAATAATTTTTATAAATATAAAAGGATTGAGGGAAAATAGAAAGTAGTTAATATAGTGAAGATGAAAAATATAAAATTAAATGTTTTCTTAGGTCTAACAAACACGATTTACGAAATCCCTTAGTTTGAATATGGTTGACTTATTATATAACCAATTTATAAAGTATTTAAAACCTTAACTGATACCAACTATAGTGAACTATACATCAAATATATAGTTATTAAATCAATTTAAAATAATATTACACATCCTAAATTATATAGCTTTTATGGCTTGGTAAATTAATATTGTGTAATATTAACCCATATAAAATTTTATTTTTCACTTGAATCCTTTATCATAGTCCTTCCATTAGACAATCATTACATTATTAACACATATTATAACCTACGATATAAGTCAATAAATGATGATCTAAAAGCCTAGTTAGGGAGGGAATAATGAAAAAGGCATGAATACATATATCAAAATGAGTACTTTAATGATCATTAAGGTTATTATAAAAATATACGAATGGTAAAATCATTATAAGAATATAAAAATAACAATAATGAGACATGGAAAGTGGTACATACATAATAATAAAACACCATAAGTTAATATCAAGGATTATATATTATACAATATAACAATGTAAAGACAGGCTCTTTAACAATACAATGAACTTACTATCTCATAAGATTTAAACTTTACCCAATACAGTATATGTTTTTAAAAATAAAATCCCTCCCATCACCATATAATACGTTCAAAATAATTTTTTAAATGTAAAAAAAAGATAGAGTATAGTGAACATACAATAATCAAAAATCATATCATGAATATCCCATGTTGAAAAAGAAATAGGTTTCATAGAAATAATTTATATCATTTCATTAATTAATTCATTTTAAAAAATGTTTGGATGTTGGTAAATACCGATGAAATAAAGGGATGTGGATTAAGGGTATTCCATTTTATTAAATATATAGTACTTTAACCATAATAAAAGGAAATGATTTATAATAGAGAGTGATAAAAATTTGAGAGAATACATTTGAAATGGCCATTTCAGAAGTAAAATATTATTCAAATAAAAAAATAAACAATGTGGAAGAAATAGAAGGAATTTTAAATCAAAATAAAATAAAAATGTGAAATAAAAAATAGAAGGGATATAAATTTCATGAAATACCACAAAAAAGGTAAAAGAAGATAATGGTTTCATAGATAGGAAGAAAATATGTTTATGTATAATAATTAAATCATAGTAAATTTGACAGTGAGAAGAATAATATTGAAAATAAGTGGATAAATATATTAATATAAAAATATTAGGAAAAAATAATGTATGAAATAATAAGTATATGAAGAAATAAATTTAATCCAAGGGAGACACAATTGTAGAAAAACCACTAACATTTTGTCTCATTTTTCTTTATAATTCAAAACTTTTCTTATATAACTAGATTAGGTTGATTAATTCATTATTATAGAATAATAAATATATTCACATAACTTATTTTTAATTCTTATTTATATTTTTAATTTATTACTATCATTTTTTGAGATATTGATGTTGCTTCTTTATATATTTCCATGATCATTTTAATGTATTTTAATCGACCATTAATTAAATTTAAAAATATATTAAATATTATTAACAACACTATTATAGTAAAATAAAAAATAAAAAATAAATTTTGAGTATATAAATTATAATAAACTAACCATTCACGAAGTAGGTTATGACAAAATTAATGAAAACATCCTCATAGGGGATAAAATTAACCATCCACCTAAACTGCGAAAATAGATGATGTAATAAAAATTAGTAATAATTAAATTTAATTTTAATGAAATAAAAAACATATATATTATGTTTATATATATATTTTTCAATAAAATAGTGATGAATTAAAAAAGATAAAATAAAAATGAAGAAGATAATTTATGGGAGTTATTACCTCTTCCTTGTAGATTACTTTATTTTTAAGAGCCTAATGCCATGAAGGCTGGGGTGTGGTGAGACTAGAAAATCACCAAGAAACTTAGGAGTATTATTAAGAGAAATATATATAGAGCTTGGGAATTTGGAATAAATTAATAAGTGATTGGAAAATGAGGTGAGATGGGGTATTTATATTATGACCAGAGTGGTATTTTTAGACAAAATAATGGATATGAAGTAAATTAATGATTGACACATGAAATAATGGGTTTCTATGGGATGAGGAATAACATTCCACATCCTTTATCTCTATAATATCTCATTTTTACATGCTTGATTATATTTTATCATTATGATGTCATCGTAATATCATTATTGAATCATATTTATGCAATTATATATTTGTTAATTTAAAGCATAAAAAATCATCCTATCCTAATATTGATATCCACATTAAAAACATTGAATTTTTTTATGAAAATAAATTTCAATATATGAGAAAAATAAAATTTAAATATCCCTTTAATATGTTACTAATATAGTTTTTTATTATAAAAAAAATTTATTAACCTTTTGAAAAATATTTTAATAGACATTATAAATATCTTTTTACATTTTTGAAATAAAATTTATCTTTTTCATAGAAAATATTAAATTAATAAGTCATTTATTATATTTTAAAATATATTATTATATTAATTACACAACATTTTTCTATTAACATGAAATATTAATAATTTAGAAAATAATCATACAATATCATTCTTAAAAAATTTAATATGTTGATTCCAAATGTGAAAGAAATTTTGATGAAATAATGTTCCAAAATAGTTAAATTCAATATTTATGATTGATTTAAAATATTTAGGTTTTATCTCTTATAATAAAACACATTAAAAATAATTAATTATTTTAATTTAAATGAATAAAATAATTATATTTATAACATTTAAATAATCATTTAAGATATTTTTATATTACTATATTGGTATATATTTAATTATATATTTATTTAGTTAGTTACCCATAATAGACACTATATAATTCCAATAACCAACTTGTAATTCTGATGAAAATATTTTCAATGATTTTTTTCATGACCTCCTGCCACTAAAATCCATCATCGATTGGTATTGGAGACATGTGTGACCTAATAATCCAACAAATAATAGGCCATGGGTTAATGACTATCACTAATGGTGTTTTTCATACATATGGGAGGCATTACCCTAATAAATTCCCAAAAAAATATAACCAAAGCACCAATCGACTCCATATATATATATATATATATATTTAAAAATGAGGATAAAACATCCCCATTCCAAAAATTACACTACATGGTACTATAAACAATGGAAAAAAGATAATGAAAGGTTAACCACATATACTCAACACTGTCCACTCGAATAGTTTTACCCACAAATCTTTATCAAATAGTCCTGCAAACCAACTTAGGAAACTTTTAAATGGGTGAGCACTTGGAATTGCTTAGTGGGATCATATTTTTTTAAAAAGTATATATTTATGTGAAATAAATGTAATGGGATCGATATTCTGGAGATCAACTAATCAATAAAACAGTTAATCAGGATTAAGAATTTAACTTGTAAATTATATATGATGTGACAATATTGATAATGTTCAATATATCTATCATCTTAAAATTTATTACCAATAAATGATTATTTTAAAAAACATTCACAATTAAAAATAAACAGGGATGATATTTGGTTTCTAAAAACACAAAGGAATAGTTATGAAATCTAGAGAAACACACTATTCCTTTAACAATATTTTTTTATCCTGATCAATCTTTCATATTAAATATATAATACAGAAAGTAAACGATGGTGATTTCAATGATCCAAGGTCATATAATATTAATGAGGAATCCTAAAGAATATCAAAATCATTTAAGATCAACCACATTACTACAACAACTATATTATATAAAATGCCACGTCATCTCTATCAACACATCATGACCACCACCAGATACTCAAAACCATCACATCACAACCACTACTACAACACCACAATGAAATGAACATATAGCCACCACCACATCACTACATCATCATCTTAATGGATGGTGTTGGAATGTTGATCCATCACAACCCAAAAAATGACATAACCTTGTGACATTAAAGCTTGATTATATATTCATCTTCTAACCTTATTCCCTTAAAACCCATAATATAATCACATGAAGTAAATTTGATCCACTATAGCCTGAATATATATATATATATACATACATACATACACTTCACTTAAATCTATTACATCCTATGTAAGTATATACATGAAAGTCATAATTGTTAGCAATTATGTCTTGTAGGATTATAAATGTGATAATCATGAGCCATTTCATCCCATGTATAATTGAAATACATCTTAAGACATTAGAACCCACACATGTATACACAAAAAAAAAATACATTACAACTTACAATTGTAGTGTCGTAGATCATTGAAAAATAAATATACATACACAAATTCATATAATCAAATAACAAACAAAAAATCACAAATAATAATAATCAATACAACATAATAATGAATCAATAGAAAAATTAATAATGAAATAAAAGACAACCTAATCACATAAAAACATAGAGATACCTTACCTATGAGGAGACTCAATTGAAGAGTGGTAAAATTCTCATCCAGATCATATTTGATGTGGTTTTCAAAATTACATACCATGATGTCCCAGGTTCGAATGAACTATTCCATATAAATCTTGTGCTGGTTGAATCCACATTATGGTATTCTAAGTTGTTGTTGGGCCTAGGTACCATGATCCCTGGTATGGTTGGCCCGAGTACACCTCCAAACCAGAATATCAAACATCTATTGTATACTGATAACCACTAAACCCTTTTCATAGAATTATTCGATCCAATCAATGATGGTTTCCTAGTCATGAAACTCCATCAATTCATTTACAATATTGTGAATATCATAGTAAATAGTCTCATTTTCAGAATTTTTCTGGTCACTGAGAGATTATTCCCCTACCGGTGGTTCAAGATCCTTAGTAGAGTTTCCCTCCAACTTATTTGGAAATTTCAGAGGAAGGTTTTCTTTTCTTGAGGATCTAGTAATGAGATGTATTGTGTAAGAAAGAGTAGTATTTTTTTCCTCTACATCCTTTGAGAGTTCATAATAAATCCATCTGAATCAATGATTTCATTATTTCCCTTCCTTGAAGAGAATATAATATAGTCCTCCACAATGTCAACCTCCTTAGACTCAACAGGGTAGTCTGAATTAGAAGCTCTATCCTCCTAAGAAACCTACAATATCATAGGGAGGTTCTCTCCATGGGAAGCCTTAGCTTCATACCCTTCTTTACACACATGATACTTTTCATCTCCCAGCACTGTGAATCAATTTTGAGAATGGATATCCATTCCTCCAAACATCACTATATCATCCTTGGTTGGTCTAGCCTGCAAGTCTTGATCAAGAAAATATGAACCTTTAATATGAAAAAATTCATCACCCATAAATTGGGGTTTCATATTAGTGTCCTACCAACTCAAAATTTGAGGATGACCACCAACACCTAAGGCAGTACAAACTTCTATTCTCACAACAGCTACATTGGTAGGACTGGATAAGACCGACTGCCTGGCCGAATCATCATCCAAGGGGTGGCTCCTCATCTCATTCCCAATTTTTTTAAATTATGAGGAATTAAAATTGTGTAACTCACACACATACACAACCTCCCCTAATATTCATTATAAGGGGATAAAACCCAAATCATTCCACAAAAAAAGAAAAAACATCTATGATCCATATCATGGAATCCTTAGGTTTTACACCCTTCACTATGACTAAAGTTAACCCCAACCTCAAACCCAATTGAAATTACATATGGGGGGAGTGTGACCTACATTAAATATTCCTCACAAGACGATTCAGGGTCCTCCCACTAAGGTTCAACAGTAACGGCTGGAAGAGAAGACAATAACCCTTCAGAGAGATTAGAGGTAAAATATCTCTCATCACTCCTAAGATAATAGGCTCCCGAACCTTAGGGAGCTAGAATGCTGAGATCCATAGAAGGATCTGAAGGATTATTATAACCTTCAATAGATAGAGATCTATCAACCAAAGAGACACCCGAATACCTTTTAAAATATTCAAGACTACAATGACTCTGCCTAATATAGATAGAACAAAAAATCATCCAAGAATCAAAAAGGATAGGTTTGAAAGACATGTATTATCTCTCAATAATGATCAACAAAACATCAGGTGGGGGCTATGAGAGTTCCATTTCAACATAAATACATTCCATAATAGGATGTTTTGTAGTATAGGTCCTATGATTTGCACACATGTAGAGATCGATGGAGTTTATTATAGACAGAAGGAGGGCCGAGTTGAAGGGAAGTGGTAGAATTGGAAGATGAAGCCAAATATCCATTGTAAAGGCATCCCGATAAATATAGAGGTCGAACAACCTGTAGAGAAGATGAAAATGAAATCCACGAACCGATCTTCTAGGCCAATACTAATCCTACACCAGATCTTCCTCATTGGTGAAGAAAATAGGGATCTATCACGACCTTAGGATCCTGGCGATCACACACTCTATTAAACCCCACTATTCATTAATGAACTTGTCATACTAATTAATATGTGGTCATATCTGAACAAAAATAACCCCCATATATAAAGATAGCAACAAATAAGCCCCATGGAATCCATGAAGAATACTCAGAAGCACAAGTTGGCCATGAAGGACCCCAAGGACCTTTGGAGAAACATTGGTGCTTAGAAAATCTGAGAGTTTCTCGACTAGAGAAAAATGAATGAAGGCCCTGCCCCACCCCAAAAAACCTGATGTAAATATATGTAAGGATGGGGATGAGGCCCCTACCCCATTGGAGGTGGATGGGCCACTGAATCTGTTGTCACCACCAAGGCATCGCCCGTCCGCCAGAGAAGAGATATGAGCATCACCTTCTAGACATGTAACTTGGTCCACATAAAAACATACAATATTGTATAATACCAATATAGTTTTTATTAATTTAAAAACTTAATTTCAAGAGATAATAATCATTATATAACACAAGATATATTTACTAATTAATACTTTCAATACCATGTTAACACTTAGCTTACCCATTAATTATTTTTCTACTCTATTTCAATCAATTATACAATTTTACACATAAACTCTTAATTATGAATAAATAAGGTGTTACTTATCCCCACAAATCACTTTCCTCATACACCAAAAACCATTTACCAATAATAACCCAACTCTTATAATATTACAACATAATATCTAATGACTCCCATCCCCAAGACGTAATCGAATATCTAATTAGTTTAAATTATAACCACCCAACCAAAAATCTATGGATATATTACTAGTAAAGGGAATTAATAAAAATGTATTATTTCTTACATAAATATTATAACAAATCCTCACACTCATCTTAAGGTGATAACCATCAATAAATTAATAAACCCAAATTATAACACTTTAATCATTTCTATTTATTTCTATGGTTTCTTTTATGATTATAATCATTTATTACTTAAATAAATTTCCATAAGTAGAATGTATCAACATAATACATAAAAAATAAATGGAATTATAATAAATAATACACCTAAACCTGATATGCCACTTGTTTTCATGTATGAATTAACATGGAATTATCAACACAGAACTATAATAAATATTTAATCAATAATTAAAAATTATAATAAACAAGAACATTGTTATGTATGATATAAAATATTATTCATTATTATTCTAAATCTCCCTTTTCAAATATAGTTTTAAAGACATCCATTAGTTATCAAAATAATAAGTCATTTTTTTATTTTAAAACAAAAATAAAATAATGAAATAAAAAAACTTTAACAAAAAATGATTTACAAAACAAAATAATATATAAATTAAAAATGCATAACTAAAATATGATAACCCCTCCCCACAAACGAAACAATCACTACCGACCTTAAGGAGATAGAATAATCTAAATATAAATATAAGGAGATAGTCTAAGGGAAGAATATCAAAGGTTGGAGTGAAACATGATTCTTAGATTAAAGTGTAAAACGGGTGATATTCAAGAAAGTGGAATGATTGTTATCTAAAAATTAATTCTAAAGGAGAGAATAATTTAAGATGAATGATAATTACAATAATTCAATTCAAGAAGTTTCCAATCAGAGTAATTAGGATCAATGCGAGTATCTTAATGGAATTTACAACATATCTAGAAATACAAAAATTCCATAATTTATAGGAAAATATTATAAATCATTTACCTCAAAGTGAAGAGTTGTTTCACAACAAGGAAGCTATAACCAAGTACCAATGAATTCACATGAAACCTCCACCAATATTCTCCACATCTATTCACATTGAACAGTATATAAAAACTAAAAATCATCACTTCTACATCAATTATAAAGTAAATAAGAAGGATACATGAAAGGGTAAGAGAGAACCTTGAATTAATAATAAAATTTGATATGAATGAATTAAATGAAAACACTCTTAGATGCATTTCATATTTTAAAATAAAGTGAACTCCCATTAAAAACTCATACATCATACCTAATTCGTTACAAATGAGGGAAGGCACGGTGCCTTAATTATCACCATATAAGCCATATTAAATTTCTATAACTGAAGGAGGTCATGATGTGATGACCATCACCACATCACAACATTCAAACTTCTTTAAATAACTATTAAAATATATCAGAAACAATGATAATTTGTTTTCATAAAAAATCCCAAATTTTTAATATTTTATGATTGATAATTCCATTATGAATCATAAAATATGATCCATGGAGAAATTCAACTCCTGAATGATAATTTCCCCTTACAAATCACAAAATATGACTAAAACCAAAATTAATATTTCCTTATATGGTAAAAAATACGTAATATATTGATTCCTATAATGGAAATAATTGAAAGAATAAGGATACATCCACTAATACATAATATATATTCATTTCATAATATATATTCATAGGGATAGAAATATCAGATTTAACAAAGGAAAAACTCCCAAGGACATGAGTAATACCTAATTTAATGTGTAAGATAATATTGATGGTATGTAATATATTTCCACTACACATAACATATTTTAATTTTGAAAAATATTATTATGTAACACATTTTTAATGTATATTATTTTCTAAAAATATTTAATATTTTATACTTTACTAAAAAAAATAATATTTTCACTGTTGTGAATGTTTTTTTATTCAAATAAATTAAATTAATAATTTTTTTAGTTTAAAAATAAGTTTTTATAATTAGAGTGAAAATATATAAAGTAATATTTTATTAATATGTAAGGTTTTTTTAATTTGTTAAAAACATACACGTAAGATTTTAATCTAAAACATTTGATATTTTCATTTGAGCATAATGTTTTTATCTTTGTAAAAACCTGTATGTAATGATTTCTCCTTACATAAAATTGAAAAACATAATATATTTAAATCAAAATGCATATTTCTTTTAGAATTTTCTAAAATTCATAACAATGCCTAAAAATGTATAATAAAACAAACAAATTATATATTTCATTAAAAATTCCGTTAAATTTAATATAAAACATACAAGAATTCCAAAAATACTTGAAAACATCCTTGGACAATTATGACACATGATAAATGATAATGGGAAGGGTTTATGAATATCTAATTCATTATAACTGATACCTTTGAAATAATACTCACACTCTAATTAAAACAAAGCATTAAGGAGAAGAACCTAATCTAAAGTAACAATATAGTAACATCCATATTTACATTAAGTACTCCTAAATTGAATATCATCTTAAATAATACAAAGTTAAAAAAATCATAATGAAATATAGCTATAAGAAGATACCAATAAAATAGAGTAGAAGCACTTCTAACACTCCCTAGGGAAAGATTTGGGCTATAGATGAAACTCACATTTAAGAAAAATTTCAAAAAATGATGTTTTAAAATACACATCCATTTGGAATAAGTTTTAACATGTTTAAAATCACTTATATTTTGAAAATAAACCCTTTATAAATTTTAAAATGATATTAAATATTTTTAATAAGAATAAAATTCATTTATTTAACATAATCAATGTGTTTTTTTTGAAATTAGAGTTTTATGTTCACCATTAAAATTCACCACAAATATATTTAAAGGGAGAAGTAAGGTTAAAAACCTATAAAATTTATCAATCCACAAAATACATTTTTCTACTGAAGGTCAAGAGGCTCCCTGAGTCTAAAAATACTCATGTTGATGATTCTATATTAGAAATAATATTAAAAAAAATAACAAATATATTTTAGGGCATGCCACATCATCTATTATTTCTATGGCACTCTCAAGGAATGTAGTAAGTTTCTCACATAATTTATATATCATATTCATAATAAAAAAAACATTACAATATTGGAACCAAAGCAAAATCAGGTTTGGGTTTTAAATCATAAAATGTGATCAACATTTTACAATATATATAACAATAAATCCATACACCAACATCATTAAATGTCATTAAGAAAATAGTTCTGCTTCAACTAGAGCATGAAATCTCTTACAAGAACCAAAATAACCAAGAAAAAATTCTTAATTTCAACAAATTCATTATACCATACCATTCTAATTTATTTATTCTATGATTATTAGGTTTCAATACACAAAACTAATTATAACCACTTCTAAAAAATCAAAAAACATAAAATAAATATTCTTAACTCATTGCTTTGTCATATATATATATATAATAAAAAATGGATATAAAACAAGAAAATAATAACTAATGGTCAAGAAAATTATATTTATAATTTAAACAAACAAATTATAGAAAGAAAATAAATAAAAAATTTCTTATAGATAACAAATCAGTAGCTAGAAAATAATCTGTTGAAAGCTAACCATTTCCTCTATCTCAACACATTTCTAAATCAACCATTACATTTCTGACATCATTATAATTATATCTTATCAAATGTTTAAAAAAATAAAACTAATGATGTTTAAATGAAAATTTATTTCACATAACTTGAAATGGTAAATCAACTGAAATAACAAGGATTAGATAATTCGTATCATCAATAAGGGATGTCAATATCTACCAATCAAGATAATAACTCAACACATGATATTAAAATATCATTAAATGTAATTTTTTTTGGAAGGAGAAGAAATTTTTTTCCTTCATAATTACAATATTATCATTAATCTTATATCATAATACTATAACCATATAAATTTATTCATTAATTTTTATCATGTTTCAATTCATCCCTTGATTTTCTCATGTTTTTCTTTTATGATTTACACTTAATAAATCATGGAAATTTAAATCATGTAGAAAATTTAAATCATATTATAATATTTGAAACATATCATACTGAACATGGAATTCAAAAAAATTCTATATATCATATATCTTGTCATGCTTGCATAAAATATTTATTATAAATTTTATCAATCCTATACCTAATGTTTATAACAATCAATTTATGTATATCATATTATTTCTCAATTTAATCATACATAATTAATTTATGCAAATACAAATATATACTAGGTTTGATTCACATTATTTTTTTTTATACTTTTAAAGTAATAATAATTTATAAGTCTAGTGTTAGATCATATATATAACTAGTATTTATTTCAAATAAACTTCCAAATTACCTGGTCAATATTAACACATGAAAGAATATTTCATTTTATGAAATGTTATAATTTTAAACATTATGTTAAAACACTTATTTTAAAAATCAATTAACTCAATAAATAGTTTATAAAAGGAATGTTTAAACATGAATTTTTTAGAAATCTCTTAATGGTGTTAACAATTTTCTTATAAATGCATCACTATCCATGAAAACATATAATAATTATAATTTTAAAATAAAAATTTTATTTACTAAAATACTATTATATGTTTTCTAATTAAGATACATTAATATTTAAAGACTAAAAATTAACATGGTATATTAAGGGGAAAAAGAACCTATAATGTCATCAGTTTTAAGATAACATGGATTTCTAGAATGAATAAATTTATTATAATTTAATGAGATATAATTAATTAGAACCAATCATATGATTAAAGGTTATGATAAAAAAATCAAAGCATAATAAAAAATCAAGATTCTTAACATAAAAGAAACATATGGAAATGATGCATGAACCCTATGTAATTAGTTAATTTTCCATAAAAACATGGTCAGTTTGATATCAGGGTCCTACATCGGACCATAAGGGGATATGATACCAAGATCCTAGCCTATATTCTCAAATTTAAGAGTTACGACATTAATCCTAAGGGTCTCTAAACATCAGTGTTCTAGCTAGTCCCCCATATCCTTCATCCATTATGTTAAATGACATTATTTCCATACCTAAATCATCTATACTTCGACCATATCATTACCACAACCATATCACTTCCAACAATACATTATATCTTCCATCATATCATAACCACTATCGCATCATCAAAACCATCACATCACAACCACCACAATATCTCGATAACCATAGCCACATTATATCCACCACCTCATGACTTCAACAAAATCTCAACGGCCTGTGTTGTAACCTTATTCTATAAAAATAAAAAACATGAAAAAAGTTTAATCCATCATAACATGAGGATATGTATACATGTTTTATCCTTAATCCATTACATATAATAATAGGTACACATTTCATAACCTTGATCCATTATTGTATACACACACCCCACACTTCCCCTTAAGTCATTATAACCCATGTAAGTATATAAATTCTAGGCATAAACATTTTCTATTATAAAATATAGAACTATACATATGATAAAGTTGAACCATTACAAAATTCAGATAGGAGTACTATGACTTAATCTATTACAATCCATGAAAGTATAAACAAAACGGAAATCCATTACAACGTTCATGTATAGTATCATAAATCAGTGAAAAATTAACAATAGAAAAATTATATAAAAAAATAACCAACAAATAAACAAAAAAAATAATAACCAATAAAACATTATAATTCAGGAAGAACGAAATTAATAATTCAACAACATACAACCTAGTCACATCACAACATAAAATATTATGAAATAATAAATTTATAGATATTAATTTAACCACATTATTTTAAGAGATAATAATCATTACATAACATAATATATTATTATTAATTAATACTTTGAAAACCATGCTAAAATTAAACTTCCCCATTAATTATTTATTTATCATTTTTAAGTAATATCCTTGTTTTTAGTACTTAAACTCTTAATTATTAATAACTAAGATGTTACCTATCCTCAAACATCATTTTCTTAATAAAAAATCATTTACTAATAATAACCAAACTCATAGAATATACACACATAATATCTCAAGAACTCTATCAACATGAATTAACCTATTTGGTAGTGATTTTTTTTCAGTTTACCCAAATTTACTTTAATGGATTTAAGTCAACTAATTTAGGGTCACCCGATGTTTAAGTAGTGTGGTGTGAAAATAGAGATAGTGGGTCATCTTTAGGGGAACCTATACCATTGATTTTTTTTCATCTTATGATAGTGTATCGATGAGCTACTAATGGTATGAATGTTCATTGAGAAATGTGATACTATTTTGATTCTCTATCTAAGATAATCATGCTTTATTCATCAATATTTCATGGGAGTAAATATAACTTGTTAACCTGTTAACAATTAGTATTTAATATTTAGGTACCTTAGTGATAAAAATTAATATAAGACATAGATATTGAAGCATTGAATTAATGCTGGAGTTGAGAAGATGGTGAGGATTACTTGTATATTTGTAATATATTTTTAATCAAATGTTTCTTCCAATTATATTAATGTGAATAAATAGTGTTGTCTCTCTAAAAAATGAATCACATAGTATGTGAATCATTTAATGTTGTGTGTTATTTATTTTTTTATTATTTATTTCGATTTTTTTTCATTTTCCTTAAATATTTAGGATTTTTCCTCTGGAGGCCAAGAATAATTTTTTTGGTGAGTAGGGTTTTAAGTATCCTACTTCTAAAACACTTAGATAGAGGGAACATCCATCAGTTTAGTTTTCCACTATTCTACTATTTGTGATAATTTGGTGGATTAATGTATGATGTTATGATCAATAAAGAACCCTACTTCCATGGGTTTTATTGGAAGTAAAAGAGGTCATCACATGGTTTTAGGTGTTGCGTTTTCATAAAAAGTGTTCTAAAAGCAAAATTTTTCAAGTATCTTAGGTTTATTCACTATCTTTCCTTGATGATATCTTGATTTTAGTGGGTGTTCATTGGAATCAAAAGATATGATGACAGATGATAGAAGCTATAATTGGAAAAGTTTGATGGAATATATTTTAGATTCTTGAGAATAAATATGGAGGATCATTAGATTCAGAAGGACCATGATGCTCAAATTACTGGTGTTTATATAGAGAATATGGAAGAGGTGCAATGAGAGGGGATGGATAGGAAGTCATTGGTGTTGGTGAGGATGTTGTTATCTAAGAATATTTCATTAAACATTCATCAAGTAACATAAAT
The DNA here is from genome assembly GCA_963277665.1 of Viscum album. Classification (NCBI taxonomy): domain Eukaryota; kingdom Viridiplantae; phylum Streptophyta; class Magnoliopsida; order Santalales; family Viscaceae; genus Viscum; species Viscum album. The sequence continues at coordinate 1,261,328,614 of OY728158.1, read as the reverse complement.
AGAAAAATTAATGAAGTCATTGTAGAATATGTATGAGAAACCAAAAACATTGAAAAAGTGTTCATGATATGTTGACTATTAAAACTATGATTATAGAAAGGAATAATAACATAATATCATGTAAACAACAATAATATGACCAAGGTAAAACTCAAATCAGTGAGTTATAAGTTCAAGGAAGATATATGGGAACTCTTACTACTGTAATCACTTCTTGGGAGTAGGGATGTGATGGTGACTATCTTCAATAACTATTAGGGAAAAATACACTAGGTAATTGATCGAATCTAAAATTAGATTCTCAGTGAATAATGTTTTTCATATGGAAGCCTAAGAACTATCAATAATTTATATAAATTATAATCGATGAGGAAGATCACCCCAATAAAATATGATATATTAAAATAATCTATTAGATTAAAAGCCACAATAATTGAGTAAAAGTATTTCAGCTTGTCCTATTCAAACCTATTGAATGTGTGGGATAAAGGACACATAAAATAGACTATAGGAGTCACAATTAAATCTCAAAAAAAAATTAAATTTTGGGAGATTAAATTCTGTTAATTATATGGATTGTGTAATTGAAATTTTTCTTAGTGTAAACATTTCAATGTGGTTATGTGTAACAACTCGGATCTTCTTTTCAGGTATGTTTTTCCTTTTCTGGTCATTTTTGGGAATAAGGGTAAAATCTGAAAATTTTCTAAGTACACACCGTGTACTTTATAAGTACATGCCATGTACTTCGATGCCTATAGAGGTCATGTGCTGGCCCTATCATGGGCACACACAGGACCATGTATGGGTGATGTGGAGGCCGCCTATTGTGGGGTATAGAAACAGCAAGTACACTCCATGTACTTCAAAAGTACACGTTGTGTACTTTTTTTTTCATTAAACACACTGGGGTCACGTTTTATGGACAGAACCGTCTTCTTCTAGGTGTTCTTTGTTCGAGAGAGCCCGTACAACCATAGATCTTCTCTGATCCCCTGAGCCTCCGTCTGTTCTCCAAATTGACAGTCATCTATTGCGTTGAAACCACAGTAGTAATCTCTCCCTTCTTCTAGATAATTATTTTCCAATTCCACCTCTTTTTCAAGTTATCATGGGTTGAACATTTTATGCGTTTTCCTAGATCTATGACGTTATAAGGAGATTTAAGTCTCATGGTTCAAGTATATTGATCTCCTAATTCCAAGGTAGGTGGTTTGTGCCTTTCCGTTGAAAGTCCTTGAATATTACGTGGAAATTCCACCAATACCCTTGAATGGGGTATTGTGTGTTTACTATTTTACCCCCATTGTATTCCTTCCATGCTTGTATGCCTGTGTAGTGGTAAATTAGACATGTTTTGGGTTTAATTTTATACCCTGGTTTCTCTTCTCATGTTTTGTTCTATTTACGACCGTTTGGTCCTGTTTAGCCTATTTGGACATTTACCTATTTTCCATGCCTTGTGATCGTAGGGTGGAGTGTTGTTTTCTGACATGCCTAAGATGCTATAGACTAGTTAGCCAAGTAGTTCCGTAGGGTTACATTGTCTATATAGAATTATCATTCTTTGACCTACCTGGGGCCATGAGAACATGGTGCTATAGACTAAAAGGGGATAGACCGAGTGAGCTTCCTCAGAGAGTCTTTGAGCTTTAGGCTATACGATGATTGATCGAGTGAGAATCCTCAGAGATCCTAGGATTACTTTGGGATATAAGTGGATAGACCGTGAGAGCTTCCTCAAAGAGTCCTTGAATGTTTTAGACTCTACGAGGATAGACCATGTGAGCTTCATCATAGAATCTCTCTTTTGTTTGTTTGAATCACTTAATTACAATATTCTACAGGTGGGATTAACTGTGTGAGCTCCCTCAGAGAGTCTATGAATGACCTGTGCTATAAGGGGAATTTACCGAGCATGACTCCTCAGAGAGTCCTTAACCTTGGGGCTATAAGGGGAATTTACTGTGCGAGCTTCCTCAGAGATTTCATGACTACCATAGACTATAAAGGGAATTGACTGAGTGTGCTTCCTTAGAGAGTCGTTATAATTCCCTATGACCAAACCAGAGGGGTTAGGTTGAGTGCACTACCCAGAGGGTTGTTAGATTTTTCTAGGTAGGACTAGAGGGTTACCTGTTGTGCTTTGCTGCTTATTAGGTGTTTCTTGACTTTGGAACTATGGATGGTTTATTATTCATCATGTTCCTGTTTACCATTTTCTATACTTTTACCTACCATATATTCACTGACTATTAGGAACAGATCCTCGGGTGGTTGCCTACTGGGATTTAGTCTCACACCCTATTTGGTCCACACTTTTGGGACCAAACAGTCTATATTGTTGCAGGTATAGATAAGTTAAAGCGCTCTTCGACTTCAGGTACTTGACATGATGTGGAGCTGGAGAGTATGGGACCAAGCATAGGCTTGCGATGTTGAGGAGCTGTTATCTTTATTTTGTAATTGTTTTAGTACTGTTTGTATTTCCATCATTGTGACTTGTTTGGATGCTTTCCTAGACATATGTATCATTCATCATATATATATCTGCTCCTGCTGTTTATCATATTTAGTCTTCTTTTGTTCACTTGTGTATGGATTGTTTACTGCTTTCGCTATTGTTTGTTGTTTTTCTCTTCCATTGTGTACTCTTCCAATGAGGGCATAGTTTCCCCACTATCACACCCATGGCCCTCGCTGCTAGTCGGTAGCCTCTGGTATTTGAGGAAATGCGCTTGAGGCCATTTGACCAACTGGGTATGAGGTGCCTCTATTGTGCCAGCCTTGGCACCGGTGGTTATACCAGTTGCAGGCACCGATACACAGTTTAGGGAGGGTTTCTTGAGGATCATGAAGACCTTCCAAGGATCGCAGCCTCTTGCCCCGTCGATATCTAATTTGATGTGGGTTTTCCAGCAGCAGTATCCTCACACCTTCTCAGGGGAATGAGGAACTCAGGCAACAGAGCTGTGGCTCCAATCCATGATGACGATTTTTGAGCATCTCGAGTTACCACTAGAGAGGAGGGTGAATCTCATGACCTACATTCTCTGAGACTCCACCAAGAGGTGGTGGGATATCATCTCTCAGGCGGGATGCTACCAGAATATTGCCTGGGAGGAGTTTCAGCGTATATTTTACGATTACTTCTACCCGGAGACCTTGAGGGCTGACCGAGCCTGGGAGTTCATGAGCTTAGAGAGGGTACTCTTTCTGTGATGGAGTAATCCTATCATTTCACGGAGCTACAACATTTCATGCCTATCCTGACTGTTGATGAATTTTTTCTTTCTTGGAATTTTGAGGAATTTCTTTGGCAGGAGATCTATTCGCATGTGAACATATTTAGGTTGACTTAGATATCCTCTATCGTCAACTAGGCGCTGATCACAGATCACAATCTGAGGGATTCTAGAGTAGTGAGCCAGAATAGTTTGACATCCAGAGTTAGTGTTTCTCTTACTGATAGAAGGAAGCGCCACAAGGAGCTTTCTCAAGGAGATCAGAGTAGGCGGTATGCACCTTCTGGTAGCCATGTGGTGTGCTATTAGTGCGGAAAGAGCAGGCATATGAGGCCACGTTTCCCGAGAGACCTGATGGAGTGCTGATCTTGTGGTAGGATGAGCCATCTCCAGTGTTTCTGTCAGTTTTTCCCTCTAGTATCCGGAGACAGGGGTTCTTCTATGACTCCATGTTTGGGAGCATCACCACCAGTTTCTCACCAGTCTGGGAACTGGAGTTCTCCCGGCCATTCAGGCTGAGGTGGAGGTCATGGCCGGGGTGGTCAGCCATAGATCTATCAGTGATAGTAAGGCGGATCAACTTAGAGCGGTCAGGCAGGGTCACAGGGACATGGAGCAGGCTTGACTTTTGCGATGGAGCAGACCCAGCAGGAGAAGGATCCCAGACCTTCCACCATTCGAGGTACAATCTTAGTAGCATCAATTTTATCTTCTTCTCTATTCGACACAGGGGATTCTCATATATTTTTTCCATTGTTATTATAGAGATCCTTGGGCTCTGTATCTTTTCTTCTACCGACATGTTAACACTAGAAACACCATTGTGAACGAGGAAATATAGCATACTTCAGTGTAGAGAGTTCCCTCTTGAGGTTGCAGGGTGTCACTTTTTATGGGACCTCTATTTCCTAGAGATAAAGAGCTATGATGTCATTCCCAGAATGGAATGTTGAGTCCCCTTCTAGGAAGTCGTCGATTTCTACCGCTGAATGGTGAGTTTTATATCACCAAAGGGTGGATCATTTCTTCATCGGGGTGAGTGGGATGTCTAGGTGAGTCGAGCAGGACCCGAACATCATGGGCTAGGAGGAGTTACAGCCCAGATTGCTAGTCTATATCTGGATGACCAGGGGACTTCATAGTTAGACTTTCCTCTAGTGGTGGATCATTTTAGAGATGTATTTCCAGAGGAATTTTCAGGTTTTCCTCTTGAGTTTGAGGTAGACTTCTCGATTGAGCTTGTTCCAGGAGGGCCCCGGTGTCTATTCCTCCTTATAGGATGGCTAGACCTGAGTTGTAGGAGTCAAGAATCAGTTAGAGGAGTGGCAGGAAATGGATTTTATCTGACCCAGTACTTCTCCTTGGGGTTCTCCTGTTCTGTTTGTGAAGAAGGCAGACGACATCCTCAGGCTTTGTGGGGATTATCGGAAGCTGAACCAGTTTACGGTCAAGAACCGATATCCCTTGCCGAGGATTAATGATCTCTTTGATCACCTTCGAGGAGCCCGATTGTTCTCAAAGATTGACTTGAGATCCGGTTATCATCATTTGTACGTTATACTAACTGATATACCTCTTACATCTTTCCAAAGTAGGTATGGTCTATACGAGTATATGGTTATTCCATTCGGTCTCACGAACACGCCTACAGTTTTCATGGCACTGATGAACCGAGTGTTCCATCCATACTTGGATTCCTTCATAGTGGTTTTTGTGGATGACATATTGGTGTACTCTCACACTCGACACGACCATGATACCCATCTTGAGATCATTTTGAGTACACTGAGAGAGCATCATGTATATGCTAAGATCTCAAATGCCACTTTTGGATAGACCAAATTCACTTTTTGAGCCATGTTATCTTAGATACAGGAGTATTAGTGGACCCAGATAAATTGAGGGCAGTAGTTTATTGGGAGGAACCGAAAAACTTATTTGAGGTACGGAGTTTCCTAGGGCTGGCTAGATACTAAAAAAACATCATATAGAACTTTTCACACTTAGAAGCACCACTAAAAGGTCTGACTAAGAAGGGTGCGAAGTTATTATGGTCAGATTCTTGTGAGTCAGCCTTTCAAGAGTTGAAGGGGAGGTTGAAGTTACCACCGATACTAGTATTTCCAGATGAGGCCAAGAGCTATACTGTTTACTGCGATGATTCAGGTATTGGGCTGGGAGCTATGCTGATACAGGGTGATGGAGTCGTTGCGTACGGGTCTTGTTAGTTGAGACCACAAGAGAGGAATTACCTGACGCACTATCTGGAGTAGGCAGCTGTTGTTCATGCCTTAACGTTGTTGGAGACATTATCTTCTGGGAAATCATTTTGTGGTTTTCACTGACCACAAAAGTCTCAAGTACATCTCCACTCCACGTGATCGGAATCTGATACAGCAAAGGTTTGTTATGTACCTTAAGTATTTTGACTTTGAGCTTGCCTATACACCTGGGAAAGGCAAAGAAGTGGCTGACACGTTGAGTAGGACAATTTAGATGTAGGTAGTTCAGGAGGCCAGTAGTGAGTGGCAGCTTATGGCTCTGTTCTCTGAGATGCATTTGGAGGTGCATGATAGATAGGGTCATACTTTTCTATATTCAGTAGCTGTTACTGCTAATCTTCTCAATCAGGTACGGATAAGGTAGCTATCAGACTTAGAAGGGCTAGTCCTACGAGAGAGTGTGTTAGGCGAGGACCCTCTTCCTAGATGGACAGTAGGCGAGGATGGGATCTTGTGTTTCCAGGGACGTGTATGGGTGCCAATAGACATACGCAAGGAGATGATGCAGGATTTTCATTCCTTGGTTTGGGGAGTTCATCCTAGAATCACCAAGATGTATCGTGATCTACACTGCCATTATTGGTGTCCAAGTATGAAGAGAGATGTTACTGGTTTTGTCATGAGGTGTTCCACTTGTCAGCAGGTGAAAGCGGAGCATCAGTGACCAACATGTCTTTTACAACAGTTACCCATTCTGGAGTGGAAGTGGAACGATGTCACGACGAACTTCGTGACCGGTTTGTCGAGGTCACCTCTAGGGAATGATGCTGTTTGGGTTGTCATCGATAGGCTTATAAAGATTTCTCACTTCTTTCCGATCAAGGAGACCTTCAGTGTTGTTGAGATAGAACGGTTGTACATCCGAGAGATTATACATCTACATGGAGTTCCACACTCCATCATTTCAAACAGGGATGCACATTTTACTTCTTGGGTTTGGAAGGGGCTTCAAAAGGCTTTGGGTACATAGGTACTTCTGAGTATAGCATACCATCCCCAGATAGATGGCCAGTCCGAGCGAATGATTCAGGTGCTTGAGGATATCCTATGACCTTTCATTCTGGACTTTTGAGGTTCTTGGGAGAAGAATATACCTCTTTTGAAGTTTTCCTACAATAATAGTTTTCAAGAAACTACTTAGATGGCACCTTTTGAGGCTTTGTATGATAGGCCATACCGATCACCCTTATGTTGGCTGGAGGCACGAGTGGAAACTTTGGTGGGACCTCGTCTTGTCTAGGAGACCATAGAGCAGATAGAGTTGATTCGTAAGAGGATGACTATTGCACAATCCTGACAGAAGTATAATGCTGATCAGCAGAGGTGACCTCTGGAGTTCGAGGTTGGGGATTAGGTTTTTTTACTTGTCACACAGAGGTTGGGATAGATGAGGATTAGGGGACATGGTAAGCTTTCACCGAGGTACATTGGTCCATTTTAGGTGTTTGAGAGAGTTGATTCAGTTGCCTATTGGTTGCTGTTACCTTAGAGGTACCATTCTATGCACGATGTCTTCCACGTTTCTCAGCTCCGACATTACTTTTCAGACCCATCTCATGCTTTCCAACCCGAGGAAGACGAGTTGGAGGTGGATGCATCTTTCGAGGAGTATCATATCTGGATTATGGATCGCAGTACGAAGGTTCTCTATGGCCGGTCTGTTCCTCTGGTATGAGTGCTATGGCGGCACAGGTGAGTACAAGGTGAGACTTGGGAGAGGGAGGCAGATGTACGATCACAGTGGCCGGAGCTGTTCGAGGATTCTTCTTCTACGCCACATTTGGGAAATTCGGGGATGAATTTATTTAAAGGGGGAAGTTTGTAAGAATCTGAATCTTATTTTTAGGTATGTTTTTCCTTTTCTGATCATTTTTGGGAATAAGGGGAAAATCTGAAAATTTTCTAAGTACACGTCGTGTACTTTATAAGTACACATTGTGTACTTCGATGCCACTGGAGGCCGTTTGCTGGTTGTGTCATGGGCACACACATGACCATGTATGAGTGATGTTGAGGCCGCATAATGCAAGGTACAGAAATAGAAAGTACACACCGTGTACTTTAAAAGTACACAATGTGTACTTTTTTTTTGTTAAACGCATCGGGGTCGCGTCTAATGGATAAAACCATATTATTCTAGGTGTTCTTCATCCAAGAGAGTCCGTACGGCCACAGATCTTCTCCGATCCCCCGAGCCTCCATCTATTCTCTGAACCGACCATCATCGATTGCATTGGAACTGCATCGATATTCTATCCCTTCTTCTAGAGCATCATTTTCCAATTTCACATCTTTTGCAAGTTATCATGGGTTGATCATTTTATGAATTTTCATAGATCTACGATGTTATAAGGATATTTATGTCTCGTGGTTCAAGTATATTGACCTCTTAACCCCAAGGTATGTGTTTTGTGCCTTTTCGTTGAAATTCCTTGAATTTTATGTGCAAATTCCACCAATACCCTTGAACGGGGTATTGGGTGTTTACTGTTTTACCCCCATTGTATGCCTTCCATGCTTGTATGCCTATGTAGAGGTAAATTGGACATGTTTTGGGTTGAATGTTATACCATGGTTACTCTGCTCATGCTTTATTTTATTTACAACTGTTTGGTCCTGTTTAGCATGTTTGGTCATTTACTTGTTTTCCATGCCTTGTGATCGTAGGGTGGAGTGTTGTTTTCTAACATGCTTGAGATGATGTAGACTGTTTATCCATATAGTTTCATAGGGTTACTTTGTCCATATATCATTATTATGCTTTTACCTACCCGGGATCGTGAGAACCTGGTGCTATAGACAAAAAGGGGAAAGACTGAGTGTGCTTCCTCAGAGAGTCTTTGAGCTTTAGGCTATACAGGGATTGACTGAGTGAGAATCCTCAGAGAGCCTAGGATTACTTTGGGCTATAAGGGGATAGAACATGAGAGATTTCTCAGAGAGTACTTGACTATTTTAGACTATACAAGGATAGACCGTGTGAGCTTCCTCAGAGAGTCTCTATTTTTTTTGTTTAAATCACCTGATTACCATAGGCTATAAGAGGGATTGACTGTGTGATCTTCCTCAGAGAGTCTATGAACGACCTGGGATATAAGGGGAATTCACTAAGCGTGCTTCCTCAGAGAGTCCTTGACCTTGGGGTTATAAGGGGAATTGACTATGCGAGCTTCCTCAGAGAGTTCCGGACTACCCTAGACTTTAAGGGGAATTGACTGCATGTGCTTCCTCAGAGAGTATTTATAATTCTGTATGACCAAACCAAAGGGGTTAGGCTGAGTGCACTACCTAGAGGGTTGTTTTATTTTTCTAGGTAGGAATAGAGGGTTACCTATTGTTCTTTGCTTCTTGTTAGCTGTTGCTTGACATTGAAACTGTGGATTGTTTACTGTTCAGCATGTTCCTATTTACTGTTTTCTGTACTTTTACCTTCCATATATTCACTGACTGATAGGCATAGATCTTCGGGTGGTTGCCTACTAGGATTTAGTCTCACACCCTATTTGGGTCATGATTTTGTGCCCAAAAAGACTATATTGGTGCAGGTATAGACAAGGGTAATGACCCTTCAACTTCAGGTACTTGACTTACAGTGGACCTAGAGAGCATGGGACCAAGCTGAGGCTTGTGATGCTGAGGAGATGTTATCTTTCTTTTGTACATGTTTTAGTACTATTTTTATTTCTAGAATTGTGACTTGTTTGGATACTTTCCTAGACATATATTTCATTCATTATATATATATGTTCTCCTGCTGTTTGTCATATTTACTCATCCACTGTTCACTTGTGTATGGATTTTTGTCTGCTTCTGCTATTGTTTATTGTTTTTCTCTTCTGCTGTGTACTCTGCCAATGAGGGCATAGTTTCCCCACTGTCACACCCAAGGCCCTTGCTGCTAGTCGGCAGCCTCTGGCGTTCGGGGAAATGCGATTGAGGCCATGTGACTAACCGGGTACGGGGCACCTCTGGGTGGCTTCCCGAACTGGGGCATTACATTATGGGTGGGTTAATAAGGTGTATCATTCCACACAATGGGATATTAGAGATGCATTCAAAACTACATATCTAATTTTTCTAAAGAATTACATTTTTTGGCTGATGATGCTCTAAAAATCATTTGAATAAGAGATGTAAATATTTTAATGAAGATTGTTGGAGTCTTGAAAAAGAATGAAGTTACACATATCCAAAGGATATAACAGAACTAAATTTTAGTTTGACAACTAAATGAGGTGGTATGGAACTATGTTTTCCAAAAGATCATGGAAAGTTTCTCAATAATCCATGGTTATTATGAAATGTGTAAAGGATGGTAAAATATATTTTAGAAGAATAATAAATGTTATTTCAATATTTGGATGTTATGAAAATTTAGAAAATTGACATTTCATGCTTGTTCACCTCATCAAGAAGAACATAGAGGTTCCAAAATCAAAATTCATACTATATATTGATCATAAAAACATAAAACAATGTAAAATCTATATGATGAAGAAATAAAAGAGGGTGTCTGGTAATTTATATGGATAGAATCCCAAGTACCTAATGTTAGAACTTGTTCATATTAATTTTTGGGGGCCTACCCCTATTTAGTCCCTTAAAGGCTCACATTACTTTTTAACATTTATTGATGATTCTATAAGGAATTTTCTATTTACTTCATAAATCATAAGTCTGATGTGTTTTAGGATTTCATTTAATGTAAATCCAAGTTGGAAAGGGGGAGTAGTCAAATGATGAGGTGCTTACATTCCAAAATTATGGTGAGCACACCAGATATAAATTCAAGGCCTTTTTTAATAAGAAGGGATAAGTATTGAGAAAATGGTTCCCATAAATCTACAACACAATAGAGTAGTTCAAAGGATTAATTATATATTTATAGTAAAGTCTCAATGTATGAGGTTGCACATAGGAATGTTCAATGGTATTTGGGAAGTGGCACACAACACTGATTAAAAACTTTTCTACACAAGTCTAACATCAGTAGTTAATTAAAATATTATAGTAGAGTTATGTTGTGGAAAATAAAAAAAATTTCACCACCTCAGAGTCTTAAAAAGCTTGTTATATATACATATTGATGCTAATGATCGGAAAAATATTGAGGTTAAGTCCAATAATTATTTTTCTAATGGGTATGCAGATGATAATTTTGGTCATCTTTTTCCGGATGAATATAAAAGGAAATTCATCAGAAGATGATATATTCATTTAAATTTCGGGGTTATATGTAAGAACTAGAACTGAGTTGAGAAGGCATTTATTGATAAATAAATAATCTATATATTATTTTATTTGAGTAAGATAATTATAATTATAGAAATTGTAGATAAATCATATGATAGCATTATAAGTCCAGAGGTGAGACTAGTGTAATAAACACTAGAAAGTTTAAGGGTATATAAAGATTGACTAGGAGAACAAAAAGCTACATCTCTAGAAGTTTGAGCATAGCCAAACATAAGTGAATATGTTATTAATATGAGTAGATAAACCTATGTTAGAAATCTAGTATAGAGATTTTCGGTTGAAATCAAATTTCTACTCTTAATAGATGAAATATTACTAGAGATCCTAGAGGAGCTGGCCACATTTACTAATGCTAAATAGTGGAATTTTGTGATGGATGAATAGATGAGTTCATTGAAGTTTATTGGAACTTATGATCTCACTAAATTACTATAAGGAAACAAGGAACGGAAAAATATGTGGGTGAATTAGTTGAAATAAGAGGCCAATGGAAATAATTGGTACAAAGAGTGACTAATGGTAAAGTGAAAAAAAGGTATAAAGCCAGTAGTTTTAATTGTAGATAAAGACATGAAGTTGTTTTTAAAGCATTAGAAAATTCATTATAGGATGAATAAAACACCATGACCATGGAAGTAGAAATTATATTCATTAATATCATAAAAAGGTTCTAAAAAGTGCAATGAATATTTGAATTTTTACCACAAGTAATATGAATATGGGAAAATAATTATATTTATTTTATATGTGAATGGAAATTTTCATTCCAGATCAACTGTTAGAAGATTTTGGAAGATGAAATATGACTTATTTGTATTATTCAAGATGAAATATCACATAAATGACAAGATATTTTTTGGGATGAAGGTCAAGAGATATTGGGGAGATAGAACTTTGGTTCTATCTTATATAAACTACATCAGGAAGTTGATAAAAATATTTTTCATAAATGGAAGAAATTTAGTATCAACTCCCTCAAATGGACACTTTAAATTATACAAGGTGCGATAAGAATGAAAAAGTTGAGGCCTATTGAAAAAAATTCCATATGAACCAATGGTCAAAATTTTGATATTTACAATGGTTTTTATTCATACATACATTAATTTTGTTGTCTTATTTGTTATCCAATTCATGTTGAATATGGTAAGCATACACTGGGAGGATATTAAATGGATTATTTAGTATTTGAATGTAATGAAAGATATAACATTATGATATGGGATTGATGATACTTTTTTGGATAATTTGATGTTAACTTTTCCATATATTCAAACACCTGGGAGAGCACAACATAATTTTTATTTAACTATGGAGGAACAATGATCTGATTAATATAAAGACCTCAGAATCTTTTTATGGAAAGTACAATGGTGTTTGTGTACGTAGATTCAATGAAATCTAGAAAATAAATGATTTGGTAGATGAGAATGTTAAAGGAGATCAGAAGGAGTCATGAAGGTGGTACTATTTTTGTTGATAGAAAAATTAAAATCTACATAGCTAAAAATATAATGTTTTATGAAAGGAAAAAATACATTATCCTAAAGTATCATTTTATCCAGAATTTACTAGAGTATAAATAGTTATAGAAATAAAGATAGTGTGATTCGAAAATATGGTGGACATGTTCACTAAGAAGGTAGTTCAAGGAATTTAGAGGAAACTTTACGCCTTAGTGGGACTTGGGTAAATGTAAAATGAAAGGTGGATGAATAAAATATCTAGTTAATGGAGTAAGAGTTGTTTTCTAAAATGTTGTAGAGTTACGAAAGTTACTTGAAACAAGTCTCAAAGTAAAATATTTTAAGGAGTGAATTAACTTTTAGTTCTTCATAAGTTCATTCAATAGATTCAGGTCACCCTAATTAAAATCACCAAAAGTTGAAGAAACATAGTGTGTAAATAGTAGCATCAGGTCTTCTCCTAAGATAAAAGGACCATTAGAATTTTTGATCTTTTGATAGAGTCAAGATGAGACACTAATGGTCTAAAAGTTCAGTGAGTATGGGGATACCGATTTGGTAATCCAGGTTAGGCAGTCAAGCTTCATTGACTGAGATTTTATGGGACCATGTTTAACATGATGATATATTAGAACTTTGTATTTACGAGTGTGGGACCTTAGTGATAAAAAAAATATTTCAAGGAATAGATATTGAAGCATGACATAAATTTTTGATATAAGAAGTAGGTGATGATTACTTGTAATTTTTTAATCTTCTTATAATAACCTATATTTTCCAGTTATGTTAATTTAAAGTAGTATTGGTGCTTCCCTCATGAATGTAGGATATAATATCTAAATCATGTAATATCTTATGTTCTTTATTTATTTCTTATTTCCATTGATTGTATTTAAAATTTCCTTGAATGTATGTGAGTTTTCTTATACTGTCCAAGGTACAAAATTTGTGGTGAGTAGGGGGATATGTATACCTATATTTGGTACACTTAGTTAGAGGGAAATTCTTGAGGTTTAGTTTTCAATTTTTCTACTAGGTGCGATCTTCTAATAGATTGGTGTACAAATTTTCAACTACTAGAGAATACCCGTTTTTGTGTTTCTATCATATAAACAAGAGGTCATCATGGGGTTCATGGTATAGATTTTTCACAATATAACTGAATCTATTCTTTTTATAAATTCTCACTACCCATCCCAAAATGCAAGGGCATAATCCTAGGGTAGGGGAAAACTAAAAAAATATTATATCTTACCAAAATATTCTAAAAAACCTAACACCAATCCTAAGATAACAACCTTGAACAAAGAAATAAACCCAAATTATACTAATTTAATATTTCCCATTTAAATATAAGGTTTAATTTGTTATCATTATATTTTGTTACTATAAATTTCTGTCAATAAAAATAATGAAGCAACATAATATATAACAAATAAATGGTATCATAATGATGAATTTAGTTGGAAATTATCTTCCTCTAATTTCTATATAAAAATTATCCTGTAATTATCAATATAAATATACTAAATATATTCAAAAAAATTAAACATTTGGAAAAATAAGAATCTATTTAGTTTCACTACAACAGATTCTTTATTATAATTCTATATTTCTCTTTTAAAATCTAGTTTTAAATTCTCTCCCATTTCATATGGTATAATAAATAGTACTGATAGAGTAAAAAACGTTAGTCATCTTAATAAAATTTAATAATAATTATTAATATTATAAAATAGTAGTTAAAGTAATAAAATAAGTAAGTATAAAAAAAATAGAACTAAAATGTAAAAAAAAGGAAGATATAACATACAATACCTCCTCTCTCAAACTAAATCATCACCACCGAGCCTATGGAGAGAGAATGAACATACCATGTGTCTTTGGAGATATAACAAGGGTATTTTATTAATGTTTCTAGTGATACAAGAGTCTCAAACTACAATGTAAAATGAGTTATATTCAACCATGTGGAATGATATAAATCCAATCATTCATTATGAAGGGTCTAAAAACTCAAGATGAACGACAATTCTAATAATTTTAGTAATGTTTCTATTAGAATGAAGAATTTTAATCAATGAAGTTAACATAGATGAATTCACGCAATATCAAGAAATGTAATAATTTTAAAATATAAAGGAAAATCTTATAAATCCACTACCCTAAAGAGCCAAGTATTTCAACATTAAGGAATCTGTAGTCAAACACTACATTTTTTTGAGGAACCTCCTCCAATATTCATCACATCCACTCACTTTAAAAAACCCATAAATACTAAAAATCATCACCATTTATTCCCTATAAAATTAAATAATAAAGATTTAGAATAGGGGAAGAGAGCCCCTTTAATTAATGGTAACAATTCATATTCATGAATTACATCCCAACACCAACAACATGTTTCCTATTTTAAAATAGAGTCACAACCCATTAAAATTTTATAAAGTTCACCTATTTAGATATAATAAAGGGAATTAATGGTTTATTAATTATAATCATGTCAAACCGCGTCAATTTCTTTACCAAAGGATATTGTGGAATGGTGATCATTATCACGTAGTAAAATTCAATCTCCCATAAGTCAAAAATAAATAAATAATTGTTTAAGTGGACTTTATTTGATAATATAATCCCCCATTTTTAAGACGTTATCATTAATAATTCAATTTTCCATCATAAAATATGATCTAAGGAGGACTGGAGCTTAAGATTTATAGTTTCTCCTTACTAATTGTAAAATATGACTTAAACAAAAAATGTGGATTTTCTTATGTGGTAAGGAAATATGTAATATATTGAATATTTAGAATTATAGATTTGAAAATAGTAGGATCCATCCTCTAGTTTGTAATATATATTAATTACATAAATATATTCAGTGGGAGAACAATCTAATATTTAACTAAGGAAAATATCCTCCTGAGATGTGTAATATATAATTTCTTACATAAGATAATTTTAGTGAATATGAAATATATATTAATGGTGCATAATATATTGGCATTATGTTTAATATATTTTACATTATAGAAATAATATTACACAAGAAATCTATAATGAAAAAGGTTTTCTACCAATATGTTATTTTTTGAAGTGCCAATATTAGTGTAATAACACTGAGAGGGGGAGGGGGTGAATTAGTGATCATTTTATTTTTAATAATTATTCTAAAATTAATGCTCTAAAATATTTTATTGTTTTTATCCACCCAAATATATCTCACAACTTCACCTCTTATGTAGAAAATATAAAGAGAGATAGTATCACATGATATTTACAAGGCCTAACATCAATGTGAGAACCCACTCCATGCAATATTCGTTATACCCCCCAATATGGATTATATATTAACATTTATAATAATTAGTTATACACCACAATTACAAACATTAGTAGCTTGCTATAACCTTAGTTAAAAACTCATTTATTAACTAGTTATACCCCCAATAATAAAATTTTAATATCTAGTTATACCCCACCAGCCACATGCTCCTTCTTCAATTTCGATCAAGTGTAGAAATATATTCTTCCTCTTATGGTCTTCCTCCACAAAATAGTTGGATCACCTTTTCCTATATTCAACTTATTAAATATATTCAATAGATACTTATTAATTATTCTAGTCTCAAAAATTTATCCTAATTCTAAAAGATGTTGGTAAACTAAAACCTCACCTGCAATTGTCTGTTAAGTAATGATTCAACTGATATATTGAGTTCAGTACTCCTCAGTCTGATGAGACTCTATCAATTTCACCTTCATATAGTATAACTTATGAAATATATATCTAGTTCTACTATTCAAAGTTTCCTCTATCCAATACACCATTGTTTGATACACTATGTCGGGTACTCCTCTATCGGTTATTCCCCTATTCAATGAACCATCTAATTGATAATACTCTTCAACTAAGTATACTCTCAACTTGAAAATAACACCAAATTTAAGATACTTTTTATCTAGATTAATCATCATGATGTTATAATTGATTTCTCATCCTTTAATAGAATAATCTTCTATTAAATAATAAAAAATAAATACATGATCCAAATTTGATCTTCCTGCTCAACTAAAATTTAGTTTTACTACTTTGAATGACTCCAAACAAATCATAAGAAACATTATACATCAACGTTTCATAAAATATAAAAATAGAACATGTATTCAAATTTTATTCAAATTAAGTAAATATTTATAATAATTGAAAGGACTGCTGAACATCATCACAATATCTGACTTTAAAAAGTTTTGTAAAGATCCTCAATCCTCTATCCATTACTCCATGTTTTTAGTTTATGTAATATCCTTAGACTTTACTCCATCCAATCATCTTTATCTGATTAACTCATTCCATTAAACATAGTCCGGTAACCTCATAAACTTCTCCATATGATCATTGATCATCTGATCATAAAAAAATTACTTCAAATATCATACTTCATATAACTACAAATCCATATATTTACAACTTAAACTTTTTGTAGCTCAACTTGATCATGTCATAAATAAAAATTTTCATAACCAAACTTTATACCATGAATTTTCTATAGATAAAATTTATAACTCAATATTTTTAACTCACCTTTATAACCCAAACTTTGTAATTTTTCAAATTTACTTGGTGACATCAAAAAATTGTCCATCTATAAAACAAAATAGGATAACCTCAGTCTAGTAACCTCATTTTCTCAACATTCTTCCTTTGAACATGAAAAACTTGAACCATGAATATAATTATAAATAATGATGTAAAATAATTTTAGGAACATAAAAGAATATTTGACTTAAAATGTTTCACTAAACTAAGAAAAAAATATTCTCTCTAACTTATCCTATATACTTCTCCTAAAAACACATATTGACATATTGATAATAAATGCAATGAAAATGCTTTGAAAAAAATACCCCTTCTTGTTTTTCCCAATACCCCCACACTTTTTTTTAATTTAAAAAGTGTTCACAATTCATTATATCATATATTTAGGGAATTTTATTTCTCCACTTATTGAAAATAAAATGCAAAGGGAAACATATGGGTCTTCCCAACACATCTTATTTCATATCAAAATCCTGTGAAATTTCTATGAGAGAATAATAATACCAAATGAATATCTAAAAAAAGAGCTGTTAATTATAAAACATTAATCCTACAAGGGAAAATATTATGTAGAAAATAGAAGTGCATGATCAAAGTGATCAATGTTGTCCATAAAAACTATTTTATGCAATACTTACCTCATAGTGATTCCATAATCATAATTTTAGAGGATATTTTTGTATGTTTGTTAATATAAAACCCGAGCCCATCTCAACAAACATATCAAAACAATTAAAGGGTATAAAAAATCTCCTAATATGTATGCTTTCAAACTGATTATCACTCCTCCTTAAAGATCAATTTGATACAACCAAGGAAAATTCTTAAAGTGTGATAGAAAAACCGAGGATTTAACTTTTCTCCCATGAAGGGTATCACAACATCCGTCATCATAATGTTTCATTATCAATATCTAATCTTTATAAAAACCAATTTAAATAGTATCCTACTCATCTACTTATTCTCCTTAAATTCCCTTCAAGTTATTTAAAAAAACAAGAATAATGGGAATACGGAGGAACCTTAGTTCTCTTTAAAATTAACATTGACACATAAAGTATTCTTTTGTTCTATACTTCTTATTATTTTTCTTATAATTAGTATGGGATGATATTTTTTCCTTATTATCCACCTTCATATATCTTTTAATAAGTTTCTTCTCATCCACAGATTCCTAATATGAAATTGTTGTATTCTCTTCAATTTGAAAAATATATTTATTATTTAGAGATTTGAACATCCCTTCCATGCTTTCTAAATTGGCTAGTAAGATAGTCATACGGTCTTTAGTAATATTATTATCTTTATCACACCGCTAATTTTTTTTGAGTTTTGAAACCACCATTTGTAGATAACATATCACATGTTTTTATCATCCTGTTAACCAGGTCTCTTCCATTTTTATGAAGTATGATTTTTTGCTTTTTATAACTTTCTGGCCATGGATATTTGTTATAGATAAATAACTAAGCACTATTTATTTCCTTTCTTAACTTTCTAGAGTTCCTCACATTCCTCACTCAAAAATTTATCATTCTTCTATATGAAATTTATTTTTTTCTTTATTTTTCTTCATAAAAAAGATTATTCTTATCTTATTGTGATAACTCCCCCTTGATTCATACCTCTTTTCTGGTAGAGACATATTGTACCAAAATGATAAATCATTGTGATTTAATACTCTATAACACCCAAAAGTTTCCTATGAACCTTGATCTTTTAGACTAATGGTAGTTCTTCATTTAATTTTGTTGTTATTGTCTATTTTCCAAAAATGGGTGGATTTTTTCAGAGGGAAATATTCTTGAAGTATTCTATTATCTCTTTATAGAAGACAATTTCTCACTATTTTTATTATTCTAATATGATTCAGTCATATCTTTATAACTTTCATTTTTAGTAGAAGAAGATGTATAGTGATATTTTATTGGAAAAGAATCAACCTGCCTCTATAGAACCATCTTCTCACTAGCTTGAGGAGATTCACCTTGAAACTCAACTACTTTGGTGAAATTTTCCCTAATATTATTTAACTAACATTTTTATATAAGACACATTGATTTTTTCTCAGAAAACCCTTCTGCAATCTCATCCAATATTTTATAATGATTTTTTACCTTCATCTCAAATTCAGAAAATATCAATATATTTTTCTTACTATCCTTAAGAAGTTTTATTTATTCCTTGTTTAGTTCCTCCTGTACAACTAATTTTTCATTGAGATATTTTAGATTATTTTCTCGATTAACCACTTTCAATTTATATGATCTGATATCATTTAGATGTTTCATCTCCTTTTTCATATTCTCATCATTCTCAAAATTTATCTACATACTTTATTTAATTTATTTTTAACTTTCATTAGTTGTTTAATTTTATAAAGAGATAATTCAAAAATTTATTTTATAACCCATTATATTTTTGTTACATTTTCTCTATCAGCTTCATTGCTTTATGAAACACTTTACTTTTTAATATTTTCTAAGAATTTTAATTTCGTATCAGATTCAATACTGGATGATGAACCATCATTCTCTTTCTTCTCGGAGAATCTTCTTATTACTATAAATCCATTTCTTATGTTTCTTTAACTTTGGTTTTTGGGGATTATTATATTTTTCATTCAAATTAGAATAGAAAAGTTTATTCTTTGGACATAGTATTGCAAAATGACCACTATTATTACAATTCCAAAACATAATAGAGTTGTTAACTTTTGATTTCCAATTTCCTTTTGTTGTATATCTTATAAATAAGAGATATATTTTCATTTAAATCCACATAATCATCCTTTATATCTAAATCAATTGATTCATATTCTATTTATTCATCTATCAATATCCCTTTTAACAAATATTCTAAATCTGTCTCACCCATAGGCTTTTTCTTAAAGATATTTAATTTTCTCATTTCGTAATATTTTAGAATGTTGTGAGGTAGACCCAAATATAAATCCACACATACTATAGATTTGAAACCTTAGGATATAACCAATATATAAATTTTCTCATTAATGTTTTTACAATTGTATAATCCTTAAGCTTATCACCAAAACCATTAATATTTCAAACAATTTCATTAACCCTTATAAAATACTCATCAATATTTTCATCATTATTTATATTGATATTTTAAAAATAGACCCTTTATATATATAACTTTACCTCCTTCACTTTCATGTTTCCTTCATAAAACTACACATATTATCTCACATATCATTAGAAATTGTAAAATCTAAAAAAATTATAAATATTATCACAGTGATCCATTAAAATAAAATTTGGATCTTTTATATCAACTTCCAAAATTATCTTATCCATTTTTATCATAACATCCTTATTAAAGGGAGGAAATCCCACTATAGTAGTATCTCTAACTTCTAAGAAAAGTGATATAAGGCAGAGGAACATCAAATTCCTCCAACTATGATATGTGTTACCATAGAATATTGGATAAATGATTTTGTTAATTGAATTTATATTCTCAATCCTTAGTTTATTGAGGGGTATTTCAGTGGAAACTATTTCTCTGATACTAATTAAAATTCCTAGATTAGTGTAAGATCACCGAGAGGGGGGTGAATATATTATCCCTTTAGTTTTAACAATTCTTCTAAAATTAAACAATTAAAACATTTTAGATTTCTGATCCACTCAAATATATCTCACAATCTCACCTTATATGAAATACATATAAAGAGATATATCATCACATGATATTTACAAGGTCCGTCCATAATGTGAGAACCTACACCTTTTTTGTTTTGATTATACCCCCAAACGTGGATTCTCCATTAACATAAAAAATAATTGTTTATACCCCCAAATTAAAAAAAATTAGTAACTACTATTACCCCCAGTTATAAACTTCATCAATGATTAATTGTACCCCTAAATTACAAGCCTCCAATAGTTGGTTATACCCCCACCCATAAGCTCATTATTTAGTGTTGATCTATTGTATATGTATCTTTTTATTCAGATAGTCATCCTCCAAAATAAAGCTGGATAACCATTTCTCATGTAAAAAATCCTCAAGATATTCAATATCTTTATGAAAAGTCTAATGGTCTCAAAAATTGTTCATGGCCATAAAAGACCTAGAAATAATCAAACCTCACTGGTAACTATTTGTTTTGTAATAATTCATTCGATATGTTGTGTTTGGTACTCCTCAGTATGACGTACCATTGTCCATGAAACCTCTATCTAGTATTCCTTCAGAAATTTGTATATAGTTCTCTTCTATTTGGTTTCCTCTGTTCAATTCACCTTTATCTGATTTTCTGTGTTTAGTATACCTCTATATAGTATGCCTCTATCTGATGCTCATCTATCTGATACTCCTCTTCTATAACCAAGTGTATTCTAAGTTAGTAAATCATACCAAACATATAATATTTCCTATCATGATCAATCATTATGTTTCTCTAAATGATATCTCCTCATTTTATAGAACTAAATTCCTCTAAAAAGTATGGATTAACTTTGGGATCAAAATTTGAACATCCCACTCAACTCAAATTTCATTTAACTACCTTAAATATCTCTGAAAAATTTAGAGTCAACATTCTTCATAAAAGTTTCCTCAAATATCAATGTTAATGATCCATTCAAATCTTACTGAAATATCATGTATAATTATCATTATTTAATTTAAAAATCATAATCATCTCAATAGTTTACTTTATTTTGTTTTGTAAAGATTTTGAAACCTATATCCTACATATATATATTATCTATTTAGTACTCCATGTTTTCTCTATTCAAAATATACCCAAACACTTCTTCATCTAATCATATCAATCCAATCAAATCGGTCTATTAATCATAAAATTATAACCTTATAAAATTATCTATGCGATAACTTTTCGTATAACTATGACATTATAACTTCATATATCAAAATTTATAAAACTACATCTCAATTAATTCATAACTCAAAAAAATATTCAACTCAACTCAACACTTCATAACTTAGACTTTGTACAACTGTATTTTTTACTTAAAATTCGTATAGATTTGGTTTATAACTCAAACTTTGTATAACTCAATATTAAAACATGAAATTTTTATATATGAAACTTCATATTATGATATATTTAAATTATTCGTACGGAAAACTCAATTATATAACCTAGGTCTAGTAACCTCAATTTTCTCATCATTATTACTTTGAATAAAATTTTCTTGAACCATGAATACTTTGAGTAATAATGATGTGTGAAATATTGAGGAACAAAAATGCACTATCTAACTTATATTGTAACTCTAAAAAAATAAACAACTCTTCTATGTAACTTCTCAAAGATACTTCTCCTAGAAACACATACTGATACATTGAAATCATATGAACATAACACACTTTGGAACAATAATTTTGTACTTTAAAAAATCAATATGTTTTATTTTCACTGATGGAAATAGTTATTTCTTTTAAATTAAATTGATTCAAAATATTTTATTCAATACCAATATTTTTTTACTTAGATTAAAATTCTAAATTTAATCACAATACATAAGGTTTTTGAATTTTTCAAAAATTTATGTGTAAGGTTTTTATCCAAAACACATTATATTTTCCTCTAAATGTACTGTTTATAACTTTTTTAGAAACCTATAAGTATTTTTTTCTACTTTATTAAAAATTCAATACATAATATATTTAAATTATTATACATTTTTTTCATAGAATTTTTCCAAATTTAGAAAAAATTACAAAACTGTAGAATACAACAAAAATACTATATATTTACTTAATTTTTTAATTAAATTTGAAATAAATCTCCATAAACTCCTAAACCACTATAAAACAAATTTGGATAGTCACAACACCCATGAAATAAAAAAAGGATAGGTTTTGGAAAATATGACCCATTATAATTTTATTGTCTTTTAGTACTCTATGCATACCCATTGAATCCAGAAACTTTTATTCATTGAGTTTTAACTCAGGTTTTTCTACATTTCTTTTACAAAATAAACACCTTGGGTATAATACTTTGAATTTTTATTATAGTGTTGTTTATGAATATCATATTTGTGGAAAACCATGACCCATAAAATTTCTAAATTGAAGTCACATTGTCTACTAGTGTATATTGTCCCACTGTATTAGTAGTAGTCTTATGTAATATATTTAACATTTATCAGTAATTATATATATTAAAGAAATAAAATTGTTTTTATTTTTATTATATAGTGTATATGATTCTTTTATAAATATCATATAACATCGAACATAAAAATGTAAACCTCCATGGGAGACACATATATGTTATGGTGGATAATTTTATATTTAAATATAAATGTAAAGGTCTTCGTACATTAATGATTTTTTTATTCACATAATTTAGTACTTATTTTAATTTTAATGGATTAATAAAAACTTATTATGATTAAATAAGATGTTTAGGTTTGCTTAGTTGATCACTTTAGAATGTTTTAAAAGGAAATATTAATACTTTTTTCAATAGGTTTAAATAGTAATTATATTGTTCAAAAAGCATCATATGAGAAAAAATTATTCATTTTTAGTTTAGAATATTGAGTTTTATATGAGATAAATTGTTTTTAATTTTCTATTGGGGTTTATAATTTTATAGTGTCGATGTAAGGTTTTTGAAATAAATAGTATTTGTTAAAATTATTATTTTTTACATAAACCACTTATATATATATATATCTTTTTGATGAATTGATAGTGAGTGTAGGGTTTTAGAAAATCTATTGAAATATATGATACTATTATAGGGAGAGTATTCAAAGAAGATAAAGGAAATGATGAGACTAATATATTTTTTATTAAGTTAGACACTCCCTATTTGGAAAATTATATTTCCTTTGATTATCTCTTCGTTTTTTTCATAACTATTATATAATGAAATCAACTTTAAGTATGTTATTAAAAAAATCCTGATGAATATTTTGGAATTGTATTGACCAAAAATTGATTAATGGATTTTAACTAATCTTAGAGGGAATTTTATCATATCAAAATACCACTATATTATTTGATGATGTAGAACTTAACTTTAAAAATTATACATTATATATATATATATTAAAATTTGTTTTAATATATTCATAATGAAAAAATGTTCTCATAAATACAACACACATATTATGATATATTGTAGAGTGAAATTTGATTTACCATAAGTTCTATCTATAATTCAAGAAACCTAATGATTGAATCATGTTTAATACATTTTTTCAACTATACTAATTGAGATGTATCCAACACCCTTGAGACACTTAAAATTTTAATAATATATTTTTGAGAAATTCAATATATATATATATATTTGTATATGTTTTTTGGATTTTTTCAATAAAATTAACATAACACTTCCATCCAAATAAATCATGGAAAAAACCATAAACCACTAGAAATATCAGGAATTGAAAAGGCTAATAGAATTGGAATAACATGAACTAGATTCAAGGTTTAAGAGAAAATAAAGAGACAAGATTCATAAAACTAAAAATTATCTCTTCAATTGGTATATAAAATGAATAAATTTTGTAAAATAGAGGATATCGCCTAGATCCATTTACCGAGAAAATTATTTTGGTCAAATTTTATATTCATTAGATGGCCAAATACTATACACTTCAAAAAGAAATGGTGTATGGTTGTGGTGAAATGATGCATAATTGGTGTATTGAATACCTTATGATCAATGGTTAGACTATTTTTTCAATTCCATATACCTCTAAAAAGTTAGATCACAAGAGGGTAAACATAAGGTCTCAGAACTCACTTGTGCATCCAATTTTTATATAATTACTAACCAAATAGACACATGACCATGAAGAGACTTGATAGTCTATAAAAAAGTGGTGAAGTGATAGTTTTCTGATCTATGATTGAATAGTATAGATGAAGTGTAAACAAATATCATTATTTTCAGCTATTAACCCATAATAGGTAGCCTGAAGGATGCTATATGTCTTCTTTTGGATTTCTTAGAAGAGTTTGAGCAAATGGGGCTATAGATTTTGATTTCAAAAGTTGTGTTGGACTCATATTAATATCACAAACCTAATACAAACTTTTTTAAATAATTTTTTAGGTGTTTGTTGGATAAATTAAGAAAATAATTTTGAATAATTTTATATATTTTTTATTAAAATGATAATTATTCCTCTATAGTGTAAGTAATTCATAAGATGACTGAATTTTTCGTTGCTAATGAGAGTTAATTTGATGAAGGGAATGAGCTTAAATTGATGGATATAATCACTAATAATGTGGTGTTAACCTAATATATGGTATTTATGATATATTTTATAATTAAATGATAATAATATTATATAATGGATTGTCCTCGAATTTTTAATGTCATGAATTTAAAGATAGTCTATAGAGAATATATAACAGGTTCAGGATAATTATGCTAAAATAATTACTCAAGGTATTTTTTTATTAGTCCGTGTTATATAATTTAATGGTTATCTCAATATGATTAAATAAATTAAGGTAATGAAATAATTATGGTCATAAAAGAATTATCTAGTAATTATTTTGTAAAATTGAAAAATTTCATCTGATTCACATGGAATAAATGAATTTTATTATGATGGTTTTATATAACTATAAAGGGAATGAATAAGAATTCCAAATTAATGAAAAATTTAACAAATGAAAATCAAATAGGTTTATCATGAAATTAATTATAATTATAACTAATATATGAATAATTTTAGTAAATTAATTTAGTGAAAATAAATTATAATATAAGAACTTGTGGATTATATAATTATTTCTTAATAATGAAACCTTGTCAAGTTAACACTATAATATTTATATATATATATAATGATAATTTTAATTGAAGTCAATAAATAAAGATTAATAGAATTAATTATTAGAATTGGGGTATCGATTATTAATATTTAAATCAATTACAGTGAATGAAATAATGAGCTTAAAATCATAAAGGAATACACTCCAAATAATAAAGTACTCTCATGATGGAGTTATGAGCATTTAATTGATGAATTGAAATTATTATAAAAAAATAAAAAATGATGACATAGACTTTATATGTTAATGTGTTGTACTGATTAATATGAATGATCAAGTTTAGAGAGCAATATGATGATAATAGTGAATCGATGCTTTGAAACTATCAATATAAGGTGGATTTCGTGATGAGAAAAACAATCCAATAACTATAATTTAATAGATATTATATTTAAAAGGACTATGAATATAGAAATTATATATGAATGATGCGAAAAAGTCATGGAATATAATTTTTAATTCCTTGTCTTACTGATATGTGGATCATTTATTTGTGAGAAATTTTTTTTAATCTACTCATATTCTTGATGTGTCTATATTATAGTAATTGGAGTATATCAATGGATAATGTAACATCCTAACTAGACACATATTAATGGGAAGTACCAAAATGATAGTAACCATAGGTGATGTCCCTAGGGAGCCAAAGTCAAATAATATATTTCAATTGATTTACTAAATCTTGAGGGATTATTTTACCTTAAATAAGAAACATATAAGAATACCGTATTAAAGAAACACATTATCATATATGTTAAAAATCCATAATAATATAATAATATAATCAAAAAATAAGCATATAAATAGTTTAATAGAAAATAATATTAATATAACCATATAATGACAAATACAAATCAAGTTATATGGGACTAAGGTCAAAAACCCCAAGGCACCAAGGTGGCACCACTCCGGTCTCCAAGACTGAACTCCACCCCAAGATCCAACTCTATAAATACATGAACACAACATCATGAAGATTTATTGGTAAAATAAGAATTCTTATCCTTACCAGTATCAAGATAAATAATTTATGCACAAACACCAATGTTCATTTACAGGGGTGAGTATACCACCAAATAAGTAAACCACTGAGACTTTACCCAAATTCCACTAAAATAAGAAACATGTCAACCAAATTTTTATTATAAATTAAAAATTGGTTTAAACATAAAAATAGTGATATATATATCATAAGGAATCCAAATCGCACAAAAAAACCATAATATTACTACAAACACCCATTAATAACACCAATCCATGAATCCACTACCTAAAGGCTCCCCTTGAATACTCTAACTCACGAGAAATATCCATCCTTCAAGTCCCAAGTCATCACTTACTGTCATAATAAAATTTTCTATAATATTTTTCACCACAACCATATTT
Organism: Viscum album; assembly: GCA_963277665.1. NCBI lineage: Eukaryota > Viridiplantae > Streptophyta > Magnoliopsida > Santalales > Viscaceae > Viscum > Viscum album. The sequence goes on along the minus strand of OY728158.1, from coordinate 1,261,301,568 downwards.
ATTACAAGTGGCCCTTTAATATTCATATAAAAACAACTAACCATCTAATTAATTACAATTTCCTACACCTAAAACAATAATTTTTAAAAAAATTCATTTATTCATTTATTCAAAGACATTACTAGAATCACCAAAAAAATCTAGATTTAAAACAAAAAAGAAAAAGGAATTTTTAAAATAAAATTTATAATATTATTTCAACTAATATCATATGAAATTTATTTATAAAATATAAAGACTTTATGTTTTAGTATAAATTGTAAAAGGAGGAGATTCCACCTACCTCTATTTCATTATACATGAAGAATCACACCATGATATCTTAGATCTATGATCCCACTTTCTTTACTTTAATGAATTGAAAATAATATTTTTTGAAACATTCACTAAAACATATATCCTTTAATTTAATTACCAATCTATGGCTTCATAACTTTTAAAATGATAGAATCAATGGGTGAGAGGAAGAATTAGACTTTATCCTTTGATCTCCAAGATTTAACACTCTTCGATCCATTGAAACCATGAACTATATGGAAGAGTGTCTCCAAATATTCTAGTGAAAGGATTGAGAGTTTAGAGCATAGAATAAGAGAGTATGAATTATGGTTCTGGGGGGAGTTTTTGAGTTGAACATCAATTTTTTAGATTTAATTAATTCTATCACATAGTTAGGCTATATGGTTAGGAAAACCGTGTGCCAACTATGTGGATCTACTCTATCCCTAAAATCATAAAGTCTCAAGGTTAGGTCCCATGGTTTATTAAAATGGTTTACCTACCTATAAAACCCCTCCCAATTTTACATGGTTACCAAGATTACATTTCATAATTCTCCAAAATCTTGCACAAATCGTGCACCTTCTGATACCTTCCAAAAACATCTCAAAAATACCCACAGATCTGAAAACTCAACTCAAAGATTATATAACGTGAAAATACTTAATAAAATAGATAAATTAATCAATCTAGGGATGTTAAAGTTTCCCTACCATGAGGATTTCCATCCATAATAAGGTAGAGGTTGGTTGTACCCTGAAAGTGTTCAGACCATTGATCAGGTATGAACTTCTCCAACTCCCAAGTTTCCTCCTAAATCAGACCATGATTACATAAAATAAAAACCAAAGAGATGTATTTAACTCATAAAATATTTTTTTTTCTATAAAAAATATGAATCAGGTCTTGAATAAATGATTCAATTGGTTTTAGGGTGACATGGTCCCAACGTTTTAGATGGATTGGGTTAGGATCATCCTTTTTTAATAGGGATACATGGAAATGTTATAGAAAACACTATATCTCATAGGTTAGGAAAAATGATATACAAATTCACTATTATGGTACAAGAACTCAAATGGACTGATATACTAAGGATCCTATTCTTTTTACTTTCCCAAATAGAAGTGACCCGATCTTGGGGATAATTTCAAGAATATGTGGTCATGAATGTGAATAGATAAGTGGTTTTAGTGACGATTTGTGCACAATTTCGTATGGATATGATTCATCACCATAAATTTCATTATCATCTAGGTTCTCATAGTAGTATCATGTGTAATACATGGTCCAATAAAAAAATGATTCCCCAGTCCCTACAAATAAATCACAGACTGACATAGATGACAATACAATGCCTCGAAATAATTCATTTCTATTATTTCCAAAAAACTATTGTTTTATGAAAGCTATACCAAATGATAATTATCTTCACATAATACACAAAAATTCATAACACATTCTAAAAAATATATTCCATTGTCTAGATAAAATATTCTGACTAGACATCCATTTGTGGATGACATATTATGCTCTTGGTTAACCAAGTGTAATGGTCTGGTTGTATGGATATGCAAAGTTGAAAAGTGAATCTATAGTCTCAGTGAGAGGTAATAGATATCTTAACTTCATGAAATTTCAATTCATCCATGATATAATGTTTTTCCAACTCTTCTACCATATTTAACTCTTCAATTGGAATGAAGTGTTTTGACTTTTTGAGTCGGTCCATAATCACCCAAATAACATAATTCTTCCAAAGTTCCCTAGGTAGATAGAACACCAATCCCCTATAAGTCTATTTAAATTTATGTAAGGGTATATGAATAGTTTTTAACATTACTTCTATTCATTTATGTTCATATTTTAGTTATTGAGAGGTGATACATATCATAACATAATCAACCATTTTTTGTTTCACACATAACCTTTATAATGAGTCTTAATTACCATATACATTTTATAAACGCCAGGGTGAATTGCACATTTTGAAAGGAGACAAGTAAAAAAGAATCCATATTTGTAATGATGATTGAACTATGATTCAATGACAAAATAACAACATAAATATCAAAAACATTGTTTAGACTTCAATGATCTCCCTTCTATAGAGTTATGATATCACGGGGTGGTAGTCTATTTCTAATTGATGAGACTCCAAATTTGAATTCAATAAACTAGGAATAATTTCAATGAGAAAGAAAACAAAATCCTGATTTTAATCCCTCAAATCCAAATTAATGTCAAACATTACTCTTATAACATTCTAATAGTCATGAGCTTCTCTCACCCCATCATTATATGATTTATGACAAAAAGAATAAACTATTGAATTTACCTTAACTAATGTATAAACCAATTAAAAGTAGAATATTCATATATATTCCATCAAATGTATTTGCAATATGTTCAAATACATTTCTGAAAATAAGTGTTTTAGGATTTAATGATCCATAAACTTTGAGAACATTTCTCCAAAGAGGTAGTGACACCATATTTTTAATGTGTGGACCACTACATCTAATTAAAAGTTATATGTTGACTATTTGTTTTCATGTGATTAAACTGTCTTGAGCCATAAGATATTAAATTTTATCCCTATATGAGAAAATAACCTTGTCAATATGCAAACCAATCACAATATAATAAAATATCCTTTTCCGATTTCTAGAAAGATGAAGGTAGGTTCCAAAGTGAACTGATCCTTAAGATCTGAAAATTATTTTATTTAGTCCTCATTATATTTCAATGGAATAAATTTTATTATCAAGGTGGTCATATAAGAATCATGTTTTGAGAAGTTCTAGAAAAAGTTATGATAAGATCCTTCTAATACTATAAAGATCTATATCTTGAATATATTCATATGCGATGTCCAAAGAAGTCATTTTTTGGTTTTTTTGGATTGATTAATATTCCTTTTTAAAAAATTAACTAATCAAGGAAATTAACCTCTTGTATAGAAAATCCACTCTTAGATAATTCATCATAAAGTTGGTGTCCACAAAATTTACCTAATACATTCTCTATTTTCCTCTCCCGATCATTTCTATTTTAATATTACATAAAAATTTCATTGCAAAATAGCATAAAATGACTTGGGGTAATTAAGGAAGATAAGACTCATCAAGTCCCTGAAAATTGATGGTGCATTTGTATGTCTAAAGGGAATAAATATGTATTAATAATGATTATAACAAGTTTCAAAAGATTAATATTGGAATATCTTGTTTTCTAAATAAAAGATGACGATGCCCACAACATAGATCAATTTTGTAGAACAATTTATCTCCCTAAAAATGATTAAAAAGATCATCGAAATGATGTGAGGGCACCAATTTATTATTGTAACTTTATTCAATTTATGATAGTGAACACATAATCAATTAAAACAATATATATTATTTATGAAAAAGACTAGAGTAACCTATGGAGATTCACTTTATCAAATGAATCCAGTGTTTCCTAGTTATTACATTTGGAAACTTAATTCATGAAATTTCATTGGATCCATTCTATATGATGGAATAAAAATAAGACACGTTCCTAGAAGAATATTGATAGAAATGTTGAATTCCTATTTAGGTCATATCCTAGAGATATCTTATAGAAATACATCATAGTATCAGTGTACTATAATAGGAGGAATCTTAGTCCCATTTTCATCGGTATCACCAAAATTCATAACTGTCTGCTACGAATATATGATTCTCTCTACTACCACCAAAGGCCATACTCTACTGACATTAAATCTCCTTTGAATAAATTAATAGCACCATATAGGGATATTAAGGTTAATTTATTGGATATAAAATCGATATAAGGTTTGAATCCCAACAAGAATTCCATTTGGAAGATCAAATTTAAGATTTTTATTTCCATTATTATAAATTCCCATAAAAAGTGAACATAATCAGGTGGATGGGACATGATATACACTTAAATCCCTAACATTATCACTTCCCAAGAGGTGTATTTATTTTCAAGACATTAGAAATAATTTCCACCTAAAATTATAATTGATTTACCACATGAGAAGAAATAAATAGTGGGATTTTACAATATTAAATAATAATTGGATTAATGTGGAGTTGAGAAGAATGGTACCTCAATCCTTTGAGGGATCTGGTTATTCAACAAATATTTTATTCTTAAATACAAATAACTACTGGCTATCTCCCACTAAGTAATCCTTAATCCCCAAAGAAATTGGGGTTGGATGGATGGTCGAGGTGTTCTTGGAATTAGCTTGAGTCTCAACTTTGAGGGAGGGAACTATTTTGAAAAGACCACCCTGGTTGATCCTGAGAGATATAAGGATGATTCAATCCATTTGAAACGATTGAATTCATGGGTCTTGTAAAGAAACCCTTAATATTTTCCTTATGAACAAATTCACAATATTCTCAAGAAGTTGTTGTAAATTCTATATTCTTATGGGAAAATAAAACACATCTGAAACAATCTAGTTCCATAATTAGACATGGTGGGAAAGATACTTTTCTAGGTTTTTTGTTCCCTAGTGCTCTAATTTCTTATTAGTAGGTTTCCCTCATCCTATTGAAGTAAAAATTGTTAAATTATGCCTATATAAATATAATATAATTTTTTTTCTTTTTCATATTTATTCTTTATATAAAAACATTGTATACTTTTGATCATTTTCACTTTAATAACATCACTTCTTACCATGTGTGTGGGATTAATTTTTAATTTTTTTTAAATATATGGAATGAATTTGGAAAAAATAATTCCATATTTGGAATAATAATAATTTATAATTTAAAATAAGTTCAAATTATTTCCTTACCAAAATAATTAATGAAAACAGTTAAAATTAATTACATTGATTAAGATAAAAATGAGTTTTCTTAGTGGTCAAACATAGAAAATGTGGTGTAAAAATGACCCAAATCTATTAACAAACCAATTTTATGGAAATATATAGATCTTATCCCTTCTATTATCTATAATGGATCCTTATTAGGGCATGTTGAAATGAATAAAACGTGGTTGGAATTCACTCTTTCAAACAATTACAAGTGTGGCACTCACACCACTTATAAAATCCCCCTCTCTTATCCACTTGACACCTTCAAAACAATATTTTTTAGAAATTAACTACCCAAATAACTTAAAAAATCACCTCCCATAATATTAGAATAATTATCTTTGGAATAAATCCATCCTTGGAATGATTTGGAGAAACCCAATGGAGGATGCCCAAAGATGTGGTAACGTTCCTCTAAAACCATTTTTATTTTATTGCTTTCTCAAAATCCTTCAATTATTATTATAACATGATTATATAATATAATAATTATATTCAATATACTTATATGTTGTTATTTCATGGTTAAAACCTAAAATCTCACACACTTCCATAAAATGGGTTAAGAAATCATCATTCTTGTGTACGACAGACTACCACTTTGTAGACCAATGTCGTTATTTCCATTACCATTTTCAAGGTTGAAAATAATGATGGATTTATAATTTATATATTATATATATGATATTTATTATGTTATTATAAATGTGAAATTAGTATATTATATATACCTTCATTATTTCCATTTTTGAGAATACAATATAGTTCCTCGCATGTACGACATACTACCACATCACAAAGCGATGTTATTAATTCACGCTTTACATGAAATGTATTAAAATATAGTTTAATAATTATATTTATTATACATGAAATAAAAAATAAACTATAATTAATATATATATATATATATATATTACGTTTTTTTCAATGCGATAAGAATATGGAAATAGTGTCTTAGCGTACGTACGACCTACCGTTTCCATAAACATTGTATTTAATTTCCCATCCCAAAATTTTATGGATTAATATAAATAACTATATAATAAATATATATTAAATTTACCTAATGCTTTAAATTAAATATATTATGAAATCATGATCAATGTAATAGGAATGAAAAATAATAAGTCAAAACATACTCGAAAAATAAGAAGATTAACAAATGAATCAATGAAAATAATTTACAATTATTCACAAATGGGTGATAATATGTTATCAAAGTATCATATATGTTATTAAACCCATTAATATGGTTATTTTATATGTAAATAACATTTTTAAAACCATTATAAATGAGGTTAAATATTTTTCAACAAAAAAAGCATAAGGTAAGTGATTTCGTCTCAATTTACATTCCATTGAGACTTATGTGTTATTAGGCACAAATTCACTTTTATATGGTGTATATTCTACCCATGTGAAATTTAATATCATGAATACATCATCATTCATGATATTTTTAGTTTCAAATTTAATTATTTAATTTAATCAGATTTGACTTGAAAATTACAAAATGTAGGAGTTATTGGGAAATCCCACTTTTTTTGTGATTGTTAACTTTCTTTTGAAATAATTTCTTTACTATAATAAATTTTCACTGTATATTAAATTTCCATTAAATATCAATATTCTTGTGTTATGTATATGATTATTTACTAATCTCTACACCATTTTTTTACATGTGTTGTTTACATTGAAAGTAAGTTGATTAACGAGGGAAATATTGATAAGTATGTATCCTTTACTCAATATGGATATTTGATACGGAGAATTTTTATTAATGAAATTGACTGTTTTATATATGTGTAATTATTAGGAATTTAAATTCATGGGGTAGGTGCTGGTTAATTCAATCCCCTTGAAGCATCGATAGTCTCATGAAAAGAATCAGTTTGCTAAATCAGATGGATTTTTACCCAACATGTTTAAAACTTTCTTGAGAATAGATCTTGATGGTAAAGGCATCATGTTCTTGGGAAACATAATTTATAATAATTAAGAATCAACTTAATTAATAATTCCATTATTACTATTCAGGATACTATCACTTTGACATTGTCTCTGGATGTATTTCATTTTTAGTTATTGATTAAATGGATTTAGTTTTTAGTTAGTTATCTTTCCATATTGACTATTACATATCTATTAATATAATAATGTTATTTAATTTTCATGTGTTTTATACTATTTACCTTTATATATATAATATTCTATTTGAATAATTAGTGATTTTGTTTTATTTAACCCTTACTGATAATTTGATCTCACCCTTATTTTGTTTCATTTCCTTAGGTTATGAAGAAGATATATTTGAATGATTTTTCTTGGATGCTAATAATTTAATTTTATTATCTAGTATGCTTCAGTTTTTATTAACAATGCATAATGGGTATCATATATGTATCTATTTCTCCAAAACTAATAAATTATTGGTTTCTTCAAGATTTGACCCATTGTATCTATGTCAATATTATAATGTAAGGTGGAAGGTTTAGGCTTCTGGGTCAGGGTCATTAAAATATGTATCAAAAAAAGTTTAGAAAAATTCATGGGAACTAGATATAGGAAATCATAGATTATGGAAAATAACCCTAAGGTAGAATTTTAGGATATGTATAGAAGAAAAACCTAATGTTTTATTATGGTAGAGATTATATGGCTTTTTGATCAATACATCCATATCAGGATACTACAAGTGGACGTGGTTCTAGAACATATGTATCTAGGGGTAATAAGTCCAAAAGGGTGTGTTGGGATTGATCCAAATGTTACATGGTACCTATCAATGGGTCTTACTGTTCACTTAGTTTGACACTTTTGGGGTATATTCTTAGGATAATACAAATTTTCTTTAAAACCCATTATGAATGTTTTGAAAGTAAAGATAAACCCAAAGAAAAAAAGGTTGCGATTATGATATTAACAATGAATAATTTTTTAATTTATTTTAAGTATTACACCATATTTATAATTATATATTATGATTTAATATTCATAATTTTATATGCTAATCTAGCATATTTCATTTCTTAGAAATGGTTCCTAGAAGGAAGAATGGTATCAATACTCACGGAAAATGTAGATATTTCTCTACTAAGGGAACCAATATATTTGGTATTAGAATAGATTAAATTTTGGCTACATTAGGAAATATTAATTAGGTTATGAAAAATAACATTTCCTAGATAGAGCAACCTATTTCACAATGAGATTCACCTATGTTATGTCACTTTATGTGATAGAATAACACATTTTTAGTGGGGATACGAATCCAATTATAGCTATGAAATGGTTTAAGTCTATAGAAAATATATGTATGTCCTTGAGATATAGTGAAAAGTAAAATGTTACTTTTTCAGTGTATTGTGTCAAATTCGATGCTGATCAATGGTGGTCATTCTTCCAGAATACTAGGGAGGAAAAAGAAATAGAACTGATGGAATAAAAATCTTTTTAGGAGACATTATTCGATAAGTATTTCCATCATGACTAAAAAATTAGGATGAAGATAATGTTCCTTAGCTTAAATAACAAGGAGTAATAAGGTTTCAATGACTATGAATCTAACTTTTCAAGGTTATCTAAGTATTTCATGGATTACATATGAAAAATAGAGTGCTAGATTAACCACTTTTTTGAAGGTCTTAATCCATTTCTATGGAGGGTGCTAGTTTCTCAGAATTTCTCATCATATGAAGAAATACTTTTATTTTCCATATAAAGAGATAATAATTCTAAATATATTGTATATTCAAGGGATCCCAAGATAAGAATAGGTCATCCGAACACCATGGAAAAGGGAATGCCACAAAGATGAAGAATGGAATGAAATAATCCCCACCCAGTGAGAATAATGGAAAAAATCACCCTGAGAAATTTTTGAAGGGATTGGTAGTATGTTATTATTGTGGATAAAAGGTTCATAATGTTAATGAATTCAATGGGAATAAGGAAAATACTTACACTCAATGTTTCAACTATATGTATTTGGGGAACTACGCCAATGAATTCCCCAACTGTCAAGGGAATATAACACATAAGAGACCAATGGAAGATGTCCAAGATTATGCTATCAATACATATGTGGTAAACGTATCCAATGATGCCATGTAAGGTACATTAATACTCTATTAAAATTTAGTTGATTCCTTATTTGATTATGGATCATCACACTCTTTTATATCTACCTAGTTTTCTATGAAAAGTAGAAATCTCCTTTTGATTTAATCTGGGAGGTGTCAGTAAAAACTCTTAAGAGAAGTATCATTGCACAAATATGTGTTAGGAACTCTCCATTATGTCACATAAACATGCTTTATTTTATGACATTATTATCATACCTATGGTTTACATTGAAATAATACTTGGTATAGACGAGATTTAAAAATAAGATGCAAATATTTATTTAAAGAAAAAATGAATCATGATTTTTACGGAAGATATATAATTCCATAAATTTATAATGAAGACTTAATTTTCAGATTCATATATAGATCCCCCTGGTAGCTCTACTGGAAAAATATTCTTGGTGAATAATATAAAACAATATCTGGGGATGAGGATGGTAATCTTCAAATATATGATGTAACTATTGTATAATAATACATTGATGTATTTCATGGGGAATTACCCAGACACCCCCAGAGCGTGAACTAGAGTTTTATATTGATTTAATCCTATATGGAAGACCAATATCCAATAGTCCCTATATAATTTCCACTGTGGAATTAATTTTTCTAAAGAATCAACTAATGTATTTGGGTAATAAGGGAAATATTTACCTTAGTGTTTCACCATGGGGAGCCCCTATTATCATTTTTTAGGAATTAATATGGGTCCATGAGGTTGTTCGTTGATTATAGGTAAATCAATGCCATTATGGTAAATAACGAGTTTCACATGCCCTGATTTGATGGATTATCATATCAAATTCATGGATCCATATATTTTTCAATGATTGGTCTTTGTTCTTGGTATCACTAATTTCAAGTAAAGAGAATATAAATTCTGAAGATATCTTTTCAAACATGGTATAGACATTACAATTTTACTGTAATTCCACTTTATTGAATAATGAACCCTATGTTTTTATGGATCTAATGAATATAAAAATTTTAAGGAATATATTTTTGATTTTGTTGTGGTATTCTTTGATGAGATTTTGGTGTATTCTAAAAGCTATGAGAAATCCAAGAATCAATTGTATACCATTATTGAGATTACTATATGTAAATATTTATATGGGATATTTAGTAAGTGTGATTTATAACTTCAATAAATTTCTTTTATTGACCATATTTTTTAAAGGGATAGAATCTCAGTTGATCATGAAAAGAAAAATGAAGTTAGATAATGGTCTACACCAATTAACATAACCAAGGTATGTAGTTTCCTTGGTTAGTTAGGTTACTATGAGTGATTCATTCATAATTATTTATGATTTGATACCATGTTAACTAAGATTACACATAAAAGGTTTTTGTTTGTTTTGGAAAAAGGATTGGGAATAATGTCATGATTAACTAATGAAGAGATTGGTCAATGCTCTAATTTGGACTCTATAATCTGGAAGTGATTTTTTTTCAATATTGTGATGCATTGAAGAAGGGACTTGTTTTTTTCCTAATGAAAAATGATAGATTTTTTTTGTATACATCAAGGGAATTGAAGAATCTTAAATAGAACTATCCAACCCCTAGTATTGAGTTAGAATCTGTAATATTATCATTGAATATATAGAGACATTATCTCTATGATTAAAATGCGAGATGTATATGGATCATAATAGCCTAAAATAAATATTTTCATTGAAAAATATCAATAGGAGACAAAGGAGATGAATTGAGGTACACAAGTATTATGATTTCTGAATACACTACCACCTAGGGGAAAATGAAGGTAGAGAATGAATTGTGTAGTAAAGATCATGGATTCTAACACAAATGAGGATTAAAATAAATATTAGGTTCATGGATATAGTAAAGATGGACAAGATAATTAATAAGGAATAATAGAAATCAATAATATTTAAAATGATTTAATAAACATATTTAGTAGAGAAGAAAAATAATTCTCAATCTTATAATGAGAAATTTTAGAAGAAAATTAAAGATATGATTGGTGGGAAATTAGCAAACATTGTTTTTAAATACGGTGTTCTTAAATTTGGGAATAAATTAAATGTTCCATAAATAACTGATAAAAAATTAATTTTTTTGATAAATCTCACAGATCAAATTTATCTATACACTTTATAACACAAAGATGTATTGGGATTTGAAGGAACATTTTTGGTGGGATAACATGAAGTCGGAAATTTATGATTATGTGTGAAAAAGTTTGGATTGTAAACAAGTGAAAGCTGTGAGACATCATCCCAGAGGATTTATGTAGCCAATTACTATTACTATTTGGATATAGTATGAAATTACTTTGTATATTGTTACAGGACTACCTAATAATCCTAGAAATACGTATGTAATATGGGTTACCATTGATTACCTAACAAAATATGCACATTTCCTTGAAATAAGATAAGATTTAACTCTTTAGTTCCTTGAAAGGCTCTATATTACTGAAGTTTTATAACATCATGGTTTAACTCTACCAGTTTTTTTATTGAGATCCCCATTGTAGATCAAAATTTTGGAATAGTATTTAAAAGGATCGTGATATGAACCATCATTTGATCACTTAATACCACCCTAAAACTGATGGATAGTGAAAAAAAAAATTAAAAAAATAGAATAATATTTGAGGTAATGATCACTTTACTTTCACGGTATGCAGGATCCATATTTACCTTTGATAGAGTATTCATATAACAATAGTTTCCATCAAAGTAACCAAATAGCTCTATATGAATAATTATATGGAAAGAGATCTCTCACTCCAACTTATTGGGATGAAGTTGGTTAAAGGAAACTTATAGGCAAGAAATTTTATAAGATACAATAATAAAGTTAATGTATATACAGACCCACTTTAAAGCAACTTATAGTAGGTAAAAGATTTATGCTGATAATTAGAGGAAAAATTTGGAATGCTAAGTTAGAGATTGTGATTTCATAAAAGTTTCTCCATGGAAGTGTATTATAAGGTCTGATTAGAAAGGTAAACTGAGCCCTAGGAATGTCAAAACATTTCAAATTCTTGAAACAATTGTACTTTTTTCAAATAATTTGGTAGTTCCACTAGAACTCTCAAAAGTACATGTTTTGTTCCATATATCATTGCTAAGAAAGTACATTCCATACACAAAGTATGTTCTCACATATGATGAAATTGAGTTGGAACACAATCTATCATAATATGTAGAGAATTTCTAGACAATTTATACTAGATATCAGGTACTGAGGAATCAAATGACTCATTTGGTAATGGCACTGTAGAGGAATCACAAAATGGAGGAAGCAATGTGGGAACTGGAAGATATTAAAAATAAAAAATACCATCATATTTTTAAAAGGTAACACCCTTGAAATTTCCTATAAATAATTTTTCAAGAGGGAAGAATGTTACACCTGAATACATTACAATATTTCCATTTTCGAATAAATTTATTATTTTGATAGCATGCAATGCACGCAAAATCGGGTTTAAACAAAACACTATATAGTCACACTATACACACTTAATTTAAAATTATTTTTTAAAATTTTATAATGATTATTTGAAAAAATAAACATCATTTTAGATGATGGAAAATTAAAATTAGTTTATATTGAAATCTTTGGATTTTTTTGAGACATTTCATTTTTTGATGAATATTGAAAAACACTGAGTTTTAATTTAAAACTAACTTTTCATATAACTAATTTAAAATGTTAAATAATATTTTAAATTGTTTTTAATAAAAAAAAGTTCAATTATGAATCTATTATTACTATTTATGTCATATAGATCCTTTTTATTTTGAATTTTTATATAAAAACATTGTCAACTTTTGAACGTTTTCACTTTAAAAAACAGCGTTCTCCCCCCATCTGCGACATTAATTTTAAATTAATATTTGAGAATACTCATTATTTAATATTTAAAATTGGATTAAATATTATTTATATTAATAATTTTTAATTTATAATAATGAAACATAATTATTTCCCAAAATGATTAGTGAAAATAGTTAAAATTAATTATAGTGATTATGATTAAAACCAGTTTTCATAGTAGTTAAACATAGAAAATACAATGTAAATAAAATGTTTACAAACCCAATTTTATAGCCATATTGTGACTTTATACCTTATATTATCTAGAATGGATCATTATTGGGTCCTGATGAGGTGAAAAAATGTGGGTGTAATTCACTCTTTTAAAAAGTTACAACAGTGCTACTCACCCCACTTATAAAAGGTATCCCCCTCTCTTATCTAATTATCACCTTAAAACCACTTTTGTTGAGATAATAACACCAAAACTAACATATCAAAATCCCTCACATCATCCTAGAATCATTATCTTGGACATATATTTGACATAGGAAGTCTTTAGTTCAAACCTAACGAGGTTACCCGAAGAAGAGGTGATGTTCATCTCAAGGAATTTTTATTTTATATCCTTCTACACACCCTTAATATTCCATTATACCATGATTATATAATGAACATATAATATTAAATATACTGATATTTTTTTACGATAATGTTACAAACTAAAACTGCACACACTTCCATCAAATAGGTTATGAAGCCATCATTCGTGTGTACAACAGACTACTGCCTCACGAACCTATGTCGTTCGTTTTTTCATTACCACATTTTAAGGATGGGAGTAATGATGGATTTATAATTTATATATGATCTATAGAATGTTATTATTATTTTTTATTATTATATTATAAAAATCATTATTCCTTCCATTTTGCAGGAATATAATAACATCGCTCATGTTTATGGGGGACTACCGCCTCGTGAAGCGATGTGATTCGTTCACACTTTACATGGTATGTATTAAGAATGAGTTGAACAAAAATATGTGACATATATGAAATTAAAATTATATAGGAATAATATATATATATATATATCATTTATTTTTTCTTCTTTTAATATGAGAAAAAATTGAAACAAGGTCCATTCGTACGTACAACCTATCATCTCAATAAACAGTTTATTTCATTTCTTGTCACCAATTTTTATAAATTACTCTAAATAAATATATAATTAATATATATGATATTTACATCATGGTTTAAATTATTTAGATTATTGAATCATGATTTAAGTAATGGAATAATAAACAACATGTCAAACTATACTTGAAAAAAAGGAAATTAACATATGATACAATTAAAATAATGAATGCTTATTAACAAAAAACTGATAATATATTATAAAAGAATAATATATGATATTATAAATATTAATTAGGTTATTTTATAAGTTAATAAACTTATTAAAAACACTATACATGAGTTTAAATAGTGTTCAACCAAAAGGAAACGTAAAGTAAGGGATTTCATCCCAATTTACATTCCATTGAGTCTTATTTCTAATTATGCACCAATTAGAATTTATGTGGTTTATATTATTCCCTACTAACTTTTAATATCTTTAATAATTTATTATTCATGATATATTAATTTTCAAATTGAATTATTTCATCCAAGGGGATTTGAATGGAGGATTAAAAAATGGTAAGAGTTATTGTGCAAGGTCACTTTCTTTTGTGTTTTTTAACAATCTCTTGAAACAATCAATTTATTGTAATAATTTTTCATTGGACATTAAAATTCTCTTAAATGTCCATATTATTATATCATGTATATAATTATTTCATAAACCATTTAAATGTTTTTATATATGGTGTTTATTTTTAATGTTAGTTGATAAACTAGGAAAAATTTATAAATCTGTATCAGTTACTCAATAAGGATATTTGATAAGGCACATTGTGTCAAAATTAAATATATTTTTTTGTATATAATTAATTATTTTTACATGGAATTCACATGGTATGGACCAGTTAGTTAAATAACCTCAGTGCATCAGTAGTCTCATGAAATGAATCAATTGACAAAATCAGATGAGTTTTGACCCAGTACGTTTTAAACAATTACAAGGATAGATCTTAACAGTTAAGGTATGATGTTCCTAAGAAAAATAACTGCTGATAATTAATCATTTACCTCATTCAGTATTTAGTTATTACCATCCTGGATAATTTCACAATGACATTATCTCTAGATTCATTTCATTATCAATTATCGATTAAATGGATTGTGTTTTTGGTTACTTTCCTTTCCATATTGATTATTCCTTACCTATTCATGAATTAAACTTATTTAGTTGGAATTTGTTTTATGTTATTTACCTTTATTTATTGATCATTATATTTTAATCATTACTGATTCAACTGTACTCAACCCTTAATGATAATTTGAGCTCACCCTTATTTTGTTTCCTTTCCACGCGTTATGAAGAATAAATATTTAAATGAGTTTTCACGGTTTCTTATCATTTTATATTTTTATGTACTATATTTCATTTTATATTAATAATGTAAAATGGGTATCATGTATATATATAGTTCTCCAATATTTATAAAATATTCCTTCCTTTGGGATTCAACCCAATTTATCCATAGTGTAATAATGTAAGGCACCCTCTCTGGGCTTCTGGGGTCAGGGTTGTTAAAATATGTAATATTATGGTTTCCAGTACACTCACACAGTATCTCAGGTTAAATTTAAATCAAAACATTTGACCATATCACCCAATAATATAACTATATCCTTTTAATTATCTATTCTTGTATTTATATATATATTCACTCATAGCATTGGGTTAGGTAATATCAATGGTAAATGCTATTATGGTAGAAGATAAATAACTTTAGTTTTTATATTATTTCTCACATGTAGCCCTAGGATTGTAGTAAATAAAGTTGATCATTAATTTTTTGATCTCTCACCCATGTATTTGTGTTAAGGAAGATTATATTTTTAGTAGTGGTTTCTTAGTAAGAGATTTGGGTCAAGCATGATCAAACGTTCTGCTATAGATCTTGTATATAATTTCCTAGGATGAATTATTCTTGACTCATAGTATAGTGTATCTATATTGAATCATTGGGTTATAATCAAATAATGGTTTCTAATGTGATGTTATATTCTATCATATGTCATTTTTTTACATTAATACCATTCATATTTTGGGTGTAAGTGTCCCAATATCCTATAGGATGTGTATTGTGGTTCTTCAAATATATATATAATTAAAAACATACTCTAATATTGATAAAGGGATTATAGCATAATAGATATTATCTATTGAGTATTATTACTCCTCACTAAGAGACCAGGGTTCAGATTATAGCACTATTGGATTTGGAAAATAGGTATCTAACAACCTCTAGTTGGGTGTTGTTCATGAGGGCCACTATTTTTATCATATTATATAAATATGATGGCTATATATTTACATATTTAAATGTATAATTTTATATCGATGAGATATGGTTAGATTTATAAATACTTATCATGAATGATTTTATTATCAATGATGAAATATTTTGATTTTGGATTATATGCACCTTTTTTGTTAATGATTCATGTACACACTAGTTATTCATGAGGTTGGGTTACTAATTGAGATTACCATAGTGAGTATTATTTTTCACCCCTACATACACACTCATGGATCATTCAGTTTTTTTCAATGAAGATTAGTATATGTAGATGATGTATAATCTCAAAATACACATTTTGATAGTAGATATTGTATCTTCTAGCAGGTAGGATTCATTATGATGACCACAATTATGTTGTTAGTTATTGGGATTATATCTATTCAGGATGTTCTATTTGTATCAGATGATTTATTGGGTTAATTTGAATTGTATTATAGTTATATTATTATATATTAATGTGATATATCTTATGGATTGATATATTTTATGGGGGATATTATTTCTTTATACTCAGATATAATTTATATTTATAGGTTTTTCCTCTAATCATTTTAGTGGATACATCAACACTATTTTATATCCCATGGCCTAAAAAAGGAAGGAATGTAATGATCCATGAATTTATGGGGATTTTTTTGGAAGAAACTAGAATTCATAATCCTAAATTGTCATAAATTATTAGACATGGAACTCATATCATGATTTTATAGGCCAAGCCATCATAGGGATATGTTTTTATCCATGGATCAAGGTTTATATGGTGTTTCGAGTTATTAGGTGAATTATTGAGTGGGGTAAAGTTAAACACACTCTTTGATAGTTTTTTCTACATGTAGTTTGTCATGTCATGACCCTTTAGGTCATGTTGTGGTGAACTACCATAGAGGTTTAATAGCATGTGGCCTAGGAAACCATTCCACATGAGGGGAGGTTATGCTTGGGAGTTTGGGGCTCACCTGGGTGAGGCATGTCACACAATGACCTAGAGGGGTCATGTCATGATTATGGTAGGAATTGGTGACCCCTCTCACTAGGATAGTGATTCCACAACCCATAGGGGGAATAAACGTACCTTAATGGGTGAAGGATCTTTATGGAGTAAAACTCATGGTCATTTGGGGACTAATATACAACATTTTTTAGTAGGAGAAAACTATTCAACCCCTTCATCATTTAGGGTGACATAGGTTTTAATAGAGAAAAATTTTTCTGGATCTCCTCATCCACTCGCTCCATCAAATCCACACTTAGATATGGGTGATTTTTTTTGGTCCAAGGGATGGTTTGAGTTGATTTCTTACCTTTAATATATTCCTTTATTTCCCTTTACTACATTTTATTTTTTTCAATTTGGGATGGGATTTAGTGTCAATTACATCATATTATACTATAATAATGTGTTAATGTTAGGTAGTTTTCTCATATTAGCTAGAGGGAATCTCGGGATGATGAATATATGAGGTTATGTAAGGTTTTGGTAATGAAATGATGCCCGATGGGATTTTCAATGTTCATAACTCTAGATTATATTGAATAATTAATAATAAAATTTTATAACAAATTATTTGGATTTTGTGGCATGGTATAAGATCACAGGTGTCTTTGTGATTTTGGATGAGGCATATATAGGCTTATCTGAGGGTGATAAGAGCTTAAGGAGAATGGTAAATTCTATATGAACATAAGTGGTCCCTTTAATATAAAATAATATGTTGTTTTATGCATGAGTGTGCATATATGAATGTTTTATTAAAATAGAGTAAAGTGTTAGGGACCAAGATAACAATAGGTAAAGAGATAGGATGGCATTAGGCCTCCTAGACATTGAGTAGGTGCTTCCAAAAACCAGTGTAATTTCCTAAATAATATGTTGCTAAGGGGAGAAGGTGTTAGTTGATTTGATGAGAGGACTAAATTAATTAAAAAGAATAAGGATTTTTTTGGGTATCCTAGGTGGGTTTCTAAAATCTAGTTGGATAGGTGTACGAGGATTATTTTTAGTCAGGATAGGTGGGGTAGTCATACTTATGACAACCCTTCTTTTTATTAAACACTTAAACAAGATTTATTACATAAAATCATCACTTGATAAAAAAAGGAAGATCAAGATATATGGTGTATTTGGGGATTAGTAACATTACATAATGGATTAAAATAAGAAACACATCATCTTTATTGAAAACATCCTTTACACGACCACTACATTCCCTCGTACTTTGCATTGAATGGGAAAACCTGAGGACGTGCATAAGAAATGGGCGAGCTATAAAGCCCAGTAAGGGAGTAAACAAGGAATAACATGAAGAATATAGTACATGTTAGGAAATATGCAAATCAATGGATCATAAGAGAAACATGAACATAAAGGCATGATATAGCATGATTATCATAACATGGAAATTTGGAAACAACCCTTAACATGGTATTTGCATGAGCCAAGACTAATTGCACAGGGAGCATGAGTAAACCCTCATCTAACTTGAATTATCATGATTAATCTCTAATTTAACTTTAATTATCATGATTAAACCATCATTTCACTTGAATTATTATGATACAAATCTTTACCCAATGCATTGGAGCGCTATCAGGGCACACGCTTATTAATCATTTCATTTCATGCATAAGTGTGCCACATAGATCATACAACATGGATTCATTAAAAATCATAATTTAATCCACAATAAAGGAATGTGGAATTCATACATTAAACTCTATAATAAATAAGTAAATTTTCATAAAAGTGAATACTCTTGATAGAGAAATGGTCATGGTATTCACTACACAATGACTTTGGCTTGGAAAATCGCAGTGTAATTTCGGCAGCATAACGGTGTGACATAAGAATTCATAAATATGGTTTATGAGAGATAAATGGGTGTCTCATAATGTATACATGAAATTTAGTGTAAGGGTTTAGATAGATACATGTACCAACATTTTTAATTGAATTTATATCCCTAAAACAAAATAATTGCTTGAATGTAAATGAGGAGAATTAAATCCCTTACGTAATTATGGCATGGTAACTAGTGTACATGGGAGATATTTATGAGAGATAAATGGTTATAACATAATTAAAACATAATTATAGAAGTATGGGGGAGGTGTGAAATCATACCTCAGCACTTTTAATTGAAAAAAGGGCATTAAAACTTACCTAAATTTTGACTAAAATGAGAAAGGAAGAAATACCTTACTTGGAAGTGTGATCCAAAAGGATTGGGAGAGGATTGAGAGAGTATTATTGATAGATTAGTCACAATTTAAGGACTAAAGATATATGAGATCATATTTTGGTTGAGATCCAATTTCTTTGAGCGAAGAGGAAGTTAGAGCTTGGGTGGGTTTCTATAGGAAAAGAGAGGGAATTCTTTATTTTTTATGTTTCGGCCACATCACATTAAACTAATAAAAACCAAAAACCAACCCATGGTTTTTTCCCATGGTTTTTTATAAAGTGTATTGTACATTTTTTTTATAATAATTATTTTCGAGCTTCTTAAAATATTAGTCTTTCTTATGTGGAGGTGAGTTATACTCTTAAAGAAAAACAATTTTAAAAAGTTAAAATGTTTTATAATTCTTGGAGGGTCCACTAATGCTTTGTAAAATAATTCAAACCAACCATAAATCACATTATGTCATAAAACACATTATATATTTAAACAGTATTTAATTTTTACCAAACAATTTGTCTATTTCAGAAAATTATGAAACATTAACCATTGGATAATTTCAACATCCCAATTCCACAAATAATATTCATTTTATCTAAATAATTTTCTAAATATGTGTATTTTTAATTTTAAAATAGAAACTAACATTTATAAAAAAACTCATGGGTTTTGACAAAAACAACTTTCAAACCTTAATGAAAATTACAACTGTATTCATAAAAATTATATGATCCTTCATGTTTAATAAAATGTAACTTAGTAATAATATTTTATTAAAATATTATTTAATTTAAAAAATCCATTAATTCATCAAAATAGTTTTTTTAATTGAATATTAACTAAAAATACTATTTGTGCTTTAAAAACTATTTACAAAGTAAAAATAATAAAATGAATGTATACTATTTATTCTATACAAAAACAATGTACATAATTATAGTACTAGGGTCTCATTACATAACCCCTTATAACACCCACATAATACTGAAGGGTAAGGTTTATGATGGTGATATAAGCTTGGGGTGGCTCGGATAACATCGCTCATGTGGTAAAATATATCAACTTCCACTTCTCTTGTAGGTGGTTTAATTCGGGCTTAACATATTGAAAGTCGTCTTGGTCTTGGTCGGGATCGAATCCCAATGAAACCACCTCCTTTACAAGATTCGAAAAATGGGCTTTGTATGGGGAAATTCTACTGGATGTGGCCATGACATCCTTTGTTTGGGTAAGTTGGATTTCTTAAATCCCTATATTTATACTAATCATATGATCACTATTCAATGGCTATATTAGCAACAGTAAAATTTATTAATGGTATTTTAAAATCCAAAAACATAAAATGAAGGAAGTTCATATTTTATATAACCATTTTTTATAATGAGAAATTTAATTAGATCAAGAGGAATTTTCGATAATGAATTTTTGGGTTGGTACAATCTTCCCCCCTTAATAAATTTATCCCTAGAAATTTTCTTTTCCCACACTAAATAGTTGTAGGTATCTCTGCTTCATCACTTCCTTCGATTCCCATGTTGCCTATTCAAACTTGTGGTTTCTCCACAACACTTTCACGAGGGGCATTTTCTTATTTCATAGAAATATTTCCCTATTATTAAAGATCCTCACTGGCTTTTCTTCATAGGAGAGGTCATTCTCCAATCGTACCACCTTTGGATTGAGTACATGTGATGGGTCAGGTATGTACTTCTTCAAGAGTGATACATGGAATACATCAGGTACTTGAGATAGGTTCGGTGGGTGTTCTAGTCGATAGGACACTACTCTAATGCAATCAAGGATCTCAAAAGGGCTAATGAGCCTTGGGATAAGCTTTCCCTTCTTCCCAAATCTCATAACCCACTTCCATGGTGATATGTGTAGGAATACCATGTCTCTCTCATCAAAATATTGGTCTCATCGATGATTGTCATCATATCTATTTTTTCAAATCTGAGCAGCTTTAATGTGTTGCTGGATGGTCTCAACCTTCCCCACCATTTATTCAACCATTTATGGACCTAGGAGTTTTTTCTCCCCAACTTCATCTCAACATGCTAGTTTTCATCACCTCTTCCCATACAGGGCTTCATAAGGAGCCATTTGGATTCTTGAGTGGAAACTATTGTTGTATGAGAACTCAAAAAGAGGAAGATGTTGATCCCATCTTCTTTTTTAAGTCCATTGAGAACACTCTCAACATGTAATCAAGTGTTTGTATAGCCCTCTCAGATTGGACATTAGTTTGATGATGATAAGCCGTACTGAAGTCCATCTCAGTATGCAGAGCATGTTGAATACTCTTCCAAAAAATAGAGCTGAATCTTGGATCTCTATCGGATACAAAAGATAGAGGTACTCCATACAGCCTTACCACATATTTGATGTATATCTGGGCCAGTTGATCTAGTGAGAAATCCTCCCGAATTGCAATGAAGTGCACAGTCTTTATAAGAAGATCCAAAACAACCCAGATACCATTGTTTCCCTGGGATGTTTTTGGAAGTCCAGTGACAAAATCCATGGAGATGTTATCCCATTTAAATTCTTGGTATGGGTAATGGTTGCATCATCTCCTTATACTTTTTCCTCTCAGCCTTCACTCACTAACATACAAGGTACTTTGATGTAAACTCAACGATCTCATTCTTCATGTTTTCCCACGAATAATACTCTCCGAGAGCTTGATACATCTTTGTGTTTCCTAGGTTAATGGAGTAATTAAAACTATGTGCATCATCTAATATTTATTTTTTCAACTCCAGATTTAATGGAACACATAGTATTGACCTAAATCTCACAATTCCTTCTTCATTAAAATTGAAATCTGAGGATTTACCTTTTCTGATAGTTTCCACCTTATTCTGAATTCCCACATCATCCTTTTTAGCCTCATTTGACCTTTCCAAAAGATATGGTTGAGCAATCATTTGTGAAAGGATTGATGATGTTCCCTTCTTTATGATTCACATTTCCATTTCATCAAATATAAGAATATTGGATCCTTTTCAATTCTCATCAATGATAGAATCACTGGGTCCTTTGTACTTCGAGCATCTTCCACCTTGTTTGATTTCCCAGGGTTGTAACAGATTGAGTAGTCATAGTATTTGATAAGATCTAACCATCTTCATTAGTACATATTCAACTCTTTATCTGTGAATATATACTTGAGGATTTTGTGGTCAGTATATATTTCACACTTCTCCCCAAAGAGGTCATGTCACCAAATTTTTAAAGCGAAGATCACTACATCCAACTCCAGGTCATGTGTTGGATAATTATTCTCATGAACTTTGAATTAACTTGAATGATATGCAATGAATATTTCATTTTTCATCAACACACATCCCATTAATTTCGTCGAAGCATAACTGAAAACCACAAAATGTTCTCCACTTGTTGATAGTGTGAGCGCTGGTGCAGTGATAAGCCTCCTTTTCAACTCCTTGAAGCTTTCTTTGCATTCATCACTCCAAGAAAACTTTACTCCCTTCTGAGTTATCTTGGTAATAGGGTTTAAAAATTATGAGAAATTACTCACAAATCGATTATAATATCCAGCTAACCCCAGGAGGCTACAGATATCCTTTACCGATGTTGGCCTTGTCCATCCCTAAATTGTATCTATCTTGGAGGGATCCACAAATACCCTATTAATTGTGATGATATGACCTAAGAATGATACCTCCTTCAACCAAAACACACAATTTCTATACTTTGAATAGAGATTATCCTTTTTCAAGGTCTCTAGTATAGTTCTTAGATTCTTCTCGTGATCCTCCTTGGTTTGGGAGTATATTAGAATATCATATATAAAGACTTACACAAATTTGTCAAGGTAATCTCTAAAGACTCTATTAATCAATTATATGAAGATTTTTGGAGCACTAGTGAGTCCGGAAGTCATTAATTTAAATTCATTGTGCCTATACCTTGTGAGAAAATAAGTCTTGTGGATATCCTCCTTCTTCACCCTTAATTGGTAATACCCAAACCGAAAATCCACCTTGGAGAAATATTGTGCTCCACATAACTGATCGAAAAAGTCATCAATTTGGGGAAGAGGATACTTGTTATTTATTGTCATTTTGTTGAGATCATGATAATTAATGAAAAATCACATTGACCCATCCTTCTTCTTGAAAAAGAGGACTGGTGCACTCCATGGTGAAGTACTTGGGGTGTAAAAAACCTTTATCCATATTCTTTTGTAATTGTTTCTTTAGCTCCTCAAGCACCACAACAATGATACTATATGGAGATTGGATATTATAAATGCCACAGGAATAAGGCCAATTAAGAATTCAACATCTATTTTAGGAGGAAGACCAGGAAATTCCACAAGAAACACTTCAGCAAATTCCCCCACAATATGTATTTATTCAAGGATGCTTTTTTCATTAGACTCAATCATCTGAGCCAGATACACATGCTCATAAGGCAGTAATATCCATGCTTGAGATAATGGTTCCAAAGAAGATTATCTTCATCCTTGCACTTATATATAATCAGGGGTCAATTCTCCAATTGGAGAGTGATTTCTCTCTCATGAAAATTGTTGTTGGCCCTATATAAGGAAAGTCAATCCATGCTAATAATTGCATCAAATTCCGCAATAGGGAGTATGACGAGGTTCCCCGGAAGTTTCAATCCACAGATTTTGACTAGGGAGGTGTTATATTCTTGGGAGGCAATGATTTCCCCATTTTTTACACACATTGAAATCTTTACTACCATGATTTGTGGTGGTGTTGGGATTGTTCTACTAATCTTTTAAGATATAGAAGAATGCGTATAACCATGATAAAAAAGTACGTTTGATATTCAGGAATGAATAACTAGCATACCTATCACCACTTCATTGTCAAGGATCAATTTGGTAGTAGTGATGGAAAAGGATCGCCCTTGCTACCTTGGAGGTTTTTGGTTTCCTCTAAAAACCCTTGGCTTAGGGAATTTATTTACAAGGTGCCCTCGTTCTTTTTATTTGAAGTAATGAACAATGCATTGAGGGTCCAATGTAGAATTCATATCCATTGTCACGACCGCATGGTTTTCTTGTTTGATGTTTATAGCTAGATTCCCTTATCTTTCACACCTAAAGCATTTCCTCATCCACTTTAGGCTAAATCTGGGGTGCTTATTTCCACACCTTTGGAAAGTGGGGTGCTGGATTTTTAGCATTGTTGGATTTATCCATCAATGTGCTCGAATAGAGGTCTATCTAACACTTCTTATTCCCATAATACCCCTGAGATTCTCTGATCTCCATTTCGTCTTTGAGGGCACATCAGACAATTTCCTCATAGCTATCTATGTCACGGATCGTCAGGGCTTTCCATAGGCTAGGTTTTAGCCCACTAAAGAAACGATCAACCTTGTATTCAGGGGTAACGACAAATCTAGAGGCATATCATGAAATCCATGTGAAGTTTTCCTCGTACACTCAGATGGATTCGTCATCTTTTATATTAAGGGATAGGAATTCCCTTTCCATCTTAAGTCGGAGGGTGCGTAGAAAATATTTATCAAAAACCTTTTTTGGAAATCTTTACATTCCAACGCTTCGATCTCTTCCCCAAAATTTGTATTTTTGATCAATGTACAGCATTGATCGTCTTCACCCTCCATATGATTAGTATCCAAAAAAAGACTTCTCTTGTTAAGAACCTTGAAGGATAGAGAATATCTTTTCAATGGAGTTGATCCAATGTTTGACAATTGAGGGATTAGATGATCCATGAAAAGTAGGATACCTTTGTCTCATGAATCACTCGATTGCAACTTGTTCTTTCTTGGGGGGGGGGGTGAACGTTCCTAATGACCCATGATTTTATTCAAATCTTGAGTTAAATGGGAGAGTATCGTGACAAAGTTCCTAATTCCTACTCCAATTGGATTGGGCATCTCATTAGAATAATTATCACATTGATCTTCGCACCATATCTTAGCCCGAATCCTCCTATTACTGGCCATTGGATGGAATAAAAGGAATGTTATGGGTAACACATAATGGGTAATAGAAGGAAAAAAAATAGATGACTTATAAATAACTTTTATTTCATTAACTTATGAATCTATAGGCTTCAATATATGTTAACCATGATCTACTTCCCAACATATAATTTTAGGGGAATTTTTTATTCCCTTAACAATGGTTCATAGTAAGTTTATGAATTTACCAAAGAATATCCCTTAAGAGTGTCAAAACCAAGAGTACAAAAAGGCCTATTTTTGTGTACCAGGATACCCCGGGTCAAGCCTGAAACACTTTGTCAGTGTTTTCACTCCTAGGTACATCTGTGCCAGAGCCATCTCTACCTGCTCATATCCAGATAGGGAAGTATTTTTTTGATAAACCACTTACTCAATACTCATAAAAACTTAGGGATGTTTTTATTATACTTAGTCTTATCCCTAAGGATTTCACTAGGGTTTTATAATCCAAATCCCTTAAATAACTAAACATATCCTCTCATACCAACTATGGTAACCCAGCTTTTTATTACAACATAAAAATGATTTATTACAGAAAATCATCACTTGATAAAGCATAGAATATTGAGAGGTCTATTGTCTTTGGGGATTAGGAACATTACGTAATGACTTAAAACATGAAACACAACATATTTATTGAAAAAAATACTTTACATGACCACTACATTCCCTCATACTTAGCATTACATGGGATAACATGAGGACATGCATATGAAAAGGGTGAGCTATAAAGCCTAGTAAGGGAGTAAACAAGACATAAAATGATGAATATAGTACATTTTAGGTAATAGGAATATCAGAGGAGCATAAGGGAAGCATGAACATAAAGGCATGATATTTCATGATTATCATAAAATGGAAATGTGGAAACAAAACTTAACATTGTATTAGCATGAGCTAAGGATCCTTACACATGGACCATGAGTAAACCTTCATTGTACGTGAATTAGAATGAGTAAACACTAATTTTACTTGAATTAGAATGAGTAAACCCCCATTGTAATTGAAGTACCATGATACTATTACCCAATGCATTAGAGTGCTATCAGGGAACCTCTTCTTAATCATTTCATTTCATGCATAAGTGTGCCACATAGATCAGGCAACATGGATTTATTAAAAATAATCATTTATTCCACGATAAAAGAATGTTGAATTAATACATGAAAATCTATAATAAAAAAGTAAATGTGCATAAAGGTGAATATCCTTGATAGAGAAATGAGAATGGTATTCACCACACAATGACTTTGGCTTGGAAAACTACTGTGCAATTTCAGCAGCATAACAGTGTGACATAAGAATTTATAAAAATGGTTGATGAGAGATAAAGGAGTGTATAATCATATTTAAATGAAATGGACATTAAGGGGTTACTATAGATACATTTCCCAACATAATTAATGGAATTTAGATTCATAATAAAAATTAATTTCTTGAATGTAAATGAGGAGAGAGAAATCCCTTACGAAATTTTGACATGGTAATAGGTGTACATGGGAGGCATTAGTGAGAGAGAAAGTGGTATATAATCATTAAAACATAAGTAGGGAATTATGGGGGAGGTTATAAATCATACCCCAAATTTTTTAATTGAAAATAAACGGCATAAAAACTTAATGAAATATGGACTAAAATTAGAAATGAAGAAATCCCTTACATGGAAGTGTGATTACAAAGGCTTGAGAGGGGGTTGAGAGAGGATTATTGAGAGGTTACGTTCCTTGTGATGATTATAGAGAGTGGAGGGAAAAGGTTGGTCGAGCTCCAAAGTCTTTTAGTGAAGAGAATGTGGGAGCTTCGGTGGATTTATATAGGAAAAGGGAGGGAATTATTTATTATTTAGGTTTTGGCCACCACACATTAAACTAATCAAAACTATAACCCAAAACATAAATTTTACCACGTATTTTGCCAAAGGGGAGTGGAAAACATTATTTTATATGGAAAATCTCCTATCTTCTTAAAATATTAGGCTTGTTTCGGTAGAGGTGAGTCATACTTTCAAGGAAAACAATTTAAAAAGATTAAATGTTTTATAAGTCTTGGAGGGTCCCCTAAAGCATTGTAAAATAAATAAAAATAACCTAAAATTACATTATTTTAATGGTAAAAAATATTTTGGCTTAAAATAATTTTTTATATTATTTTATTACATTACCATTTCCTCATTAGGATATCATAAAAAACAATATATATTTAAACGGTATTTAGTTTTTACCCAAAAATTAGTCTGTCTCGGAAAATTATGAAAAATACACCATTGGATAATTTTGATGTCCTGATTAAAAAAATAATATTCATTTTATATAAATAATTTTCTAAATATTTTAATTTTTAATTTTAAAGTAAAAACCTACATTTATCAAAAATTCATTTGTTTTGACAAAAATAGCTTTCAAACCTTAATAAAAATTACAATTGTAGTCATAAAAATTTTATGATCATTCATGTTTAATAAAAAGTAATTTAGTAATATTATTTTATTAAAATATTACGTAATTCAAAAAATCAATTGATTCATCAAAATAGATTTATTAATTGAATGTTAACTAAAAACACTATGTGTGATTTAAAACTATTTACAAAGTAACAATAATAAAATGATTGTACACTATTTATTCAATAAAAAAAATTTGTACATAATCATATTACTAGGGTCCTGTTACATAATAACATAAAAAACCACATAAGACCAAAGGGTATGGTGTGAAATGGTGACAGACTCTTGGGGTGGCTCAGATAACATTGCTCGGGTAGTAATCTCTATCAACTTCCACTTCTACCATAGGGGGTTTTCTTTGAGCTTAATATATTGAAGCTCATCTTAGTCTTGGTCAAGATATAATCCCAATGACACCGCCTCCCTTCCAATCTCCAACAAATGGGCTTTGTACAGGGAAAGTCTACTAGACGAGGCCATCACTTCATTTGTCTAAGTAAATTGGATTTATTAAAGTCCTATATTTATAATAATTTTGGGATAACCATTCAATGACAATATTAACAATGGTAATAATTCATAATGGTATTCTGAAATCCAAAAACATAAAACCAAGGAAGTGCATATTTTATATAACCATTTTTTATAATAAGACATTTATTTAGATCAAGAGGAATTTTCATTAATTAAAGTTTGGGTTGTTACAACACTTCACATGTACTATGATGCTCAAAAGTCATAATTGTTTTATACTTTATATTATTTTTGGGTATGTTAAATTTTTTGAGATTTCAGGATTAAATTTTGAATTTCATAAAATTTTCCTCTGTTGTATAGTTATTTTACTAGAACTATATGAAACTATGTGTGAATTCATACATAAGGGGTTTCCCAGTTCATTTGGTATATGCCTGGCTAATCAACATGGTTATCACATGATTCAATTAAACCCATAAAAATACTAGTATAAACAATTTTATTCCTTATTGGAATGATGTGTTGGCACAAGAAATGAAAATTTTCATGAGAAATAATGAAAGTGACTATGCGAAGGTGTTTTTGTTCTTAATTTTAGGTTTTAATATAGTTGGTGCACTGTTTGGTAAAATCATTATCCAAACTGTGTGAGCGTGTAGTGCATGTCCTGTGCTGACATCATAACAGACACACATTTTTCCAAAACATGAAACCTAATCATGTGAGTTTCCATGTCTTACTTGAAATAATTTTTCCATTTTTCCCTCTTTTTTATTAGTGATTTTACCCTTCCACGTTCCCCATATTTGTTCGGATGACTGTATTCCATGACTTATGTCATTATACACCCCCCATTAGTGATTTTGATCCACCTATCTATATATTTCAAGTTGAATCTCAAGGTAAAACCTCCTCTTTTCTCTATTCTTACTTCATCATATCCTCTGCACAAATTTTTTAATAGTTTGGTTGTCTCCCATAAACCATAGGGGGATGTTTGTTCAAGATTAGTGTTTGGAGTGGGTTATAATTAAAATTTTGGGTGTTTATATATTTTAGAGTATATGTTCCTTATTATTGGGGTTTTCTCCATTGATGGTGATGTGTTGTGATGTGGTTTCATTTTATTGGTTGTATTTTTTTATGTATGTCATTTTAATTGGATGTTATTAAATGTTTCATGGATTCTAATTCCATGTTTACTAATATAATCCTATATGAGGTACTTATAATTAATTTCATAAATGTTTTAAGGGTTTTAACATTGGTAATGAAGGGTTTATATATGGGAGAGACTTTATCGAGGAGATTAGGATGGAGATGTTTTGATGGAGTTGGAAATAAGTTTGAAGTAGTTTGGTCCCATGATGGTATGATGGTTTTCTTCATTTTGAATTTAAATTTTGAATTTGGATTATTGTGATTGAAATGTTGAATGGTCGAACCTGTTTGGTTGGGGAACGTGGTGGTGGAATCATATTTTTATTTTGGTTGTTGATTATGGTATGTTGTATTTTAAATTATTTATAATAATGTGCGAGTGACAATGTGAAACATTCAGTAAGGTTCCCACTTTCCCTAAAGTGGATTTTTATTAATAAAAAAGGATTTTGGACTAATGATGGGGTTCCATGGATTTCAAGTTTTCTAATCCGTGTTTTAAATGTCCAAGTGATTTAAAAAGATACCATGGTGTCTTGTTAAATTGGGATTTGACCATAAAGACCTCAAACCCTATTAGGGATATGATTTAAAGGGAAAATGAGGTTTTACATGGATTTTTTGCAAGAGTTGAATTTATTAGATTCCTTCAATGGTTTTAAAATAAGGGTGGTTTTATTATTTTTTCTCTTTGAATATTCAAAATCGTAAATTAATGTATTGTTTTAAAGTTTATTTTAAGTGATGTTTGGAAATTATATTTCATGTTTTGGAAAATGGATTAGCTTCCCAACCATGTTTTCAATGACCAATTTGGAAATTTTAAAGGGTATTTTTTTTAAACATGTGTAACCCTTTGTTGAGCCCCATGTTGTTTTACCTCTTGATATAAACATTGTTCCCCAAGGGTTATTTTATGTATTTTGTTATATTTGTTGATTAAAATTCATGTGATAAGGCTTTATTTAGTGTAAATGTGTTGGAGGTGATATGTGAGATATATTTATTATGTTTTATCACTGATCTATCTGATGATCAATTGTTCCTTTCTTGTTTTCTCACCCCTACATTGAAATTTCATTGGAATACTATGAATTGGTAAATAAAATGGATGATTGAAAACCCTATTATAGATTTTTTCTAACTAGGGAGTGTATTCATGGTTTTAATTGCTCCTGGGGTGTATTTTTAAATATTGACAAAGTTTAGAGTACTATAAATAAGTTTATGATTACTTTAGTGTTGAATAAAGGATTTGATCAATATTTCAAGTTAGTATTACTGGATTACTAGGGAGTTTCCCATGACACCTTATTCCATTAAGCAATTATTATGGGATTCAATCCAAATATTTTTTTATTCCCCTAGATTTGAGTTGTTTTCATGATACAATTCCATTAGTTATTTATTTTATTTGTACGAATGATATCTTGGTACTTGTGTGTGTTTAATATTCATTCATGTTATTTTACTAGTTTACTTTTAAATTTAATTTTAAACTTATTTAGAATTTTTTTTGAAAATAAAAGTGGCACATTTTTTATAAATAGGAATTTGATGAATTTTTTAGAAAGAGGAGTGGTATTTAATATTTTTTTTGTTTGTAAATGATACACTTTATGTGGTTTAATAGTGTTGTAATAAAAAGTTTTTTGGTTTTCACTTTTTTATTTTAAGAAGGTGGTGTTTTATAAAATTGACTTATTGAATGTCATTATGTTTTGTAAAACATTCATTTTAAAAATCTATTTTAATTTATAAAAAAAACTAGAATCACTGAAATGGATTTTTAAAGGAAATGGAACAAAATCATTGATGAAATTACACTGGGTGTGTTTAAATCACACCCTATATACACCACTCAACGAATAAAGTTCTCATTTTTTTAGGTTCACTAGAACATATATCTTTGTGGTTTTACCTTTCGGTTTTTTGATGATAAATAGTGTTGTGATGTAGTGAGTTCCATGTGTCACATCGAGATGGTTCATGCTAGTGTGGGTTTTTTTGGGTTTTATATGGGATGATTTTGTATTGGACACTTATTCCATGTCTGTTTCTTGTATCCCATTCCTGCTATATTTATTAAAAAAATATTATTTTCATTACAGTGATATTCAATTGATCTTCTTCTTATTATTTTCCCATTTTATTTTTATGAGAACAATGTATTTACATGCATGGGATTTCAATGTATATATGGGTCTTTTTGGATTATTGGTAGATTTCACTATTTTTTGTATTATTTTATTAGGGAAAAATAATTCACAATTTTAAATTATTCATACATAGGAAATCATTTTTATCCCTTGGGAATTGAGAATGACCTTTAAGCCATGTGGAAGACAGGGTCAGGTAACGTGTTTAGTCTTCCAAGTCCAAGTCATTACAAATTTTATTAGAGTAGGGTTATTAAGATGGTGTAGGGATTTTAAAAGATTTTTAATTTGGTGGTGTCATAGTATAATTGAGATTATGATCATCATTGAAACTCAGGAGATAGATCATGAGTAGGTGGTTGATAACCAAATTTCATTATAAAGCATGATTTATCAC
Source organism: Viscum album (assembly GCA_963277665.1). NCBI lineage: Eukaryota > Viridiplantae > Streptophyta > Magnoliopsida > Santalales > Viscaceae > Viscum > Viscum album. The sequence goes on along the minus strand of OY728158.1, from coordinate 1,261,269,227 downwards.
AAATATTAAGGATTAGAGTATTGATTTTGAGTTTTAATTTGATCATATATGATGGATTTTGATATGATATTATGGTTTTTTTATCCCCATAAAGAATAAAAATAATATTGGGGGTCCCTTTAATAAATTGGGGTAAACATATTAGAAAAAAGAAATATGCACACTTATATCACATGGTCTAGAAAACCATGTGGAGCCTTTGTGGATGGATCAACAATCTTTTATAGAGGTCGTATACATGGCTTGACATCCTCGGTCACCAAACCATGCACTATTCTACTTCCTCCCTAAATATATTGTTTTGGAACCCTTGGATTCCAAATTAACTACACCAGTGCATACCATTTGTGTCAAGTTAACTAAGGGAGTTTTTAGGGTGATATGATGCTATTATATGATGTTTTAATGATTAATTATTCTTTGTTGTTTGGACTTATCCTTTAAAAGGTTGTTTTTATTTTTTATAAAACTAATATTTTGATGAGAAAAAATATTTTTTGGGGTGTTATATTTAGAAAATAGTTTTATTATTTAAATATTTATTTTGAGATCCTAATTTTTTTAATTATAATTAGTCTTTCTTATTTTTGGTTGGAGAGATTTTTTAAAATTAAAATGAGAATTTTCTATATTATTTTAGTTTTAAAAACAATGTGATTTTATTTATTTGTATGATTGTTTTGATCATAATGGAATATTTTGAAAGTGGATGACTTTTTATGAAATCTAGGAATAGTATTTAAAAATACAGCAGAACTAATGTAAATGTTTTGAAATAGAAGTGGGATTTATTAGTTGTATTTTATTAGGGAACTGATTGAGAATTTTTAAAATTAAAAAGGGAACCTTGGGAAGTTAAAGCGGGTGTTTATTTTAAATAACTTAAATTTCTCAAATATTATGTGTGTTTTAGTGAAATGATTTCATGGAATCACTTGAAGTGTGATGATTATAATGAAATAGTTTTTCAATGGGATTTTTCATTAAATTTAACAGTTTTTTAAATAGGGTTGATTTTTTTCTTATCATGTATGTCTTTGGAAAATTAATTTGGTACTTCTCATGTAAAGGGGTATGGTATAAAGGAAAAAAAATGTTTTCGAAAAAATTTTACTTATATTTATCCTTGTTGAAATTATATATTTGGTTTTTTCCCTTTGTATATATTGGGATCATTTGGTTTGGTTTATTAAATATGAAATTGCTACATTAATTATTCATATTTTTCAATTGTACCCCCTATAAAGGTATTGATAGAATTCAAAAATTCTATCTTTGAGGATGACCCATGAGGTGAATCCTATAGTTGATTGGATTTATCTCTTTTGGTTGTAGACTCTATCCAAATTTTAAATAGGGCTGTGGAGATGATTGTTTCCTTTCACCATGACTTATTGAGTTATTTTCCCCTCTTTCATAGTGACAGGGGTTCCCTTGAGGAATTGGAGTGGTTATTTTATTTTTTTGAAATCCTAAAAGTTGAATTATCTAGAGTAGTCTTGTCCTTATTCCTCAGTGTTTGACATTATTATTGGAGGATTTTGTGAGATGTTTATTGTGGTTGAGTTTTGATTGTTTCTACATTGAAAGGCCTTAGGTATTATTTTCGGGGTCTAGAACAGACATGGAACCAGTTAGGAGTATGTATTAGAAGGCTTTAGTTTTGATCAAGTTGGGTTCACTAAGAGACATTATTATGAGTATGAGGTCCTAGATTTTCCCATCACTTAGTTTTGTGGCCCAATGTTAAATCATCTATTGTTTCTTATTGAGGAATATATTTAGTGGAGGTATCTTTTCTATTTTGGTGTTATGATATGTAATCAATTGGAGAAAATAGTCTCATGACCTTTTGCATATTATTTGGGTGTTACTTCCTTTTTATAATATGCATTAGATTCTAAAATAGTTGACATGGTTTATGAAGGGTTATTATTTCCATTAAGATATCAGTGGTATCTTGTTTTATTAGGTGGTGAATTCCTATTGATAGTTTTTATCCAGTATATCACCACTTTTGGGTATTTATAAATTATGGGGAGACCTATGATAAGTCTATGTATTCTTATTTCCTTTTGTTCTGATGGTTCTAATTCTGTTTGTTCTTGGAGATGTTTATTGATGTTTGAGGATTGGGGTTGTGGTTTTGAGAGTTGATGTGTATGTTTGGTGTTCCATCCATGTTGGAACCCTTTATAATTCTCCAACCCTCCCTCCTCTTATATAGGTGTTGATAGTTTCCATATTCTAGTTGTTTATACATTTATCAATGAATTTTTGGGGTTAGAAAACGGCATGGTGGGGAGAATTGTGATAACTAAATATCACTTTTTTTATATTTTATATTATTTTTGAGGTATTTTAAATTTTATGATTTTTAGGGATTTACATTCATATTATCTATAATTTTTTTTAGTTTCATGGTTAATGTGAATGGGCTAAAGGAAATTGTGCATGAAGTTATGTACAGAGGGTTCCTAGTTCATTATTATGTTAATAGTTTATTTATATGGATAGTTTAAAGATCAGGTCAAACAATGCGAGATAAAGTGTAAAACAAGAATGTAATTTTTATCTTGAGGTTTTAGAGCAATGATTGTGTATGATTAGGAGAAACCCTGCGAGTGACTATGATGTGGTTCTACAGTTCTTAGAAGTGGGGTTTTGGACATTAGTCACATGGTATGGTAAACCATGTGGCCAAAATATGTGGGTGTGTTTTTATTATCTTGTACTTTCCACATGCTTGGAAAATTATTTTTAAAAAAAGTGTGAACAAAACATGTGAGTTTCCCAATTTTACTTAATAGGGATTTTCCACTTTTCTCCTTCTCACTTTTTAGGGTCTTACCCTTCAACTTCCCTCCTCCTCAATCTACTGACCACATTTAACGACCTATAAAGTTATCCCTCCTTAATTTAGTTATTTTTTAGACTCCTTTATCATTATTTAAATTTTAATCTCAATTTTAATCCTCATTTACTCCTTATTATTCCTTTATCCTTTCCTCTACACTGATTTCATCTCAAATCAATTATCTACCTTGAATCCTAGGGTTATTTTTTTAGATAATATTAGGGTATGGAGTGGGTTTTTATTGATATTTTGGATGTCTAGGGAATGTATATGATACATTTTTTCTTTGTTGGGTATTCTCCATTAAATGAGATATGTTGTGACTTGGTTCCTCTAGATTGGTGGTAGGTTTTTTTGGTATGTTTCCTTTAAATGGAATTTAATTGAATTTATGATGGTTTTTAATTCCATTTTTATTAAATTATGATTATATGTGATAGTTTCCATAGATTTTAAAAATGTTTTAAGGGTTTTATAACATGGAATAATGGGGTTCTATAGTTTCTATGATTTATAAATTGTGGCTTAAAATTCAAAATGATTTAAGAAAATTTAAAATTGTATTTTTGAAATAAAATTTGACGATTAATGTATTTTGAACATGTGTGGGTCCTCCTTAAAAGAATATTATGGGTTTACAAGGAATTTATTGAAAGTAATAAATTTATTAGATGCATTTAATGATATTAAAATAAAGTTGGTTTTATTTATAAATGGGGTTTTATGTGGTTCCACATAATCATAAATTTAAATAATGTTATAATGTGTTTTTAAGGGATGTTTGGAAATGAGATTTGACATGCTGTGAAATGGATTGGTAACCCGAGCATTTTTATAATAGACTATTTATCTTTTTTATTTTTTTTAAAATGTGATACCCTTCATTGGCCCCGTTTTTTTACCACTTCAAATAAATTTTGGTCTCATAGGGGGATGTTATTGTTATACCTTACTCTCTTAGGTAATTTTAATTATCACAAACACCAATTAAGTTTATAGTATTTTGATTTCATGGATTTTAATATTTAATGATAGGAAATCATTAAATAATTTTATTGTCCAGATGTAGGGTTAAAAAGGCACATGAATTCCTCACTTGAAGTCACAAGCATGATAAAACCAATGAATAACTAGTAGGATGGCACCAAATAGCTAGTAGGATGGAACCAACATAAAGTTTGGCATTGGAAAGAACAATAGTTCTCTCCAGTTTCCATTAGCTGGTTGGTGGACCACACCATATTTCTTGTGTGTTCTAGATAGATCATTTTTTCTATCCAGGTTCCACTAGCTAGCTAATGAAACCCATTTACAACATGGTCATATCTAGATATAAAGTTAAACTGGCCATTTTTTCATGTTTCCATTGAGATATCTCATCTCCCAATGACTCATATTATCCTCAAAGACCCCAAAGAGAATCAATAGAACTCCATATCCTATATACACACCCCCTTGAAGGCTTGGATACATAATTCATCCAATATTATATCATTTGGGCCTCTATTGAAATAAAATTCCATGCATAATTTTTATAACCAAGCTCCCTCCTAATATTTTATCTATTTCTTATATTTTCTCATCTTATTATTACTGAGAAAAGGGAGTGTACATGTAAAGGGTTTGTGTTTAAAAAAGAATATTCTTCTTTAGTATCTTTAATGGGTGGTCACTAAAATTTTAGTGTGAGTGGTTGGTGCACACTACCATTTAATGTGAAGGGATTGAACTTCTAGACACAACCACTAAAGGGCTTGTGGGATTCATGTTTAAACTAGTAAAATTTATGGGAGATTGTGTTTCTTTCTAAAAAAACTAAAATAATGGGTTTTTACTTCTTGTAATTTGTTTTGAGGCTAGCAATGAATCCAATGATTTCATAAAAAACCTCATAATGATCTCTAGGAGAAGAGACATAGGAATCTATTTTTGGACTATTTCTAAAATCTTTTATCAAAGTCTTGTGTATTGGCTATTAAATTTATCTTTCTACTTCCATTTCATTTAGATTTATATTTAATATTCCCTTAACACTTATATTTTTTATCAATTAAATTTTTTTATTTACATATAGTATAGATTTAATTTCTAAAAGGTTTTTAAAAGTGGATTCAACCCATATTTCCATCTTTCCTTAGACCAACGGTTATATATTTTATTATAATTTTTGGATGATTATGAATTTGAAAAGGGTATGTTTTATATGAGGGTGCTATAGGTGAGATGTGAGATTCATTTATTAATTTCTTTATTGATCCATGTGATAATAAAATGTGCCTCCCTATTTTATTACCTCAACATTTAAATTTCAGGGGAATCCTAAGAGTTAGAAAAAAACATGGATCATTGAAAACACTAGTGTTGGTTGTGAAATAAATAGGGGAATGTATCCAAGGATATTAATACCTATTAGGATGGATTTTATTTCCTTCCTAGTTTTATTAGACTACTAATATATTTATGGGTTCATTATTGAGTAATTAAAGTTTTAGTCTCTAGTTCAAGTTAGTATTACTATATTTCTAGAGAGTTTCCCATGAAGCCTTGTTCCTTTAAGATTTATTTAGGGGATCATATCCTATGAATTGTTTATTATTTCCAAATCATAAGTTGATTGCATGGAAAAAATAATTTTGTTATTAAATTTTTATGTTATTTTGATATCATGGTGCTAGGGTATTTTTATAGTTCATTAATGTTATTGCCAAGGAATACATTCATCTTTCTTTATAATATGGATTTTATTGTGATTTTTGAAAATAGAATTATTGTAAAAAAAGTGTTTGATAAATTGTTAGAAAAGAGGTAAGGGATTTAATTTTATTTTTTCAAATTCATTAAAGGATCTCCTTTCCATGATTTAATGGTTTTGTAATAAAAATATTTAGGTCTCTATCTTTTATATTAAAAGAAGGGTATGTTTTATAAAATTGATTTATGAAATTTTACTTAGTTTTATTAAAATTTAATTAGAAAAGCCTATTTTATATTTAAAATTCAAAATAATATTGAGGAAATTATTTTTGAAAGGAAATAGAAAAAATATTTTGTGAAATACTATTTGGCATGTTTAGTGCACACACTGCATACACTAATGGGTTTATTCAATCCACGTGTTTTTCAACAGCCATGGATTTGGTCTCTTTATGGTGTTATGTTTGGGTTATCTGAGGATGGATGGTGTTATGATATGGAAAGTGACCAATGGTCGCATGGAGATAGTTGATAATGGTGTGGGATTAACTTTGGGCTATTTTGGGATAGTTATGTATTAGACAATTTAACGAGGTGAGTTTCTTGTATTCCATTTCAGGTATATTTAATGATCTTGTTGTTTGTCCCTACTATGTTCTTCATTTATTCATATTATTACAACTACATATTACACTATTTGCTCATTTATTTTTTATTATAATGGTTTATTTACATATATGTGCATCCACTATATAGATAGGTTATTCTATACTCTCAAAAAATTCCATTAATTGATTATATTATTATAAGAGGGTGAAATAATTCCCATATTTATGTTTCTAAGGCTTAAGAACTGGTTTCTAGACTACAGGGATTGGGAATACCCTTTAATCTAAGTGTTAGTTTGGTTCAGGTTAAATGTTGGGTCATATTAGGTTGTTTTGTTACACATATAGTGTTGGTCACTCTCTTGAGATTAGATCTTGGTTTTGGTGTGTGCTATGATCTAGATGAGTCATTCAGGGCTAGATGAGGTTTATCAAAGATAGAGTTTTCCTATAGTTTATAGATGATAAATATCTTAGAGATATGTGAGATGAGACCTAGGTGTGGGTTGCATGGATATTTAGGGACTTGGTATTGGGATGACAAGGGGATTTGAGTGAGATGGATTGATATGATACTTGGTTAGAAGAACCACACCATGAATGAGATTTTTAAGAGGTTTGGACATGAACATGAGGATTGGGTTAGTAAGAGACTATAGGATGGGAAAAACCATATGTTTTTGAGTATATCTTAGTTCCAATGACCAAATACCAAGATGTTCTTAAGGATATTAGCTTGTGAGGATAGTTGGATGGTGAGAGGTAATTTGAGTTGTGGGGAAATATTTAGAGTGGCTAGCTACCTAGGATGAGATGGAGAGATTATAGGATGGGTTTAATTACTATTTTATTGTTGTGAGAACATTTATAATTGTGTGATGTCAGATTTGGACGGATATATTCATATATAGAAGAGGGGATATCACAGGCCTTATAGTGTGCCCTCTTCTAAGGAGGATTAGGTAGGTTAATTTTCATTGTGACATCTTCTATATGTAGGGACAGACATAGTAATTATCAATGTGGAATATCCTATATGTGGGGATAGTTAGGATAATTTTTAGTATGAAATGTATTGCATGCAGGGAATGATGGGGTTCTTATCAGTGTGCCATCTCTTATGAGAAGGGACGACTCAGGAATTATTTTGTGTGTAATTCCCTATTAGTGAATGGGTTTAGTACAATGTTACCTTCCCTATGGGTAATATACTAGCTTAATATTTAATGTGGCCATCCAAGAGGGTAATATAGCCATATAATTAACAATATTACCTTCCTCAAGAGGGATTGGATTGGTTATTTAACATAAAACCAACCCTGAGACTTTGGGTATGATTCAGGATTGGTGAAGTGAGATTATAAAATTCTAGAAACTGATGATGTAGGTATATTTATCTATTGTGGTGGATTAGTTAGCACATGATAACCTGATATTTGTGTGTGTATTATGGTAGCACATGGTGTATTTCTAACATAGGCTAAACCCAGTTTGATAAGGTGTTGTGGTGGCCTAGTCAGTATATTATAACCCAAAACTCATATTATTTTATGTAATTTAACTTACTCAATAACACATAGGTAAATGATAACATATATTATGGTTACATGGTGAGAACCTACTAGGAGGTATTTCTTACACCTTGGATGGGCACTCTGGTGCACGTGCAGACCTTATGTATTCTTTACAGGTCAGAGCACATAATATGTAGTGGATTGGTTTGAGAATTCTCGATAAGTGATTGTATTTTGGATGAGGTGAGTAATGGGGATAAAAATAGATCATATTGGGTGTTTTTATCTTATTATTTGTATATGTGATCATCCCAATGGTAAATCAGTTGATGTTTGACTTCATGATTCTTATGGTAAATTTCTTAGATTATTGTTGTATACTAATTCTATGTATTATGATTATTTATTATGAATGATTTTATGTTATTTTTGTTATGTTTGATGGTCATGGTATAATGGGAATACACTCCCCAAAACATGATTTAATCCCTCATTTCTAGATATTATATTATGACATATGTGGAGGCATGTCTGAGGTCATGTTATTCTCTAGCTAGGATTCTAGTGAGTGGTCTCTAGATGAAGCATGAAAAATGTTATTATAACACATTTTATTTTCTTACTATTTCACGTATGGTGGATAGGGAACATAGTTGTGTCAAATCTTCTAATCGACCCCATATGATTGTTGTTTTTGGACATTGTAGTTATGGAGGAGTTTTTTATTCATATGTAATCCATTTGATAAAGATTTTTATTTAAGATTTTCTCCCTTAGTCCATTGAAAATAATCTTGTTTATAAGAATATTTCTTGGAATGTAGTATTTCTAAAGAATACATGTGTTTTTATGTGTTTACTTTCACTTGAGATATGGGGTTTGTTTGTTTAATATATCAAAAACAACTTATAGAGTTTTTTCTAATAGAAATTTTTAGTGGAATTTAATCAGATGAACTAAAAAATGTTTCTTCTAATGATAGTTCATGTGGATCATATGTTGAGGAATTCATTGATGATGGATATAAAATTCCTTTATATAAGGGATGTATAGTGACCCTTTGGTTGATCAGTAAGATTGTCATGGGTTGTCTTGAGGATGTGGATACCCTTGTGGGGGTAGGGAGAGGTAATTGGAAATGCCTTGGGTTATTGGGATGTGAAGAACTCAGAGTTATTTTGGTATTGAAGTCATGTTTTGGAGGGATATATTGGTTAGATTCCATACTCTATTGAATCTATATGCACATTAGAGTGGCACAATGGTAGTATGGGTAAATGATTCAAGGTTTTGGAATGATGTCCATGTGGTAGGTTATCATGTTGCCAGACCTGGAATGAGTTACATGAATTGATCATATTAGAAAGAAATAATAAAAATATTTTTCAATTACATGTTATTGAAAACTGATAAGATAATGGAATGTAGTTTTGATGGGATGAGACTCATGGGATAAATATTTGTGTGTTTTATTAGGTGATATTGAAATGTGTGCCCATTAGGATTCCAATGAGACCATGTAGGATAGTGGGTTAAAAGATATGATAGGGGTTTTCAAAAGTTTAATTCTACCCATGAAGGTAAGAGTGAATGTTGGAAATGATTTTAATGGAAAGGTATCTATTTATGAGGGTAAGTAAACACTGGTTGTTCAGGGTTCCCATTGGGTTTTAGATCAGTGTGAGACTTTGGGTGGGTCAAGAATCGATGTGACTGGTGAGGAATTTATGACCATGGTTTCCTATGATTTTTGGGAATGATAATTGTTTCATATATAATATAAGGTGATGTCATGGATGGATAGGGTTACATTCATATAGTCAATCAAATCCTGGTCCTTCAAATTGGTTTCCAAGGATGGCTGCTCAAGGCATAGGAGGATTGAAACACATATGGTGTGGGACCCTTTTGGGTCAGTGATCAAGGTGAAAAGTAAGAGAATATATATAGTTGGGATAATACCATTGGTTGTTAGAGGGTCTGAGCCTAATTATGGGTAAATTTTAGTGATATTTGAGGATGATATTCTAGATAAGATGATAATGGGAACTGACAGGTGTTTCACGTGGGAACTCAAGACAAGAATGGAAGGTAGACCAAGTAATTACCTTTGGCGAAGGAAAGTATTGGGACTCTAGATATCAAGTGTTTTTATTTATTAGAAGAACCATAAGGATACTCTTATGCTTTGAAGAATATTACTGGCCATAGGTGTGAAAACCTCATTTTGGAAGAGTAAAGGATTCCATGAGATGGGTTGGTATATGATCAAGATGTTACTAGGATACCAGAGTGTGATATAATCTAAATTTATTCGGTTTCTTAGGAAATACCATATTTGGGAATCTAATGTCATGTTATATTGGTCAGTGTGATTAAATTTGTCTTTGAATGGAGTTTACATGATCCAAGGGTTAGTCGAATCATAGGTGATATGGTGCTTTTTGGGAGATTATGATAACTATTGTGGGTGTCAAATGATTCATCCGTCGAATTAACCGAAGTGTTGGGATTATACTCCATTCTGGGTGTTTGGATGATATCTTGATGCCTTTATATGTTTTGGCATTTTTATTGGGAGATATGATGATGTTTCTATGGTTGAGCCCAAGAATTTTCAAATGTGGTTGGATAGAGGTGCACCTACTAGTGTTTTTTTCATATAATTCGATGAAATGAGGTAGAAACCATATCAAGTGTGCTAATGGACCACTGGAAGTGAATTCTCTATAGGTGATTTTTATAGTGGCGAGCACCATGATCTAGAATCAACTGTTGTGGTCAGAGTCCTATAGTTGGGGTAACCATAATCTTAGAGATTAATCAGTTAGTGACACTTTAATATCATAACATAGATATTCTCAGTTTAGAACCATCTTAATGATGGTAATTTTTATTATTAATAATATCCACTTTTATTGAATAGTGTATTGTAGTGTTTGGAGTTGTGAAGTAGAAGATTATTTGATGTTTCCGGATAAAACGTAGTGAGGTAGTGGTGAATTGATGATTATGCTAGGTCATGAATGATGATTGGAAGAGAAAAATGTATTATCAATTATGAGAAGCATTATTATGGGTATTTCTTTATAACATGTAAATTTTTAATGTTTTTATTAAGAGTAAATTTATTTTTTTATTCCTGTACTAGGTTAAATTTTATGAATTCTAACTCAAATTAGTATTTGGACGGTTAGGATATCTTAATTAAATTTTTTTGAATGTGGATAAAAGATCTAGAGTGGTTTTGGGTGCTTGGGTGAATATAAGTGTGAGTTTGTGGTGAACAAATTTTACTAGTTTTTACTTTAGGTAGTCGGTCACACCATAAAAGCCTGTTGCGGAGATTTGATAACATGTAGCTTGGGATTCTGTTCCATGATAGGGGAGTTTATCCCTCTCCTTGGTGAAGTGAATCATTTCATGACCTATAGGGACTACACCATGATATTTCTAGGTGGGTGTATGGCCCCTCTATCCGGGGTGGTCACACTATAACCGATATGGGGACATGTTGTGACCTTCACAAGAAAAAGAGTGTCGTAGTGTGACTCTCATGGTCATGCCCACACCCAAGAAGCAAGTCTATTTTCTATTAATGGATGGATGGTTAATTATCACTCTCCCTATTCACAATTTAGGGTTATAGAGGCATTAAGAGCGGTCCATTTGGCTTTATCTCCCATGTGTCTCCCTCTATTCGAATCCCCCTCAGATTGGGTGATTTTTTTGTGGTTTTGTGGTGGTTTTGAGGTGTTTACATAACTTGGTTCTCTTCTATTTTTGTTTCCCAATCATCAACTTATTATTTGTTTGATTTCGGCTAGGGTTTAGATTTAATTACACTAGATCATGGTGTAATCAGTTTGGAAAGATGGGTCTTCTTCTTATCTTGGTGGGAGGAAGTCCTAGGAGAATGAACACATGAGGTGTCATGTGGTTTTCATGATAGGACTGTTCCTAATGGGTTTTTTTGTGATTATTCCTCTCATTAAGATCCTATATGAGGCATATATGCACTTTTTCAAGGATTATTGGGCCTTTACATTGATGGAAACTCATATATAGAGGTCAGTGATACCTTTAATAAAAAAAACCGTATACTTTTTTATGCATGAGTGTGCATGGCAACTTGTTTTAATGGGATCAAATAAAGGGATATGGGCTGAGAGGATATTAGGAAAAGATATTAGATTACATTGAGACTCATATAGATAAAGCACATTCTTCCTGGAACTATGGGAAATTTAGGATCATCTAATGATTATTCCTATAATGACCCATATTTTTTAAATGAAACTTCTTTTTGAATTAATAAATTTCTTCTAAAGTAATGTAGTTATAGAAAACACATGCACTACATTGGTTATTTTTTACCATTATAAGTTATACACTTACAAATTTAAATGAACTTAAACATCATTACCGTTGAAAATATATCCATTATATAGTGATTGTATGATTAGTATATATTATGGGTTATGATAAATCCAATTGACTTAAAAGGAAAGTAAGATTGCCTTGACCAGTAGGATCGTACCCTTTGAATTCCATTTATCAGGGCTTATTAGAGTGATATCATCACTAGGCTTTTCCATTGACCATTCTCAAGATGGTATTGAATTGTACAAGCATGAGTGAAACCATTTATGGGATAAGTTCAATCTCATCCTTATCATGGTCCAAACTATATACGCTGAACCACACAAAAAAATATCATCATCACATACCTTACCCTTAAAGATTTTTTGGTGTAATAAATATATATGTATTTATACCCTGAAAATATGAATTTTTATTCTTTTTATTTTTTTAAGGATTATTTTTATGCTTTTTATTATTACTTTTATAATTATTAAACAATTAATTTGATAAAAATTAAATTTTTATATGATGAAACACAAATGGGATTTTTGAGAAATGTATAATTTAAAACTATAATCACTTTTTAATGAATTTAATATTTTTTTCAAATTAATAATATTTTAATAAAATATTATTATGGGATAATATTCACTAATTATAAATGAAAATATAGTTTTACTTAGTAAAAATTAATTTTCATAAGGCCTGGGAGAAATTTATTGTTAAAAAATAAGTACAATTCAATAAATGTGGTTTTTTATTGAAAGTGTAAATTCTAAAACATATAGATTTTTTTTCGGAAAAAATAAATATTCTTTTTAAAATAATCTTTTCCAAATTATCTAATGGTTATTTTTTTAAAAAAATTCCACTATAGTAGAATATTTGGGACAAAACTAAAAATGATATAAATATAAAATATGTATTATTGCATCATAATGAACCAAACGTGATGTAATATATTCCATAAATTTTATTTAAGACCAAATATTTATTTCCAATTTAAAAAATGTGTTTTTATGTTATTTTAATAATTTTATAAACCCTTATTGAATCTTGTAAAACCTATATAGTATTTTAATATTTTAAATTATTTTATTTAAAAAAATGACCCACTTCCAAATTACTAAGGGTAATATTATAAGGGTTTCGGTTCTTAACATTATAAAATAAATAAATACACTCCTCTTTTTTAATAACCATGGGAAAAACCAAGATATTTTATTGTGGTTTTGATTAATTTTTTATATAGACTCCAAAACCTAGTTAATAAAGAATTCCTCCTCTATTTTTCTATAAATTCACACCCATTCCACTCCACTCAAAATCCATAAGACATGAATTTATGGTAATTTAATCTCCCCAAGAGTCACTCTAAGGTGTTATTATGTCCTCAAGGTACTATCCTTATATTTTAGGAAGTGACACTTCAAGGTAATGGAATTATCCACTTCCTCTTTTCCATTCAAGTACCTCTTTTGTGAAATGTCTTCTAAATATTGGGTTACAATATCTTCATATCCTATTTTATTATCCAATTACATTTGAAATATTTTTTATCAATGGGATACCTTCTTCCCGACCCATTATTCCATTTCCATAATCCACATTTATATTTTCATGCAACCAAATTCATTTCTTGGATTTTTCTCTTTCAAATAAAATTTATTTATAATATTAATACCCAAATATTTTAATTATCCAAGGATTTTTAACAAGATGTAATTATAATTTTTTATTTAAGGATTTACATGTACATAACCCACACTCAAATTCCATGGGATAAAAATGATTTAATGTTGTTTCCTCTGAAAACGGGGATGACCTTGTTTGTTTAAGGTTCAAACATTCCAATCAGTTTCTAACTGGTTTATTCATAGAACCAGAAACATCCAATGATTATATATCCATTTGGACCTACATTCCAATGGTAGGTGCTCATTAGTTGTGGAACGATGAGGCTTAAGAATTTACATTGGTCAATAAGATGGGAGGTCAGACTCATTACACCTTTTTGGGGGAATTATTGTCTACTCTGGGACTCTCTTTATAGATTTGAGTTGTGTTCATGAATCCTTATTAAATTACCAAGTATGAAAAATGATCTTTCCATTAGATCTGACAATAAATGATTGATATGTATGAGATTTAGAGAAACTTTTATATGTATTTGAGGTTCTTCATCAATAGAGAATCATCTATATTTGTTAGATATTCTTAGTCAATGGTATCCTTCAACACATTATATAGAAATCTCTTGGTCATTATGATAACCATACTGGTTTTAAATCCACTCAGTGGAGAACTTGAAGTTTATTGTCGTTCAGAAGGACATTGATTATTTCAAAGTTGGGATCGTACCCGCAGATGAGATACCTATGTATCCTTATTTAGAAAAGGAATCAAAACTCACGTAGTTCAGGAATTAAGATATAGTTTAACGTCATATGGGATAGATGAGAATTAATGGGTGATAGGCTTGAACCTTAGAAAGGCTTCCTACGTACTCTACTTTTAAGGTAGAGATCGAGGTCCATGTAGTTCGATTGATGAACATCCCAAAGAGATTTTTCATGGTTGTTTTTACACTCTATGCTCACGTGAGTCATGCTCGATGTGAGAAACAAAAGGTATCAGTAAACTTGACAATTTGTGCCACGAAAGATGTAGTCACAAGGAATGATATGGGGATTACATATGTATGACTGCCCAAGATAGAATAGAATTAGGATTTACTTCAGAGAAGAAACCTTGGAATAAGGTCCATAAAGGAATATGTGCTTAATGGGAATTTTGATACCTAACTTAGGACGTAATCCTGAGAAGGATGCCCAAATTAGAGGGGACTTATGATTGGGTTTTATTTCTGAGAAGGAATCCCAAATCAAAACTAAATTAAGACTAGTTAAGAGAAATTATGACTGGGGCTTATTCCTGAGAAGGAGGCCCAGGTTAAAGGGACTTGAGAACTGGGGATTACTCCTAATAAGGAGGCCCAGGTTAAGGGGAATTATGACTGGGGATTACTTTTGAAAAGTAGGCCTAGGTTATGGAATTTGGGGATTACTCCTAAGGAGGATGCCCAGATTAGGGAACATGAAATTATGACTAGGTAATACTCTTTAGAATGAGGCCCAAATAAAAATGTAATTATGATTCAGACTTACTCCTGAAAAGAAGGCCCAAGTTAGGGAATTTGGGGATTACTCCTAATGAGGATGCCTAGATTAGGGAACTTGAAATTATTACTGGGACTTACTCATGAGAAGGAGGCCCAAATCAAAAGGGAATTATGACTGGGACTTACTAATGAGAAGGAGGCCAAATGTTTAAGGAGATTTGTATCTTGGAGCTTACTCCTAAGGAGGATGCCCAGGATAAGAGGTATTGAGACTTTGGAGTTACTCCTAAGGAGGATGCCCAGATTAGGGAACTTGGGGCTTACTCCTAAGGAGGATTCTCAGATTAAAGATCTTCTCATATTAAAGGATGAGGTTGAATGGAGGGAATCTCTAACCTTAGTGACATAAAGATATGTAAATCATGAGGTTTTGAGAGATTTTCCACATAATTCCTTTCAGATAATGAATACAAAAAAGGAAACATGCCAAAAATGGATTTGAAGAAGGTTTGGAATGCTAAATATTGAATAGGAGAGGTGGATTTGAAGAAAAGAGTTGAATAGACATGAGGGGAACCCAAAAAGAGGCAGGCGCACAAGTCCAATTTGGGCGCGCAAGTCCTAGTCGCGCAAGTATACTTGCAAGACACATGTGTACTTGGAAGACGATTATCCCATAAGGTAATACCTGGGAGAGACTTTTCTCAAGCCCTTAGTATTATCCCTAAAGGCTTTCAAAAGGGTGGCACGCAAGTTCTGTTGAAGGGATAAAGCAGCACGCAAGTGTGTTCATTTCCCTTAAGGGTTGGACACTTAGGCGCGCAAGTGTTGATGAATTCCAACACTTAGGACTTCTTCCCCCTCTTCAGATCATCCATTCTAGGTAATAAATTACCTAATAATTTTTAGGAAGACTTCAAGTAGAGACTAGGGTGCCGAGAGTTTAAATCTGACTTTTGGATTTTTCATCCTCAAAATGGGGGGCCCACAAGGGGTATTTATAGGCCATTGAGGTCCTCGGGCGAAAATAAAATAGGGTGTGCAAGTCACCTGCATGACCCATATGTGGCGTGTAAGAATACTTGCACGACCATGATGAAACTTGTGCGACCCATGCTTAATGAAATCCTTGTTCATGCCTTTGCCATTTTTTTATGTTTCTTCAAAGGATGTATCTCTTTGTGCTGAAGGTATTCTCCCTTTTCATTCGTTAGACTTTGTGATAGAAGGGAGCATCATCAAAAGCCCCCCCCCCCCCCCCTCAGAGTTGGATCTGAAAAAGTAAAGAGGATTTGACTTTGACGTAAAGGAGAAAACCAAAGAATTTGGGTGCCCAGGTTTTGAGCGCGTAAGTAGCGGCGTGCAGGTGCTAGCCGCGCAGGCTTCGGTGCGCAGGGGTATGAATTTGCCTATAATTATGCATACCATTCTTGCACAAAGAAACCATCTTTCAAAGCACCTTTCTCTCGTCACATAGGTGTCTCTTGTCGTGCAAGTACACTAACTTTGGTTCATTTCCTCTTTGTGTCGCACTTCTGTACAAGTATTTGGACTTGTGCAGTGATACCTATGCGCCCAAACATGTGCGACCAGATTATACTTGTGCTCCAATATGGGACTTGCATGCCTTAATTCCTTAAGCCATTTTTTCACTTTTCTTCACAAATTTTATGAAAAATCATCTTAATTAAGAGTTAATTATTCGACCTTTGTGCTGATTCAATGGCTCCCAGAAGAATTGGAATGGCTAATGAGCTGGCTAGCAAGCAGATGGATGACATGATGAACATCATTTGCCATGACTACTATAATATCTACGAAAACACTCTCCCATATTTTGAAAAGTACTTGAAGAAATATCATCTTAATTTCCCACAGAGCATCTACCTTCCTCTGTATGGACATGGTCATCTACAAGAAGTCAAAATTCCAGAGCTGAAGAACTATCTACCGAATTCTTGGTTTCAGACTTACACCAATTTTTATTCAGCAAATGTCTCATTTGGAGGATCATTCATAAATGCTGGAACAGTGGAGAAGTCATTTATAATGCATCATAGCCCATGTGATCCAGATCTAAAACCTCACAAGCCTGAGCTGTAATGACATTTTTATTCTTCAATCTTCCGAAATTCTCAAATGGATCAATCCAAAGGCCGGAAGAAGAGTTGGGACTTTTGTCCCGGAGGAGGTGTAAAGCCAAATTGGATGTGGTCATATTGGGTGCAACAAAACTATGCAGATTTTGTTGAAGATCTGAAGGGAGCTACAATATATGAAGCTATTTGGGCTGGGTAGACATATGTCTACAGGAATTATGAATTTGTGCCAGAGCTAATCATCCGCTGGCGCCCAGAAACCAAATCCTTCCATCTGACACATGGAGAAGTAGGCATCAGTTTGTGGGATGTCTACAAGATCTCGGGGGATCCAATTTTAGGTGATGTGTATGATGAATTCATCCCCCCAAGGAAACTTGGAATAATTAGGAGAAGACTCCGTCTTTGGATCGGGAATTATTGAAAATTTTCTACAAACTCAAGAAATCAAAGACCTCCTAAACTCATTATATAAATGATATTCATCCAGAGGAGTGGATGGATATGTTTCTTACCAAGAAGAAGAAGAAGAGTCCCACCTGTACGCATCCTAATACCTACCCTAGAATAGAGAAGAGGGGTGTTCTTGGCACATTCTGGCCGACCCTAGAAGTAGGAGAATTTTAAAAGTGGGGGAACAAAGTGGATCAGAGAATCCCAGAAAAGACTCGTCTGGTGGGCTTCTTAGCCTTGTGGCTTAGTGTTTATCTTCTTCCAATTAGGGATTCGAAGGGAGGTGTCAGGCCAGGGACCTTCGTTGTTGCATCCAAGTTGGCTGAGAGGAAAATGGATGGGTTGGATACCCCAATTTTGGCAAAGATTCACAGGAGCTTACTCCATGTCTTTATGGGTAAGTCTCCTTTGAGAATAGTGGGACAATTCCAAGTTTTGTGGGGATGGATCGCTACTCATTTCATGGCTTATGCTATACAGATCAGAGTAAAGATTCTTGGAATTTCATTCAGGCCATCAGTGCAGGCATGTTCTAGAATTTTTCCATTATCCCTCAACTCCTATGATATAAAGGTGAGGCTAAGCATGTTCAAGGAATTTCATTTCTTTCCTTTTGTAAACCCGCCAACCGGGCAGTTTGTTGATGATGGAATAACCGACCTGGAATTGAGGTCATACGTGCTGGCTTGTAGAGATGGTGTATTGGCTACCAAGATTAACGGAGATATTATATGCATGACCTATGCTTCATATAGCTTTTCATGCCAATTCAAGTGTCTGCAGCAGACTATTGTATCCACTCCTGTGTATGTCAGGCCAGAGCAGCATCTGATGGTTTCCTGAAAACTATGGTTGCTGAAAGCTATGGAGAATACCGGGGTAGTTTTTGATCTACAAGTTGCTGGAGCAGCGAGTAACTTGACTACATGGTATGCCGAGAACTGGGTAGCATCATACCCTGAAGGGGTACTGAATCATCTGGTTAATCAGGTGGGGAAAAAGAAAAGAAATGTAGATAATGAAAACCTTTATCTGGAAGGTGACTCTTCTACACCCAGATATGATTCACCAGGTTCCTCACCCAGGACTGACTCGTTGGATTCTCAAGATGGGGATGATGAGGCATGAAATGTGTGAAAGTGGCCTCGTTCCATATATAATCCTCCTGTCATAATCAAGAGACCCACTTCATCGAATCCTGGTGAGTTACTTCATTAGGGAAATTTAATCAACATTACATTATTGAGCAACAAGTTTAATTTTATTATTCTCTATCTGTGATTGCAGGAGCTGGGAAGAAGCTGAAGTCCAAGATTGTAGGACCCTCCTCGCAGCCTTCTGGAACGCATGCTGAGTATCTACGACCAGAGGCTATCCAGACTTGGAAGAGTTTATATTGCGATGCTGAAACCGCCTAGTTGGACTTATGCGAAGGGATACACATCCCTGGAGTAGGGAATCTTCGAGATTCCATAGATATCCATTTCGAGGATAACCCCGATGAAGTGAGGGCCTACATCAGAGAGTTGGAGATGCTCATATATGCCACTGATGATTCAATTCCTATCACCAAGAGGGTGAAGGAAATGATGGATCGTGGATCCACTGAGGGTACTGGTGCTTCCGGAGTTGAAGAGTGCCATGATTATGTGGCTCCTGCATATGTAAGTCTATTTACTTATTTTCTTTGCAAATTGATTCTAGTTAAATATTTGTTACTCAAGAAAATTACATTCTTCATCCTACAGCTTGTAAAGAAAGGAACTGCTGAGGTAACTTCACCACAGTATAGCCCTGGTGGCACTACCATCGAAGCTACTAAATCTCTTCGTGAGCCGAGTGAGATATCTCCAGGCCAGCTAGCCATAGATGAGGAGTTAAACATGGATTTTCATTCTCCAATTCCTGTATTTGGAGATAATGATGTCAATACTCCCAAAAATCCAAAGAAGCAAAGACATCGAAGGAAGGAGTCCACAACTAAATGATTCATCAGTAGTGGTAAGTCCTTTAGATAGTCATGAATCTTTACCCATGAAAATATTGCTCATAATTCTTGGAATTGCATGGGATTATTGAATTTCTCCTTTGAGGGAGAGGAACGACCCTCCTCTGAGAATGGCAGATGGTGCTGGTGAATAATCACACGTTCATGATGACTTGGCTGCTCTTGAAGAAGAGCCAGTGTCTGTTCCCAGTACTGCTCCTACTGCTGCCACAAGGAGAGAAGATCCTGATTCTGGTAATTTAACAATGATTCATAAAATGTTAAATGAAAACATCAACTGACTTCCGTTCTGTGATACTTTAGGTTAAACTCGTGCACCAGAACATTTGGCGACCACTGCATCTGATGCCATAATTTTATCTGAAGAAACTGTGTGGGGTCAGAGGCTGCAGGATGAGGGTCTCCAAGAATACACATTGAATTCTGCCACTGGTGAGACTAACCAATAATCTGAGATATCATTGGATGAAATGATGAAACTTGGCACATCTTTTGAAGACATTTTAGATCATGTTAAATTTACATGTAATTTAAAAGATTTTGGACCTGATTGTTATCCTCCGTCCTGTTAAAATAACTTTTTATTACATCTCTGACCATGATTGGTTGAAATGTGCAGTTCCATCTGAGAAAGCTTCTGAATTTCCAATGCCTGAAGGGGGTATAGACAACCCTACTATTGCAGAGACACTAGCTCAAGTGGAGCTTAACCCACTAGAGCTTCATGAAACTCGTCCGGAAAATCCTGTTGAATGTAGGAAATATGGGGAGGAGCCTTCTCATGCTTTTGATCTACCATTGGGTAAGAGATAGTAATTTTTGTGGCTACACATAATTTTCAAGATAAATTGATCAACTTTTTGTATCCTTTAGAAATAAACAAAACTTTCAATTGACTATATAGGGCCGTTAATTTCAGTGGCTAGATCTGGAGGTGAAGCCTCAGCCTCCGCCCCAACGGGAATAGAAAGTGAAGTAACAAGGTTCATGGGGGAAGGATCGGAAAAATTCACTTATCTAAGTGCATTAATCCTAGATTATATTCCCCCCTATGATAGTGATGCTGAATCAGACCTGGAGGTACAAAAGGCACTCCAGTTTTCACAACACAAGGCATGGAAGAACATATGGAAGATCTTATATGAAGTGCCTCTTGAAGTGCTGTCTTCAAAGATCCCGCGACTATCATCCCTATTTGTCATGTTGGGATGTGGCAGTTTTGGATATCAAGAAATCCATGCCACAGTGAAAAAATTCATCTTAAGAAGGGAGCAGAAGAAAAAGTACCGTCATAATTTGACCAGAGCAAGGGAGAATTTGAGGCTGCGGTGTCCCGAGCTGAGGTTGATCATGATGCCAAATTGAAGGAGCTGAAGCATATGATCATGGAGAAAGTTGTCCTGCAGATACACCTTCAGCAACAGTTATATGATGTTATTGGGGAACTTGACCAGCTTAACAATTCACTAGAAGGAGTTCAAACAAATGGTGTGAAAGCTATTGCAGATGCCAAGAAAGCACTCCATCAAAATGAAAAGTATGAAGCTGGTCGAGTGGATGAGCTTCAAGTGGCTGCTAATGAAGCTCGGGATTCCGTAAATCAAAATAAGAGTTATGTTGAAAGCCTCTTGTAATTCCTAAAAAAGAGAAGAGACTCCAGTCTGTGGACGTCCTTCTAACTCTTGTGCATCAATGAAGTGCACTTTCATCTTCAATCATTTGTGTCTGAATTCTTTTGCTACATTATTAAAATATTTTCCTAAGACAATGGGCCTAGTAAGCATAGTTTTATTTTTGTTAGGATTATAAAAATAACCCTACAAACATTGAATCTTTCTATTGCTCAATATTATCTAAATCATATGAAATGTATGTTTAGTGAGCTAGGACATGACTTTTGTTTAGAGTTACCTTGTCTATTGTGGATAGTTTAAAGTCATGCACGTCAGACATAAAAAGGCTAATGTTTAAGGTTGAAATAGCTTTGACCGAATGGATTAAAATTGACTCAATTGCTTGATAATTTATCTGAAAAAATATTACCATATTCAAGTATGAGGGAAAATATGTAAACTATGACTTAAGAAATTTTGAATCTGAGGAATGGAATGAAAAAGGGATAAACGGGATTAGAAGAATTATTTCCCAATAATGAAGTTACTACTATTTAACAAACCCGTTTGGGGGTTGAATTATGCAGGGCCACTTAAGGGAATTAGTTGCATAGTCAAATAATAACATCTTTTGGCTGACAGGTCTGTTATATAGACTACTTATGCAAGGCCGCCTAAGGGAACATGCTGTCTAGTCAGGCAAAAGAACTCTCGAAAATTTTACTTTTCTATTTCTAAAAATCAAGTGAAAGTTTATGGAGATTCAAATTTTCCAAAGCATAGAGTCTGCTATATGGAGAGAGGTACTTGAATATGGAGAGGATATTTCCAATCAAGATTGTCTAAGAATTGGATGAATGTAACTCCTGCAAAGGTCTAACCCAAACGTAGGGAAGGGAAATATAAACCATAGACTTGAATATTTTCAGATCATGAAAAAGAGTATTGGATAGATATGTTAAGGATGGATATTTTTTTGGATCTATACAAATTGTCATTAAGAAAAATAAGGACAAAAGAGGTTTTCCTCCCAAGAATGAAGTTACCACTATTTGACAAACCCGTTAGGGGGTTGAATTATGTAGAGACACTTAAGGGAATTGGTTTCATAGTCAAATAATAGTATCTTTTGGCTGACAGGTATGTTATGTAGACTACATATGCAAGGACGCCTAAGGGCACGTGCTGTGTAGTCAAGAAAAAGA
Organism: Viscum album; assembly: GCA_963277665.1. Lineage (NCBI taxonomy): Eukaryota > Viridiplantae > Streptophyta > Magnoliopsida > Santalales > Viscaceae > Viscum > Viscum album. Next base: position 1,261,246,690 of record OY728158.1, on the reverse strand, counting down.
ATTCTCGGGTATCAGACATTTTGTGACCAGAAGCCAAGAAAAAGGTTATGGAGATATGGAAGTATTCAAGGTTAGGATTATGACACATGAAAAATGGGTATTGTCTAATGCATGAAGGAGATACATAGACCAATGCTGACTATAATCATGTTGTGGATGGGTCATGAATTGAGGAGTTGGACTTCACTACCTATCCCATAAGGATGGGAATCAAGCCATACATAGTTCCTGAAATACAGTTTAACTTCATATGGGACGAGAATGTATGAGATCTTAGTTTAGTTTCATAGAGCTCGTACCATAATAAGAAATACATAGTGTGTGTTTTATAAACCAGATGTGAATGAAGACTAATGTTTTCATACCACATTCATGTTTTCACAATGGGACTTTTCAGCCAAGGGACTAAAAGTGGAATTTGGGGTTAGGCCCAAAGACTTGGGGATGGATTCGAGGGACTCTCAAATGTTCCTATGTATCCCATAAGGATGGGAATCAAGCCACACATAGTTCTTAAAATACCCTCTATACAGGTTTGGTTCGTACAAGTGAAGGTTGAAAGGGGACTTTAGTGGAATGATAGTTTGACCCAAGTTTAAATGTTCGGGAATTGCCATGTATGGACGTCATCTTTGGAGTATAACATGATTAGAGATCAATGTAAATAATGATTCCCTATCAGGTGAGAGTGTCAAAGAATGTTGTAGTTTATTGTCGTACATGAAAAAAGTGCGAATAGTTTAACATCATATAGCAAGGACGATGGTGAACCAATGTAAAAAATATTAGTTCTAGGGGTGGCTTCATGAATCAACATCGTATGAGATGGAGGTGAACTGATGTGAAGATATTGGTTTTGGGCTTGAACCTTGGGAGGTTTCCTACATACCCAGCCTAGAAGGCAAGGGTCAAAGTCTGCATAGTTCAATTGAAGGATGAATTAGTGATCAAGTTGTTCTTGAGGACAACGATCAAAAAATGGTGTTGGGACTTATGCATGTTTAGCAGCCCAGAGAGGGTGTTATGGTTGAAGTTTACTCTAAACTCACATGATTCATACACGGTGTGAGAAACAAGAGGTATCAACAACCTTAACAATGCACAGTTTAATGTCATGTGGGACATATAAGGGACTGGACACAGTTTAACATCATGTTGGACAATGGAGGACTATACAGTTTAAAGTCTTTCAGTAAGGAGTAAAGGGGAATTTGCAGTTCAAAGTCTTCCAGTAAGGACTATAATAATTTAAGGTCATATGTATGGACCAATGATACATATTTTAGTGTCATATAGCAAGGAGGAGGGCTTATATTTTAACGTTATATAGCAAGGAAGATGAAGGGGGCACGGTTTAACGTCAGGTTGGATGATAGAGGGACTGTGCAGTTTAATGTCATGCAGTAAGGACAATGGGGTTGCACAGTTTAGTTTCATGTAGTAGGGAAAACACAGTTTAACGTCATGTTGGATGAGAGAGGGGACTATGCAGTTTAAAGTCATGTAGTAAGGAAAACATAGTTTAACGTCATGTTGGACGATGGAACAGTTTGACGTCATGTTGGACGTATAAGGGTAGTTGTGTTACACAAAATACTTCTTCAAGAATATTACATTGGTTGGAGTCGTGATGAGTTCTCCATCCATTGAGATTAAAGAATAAGGTCCATTGGAGTAGACCTTATGTATTGAGTAAGGTCCTTCCCACTTTGGCTCAAGATTTGGAGTATTATTTCCTAGTATCATTGGAGTTCTGAGAACCAATACCAATTCTCCTTGAATGAATGAACGAAGATGAACATTTTTGTTGAAATCTCGTGCAATTCGATTCTGATAGACTTCCAAGTGGTGTAGGGTGCAAAATAGTTTCTCATCTAATTGTTCCAATTCATCCAATCTCTTTTGAGATTGTTCATCTGTAGATGACTGATCACAAATGGCTACTCTGAGTTAAGGTAATTGAACTTCAATGGGAAAGACTGCTTCTATTCCATATACCACTGAATATGGAGTTGACCGCGTAGCATTGTGGGTGGTAGTATGATAAGCCCATAAAGCATGAAAAAGTTTATTAGGCCATGATTTCTTATCTTTATCCACCATATTTTTCAGTATGTTTGAAAGAGTCTTATTGAAGGCTTCTATTTGGCCATTGGCCGCTGCATGATACCGAGATGAATGGTTGGATTTGATGTTGTATTCTTGATACAACTTCCTTACCTCGGATGAACAGAAGTTGGTGCCATTGTCCGTCAATATGGTATGAGGGACACCAAATCTAGCAACGATGTCAGACTTGATGAAGCTAATAATTCTTTTAGAACTAACTTCTTTGAGAGGTATTGCCTCTTCCCATTTGGAAAAGAAGTCAGTAGCAGTAAGAATATACTTAAACTTCTTGGATGTAGCTGAAAGGTAAGGTCCTACTATATCCATTACCCATATGGAAAATAGCCATGATTATTTAGCTGTATGAAGCAACTCTGATAGTTGATGAATGAAGTTTTCATGTACTTGGAAAGAATGAAACTTCTTAGTGAAATCAACACAATCTTGTATCATTGAAGGACAAAAGTATCCAAGCCTTCAAATTTGATCAGATAATCTATGTCTGGACTGGTGGGAACCACATACTCCTGTATGTACTTCTTTCATGACAGCCATTGTCTCTTCCCCATCAATACATATGAAGAAAATTCCATCAAAAAATATCTTGTAGAGAATTTTTTCTAGGTGATCTGGGATATCATAAAGAGTAAAATTGACCACACATTGCCAGACTTGTTTTTTCCCAGCTCTATCAGGTGGAAGTGTTCCATTTTGATGGTATTCCCTGATAGGTGTCATCCATCCTATAGTATGACCATATGGTTCAGAAATGGGACTAATTTCATTGATTTCCTCTATTCTGATTTTAACATAAGGTGAAACTGTACAACGGTGGGCAATACTGATGATTGTCTCGTCTCGATTTGGATCCTCCAGAGATGTGGCTATATTAGCCAGTGCATTAGCTTGGGCATTTTGTGACCGCAAGATATAAGAAAATGTCTGTTCCGAAGGAAATTATGCCATTAACTCTCTAACATAATAATACAAAGGAATTAACTCTTCTTTTCTGATGGCATAATCCCTATTGGTTTTTTTTATTACCAGGTCTGAATCACCTTTCACCTTTAAGTGATTAACTTGTGCCTAAAGCACTAACTCTAATCATGTGACGAGAGCTTGATATTACTCTTCATTATTTGTACCACCTTCCCACAATAATAAGGAATAGGATAAAAATTGCTTTTCTAGAGAAATGAGCACAATACTCAACCCAAATTTGTTGAATTTAAGATTTTCCATTTTCTTCCCTATTGGACTTCTGGAAGCACCATCAAAGTACATTTCCCATGTTTGAAGACTATCTTGAATAGATAAGACATATTCACCATAAATTTCAATATTTAAAGATGTATCTTCTACTGAAGGGTGTTCAACAAGGAAATCAGCCAGAGCTTGGACATTTATTTCCTTTTGAGAAACATACTGGATATCAAACTGCTGCAAAATAACTGTCCACCTTGACAGACGTCCTGTAAGCATTGGACAACTAAGAATGAATTTGAGTGGGTTATTGCAAGATAAAAATTGGACCTCATGATGTCGCAGGTAGTGTCTCAATTTCTGAACTGCAAATATTAATGCTAGGAAGCACTTTTCAATACTTGAATATCAGGTTTCTGCTTCAATCATAGTCCGACTAAGATAGTAAAGGCCGTTTTCATTTCCAGCATCCATCTTTTGGGCAAGGAAGGCACCCAATGACTTCTCTAAAGCTGTCACATAAAGAATAAGTGGAATTCCTTCAATAGGTGGAATTAATACCGGTGGACTCAAGAGATATTTATTGACGATATAAAATGCCTCTTGATATTATTTAGTCCACTGGTAAGTGACTCCTTTCTTCATCAATTTGGGGAAGGGTAAACTTTTTACTGCCAGATTGGTGATGAAATGACGAATATAGGCCAAGTTCCCTTGAATTCCTTTCAATTATTTCAAATTTTGAGGAGGTGACATATTAAGGACTGATTTTGTCTTCTCGGGATCGACTTCGATACCATGGTGGTGTACAACAAAGCTGAGAAATTTTCCTGAGGTTACCCCAAAAGCACATTTCAAGGGGTTCATCTTCAAATTGTGTTGTCGGAGTTTTTGGAATATGACTTCCAAATCCGCCAATTCATTAGAAGATTTTTTGGATTTAACCACCAAATCTCCCATATAAAATTCAACAAATTTCCCTAAAAAGGTTTGAAGATACGGTGCATGGCACACTGATATGTTGTGGCTGCATTCTTCAGGCCAATGGGCAATACCCTATAGAAAAACACACCCTGAGGGGATCTGAAGGATGTAAATTCTTCATATTCTGGTGCAATTTAGATTTAATTATACCCAGAATATCCATCCATGAAGGAAAGTTCTTCATAGCGATCTATTGCATCAATTAAGAGTTCTGTGATCAGAAATGGAAAATCATCCTTGGGACAATGCCAATTAAGATCTCTGAAATTAATGCAGACTCTAATTCGTCCATTATTCTTTTTCACAGGGACAATATTAGCCAACCATTTTGGATATTTAACTTCTCTGACGAAGTTATCTTTGATAAGCTTATCCACTTCAACATCAATTTTCGAAGCATGTGTTGGGTGTGTTATTCTTGCAGCTTGCTTAAATCCTCGATGTTCTTTTGGAAAACCCAAATGATGAGTAGAAACATAAGGATCAAGCCCTGACATTTCTGTATAATTCCAGGAAAATATATCTCTATTTTTCTTTAAAAATGAAATATACATTTCTTTCTCTTCAAGAGTCATGGCAGCACTAATTAAAGTGTGGCGTGGATCTTTTTTTTACCCATATTTATTTCTCTGAGTTCATCCACAGTGGTAGAGAGACCCTCTCCAAATGCTGGAGGATCATCCCTGAGATCTTCCTACTCTTCTTCAACATGTGTTATTTCTTATATTTATACTTGCATATTATATAATGAAGCATAATTTCCATGATCAAAAGAGATGTTAAAATTTGAACATTTTGAAGAAGAGCACATCATTTATGACCCTATTAATGATGAAGGGTCTTCCTTGGGTAATAAATAAAAGATGATGGATTGAGAATCGACATCATCATTAACCTATGACATTTCTATAACTTCTTCTGTCCTGGTTGGCGAAGTATAGAGTTTCTAAACTTCAGCGGATGAAATGAAGACATCTCCAATTGAGATTTCATCATTTCTTGGTGAATCACCAATTTCTCCTATGCTGTCTGTCTTGGTTTCCATAATTGAAATTATGGAAGTTTCCATAAGAGTATTTGGATTTGGGTCTATCTTGTCAATTTGACTGATAGGCAACACATAATCTGTACTCACATGTATGAATGGGTTTACTGGAATCTTTTCCAAACTATATGGAGAATTAGCTTTGGTAACCTCCCATGTTGTGGATTTTACCTTTCCCTCCATGTGATAGAATTCCACCTCAATATATTGAGATTCACATGTTTTGAATGGGGATTTATCACCGTACAATGTCCCAATTTGACCATTGAAACAATATTTGAGACATTGATGGTATGATGAAGGGATAGTCGCATATTGATGTAGCCAAGGTCTTCTAAGAAAAATATTGAAGGCGGTGTCATGATGAACAACCATGAAATTTGAATTGGATACAAGATCCCCAAACTGAGTTCTGAGTGTGATCTCACCCAGAGGGTCTTTTTCATTTTTATCATACCCTTGAAACATCAAAGTAGAAGGAGATAAATCAGATTCGGTGAGGCCCAATCGACGTAGTGTACGAATGGGGATGAGGTTGAATCCTGAACCATTATCAATGAAAGCTCATCGGATGTGTATATCATCGACCTTGCCAAATAAATACAAATGTATAATATTTCCATTCACAACATCATCTTCATCTTCCTCTTTAAAATATATCACTGCATGGAATTCTGCAGGATCATTCTCTACATGGTAGACTTCAGCTGCAACAATTTCAGTTTTGAATTCCTGAGAACTTGACAAAGCCTCAATGAGTGCCTCCCAAGGATCCTTTGATGGATTCAGGGTATCTAGAATTGATTAATTGGAAGATACATGGTCCAAATGTTTCAAGACATCATATTTTTGATCCAATGGTTTGCATTTTTTAATAGGAACATGTGGTTTTTTAGGTGACTTAGAAGTTGCCTCTTTTGAAGTAGATGCATCTTGTATCCGGGTAGGAGTTGGAAATACTCATGGCGTTGGAAAATCAGACCTACTAGGTCTATTTATTTACTGAGAGGAAGAAGGTGTAACCTCCAACAATCCTCCAAAATAATTGTGTCAGGTTTGAATCTGCCATGCATGGAAGAACATTCTTATTCTGGTTGATCCCACTGAAGGGCTCTGCCATGAGTTTCTGCTGCATAAACAGTTCTAGTAGGGGTTAGATTGGAATAGTGGCTTTTGGAATATCCATTCCTTCCTATGTATCCTAGACCTCTTGAACTCCCTCTAATTCCTCTGTTTGATATAGGGAACTCAGGCTCATCAAGATCGAAACAGTAACTAGCATAAAGATCTATTAAGTGAATCATGTTAACAGAACAAAAGATCAACTCTTCATCTGATGTAGACTCTGCCTGATTAGCCAATTTAGGCTATTCCGTTAGGTGGGGCGGTGCCCGTAGCTTTAAAGTAGATGGCCTAAAATCTTCCAGAGTCAAAGACCATTTGGGATTTGACAAGATCTCATATTCTTCTAACGTCTCTTCTTTCTTTGAATTATGCCGTTTCATTGAGTATTTTCTTTATGATGAAGGGGGTTTTTCTGTGGCATTAATAGTAGAAGACACAATTGGTTTCTTCAATTGTGTTCGTAAAATTTCATGAGTTCGGTAGATCATTTTTCTGACTATCCAATCATTATATTTCTGTGCATTTTTTCTTTTGACTTCTTTCTACTCACCTTCTTCCTCTGGATTTGTAGTAGTAACACATGCTACCTGAGCTGAAGAACCTTTTGGTTTTAACTGTCCCGAGTCCACCATATTTGGTAGGAGGTCTTTGAAGACAAAACACTCATGAATGATATTCCCCAACATCTAATAAAATGGGAAATAGTTTGGACGGTCTTTATCTCCTTCCGTGTTCAGCCTTTTGGGCTTTGGAAACTGAACCAAATTATTTTCCAGATCCAAAATGAAGTAACCAGGAACATGTTCATTTCAGAAAGAATAAACATTTCCCTTTAACTGCTAAAATAATTTCTGTCTTTGATCTCTTTTATCATCTTGATGAAACGGTCTCTGTTGTTGATGCTCAGGAGGTGGAGCCCTTCGGTAAGATGAAGGTTTTGAAGTAGAAGCAGGTACAGGTGCTTGTTTAAGCATAACTGTAGCAGTTTATGATTTACCCATTCTCCTTCCTAGAACTGATGGAATTACATGAGTTTTATCCTTAGACTTTGTAAGAGAATCTTCAATCTATTGAGAGATTTAAGTAAGGTCTCAGAACCCTCCCGTGTATTTCACAGGGATCAACGGTGTGCATAATTAATTACTCAAATTTGTCACACAGATTGGCAACAGTTTTTCTTTCAGGAGTGCTGTGATTAAGGAATATGTTAATCCATTCCAACGAGAAATGAAATCTAAAAATCTTTCATTCTCCCTTTGCTTACAATTTTTAAGATAAAAAACTATTGTCTTTGGAAATGTTGAGATAAATTGAAGAAGAAATCGTTGAAGAAGATGTTCTCATTCGATAAATGACCGGGATTTCAACTTGTATACTAGAAACAACCAGGAGCTTGAAATGACTATAAAAAACACCTGATATTAACTGCTTCTTGTTACTAAAGAGTTCCCATAATAGGATCACAAAAAGAAAAAAATGTGTTAAGTGTTGTTCTGGGTCTCCCAAACCATTAAATTTTGGGAATGTGGTACTTGAAAATTTTGATGGGGGAGGAATTGCATCAACCCATTCAAGTTAAGCTCTCTTTTCTGGTTGAATTTGTGCATGCTTTTCCACCATAGCTTCCAACCAAGATGTTAATGACTGAATGGAAGTTATCAGCTTTTGAGAAACATATGGTTGAGCTTGGACCTGAGTAGGTGCAACAACTGGATCTTGGATAGGTATGGTGGCTAGTACTGCAACTGATGGTAGCACCACTAATTTTTGTTACGCATGACCCATAGGATTAGACCTATGAGGGTGTACTGGTAAAGGAGGATATTCCTGATCCATCGCAGTAGCTGTAACAAATTTCCTTGGCTGATTCACTCTAAAACACTTAGAAGGAATACTACCTTGAAGTAGTTCGGCATCCAACCTCCTTAATTCCATCATTTATTCCTCTTGTTGTGCGAACCTTTGATATAGTGAGAGTGATTGGCCTTCTACTGAGTAAGGGTGGAATATAACTTGATTTTTTCATTCCCCTTGTTGGAAAACTTTCAGAGATGGGGAAGTTGGTTACTTGAAGGAATACCTAGATTCTGGGTAAGCCTTTGATTCTGTGTACGCACACCTTCTTCATTTGCCTCTGTGTTCTCAGCCTATAGAAGAGGAACTTCATCATCTGATTCCTTTGAGTGAACCTCATATTTTGGGGGATTAGTGACAATGGCATTGATTACATTTATTGATGCACAACACATTTCATCTCTTCTATCGGCTTTTCTGTGATATTGTCTTCTTCCATGTCCTTGATGAGACATTTCTTTTTGTTGAGTTGATCCCTCAGGAATTTCTTGATGAACAGTAATTTGGAGGGAATCTCCTGATAATTCAGCTCTGCATTCCACTTGTGGATTATTCCCTAATCGAGAGAAGACTGACTTTCACTGAGGAAGAGATTGAGGATTTGAAAATTTCCCCAGTCCGGTGGACTAGGGCTGTTCCTACTCAACTCATCGAATCTTATTTGTTGATTCCGAGGGTTGGGTTAAAAGAGTCCCCAATCTAGAAAGCTGAGGTGGTTCTTAAGATTATACAATTGAGACTTCCTTAAAATCTCTCCTGATTTTGTGGACTTTAGTACGAAAATTGGCTGGATGCATTAACCTACATCCACTCAAATAACCTGGTTCAAATGACCGTTGGATGATTTATGACACTTCTGTCACCAGATGATGCGCATGCTCTAAACGAGAAGCCTGTTCGATATTCTAATTTGTCTGATACAAGGGTAATTCGACAACTTGTTCTCTTTATGCCTAGCTTTGAGATGAACTAGTTGAGTCCTGTTCCTGATCAAGCCTTTGATTACAAACCAAACCAATTGGTTGTGGCTGTCTATGGGCAATAACATTGCATGAGACCTTTTTTGGCGGGATTTGTTGACTGTAGATTATAGTGAAATGTAGTGCTCCATGATCACCCCTTCCCCTGATATGAATACCAGATGGGGAATTGGCAATTAATTGGCGCAATCTATTTAGTGCGCCAAGGCATGAACGCTGAAGGGCTCTCTACTGCTTTTCAAACTTTGGATATCGGGAAACTGAGAGAGATGCCAAATCAATTTGGCATTGTAACTCTTCTATTCTTTAGACATGATTTTCATATTCATCATAAGATAATAATGTAACACCCCAAGCTTCTATGGTACGCTTCTATTTGAATAATACAGTAGAGTGTGTTGTACACAACTTCGAGTTCTAACATACACCACAACCAATCAAACTAGCTATTATGAATAGTAATACACACTTTTTGAAATTTTATAAATTTTAACTTTCAAAATGGACTTCATTTTTGGATTCGGAATATTGAAATTAGCTTAGGGTTAATTTTTGGCATTTTTCTAAAAATATTCAATTTTTGATTAATAGTGAAAAAACACTGAGTTATAGTTTAAAACTGAATTTTTATTTAAATAATTATTTATTTTATTTAAATTTAATTAAGGTCAAAAGAGATACATAATACCTATATAAGTTCAATGTAATTCATTGGAGTTAGTTTAAAATAATTTTAGATATATAAAAATTTTATTGAACTTTTCACCGTCTTTTACCCACCTCCTATGAGAATTTGGAAATTCACATAAAACATAATTTTACCGCTTCTGTGAGTGGAATTTCAAAAATCCAAGAGACACAGTTAATATCAAGGAGTAAAATTTGGTTCAATAAGATAAAAATAATTTTTGGTGAATAGTAATTTTTTACTTTTATTTACCACGATTAAAAGTAAATAGGGTAATTAAGGGTAAAAATGATATTAATATTACCCTAACACGTGTACTAATTCTATTGGACAAGTGTATCTCAACCAAAAACAGGCTTAGAAATAAAATATTATCATTTAGGTCCACTTGGATTAGATTAGGACATTTATTATTATTTAATTCAAAGAAGAGTTAAAAGAGTTAAAATCAAAGTTTAATTATTAAAACATTTTTAATATAGGGTTATAAATAAGATAAATTCTATTATAAATATTCATTAGAAAGATAAAATAATTTCATACATAATTTTATTTTATTTATAATTTTTAAAAATTAAATAATTTAATTTATTTATGACACAACGGTGATGCAGTAATTACATAATTAATTATATATTAAAATAATTGATATTATAAATTTATAAATAAATGTAATTTCATAATTTTTATGAATTAAAATAATTTTCTAGGCTAATATGACATATTATGGTTGGTTATATAATTTTTTTCGAAGTAATAATTCTGTTATGAAATTATCAAAAACAAAATACCATATAGTGTCAAAATTGACATAAAAGAGTTTTTTTAAACAAATATTATCTTATTAATTGATATTATATTCCTAAAAATCTAAGGTTCATCCAAAAAACTTATATTATGATAGTTGTATCATTAATAGACCACTTGGGGGTTGATTGGAGGTATATAGTATGTTCATTAATTATATAATATAAAAATACAAAGAGACATGGTAATTGTCAATCTATTTAACTAGGAGTTAAATATAAATGATAAGGTTAATATAGTGACCCAAACTTGTCTAAAATCTATTGGATGAAAGGATGTAGACCCATCCCCACTTTAACATTTAAATAATCCACTTTTGATCCATTAGAAACCGAATATGAATTTATTATAAAATAATATTTCTATCTTTTCCAAAGGTGCCCCTCACCCCTCTTATAAAAGGGCACTCCCCCTTCTCTCTAATTTAAACCTTCAAAGCCTTTTGGCTAGGCCAAACCTAGCCAAAATATTCTATCAACTTCCCTAACTTTAACCTAAAGGCCTTGGTTTGATCAGAAATCCAACCTAAGAAGCCCTTTTTATCGAATCAAAAGGAAGAACCCGAAGAAGAGGCAATGTTTTCACAACCCTCTTTCAAGTTCCTTTATTCTTCAACTTCTTCTTTCTTTTTTATTTACATTATAAAATAATAACTCCAGTATCTTTGATATACTATGATATTATTATAAATATTTTACAACCATATTCAGTATTCTATCCATCCTTTGAATGACTTGTCACCATACGTGTGTACGTATGGCTTACCGTCTCCACATCGTGGTGTAATTTTTATTAAATACATTATTATTTGGATGGGTATAGTAATGATGTGTAATTTATGTAAATAATTATTATAAAATGATAATGATTCTGTATATATTATATAAAATCCAATTATATATGATTTTAATATCAAAAGAATGATATTTTCGCTCGTGCATACGTACGAACTACTGTCTCCACGAACGCGATGAGATTCATTCCCCATCGTATCCATACAAGTATAATTCTCATTTTATCATTAAAAGTAATGTTTAAGGACTTTATATCATTCTTTATATGAATAAGATACAACCTATCCATAAAAAACATGACTTATTTAACAAAACATATAAAAGAAAATGAGTAAGTTAACACCTGAAACGACGATAATACGAAGATATTATTAACAAAGCAATGTTAAAAGATCATATATGATATCATATTAATGTATATGATTCATTTATAATTCAATAACAATTATTTAACTATTATACAGGAGGATAACCTAACCTTGACCAAGGAAAAAGTACAAAGTAAGGGGTTTCTTATCTCACTTTTAATTCCATGAGATTTCCATTTTTCACCACTTATTTACTGCATGTGTTGTGTGTACTTCACATGATTGTATTCAATGTGTAATAGAAATTAATTTATGGATATTTACATAAGCATTTTATGATCCATATTTCATGGGATGTATGTTTCGTAAGTTATGAAGTCGATAAGGGAATTTGAAATTTTAATTTCCACTCATTCGGCTTTACGTATACTTCATTGATTATTTTACTCCAAGATTATGTGTGGAATCACTATTAATTTTTCTTATTTCATGATTTCCACTCCCCTTTATGTGGATATTATTTTGATAAACATAATCACTCCATTGATAATTTCTCTAGTCATCGGTAAGAACTTGACAAGAGTAATTTTTACTCAATCTCCATTTGTTGAGTTAAACATCCAATTCATTGGTGTTGTTTTTACAATAATATGTGTGAATGTACTTTTATTTTTTTACACAGAATATCCAATCATATTGAGTGTATTTATATTTGTCACACATAATTATTTCGTTGATTTATCCTTAACCTAAGGATACGTCCCTTATGAGATATTTCATATAAATTTACATTCCATTGAGACTCCTTTGTTGTTATACACCAAATAACTTTTATATGGTGTATATAATGTACTTTGAAATAGTATATCATTAATCCCTTTTTTCTCATGATATTACAAAGTTTTTATTACCTCAATTATTTTTATTCATGTGTCTCTCTTTTGGTTAGGAACTCTAACTAAAATATCATTTTAAAATGTTTTAAAGATTTTTTTTCTAAATCTTTCTCATTAATGTCCATGTTTTAAAAATGGTTTTAAGGATTTATTTATATGGACATTAAAGTTTTCAAATAAAAATTCATTTTAAAATTTTCAAAGTGGTATGAGACACTTTGATTCAAAAATCTATTTTAAATGTCTTCTTTACAAATAGTGTGACTTTTAAATGTTTTCAAGAAAAATGGGGATATTTATCTCAATAGTTTGATGATTATTTTAATCTATGTCCATATTCTTCATTAATCTCGATTGAGGTTAATCTGATACAATACAATCATCCATATTATATCTAATGAGTTATGTTTGACTGTGGATGTGCTATTTTTATACCATTCATGGTCTATGGTTAAAATATTGACATTTCGTATACTAGTTTTAATACAAATGTTTATGTTATGTTTCAAACTTTTCATATGAGGAATGCACTGGACTTATTAAGTGACGGGTGGAGCCCACTATAGCTCCTTGATGCATCGGTTGGTCTCATGATACAAACTAGTGTCTTGGCACAAGGGCTTGACAAAATCTTATTTTTAGTCTTGGCACGAGACCTTGACTATGTGGTTATGATAGTCTGGCATTATGCATTCCATCATTATGAAAGTGGTTATTGATATTCCATGTGGCTATTTGACTAGTAGAATATTAATGTGAATAAGTAAATGGCATTATTTCATTTTATTTCTGCGATATTATGCTGCACTTAATGTTTAAAAGGATTTTTTAGTAATACATTGCCTTAAATGTTTATGATTATTTATGAAGGTTTCTGCTATATTGTTATCCTTACTGGGAATCTGAGATCACCCGTTTCTATATTTTATTTTTCCTAGGATGTGAAGAAGTATTTTATGAATGACCTGTAGGGATAGTATGAAGGGATATGAGTGTGGACTATGGAGACTATGTTTTTTTTGTTTTCATTTTATGATGTAATTTAAACTTTATGAATGTATCTAGTGATTCCAAGACTACTAAACTAATCAGTATTTTGAGACTTGATCTTTTGTGATCATGCCAATGTTATGTAATAATGCACTGAATCTGAGTAACTAGGATCGGGGCATTACAATTGGTATCAAATGAATTTTAGTACAAACCTTGGAAACTAGATTTAGATAATCATTGATTAGAGCGCATAGCACTAAGATAGACTTTGAGGATTAGTATAGAAGAACTTCTTAGAATATTGGTATTGTATAGATTTTGTGAGTTTTCCAAGAAATACATCCCTATCTGGATACGAGCAGGTAGAGGTGGCTCTAGCACAAATGTACCTAGGGGTAAAACCCGAAAACACCACTTTGAGCTAGACTCGAACGGGAACTAGTGCATGAAAACGGGCCTTGATTCACTCTTGGTTATGACACTCCCGAAGGATATTCTTAGGATAATTTACATTTTATCTACCAACCAATTTGAAGTATTTTAATATAAGATGAGAATAAATGACCTTGGTTAATCCTAATGTGTTTCAAATTGAGATTATGGTGTCATGATATTCTCTAAATTATTTTATGACTTCTATTACTCACACAGTGCTTTTTGGTTTTAGTCAATGGATGGAGTCCAAGGAAGTCATAGTAACTTTGAGAATGATGAACAAGGTTGGAACAGTGGTGGAAATGAGCCACGAAATGGAATGTTGATAGGGGTAAAAGATATCATGTTCATGCCAAATCAGTTTTCCAAAAATATGATCAAAAACATATATATTAACCAACTCCTAGACTCAACAAAGAAGAGAATGGTGATGAATGATAAGAGATCAAACAGTGGAGACCATGGAGAAAAGAATCCTAAATTTCCATCATGCAGGAAATGTAGAATGAGACACCCAGGAAAGTGTCTCAACGGAACAATGAAATGATTTACGTGTAAGAAAGAAGGACATAAAGTGAAGAATTGCCGAGTAAAAATGAAGAGTACTATGGAAGAAAATAAAAATGGTCCCAAAAATCCATTTTAGTCATTTTCCGTAAATGTAGGGGACCTGACCATTACCCGAGTGAATGCCCTACTCTATAGGATATTTTCTTGGTCAAAGAAGAAGCTATGTGGAAATAAATTGTTAGAGAAATGTTTAAATGTATTACTGATCCTTATTGATGGGATTACTTTGGAATAATTTCCTATTGTATTTGTAACCCCACAGTTTTCCATGTGATAATGATATTTGAGGAAGACTTATCTTTTCCCTTGTAGATATAGTTATAAATCACCATTTGATTTTATATGATCATTGGGTTTGAGGCAATTACAAGTTATTATATTTTTGGATGAAAATTCAAGGTATGAGATAACATTTCTGGTTAAAATTATGTTATTGTTATTTTAAGTAATTTATATCGTTTTGGTAATGTTATGAAATATAGTTTTTGAAAAAGGCAACATGTAGACCGTTTGACAACCCATCGCGTCAGAAAAAGCTGTGGGAATCGAACCCACAACCAAAGTGCGATTGGGATTTATCGCCTACCACTGGACTACATGAAGTCCTTCGTTAGTGTGACTAATTATTTTTAGTTAAATGATTTTATTGATCAATAATAAGTTGATTTGGGTTCTTATGTCTTATCAAATGAATACCCTTAGTATAGGAAAATGATTTGGTGATTAAGTGATAAATGTTATTTTGGAAGATGTTCGCTTTGTTGGGAACACTATATTCCCAAGGAAACTAGAATACTATGGGATTTCATTTGAGGAGTAATGGTGGATTTTTATCTACGTTTTTATTGTGGATTTATAGTGATTTTGGTTATTTATGGAAATGATTAACCTATAATAGAGAATATGTGATAAGGTTAATTAATTTTAAGTATGTGACTTTAATAGTAGTTGATGTCATTTGGAGATACAATTTAATGTAGAAGAGTACATAACTAGATTCTTCTATGTTTTGGGTTTCAATATTAGTTTAGATTATATTGTAGGATTTTAAGGAAAATTGTTTATTGAATGGTATTTATTTAACTTTGGGGTATTGTTGGTTTAACATTAGAAATTAATATTAGTGTTTCTTTCTCTGAAGGAATATCTTTTTGGGGGATCATCAGATCTTGTACTAACCGTTTTGGTTTTGATTAATCTCTAAAGACATGGTAAATATATAGTTTATCCTCCATGGATCATGTGATTCTATAGAAGTTCATTCCAGCTCTTCCAGTGTGACCAAGTATTCTTGAATACTTATCATTTAAAAAAATGAGTTAGGGGTGGAAATTTATTAAAGAATGAAACTCTACTTAAAAAGTAAGTACATCTCTTTATTTTATTAGTCAATCTCGTAAATGAATTCCTCATATTTATGTAATGTAACTTAAAAAAATGTTGTCCGTATACTTTTCATACTGGGAAAATAATGATCGTTTGTCCCATTACAAGTTTGTCGCTTTCTTGTTGTTAACTTTCACCTGATCATGTTTTCTATCTCTCTCTATCAGAACTTGACACTCAGTTTAACTTCCATATCCATGTTTTCCTACATGGAATCCTAGTATGAGTTATCTTATTTGACCTTTGTATTCCTCTTTCTTTCTTTTAAGGTGATAGTTTTATTGAATGTTTTTCCGATGTGGGACTTTCTATTATATTCCCAAGCCCAATTTTAATAATTTAGAGTAAGAAATTATTTGAAGGAGGGGAGAATGTAACACCCCAAGCTTCCACGATATGCTTCTATTTGAATAATACAATAGCATGTGTTGTATGCAACTTCGAGTTCTAACACACACCACAACCAATCAAACTAGCCATTATGAATAGTAATACCCACTTTTTGAAATTTTATAAATTTTATCTTTCAAAATGGACTTCATTTTTGGATTCGGAATATCTAAAAGAGCTTAGGGGGAATTTTTGGTATTTTTATAAAAACCTTCAATTTTTGATGAATAGTGAAAAACACTGAGTTATAGTTTAAAACCGAATTTTTATTTAAATAATTACTTATTTTATTTAAATCTAATTAAGGAAAAAATAGATAAATAATACCTATATAAGTTCAATGTAATTCATTGGAGTTAGTTTAGAATAATTTTAGATATACAAAAATTTTATTGAACTTTTCACCGTCTTTTACACAGCTCCTAAAGGAATTTGGAAATTCACATAAAACATAATTTTACAGCTTCTATGAGTGGAATTTAAAAAATTTGAGAGACACGGTTAATTTCAAGGAGTAAAATTTTGTTCAATAAGATAAAATTAATTTTTGGTGAATAGTAATGTTTTACTTTTATTTACCACGGTTAAAAGTAAATAGGGTAATTTAGGGTAAAAATGATATTAATATTACCCTAACACATGTCCTAATTCAATAAGACAACTGTATCTCGTCCAAAAATAGCCTTAGGAAAAAAATATTATCATTTACGTCCACTTGGATTAGATTAGGACATTTATTATTATTTAATTCAAAGAAGAGTTAAACGAGTTAAAATCAAAGTTTAATTATTAAGAAAAATTTAATATAGATACATAAGATAAATTCAATTATAAATATTCATTATAAATCTAAAAATATTTCATACATAATGGTATTTTATTTATAATTTTTAGACATTAAATAGTATAATTTATTTATGACACTATGGTGATGCAGTAATTACATAATTAATGAAATATTAAAATAATTGATATTATAAATATAAAAATAAATATAATTTGAGATTTTTCATGAATTACACTAATTCTATAGGTTAATATAACGTATTAGGATTGATTATATAATTTTTTTCTAATTAATAATGTTGTTATGAAATTATCAAAAACAAAATACCCAATAGTGTCAAAATTGACATAAAAGAGTTTTTAAAACAAATATTATATTATTAATTGATATTATATTCCTAAAAATATAAGGTTCGGAAAAAGGACTTATATTATGATAGGTGTATCATTAATGGACCACTTGGGGGTCTCTTGTAGGTATATAGTAAGTTTATTAACTATATAATATAAAAATACAAAGAGACATGGTAAATGTCAAACAATTTAACTAAGAGTTAAATATAAATGATAACATTAATATAGTGACCCAAAATTGTCTAAAACATATTATTTGAAAGGATTGAGACCCATCCCCACCTTAACCATTAAATAATACACTTTGGATCCATTAGAAACTGAATATTAATTTTTTATAAAATCATATTTCTAGCTTTTCCAAAGGTGCCCCTCACCCCTCTTATAAAAGGGTACTCCCACTTCTATCTAATTTACACCTTTGAAGCCTTTTTTCTCGGCCAAACCCTACCCAAATATTCTCTCAGCTTTCCTAACTTTAACCCAGGGGCCTTAGTTTGATCAGAAATCCAACCTAAAGAGCCCTTTTGATCAAATCAAAAAGAAGAACTCGGAGAAGAGGTATTGTTTTCACAACCCTCTTTCAAGTTCCTTTCTTCTTCAACTTATTCTTTATTTTTTATTTCCATTATAAAATAATAACTCTAGTATCTTTTATATACTGTGATGTTATTATAAATATGGTACAACAATATTCAGTATTCTATCCATCCTTTGAATGACATGTCACCATACGTGCGTACGTACGACCTAACGTCTCCACGTCGTGGTGTAATTGTTATTCAATACATTATTATTTATATGGGTATAATAATGATGTGTAATTCATGTAAATAATAAGTATAACATGATAATGATTCTTTATACAAGATATACCATCCAATTATATATGATTTTAATATCAAAAGAATGATATTATCACTCGTGCGTACGTACGGACTACCGTCTCCACGAACACGATGAGATTCATTCCCCATCGTATCCATACAAGTATAATTCTCATTTTATGATTAAAAGTAATGTTTAAGGAAATGATATCATTATGTATATGAATAATATACAACCTATCCATAACAAACACTACTTATGTAACAAAACATATAGAAGAAAATGAGTAAGTTAACACCAGAAATGACAATAATACGAAGATATTATTAACAATGAAATGTTAAAAGATCATATATGATATCATATTAATGTATTTGATTCTTTTATAATTCAATAACAATTATCTCACCATTATATAAGAGGATAACCTACCCTCGACCAAGGAAAAATTACAAAGTAAGGGGTTTCTTATCTCACTTTTAATTCTGTGAGATTTCCATTGTTCACCACTTATTTATTGCATGTGTTGTGTGTACTACCCATGATTGTATTAAATGTGTAATATACATTAATTTATGTATATTTACATCATAATTGTATGATTCATATTTCATAGGATGTATGTTTTTTATGTTACCAAGTCTATAAGGGAATTTGAAATTTTAATTTTCACTCATTCGGCTTTATGCATACTTCATTGATTATTTTACTCAATGATTATGTGTGGAATGACTATTAATTTGCTTATGTCATAATTTCCACTCCCCTTTCTATGGATATACTTTTGATACACATAATAAATCCATTGATAAATTCTCTAGTCATCGGTATGAACTTGATAAGAGTAATATTTACTCAATCTCCATTTATTGAGTTAAACATCAAATTCATTTGTGTTGTTTTTAAAAGAATATGTGTGAATGTCCTTTGATTGTTTTACACTGAATATCCAATAATATTGAGTGTATTTTTATTTTTCACACATAATTATGTCGTTGCTTTATCCTTAACCTAAGGATACGACCTTTATGAGAGATTTCATCTCAATTTACATTCCATTGAGACTTGATTGTTGTTATACACCAAGTCACTTTTATATGGTGTATATAATGTACCTTGACATAGTATATCATGAATCCCTTTATTCTCATGATATTAAAAAGTTTTTATTACCTCAATTATTTGTATTAATGTGTCTCTCTTTTGGATAAGAACTCTAACTAAAATATCATTTTAAAATGTTTTAAAGATTTATTATTATAAATCTTTCTCATTAATGTCCATGTTTTAAAAATGGTTTTAAGGATTTATTTATATGGAAATTAAAGTTTTAAAATAAAAATTTCTTTTAAAAGTTTCAAAGTGGTATGGGACACTTTTATTCAAAAATCTATTTTAAATGGATTCTTGACAAATAGTGTGACTTTTAAATGTTTTCAAGAAAAAATGGGGATATTTCTCTCAATAGTTTGATGATTATTTTAATCTATGTTAATATCCTTCATAATTATCAATTGAGGTTAATCTGATACAATAAAATTATCCATATTCTAACGAATGAGTTATGTTTGTATGTGTATGTGCTATTTTTATACCATTCATGGGTTGGGGTTAACGTATTGACATTTCGTATGCTAGTTTTAATATGAATGTTTATGTTATGTTTCAAACTTTTCATATGAGGAATGAATTGGACTTAGTAAGTGACGGGCAGGGCCCTCTATAGCTCCTCGATGCATCGGTAGGTCTCATGAGACAAACTAGTGTCTTGGCACAAGGCCTTGACAAAATCTTTTTTGTAGTCTTGGCATGAGTCCTTGTCTATGTGGTTACGATAGTCTGGCATTATGTATTCCATCATTAGGAAAGTGGTTATTGATATTGCTTGTGGTTATTCGACTAGTATAATATCTATGTGAATAAGAAAATGGAATTATTTCATTTTATTTCTTCCATATTATGTTGAAGTTCAAGTTTAGAAGGCTTTTGTTTTAGTTATACATTGCCTTAAATGTTTATGCTTATTTATGAAAGTTTCCACAACATTGTTATCCTTACTAGGAATTTGAGCTCACCCCTTTCTATGTTTTATTTTTCCCAGGATGTGAAGAAGTATTTTATGAATGACCTGCAGGGATAGTATGAGGGGATATGAGTGTGGACTATGGAGACTATGTTGTTGTAGGTTTCATTTTATGATGTTATGTAAACTTTATGAATGTATATAGTGATTCCAAGGCTAATAAACTAATTGGTCTTTCGAGACTTGATATTTTGTGATCATTCCAATGTTATGTAATAATGCACCGACTCTGAGTAACTGGGGTAGGGGCATTACAAATATTTTCTTTCTCAAGTGAAAAATAGTTTTCCACATGTTGAGATAAATATTGTGAAATCAATCTTCCATCAACATCTCTGGAATATCATACTGAGAGTCATCCAAAGGACAAAACATGACTGGTACTTCATCGTTCGCCAGTTTTTTTCTCATATTCAGCACTTCCTCTTTATCATTCGATGAAGATTCTTATACCTGTTTAGACAAGAGATGGTACTTCCTTGTTGCTTCATCAGATTCAAAAATATTTTTATAGAATTAATTTATAAAACTTGAAGATGAATGACCTAGGGGTGGTTCGAAGAATGACCTACATCCCGGGATATCTTCTCATTGAGAAAGTATTTCACCTGCTAGTTGTAAAGCATCAGACATGACTAGATTCACATTTGCAAGTGCCTTAAGATAAGAGGGATTTCTCGTCACTCTATTGTCCTTTGAGGAATTTTCTAGGAAATTCAAATTACTACTGTGAAGAGGAATTTTCGCTACTAAATTCATCATCATGGGGAGGACCACCATGGTGGGTTACAATAGAAGATGAAACCTTTTGCTCCTTGTTCTTCTGGCTACGCAACAGGTTATCGTGGCTCTCATCTGAAGATGATACATCGAGATCGACCGAACTATCATGAATCAAGCCTTCATGATGAAGTTTCTGATGAATACCTTTGGAATTATTGTTCCCACTTTTGGTAAATGAGAGAGTAGAATCTTGAGTTGCAACAGATAACTGTTTGAGTGCATCAAAAACTCTAGCATCGAGCAAGGCCTTATTACATATTGGATCTTGATTTTGTAATTGTGTTGGACGGGTCTTTTTCTTAGACGCATTATTACTCACATTGGGAACCACTTGTTGAAAAAATTGGTTATTATGGGCATGTGTATGTGCCTGCTTAGGAGAAATGATCAGGTTAGGCTGATTATCTCCATTCAAAGCAGGTTTATGTGCCTGACTTGATTGTCCGTATGAGATGGGGGAGTATTCCCCACAACCCTCTTGGACTGGAACATAGGTATGTATCTTTTGCAGAGTGATATGTTGATGTGTCACTCCATTGATAGGGATAGATTTATGATTCCTTCCCTATGATGCTGCTGAAGCTGTTATAATATTCTGACAGGCATCCAGAATATGACCAGGGATTTGCTTCTGCTCTTTCACCATCGTTAGAATGTGCTTGGGGACTTCAGCTACCAGAATGGTAATATACTTCCATTCCATGCTTGGAGTAGGTGTGTATTCCTACACCTTTCCTCCTATTCTTATCAGTGAATTCTGACAGTTCTCATGTGTGGGGGTAGAGAGTTGAGTCTACTCCAAATTTTTCATCAGAGCTTTCCGACTGACTTCTATGAGTGATACCAAATGAGACTATTGGGAGGCTTGATGAACATTGGCAGGTGTATGTGCCTTTTGTGTATTCTTTTTCAAGTATGGTTGATGAATTTCCTTCAATACTGGAAGACAAGACTGCTGAAAAAATTGTTGTTTGTAAACAGGTGTATGTCCCTTCTTATCAGTTGCCACCATATCAGATTGTCAAGCTTCTTTGGGTGTAGCCAGAGGAGCCTGCTCACTGGTTGATGAGTTATAAACAGTTGTATATGCCTTCATATAATACTCCACTTGAATTTCCTGGTGGGATTGGTGTGTTTCTACCAGACGAGTCTGCTGGGCAGTAACATTAGGACGGACGGGTGTATATGCCCTCTCGTTATTTGTCATCAAGTTGGATTGATGGACTTCTACGGAGGGGGAAGAAGTAAGAACCTACTCCCTGTTGACCAGATTTTTCCTCTAGCCATTTTTCTTGCATGCTCGGGTCTGAGTAACCTGAGCCGAACCCCTAAAGGTGGTACCCTTATCATGTCGAGGGCGCACTGCCGCATGAGTCTGGAGGTGATTGTTGATGGGATCCCTCAGGAAGGACTCTTGTATCCTTGAATTAAGGTCTTGAGTGAACTTCTCATTCACCTCCTCATAGTATGGGAGGGACTGGTGATTGTGTTCCAGGGATAACGACCCGAAACGGATGGATACGGTGGTTGGAACCACTTGTTCCTTGATCACTGGTCATCGTTGTCTGGAAAACCAAGGTGAATTAATGACTTGGAGGGCTTTTAGATCGGCCTCCATATTCTGAATGGTACCGTGTTGATGGTATTCCTTGACTAGTGCATTTGAGTCCTAGCATTGAAGACACTAAGTAGGTGATGTCTTCCACAGAGCGGACGGGGATGCAACAGGAGTAGCAGCAGATGCATTCACATGTGTGAACATTAGAGAAGCCTTTTCTTTAATGCAGAGAGATCTTGGAAATGAGTGCCTATTTAATATAATATACATAATCAAGATAAGTTCAGGCACTACATCTTTTGGATGAGAACATATGTTATTGATTGCTTTGTTGGCCCTCACATTGAATTAAATAGGGTCCTAACAAATAAGTAAAACATCATTTAACTTGGTTAAGGATTCATGTCGGGTTTAACATTTTTTTTGT
The DNA here is from genome assembly GCA_963277665.1 of Viscum album. NCBI lineage: Eukaryota > Viridiplantae > Streptophyta > Magnoliopsida > Santalales > Viscaceae > Viscum > Viscum album. The sequence continues at coordinate 1,261,223,304 of OY728158.1, read as the reverse complement.
TTCCTCTAGAAATGGGGATGACCTTGTTTGTTTAAGGATCAAACATTCTAATCAGTTTCTAACGGGTTTATTCATAGAACCGGAAACATCCAATAATTTTATATCCATTTGGACCTACTTTCCAAAGGTAGGTGATCATTATTTGTGGACTGACGAGGCTTAAGAATTTGCATTGGTCAAGAGGATGGGAGTTCAGACTCATCACAAATATTCGGGAGGAATTATTTTCTACTCTGGGATTCTCTTTATAGATCTGAGTTATGTTCGTGAATCCTTACTAAATTACCAAGTATGAAAAACGAGATTTCCTTTAGATCTGAAAATCAATGATTGATATGTATGAGATTTAGTAAATCCTTTATATGTATTTGAGGTTCTTCATCGATAGAGAATAATCTATATTTGTTATAGATTCTTAGTCAATGGTATCCTTCAACAAATTATATAGAAATCTCTTGGTCATTGTGAAAACCATACTGGTTTTAAAGCCACTCAGTGGGGCACTTGAAGTTTATTTTCATTCAGAAGGACATTGATTATTTCAGAGTTGGGATCGTACCCACAGATGGGCTACCTACGTATCCTTCTTTAGAAAAGGAATCATAACCCACGTATTTCGGGAATTAAGATATTTTTAATGTCATATGGGAAAGATGATAATTAATGGTTGATAGGATTGAACCTTATAAAGGCTTCATACGTACTCTACTTTTAAGGTAGAGATCGAAGTCCACATAGTTCGATTGATTAAAAGCCCAAAGAGATGTGTCGTGGTTACTCTGAGGTCATTTGAGTCATGCTCGCTGTGAGAAACAAGAGGTATCAGTAAACCTGATGATTTTTCCATGAAAGATGTAGTCACAAGGAATGATGTGGGGCTTATGTATGTATGACTGCCCAAGATAGATGAGAATTGGGATTTACTTCAGAGAAGAAAACCGGAAATAAGGTCTATAAAGGTATATGTGTGTTATAGAGATTTGGATACTTAACTTAGGACTTAATCTTGATAAGGATGACCCAATTAGAGGGGACTTATGATTGGGTTTTATTCCTGAGAAGTAAGCCCAAATCAAAAAGAAATTAAGATTGGTTAGGAGAAATTATGACTGGGGATTATTCCAGAGAAGGAGGCCCGGGTTAAAGGGACTTGAGAACTGGGGATTACTCTTATTAAGAAGGCCCAGGTTAAGGAGAATTATGACTGGGGCTTACATGTGAAAAAGAGGCCCAAGTTAAGGAATTTGGGGCTTAATCCTGAGGATTCCCAGATTAGGAAACTTGAAATTATGACTGGGGCTTACTCCTGAGAAGGAGGTCCAAATAAAAAGGGAATTATGATTGGGACTTACTCCTGAAAAGGAGGCCCAGGTTAGGAAATTTGGGGCTTACTCCTAATGAGGATGCCCATATTAGGGAACTTGAAATTATGAATGGTTCTTACTCCTGATAAGGAGGCCCAAAATCAAAAGGGAATTATGATTGGGGCTTACAAATGAGAAGAAGGCTCAAAGATTAAGGAGATTTGTAACTTGGGGCTTACTCCTAAGGAGGATTTCTATGTTAAGAGGTCTTGAGACTTTGGGCTTACTCCTAAGGAGGATTCCCAGATTAGGGAACTTGGGGCTTACTCTTAAGGAGGATGCCCAGATTAAAGATCTTCTCATCCTAAAGGATGAGGTTGAATGGAGGGAATCTCTAACCTCAGTGACATAAAGATATGTAAATTACGAGGTTTTGAGAGATGTTCCACAGAATTAATTTCAGATAAGGAAGAAAACAAAGGAACCTTTACAAAAATGGCTTTGAAGAAGGTTTTGAAGGCTAAATCATGAATAGAAGAGGTGTATTTGAAGAAAAGAGTTGAATAGGCAGGAGGGGCACCCAAAAAGAGGCAGGCGCACAAGTCCTATTTGGGCGCGCATGTCCCGATCGCGCAATTATACTTGCGTGACACATGTGTACTTGGTCGAAGGTTAACCCATAAGGTAATTCTTGGGCGAGACTTGGCTCAAGCCCTTATTATTATCCCTAAAGGCTTCCAAAAGGGTGGCGTGCAAGTTCTGTTGAAGGGATAAGGCGGTGCACAAGTGTGTTCATTTCCCTTAAGGGTTGGACACTTAGGCGCACAAGTGTTGATGAATTCCAACACTTAGGCCTTATTCCTCCTATTTAGATCTCCTATTCTAGGTAATAAATTACCTTAGAAGTTTTTGGAAGACATCAAGTAGAGACTAGGGCGCCGAGAGTTTAAATATGACTTTTGGATTTTTCTTCCTTGAAAAGGGGGGCCCACAAGGGGTATTTATTGGCCATTGAGGACCTTGGGAGTAAATAAAATAGAGCGCGAAAGTCACCTGAGCGACCCATATATGCCATGGAAGTATACTTGTGTGACCATGATGAAACTTGTGTGAACCATGCTTAAAGAAATACGTGTTCATGCCTTTTCCATTTTTTGATGTTTCCTCAAAGGATGAATCTCTTTGTGCTGAAGGTATTCTCCATTTTCATTCATTAGACTCTGTGATGGAAAAGAGCATCAACAAATGTTTAAGTTTTACTTATGTACTCAATTTTTTTATTTGAAACCCATTATTTACTCTCTTTGGGTTATTTTTGAAATGATTTATTATCATCAATTCAAATAAAATGAATTAAGAAATATGGGTGTTCCCTATTTATCTCTAATGCATTGGATAATTAATTAATCTCTATATATGACATGTTTTATGACACCATTTTGAATAACTATGGTCATTATGATTTTTGACACCTTGGTAATAAACCTTAGTGATAAGCTTATGAATGTCCCATTTTTATGATGTATCCACATTCCCATCTTACGATTCTTGATTTTTATTTCATCATATGAATCATGTTCTTGATCATTTTCTATTGATATTGCAAATTTTCGCATAATAGATACCTCATTTTTATATTCCCTTATTGGGATTTATGCTCACCCCATTATTTTTATATTTATTTATAGAATATGATATAAAATAAATGTAACATAATATGAACCTATGATAAATAATTTCAAAAGAATTGGGAGATTTTCTATAGATCTTCTTATTTATTATATTCTCAGTTTCTAGGACACTAACCCTTAAAATATCCTCTTTATTATTAAATATTGTACTATGTATGAAAATTTTTATCTACTAAAAGTAAGGATTCCATAATGATGACAAGAAAAGATGGTTTTAATTTTGTTAAATAGAGGTATTGGTTGGTTCTAGGGACTTAGGATGAGTTCTTAGTATCCTATGTGGGTTTCCTAAGTCTATTGGGATAGAATGAGAGTCTTATACTCAGTAGGTATACCTGGGATTGTTGTAAGTCAAATGTATAGTGAGGGACCCTCTCTTGAAGGTGGAGTTGGGTTTTAGTGTCAACTAGGAGTGGGATGTGTCCTCCGGATCTAGACGATGTGTGTTAGAGAGGGGTTTCCTTAAGTGATTTCTAGGATCTCTCTTATGGATAAGTGATATGAGACCCAGGTGTGCGTCGTGGGAATTGTTGGTGACTAGGAATTGGGTTTCTAAGGGGATTTATGCAAAATTGAACAGGATGTTCCTTAGTTAGAAGGACAATGTTGTGATAAATATTTCTATGTGGTTTAGACCAATCCTTTAGGCAAGGGACTAAAAGAACATATGAGATGAGAGAAATCTATGGGATTTCACACATTTCATGATGATGATGAGAATAAACTGAGATGGTTTTAAGGATATTATCTTATGAGGATAGGTGGATGATGAATTGGTATTATAGGTTTACAACCATGTTTAGAGTGTCCAACACCCAAGGTAAAGGGGTGATCTTATGGGATGGGACATGTTCCCTCTTTGTTTTCGTACACATCTTCCTAGTTATTTTATTCCAGATGTGTATAAATGGATTTCTCTATAGTAGAGGGGGTTCACATGGCCTTACAATTCACCATTTTTTCAATTAGTATTGGGAAGGTAACTTATTAGTGATATATCTTCTTCACACAATGATTGATAGGGTACTTATTATAATGGAATATCCTATATTCATGGATTTACAAGGTACTTATCATTGAGACATATCCTATAAGTAGTTGTGGAAAGGGTACATTTCAATCTACTATCTCCTATAAGCTAGGATGACCGGGGTAATATTCAGTGAGCCCTTCCCCATTAGGGATTTTGTTGGGTACAATTTAGTGTGTCCTTATTCAATGGGAATGAATTGGGGTTCTATTTATTTAGGGAATCCCATATTGAAATGGAACACTGTACAATTTAATACGACCTTCCCTATGAGTAATTGTCTTGAGTACATGACATGAGACCAACGTTGAGTCTTTTAGTATTGGTCAATATTCATGATGTGAATGAAAATGGATCTTGGAAGTAGCCAAAACTATTATGGTCAAGTGTCGTGGAGTCTTGGTTATCACACGATGAATGAATATCTATGCATGTGGTTGAGGATTGAGGTGAATTTATAGAATAGGAAAAAGTAAGTCGGGTTAGTTGTTACGGTGTCTTAGTTTTGACATAAATACTAGACTTACATGTAGTTTTATTTCTTTTATTTTAATCATTAACACATTTTTTTATGATTTCATATATTTTGGTCACATTATGAGACCCTATTCATATGTATTTCTTATACCATGAATGAGGACTCTAATGTGTGTGTGAGCCACATATATGATTTACAAGATATATTATAGGATGTGTAGTGGATCAAGTAGGGAGAAATCAGTAAGGGATTTGAGTTGTGATTAGTTGAGGCTCAAGGATGGAATTATATCATATTTTATATTTTATTTATTTATTTATTTGTAGATATTATCAGAATAATGGTTTATTAGTTTATGTACGACTGTATGCTTTCTCATGGGACATTTTGATTACTAATTCTTCACACTATAATCATTTTTCATGAATTATGTTTGGTTATTTTTACTATTATTTATGGTTATTTTATTAATGTAATTTTCTCTGAGATATAATATTTTTCCCATACCACTATTCCTAAACCTTAAAAATATGTGGAGGTTCACCTAAGGTCATGTGATGCTTCAACTGGGATAATGGTGAGTGGTATTAGGTCAGGGAATGACTAGTTAACTTTATAGTATACTAGAACATAGAATATTGGTATTAGAGTGTTTGATAGATATTTTTTCACCCATATGATGATTGGTAGGGACAGTTAGAAAAATAATTATTAAAAAACTCCAGTTTATTTAGTCGTAATAAGAAACTTTGAAAAGGTTTTAGGTGGCTGATGCATTGCTTTGAAAAAATTAATTTGGTTAACTATGAAGGTGGATTGTTGGTGTAATAAGTCTTATGTTGAAGGTAAAAAACATGAATATTGTAGAATTAGATCATGATTCATTGATCTAGTGATTTTTATGATTTAACTAAATATATAGTGAGTTCGTATATAACAGATGAAGGAAAGACTTACAAATAACCACCATAGCATCTGATGGGGTTTTTTGGAGACAATGGGAAGTAGTTTCTTTGATTAACATTCTATGAGTTAAATAATATTTTATGAATATGAGGTTATATAATTATAGAATATTACATGATATGTAATTTCTAATGATGGTGATTTTCATTATTCATGAGTATACCCATATAGATGTTTTTATACAAAAAATTGTTGATTTCATGGAGAAAAATGTATAATTTATCTATTTTTTTAAATTTATTTATTAAATGTGTTGATTTAAATTTTTAATTACATATTATACATAATATATAATTATAATTTTGTTGAATGAATTTAAAAATTTCGTGCCTCTCAATCTAGAAACACTTGAGTGTAACTTATAGTTTCTTTTTATATGATGGATCTTCTGTGATATGACTAGAACAACAAAATCAGGATAAATGTTAGATGATATTCTCATAGTTTTTCATATAATGCGATAAATTCATTCCATAATGTAAATAATTAGGTTCAACAAAAAAATAAAATTCTATAAAAAAGAACTAAGTGGTGCATTTATTATTTATTCCTCATTAAGGGGTCTCTATATGTGAATGTACTATAATAAATATTATTCATGTCAATACTATATATTGATATATATTTTTTAGTTATTAATGATTTATTATAAATAATATTATGATTTTCTTAATAATAAGTGTGATGAGTCCTTTTGGTAATACATTTTGTATCTCACTACACTTGTTAGCTGTTATTATAGGGTTTAGACATGATGAAAAATGGTAATCTATATGTGGTTAAGACCATCCTATTTAGTTTTGGTGATATGGGTCTAAATAAACATTCAAAAAATTTATTCAATGGTTATAATAAGTTGTGTTTTGTTATGAGACCTCATTGATAGTGGATTATACTACAAAATGATGATGAAAAAATAAATCATTTTTTGGATTACTGTAAAAATTCGATGTCAGTTAGTTATTACAATGTGTTAGAGAAAATTATATTTTTATAAAAATAGAAATAATCATATTTTTGGTGTAAGTATAGTTGGTTTTGAGGTAGTTTGAGATTCTTATAATTATTGGAAAACCATGTTACCAATAGGTTTTATAATCATCATGGATTCACTTAGGGGTGTATTAATGAATATTTTTATTTTTCCTTCCACCATTGAATATCATTCATCACTTAATAATTTTAATGAATTTTATGCTATCCCAAACTCCCACCACTTGAAGAATAAAAAACTGGTAGGAAAAGTATATTTCGACTGTTTACCACTCCAAAAATAGAATTATACATTAGATTATATAGAAAACCAAAGATCACGCGATCCACTATTCAAAAGGGATACATTGAGCATGGTTTATCCATGAATTCAGGTTACATAAAAATATATATATCATGGTGTAACATGATACTACATATTCAAAAAAAAATTCTTAAAAAATACTAGAATAATAATATACTAACTCTATAAAAATTCTTCACTTTTCTATAAATGAGTACCAATACCTCTTCACTTCTTTATAGTATGATTTTTTGTCAAACAGTGAGTGAAAAAAATCATCTCCAAACTCTATATTTTGTATTTTCAAATAAAACCCCCTTTTTAGGGTTATGTGAGAACCCTAAAAATATCCCATATATAGATAAAAAATATAAAATTTAGAAAAAAATTATAAAATAAATAAAAAACACTCAAATCCATCAACATGCATAATAATTTTTTAAGATGAAGGAGACACATCAGTATTTCCATGATAAATACATTATTTCAATGTTATAGTGAGTCTTTAGATTATATTCAATCATAAAGAAAAAACTATTCATTATACATAAAGGGATAAAACGTTTTAATATAATTATAGAATATTTACATTAAGTTGTTAGTCAAACCGTTACTTTAAATCACCATTCAGGCCATGGAGACACCTTTATCTACTCAATTCATTATCCTACTCTGATGAAAAATTAATGTTTTTATTCTTATATTTGTAAAATTTTTATATTGAAGCCTTTAAATAATTTTTATAGATTACATTCATTGCTTTAGAGAAGTTAGTGGAGTAAAATAAGTCCCCATGATCCTATTCTTCTAGTCCATTTCCCTTGAATCTTGTCTCAATAGAATCTAGTTGTGAAGATATTAGTACATCACTTAACATAACCTAAATGACATATCATCTTCAATAATACGATCAATATTCATATAAAAATATTTTAAATTAAACAGTTGAGTTGAAAAAGGTTCTATAAATTTATTTATTATGGTTGTATTCTTCTATTACTTCTTCTTTTTAATTCTAAAAAAATCATGAAATACATATCCTCTCCACTCTATATAATACACAACAACTACCTTCCACTTTTGTTATAATGTTAATTTAAAATCTAAATACTAAAATCATATTTTTCTGAAAATTATCCAACTTAAACAGAATATGTTTTATGAAATCGGACCACTTAGTCACCCTTGATGTGTTTTTGAGACAAACATGGTAAGTTTTTAGTATTTCATAAGTCTCCAATTAATACAAATCAATAAACCACATGAATTTAGATTTTTTAAATAATTAACAGTGTGATTTACCCACCCCATGTTTTATTTATTAATTTATTTAATATTATTTAATATTATTCTATTTCATCAAGAGTTTCAGGAAAAAAAGTTTAAATCTTGTAAGTTATAGAGGGGTTCATAGATAGCCACCATGGTTTGAAAAATCATACGACAACCATCTGACTAATTTTATCATAGGATAGTTCCATTTGTAGTGTCTTGTGAAATGTTTTTAAAACCATGTGGAAAACTATTAGAAATCATGTATAGTGATTTTATATGTAAATTGGACATCACACAATTTGAAAATAGTTTTCTAAACATCGTTCATTAACCATACAGGTTTCTCAGGTTTAAAAATGTATATTTTTATTTATTTTAGGATTTTTTTTCTCCCCTTATATGTTCCCTCTCCACCATAGATCAATCTCTCCCTTCACACTGCACCCCCTCACATGGCCCTCTCCCTCATGACCACCCCTCTCCCCTCTCTTCTATCATGCTCCACTAAGGCCAATCCTGCTCCATCACCATAACCCCATCCCATAGTCCCCTATCTATTACCAATGTAGGAAACCCCTTCAGCCAAACCACATGGCTCATGAACCCCTCCTCTCCTAGTTATATTTTTCCATGACAATTCCTCCATGTTTTCCTCATGAGCTTTATTCAACTCTCCTATTTATTATCTCTCTTTCCCTTCTCTCTCTCTTTTCTCTCGATTTCATCCTTCCCCATCATCACATTTTGTTTGGTTGAACCCTAGATCTCTAGATTTACTTTATTTCCCCATTTTTATTAGTTATTAGTGGTTTTAGTGATCCTTCCTTTCTTTTTTGGGAATCCTTCATTGGTGGTGTTTTTTTGGCTCATCACAGATTGGTTCTTCTTGATTTGAGGTATATTTATGCATGTTTATACTTTAAATTTTGTAATTCTTTATTTCTTGGTGTTTATAACATTTTATTTAATTAATTAATCCCATCTATGATTGTTAAATTGGGGTTTCTAATGGTTTCAAGGTGTTCTCCATTTAGAATAATTCATATTCTTGTAATTTCATGTGAAAGATGGAATTCCAAGAATATAAAAAAAATTCAAATATATTTTTTAATTTAAATCGATAAATTTAAAGTGGTTTGACCCAATTTTGTGTATATAAGTAAATTGAAATACTTTTTTGCGACCCTATATAATTTAAGTGAAAGAATCGAATTAAATTATTCAAAAGGGGTTTTAAGTGGCTATTTTATAGGTTTAATATGATATATTTGGAAATTTATTTTTGAATGAGTTTTTTAAATTCCATGCACCGGTAATTTATTTATTTAAAATTTAGATTTATAATGGAAATGTGAATTTTATAAAAAGTATCTTAATATATATATATACACACAAAATTTGTAAACATATATATATTTAAAATTCCATATAAATATATATATTTAATTTTACTCCTTCATATCAGAATATGTGAATTTGTATAATGAGATAAATAGATATATAAAAATGTGTACATGTATATGGGAATAATAAAATAGAAGGTATTTCTCTCTGTTGGTTTTTAAATGGTATTTGACAGGCCCTTTTGGAAATTTTAAAAGATTTCCAAATCTGTTCATGTGTGTGATATCCTCTAGAACACTTTTTGGCATTAATTGACTAAGATTATGGTCTCAAGTCATTTTTTATATTCAATATCATGTGATGAGTATTACTATTGGGTTATTTTCTTAAGAGAGAGATAGGGTTGGGGTGAGTTATTTTATATGATTTTCATTTATTGTATTGAATATAATTATTTCCTGTTTTCTAACCCTTTCATACTTTGGTCATGGGAACCCCAGTTCTAGGGGTTTTAACTAATATGAGATGAGTTACCTTTCCACTAGATATTCTAGTGAAGTATGTTTACCTTCCATTGTATAGTGATATGTTACTAGACCTTTCCTCTAGATTCTAGGGATGTATGTTTTAGGATACCTAGACTTAGCAACCATATAGTAGATCCCATGACACCCATTCCTTGATTAGTAGATTGATATTTTGGATCATCTAATTTTTTTAGATTCCCATATTTACTTTTTATTTGTGGAACATGATATTGGATTCTTATATTTCTCTTGTTGTATCTATGACATAATTTTTTTCTCTATATATTTTCATATTCATGTTGTTTGGGTTATTTTTCCTTAAACCCTCTTTAAAATTATTTTAATGTATCTTTTGAAATTGGATAAAATGGGGTGTATGCCTATTAAATGTTCTATAAGTTATTCTTCTCATTTAAAATAATCAGAGAAGTAAGTTTATAAAACCATTTAGTGTTGTTATTGGTTTTAGATTTAATTATGAAAATTCAATATTCTACTCTAATTTTAAAAATAACAATAAATGGATCATTAATTTAAATTTTATCCATGGGGTGTGGTTCATCATTGGCATGCCAACTAAGATTTAGATGAAACTGATGTGTCATTTTATCTCTATTATATTATCCAAAATTTTGGTAATCTTAAGAGAATTGATTTATCTAATATTTTTTCTATTTTTATCAAATTTTTATAGTGGTTTTTATTGTATTATTTTAGTAGGGCCTAATTTTACATTATTAGAATGTATAGTGTATTATCCTTTAAATTATTTTCTTTGTATAATTATTCCTATAATATTTTTTGGTAGGAGGTATAGTTCTATTATGGTGTCCACAGATTGTAACTAGTGGGACATTATATAGGGGAGGGTGTTTGGGGGTGAGTTGAGAGTTTATTTATTACTTTATAATATTTTTCTATAAATCTAATTTGGAACAAATGTCTGATACATGGACGGGTCATTCATATTTTTCATTATATTTATACTATTTCTTTTACTCTAAATCAAGGTAAAAATCATTCTCATTTTATGTATTTTATGAATTGTGACTTTTCTCCACCCTTTGGGGTGTGAGAGTATCCCTTGGGATCTATCATGGGCCGATTCAGTCATTTGATGTATGGATGGATCAAGATGGTTCATATAAAAATGTTATCAGAGAAGCCGTCTTAATTTCTATATATGATCTTTGTCACTTTTGTGAGAACTTATTGTTTTATTTGGGGTGTCATGATAGGATAGAGTTAGAATTTGGTCATCAAGGATAGAGAGGTGGTTCATGAATGAGTTCCTGAACACCACCTATCATCAAGATTATTTTGTCACTACGGTTAGTTCTATTTTTAATTTAGAGTTAAAAATTTTATTTAGTTATTTGTGATTATGTTTGATCCTCATGGCATGTAATGAGTTTTAATGGTGTATTAGTTGGATTTCAGGATGTAAACAAAAAATGGATCATGGTGTAAGGTTGGTTTGTGTGACTTGAGAAACTGAAGAGAAACCAAGTTCTTGACCCTATGATGTACTGAGGATTATTGTGTGGATGGAACGTGGTCCCTCGAAAAATTTAGTATGGTGAATCATGGTTCCACATACCTTTTGGATTTTATATTTAAGCTATAATTGAGTAATTCCTAGTGACGATAGGTGAATCAACTAGGCCTTGTGATATGTTGACATGTGGTTCTGATTTTGGTGTTACTTTTTTTGTATGTGTCATGTGACTTTTTTATATGGATAAATAAATTTTATAAATATTGGTATTAAAAATGAATTTTGAATATTTTTTAAAAGGCGTAATTGTGAAAAAGTTTCATGAAATGGCTAATTATAAAGGGGAATTTTTGAAAAATATTCTGAAGATGCTCCATTTAATTTGAAAACTTTTAAAGTGATTTTAGAGAATATATTTATATATTTTTATTTTTTATTAATTTTGAGACATTTTGAATAGAGTGTGAAGTGTTTTGAAATAGGGTTTTGGGAATCCCTATGATTTGTTTCATTTACAGTTTTTAAAATTTCTCCTTGGTTCACAGGGGCATCTTGGTTGTGTTTGAGAGGGATGAACTATTTGAGTTCTTTTTATTTGAATTATTCCACCAAGAAAAGTAATAGGAAGGATGGATAATATATTTCAAGATATGAACCATCAAGTGAATCACTTTATCACATGAGTAGTTCCTCTAGTTGGTGGCCCTACCTATACATATAATAGAATAGTAAGGCCAATTTTTTTCCGTTACTATTGGATTTGGCTCTAGGTTTCTAAAATCATTTCCCCCATATTTTTTGTGATTATCTATGTTCATCATAGGAATCCTAAAATAACCTTGTTGATTATTGTGGGAGAATGTAGAAGTTTATCTTCGAATGATTATTTTAGGGTTATATTTTTCAGTGGAATTAGATATCATGAAATCCTTTGAAGTGTTTTAATCTAGTTTTTACTTTGGGAGGTTTTTATGAGAGTGATCATCAATTGTTTGTTGTTTTGGAGTGATTATAATTGGATGAATCTAATGTTCCTTGTGGTTGATATTTTAAAGTTTGTTTATTTGGAATTTGGTTATGTTAGATTATGCATGGGTGGCATGATTCTAGTTCTTGGTTAATTAGGATGAGTGGCCTCAGATCTATTAAGCACCTGGGATTTTTGATTCTTTTATAGTTTTTTGTGAGATAGTGTTCAAGATTTATGATCCTAGTTTACCCATTTGAGTATGGTGAACTCGGTATAATTCCCATGATGGATTTTTTATCAAGATTTCATTGAGTATATCCTACCTTGTGTTGGTATTTTTGATGAAGGTAATTCAGTTTCGTTGGAAATTTGGTAGACTTGTTTCATTGTGGTTCTGTGTTTTATAGAGAGTGTATATATTGAACAACCATTTTAGTGATGTATAATTTTTTATACATATATAGGTCTCAGTGTTTGATATACCTTTTTTCCTTCCTTGGTGGTTGGGTTCTTCTTGGAAATGTTATAGGTTATTTCTCATTGTTTTTATTAATCATTGTTGTTAGTGTTTTCAGGACATCTCCTATCCACTTTCAATAGATCTCTTAGAGAAGAAAGATTTATAGTGGGGTGAATTATCACACACCATATTTTATTTATTAATTTATTTAATAATAAATATAATAATTTTATGTCATCGATATTTTCTAGCTGAAAATTTTAAATTTTTTAAGTTCTAGAGGGGAAAATATTTATCCAGCATGGTTTGAAAACCATGTGAAAAATATGAAACTGGTTCTATCTCATGATAATGTTGTTTGGAATATCCTACACATGTTTTGTTAAACCATATGGTATCCTAGAAGTAATAATGAATAGTTATTTTATGGGTCTAGTTTCCATTACACAGTTTTCTCATGGGTTTGAAAACTATGCGCCTTAACGGAGCATGTTGTCCAAGTTTTAAAGAAATGTTTTTATTTTATTTTATTTTATTTATATTATTATTTACCCACTGTTATTTTTCTACTATCCCTCCATCACATCTCCCCCTCTCCATGCACATCACACTCCCTCCAACATCCTTCTACCTCACTAACTCACCTCTCATCTACCACACACTACGAGGGCTGATTCACCTCCCACATTGAAACCTCTTTCCCAATCCTATCTCCCTTACCCATATGTGACACCACTTCGGCTAAACCACTTGAAACACATACCCTATTATATTAGGTCTCTTATTTTATAATGAATCCAACTTTTTTTCCTAACAAATTATGGAATACTCTCTAACGTACGATCTTATGTTCTATTCTCTCTCCCTTTTCTCTGAATTTCATCTTTCCCCATCACCATGTTAGGTTTGACCAAACCCTATGTTTATTTATTTACTATATTTTTTTATTTAGTTTTTATGGTTTATAGTGGCCATTACTTTATTTTTTGGGAATCCTCTGCTATAGTCGGCACGTTTAATCCCATCATGTCTTAGTTTCACATGATTTGATCTTAGTTTCCCCTGTTTATGATTTAAATTTCAGAACCCTCTATTTGTTTGGTACTTAAAATGTTTTACTTAATTAATTAATCTTACTTATGACCTTTAAATTGTATTTTTAATTGATTCAAGGAGTTATCCATTTATAAAAATTCCTTTACTTTTCATTTCAAGTGAAACATGAATTGGAAAGTATTTAAAAATCATTGAAATGTTCTATTTTAAGTAAATTGAGATATTTAAAGTGGTTTGACACCATTTTGGACCAAAAATAGATCCAAAATATTATTTTTGTCTCTATTTTGGATTTTAGTTAAAAATGAAAAAAGTATTACAAGGGTATTTTTAAATAGAAATTTTATAAATTTTTTTACAATTAATATAGAAATTCATTTTTGAATGGCATTTTGAAATTATCTCAATTGGGAAGTTCTTTTTTTAGAATTTGGGTTCTTAAGGGAAATGTGACTTTTATAAAATGTCTCTCAATATATAAATATATATTGATGATGTTTTTACAAATATATATAGGTGAATATATATATATATATTTGTAGAAATTCACATGAAAATATAGGAATTTTTTTAATGAGATAAATAGATACATATAAATGTGTATGTGTTTATGCGTACAACTAAAAAAGTAGGTATTTATCTCTCTTGTTTTATAAAATATATTTTAAAGGGCCTTTTTCAAATTTTAATTGATTTCTAAATGTATTTATGTTTGAAAGATCATCTTGAGTTCTGTTTGAATTTAATTTACTTGGATTAGGATCCTCAGGGCATGCTTTGCATTCTATATCATTTGATGGGCATGCCCCTGTGGTTGTTTTCTTGAGATGGAGCTAGGGGCGAGGGAGAGTTATTTTATATAATTTTTGTTGATTGTATCATCTATGACCATTTCCTGTTTACTAACCCTTTTTTACTTTTTGTATTGGGAACCCTAGTTATAGGGTAGGATTACTGAGAAGAGATGGGTTCCCTTTCAAATGGATATGCTTGTAAAGTATGTTTACCCTCCACTGGATAGTGAAGTGTTACTAGTCATTTTTAGTAAATGATAAATGAGTATTTTCAAGTCTACTTAACCATATCAAACATATTTTATAGCATATGACTCTCATTCATTGATTGGTAGATTCATATAGGTGGGTACTCTGGTTTCCTTAAATTCAATTATTTTATTTTTATGAGTGGAACCTAATATTGTATTATTTTACACCTCTTTTTATATCTATAACATGGGTCTTTTCTATGTTTCCTTTATTGATCATACTTTTTGTTTTAGTTATTTCTTTAAGAACTCTTTAAAATGATTTCAATGGATCGTTTATAATGGCAATAAAACGGGGAGTAGGCTCATTAAACATTTTCTAAGGGATTATTTTCATTTAAAATAATTAAATAAATTTTTTTATAAAACCAGTTAGAGTTTTTCTTGGTTTAAAATGTAATTATGTTTTAAAAAGTATTTTCTATTCAAAATTTCATACAAAATCTTAATGGATGTTTATTTTAATCTTTATGCATGGGTTATATTTTTTCTTTGGGATTCTTATTGAGTTTTAGCTCACACCTATCAATATTTTCAATTTGAGGTTATTATTCATATTTTTTCCACTCTTGAGAGAATTTATTTATCTAAGGTTAGTTATATTTTTTTATCACATTTATCCAGTGGTCCCCATTACATGATTTTTTAGGACATGATTTTATTGTCCTAGAATGACTGATGTGCATCCCTTTAAATTATTTACATTGTCTAATTAGGATTTTACTATTTTCTAAAGATAGAGGTGTAGAATATTACAGTGGAAATGGATAGGCACTATGATAAATTTATATAAGGTAGGGTGTTTGGGGAGGTTATATTAGAGTTTATTTACTACATTATATTATTTTTTAGTATATCTAATTTGGAAGAAATTTATGATATATGGATGGGTCATACTAATGTTTCCTTAACTTCATACTATTTCTTTTACCATGACTCAGGGGAGAAGCCATTCCCATTGTATGTATATGATTCCATGGAACTTGGCTCTAGAATATAGGGTTTAATAATTCCCGATGGGATCTATAGTGGGACAGTTCGTGTATCTAATTGATGGATGACTTGGGGGTTGGTTCATGACAGTGACAAGGTATATCATTTTTAATTTCTAAAATGGTTACCTCTAGCTGATCAATCTTCAGGGAAATTATAGGGTCACCATAACTATTATGGGGTGACCACTAAAATATTCTAAAAAAAGAGTATAATTTTATTTTCACAACATTATAATTTTGGTGTGATATAAGATTCCATATTGTAATCTCCTCTCCCACGATGTGATCTTTTTTAAACTATTCCAAGTGCCAAAACTCAAATAATCTTAAACTTATGAATTATAGTGTAACAAATTACTTAATTTTTCTATCATACTCTTAATAGTAAAATTTCATTTTCTAAATGAAATTACAAGACCATAATAAATCAAGTCATTCCCATTATGTTGTGATCCTTGCATCCTAATAGACCAGATCAGGTATCTTCACATTTTGGAACTAAATTATGAAATGAAACTAAACCTTATGTTATGATTTCATATTTTATCTATCCAAAACATCCAAACTTCTCTCCTCAACTCCATGGATTGTCCAAAAACTCCCTTAAATCTAAAACTCACTCACATATTCATCTAAATTCAACTAAGTTTCAATTTGATTAATGTGTTCAAAAATGTGTTCGTGTTTAGACAATAAAATAAAACACAGACATCTGATGTCATAATCAATCATATCATTAAAAAACGAATACCTCCACCTGTAAGTCTAAGAAATCATCGAGAACCTATAATCATAAACATCTCTTTGGCCAAAATAATCCACCCATTAGATTTGTTTGTAAAAAATTTAACATAAATCACTCTCTACATTACAAATAAATCATCATTATAATATTCTAATCCTAAATGAAATAATTCACTATCAGAAATAAAAATATTGTGTAAAAATTAGAAATCCCTGGAAAAACATTCCTATATTTCAAATCATTTTCATGATTTAAGCATTACATCTCAAAAGTATATGTAAAATTAATAAACCAAAATTTTAATGACTTTATAGTTTAGCTACATTAATGTACAATTTCACATTATTTATTCAACATATCCTAAATTTTATTGCCCACATGAATTTCACCAAAACATTTTACTGTGCATATTTACCTAGGGAAAAGAGAAACATAAGTAGTGATTTTAAAATCTCAATTAGGGAAAAACTTTTCAATGAGTCGTAAAAGGATAGATCATAAGAATGTGATAAGAAATGATCATGAGAGAAATATATGATTAATAAGAACAACAAATCATAAGTGTTTTATATATGGAATGATAGAGTGATGTAACCATAATGAATCATGCATATATCATTGAATATGAATCTAGAGACATGAGATAATAATAATGAGCCAGGGATTATAACATAGGCATATGGGATAACATGGAATTTTGACAAAGGCATAAGCATAAGAAATCATAAAATTATGAATAATGATAACCATAATATGTTATATAAATAATGTTGTGAACATGAAATTGTGTCCACATATAGAATTAAGAATATTTTTAAAATCGAACAGGTCCAAAAATAGATTTTTGAACATGAAATCAGACCAACAAATAGAATTTTGAGCTTGTATAAATGAAAATATGTCCACATATAGAGTTGTGAATACGAATTAAATTCTACACATAGAATTGTGAACATGGATAAGAATAAAGAGGTCCATGAATAGATTTTTGAATGTAAAATTAGGTCCATGTATATAATTACAAACCTAAATAAATGAAAATAGATACACACATTGAGTTTTGAAATAGAAATCAGGTCACTACATAGAATCATGAACATGGATAATCACAAACTAGTCCATGAATAAATTTGTGAAAATAAAATCAAGTTCGTGCATATAATTATAAACATGGATAAATAAAAATTGGTTTACATATATATTTTTGGTCTTTAAATAATTTCTACACATTTAGCGTTAGGCATGATTAAATAAAACCACATTCACACATGACATCATAATATCATGAGATAAACATATTTAACCAATGAAATAAAGGGATATGTCTAACCCAACCATAAAAAATAATAAACCATACAAATATATTTTATATTAAGTCAATATTATATCTAATCAGTAAAAATAAATTAAAATATAATTGGTTATATATATTACATTTTCAAATGGGATCACATAAAATAACATCATAAATTATATTGGCTAATACAGAAAATTAAATTTTATAAATAAGAATACCGTTATAGTATTTAGAAGGTTGTTATAAAAATAAATCCATAAGAGAAAAATATTTTGGATATACAGATTAATATATAGGAAAAACCTTATAATTTTTTCTCAAATAACATTTTTAATATTGTCATAAAAATTGAAAATTTTCATCACTTTCAAAAATATTTATTGAGAAGGTGACTGGAGTAAATTTTAAAACATCATTTTAAATGAAAACACCTATAATTGTAACTTGAAATGAAATAAAATATAATTAATGAAATGTGGTGTGAATGATAAAAATATATGAAAATAAAAATATATTCCTTTTCAATATTTTAGACAGCTTTAGAGAAAATGCACTTCCATGAAAGAGTAATAATGTTTAATTTTAAAAAGAGATAAATAATAATATGAAGGTTATAAAATTTAATTCATATGTATCTTAAAAAATAATAATATAAAACATTTTTATAAGAAATTATATGGGCATGGATGATAAATAGAGAATATAGAAGATGTGAATTTTTATTAACAATGATATATTTTTATGAAGAAAGAAGTCCATCAAAAAGAGGATTTTGATGTGAAAATGTAATTACAGCATAGAGAAAGATAAAATAAAATAAAAAATAGATAAATGGAATAGTATGGAAAACATAGAATACAAAAGTCAATGAAGAAAGATTATGAAGAAATTAAATTGAAATTGAGTAAAAATAACCCTTACAGAAATGATAACTTTAAAAATAATAAGTCTTTGAAAGATAAAACATGAAATAAAACATTAAACACCATGAATAAAAGGTTAATTATGATAATATTTTTTAAATATGTATTATATATAATATTTAAATGAAAATTGGTGTATAATATGAAACATGCCTCAATGGAGGATAATTGGGATGAAAAACCCATACACTGGATTCCTATTTGGACAGAAATTTTCTAACCTCTTGTATATTGAGTTTAGGTTTATTATTAATATCTTTATAAAATAAAAATAAATTTATTTTAATTCATACAATTCATTTTTAATTTCTTATTACCAACTTAATAATAATTATTTTTTAAAATTAATATCATGTTGTTAACTGTCCAATTTTTTATATGCTAAATCAAGTATAGAAGTTCAAGTCCTTAATCCCCAAATGAGTTTTAATAATCTCTATAATATCCATGGATATAATATTCCAGGTTTTTCTATGAGGTAATATTTTTATTCTTCAGTTTTTATACTTTTTTATGGCCTAATTAGAGTGAATAATGAGATTATGGGTGTATTGTAGATGTCTTAGTCTTATCCAGAGCCTGAAGCCCCACTTTTTGGATAAATAAGGTAGTCCACATGGTTAGAAGAAAATATGTGGGATAGGATGCATGGTTTGAGACCATGTGAGGAGTGGTAGTGGGATGAAGGATCCCACATGGTTTGTGGAGACCATGTTGAAAGGGTTGCACGCTCATATCTGAGAACCTATAGTTTTTAACTGAGGCTAGAGCATAGTTTGAAAATTGTTTAGAAAACCGTGAAAATGAAAATTTTCGAGGTTCCCTTTAAAATAGTGAAGGGCATACAGTTAGGCCAACTGTGCGACCAAGCTATATGGAATATTATTTCTGGGAGAAAGTTCATTTTTCACCCTAAAATCAATTAAAACACAAACCAATTTTCTATTTTTTCTATTGGATAGTATCTCATTCTTGGGAGCTCCATTAAAATCCATTCCATAGGATTTTCCACTATTTTATCATCTGGGCTAAGAATAGAACACCATCAGTCTTGTTGGATTCACATCGGTGAGTTCTTCGATCATCTTGTACTATTATTAGTTTATATTATAATTGAAAAAGTTTTTTAGGTGAAAGATAATATGCCCTATTTCCATATTTTTCATCCATTCTTCATTTTTTCCACGACTTGGACTGAATCATATATCAATGTTGGATGAGTACTCTAATACATACCTATGGTAGGTACTTTATACCTTTCCCCTAATTTATGGAGTTTTATAAACATAGTTTTCATTATATCGCACATTATAATTTCCAGTGGTTCCCCTTTAATTAATTTAATGAATGCATTTGATGAAATTGAACCTATTATGGATGCCCACTAGTTCCGTTGATATTATTAGAGGTTCTTTTCCTAACCTAGCCCACCCATGGTGTGCTACTTTGTATCCTTATTTATATCACCCGTAGGGTATGTGTGAGTCACCTATCTATAGGGTGACCATTGTAAATTTAATTTAAAATGATTGAATGTTTATGAGATTATTGATGCCTCTTCCATCTAATTATGTGAGGTTAAATGATGAAATTGTTTAAAAGGATTTCAAAGCACATATATAAATGAGTTTGAAGAACATATGGAATACAATTAATTATGAAATGATGAACTGGATGATGATATGATTACGGTAGTGGATTCCTTGATTGGTATACCTTTGATCCTGATTCAACTAGATGTCATGAATGTTTCACCCATGGATCTTTATTGAGGTAGTGGATGCCTGGGAATTTTTTCCTACTTTGGTATTGATTTAATACGATGCCTTGGACCTTGCTACACCCTGGATATGGATTTCTTGTCCTTATAGTAGATGTGGCCTATCGACATGCTCCTTAGACCCTATCCAAGTATATATTGAGTTTCCATCAAGATTATCCTCACACTCAACACAGATTCCTTAGTCTTCCATAACTTGGACCCAACCCTTTGTGGTTTGAAATTGTTTATTATATGGTGAGTCCATTATTAATGAATTGATTATTCAGAGAGTATATGATTAATACAATTGTCTACATGATGTGGCTGTGGTAAATGTTGTACACATGGTTATATGGTACCATCAATGTGGTCATTTTTCTATTCTAAAAAATTAATATGGTATGGGTATCAGTATACAGTCATTAGACAGGATAGTGTGACATGTTTATTTATGATTTACAACCTCCATGGTTTATGGGAATTAACTATTTTTTATAGGGAGTCTTGTTTGGATAGAAAATATCACAAAATTCTAAGGAAATTTACATTTATTACTATTGTATCTATGATATATATTGAACACTACTTATCTTGTATTAGTCAGACTGGTTTATTATAGACATCATTGGGGTAGCCTACTCAGTGTTTTCTTACACCTTGTTCATGCTATCATTCGGTACCTAGAAAAACTTAATGGATGAAGGTATTGAGCAGGGAAAGCACCCACTATATGATTCTTTATTTTTTCTATACATATAAATAGGGGATCACATGACTGAGCTAGAATTGCAATGCTATATAAAGATTTTCTTTTATGGTATTTTTGGTATTTCGATACATGTTTTGCACTAGATCCGTGTATACTTATATTCTTTCTTTATAGAGACATGACATGAAACATCATTTTGTATATGAAATTACTTTTATAATTGTTATATATTATTTTCTCATATTTTTATCTTCCTTCTGGTTGATTTACTATTTATACTATTGACTGATATGTTTACTACCATTTCATTACACTCTAACATGAGGTCATATTCTCCCCATAGTCATATCATAGGACCATGATATTGGGTTTCAACCTCTAGTGTTTGAGGAGGCACACATGGGTCCATGTGAACCACCAGATCAGGGCATAGTCTCCCCACATATTAGTTACATAAATGTACTATTTCACATTATTTATTCAACATATCCCAAATTTTATTTCTTACATGAATTACTCCTAAACATATTACTGTCCATAATTACCCAAGGGAAATGGAAACATAAGGAGTGATCTCAAATTATCAATAAGGGAAATACTTGTCAATGAGTCATAAAAGGTTAGATCATAATCATGTGAGAAGACCTAATCATGAGATAAATATCAGATTAATAAAAACAATGAATTATAATTTTTCTCTTTATGGAATGATAGAATGATGTAACCTTAATGAATCATGTATATTAAATGGAATATGAATGTAGAAATATGAGACAGTAATCATGATCCATGGATCATAACATAGGCATATGGGATAACATTGAATAATAAAAAAGCCATAAGCATATGAAATCATAAAATTATGAATAATGATAACCATGATATGTTATATAAATAATATTGTGATCATGAAATTGGATCCACATATAGAATTGAAAAAATATTTAAATCCAAACCAGTCCAAAAATAGAGTTGTGAACATGAAATTAAGCCAAAAATAGAATTTTGAGCTTGTCTAAATGAAAATATGTCCAAATATAGAGTTGAGAATATGAAATCAAGTCCACGCATATAATTGTTAACATGGTTATGCATAGAGAGGTCCATGAATATATTTTGGAATGTGAAATTAGGTCCATGTATAGAATTACAAACCTAGATAAATGAAAATAGGTCCACACATCGAGTTTTGAATAAGAAATCTTGTCACCGCATAGAATCATGACCATGGATAAACACAAAAAAGTCCATGAATAGTGTTTCGAACATGAAATCAGGTCCATGCATATAATTATGAATAAAAATAAATTAAAATTGATTTACAGATAGAGTTTTGGTCTTTCAATCATTTTTATACATTTAATTTTGAACAAAATAAATGAAACCATGTTCACACATAACATCATAATCTCATGAGATATAAATATTTAAACAATGAAATGAAGGGATATATCTGACCCAACCCGAAAAAATAATAAACCATACAGATTTATTTAATATGTAGTCAATATTATATCTAATCAAGAAAAATAAAGTAAAATATAATGGGTTATATATATAACATTTTCAAATGGCATCACATAAAATAACATCATAATTTATTTCGGATAATAACAAAAATTAAATATCCTAAATAAGTATAAAATAATAGTATTTAGTGGGTTATTATAAAAAATAACTCCATAAGAGAAACTCTTTTGGATATAAAGAGGAAAATATAAGAAAAACCATAGAATGTTTTCACAAAATAATATTTTTATTATTGTCATAAATACTAAAAAAAATTCTTCACTTTCAAAAATATTTTTTGAGAAGGTGACAAGAATAAATTTTAAAACATTATTTTAAAGGAAACCACTAATAATGGTAACTTGAAATGAAATAAAAGTTAATTAATGAAATGTTGTTTGAAAGATAAAAAATATATGAAAATGAAAAGATATTCCTTTTTAAGATTTTAGACAGCTTTAGAGAAAATAAACATCAATGAAAGAGTAATATTATTTAATTTTAAAAATTGATAAATAATAATATGAAGGTTACGAAATTTAATTCATATTTATCTTTAAAAATAATGAAATAAATTTTTTTTATAAGAAATCATATGGACATAGTTGATAAATAAAGAATATAGAGAAATTTTTATAAAAAATCACTATTGGAATTTGAGGTATTTTTGATGTGCTAATTGTGAAGGGATCCCGTCACAAATAAGCTTTAGCGATGGGGTCCCGTCACAAATAGCCCGTTACAGAAAATAGCGTCGCAAATACTATTTTTGGGACGAGCCCATTGCAAAAAATTGTATTTGCGATGGCGATCTTCACTATCAAAAATAAGTCTCTGATTATATACATTATATATAAATAAACCTTTTATGATGGGCCCTTTGTCCCGTTGCAAATACTTTTTAAAAAATATATATTTAAACTATTTGTGATAGGCTCTCGTCGCAACAGATCCTGTCAAAAATACTAAACATAGTAAAAAATATATATTTAATAAAAAAATTATTAATGAAAAAAATAATATTAATATTATTAAATTAATAAAAAAATAAAAAAAATTAAATTCTCAACATTCTCAAAAAATATAAAAAAAATCATTGAATATTATTATTATTATTATTATTATTATTATTGTCAGAAAAATAAACAACATTAAAAAATATTTAATAATATTATGATTAATGAAAAAATAATATTAATATTATTAACAAAATAAAAAAATAAAAAATATATATTAAAACTCTCAATATTCACAAAAAAATATACAAAAAATCATAAATTATTATTATTATTATTATTAGTGAAATAAAAATACATTAAAAAAATATATTACTAATACTAAATAATAAAATATTAAAAATAAAAAATTAAATTATGCAATATTCATACAATTATAAAAGAGAAACTATAAATAACTACTAATAATTACTAATTATTAATATTTCTTACTAATTTTTACTAATTTTTACTAGTTCTTACTAATTGTTACTAATTATTACTAATTATTACTAATTCTTACTAATTCTTACAAATTCTTACTAATTATTACTAATTGTTATTAATTTATTACTAATTTTTACTAATTTTTACTAATTATTCCTATTTGTTTACTAGTTATTCCAATTTATTACTAATTTTTCCTATCTATTACTAATTATTCCAATTTATTATGAATTATTCTTATTTATTACTAATTATTCATATTTATTACTAATTATTCCTAATTATTCCTATTTATTCCTATTTATTCCTATTTATTACTAATTATTCTTATTTATTACCAATTATTCATAATTATTACCAATTATTTTGAATTATTCCTAATTATACCTATTTATTACTAATTATTCATATTTATTCCTATTTATTCCTATTTATTCATATTTATTCCTATTTATTACTAATTATTCTTATTTTTTTCCTATTTATTTAAATATATTACTAATTATTCCTATTTATTCGTATTTATTGCTAAATATTCCTATTATTCCTATTTATTACAAATTATTAGTATTTATTACCATTTATTACTAATTATTACTATTTATTCCTATTAATTCCTATTAATTCTTACATATTCCTATTTATTACTAATTATTATTATTTATTCCTATTTTTTACTAATTATTATTAATTATTACAATTTATTACAATTTATTACTAATTATTACTATTTAACGCTAATTATTACTAATTAGCCCTACTTGTTTTCTAATTACTCCTAATTATTATTAATTACTCCTAATTATTTCTAATTACCCCTAATTAATACTAATTAGCATTAATTACTATTAATAAATACAAATTACAGCTACTAATTACTAATTACTGCTAATTATCTATATGCAATACTAATTATCATTAATAATTATTAATTATTACTAGTTATTAAGAATTAATAATAATAATTTCAATTTATTATTACAAATAAATACTGATAAAAAAAATTTAAATCTAATTTAATTACAACTAATCAACAATAATTAAAATTAACATAAAAATGAAATAAATACTAAATTAAATAAAATATAAATACCTTTAAACTTGATCTCCAATTGATGTTGATGACTTCACAACTTCTTCGTAAAAAAACTAACTCAGAGAAATTTTCACTCTAAAAATTGAGTTTTGAGAGAGAGAGAGAGAGGAAGTGAGAATTGAGGGAAGAGTAGGAAAAACGGATGGAGGGTATATATAGGTTAGATCAGTTGGAACGATACTATTTTCGATGGGACCCGTCGCAAAATACCTTTGCCCGCATTAATTACTATCGGCGGTTAAAAGGGTATTTGTGACGGGTCCCGTTGCAAATAGTTGCCTACCGACACACTTTTTTCTACATGAAAACATCTCGTTGAAAAAAACTATTTACCATCGCTGGTATTTGCGACGGGTCCCATCGCAAATACCCTCCACCGGGCACACTATTTCTGATGGGGGAATCCCCAATCACAAATAACCATCTCGCGGTTTGGCGCATAGACCCCACCGAACCGCGCCTAACTTTTTGTGACGGGACCCCAAATCTCATCGCAAATAACATATTATTTGCAATGGGATGAACCCCCCATCGTAAATAACCTCTGGGATGGACTATTTGCGACGAGAATTAATCCCTTCACAAATAGTTCATCACAAAAAGCTATTTTCCCATAGTGAATGATATATTTTTATGAAGAAAGAAATCCATAAAAATAGTATTTTGATGTGAAAAATTAATTACCAAATAGATAAAGAGAAAATAAAATATAAAATAGATAAATGGAATAATATGGAAAACATAGAAGATAAAAGTCAAAGATGGAAGATTATGACCCAATTAAATTGAAATTGAGTCAAAATAACCCTTACAGATTTGGTAACTTTAAAAACAAATTCTTTGAAAGAAAGAACATGAAATGAAACTTTAAACACCATGAATAGAAGGTTAATTGTGATAATATTTTTTAAATAGGTATTATGTATAATATATAAATTTAAATTGGGGTATAATATGAAATAAGCCTCAAAGAATGAAAATAGGGATAAAAAACCCATTCCTTGGATTCCTGTTTGGACAGAAATTCTCCAACCTCATGTATATTCACCTTAGGTTTATTATTCATATATTTTAAAAATAAAAATAAATTTATTTTAATTCATAAAATTCATTGTAAATTTCTTATTACCAACTTAATAATCATTCTTTTTTAAAATTAATAGCTGGTTGTTAACTGTCTCGCCTGTTATATGCTAACTCATGTATATAAATTCCAGTCCTTGATCCCTAATAACATTTTAATAAACTCTATAATATCCAGGGATATAAGATCCCAGGTTTTATTACAAGGTAATAATTTTTCTTCTTTAATTTAAATACTTTTTATGGCCAAATTGGAGCGAAGAATGAGATCATGGGTGTAATGTGGGTGTCTTGGTTTTATTTGGATCCTAAAGCACCACTTTTTGGATAAATAAGGTAGGCCACATGGATTATAGAAAATGTTTGGGATATGATGCATGGTTTTAGAATCCATGTGAGGAGTGGTAAGATGGATGAAGGATCCCACATGGTTTATGGAGAGCATGTCGAAAGGGGTGCACACTCATGTCTGAGAACCTAGAGTTTTTAACTGAGGCAGAAGCCTAGTTTGGAGATGGTTTGGAAAACCATGCACATGAAACTGTTTGAGATACCCCATAAAATAGTGAAGGGTATAAAGTTTGGCCAACTATGTGACCAAACTATGTAGCACATTATTTCATGGGGAAATTTACCTTTTTACCTTAAAATCAATTAAAACATAAACTGTTTTTTTTTCTATTTCATCAATTGGATAGTAGGGCATTCTTGGGAGATCGTTTGAAAGCCAATCCATAGGCTCTGCCACCGTTTTTTCATCCGAGTTCAGAATAGAACACCATCGGTCTTGTTGGATTTACATTAGTGAGTTCATCGATCATCATATGCTATTATTAATTTGTCTTGGAATCAAAAAAGTTTTTTAGGTGAAAGCTAATATGCCATATTTCCATGTTTTTCATCAATCCTTTATTTTCCCATGATTTAGACTTAATCAGAGAACAATGTTGGATGAGTGCTCTACTACAGACATATGGTAGGTAGTGTATAACTTTCCCCGAGTTTTGGAATTTTATAAACACAGTTTTTATTGTGTCACACATTAGACATTCCTGTCTTTCCCTTTTAATTAATTTAATGATTGAATTTGATGAAGTGGAACCTATTAGGGATTCCCACTAGTTCCATTGATACTATTGGAGGTTTTTTCCCTAACCTAGGCCACCCATGGTGTGCAACTTTGTATCATACATTATTTATATCACCTACAGGGTGTGTGTGAGATTTTCCATCTATTGGGAGACCATTATAAATTTTATTTAAAATGATTTGATGTTTATGAGATTATTGATGCCTCTTCCATCTAATAACTTGAGGTTAAATGATTAAATTTTTTAGAAGGATTTCATTGAACACATGTAAATGAGTTTGAAGAACATATGGAATACAATTAATTATTTAATGATGAATGGGATAATGATATGATTATGGTAGTGGATTCCTATATTATTATACCTTGGATCCCAATTCCACTAAATGTCATGGATGTTTCACCCAGGGATCATGATGAATGTGGTGGATGCCTTGTAACTTTTTCTTACACGGGTCTTGATTTTGTATGATGCCTTCGACATTGATACACCTTGGATCTGGATTACTTGGGCTTGTAGTGGACATGGCATATAGACATGCTCCTTAGACCCTATCCAAGTATTAATTGAGTTTCCATCAAAATTATACTGACACTCAACATGGATTCCTTAGTCTTCCATAACGAGGACCCAACCCTTCATGGTTTGTCAATTTTTATTATATGGTGAGGCCATTGTGGATGAATTGATTATACAGAGAGTACATGATTAATACAATTGTCTATATGATGTGGCTATGGTAAATTTTGTACACATGGTTATATGGTATGAAAAATGTGGTTATTTTCCTATGCTGAAAAATGACCCTAGTATGGGTATCAGTATATAGTCATTAGAATAGATAGTGTGACATATTTATTTCTGATTTACAGCTTCCATTGTTTATGAGAGCTTAACTATTGTTTGTAGGGAGTCTTGTTTGGATAGAAAATATGACATATTCCTTAAGAACTTTACATTTAGTACTATTGTACCCAAGATATATATTGAAAAATTCTTATATTGTATTAGTCAGATTGGTTTGTTATAGACATCGTTGAGGTTAGCCTACTGAGTGTTTTTTCACACCCTGTTCAGACCATCATTCGATACCTAGAAAAACTTAATGGATGCAGGTAGGGACTGGGGAAATAACCCAATATACGATGCTTGATTGTTTCCATAGATAGGAGTATGGAAGCACATGATTGAGCTTGGATTTGTAATTCTATATGAAGATATCCATTTTTGGTGTTTTTGGTATTTCAATACATGTTTGGAACTAGATCCTTGTATACCTATATTTTTCCTTTATAGAGACATGAAATTTCACTTCATTTTTTATATTAGATTACTTTAATCATTGATATATATTATTTTCATGGATGTTTATCTTATTTCTGGTTGATTTACTATTTATACTATTGAAATATATGTTTACTACCATTTCATTACACACTAACATGAGGGAATAGTATCCCCATAGTCATATCTTATGCCCTTGATATTGGGTTTCATACTCTAGTGTATGGGGAGTCACACATGAGGGCATAGTTTCCCCACAGTTCCTCAATGTTTTTATGCACTATATACAAACTTTTTACAGAGCACTGCGACCTGCCTTATCTATGGAAGATATGATGAGGTTATTAAAGTAGTACCATCCACCAATATTTCTGGGGGATGGTGGTCTATAGGCTATTGAGAATTAGAGAAATGTGACTTTTTCAATCATCAAGCATATTGATACATGACATGAGTGGAGGGTGAATCACATGACATAAATTCGTTGAGGAAGACAACAAGGTTGATAGGATATAAGACATGGTTTGGGGTGATTTCCAAACAGGGTTATCTGACTATGTTTCCCTCGAGAATATGATAGAAGGGAGAGACAGGGATTTTATGACTTTTGAACATAGAAGAATGACTATTGTGTAAAATTTATCATGTTTTATATAAATACATAGTTTTTTACAGATTTATATTTCTAATGAGGCATCAAGGGAGAGATTCCTCAAGGAAGTTCTCAGGCATGCCATTCGATCATAGAGAAACATTTTTATATAGATAATATTTATCGGGATAGTGAATCATGAACATATTACAAAGAGGAACCTAAGAGAAGATGGGGGTGAAAAGGAGTTCATTTCAGCCTCTTAACCTAGTGGTTCAACTTCCAGTGGCTGGAAGCGCCGATTTTAGGATTCACATAAGGGATGTTCCATGATGGAAGTTAGTGGTGGTAGAACTATTTTTTATAATTAGTTTGGTATATGGGTAAATATGAGTTTTATTGAGACATAGTTGAGTTCTGAACTTGCAAAAGGATGGGCCACCTACAATGTTTTTGCAGGAAATTCCCTTCAGTAGTTAGAGGAAGGGGATCAACTATGAATCTAAGTTCAGGAGATGGATTCATAGCTCCACCTTAGGCTAGGAGCTGGGGTAGTACCGTTCATTCAATATGAGGTGGTTGTTGTGTCCAAGTTATCCATGGACTAGTTGTACCTATAAAGGAGAGTAGGCCTACTCCGAGTAGTGAGATTATTTCACAGGGCCTCATTTCAAGCTAGATATATTCTATATGGCCTAAACCCAAGGAGAAAAGGGTTGAGTAGTCGATAGTGAGAGGTAAAACAATAGTAGTACCTATTGTAGTATCTGCTCTTTTTGACATAGGTGAATAACAAATTTTAATATTTGTACCTATTGTGGAGATCCTCGATATTATAGTTCAGTTTTTAGATGGTGAGATGACCTTGTATACTCCATTTGGGATCATGAAAGATAGTATACACAAACTTAGGGTGTGGATCCTTGAGATTGGTGGGTGTCACATTATATGGGATATTTTTATCCTTGAGATAACTAGGATTGAAATAATACTCAAGATAGACCAAATAGATTATTATTGATTCCATGTTGATTTTTATCAGTGTAGGATGCCCTTCACATCACCAGAGAGTGGAGGTTTTATTCACAATAATGAATGTGATGTCCAGATAGGTGGAGATAGACCACAATGTAATGGGATGTTTAAGATGAAAACATAGATTTCAATATTATATCGGTATGCTCAAGAATCATGTCAGGTTTATTTTCCTTCTGTGGTTGATCATTTCAAGGACATTTTCCAATATGAATTTTGTGGTTTACCTCATAATAGAGAGGTGTAGTTCTCTATAAAGCTAGTTCTTAGAGCATTAATGGAATAAATTCCTCCTTATAGGATAAATACTATGGAGTTGCAGGAGCTACAAAGGTATGTATAGGACATAGAGGAAAAGGGGTTTAAATGAACCAGTACTTCTCAATGGGGTTCTCTAGTTCTTTTTTCAAAAAAAAATCGGATAGTACCCTCCAGATATTAGTGAATTATCAGAAATTTGAACCTTTTGATGGTTAAAAACTAATATCCCTTACCATAAACAGATGATATTTTTTATCATCTTTTAGGATCAAGGGTATTATAAAAGTTTTATTTGAGATCTAGATATCATCATGTGCATGTTCAACTTATAGACATACCTAATAAATCTTTTAATAGAAGGTATGGTCTATATAAGAATCTATTTACATAATTCGGTTTGAAAAATGCTCCGAAAATTTTCATGATGCTGATGAACCAAGTTTTCCATCCTTATCTAGATTCGTTTATGGTGGTTTTCATGGATTATATATTTGTTTATTCTCATAACCTACACAAACAAGACAAAAATCTTGATATCATTTTGGATGCACTAAGAGAGAATAATTTATATGCTATGATCACAAAGTTCCACTTCTAGATTGAAAAGATTCGTATCATGTGTCCCATTATCTCAGAGATAAGAGTATTAGTTGACCTAGAGAAGGTGATATCTATATTTTAGTAGGAGAATCATAATAAAGGATTTGATATAAAAAGTTTATTATGAATTTATTAATATTATAAGAATTTCATAAAAGTATTCCAACACTTAGAAGCACCTTTGACATTCTTGACTAAAAAGGGTGTGGATTTTATATTGTTGAATACCAGAGAGGAAACCTTTCTTAAGATGAAAGGTGACTTGACATCAATATCGGTCCAAGTTCATCCATTTTCATTAAGTATCTAAATTGAGTATTTAAATGAGTCATGTATCATTAAAAGGCTCTATCATGGGATCTTTCAAATGATGTGTGATTTTTTACTTCTTAAGTGCACCAGAGTGGTTGACCAAGGTTGTCTGTAAATGGAGAAAGTAAATTTAACAACATATTAAAGGTATTTTAAAAATAAAATAAAATAACCCAACAAACTAATTAAAAGTATGAGATGTTTCTATCATTTACAAGACTATAATAAGTATGTCGGAAGATTATTTTTTTACTTTTTTTTAAATTATATTAAGAAAACACAACGAGAAGATGTTTTTAGAAAAATATTTTAAAGGAATAATCGATCTAACTCAAACTATTCACTTACTTATTCATCATTACCAATTACATTAATATTCAATTAATTACGATCCCCTAATTTTTTATCCCCCGAACCCTATGACAATTAACATTACCATAAAGATGAAATGAGTTAAACCCTATGTTAACTTCGAAACAAGAAATCACAACACACTGCTTTGATTATCATTCTAAGTCAATCTTATGGGTTGTGGTAAATTAGTGCATAAATAAGTTATAAAAATAATGATGAATTGATTTAAGGGATTATATTTGATCTCAAAAAAAATTCTTATGTGGTTTGATTTTATCGATTAAGGTCGCGTTCTCACAATTAACAAACTTCTTGACCGCATGTGTTTTGTGTTAATTATTGAATTGTTTTCATGATTTAATTTAAATTAAAAACTAAATTAATATATCATATTAAGTGAATTACAATATCTAACTAATTAAAAAAATTAATGAAGATGGAAATATGTAGATCGATTACTAAAAAGAACTACTCTTCCATGGGTGGTGTAGGCATCGTAGAAATGTATTTCATTTGAAAAGGTTTAGAAAGGGTATAAATGTGTCTCATTTATACTCTTGATTCCAACCCAAATAGTATGATTAAATAATAGTAAAATATATGAAAACATAAAAATAATAATAAATAGGATATGAACAATTAAGTTTATTGAAAGAACAAAAACAAAACAAAGTGAAGAAGAAGAATAAGGCTTTAATGAAGGGATCCAAGCTTCAAGAGCCCTCCTTCATAAAATACATAGAGAAATGGAGTCTAACCAATTATAATATACCTTAAATTTCAAAATAAATGTCTCAACCCCTTGAAATGATAACAAAACAAATTTATAGAGTGGAGGGGAGGCTAGGTTTTAAGAGGTTTCAAGTGTTAATGTGGAAATTTGGTCAAATACATAAACCCAATTACTCCACCTTTTAGACTACCAAAACACATGAAAAGAATGTCATTATAGGATGATTATTTGTGAAAAAATGGGTCCTGGATATTCTTTCTATATTTGGGCCCAATTCAAGAAATGATGAAGATGTTATGGCACAAATATTGAAGTGATTTCGAATATGGTGGGTCTAGACCACCTTCAACTTAATAGATCATTTACTCCAACCAAATACACTATTTAGACCCATTGTACATAATAAAAGTTATAGATAACTAAGTGAGTAAAATTGCTACAAAATTTTATGTTAAAATTAGTAATATTAAAGTATTTATGTATGAAATACTATAGTGAATTTTAAAAGGATAAAACTGGAATTTTCATCAAATTTACAAATGAATGATCTAATCCAAAATATTCTATAAATGAAAAAATTTACCAAAAGTTGAGGAAATTATATCATTTATTATCTATAAAATATTAAAAAAAAAATTAATCAACTCCCCCACACTTACCCTTTTTCACTCCTTGAGAAAACCTCATATGATGTAATCCAGAAAATTGTGACAAGATATTCATTAATATATTCCCCAATCCACAATAGAAATATAAGAAAATTAAGAATCAAATAAAGAGTAATATCAATATATTTGAAATTAAATTCCTCATAAATTGTATTATAATAAAATATAGTATGATTAATGACACTAATAATAGTGAAAAAAGTCATGGTTCCACTATGCCACTAATTCCTCACGTGTGTGTGTTCCAACCATTTGGTGCTCATATTTCCACCTGTTATTCAGTGTATTCATGTAAAGTAAAAAAATATTTTTACCTATTTTAATTCATCTAACATGTTTTAAATTCCATTGTAATCAAATTTTAAGACCCACTCACTTAAGCATTCACAAAATTCAAACCTTAAGCTCCAAACCAAGATATCACCACGTGTTATACATTTCATCACTCTAATCTTTATTATCAATTGTTTAATTGATTTTTTAATTTTTTTTTGGTTTTTTAGGTTGTACAAATATAGGATACTAAGAAAACATTCATAAGACGATTTGGTGCAGTAATTAAATTGATCATAATAGAAACAAACGTATAAACCAACCATTTATATAAGGTGTTTTTTTACATAAATTGGATATAGCTTATTTTTGTCATTAACCTAACCTGTATATACCTTAAATTCATTACAAAAAAATAGTTCCAATTATAAATTTGATTTTGTGATCCCTTTCAAATGATGTGAAATTGTTTACTTCTTAGGGGAATTAGAGTGGCTGACCAAGGTTGTCTCTCAAAGGAGGTAAATTTAACAACATATTAAAGGAATTATGAAAATAAAATAAAATAACATAAAAAACTAATTAAAAGTATGGGATTTTTTATCATTTATAAGACTATAGGAAGTATTTTGGAATATTATTATATACATATATATTATTTTACTTTTTTTAAATGATATTAAGAA
Organism: Viscum album; assembly: GCA_963277665.1. Classification (NCBI taxonomy): domain Eukaryota; kingdom Viridiplantae; phylum Streptophyta; class Magnoliopsida; order Santalales; family Viscaceae; genus Viscum; species Viscum album. Next base: position 1,261,188,934 of record OY728158.1, on the reverse strand, counting down.
AATGCAACAAAAATATGTTTTTTTCAATATTTTTAAGGTGTAATCGATCTAACTCCACCTATTCACATAATTATTAATAATTTAAATTTAAATTAACATAAATTTTATTATGATCCCTTAATTTGATAACCCTAAAACCCTAAAAGAATTAAGTTTTCCATAAAGATGAAAAGAGTTGAACCTTAGGCTTGCTTCAGAACATGTAATCACAACACCCTGCATTGATTTTCATTCTATGTCAAGTTTATGGTCAGTAGTAAATTAGGGAATAAATCCATTTTGGAAATAAAGATGAATTTATTTTAGGGGTTATATTGGAACTCTATAAATATATCTTTTGTGGTTTGGTTTTACCGATTAAGGTTTGACTCTCAGAATTCAAACAATTATCGACATCATGTGTTTTTTTAATTATTAAATTGCTTGTTTAGATTAATTTAAATTAAAAACTCAATATATAGATAATATTAAAGGAAATAAATTATCTCATTGATTCAAAATAAACGAATTAAGAAGTTTAGAGGCAGATCGATTACTAAAAATTTCTACTCTTCCATGGGTGGTGTAGTCATCCCTAGATATGGTTTTCATTTGTAAAGGTTTGGAAAGGGTATAAACCAATATTGTATCTAATATTGATTACAATGAAAATAGGATGACTATAGATGAGTAAAATGGAGTAAAACAGAACAAAATATAATAAATTAAATAGTAACAAAGAAGTTTATTTCAAGAAAAAGACATTATAATGTAAAGAAGAAGAAGAAGGCTTCAATGAAGGGATATTTTCTTTAAGAGCTCTCCATTGTGAGATGTTTGGATAAATGGAGTGAATCCAATTATCTTATACCTTAAATTTCCCAATGAATGTCTCAACCCTTATAAATATTAAAAAAAATTATAGAGTGGACGGGAGTTGTGGCTTTAAGAGGTTTCAATGTGAATGGATAAATTCATCCAAATAAAATAATCCAAATTTACCCACCCCATTTGACCATGTAAACGCACGAATCAGCTATCATCCCAAAATTATGACTTTTGATGAAATGGGGCATAGATTTTAATTTAAAATTTGGGCTCAATCCAAGAATTAATGATGAAGTTATGGCCCCAATACTGAACTGATGTCCAATTTGGTGTCTCCAACCCACCTTTGACTTAATGAAACATTTACTCCAACTAAATAAATTATTTAGCTGTATTTACAGAATAAAAGTTGTATCCCATTAAATGCAAAACATTTTTACAAAATTTTATGTTATAATTTTTCAAATTAAAATATTTATGTATGAAATACTACAGTGAAGTTTAAAATGGTAAAACTAGAATTTTTTTCAAATTTTTAAATCAATGATCTAATATTGAATATTCCATAAATGAACAAATTTAACACAATGTGAGAAAATTATATCATTTATTATCAATAAAACATTCAATAAAAATTTGTTTTATTAATTATTATGGGAGAAGATCTTATGTACGGAGATTGAGTCATGGCGTACGAGTCTCATCAGTTGATGCCATACGAGACGATATACCAAATGCATAATTTCAAGTTGGTTGTAGTTCTTCATGATTTTCAGTGGTAGAGAAATTATTTATTGGGATATAATTTTTTGGTGTACATATAGCATAAAAGTCTCAAGTATATATTTACACAACATGATTTGAATGTGATGTAGTGAAGGTTGGTTGAGTACCAACAGTCTCTTGACTTCAAGTTTGATTATACTTCTATAAAGGGAAATGTAGTTACAAATAAACTGAATATGATTATTTAGATATAGGAAGTTCAGGAGGCCAATAGTGAGTGGAAGCTTATGGCCTTGTTTTCAGAGATGAACTTGGCAGTGAAGGATAGCCATGTTATTAATTTTCTTTCACCTTAAGTTGTGAGCTCTAATCCTTTAGATAGAGTGAGGATGAGACAAATTCTTAATGCTGATGGATTTTTCATATGGAAGAGAGTGGAAGGTGAGGACCCACCTCCTTGTTAGACCGTGGGATAGGATGGAATTTTTTGCATACATGGTCACATACGGGTTCCATTAGACACATACGAGGAGATGATGTAGGAGTATCATGCCTTGGTTTTGGAAGAGCATCCCGACATCACCAAGATGTATCATGATTTTTGTCTCAAGTATTTATGGTCGAGGGTAAAAAGTTATCTAGTTGGTTTTTTTTTAAATTATGTTACAAATGTTAGTAGATGAAGATGGAACATAGCAACATACCAGTATTGTATAGTATTTACACATTCCTGAGTGGAAATGGGATGATATCACAATAAATTTCTTAAATAGATTGTCGAGGTATCCCCAAGGTACTGATGTCGTTTAGGTTGTTATGTAAAACTTCATGAAGGATTCTCAATTCCTACAAACAAGGGAGAATTTATCATTAGATTTGATTCAGAGGATGTATATACCTGAAATAGTATAAATTCTAGGGTTCCTCAAACCGTTGTATAAAATAGAGACACCAGGTTTCTATATCATTTCTTCTGGAGTCTGCGTAGGGATTTGATACACATTATTATGAGCATAACATACCACCCTCAGACTGATGGCCAGTCATATCGCATGATTAAAGAACTTGAGTACATGCTGCAAACATGCATCATGGATTTTGGGGAATCTTTGGAGAGGTATATTCCCCAAATTGAAATCTCCTACAATAATTGTTTTTAGGAGACTATACATAGGTAGATCTATGTGGATTTTTATTGTAGGTAATGCCGATATTCCCTATGCTAGTTAGAGGTATATGGGGTAGCATTAATGGGATAACATCATATGTATGAGTCTTCAGTAAAGGTCTAATAGATCTAAAAGCAGATGACTACTTCATAGTATCTATAGAAATATTACATTGATCATCATCGATGACCTCTAGAGTTCAAACCCGAGGATCATGTATTTTTACGTATCTCACTGAGTTTAGGACCCTGATGAATTAGGGGATAGGGTAATATTTTACCTCGATATGTTATCCCATTTGATATTCTTGAGAGATTCAGTCTTGTATCCCATCAGTTTGATTTACATCAATGGAACTAGGGCATGCACAATGTCTTCTATGTATCTATGCTACACCATTATGAATCAAACCCATATCACACTCTATTGTTGGATTAAGTGGAGTTACTGGTTGATGTGTCCCTTTAGGATCATCCTGTTCGTATCATTAATAGAAGCACAAGGTTCTTTGAGGTCAGTCGGTTCCTCTAGTATGGGTGCTAGGGAAACATGACCATTTACAAGATGAGAATTTGGTGTGGGGGGGTGAAGTATGAACTCAGTGGTCAGAGTTTTTCTATGATGATTCTTAACCACCCTTGGAATGGAAATTCAGGGATGAATTTCTTTAGGTGGGGGTGGATATTGTAAGATCCTGGGGTTTTTTATGAGTTAAAAATATTGTTTTTGGTTTAAATGATTTTTTATGGACTAATATTAGTTCCCCATTATATCATGGGTGTATCGGGGTGTCTAGGGATTTTTAGGATCCCAAAACCCCACTTTATGTAAAAACAAGGTAGACTGCACAACTATTATAAATTGAGTGGGATATGCCACACAATTTGAGAAACCATGCAAGGGTTGTGAATAGGGATGGAGGAGACATCACTATTTGAGGAAACAATATATAATGGGGTGAACACCCATGAATTATCACTTACAGTTTTTAATAGAAGATACATCAGATTTTTCACATGGTTATTCAAATTGTGTGCATGAAATTGTGTGAGGTTCTCTTTAATAGAGTGTAGGATACATAGTTTGTCCATAGTTTGGGAAATATTGCCTCTAAACCATGCAACCCGATATTTCTTGGGGAAATTTTCTTTTCCCCTCAAAATATATCAAAATGTAAACCTTGTTTATATTTTCTCTATTGAATATTAGATCATTCTTGGTATCTTCTTTGAAATCTAATCCATAAGCTTTGACACCATTTCATCATCTTGACTCTAAATAAAAAATCATCAGTCTCATTGGATTTATATCGGGGATTTATTTGATAATATTATGAAATTATTCATTTTTATTTGTATCAATGGATTAATTTAGGATAAAGATAACATACCCTATTTTTATTTTCTTCTTCCATTATTTATTTTTCTCTTAATCCTGATCGAATTATAGATCGATACAGGATGAATTCTCAACTACAGACCAATGGTAGGTGGTCTATACCTTTCCATTAGGGTTTGATGTTTTATAAGAATAGTTTCTAGTGTTCCGCATGCCATAATTCCTAGTGGTTCCCCTTTAATTAATTAAATGGTTGAATTGGATGAATTGGAACATGTTAGATATTCCCTCTAATTTTTTCGAGATTGTTTTAGGATTTTTACCCATCCTAGGCCACCTATAGGGCGTTCCATTGTATCTTACCTTTATTATACCACCCTTGGGGTGTGTAGGAGATCACCTAGTTAGAGGTATCCCTTTATAAATTGAATTGAATACTTAGGATATAGTTTATGACTCCTTTACCATGTGACAAAATGAGGTTAGATAATTAAATTATTTAAATGGATTCTATTGAAAATGTGGAAATGAGTTGGAAGAACTCAGAGAATGAAATTAATTATGAAATGATGATTGTGATGATGATATTATTATGGTATTGGATGCATCGTCTGGTATAACTTTGATTATGAGGAGATTCCTAAGTCTAATGTATCCCAGTACCGACATTCTCTATACATGGAGTGAGGGTATTAAGGTTGTGGACTACCTTGCTTCCTTGTCAACCCATGGGAAGAGTATCATTTTCTCTCAGAATATTGTCTTGATGTATTTTGAGGGGGAGTATCTGGTTAGAGGGGATTATCTTGGGATGCACCATTTTAGACCCCTTAAGCTTCTTGTCTACTAGACCCTTGGAACTATGGTTCCTTGGATTACTCCAGTTGTTTCCTTTTTTATCTCTTTTAATTAAATAAAGAAATGACTATGATGTAGTGAGCTTCTTGACATGTTCCCTCCATGGGTCTTGATTTTATAGGATGCCTTGGGATTTACTACCAATTAGATCTACTTTTCTTAGGCTCGCAGTGGACGTGGTCTATCGACATGTTCCTTGGACCCCACATTAGTAATTACCAAGTTTCCATCTTGATGCTCCTGGGAATAAATGTGTATTCCTATATCTTCTATACCTTGTGTCCAACCCTTAATGGTCGGAAACTTTTCATTACAAAGTGAGACCATTATGGATGACTTTATTATTTGTATTGGCTGTGATGAATGTGATACAATTGGAAATATGGCATAGTTGTGGAAAATTTTGAATACTTTTTTATACGTCATAATCATGGTGTTTATTTATCTATTCTTACATATATCACTGGTATGGGTATCTATTTATATTTACTAAACATGGTAGTGAGACTTGTTTACTTATGTTTTATAGCTAACCTTGTATATGGGAGCATGAATATTGGTTAGAGGGAGACTTGTTTGACTAGATTGTATATATATTCCTTGGGCACTAGACATTAGATATTGTTATACCTGTGATATATATTTTCACATTTATTATCTTTTATTACATATCCTAGTTCTTAATAGACACTATTGGTTGTGCCCTATTATTTTTTCTCTCACACCATGTTTGGGAAACCATTGGTGACCTGGACAGACTTCATGGATGAAAGTAGAGACTGGGGAAAGATCGGTTATATGACGCATGTTTTTTCCATTCTAAGGAGCAAGGTATCATACGAATGAGCTTGGGTCACAATGATATCATGGGATAGTCATTTTTTATATTTTTGGTATTTTGATACATGTATTGTATTGGATGATTGTATACATATTTTCCTTGTTTTTAGAGATATGAAAGGACACATTATTTTGTGTATGAGATTACTTTTTTCTTTGTTACATATTCTAGTCTTGGATGTTTATTTTATGTCTGGATGATTTAATATTTCTACTAATGACTGATATGATAACTTATATTTTGTTACACAGTAACATGAGTTCATAGTCTCCCAACAGACACACCCTAGACCCTTGCTGTATGTCAGTATCCACTATCATATGAAGAGGAGAGCTTGTTTCCATGTGATCCACTGGCTTGGGGAACTGTTAACTGGCATCCAATTTGGGTAATTATAATAGAGGTCACATAAGTTTGTTTAATATAGTTATAAAGTAAAATATTTATTTTATGGAAGTTATGGTGATGAATAATTGATATTTTTTAATATATTTTTTATGAATTTTGATTTAATAAAATTAATTTCATTTATTATTGAAAATAATTATGTATGTTTTCATTCAAAAATTAGGAAGACATATTAATTTGATAATTATTATATCATATTACCATCATTTAAGTTTTCTTCATTATTCATGATATATACATGATAACATCATTCATATAGGTTGTTGAAATGATCTAAATTTGAAAATTATATAACATGTGAATGAATAAGAAAATTTTATTATGTAGATATAATATCACATTTATAAAAGAATAATATTTTTAAAATAATGTTACTAAATTGATAAATATATTTTTTGAATAATTGGATAAAAAATATGAAGAAAATAGTTCTGGACAGGATAAAACTGGTAATGAATATTTGAATAATTTATTATATATTCTCCTGGAAATGAAGTATTTGAGAGTTCTTTTTATAGAGAAAAGTTACCAAATATGAGATAAATTTTTAGGAAGATAATTTGGGTCAAATTCTAGAGGTAACCAAAGGAAACGTGTGATTTCAGATAGGTAGTTTAATATCCAAAAACTATAAAAAAAATAACTTTTTATTCAATTGCATATGGGATATGAAACACCGAGCTTAAACAACCCACGAAATATATTTATTTAAATGTAATCTTTTTGAAAGCTTCTAGAACAGAAACCCCAGAGTCTAAATGAACTATAATATAGAATAATATTATAACATATTAGTTATATTGAAAAGTATTAATATTAATAACTAAATTATTAAAATTATGTTTATCCATTTATTATAAAAAACATATAAATCAATTAAAATAAAAACAAATGTTTTCTCAAATATAGAATTTTTCTAAATGATGATTTAGTCGTGCTTTGCGCAAATAATTTAAAATTATTTTTTAAAGGTTTTAGAAAATTTATTTGATAAAATAAAATTTAATATTGAAATTAAAATATTAAAATTATCTTAGGGTGAATTTTGGATATCTTTCTGATGGGTTTCACTTTTCGATGGATAGTGAACAATATTATTTTTTATTGAAAACTGCCTTTTATTTTAAATAATTTATAGGGTAAAATGAAATTTTTAATTGGTTTGAATGTAAAAATAGTTCAATTTTATTAAAATTTATATATTTTCAGTTTATTCAATTTAATATTTAATTTTTATATTAAAACCTTATATACTTATGAGAATTCACTTTTTGAAAACCTAGTTTTGCATCGTGTCTACGGGTAAAATTTTAAATTTCACTATTATAATTAAATGAATTTAAATTGAAATAATGATTTATATATTTGGGATAATAATAAATTATATTATCTAATGACACCAGATTCTTTTTAGACTATTTTGAATATTAAAACCTGTAAAAATTAATTACCATGGTTATGGTAAAACCGCATTTAGCAGGGGTTAAAATTAGAATATGAGGGCTAAAATGACATAAATTTTTAAAAAACACAATTTATTTCTTATTAACACCTTATCATATATAAGGGTCAATAATAACCCATTTTGGAGGATTTTTACATGATAAAACATGAGTGTAATTGATTATTTTTAGAAATTGCATGTGGATCATCTCCTGAACTTATAAAAAGCCACCCCATCTCTTCCCCTATTCACACATACAAAGAAACTTGGATCATCCAAGACAAACCAAAATAACTTACTTAACACTATAAAAACATCTTATATCCCTTGTTTTGTAAAAAAATCTAGCATACAAATGATTTTGTGAAAACCTAATGTAGTTGTATGAAGAAGGGGTATTGTTCTTAACCAAGAATTTTTATTTTGTTTCTTAATACACCCCCTTAAAATATTATTAAACCATGATTTTATAATAAAATAAGTATATTAAATATAATTATATGATATTTATTTAGATTTATTACCTATATCATTTTCCTCTTCTACCAAATAGAAAATAAATCCCTTAATCGTGTGTATAGTGGAATAATGCTTCACAAACTGATATAAATAATTTTCCACCACCACCTTTAAAATATGGATATAATAATGGCTATAACACATTTATATGATATTTATCATATAATTATACTATTTAAATTATAATATCACAAGTAAAAAAACTTACTTTCTATTCTATTTATAATATGATGATATCGCTCGTGTGTACGATAGATTAACACCTCACAAAGTGATGTGATTTGTTTTTCATTTACACTTTAAATAGAAGGTAATAAAAATAAATTTAACTAATATATGTAATAAATATGAAATTATTTTAATGTTGGACAATTTATTTATGATAAAATTCATTACCATTTCACCCATTATGGGAATGATATAATCATTCATGCATAGGTTCGACCTATTGTATCCACAAAGTAATGGGATTCATTTTCCATATACAACCTTGAATAATAATTATAATAATGAATATAATGTATAAATATTATATTAATAAAATTATTATCATTTGGGAGATTATGGATTTAGATTCTATGTATAATAACTAAAACATCCATGTCCAACCATGAATGAGAAAACAAGGTAATTAACCCCCAAAATAATGAAAATAATTAAATATTATTAACAACTATATGGTAAAATGATATAATAGGATAATATATCATATTATAAATATGATTATGGTTCTGTTATAAATTAATATCATGCTTGAAATCATTATACAAAAAGTTAAAACATGTTTAACAAAACTAAATCTTGAGTCAAGGGAATTTGTTTCAATTTCTCTTCATTGAGGCATGTTGTAATATTATTAACCTAATTTAATTTATATGGAGTATATACTACCCATTTTACATGAAATATCATGAATAATTCACACTTCATTCTATTTTATGTTTCAATTTCAATTATTTTATGCAAGGGATTTTGACTTGAAAATCACCAAGTGGTAAACAATTTCATAACTCATTTTTTTCATTGGGTTATATTATTTATTCATTTTTGTTGATATTATTAGATTATGTGCATAATTAATTTTGGATATATTGTGTATTACTTCCACTTTCTTCATCTATATATAAAATTTTTATTCACAATCAATTCATTTATCAATTATCACTTCAATGTTATTATCTTTTTAAGGGTTTATTTAACAATATTATTTTAATTGGGATTTTTTATTCTTGAATTTACATTGAAGGAAATTATTTTATTATTGGTTAAAAACCATTTTATTTTATTAAACAATTATTATTTATGATGTTTTCAAGTACTAGTACCATTTTTAAACTTTTTGGTATATAAAATTTTGTATAAAATGTGTTTAAAAAAATACGATTTCATTTTTCTCTTCGGTCAAAAATCCTTCTTCTTCCAAAACAATGTTTTTTTATAAAAAATAAAAAATGTTTTTAAAAATATTCAAATGATTTATTCAATAAAATTTTAACCATGAATGATGTTTTAATATTTTTGAATGGTATATTCATATCATTTCCCAAACAATGGCTATTTTTATTTTACCAAAACAATGATAGAAATATATGTTTTAACATATACGACATAAAAAAATTCCTAGTTTTCATAACCAATTAATGTTTCAAGAATTAAATTATAAGATAAAAATTTAATTTTCAAAGAAAAGTAATTTCAAACTATTTTATAAACAATTAGTTTTAAAAATGTTTTCAGTTAAATGTATATTTTCCTCAAAAACGATTTCAATGATCTTTTTATGGTATTTATATTCATCAATGATAAAAAATTATATTTCATATACTCCAATGGGGATATGTTTTATTAATACCATAATTATTCATTATATAGATGGTTGATTTCCATTTTAACAAAACAATGTATAGAAATTCACTTTCATGATTCATTTTTTCATTCGTAAACTTTCCTTTTAAATATTCACTTTTATGTGATCATTTGAAATTAAATATACCTTAACATCCATATTATTTATCATGGATATTCATATTAATTAAATAATATATAATTTATAAATATGGTGTCTTAAATTGAAAGTTAATTTATTGTATAGGGAAATATTAATAAATATGTATTCTTTTCTTACTACATATATTTTTTGATACGGTATATTGTTCATGAATTAAATCAGTTATTATATATATGAGGAATGACATGGACATGTAGAAATGGTTTGGAGCCTAGTTATAGATACTTTTCAATACATCGGTAGTGTCATGATATGAATAAGTTTGATAAACTTAGTTAAATGGGTTTTTGGTGTATAACTACCCATCAGTTTTAAATGTTCTTATGAATGGTCTTGGTTTTAGACATATAATGATGCTTTAGATTATGAAATCCAACAATTAATAATATCTTAATCATGAATTCATTTATTATTATACATGATATTTTCACAATGATATTATCTATGGATGCATTTTATTCTCAGTTAGTTGGTTAAATGGAATGTTTTTTCATTTATTTACCTTTCTATATTTATTATGCCTTATCAAGTTATGATAGTCATGTTATTGATTATATGGTACATTTTTCATTAATTAAAACTTGCATATTTATTATACTAGTGAAATTATTTAAATGGAAGGTTTTTTTAGTTATTAACCTTTCCATGTTTATTCTTATTAATTCATGATAGATTTCATTATACTTAAACCACACTAATCATCTGAGGGAACCCTTAATTTTTTCTTTCCCAAGAATCCAGTAAATGTATAATGAATGATATTAAAGAATATGTTAGTTGGAATAATGTTATTATCAACTAATTTTGTAATTTTTTATTCAAATTTAATATAGGAATAATGTATGAATCTAGTTTACCAAGACTACTATACTATTTATTCATTCAGGTTGTGATTTCCTGTATATTATGATAATATAATAATGTTGAAAATGTTTTCAGGATACTGGGGTTGGGGTCATTATAGTTCATATAAAAGTAAGGTTTAATAAAAACCTTGGGAACCAGATATAGGAAAATATATGTTGGGAACATAACCCTATGATAGACTTTTGTGGATACGTATATAAGAAAATGAAAATATTTTTGTATGGTAGATATTATGTGGTTTTTACAAGAAATATAACCTTTATACACACTAAAAGTTGATGTGGTTATGGTATAGATGTACCTAGGGGAAATAATTATAAAAATGGAACATTGGGTTTTTCTCAATCATCACTTGGTGCATGAAAACGTGCCTTAATATGCACCTGGTTTGACCCTACCAAGGTATATGCCTAAGATAATTCGAATTTTATTTACAAAACATTCTGAAGGATTTGAATATATGATGAAAATGAGTAGCCTGAGTTAAACCTAAGGTTTCATCTATTGAATATAATGTGTCATTATTTAGACATCCTATAAATGAATATAAATATGTTTCCCACTAAAATTATTATTCCCCAAACCATAAATTTTGTTTTTAGTCAATGGATAGAACCTAAAAGAATCGTTTTAGCATTGAATATGAAGGAAAATGTTATAACTATTAGTAACTGAATGGGACGATGAAAATAATGAAATATATCATGATTATTTCTAATCATTTATCCTAAAATATGATTAACAACATATACCATAACCAATGACTAAAATCACCAAAGAAGATAAGGATTGAGTTATCTAAGAGCTTGAGTGATGGAGACTGTTGAGGAAAGAAGGCTCAATTTCATTCCTGTCATAAATGTGGAAATAGACACCCATTAACGTTTTTGAAAGAAATAGGAAAATTTTTTATGTATAGAAAATAAGTGTATAATGAAATGAATTACTGAGGAAAATGAAGAGTACAGTGAAAGGAAATAAATATTATCCTAGTGATCCATTTACATTTTGTTGTCTTAAATGTGGGTAACCTATGAATTATCTGAGTGAAATCCAACATCTTACATTTAAACCCTATTCCAAGGAATGAATTGTGTTGAAATAAAATGGAAAAATTATTTAATTATTATGATTTAATAATTAAATTGTTGAAGTTTTCTTATCAGTGGTATTTTGGATTTAAGAATTACGAATCATCTAAAGATTGTGTAAAATTATAAAAGCATATATATCTTCATTAACATAAGAGTTATGGACATAATCATGGTTTTAAGAGTTCATGTTTGATTATCATTTAAGATTATTAAATAAACCTTTAAAAAGTTGTGGTGGTAAGTATTAACATAATTAAAGATATTTTTGGAATAAATTTATTTTAATATAACCCATGGGTTTTGTATATAATTGTTTTAGGAAGAATGCCTTTATTTTTGTAATACATAATATTAAATTTATTGGTAACATCTAATTTTTATCCGAACATTGATGTTTTATTAATTATAGAGAGAAAAAATTATTTTAATTTTAGAGGAATTATATTAATATAGTTCTAGAAATAGGAAAACATGCATACATGGTGACAACCTATCACCTCCAGCAAGGCTGAGGGGCTTGAACCCCCAAATGAATAGCGATAAGTGTTTATTTCCCACTACTTTCCTACAAGATGTCTTAGTAAATATGTGATTTTTTATTTAAATGAATTTATTAATAAATACTAATGATGAACCTATGGTTTTATTGTTGAGGTTTAGATATTAATGTATTATATTGGATAACTTTTTCTAAACATATTGGTTTTGTAAAATTTATTGAGATAGATGGAAATACTTGTCAGTCATTAATGTATCTTAAAATCTATTAAATGTGAATTTTATTTCATTAGGAATAAAATATTCATTATTTTATTTTCATTTCTTAGAGTAAGATTTGAATTGTAAATTTATCGAAAAACAACTAAACCGTGACATTTTGATTATGAAATAGAAACATATCAAATAATTATATTTATTATATTCTTAAATAGTTGGAGAATTACTTAAAATTACGAAAATAATCTTGAAAAAAATGATATATAATCAACTTTATATCTTTTAAATCAAATTTCCTTTTAAATCATCACAATTTTATGGTTTTGAGGTCCTTAACATTCCATTTATCATTCACTTTTCTTTGATCAATGTGCTTTATCACTCTCTATAATTATTTACACTTTTCTCCGAAGTCTATATATTCTATTGACCCTAATTTTCTCCTACTTATAAACCTAGTTATTTGTTATTCTATATGAAATTTTTTACTTCTCTTTATCTCTTATTAAGATGATATTTTATTAACCCTTTTTATAAGGTGGGTTTTCAATAATGGAACTTTCAAATATCATACACTTGATTTCTGAGTTCAAGATCATGTTAAAATGGAAAATTTCTTTTAAGGTGGGGGATATTAAAAGAACCCAAAATTATAAAAGATGTAAATTGTATTCTATAGTTTATGTGGAAAGAAACATCAATCTTAAACAACCAATAAAATATATTTTTAAAATTTAATCTCTTCGCTAGCTTGAAGAACAAGCAACACCGAGGCTAAATGAACCATAATACAATATATCATTATAAACTAGCCATTAAATTAGAAGGTATGAATAATACTAAATTAAATATGAAAATTATAGTGATATATTTATTAAAAATTAAATAATAATCATTTTAAAGAAATTGTTTTTTTAACTATATTTTTCTAAATGACGGGTTAGTCATGCTTTGCACGTATAAATTTAAATTAATATTTACCAATATTAGAAAATAAATTTCCAAAAAAAATAACTTCATCTTGGAAATCATAATATCAAAATAATATTAGCGTTGATTTTGGTGATTTTTTTAAAAACTTTCATTTTTCGATGAATAGTGAAAATTTTATTTTTTTAAAATTATCTATTCATTTAAATAATTAAGAATTTTAAATTTATTTTTTAATTGGTTTTAAAGTAAAATTACTTTTAACATATTAAAATTTAACTATATAAGTTTATTTTAATAAATTTTATATTGAATTTCGATATTAAAAACTTTAATACTTATGAGAATTTCCCCTTTGAAAACCGACTTTTTTATCGCATCCTCTAGTATAATTTTAAATTGGATCCTAAAACTTCTTTGAATTGAATTAATAAAAATGTATTAAAAAATTGGAATAAGAATAATTTATATTATATAATAATTTCAACTAAATGTTTGACCATTATGAATTGTACAAGTAGTAAAAATTAATTACCGTAGTTAATGTAAAAACTGATTTATTGAGGGATTAAACTGAGAAGATAATGGTTCCAAATGATCAAACAACTTGTCCAAAAACCATTTAATGGACATCATTTAAACCTATAACCTATAATGGTCATTAATTACCCATTTTTTGAGGTTTTTTAATGATTAAAAAGTTGGTGTAATTGATTTTTTTTGAAAAATTTCATATGTGTCATCTCCATCGTTTATAAAATCCCCCTTCATATCCTCCCCTATTAAAACTTAAAAAGACATTTCTATGAGAAAATAACTAAATATATAACTTCCTTACTACCCTAAAAACATCATATAGACTATGTATAGATAATAAATATAACCAAGAAAATATTTTTGTGCAAACCTAAAGACATTTTCTGAAAAAGAGGTAAGGTTCTTAAATGATCATTTTTATTTTGTTTCTTCATAAAACTATTTCATATATTATTAAAACAAGATGATATATTTGATTAATTATATTCCATATAATTTTATTATATCATGTTATAGTTATGACCTACATTTATTTCCTCTTCCATCACATGGGAAATGAAACTGTCGATCATGTGTGCGAAGGACTACAGTCTTACGAACCGATATAATTAATTTCCATCACCACCATTAAATGATAGATTTAATTATTTTATATGTTATTTAGGAAATAATTATTCATATTTAATTATAATATCACACATAATATCTTCTTTACCATCCCATTTAAAATATGATAATGTAGCTCATCTCTATAGTAACCCACCACCTCGTGAGGCAATGTGATTCATTATTCACTGACACTTTAGATAGAAGCTAATAAGGTTAATTTTAATTTATTAATGTCATATATATGAAATGATATGAATTCTATAAAAATAATATATCATACACTTCCTTACCATTTCACCTATTAAGGGAATGATATCGCCCCTCTTCTGTACGTACGACCTACCATCTCCACGAAGCGATGTGATTTATTTTCCTTTTCCAACTTTCAATAATAATTATTATTATACTTATAAATTTTAAATATTATATTTAACACATTATTACAATTATTTAGATGATTTATTTTTCTCTAATGTATTCTAATATGATCTTTTATGAAAAAACATGAATGAGAAGACAAGGTAATTATCAAAAAAAAATAATGAAAATAATGAAATATTATTAACAAATGAGAGGTAAACTGCTATAATATGATCATATATGATATTATAAATATTAGTATGGTTATTTTATATATTAATGACATTATTAAAACTATTATATATGACTTTAAATCATTTTTAGGTAAAGGAAAGCGTGAGGTAAGGGACTTTGTCTCAATTTCTCTTCATTAAGGCATATTATAATGTTATGAAAATAATTTATTTAATATAGTGTATATAATACCCCTTTTATATGTAATGTCCTGAATCCTTCCATATTAATTGTATTTTACATTTTAATTTTAATTATTTCATCAAAGGTGCTCTGACATAAATATTATAAAGTGGTAAATAATTTCATAACTCAATTTATTTTCATTGGGTTATATTACTTACCTGTTGTCTTTAATATTATTAGATTATGTATGTAATGCCTTTGGAAATATTATTTTGTATTTCAACTTGTTTTATTTGGATCTTTATTTGATATGCATAATTGATTCATTAATTAATTTTCAATTCAACATTAGAATCTTTGTAAGGGTTTGTTTCACCATTTAATTTTAATAGATATTGTTTATGCTTGAATTTATATTAAAGGAAATTATTTGATAATTGGATAATAATACTAATTAATTTCATTCTCCTATGTGAATTTATTAATTTTTCATTTACTAGTACCATTTTTTCCACTTTTGGTACTTATAATTGATGATAAATATTTTTATTAAAATTTGATTTCATTTTTCTCTTCAGTCGAATATCCTTTTCCCCCAAAACCACATTTTCTAAAAATTCTTAAAAAATGATTTTAATTCTATTATAATGATTTATTAATGAATATTTTATAAATATTGTAAATTTTACAAAAAAAATCAAATGGAAACATTATGATATTTTCTAATCAAGGTATGTTTTTCTTTTTCTGAAAAAGTGAAAGGTATCTTTGTTTTAACATGTATTACATGAATAAAATTTCCAAAAATCATGAACATTAAAGGTTTTAAGGATTAAATTATAATTTTCATATTTTATATTCAAATTAAATTATTTTCTAAATATTTTATAAACTTTTAATTGTAAAAATATTTCAAGGTAAAATGATTATTTTCTTAAAGAATGTATTTAAATATATTTTTATGACATTTCTATTAATCAATGAAAAAACTAATTTATTTTTATTATACTCCATTGATAATATGATGTATTGATACTGTCATTATTATTTATACGAATGTTTTCTGATCATTTTGGCCAATGAAATTATTAAAATTCACTTTCATGATTCATTCTTTTATCATTATCTTTCCCTTGAAATATTCACTTTTCTATGATCATTAGATATTATTTTCCCATAAATATCCATATCATTTATCATGGATATTATTATTTATTAAAACATATATCATTCCTACATATGATTTTTTATATTAATATTTATTTGATTTACTAGGGAAATATTGATAAATCTAAATTCTTACTCAATACAGGTATTTTATGGTAAGGAATATTGTTCATGAATTAAATAGACAATTATATATATGAGTAATCCTTTGGACATGAAGATATAAGTGCGAAATTATTATTGATATCCCCTCGATGCATTGGTAGTTTCATAATAAGAATCAGTTTTCAAACTTTAGTGAAATGAGATTTTGATTTATACCTAAAAATCAATTTTAAACTGGCTTGAGAAAGGTTCTGATAGTAGAGGTATCATGATGAATAAGATCATGAGGCCCCCTAATTTGACATTTCATTCATCAAAAATTTAGTTATTATTATCCATGATATTTTTGAAATGATATTATCTCTAAATTCATTTAATTCCCAATTTATTATTTAGATGGAAAGTGTTTTAAATTATATAATTTTCCATATTGAATATGCCTTATCTAGTTATGATATTTGTGTTATTAATTAAATTATTTTTTTCAATTATTTGTATTTCCATATTGATTATACTAGTAAAAATATTTAAATGACATGTATGTTCAGTTATTTACCTTTATATGTTTATACTTACTGATTCATGATAGCTTCTATTATACTTAACCCATACCAATAATTTGAGCTCACCATTATTTTGTTTCCTTTACCAAGAATCCTGAAAGTTTATAATGAATGATATGTAAGGATGTTTTAGTGGGAATAATTATATTCTGAAAAAATAATTTTGTTGTAACTTGTGTATTCAAATTAAATATAGATATGAAGTATGTATCTTGTTTACTAAGACTACTAAACTATTAGGTCCTTTGTGATTTGATTCATGTTATATTTTTACAATGACATATAATAAACACTAAATCTGGGATACTAGGTTCAGGGTTATAACATGCAGTACATGATTCCTTTTATAGGTGATTTTCAGTGGCATTTTTGAAAATACTCATTTGTTAATGATTAAGGACTGTGATTTTTCATGGAAAGTGGATCTAGAGTTGGAAAATAATTGATATAAGATAATTTTAGGTCCAACATTTCTTCATAATCTCATTTATAGATAATTTTTAATTATATTTTTGGCTTTTACGCATAAGTTAAACCCTTTTGCCTCATTTTACCTTTACCATTGAAACTCAATTGTCACCTGGATAACTCATTTTTATATCTAAAAATTAAATTGAAATAAATAACTAATTTGGAAATTTTGATTCAAAATATTAAATACAATATATTGGATTCTATTTTAAGAGTGACAAAAATTAATTTAAAAATAAAAAAATATAATATATGAATCTGGTACGTCAAAAAACATATTTTAAAGCATAAGAATTTATTTAATATTATTCATTTAGAAGTAAAAATCAATTTATTGATGTTAGATTATTTTTTATTTATAAAAAAATTCATTTAATTTAAATAATTATTTACCAGTAGTTATTTTATTTTATTAAAATAAAAATAAAATGTAATCATAAAAATAACTCTTTGAAAAAATTGGTCTTATTAACAATAAATGATTTCATCTTTATTTATAAATAATTAATAATAATTTAATGCATGTTTATGTATATATATAAACAATGTATTTCAATAAATTTTATATATTTTACCATTTGGATTAGTATCTTTTAATTATATTAAAAAATTATATATTTTGTTTAAGATAAATTATTTATAACAAAAATGTATATTTTTAACATTTAATAAACATTATTTATTTTTTATATATACTGATAATTCTAAACAGGTAATATGTTTACTAGTATTATACTAAATAACTTGATAACCTTTAATAATGGTCATATAATTTTTATATTACCACAATTACATCCTATAAAAAAATTCGTTTTTAACTTCATAAAACACACTTCTATTTCATATAGTTTAAATTCTACATTTTACAATAAGGTTTTTATTTTCATGAATTTCTTTCTTATTATAGGTTTAGTTACACTAATAAATATTCCTTATGGTTAAGATGATCCATCTAGTTTCCTAGTTGTGAATATATTATTATTTTCTCTTTATTTCCCCATTTTAATTTATGTATATTTAAGGAATTTAATCATGCATAGTATGCAATATTAAATGGTATGAAATACTTAGTATCATGTACTATTATTGTGATTTTAAATTATGATTGAATAAAGTGTTGTTAGTTTTATTTATTTATTTGATGATTTATTATATAATTATGTTTTGATTCAACATAAATAATAAAACCAAATAAATTGGAAAATAAATTTTTACTTAAATTTGGGATGTTAGATTATTCCTCCTTAAATAAATTACATACTAACCATTTTAATTTCATGTGATGAAAAGAATATGTGAGAGGATTCTTAATATATTCATGACAAAAGATATAATTATTAACGAGATATCTACTTTATTATATTGTGTAAGACTAAGAAACATATATTTCCATCACAATAGAAATATATTTATATTTTCATTTTTCACAACTATTTGTTCCAAATATTCTTCTATATCCTTATTGAGAATATTAGCACAGCTAGATCCAAATTATTATTCTGTTAAATTCTATTAGGGACCATTAATTGATATTATTTATAAGCTTTCACCATCTCATTTTTTATGAGGACACATATCATTCCATGCTTTGAAGAATTATTGTATATCAAAAAACCGTATCTGCTATAGGTTAGTTTGAGTACAGAAGCAGTGAACAACCTTCTCTTAATATCCTTGAATTTATCTCCATATTCATTAATCTAGAGGGATATGAACCCATTTTAATTTAACATGGTAAGTGTGTTTAAAAATCATGTAAAATTTCATAGATTGTTCCGATAATATCCATCTAATCAAAGAAAACCATGGATCTCTATTATAAAGACAGACATGTCCTATTCAACAATTACCTTTTTTTGAAGGATCTAAAAATATAACCTCACTTGAGATTATATGACAAAAAAATGATAATTTATATATCCCAAATTCACACTTTCTAACTTTGAAATACAATTTTTCATTTTTCATGATCCCCCTCATAAGCCTTAAAATATATTAATGTTATTTTTCCCTTGGAATAAATAAGAATATCATCTTTAAATACTACCTTAAATTATTCAAGGAAACATATTAATATTTTATTCATTATATATATAAAGGCACTAGTGTAATTTATAAGTCTTAATGGAATCACTATGAGTTCATTATATCCATATCTTGTATGAAAGGTTATCTTGGCTATATCTTATCATTCTACCCTTAACTTAGAGTATCCAGATCAAATGACCACCATTGAGAAGTATCGAGACCATTTAATTTGATCAAACAACCATAAATACAGGGTGTATGATACATATTCATGATTACAATTTGGTTAAGTTCAAGATAAATAATACAAAGGTACATTTATTCATTATTATTTTTGAAAAATTGAATCAGTAAACCCCATGCAGACGATCCTGAGTGTAAAAATCACTAACCAAATTCTTATAAAGTTTCATATTAAAATAATATAATTTAATTGGGGTGTTCTATAAAAACTCTTTGATATAAAAATATAACCAGGTATGAGTTTAATTGAAAATCCAATTTCACATTTTTTGGTATGAACAGGTAGTTATTTGGGAAATTTATTACTATATTCCAATATAATTATCATTTCTTAAATGTTTATTTCTTCCATACCCATTTGAGAAAATTATCTCATATTATTATCTTATCATGACCCATATTATGATATTTTTTCCAAAGGTATTTAATCATCATACTTGAATTAATATATGATAATGAAATTATTTGGGATATGAAAAGATATTTACTATTCCAGATAGTTAATATGACATCTCTGTAGGGAGAGACAAGACATTCTGAAAATCAGATCAAATTCATACAGGGGAAGAAAAACTATATCTACATATAGTAACATCACAAAAACCTCAATTAGGAAATAGTTTTATACCATTGAAAAAATAATTTCACTATAATGTGATTTCATTGATCTTAAAATATACAATACTTGAGATGGTGAATAAATATTATTAGAAACATTTATGATATGGAAGAATGAAATGAATAAGAAGTTTCAATTTTTTGAGAATATAATAAGAATACAATCCCCATTTTATTTTGATCTTAATCATTCAATATAATAAAAAATGGATAACATGAGTTTTAATCAATGATATCTTAAGATAATGAGTATACATAACAATATAAAAAGTCAATCTCTTGATTCCTTACTCTATGAAACATTCTATTGAACTTTTTTTTCAAAAAAGTTTTATTTAATATGGATTATCTTATACTTCTTAGCATAATCCCAAAAATTGACTAATCCCATCTCTGAAACAAATTACAACTTCCCAAGAATAAAATTGATATATTTTACATCATTTCTATTATTTAAAAATTATATATCACAAATAAACTCCCAACCCCAGAACCCAATGGTTTTTTTTACAATGGAGATTGGCTACATAAATGACTTATTACAAATTATTTCTTAAATATATCCCTTGAAAGTTTCCTAACATGACTTCCTCTTAAACATATTATCACATTAAGTCTTTTAGAGAATATGGAGACATAAGAATAAGTGAAATAAAAATCGCAGTAAGGGAAAACAAAACAATGATTCATAAATGTTTAGATGATAAGCACATCAGTATATACATATATACAATGACACAAACACACAAACACACACACACACATATATATATTCATCCACACACATATATATTTAACCTATATATGTATATATACACCTAGAAAAATATTATTTTCTCAATTTAATAATAATAATAATAATTAAAATAATAACATCAACATGTTAATATTATTTTTAAATACTTTTCATAATTTCCACTATGAATATTTCAACAAAAACCTTCATTAAAAATAGATAATATATTATTAAATATTTATTAATCACATAAAAAGTTTATTTTTAAATAATTATAATTACACCATTATTACTTATCCCACTCTTTATTTCCACTATAACCAAATTACTAATTAGAAAATTATATTTTTTAATCTTTGACAATAATAATAAAAATAATATTAGTATTTCTAGTTGTCCAACAAAATATTTATATATCAATAATTATTACTCTTATGTGGGATGTAACGAAACTCTCAACGCACACAAATGTTATGTCACACCTAGGGTAGAACCCAAATTCTGAACCAAATGGTGGTTTAATATATCACATATGAGACACCGTTTTGGAGATATTTAATTTTTTTATAAAACTATTATAATAAAAATATTAAATAAATTACCCTCACGTGTGATCTTTCCAAACACCCAATGCAAACAAATATTATGATATTCCAAGTGTAAACCCTATATCCTTAGCGCAATGGTCATCTCTGATTTTTTATTTAATACACTATCATATATTCCACTATTTTGAAAAAAATCATGCACTTGATATAATATATTTAATATTTTTGTCCTTTAAACATTAAGGCTCTACAGGACCTTGAATCCCACGCTAACATGGAACCTATCTTTGAAAATATTCCATATTATATTCTAATGTTTTAATATGATTTTTACCCTTATACGAATCCTTTAAATAGTTATTTAAGTGTTTTTCTTAAAAATTACATTTTATCATAAAAATAATCATAATTTTTATCAATGAAGGTATTATTATCATTAAAAAACGAGGATATTACAATTCACCCACTTTAATGACTTTTCAAAACTATAAGTAATCTAGTATTCTTGCTCAATCAATTCATGAAAATGATCTCAAACATCATACTCATATCTAGTATATGTGATCATATAAGGACCTCCTAGGAGTCTACCCGTAACCCCAGGTAAAACCCTCTAATAACTATCCCTCATCTCCATCCATGCGTGTTAGTTACAATCATCAAATATAAATTTATACAACAATATAATCGGGTCAACTAATTCATACCAATTTAGATATATAAAAACAAAATGTCTCTAGATAACAAGGCTTAATATAGATGGATATCACATCATTTTATATAAATATATATTACATTATGAAATTACATGCTCTAGGACCATAATATTTTAGTTTCTTTGGACATTTGGAACACATTATTCTAATTTGGTACTATATCTAAAATATCTCCCGTAAAGATATTCCCCTTTAGTACGCCTACCAAAATACTCTCTTCATAACATGGGGAAAGGAAACATAAAAAAGGTGATATTAGATGCTCATTAATGGTAAAATTAAAGGAGGTACATAATCATAACACAGACATAAGGGTATGAAAATAGGATCATAACATTTAAGATCACAATGTACATATCAAATATCATAATAATGATTCCTGGCATAATTATTCATAGTTAAAAAGACAAGAATTATAATCAAATAGAAGAGAATGATTTGTGTGGGCATATCATTGGAATAAATAAAACTTTATGGAATACACATGAACATATAATATTGTGATCATGTGTAAACTGAAATAGGATAAATTGTTAATTTAAGGACATTAGATAAGGATCTTGCATAAACTTATGGACATGAAACCCGGTCCAAAAATAACATTTTGAACATCTAATATGGTTCACTCATAAAAATGTGAACATATAATTAGTCTAAGGAATAAATATATGGAAATGAAATCCACTCCACTCATAACATTTTGAACATGTATTAATGTTCACCTATAACATTGGGAACATTTAATCCGGTCCACACCAAAACATATGGACCAGAACCCATATACATGCATAATATTATGAATATGTAATAAGGTTCACTCATTACATTGTGAACATGAAATCAGATCTACATATAAACATATAGACATGAAACTAGGCCCACTATTAATATTGTTAATATATAATATGGTTCACTCATAACATTGTGAACATGTAATGAGGTCCATTCATAAAGATATGAACACGAAACAAGGTCCACACATAACACGTTGAACACATAATAAGATTCAATCATAACATTGTTTACATGTAATCAGGTTCATGCATTGGCTGTTATACCTCCTGGATGGGACACACCAGCATCACCAGTCACATCCCTTTCTTCATAGTTGATTAGACTAACAATTATTCCCATATTGGATCAAGCCCATTGACTTATTCCCATTATTTTTTATAAAGATATAAATCATTTACCAATGCCTTAGAGGGAGATATAGGTCCCTCATTCACATAATGAAATCATATATACATGTTCTATAAGATAATAAAATATTCCTCATATCATAGCCCATAAGAAAAGATGGGATTCATCAATATAACATCATAACCCATGAAATTAAATGTATATCATAAAAATTTTCTGTTATAATAACTTGTGGAAAAGTGAGAGGTTCCATAATCATTTCATCAATCCATAACCCATGAAAAGAAGTAGGCTTCATAATAATTTTATCATGGTATAAATTATGGAAGATAAATGGGTGTCATAAGCATCATTCCATCAAAAAATAAAACATTTAGATAAAACATATTAATTGTATTCATGAATCATATCCATAGTAAGGAATAAGTAAACCCAATGGGTCTCATTTTATATGTAAAATAATATTCAATGATCTTTTAAAAACATTGTTTAAGGAAAAATATCGTTTTTTATTCGAAAAACAAATTTTCAAACATAAATCCTTTTAAAAAACATTATCTTTGAAAATAACTTTGAAAACATAACAAAGAAGCTTTTAAATCATTTAAAAACAATCATTGAATGAAAATTTTAAAATTATAAATAAATATTGAAATTTTTTTGAAAACATTTTGTTGAAAACACTTTTACAACTTATAAAGAAATCTTGAAAAGAGTTTTAAAATCTTTACACTTTGAAGACATATAAAGAAAAAAAATTTGAAAACCTTTTTCATTGAAATTCACTTTAAAAAATTAATTTCCAAAATATAGTAAAATATTTTTCATTATAAATAAACTTTTAAACGTTAAAATTAATCTTCATGTAAATTACGATCTTGATGATGGGTAAATCCATACATATCAAACATTCCATTTGCACCATAAAATGTTTGTAAGAGTGACCTGATCGGAAAATGTCAAGAACATTCCTTTTTAAAACAATTTACATAAAGGTAAAATATGGTTAAAATGTATTTTAACAATCATAGGAGAATAAAATAACATTTTTTAACATTATTAGATTACATTGTTTTGAATGAAATTAGATTTTTGACCAAAGAGACCTAAGATCATATTTAATTTAAAACAATTTATTAATTATATTAAGTACTAAGGAGTAGGAAAATGGTACCAATACATTAATATTTCATGAAAAAAATAGGGTAATAAATTGATGATATTTATTTATAGTTGGATCACAATATTTCATTAATGGAAATATAATCATAAATAATCTTGACAAAAAATGAGATTGTAGCCATAAAATCTTAACACTTTGGTAACATTGAATAATAATTCTCTTGTAATAATAACATTAAATTAAGATTAAAATATCCTAAAAATAAAGAGATTCATGATATTACTTTTCAAATAGTATTATGAACACCTCATAAAATAATATAGGTGTATAAAAAACATGCTTACCAAAGAATGAAAATTAAGACAAAATGATTTTACTGAGTTGGTAACTTTTTAACCACAAACCCCATGAAAGAGAGATCAAAAAATGTAAATTTAAATAACTATAAATTTAAGGATAATAATCATATAATACATTCATGGGTATTATATACACCACAAAAAATAAATGGGTGGTTAATATGGTATAAGTGTCGCATAAATAAAAGTGAGACTAGAAATCCCATTACTACTTGGGTAACATTCGAATCGTGATCCCCATGAAATAATAACATCAATAAAAACATTAAATATCATGAAATAAAGGAAATTCATGATATAAAATTTCATAGGGCAGTATATACACTACATAATAGAAATGAGTCGTGGATATGACATGCATCTTAGTGATATAAAAAGTGAGATGAGAAAACCCTTACCTTAAGTCTTGAAAGTATTCATACACCTTCATGCCTCATGTATAATAAATATTAGTTTATTCTAAATGTAACACAGAACCATATTATTGTATATCATACCCTATATGATTTTCTTATTACTTTATATTACCCGTTTATTAATAAATTTAGGTTAAAGTTACCTTTAGTGTAATAATCGCTTTATTTTTCATATATGTGTTGACATGTGATTCTTGATCTTCTAACATATATCCTGATTTAATTATTTTAAGACTGTAAAACATAATATAAATATCACATATATTCATTATATATTTATTTATAATAATCTATAGAATATATAACTATGAAATGGAATACACCATTCATGGAAACAATAGGTCATACATACACTTGAATGTTGTTTCTATTTTTGTATCGTATTGAATGAAATGATGTAAATGAAAAATATGAATATATATATATATATATTCATTATATTATAATCATAATGGAATATATATCATAAATTTGTTATAAACCCTTCTTTAATACATTCCACATTAACTTTGAATGATTCACTTCACTTTGAGGAGGCGATAGTCCAGACATCCAAAAATCAAAGTTATCATATTCCCACAAAAAGGAAATCATAAAGGTATGTGTTATCTAATAATTATTGTTGAATAAATACGTCATATATATAATATAAATAATATAAAATATTAATTAAATCATTATTTAAAACCATGAATGGTGGTAATGGAATAACCTACAACATCAGTTCGCAAGGCGGTTGTCCAACGTATACACGAACGGTGATTGTGTTTTCCATTTGATGGAAGTGTGTGTAGGTATAGGTATAACCCTTAACCTAAAATAATATAGGTATATTTTGGATACTCTGTTTACTGTATAATCATGTAATAATTATTATTTAGGTGTTGTTGAAATAAAAAAATGAAAGTGCTGGTTGAAAGATGTTACCTCTTATTTGGGTAATTCCTTTTGTTTTGCACCAAAAAACTAACATGGATTTCGTTGAACACAAATTTAGGATTCTAGGATAAGTGGAGTGATGTTGAGAGATTATTTGGGAATGTGTTGAGTGAGAAAAATGTTTTTATATGTGTGAATAAGTGACTGGGGTGGGGGTGAGTTCCCTTTTATAGTAGAGAAGGAGCGGCATTCTAATAAATACAAAAAGTTAAACACTATTGAGAGGATTCTCTTAAATAATTTGCTTACAATAATGGAAATAATTATATGAAAGGAGGTATATGGTCAGAATATGTGACTAAAATTTATTTTGGACATGTTTCTAGGTAACTTGGCCCCTTAAGTTAACTTTTAGCCAAAAAAATAAACTAATTTTTACCTTAATCAAGTTAATTAATTTTAATGAAATCTAAAAATATTTCGATTAATTTTTTTTACCTATAGAAATTATAAATTACTCTAATTAAAAATATTTAATCCAATTTTCCAAATTCTAATCACATAAGTGGCATAAAGTAATTTGAAATTAATTCTTTAGATGTGTTGGGAAAGTAAGTTTTTAAAGGGAAAATGTTTAAATGGATGAAATGTTTTCATATGCAGTATCAATTTGAAATTTATTTCAATAATATAAATTGGATATTTCTAATCTATAATTGGACTAATTATACTCTAAAACCAATTTAAAATTTAATTTGTCTATATAAATAAATTATATGAAAATGCATTTGTTTTCAATAAGAAGTTACTGCTTTTACCTTTTCATCAAAAAATGAAGTTTCTCAAAAAAATACCAAACATTTTCCAAATTTAAATTTTGACATTCTTATTTAAAAAATAAATTTTGTTTTTTCAAATATAAATTGTAAATGTTTCCAAAATTATATTTAAAATCGGTGCACCATTAAAAGGTGGTAAAATTACCTTTTTAAAAAAACATATATATATATATATATGTATAAAATTAGATTTATTCTTATCAATTATCTAAAAAAATAAGATGAATGTTAAATAGTTGAAGGAATAATATATATATATATATATTTCATTAAAATATTTTATCAAAAGTGGTTTAATTAATTTATTGAGTTAAAATTTTTTTGATATAGATTTCTAGTAAAATATTTCCTATTTTTTCAAAAGGAATTTATTTTCATTTCAGGTTAATTGGACCCAAAAAAATTTTTATTATATAAAAATATAAAACTTATTTTGACAATTTTAATTAATCATATTGATAACCACCACTCCAACAGCTAGGTGATAACTATAATAATATTTTCATAATAAAATTAATAATACATTGTAGTTTGGTAAAACTAAATCTTGTGTGTAATGAAACATACGAAGGAACTCAAAATTGTTTGTAACATAACAAAAAAATTGTGATGCATGTGCTGAAAGCCAATATATGTGTTTTTTATCACAATATTAACTTGACATTGTATGCAACCCAATCCATTATTTTTTTCATGTAACACAAGATATATCCAGCTTTACCTGAAATAAAAAATCTCAAAAAGTCTCAATTAATTCAAAAACAATATTTCACAAAATCTCCCAGAGTAAAATTATACCCAAATTAAAATGAATTTCACCCTAGAAATTTTTATGGGTTATCAATGGTTAAATACATTAAGTTTTCTTTCATAAAAACCCACATTGTAAAAATGGATACAAAAAAATCTATTAAAACATAATGTAAAAAATAAAACAATTACCCAATGTAACTCATATATAGGTTTCCACAAAGGATAACATTTTTGGGAAGTGAAAACATGGAAATTAAAGTGAAATATAACTATCATGTTTTTATAGAGACTGATAGAGAACATGGTCAATAGAGTTTTAACAATCACAAATCCATAAACCATATAGGCTTGAAAAAATTCACTAATATCATCAAAAAAATGATAATGATACAAAATTTTACTTCAAGACCATTTTCCTAAAGTTGGATAATTTTCCCAAGGAGTTATAGTTACTTAATTTCACTCCATTGAATATGCACAATCTCACCCTTCAATTTTCACTTCATCCCTTACTCCAAAAATGAAGGTGAATCTCTTATTTCAAAAGAACTAAAAGATCATAATATCCATAAGTATAATGTTTATTCATTTCACCTATATTTAGTTATAATCACAATAAATATTTATCATAGGTTATCCATTATTTATAAATCCTCAAATAGTGAGATAATACATTAAAATATAAAACCATATATAAATCACAACTTGTACAATTCCATAAATTGTTAACCTTGTAACCCATCCAAAGGATAAAAATACAAAACATTACAAAAAATGTAACTAAATTTCTCAAAATAAATTCAATATTGATTCCCCATATATCATAAAGTATCTATTATTTTTCACAATCCAAACATGTGAATACCATCATCATATTTTCTATTGAAACTTGGTAATAACTAGAATTACCATAAATCCTTTTAAAAAACATGAATGCTTCATTGTTCAAATATTATTGGATATATTCCTTAAATACAAGTAGTTTTAAACATCATACATAATAACATTAACCAATTTTTCAAAAAATCAATAATCAGTACCATGGTAATTAAAACTATCCAGTTTACTTTATCCACACCAATCATCTCTTTATCCAAAATAAACACCTTTTTCTCAATATTAGGAACAAGTTTGGGGTTACATTCCCCTAAAAAATATCACATTTACATTAAATCACTCTACTACTTCATTATCAATATTCAACACATCATTTTAAATCCTTAATGAAAAACATATACTTCATGATTCGTATAACATTATTCTTGAAATCTAATAAATATACACTTCAATCATCCAACATTATTCTTAAACCATTACTTTGGTTTTATCGCCTTATTCCTTAATATCCCTTTCCTATAATATGAGATATGAACAATGTATTTAGGTTTTTAAACCCGAATTTAATCAAAATTCTTATGTTTAATGTAAAAATATTGTTAGAACATCCCATACCATTCACCTATCATTCAAAATTTCTACATATTCAATTATATAACCAATAATCATATAACATTCCTGATTCTATAAAATATATTTACACTTAGGACATCTATTTACATAGTTCCCATACTTTCCACATCGGAAATATTTAATGTTAACCCAATTCCTTCTAGTTTCTGCTACAGAAGAAGACCAGAAAGCATAGAGTGAGAAACAATTATCAATGAATAAAACTACATAATCATGAAAATTTAATTATAGGATTTTTAAATCATGAAACCCACTTTTAAACCTATGAAACATTAGGATTATCCTAAGATAAAAAACTAGATATGTATTTCAAATTATCCCTAGGGATATCATTAATGTTTTCTCATACTTGTTTTCAATGGTTGACTAAACCCGTCCTTTGATACCAACTATAGAGACCCAGGCTTAATATATATGGATATTACATCATTTTCGATAATTATTTATAACATTAAAAAAGTACATTCCTGAGGACCATAATAGTTTGTGTCTTTTTGAATATTTGAACACATTATTCTAATTTGGTGAATGATATATAACATATCCTGTAAAGATATTACCCTTTAGTACCACTACATAAAACCATTCTTCATAACATGTGGAAAAGAAACATAAAACAATGGTGAGCTCAGATGCTCAATAATGGTAGAAATAATAGAGATACATAATCATAACAGGAACATAAGGGTATGAGAACATGAGAATAATATATCAAGTTCATAACCTGCATATCATATATTATAATCATGAGTCATGGAATAATTATTGACAGTTCATAAGACATGTATCATAATTAAATCAAAGAGAATGAGTTGTGAGAGAATATCATTTACATAAGGCATATACAAGTGGAATAAACATCAACTTATAACATTGTGAACATGTGTAAAAAGAAATAGGTTTGATCATTATGTTAAGGACATGAAATCAAGACCCCTCATAAACTTATGTCCATGAAACTAGGTCCACACAAAAAATTATAAACAAGTAATATGGTTCACTCATAAAATTTTGAACATGTACTCAGATACATGCATAAGCATATGGAAATTAAATGAGGTCCACTCATAACATTTTGAACATGTAATAAGGATCACTGATTTTTGAACATGTAATGAAGACCATAAATAAACATATGGGCATTAAAACATGTCAAGGACTAACATTGTGAACAAATAATAAGGTTCACTCATTACATTGTGAACATGTAATCAGGTCCACACATAAACATATGGACATTCAATAATATCCACACATTACACTATAAACATATAATAATGTTTACAGATAACATTGTGAACATTTAATCAGTTCTACACATAAACATATAGACATTCAACCATGTCCATGAATAACATTGTGAACACCTAATAAGGTTCACTCATAACATTTTGAACATTTAATATGGTTCAAGAATTGGCATCTATACCTCTTGGGCTGGATAAACCACCTTCCCCAATGGAATCCCTTTATTTATAGTGGACCAGGTTGCACCTTCTTCCCATAGTGGATCAATACCATTGAATTGTTCCCATAATTATCTCATGAGATATAAATATTTACCAAATGGATTTATCCAGAACCAACCCAAGTCAACCCTAACCCGTCTACCCGAGCTGGTTCGTGGCATGTCCTGAAGAGAGTTCCTGATCCCCATGGGATGGAAACTAGTGTAGGGAATCAAAAAATACACATGGAAATAATTAATGACAAAATAAACAACCAAGATAAAATAAATATACAAAAAACCTGAAATAAATGAAGACTAAACATCTGAATTTTAGTAAATAAATGACATTTTTCGAGATAGAATTCCACCAGACAGACTAGAAACTAAATAGGAAAAACTGAACAACTACCACAAAATCTCCCTATAACCTCTTGGTCACCACTAACCACCATAATAAACCTTCTCCAACACTCAGAATCTAGACCAGGAACCCAAACTAAATGTCGGACATGCATTTGAAATGATAAATGGGTGTGATCACTGAAATTATTAATAGGGAAGACAAGATAAACCATGGGATCCAAGTATTTCCTTTCCCTATATAGTTCATTTAAACTAGTTTTAAATAAAATTATAAAAATGGTTTCCACAATTTTTTTGGAAAAAATCCATCAAGGTATCATTGAATCATTTTTGAGGTGAATGTGTTTGTTGACAAAGTGGACATATGTGTTGTGATTGTAGACAAATAAAACCATGACATAAAAATTTGTTGATAAAGGAGATTTCATGGTGGCATGTCGAGTTCAAGAGTTGTGGTTAACGATCAATGTTTTATTCAAGAACTTTGACAAAGGAATGGATGATCTGGAGGTTGTACAGAAAGAGCAGATACAAGGTGGCACCGTTTTCTAGTGATTTCCAAATTTTTGGGCCTGAAAATCGACAAATGGAGAAAAGTGGTTTTGGAAAAGGTACTTAAGCATCGTTGACTTGAAGGATAAGAAACATTCATGCCATATGTTTTACAATATCAGAACATCAAAAAATGGCAAAGGGAAAAGGGGCATCCAAGTTCTAGTGTTGGTCGCACAAGTGAATTGCGGGGTAGAGACTTGCACGCTGAAACTTGCACGCCATGGGGAGACTTGCGCACCACCACACAGGGTATCCAAATGCCTATAAATAGATGTTTACCCTCCTCATTCAGTGACGATTTCAACACTTAGATAAAATCAGAGCTCCTATCGCGCAGGTGTGGTGGTCGCGAAAGTGGTTTGTGGTCGCACAAATAGAAGTTGCGCACCGGGTGATAGTTGCATGCCTAAGTTGGTTTGGGAGAGTAAGGAAGTGATTCTCCCAAGTTTAGAGTTTAAGAAGGAGGTGTTTCACAAGTGGTGGAGGTGGACTTTCATGCCAGATTTGAATAATCATGAAATTTTTTGGTTGCGCGGAAAAATTAGTTTGGGCGTAAAAGGGTGTGCATCGCACAAGTTTGCAGTAGCAGAAGCTTGTGTCACGCAAGTGGTTAAGGTGGAATTGCGCACATATTTTAACTTGAATTCCGATACTTTCAAACCATCTTAGATAAGGGCACCACGTAACGTTGATTCACGGCAGTGATTCAGGGCTGCGTGAAAGCTGGAAGATTACATGATACCTTCGGTGAAAAGTGAGATTCATCTATAGGTGAAAGTTGGACTTCAACAGAGCATCCACATACAACAAAATATGTATTCATTAGTGATAATGAAGAGACCTACTGGTCTATAAACAGTGAGTGTATCATTTCCAGAGAAGTGAGCAAAGGAAGAGGAAAAAGGTGATCCTCTCCACCGGCAGTGTGCTAGAGAGAGAGAAATAGGGAGTGACCCATGGGAAAGAAAAGAGCTGACCCTAAACCTTTTAAAGGAAGTGAGACTGGGCATAGAAGTGATCTAGCCAAAACATTGTAAAAAGGAGTGTGCTTTAGTGGATTTGGTACAATGGCACATCGTCGTTGTATGCTCCTTGGACGTAGCCTAGTGAGGGTAAACCAAGTAAAAATCTCTATGTATGCCTGCTTACTTCCCAATATTGAATTTAAAAGATCATCATCAGATAATGAAGAAAATAAGTGGTCATAATAAACACACAAGTGAAAAAAAGTGACCCTTTTAATAAAGAGGTCAAGATCCAGTGGTGCAGGAAGAATTTTGAAAATGAATATTCATACCCTAATTCACCCCCCCTATCAGGGTATATAGGCTCTTATTGGTCCTAAAAATTGGTATCAGAGGGAAGTTGCCTTTATTAGATTTGTTTTCTTCAATTTTTTGGAGTATATTTGTGTGGTTAAATCCGTCTGCTCTTATTTCGGTGTGCCATGGAAAAAGGAAAAAACATCAAAGAAGAATCAGAAGTGAGGTGATATTCCTTAGTGTGGAAGTGTGTATGGAAAAAGTGTGATTCAATTAAAAGAATCAAACAACTTACTGAAAAAAGTCTTGGATGAATCTGATAGGTAGAATATTGATTCACTCAATCATGATGTTGGAATAAGTGGAGTACTTGAACTTCAAAGTGATACCAAAACAACTGATGATGAAGAAGTTTCAAAAAGGGGGCCACCAGTAGATTTTGTCAACATGACAAATAAATTGGATCATAAATTGGATGAAGAAGTTAAATATAAAGATAT
Organism: Viscum album; assembly: GCA_963277665.1. Lineage (NCBI taxonomy): Eukaryota > Viridiplantae > Streptophyta > Magnoliopsida > Santalales > Viscaceae > Viscum > Viscum album. The sequence continues at coordinate 1,261,155,035 of OY728158.1, read as the reverse complement.
TCAGATCCAGGTATTGGAAATTGAGGTCAACAAGCTAAGAGTCTTAAATCAAAGGCTTATTGATGTAGCTACTGATATAAGGGAGAAGAATGATTCTCAAGATGAAGAACTACGAAAGAGATCGACAAAGGTAGAAAAATACAAAGTTGATGTCAAGGGAAATAATATGAACTCATATGAGATTCAAAATTTGAAATTGAGAAATGGGGATCCTTCTACACAGCTATCTGAACTAGTTCATAAGAATCAGTGGCTGCAATAAGAGAATGCATTTTCTTCTGATTATATTGAAGAAAAAAATTGAAAGTGAAGGAGAAAAGTGACATAGTAGAAAAGATCACACGATAATTGGAAGATGAGATGAGTAGCATGGAGAATCTCAAAAAATAACTCAATTCTCAACTTTAAAAAAAAGATAAGAAGATTCAACAATTAGAGGAAGAGATAGAAAAATCAAAGAAAGAAATGGAGATATCAAAAGAAAAAGGAAAACCTAAGTTGAAGGATGCACTGCACTTATTATTCAATTGACCTTCGTAAGGTGATGATAAAATGAAAATAAAGTATGAGATTTATGAGGAGAAACAACAAAATATTTTCTCAGCTTAAAGACCATACACTTTAGGAAAAACTGGTATTGGATTTGATGAATCCCCTCCCATGAATAATAGAAAGAGAGCTATGAATACTTCCAGAAATGGTAAAAACCATGTAGGTGTTGGAGAAAGACCAAAAAAGACTTTTACATGAAGTAATGATAGCATGTGCTATTTTTGTGGGATTCAGGGTCATGCATCATACTTCTATTCAGAGGCTCTGGAATACATTTCAGGTTGTGAAAATATAAACTTTGAAAAATCTTAGAATAAGAAGAAGCTTCATGAGAAATCAGAGAGAATATTCTCTTATATGAAAGAATTCATTAGATGTTATTACTGTGGAAGAATGGGACACACCATGAATATGTGTCATGAAGCACAGGAAATCAATGTCAGAGGAAGAACTCAAGCTGCAACAACATCTCGGCTGAGAGATGAAAAAATAAGGTATGCCTTTTATGGAATATGTTTCATTTGTTCTAATAATGGGAACTTTGCAAGACATTGCAGTAAGAAGAAAGTAGGAAAGGTAAAGTAACTTGGAAGGAGATTTATGACTCCAGTGGTGTATAAGGAGAAATTGTACACTGGAAGACAAAGTGGTAAATTGGAAAATAGGCTTAGAGCCTCAGGGTAATCACTTGGATCTGAATGAAAGGTGTATCAATCACCTCCTCTGTCACACTCACAACCTCTCTCTAAGAAATAACACGAACAAATATTGATGAAGAAGGGAGGAAATGCTACAGATGTGAGTAAGAAGAACGTACTTTCAGGGGAAGACCTACCACCAATGCATAATAGTGTGGTGACTAAGATATCTGATAAAATAAAGGTGTAAAAAGAATGCATTGAAAAATTCACATGTCATGTTCCGTAGCATGAAGTGGAGGACAGAGAATGACCCTTGAAATGGTGGAAGAAGAAAGGGAATATGAAAAGTAGAGATATTCTTACCCAAGGAAGGAATCAGGGGAAGTGTCATGTTGGTGGAACAAAAAAGAATGGAATGTCTACCAGTGGGTTTAAACCTTAAAGTGTGAGGAAGGCCAAGCCTGTCGAATCTACATATCATAAAAAGGCTCAGAATGTGGGTAAAGAATGCCTAGTCATATGGCCCGAACAGTTGAATTTGGTTAGGTAGCAAGAATAAGCAATGATGGAGTGTGATACTCTACAATAAAGAATCAAAGGGTTGACCCATCAGGATCAACCAAAATCCTTTTCTTGAGGATTCCAGAAGAACCCCTCTCCCTATGTATATAAATGCTATTAACTGATGATTCAAATGTTTTAGGTTTTATGGAGATACGATCCAAGAGGAAGTGGCATCTAAATATTTAAAGTGGAGAATTGATATGGTTTAGTGTTTCTATTGGCTCAAATCAGGTACCAAAGTTGAAGGAGAAAGGTAAAAATAGAGCATAATAGGAAGTGATTGTGTTATTGACTTTGTCTCTTGTTTCCTACACTGAGTTCCAACTCAGTAGGCTTAGAGATTTTTTTAATGGTTCATTTCTGAGTGAAAGATGAGAATAAATGATACAGGAGATGAGGAATTTTTATGGGTCTAAAATGCAGGCCTAACCTTGGGAAGGGTTGCATAACATTGGGAGAGAATTCAGTATCACAATCAGATGCAAGATCCATCAAAGAAATAATTGGACGACCCAGCTCAGGTGTTTTCTATCGAGAGAAGACATATTTCCCGAGAAGTAGTAATAATCATGCATCTCATGCTTATCTATTTTGTTCTAATAATGTGGTGTCAGCTAACTATTTTCAGGATACCAAGAAGCTGTGAGAGAGTATCAAAAATGTTTCAACAAGAAGATCAAAAAATTAGTCGAAAGAAACGACATCATTGAACAACGAAACAATGAAAAGTTTTTTGTTGAAATTGAGGAAGTGGTAAGAGAATCAGGGGGAGTAAAAGTGGATGATACTGTTTCATATGATAATTAGACATGGGATATTGTTTCAAGGCTAGAAAATAAGAATGTCATCGGGACTCAATGGGTCTTTCACAAGAAGATGAACGAATATGGCACAATTATTCTAAACAAAGCATGACTGGTGTGAAAAGGATACTCCAAAATAGAGGTCATTGATGTTGATGAGACATTTTCACTGGTTGCAAGGTTGGAGACCATCAGATTATTTTTAGCCATAGTAGTGCAAAAAAATTTCCAAGTGTTCCAGATGGACATCAAATCTGCATTTTTGAATGGGGTTCTAGAAGAATAGGTGTACATTGAGCATCCAGATGGTTTTCTCATTCATTAAGATGAGAATAAAGTTTGTCGATTAAAGAAAGCACTTATAGGTTGAAGAAAGCACCAAGATCATGGTACTCAATGCTGGATCAGTATTTGAAGAAGCTTGGCTTTCATCGTGGTGGAGTTGATTACAATCTCTACATCAAAAACAAAAATAATCAAAGGATGGTGGTGATGGTTTATGTCAATGACATAATATTAGGTGACATAAGGAAGTAATGGAACTTTCATTTCACAATCCAAATATTTCAAGGAGGTTTTGAGAAGGTTCAGAATAGATAATTCCATGGAGATGAAGACTCTGGTTGCTACCCAGATGAAATTATCAAAAGATGACAGTGGCAGGGCAGTTAATATCACTGAATACTGTAATATTATCAGTAGTTTACTATACCTAACAACAACAAGACCTGGTATTGTTTTCGCCACATTCCAAGTAGTGTGTTACCAGAGCAATCCCAATGAAAGCCACATGCTTACAGTGAAAAGAATACTTTGGTATATCAAGGGCACAATGGATTTCATCTTGATGTATAATGACAAATATCAGATAGATTTATTGGGATATACTGATGCCGATTGGTCCGGTTTAGTGGATGACAGGATATCAACATCTAGAGGAGCATTATATCTTGGTGGACTATGTATTTCTTGGTTAAGAAAGAAGACAGATTTCATTTCATTGAGCACCGCGGAGGCTGAGTATATTGCACCCACTCAAGCATGCACACTGTTATTATGGATGAAGCAACAACTTTAAGATATGGGAGTTGAATTGAAGTCTCCAATTGGAATCCAGTGTGATAACTCAAGTGATATAAATCTTAGTAAAAATCTCATCCATCACTCATGGACAAATAACATTGAGATAAAGAATCACTTTATCAAGGAGAAAGTTGAGCAGGGAATCATGAAGTTAGAGTATGTGCCTACAGAGCTACAGGTTGCAGATATTTTGACAAAAGCCTTACCCAAGGAAGTGATTGAAAGGCATCGACTTTCTATGGGAGTTCCGTCGACTCCCTGTGCTTAAAAGATTGTAGATGTGGCACCCCCTCTCCCCAAGGTATGATGTTTTTTCCCTAATGTGTTGATATGTGTTCTATACTCTATTACAGACTGCAAAGGAGTGACCTTTGGGTTCGTTGAAAAAGGAGGAGAAAATAGTGATTGTTCAAGGGGGATACGGTGTGGAAATTTGATTAATCATAATTGATATGGGGAGAAGTTGATAGGTGAAGCAGCAAGATTGGGGGAGAGCAATGAGAAAGGGGGAGAATATTAAATCTGACGATGCTAGAAGTGTTGGATCAAATAATAGATATCATGACAACTGAGGATCATGATGAAATCAGAAGAGTGGGGTTGGTATGTAGTAAGAGTATTTCAAAAAATTGGTATCAGTTTGGTGTCAACAATGGGTGTCAGAGTTGAAGTGATTCATTTAGGAACTTTTCATTTACTCTTGTTTCTCACGCCGAGTATTGCTCATGTGGGCTTAGAGTATGTGTTGAGTAAATCCTTGATCGCTATCGGAATCACAATATGCAAATGGTGGCTGAAGAATTAATGATGTATATTTTTATAAAATAGTTGTCAACAAACCCAAATGGGGAGTTTGTTGGGTAAACATCCCTCAAGATATCATTGAAGCATCTTTGAGGTGATTGTGTTTGTTGACAAAGAGGACATCTATGTTGTGATTGTTGACAAAGTAAACCATGACATAAAAATTTGTTGACGAAGGGGATTTCATGATGTCATGTTGAGTTCAAGGGCTGTGGGTAACATTCAATTTTTTATTCAATAACTTTGACAAATGAATGGATGATCTGGAGGTGGTACAAAAATAGTAGATACAAGGTGGCACCGTTTTCAAGTGTTTGCCAATATTTTGGGCCAGAAAATCAACAAATGGAGAAACGTGGTTTTGGAAAAGGGACCTACGCGCTGTTGACTTCAAGGAGAGGAATCTTTTGTGCCATAATTTTTTCACGATCAGAACATCAAAAAATGGAAAAGGGAAAAGGGGCGCCCGAGTTCTAGGGTTGGTCACTCAAGTGACTTGCGTGGTAGAGACTTGTGAACCGAATCTTGCGCATTGTGGGGAGAGTTGTGTGCCAACACACAGGGTGTCCAAATAACTATAAATAGAGGTTGATCCATCCTTATTCAGTGACAAGTTCAAAACATAGAAAAAATCAGATCTCCCGTTGCGTAGGTGTGGTGGTCGCACATGTGGTGTGTTGTCACGCAAGTAGAAGTTGTGTGCCCAGTGATAGTTGTGTGCCTATGGTGGTTTGGGAGAGGAAGGAAGTGAGTATCCCAAGTTTATATTTGAAGAAGGAGGTGTCGTGAAAGTGGTTGAGGTGGGCCTAAACGCCAGATTTGAAGAAGCGAGAAAGTTGTTGGTTGCACGCCAAAATTGGTTTGGGCGTAAAAGGGTGTGTGTCGCGCAAGTTTGGAGTAGAAGAATATTGTGTCGCGCAGGTGGTTAAGGTGGAATTGCACCCCAGTTGTAACTTGCATGCCGATAATTGCACACCAGCTTATAGAAGGGCTCCAGTTAAGGTTGATTCGCGGTAGTGATTCAGGGCTGCGTGAAATCTTGAAGATTTCCCGATACCTTCAGTTCAAAGCGAGATTAATATACGGGTGAAAGTTGGACTTCAACAGAGAATCCACATACAACAGAGGAAGTATTAATTGGTGATAATGAAGAGACCTACAAGTCTATAAACAGTTAGTGGATCCTTTCTAGAGCAGTGAGGAAAGGAAGAGGAAGAAGGTGATCCTCTCCACCGGTAGTGAGCCAGAGAGAGAGAAACAGGGAGTGACCCTCGGGAAAGCAGTGAGCTGAACCTAAACCTCGTAAAGGCAGTGAGCCTAGGAATAGATGTGATCTATCCTGAACCTTGTAAACAGCAGTGTGCTTTAGTTGATTTGGTACAACACCACATCGCCGTTGTATGCTCCTTGGACGTAGCCCAGTGAGGGTGAACCATGTAAAAAAATATGTGTCTGCCTGCTTACTTCCCTGTATTGCATTTAAAGCATCATCATCAGATAAAGAAGAAAACAAGTGGTCATAATAAACAAACAAGTGCAAAAATGTGACCCTTGTAATAAAGAGGTCAAGATCCAGTGGTGCAGGAAGAATTTTGAAAAAGAATATTCATACCCTGATTCACCCACCCCCCTCTCAGGGTATATAGGCCCCAATTGGTCCTAAAACACTTTAATAAATAACATAGATTTTCATTTAAAACAACTCAGACCACATTTCCATTTTTTCAAACATAATACCATTTTATATCAAAATCCAAACCAAATAGTAAAAAGTTAATTCTTAAAACAAATAAATTGGGTAAATAGAAAAAAAAGTATATAACAAAACACTAATAATCAAATAAGGGAACTAACCAAGAAGAATAGATAAAAACCATTGGTGAACCTAAAAATATCTATAAAAACCGTGTACGTAGTCAGTTCAGAACCACCTACTAGCATATGGTGAATCCCCTAAGTCAATAACCAACTAGATGCTCTAACAAGGAACCACTAGTGGTTCATCCTTCATGGCCTAATTGAAAATATAGAGGGTACCAACCTATCTAATCGAGGTTCATTAAAAACCATTACTTTATCATCTAAAACTCATTGAGAAATCCATGGTGGTACTGATACTATGTAAGTATGAGACCCTCACGCGCATGACTCCCCTTGCGTGCCATCAAAACACTTTCCTACCCAAACACGGACACCATACATGATAACACATAAAGGGATATCCCTCCCATAGAGGTTATCACTATATATATATATATGAACATAAATACTTCATATCATTCAAGGTGCCAACAGGGCCTTCACATAACATAAACATTTAAACCATTCCACAAAGCACTTTAAGTTTCTAATGGAGATCACACCTGTAACGTCCATGACCCGGAAGCCACTAAACCAGTGCTCTGAGCCGGGCAGTTACAGAACCTTAAGCGCGCCTCCCCGTACGCCAAAGGATGCCGACTATCATCGGGGGTCTTTCTGGTCAAGTGGGGAGACTACACCCCCTTTTTATCAAAGTAAGCCACAACAGAAATAAACCAATAGCAAAAACAATAATCAATAAACAAGGAACATGTATAACAACCATTCCCAACAAGAAATATGCAATGTACTACTACAAGTGAAAAATTGAACAGAAGCCCAAAAGAAAGACAACGACCAAAATCCCCAAAATGGTCCCGAATCCAAGTCTGGATCCTCAACCAAGTGCTACCTATGTCCACTCGACTATCTAGCAAGGACTCTTTCCCTTCCCCTGTCCTGCAAACATGAAGTCTGCTCGGGTACCCAATGGCAGCCCGAGTAGGGTGTGTGTATAACTCAGTAGGCGACCACCTACAATGTCTACCAAATATCGAGTATGAAGAAGTAGTGAATGAAAAAGGAATATGAATGATAATTTCCAAGTAATTATTTAAGGTTCCATTAACCAGTTCAGAGCCAAATCCATTGCCACTACCATTACCATTCATTTCACACCAATTATCATCACTTACCATTTCATCACATTTCCATGGGTTAATCACATACATTGTGTTACATGGGTCTAAGGCCAAAAATCACATTCAAGAGGGTAAAAACATTGTTATCCTATTTCACTAGGACTATCCTTTTCATTGCAATCATACCCTCGCCTAAAAGCCTCAGTCCGGGTGGATGCAATCGTTAGGAGAAAGGATCCTCAGTCTCCATTCCTAACCCATGCATTTTGGGTGGATTTTAGAGAATCAGTCTTCGCTCGACCCGTGGGCGTAGATCCTCAAGTCATACCCCACTCTACCAAGCCATGTGCACATGCTTATATATATAAGTAACCCTAAACCCACTATACCATTGTCCTTTGACAAACACCATTCACAAAAAACCACATGGGAATTCACATTATGCCTTAACCCATTAACACATTACCATTTCACATCATTTATCCATTCACCCAATTCCCATGTGTTAGGCTTATCTCACTAAGGATTCATCACTAAACCCATAATGTATCACGTTATGGTCTTTAATCGATTTACACATTAACCCATTTAACCCGTTCACCATTTCCATGAATCAACCATTCAACCCATTTGAAAGTACCCTTAGGTTATTACCAAGTCTAGGTGCATCACCTAACTTCTGTTCTAAGTTCAACCAATCATTCCAACATATTCGTCAAGGTCTCTACCATTTATTACAATAAGGTCACTTGTTTTATAACAATCCCTATGCCCTGGAAAAACCGGCACATCCCATGGATGGCCCCAATTAGGTCAATTCATTCTCAAAATATCCCATGGGGATCGTGAGGGTTCCCATTTATCGTTTTTAAGCATCCTTTATACCAAATGCATCCAGGTTGATCAAAGCTCATCAAAAGGAAACCATGAGCAAAGCCACACATGCATAAATCCACCATAAAACTATTGGATAACATTTTTAGACCACCTACCTCAAAACCACAGTTGAACGCACACTCAATAGATTCCTTTGACCTCAATCTGTCCAGCCATTGGAGCTTCAACCTAGAACTCACCTAAAAGGCAGGGTTTTAGAGCTTCGGAACAAGAGGTAGAGAAGATACAAACTGTAAACCAAAAATAGAATAAACGATGGGATTAGCCTTACCCGGAGCTTCGATCATCATCCAACGACACCAAAAACTACTTAGAAATGACGGAGATCATCCTCTTGGCGCTCTTGGGTGATGTTGTTCATCCCTAGGGTGAAGAGGGAGGAATGGAGAGGAAATCCCGATTGGGTTATTAAAATCTAGGGGTGGCAATTTTGTAATTTTTCCCATCTTTAAGAGGCCGCATGGTTTGGCCACACAATTTGAAAAACCGTGCACAAACCGTGTGCATGATACTGTCTAGAGGAAGAGTGTTGCACGGTTAACCTGGGCAGGCCGCACGGTTTGTCGTGGCGGTCCGCAGGCCGTGCGCCCAAGCTTTTCTTGTCCAGCTCTCCTTTCTTTCGTGCCCTGATCCCCCGAAACACCCCCAATACCTCTCATACTTTTAGAAGACATCCCTTGAATCCCAAAACAAGGGATTAAACCCAAGAATATCGAAAACACACCCTTCAAAAAACCGGGATCTTACAACCTCCCAGCCTTATAACGGTTCGTCCTCAAGCTGAGTTTCTAAGCATCATTGATCCGCTAAAGAGAAGAGTTCAGACCACTGAGCCCGCATATCCGATTCATACTCCCATGTTTCTTCCTAAACTTTTCAATGCTACCATAGTACTCGCACTAATGTCCCAACCTTGCCTCACAATACCTTTTCACTATGATCCACCACACGAACCGGATGCTCCTTAAAGGACACATCATTTTCAAGCTCCACATCCTCCACATCAACCTTGTGAGATGGGTCAGGGTGATATCGTCGAAGCTGTGACACATGAAACACATCATGCATCCTACCATACCGATGTAGAAGATCCAATCAGTAAGCCACTAGTCTGATCCTCTCCACAATCTCAAAATGTCCCAAATATCTGGGTGCCAACTTACCTTGCATTCGAATATGACAGTGACCCAACCTTGGCGACACCCGAAGGAACACTTTATCACCCATCGCAAACTCAAGAGGTCTACACCTCCAATATGAATACGAATTCTGTCTACTCTGAGTCGTATCCATCCGCTTCCTAATCACTTAACTATCTTTGAATTCTCTTACATGAGACTTGGCCGCAACAACTCAGATTCACTGGCCTCTAGCCTTCACAACGGAGATCTACATGGCCTCCTGTAGAGTGCCTCAAATAGTGCCATCTGCATTGTCCCCTGAAAACTATTGTTGTAGGAAAACTCAACTAATGATAGGTGCCTCTCCCAAGAACCAAAAAAGTCTAAGACAAAATCTCTTAACATGTCTTCCATCACTTGGATCGTACGCTCCGACTGCCCGTCCGTCTGTGGGTGGAAAGTCGTACTCAAAAACACCTGTGTACCAAGCGTCTTCTACAACCCTTTCCAGAAGCACGAAGTAAAACACATATCTCGGTTAGAAACTATAGTCTTCAGAATGCCATGCAACCACACTATTTCCCAAACAAATAGTTCACCCAACTGGTCGACTGTAAAGGTCTCCCGAATCGGTAATAAATGAGCCACTTTTGTTAACCGATCCATAACCACCTAGATTGCATCATTATTCAATGGTGTCCTCGAAACACCCATGACACAATCCATTGTTAAATCATCCCACTTCCATTCTGTAATGGGAAATGGATGCAACAAACCACATGGGTGTTGATGCTCGACCTTCACCTACTGACAGGTAAGACACCGTGTCACAAATCCTGCAACATCCTTCTTCATTCTAGGCCACCAAAACTGCCTTCAGAGATTACAGTACATCTTGGTCAAACCAGGATGCACTTCCCACTTTGATGCATGTAACTCACACATCAACTCTTCCCGTATACACTTTGTCACAACCACACAATGAAGAACATGAACAAAACCTTCCATGTTGACAACCCAACTAGAAGGAAACTCCACACCTCTAAGATTTTCCTTCATGATAAAACACTCAGGATCATCAAGATGACCTTCCTTAACTCGAATCAAAAGCATCCACTCCATCGTTAAGAAAGCAAGAGTGACCTGACCACTCTCCTCCTACACCTCCAGGTGTATCTCTGTAAATAAAGCCATCACCGTCCACTCGTTGTTGGACTCTGGAACCACCTGATTCTGAACCTTCCTGATCAGAGCATCAGAAACACTATTTCCCTTTCCCGGCATGTACACCAATTCAAAGTCAAAAGACTAGAGATATTCAACCCATCGTCACTGCCGAAGGTTCAGATGCCATTGTGAGAAGATGTACTTTAAACTCTTATGGTTAGTGAACAAAGTAAAAAAGTTATCCCAACAGATAGTGCCTCGAGCACTTCAAGGAGTACACCACTGCAGCCAACTCTAGGTCATGAGTGGGATAGTTCTGCTAATGGGGTCTCAACTGCCTTGACCCATAATCCACTACCCGCTCATCCTGCATCAACACATTCCCAATTCTGACTCCAGACGCATCAAAAAACATGATGTACTTCTTACCCATCTTAGGTAAGATCAAGATAGGTGCGGTCGTCAACCACTTCTTTAACTCTTGGAAGGAGTTATCACAAGCCCCAGACCACTCTAACCTGGTTCCTTTATTGTTCAAGCCCGAGAGTGGTGCTGCCAAGCAAGAGAAATCTTGAATGAACCTTCGGTAATACCCAACCAACCCTAGAAAACTGTGATCATAAGAAACACTCTTGGGATTCTTTCAAGATACAAATTCATGAACATTATATGGATCCACTGATACACCTGCCCCCGAGATGATGTGACCCATAGAATTCACCTCACATATCCAGAATTGACACTTCAATAGCTTGCTGTATAACAAATGCTCTCTTAGTATCCCCAAGATGATGTCAAGGTGTTCGGAATGATCGTCTTGAGTTTTTGAGTACACTAAGATATCGTCAAGAAAGACAATCACGAACTGATCTAGATAGGGATGAAATATTCGGTTAATCAAATCCATAAACACTGTCAGTGCATTGGTCAAGCTGAAAGGCATTACCACAAAATAAAACAACCCGTACCGACTCCGGAAAGCTGTCCATGGTACATCAGAAGACCTCACCCTCATCTGGTGATAACCTGACCTCAGATAAATCATAGAAAACATGGATAAACCCCTCAACTGATCAAACATGTCATCAATTCTAGGAAGTGGGTATCGATTTTTCACCATCATCTGATTCAACTTCTGATAGTCAACACACAGCCTCAATGACCCATCGACCTTATTTGAAAAAAGCATGGGAGATCCCAAAAGAGACGTACTAGGATAGATAAACCCCTTACTCTCCAACTCCTCAAGATGAACCTTCGGTTCTTGGAGTTCTTCCGGTGCCATTTGGTATGGCGGAATAGAAATTGGCTCTGCTCCCGGCAGCAACTGGATCGTGAACTCGACATCCCTCTCAGGTGGTAACCCCGAGAAATCCTTAGGAAACACATCCTGAAACTGATCCACCATGAGAGGAAAATCAGATTGTTCCCCTCCCATATCATCACTAAGCATGAGACATGCCACTTGAGTCGTGAGTCCACTCATCTGTTGACAGAACGACCCTGCATGCCCTGATCGAACATCAAATTCACCACGGTGGACATAAACGTCACCCTCAAGTGACCTGAACGATAATCTGTGATGATAACAGTCAATGTGCGCCCAATACAACAGTAGCCAATCAATTCCCAAGATTAGGACAAACCCTGACATCTCAAGAATGAATAAGTCCCACAAAAAACGATACGCACCAACTTCCAAGGCACATCCCTTGTACAACTTGATATTCTCAACCTGAACCCCCAACAGAGTGTCAATTGAAATAACTCCACACACCCCCTCCATGGGTAAACCCAACACTACCACAAGTTGAGCAGAAACAAAAGAGTGTGTGGAACTTGTGTCAAACAACACACTAGAAAACGTAGAAGCTACAAGGATCGTTCCTTGAACAGTTGACGGTCTGACCTCGCCATCACCAGGTACAAACTAAACTGCCTAAAGCTGACCTACCCTTCTACCCTGGGCTCCAACCTCAGCACTCTGCATCGCACTACCCTACAGGCATGAGCGATCTTGCCCTGGAGTTCTATTTCCTCTACCACTTCCAGTATAGCCTATGGAGCTCCAACTACCTGCCTGATATGGGGAAACTGATCCCCTCCCTATACCCGGTACCTACTTTTCATCATCATGCTCACCTGTCTGTCGAGGGTTCCTGCAGAACCTATGCATATTCCCCATCCTTCCGCATGAACGACACTCAACTAGAGGTCGAGGAAATTCACCATTCATGTGCCCCAGCCTACCGCACTGATAACAGAACACATGGTTCCCACTCTGAGAGGATGACCCTCTCTTCTGACCACCTTGCTATAAACTTTCCAAACAGTGCTTCCGAACATTGGAAGATGCACCACTTGTCCTTCCAGCTGGCACGATAAGCCCACCACCAGAAGCTCCCTTTTGGTTCCCTTCAGAGATGAGTGCATGATCCATCACCTCTTCAAACCTCTTCATGAAGAAGATATTTACTTGAGACCTGATCTCATTTCTCAACCCATCCTGAAAATGATTTGCTACCGCTGCCTCATCCCCTACTAACACTGGGACAAAGCGTCGAAAATCAGTGAAGCGACTAGCATAGTCCATCACCGATAGCGATCCCTGAGTCAGGCTCATAAACTATGCATCCCGCTCCTACATCAACGTCTTTAGGTAGAAATGATCCAGAAACATATCCTGGAAAGCCTCCCATGACATCCCCTCAACCTGCTCGGTCTAAGCCTGAATGTCCTACCAACGCCTTGCCTGGCCTCGCAACATATAAATGGAAAGCTTTACTTGCTTTTCAACAAGGGTCTCCAGATGATCCAGTATCGTCTGGACAGACTCTAACCAGAACTCCACTGCCTCTGGCCCACCCTCTCCAGTAAAGGTCGGAGGGTGCTGCAGCTGGAACTCCCTGGTCAGCTCAAACATACTCGGTGCAAACCGCCCTAGGTCCCAATCCATCATCTTCATAAGGAAATCCAAGTTCTCTCGGAACTGGTTTTCTCTACCTTCATTGATCACCACATTTTCGTGCTCTTCTACCGGAGGAGTGTTCTCAGCAACATCCTCACGTTGCCCAACTGGTAACGGACGTCGTGGTGGCATCTCTCTACATTTCCAAGCACGAGGTTTAGCACGCATACTAGAAAACATTCAAAACTTTAGCAAAAGATCTTTACTAGCTACAACAACCCATTTTCATATACTCATTCAATGACGTTAACACCTCAAATTCACCGCCTCGACCATCCCTACCATGAGCCATGGTCCACATGGGGTAAACAACCATGCACTACCACCAAATTCAAACAACATTTTACAAAAACATTTTCCACTTCATTTCATACCCTTATATTTCATTAAACATCATTTACCCACTTGTTCTATTTCATTCTTCCCATTATTTCTTGGTTTCATGAAATGCATGATGCACCCTACTTTCCTACCTCACACACCCACCCCGTGTGTGTTCATAACACAATGCATGTCACCTATCTCCCTAGGTGCCTACAATGATGCTTGAATGAAAATACTCGTGGCATTAAGGCCACGATCCAAATATCGCAAAACACTCACATCAAACCACATGTTCATCACCCAACGGTGAAATATCCTCAACTGTAACAACACACAACCAGGAATAACATTTCCCACCCAGGGTAACTTGGGGGTTCCCTCGTACATGGGTTAGCTACTCCCAAGCACAAGCTCATTTACCAAGGCCCGACACATCTTAACCCTTGGAAACCTATCCCAAATAACAAGACCTCAGAGAAGGAGAATAAAGACCTCCTCGGATACCAATTTGTAATGTCCCCAACCTAGAACCCACTAAACCGGTACTCCGAGCTAGGCAGGTACATAACCTTAAGCGCGCCTCCCCGTACACCAAAGGTTGCGGACTAGCAGCGGGGGTCTTTGTGGTCATGTGGGGAGACTATACCCCATTTTTATCAGAGTAAGCTACAACATAAATAAACCAATAGCGGAAAAAATAATCAATAAACAAGGAACATGTATAACAACCATTTCCAACAATAAATATGCCATGTCCGACTACAAGTGAAAAAGTGAAAAAATGGCCAAAATAAAGACAACAGCCAAAATCCCCAAAATGGCCCCGACTCCAAGTTCAGATCCTCCACCAAGTGCTTCCCTTGTCCACTCGACTATCTAGCAAAGACCCTTTCCCTTCTCCTGTCCTACAAACAAGAAATCTGCTCAGGTACCCAATGGCAGCCCGAGCAGGGTGTGAGTACAACTCAGTAGGCCACCACCAGCGGTGTCTACAAAATATCCAGTATAAACAAGTAGTGAATGAAAAAGGAATATGAATGATAATTTCCAAGTAATTATTTAAGTTTCCATTAACCAGTTCAGAGCCAAATCCATTGCCCCTACCATTACTATTCATTTCACACCAATTATCATAACTTACCATTTCATCACATTTCCATGGGTTAATCACATACATTATATTACATTGGTCTAAGGCCAACAATCACATGTAAGAGGGTAAACACATCGTTATCCTATCTCACTAGGACTAACCTCTTCATATCAATCATACCCTTACCTGGAAGCCTCAGTCTGGGTGGATGCAACCGTTACGAGAAAGGATCCTCAGTCCCCATTCCTAACCCATGCATTTAGGGTGGAGTTTAGAGAATCGGTCTTCACTCGACCCATGGGCATAGATCCTCAAGTCATACCCTACTCTACCAAGCCATGTGCACATGATTATATATATAAGTAAACATCAACCCACCATACCATTTTCCTTTGAAAAACACCATTCATAATAAACCACACGAGAATTCACATTATGCCTTAACCCATTAACACATTACCATTTCACATCATTTAACCGTTCACCCAATTCCCATGTGTTATGCTTAACTCACTAAGAATTATACACTAAACCCATAACCTATCCCGTTATGGTCTTTAATCGGTTTACAGATTAACCCATTTAACCCATTCATCTTTTCCAGGAATCAACCATTCAACCCATTCCAAGTAACCCTTAGGTTATTTCCAAGTCTAGGTGCATCACCTAACTTCTATTCCAAGTTCAAACAATCATGCCAACATATTCGTCAAGGTATCTACCATTTATTACAATAAGGTCACTTTTTTTAATAACAATCCCTATGCCTGGGAAAAACCAGCGCATCCCATGGATGGCCCCAATTAGGTCAAGTCATTCTCAACGCATCCCATGGGGATCGTGAGGGTTCTCATTTACCGTTTTTAAGAATCCTTTATACCAAACACATACATGTTGATCAAAGCTCATCAAAAGGAAACCATGAGAAAATCCACACATGCATAAATCCACCATAAAACTATGGGATAATGTTTGTAGACCACCTACCCCAAAACTACGGTTGAACGCACACTCAATCGATTCGTTCGACCTCAATCTGTCCAGCCTTTGGAGCTTCAACCTATAACTCACCTAAATGATAGGGTTTTATAGCTTCGGAACAAGAGGGAGAGAAGATACATACCCTAAACCAAAAAGAGAAGCAAGGATGGGATTAGGCTTACCAGGAGCTGCGATCTGCATCCAACGACACCAAAAACTCCTTAGAAACTAGGGAGATCGACCTCTTGGAGCTATTGTGCTATTTGGATCATCCCTAGGGTGAAGAGGGAGGAATGGAGAGGAAATCCCGAGTGGGTTCTTAAAATCCTGGGGTGTAAATGTCGTAATTTATCCCAACCTTAAGAGGTATTATGGTTTGACAAACCATGTGTATTATACTATATAGAGGAAGAGGGTTTCACGGTTTACCTGGGTAGGCCGCACGGTTTTCCCTGGCCGTGCACAGGCCATGCGCCCAGGCCTTTCTTGCCCAAATCTTTTTTCTTTCATGCCTTGTGCCCCCGAAAGACCCCCATGACCTCTCATACTTTGAGAATACATTCCTTGAAGCCCAAAACAAGTGATTCAACCAAAACATAATGAAAACACACCCTTCCAAAAACGGGGATCTTAGAACACCTTTGCCAAAAGTCAATCCTTTCTAGAAATTTACTCAGACATTTCATTTAAGTTGGAAGTGGAAAGTGGGACCTTATCTTGACAAGACTCAAATCTGTTTACCAACAAAATTTCAAAACCCACATTTTGGGAAAATAATACAACTAGTAAAACATACCAAACGTTCCATTGATTCAAGAATTTACCAAAAACACACACCCAAAAAAACCATATGGGAATTTTCGCATGGTATTCAATATTAAACCATTTTTATAAACCCTACAAAAGACTGAAATTTTTTTAGAAGATGAGAACCATCTTTACAAAGTTACCATTCATTTTCATACCAAACTAAAATGCACAATGAAACATTTTTCACCCATTATTCACATTACAAACATCATTGAATAAATAATTTACTCATTTGGTAAAATATTTCAAAGGATAAAACAAAGTCTTGTATCATGATTTCACCAAATTCACACAAAAATTCCATTTTAAAATCCATTAAATATCCAAACACTTCAAAAACTACTCTCAATCCATTCAAAACATAACCCGCACCACTTTCACAACCAAATGAACTATTTTCACATTAGAATAAACCATTTTCATAATTAAACAAAGCAGTATGAAAAATTATTCAATAATTTAAATAATTAACACATGAATTAAAACACTAAAACATACTCAAAACTTCTTTTATGACTAATTCCATGTTGACACCACACCAAAACATAGTTTGCAGTCCTTGCATAATTGAATACACTAATTGCACAGTTCAAAAACACTAATAAGTGACACACTATGTTTTTTCATCAAAGAACACACTCCATATCAAATGACATTCCAAAAAATAATTCAATACATATTATACTTTTTAGAAAAAGAGGTTTAACCAAAAAAATTAATTATAGAAGAAGCTAAACCAATTTAAAAGGCAGATCAATTCATCAAAATAATTCATTTATGGAATCACCTAAACATAATAAAAGACTTATTATAGAATATTTTTTTTAATAATTTATACTAACACAAAAACACTACAATAAATTTTCTAAGATACTTATGGGGGAACAACTGATATTTAAAAATTTATTTAAAAACATAAGTGTCATGGGTTGTGTGGGAAAAGAAAATTTTGAAAATGGATACCTCAAACAAAGTCTGGATGCAATGAAACTTCAATGGAAGGAAGAGTTGGATGTCAGAGACCAACAACACAACCTAAACAACAATAAAAATGAAAAAACGTGTTCAGATGATTAGGGTGTTTCCAAGATAAAGAAAACCCCCAAAAAATTAGAATAGGAATATACTGATGGTAGAGGGAATTGGCAAGGGAGAACGACTAGAAAAAGGGTGGTGTGGAAAGGTTGGGCTGTAGGAGAAGGGAAGAATAGAGAGGTCGGGCTGTCAAGAAGCTTGCGAGGAACTATTGACGAGGAAGGTGTTAGGAAAGGTGGTTCGGTTAGATAAGGTCGATGAATCATGGACTCAAATTGGAGAGATGGAGGGCTCCATCTAAATATGTTTGTGTAGGGGGTTTAAGCCACCAGAACAGGGGGGTCTCTAGGTTGCGCGCCACTGGAGTAAGGGATGTGGCAGTCGAGCACTAGGGAGAAGGAGGAGTGGAGATCGGGTGCATCATCAGAAGGGGAGGGGAAGGTCGGAATAGGAGTGTGTTGTATTGGGAAAACATGAAGGGGGTGTGATTCAAGAAGGGGAGGGGGTTCAGTGTGCTACACCTCGCACAGGAGAAGGGGGGGCAAGGGTTTCCATATATTTTTATCATTCAATTTGTTATTATTATTATTATTATATTATTATTACAATAAAAATTATAATATTACAACAATAATAATAGTAATAATTATAATAATATTTTCATGTATTTAATTTTAAATCATAATGACACTGGTAAGAATTAAACAATATTTATAATAATCACAATTTTAAATGATAATAATAATATTAATATTTTTTAATAATAATAATAACAACTACATAATAATAATATTGTTATTATTATGTTATAAAAAACTACCTTATTTTATTCTTATAAAATATTATTATTTTAAATAATGGGCATCTGTAAGGGAATCCGGGCTGACCGTACAGTTACTTCCAATCGTGCGGTGCCCGTGCAGCTATCCAAAACCAACCAAAATCATCAAACCTCAAAACATTTATGTCAGGACCCAAAATTAATCATCAAAAAAGGACTCAACATTGAAAAATAATTAAAAATAAAAGAAACATGTGGTCAGGGTGTGACAATCCACCCCACCACAGACACTTTATGCCCACATAATGTCACCAAACTGAAGGTTAGTCAAGAACTGAGTCCATGCCCGAACACAACTAGTAGAAGAAATGAATTCCAGGGTGACTATTTATTCCCCAAGTCACACCTGACTGATCAAGAAGAAACAACGACCCAAAAAAAGAGGAGAACTTGAAAGGGTTCTCCCATCATAATGGTTCAACTAGCACAAAAATTAGAATCCAAACATTCCACCACAGGGGGGGATGCAAGAACTTCTTACCGATCCAAACATTCCAATACAATGAGAGAGTATAACCACGAAAAGAAAATTAAACCAAACAATGAACTCGAACACAATTATATACATCAATTTTTTCACAGGCACGTACATCTCCAAACAATAAAAACTAAACCGATATCAACTCATAAAAGGGAAAATAACACATTAAAAAATACACGTTTCAAAAACCCATATTCATAAAAACAAGACATTTTAGATTACAATAGAAAAAAAAATTGATCTCATAACAAAGCAGTGATCTTACAACGTTGGTACAACTTTAGAGGAAGAAAAATAATGACAAAAAGGCTTTTAATATTCCAATACCAACATGAAACAAAAAAACCCATAAAAAGGCTTCACACCATGGTAAACTCTTAAATACACTTGACATTCACCCCATGACCTATGGCTGGGGCCCTGATGGCTGAAGAATCTCCTACCTCATAGTCAGCCACTAGAATCCTCTGATCAGAACATCTTCTTCAGGTGACAATTCCTGCAAAACTTTTCCAGATGACCCATGCAGCCGCAATAATGACACATATTCAGAGGGTTATGACAAGATGGCTTTGAATGCATGAAATGAACACACTAATGGAACTCAACTGAATGATCTGATGGACTGGAATCCAGAACCACTCTATATGGATCTTTAGAAACCGAACCATTTGGTATGCACTACTTGCCTGTTGGGGAACCTTCACATGTACCAACCACCACTGATTTTACACCAAGAACTAGCTCAGCCAAAAATGAATAATCCACCAACTTATAGAAACATGTTTCACCCGATGAGAGCCATTTATCTTCAATCTCTAGACGAAGGCCCCAAATGAAAATAGGAGCTTTAATTTGATCATCTATCTCTACCTCTAAAAAATGAAACCATCTATTTAAATGTTTCAATGTATGATTCTACAGACTGCTGGCCTTATATAACATTTCGTAACTTTTATTCCTTCTTTAACTTCACATCCTCAGGAAGGAACCCTTGGAAAAAGGTGGCCTTAAACACTTCCCATTTCGTCCCATCTTGCATCATAGATGGAAAAACCAACTTCCACTATTCAAAAGATGGACCCTCCAACAATCCCATAACAACATGAACCCTAATAGACTAATGATTTTCCAAAATCCTAAAAATTCACTACACTTCCTAAAGTCACTCTACTACCTCGAATGGACCTTGATCAGCATGAAGAATAGGCAGTGTCTGAGAAGGACCAAAAACTAGGCATGACTCATTGGAAACATTGGAGACTTTTCTGGGTGGAATTTTCAAAACAAAATATAAAACACGAGACCAAAACTGATATCAAGCCAATGAAAAATAAAAAAATTACCTCAATTTAAAAACTACCAATAAACTATAAATGTGGCCGAAACATTTCCTGCAAAAGCAGTACATTCATTTAATTTTCAAAATTGTATTCTTGCAAGGAAATTTTTCCAAAAACCCAAACCCACATTGACAATTTATGACCATTTAAAAAGAAAATATTTTCATTTCCAAAGTACTTCCATTTTTAGAAGGCACACACACCAATTGGAGTCAAACAAAACCTAACTTTCACCAAACCATCGGAGTGAGGAAATAATAGTTTTTCTTAACCTGGCGACATGGAATTTAAACATGACCCAAGTAAGTATAACACTAAGAGGACCTTGAACATGGAACATGGAATCCAAATGGGTCACTACTCTATGTGGGGTATCAGCATGGAACCAAGTCACCTATATTGTCACCCCTCAATCCAAAACAAAGAAAAAAGACTCAAAACATGGATTTACCCTGATAATTATGGTCTCATCACGATCAGTGGCGATTATAAACTGACATGTAACCAACCTCATGATCCCCGACAATGCTAATATCCATCTACCAGAAACCAAAAATAAAAAGAGCCTACTTTGATACAATTTTTTCATGAACCCACCCAAGTCAACCCTAAACCGGTCACCCGAGCTAGTGTGTGGCATGGCCCGAAAGGTGTTCCCGATTCCCATGGGTTCGTAACTAGTGTTGGGCATCAAAATATTTACATGGGAATTATTTGAGACAACAATAAATAATCAGGATAAAATATATATACAAAAAACTGAAAATAAACAAGACTAAACAAGGGAATTTCAATAAATACATGACATGATTAGATATAAAATACCACTATATAGACAGGAAACTAAATATGAAAAAACAGAACCACTACCACATGATCTCCTTGTGACCACTTGGTCTTCACCAACCACAAAACCGAACCTAGTCCATCACTGGGCAGCTGGACCAAGAGCCAAAACCAATAGTTGAACCTGCATCAGAAAGGATAAGTATGTGTGAGAAACGAAATGCTCAGTAGGGAAGCCAAGATAAACCCTGAGATCCAAGTATTTTCTTTACCAACACAGTCCACTAACAGTATTTTGAAATAAAATTATAAATCAAGTTTCCAAAATTTTGTAAATAACATAGATTTTATTTCAAAACCACTCAAGCCTCATTTCCATTTTTCAAATAAAATACCATTTTATAACAAAACCCATGCCAAATAGTATTATGGTTGTGCTGAAAAAAAAAATAATCCGAGTAAGAAGAAAAAACTATGTACAAGAAAAAACTATCAATAAAATAAAGGAAGTAACCACAAAACATAGAGAATAACCACAGGAGACCCTAAACATCCATAGATGTACTCAATTCGGAAACACCTTTCGGCGTATGGTGAAGCCCCATAGTCAATAACCAACTAGCTACCCTAACCTGGCCTCCCTAGTTTCACAACTCTCCTAGAATAACATCAAATCCAAGGGGGACCAACCTATCTAATCAATGTTGATCAACAACTATCACTCAATCATCTAAATGATTCCCAGGAAACCATTGTGGTTGTGATACTGTGTACGTAGGAGGACATCACATGCATGACTCACCTAACCTACCGTTACTGCACTTGCCAACCGAAAACACGGACACCATATACAATAACCCATAAAGGGATATCCCTCCAACATAGGTTCCCAAAATATATATATATATATATATATATATATATATTAACATGTATACATCATATCATCCAATGTGCCAACCGGGCCATCACGTAACATGATATTTTAAACCATTTCAAAAAGCACTTTAAGATTCCAATCGGGCTCACACCTTTTCGCAAACTCAATTCTTTCTAAAAATTTACACAAAAAATTCCTTTAAGTTGGAACTGACAAACATTAATTTAGCTCAACATGCCACAAATCCATTTAAGAATAATATTTTCAAACCCCCATTTTGGAAAAAGTATACAACTTGTAAAACATACAAAATAGTCCCTCAAGGCATACATCTACCAAAAACACAAACCAAAAAAACTAAACGAACATTTTTCCATGAGATTCAATTTTAAACAATTTTTAGAGACCACACAAATGACCCACCATCATTTGAAAAATGATATCTATAATTAAAAAGTTACCAATCGTTTTCATAATAAACCCAAACACACATCGAATCATTTTTCACCCATGATTCACATTTAAACCATTATTGAATAAATCATTTACTCATTTGGTAAAACATTTCAAATGACAAAACCAATTCCTGAATTATGATATAACTAACTTCACATGAAAATTCAATTTTAAAATCCATTTCATATCCTAACCCTTCAAAAAATACTCTCACACCTTCCTAAACTTAACATGCACCACATGCACAACCAAATGAACTATTTTCAAAATAAAAGAAATGATTTTCATAATTAAAAATCCACTATGAAAAATTACTCAACAATTTAATGAATTAACACATGACATAAAATACTAAAACATTCTCAAACCTTATTTTATGACTAAATGCACATCGACGCAAAACCAAAACAAAGTTTTCAGTCCTAGCATTGTTGATTACACTAATTGCATAGTTCATAAGACACTAATAAGTGACACACTATGGGTTTTCCTCAGATAATTCACTTCATATCATATGAAATGCTACAAAAATAAGTCAAAACATATTAAATGTTCTAAAAAAGAGTTCACACCAAACAAAGTAACTACAGAACGTGATAAACCAATTAATAAAGTAGATTTGTTCATCAAATAGTATTCGTATAAGGAATCAACTTCACATAATCAAAGACTTATTCCAAAAACTATTTTTTAAAAAACATTAACTAACAAAAAAACAACAATAAATTGGAAACAATAATTATATAGGACCAAATAATATTCAAAATTTTATTTAAAACACAAAAGTGTCATAGGTTTTGTAGGAAAGAAAAATTCATAATATTCCTACATCAAATCCAGTGTGGACAAAATAGAACATCAACGAAAAGAAAGATAGGGACATCACAGACCAACCATATAACCTAAACAATGATAAAAAATCACAAACATGACCCCAATGATTTTGTTGTTTTCAATATGAAGAAAAATACAAAAAAATGGATGAGTAATATACCGATAGTGGAGGGAGCTGGAAAGGGAGGCACACTCGAATGAAGGGTGGTGCGATGAGGTCGATCCATCGAATCAGGGTTGATCAGTGAGGTTGGGCTACCAGGAAGATGGTGAGGTGCTGCTGATGAGGGAGGCATCAGGAAAGGGGTTCAGCTGGATAAAACCACTGGACCAGGGGACTTGTGTCGACGATTTGGGGGGCACTGACCGGATATGTGTGCATAGGGACTTTCAATATCCATAATAGGGGGTTTCTAGGTTGTGTGACACTAGTTTAAGGGGGTGCAGCAGTCAGGAGGTTGGGAGAAAGAGGTGGGGCGGCTTGGTGCAGTGTGAGAAAGATGGGGGAGGTCATACCAGGAGGGGGTTGTGCATAGAAAACATGACGATAGGGGGGTGGGGTGGGGGTTTGGAATGGGAGGGGAAGGGGATGCTACACCTCACATGGGAGAAAGGGAGAGGGGGGAGATTCCCCCTTGGGTTTCCATAATTTTTTTCCTTCAATTTTTTATAATAATAATATTATTAAAATAATAATAATAATAATAATTTTTTGCATTTAATTTTAGATCATAACGACATTTTTAACAATTGAATGATAATTATATTAATAATAATTTTAAATGATAATAATATTATTAAAAATTTATTTAATAATACAAAAAATATTATCTACATGATAATATTATTATTATAATGTTTTAGACAAATAAGTTTATTAATTATTATAAAATTTTATTATTTCAAATAGTGGGAAACCGTAGGGGAATTCAGGTCGATCACACGGTTACCTCTGATCGTGTGGTGCATTTGCACTAATATGAAACCCACAAAAATCATCATACCTCAAAAATCGTTAAGTTGGGATCCGAACTCGAACATCAACCAAATACTCAACAAAGAAAAATAATTAATAATAATAGAAACCCATGTTCAGGGTGTGATATAATTAGAGGGAGATATAAGTACCACTCATTATATAATGAAATCATATACATGTGTGTAACAAGATAATAAATCATTCATCATTTCATTAACCATAAAAAATAGTCTTCATAAATTCCACATAATAACCCATGAAATTAAATCGGTATAAAAAACAACTCATCATATAATAAATTATGGAAAATAGATATGTCTCATGATCATTTCATTAAAGCATTACCTGTGCAAAGAAGAAGGTTTCATAAGAATTTTAACAAGATATAAACTATGGAAGACAAATAGTTTTCATAAACATCATTCCATGAAAACATAAACCATTTAGAGAACTAATATGAATGATATTATTGGTTCATATCTCTAGTAAGTAATAGGTAGCACCAAGGTGTGTTATCTTAGATGGAAAAATATTTTTTAAAGAGCTTTTAAAAACATTTTCTCGAGAAAAATAGACATTTCTTCTTAGAAAAATAGTTTTTTTAAAATATAAAACTTTTAAAAAAAAATTTTGTGAAAATTCATTTGGAAAATTATAATGGAATCTTTGAAATAATTGAAATCTATTTTTATTGAAAAAACATTTAAAACATAGTACAAAATATTAAAACCGTTTGGAAATAATTTTCATTGAAAATACATTAAAAAATGAAAAGAAAGCTTGTTAATATTTTGAAATCAAAATTAATTGAAAAAATGTTGAATAATTATAATGAATTAAAACCTTTTGAAAACAATTTTTATTGAAATCCAAATTAAAAAATTAATTCAAAAAATAATAGGAATAAAATATTCTTTAAAAATAACATTGTAAATAAGAAATGGAAACTTTATGGAAATTATTTTCACGATTGTAGGAAAATTCATATATGTTCAAAAAAATTTCCACCATAAAATGTTTAGAAAAATTCCTAGATCATTAAAAAAAATAAGATTCATTTTAAAACAATTTTTAAGAATTTAAAAATGGGTAAAAATGTATATTAAAAATCATTTTATAATAGTATATCATTTTTTAATACTTTTTTAGAAAACAAGGTTTCTGTGGAAAATATATTTTCAACTAAAGAGACTTAAGGTTGGATTTTATTAAAAAATATTTATCATTATCTTAAGTACCAAAGTGTGTAATGACTATAAAAATACATCTATATATCACGAAATACTAGAGGAGAATAAAATATTGAGAATTACTAAGATATGAAGCATAATATATCATTAACGGAAGAATAACCATAAACAATCCCAATAAACGATTAGAGTTTAGCAATCAACTCTTTCCAAATTTGTATCTTTGGATCAAAATACCCATGTAAGAATAATATTCAATTAAGATTAAAATGGAATGAAAATATTGAGATTCATGATATAACATTTAAATATATGTATATACACCTCATAAAAGAATATATGTGAATAACAAAATAGGTGTCCAAATGAAGGTAAATTGAG
This sequence comes from Viscum album, assembly GCA_963277665.1. Taxonomy (NCBI): domain Eukaryota; kingdom Viridiplantae; phylum Streptophyta; class Magnoliopsida; order Santalales; family Viscaceae; genus Viscum; species Viscum album. The sequence continues at coordinate 1,261,129,079 of OY728158.1, read as the reverse complement.
ACAAAATTACTTTACAGATTTGGTAAAGTTGGATCCACAAACCCCATGAAAGGGAGATGAAAAAATGGAAATTTTAATACCCATAAAATTAATGATAATAATCATAGAATACAATCATGGAATTATATACACTATAAAAAAAGAGTGGTGAGTACAGCATAAATCTCATAGAAATAAAAGTGAGACCAGAAATCCCCTTACCACTTGTGTAACACCCCAAGCTTCCATGGTACGCTCCTCTTTGAATAATAGAGCAGCGTGTGTTGTACGCAACCTCGAGTTCTAACACACCGCGACCAATAAAAGTAGAATTTATGAATAGTAATACCCACTTTTTCAAATTATATAAATTTTATATTTCAAAATGGACTTCAATTTTGGATTCGGAATATCGAAATTAGCCTATGTTGAATTTTTGGTATTTTTCTGAGAACTTCAAATTTTTTATGAATAGTGAAAAATACTTAAAACAACTTTTTTAATCAAAATAATTTATAGTGATAAATTATACAATTTAGTGGTTATAAATCGTAATAAGAATATATTTTTACCATTTTATCCAATGGTGGTCATTACAATTAATTTCACTTTGAAATTGGACATAAACAATTGTCAATCTTTTGATTGATATTCTTTATTAAAAACACGCTATTTGTTGTGAAAGCGGGAATTAATTATTAAATTAATTAATTCAACTTATATGTTTTGAATTTTTTAAAATAGGCATTATTTTTGAATTAGGAATAACAAATATAGCTTAGGGTTAATTTTTGGTGTTGTTCTGAAAAACATTGATTTTTGATGAATAGTGAAACCACTAAGTGGTAGTTAAAAAACTGATTTTTTGTTTAAATGAAATTTTACCACCTCTGTGATTTGAATTTCCAAAATCTGACATACATCATTTTCATTAGGATGTAAAATTTGGATCAATGGGATTAAAATAATTTTTGGTGAATAATAACTTTTAAGTTTTATTAATCGCGATTAAAGGTAATTAGTGTAACTTAAAGTAAATATAATGTTATAATAATATGAAATTACCTTTACACTTGTCCTACCCTTATTTGGTAAGTCATGGCAGACCAATAAAATCCATGGGTCAACTTGGGGACCCCATGGAGCCACTTGGGTAAGAAAATGACATTAATAAGTATTTATTTAAAGTAAAAATAAAATTGTCACAAACATGTGTTGTTTTACTAAAAAAATTATTACATGGGGTTATTTAAGGTAAATATTAGACTATAAATATTTATTGGAAATATAAAAAGATTTCCTACATCATGATATTTTTTTATAATTTTTAGACATTAAATAAATTAAATGTTTTATGACACAATGATGATGCAGCGATTACCTCATTAATTAACGATTTAAATAAAATGAAAAGATAATGTAAAATATAAGACTTACACTTGTCAAAAACCTATTATATGAGTATATTTAGAACCCTTATCACCTTATCCTTTAAATATTTCATTGTGGGACCTTTAAAATCCGAAAATCATTTCATAATAATGTAACATTTCATTACTTTCCAAGAGTACCCCTCCTCTCCTCTTATAAAAGGCCCCCACCTCTACCACCTTATTCACACCATCAAAGCAATTTGGCTTGAAAAAACTCTGCTCAAATACTCTTTCAACTTCCCTATATTACTCCTAGATTCCTCACTTTGGGCATAATTCTTCCCAAGGAAGCCTTTGGCTCAAATCAAAAAGAGTTGCCCGGTTTTAAGGTAATGTCTTCTCTTATGTTATTTTTTTTTAATTTTGCTTCTCCAACACCTTAAACACTTTTTATTTATTATTTTTTAACAACACAAGTATCTCCAATATACTAGGATGTTGGTATGAGAAGGATTTTATTTACACTTACACACACCTTCGTCTAATGGTTAAATAACATACTGTTTCTGTGGTTGGCGAATTTCTGCCTCACGAAACGATGATTGTTCAATCTTCTCTTAACACCTCTCATGGTGGACATTAAGATGTAACTATATTTATATATGATATATATTATGTTTATGTTTTCCTTATGATTATGTATTTCTCATTTATGGCATACCTTTATGATTTCCATTATGGGTAAACACGATAATTTCATTTTAGGAAGTGCGGACTACCGCCCTCTCAAAGTGATTTGAATTGTTAATGCCATATGTGGGATGTATAGAGGATGGAGTAAATGATATTATATATGATATTATATTGGAATTATAATATACCTTTATATCATTATGATTTCATTCCATTAAATACGAAATAGAAATGAAAGTAGCGTTCATGCGTACGTATGGCTTACCGTCTCCATGAACGGTGCATTTCATTTCTTACCTCTAAATGTTATGTAATATTATGAATGGATGTATATACTGGATATATATTATATATATGATATATAAATTATGAATATAATTCTGGAGATAATGGATATTCTACCACATAAATAACTTGTAATTATAATAAGTTTATTGTTGACTCAAGTACCAAAGATCGACAAAACGATTGTTATTAACTTAAATGACTACATAATTTTCGTAACATTGTAATAAGTTATATAAAAGGGATAATGAACTTGAAAAAGGTTCTTAAGAAAGTAGAGATTAACTCTAGTTTATTATTCAGGAGATTAAAGAATGGTCGAGTGAAGTCAGACACGAGTTAAGGGAACTTCTTAACCCAATTTCCTTTCTTTGGGTTAATATCCTACTTTCAAATTATGCCATGATATTATTATGTCCTATCTCGTATTTTTACTTTATTTATGTGTAATTATAGTGAATACACATAATAGATCTATTTTATTTAAAAAATGATCTTTGTAAGGGACTTCTTCTCAATCCCTTTCATTGAGGCATATTTGGTTTTATACACAACTTTCTTTTATACAGTGTATAAACCCCTTTGACTTTTAATTTTATTCAAAAGGAATATTTTTTATACGAAGCGTTTTACTAAACGAAAAAAGGGAATCTTTTTTGTCGTACGTATGTGGCGACAAGGACTTGTCCGCCACCGTGACCATTATTTGAGTTTCGGCTTCCTCTACAAGCCATAGATTTTTTTAAATGAAAAATAAATACCAGGTTTTACTATTCTTGTATTTTGGTATTGAAAATGGTTTTGAAAGTGTTTTTATTATATCAATGTGTTGTATTGATATCTTGTGATTGAAATGTAGAAATTTTATGTTTCCTTTATGCATGTTTTATGTGATACGATTATGTTATGGTTTATGATATGTTTAAACCTATTCATATGAGGAATGCATTGGACTTAATAAGTGATGGGTGGAGCCCGCTATAGCTCCTCGATGCATCAGTAGGTCTCATGAGACAAACTAGTGTCTTGGAACAAAGCCTTGACAAAATCTTATTTGTAGCCTGGGCACGAGGCCTTGGCTACGTGGTTATGATAGTCTGGCATTATGCATTCCATCATTATGAAAGTGGTTATTGATATTGCATGTGATTATTCGACCAGTAGAATATCCATGTGAATAAGTAAATGGAATTATTTCATTTTATTTTTCCATATTATACTGAAGTTCATGTTTAAAATGGTTTTGTTTAGTTATACATTTCCTTAAATGTTTATGTTTATTTATTAAATATTCTGCTATATTATAATCCTTACTGATCATCTGAGCTCACCCCTTTCAATGTTTTAATTTTTCCAGGATGTGAAAAGTATTTTATGAATGACCTGAAGGGATAATATGAGGGGATATGAAGACAAGATGTTGTTGTAGTTTTGTATTACTTTATTATATAATGTAAAACTTATAAATGTATCTAGTGTTTCAAGGCTTTTAAACTAATCGGTCTTTCGAGACATGATCTTTGTGATCATGACAATGTTGCGTAATAATGAACCGACTCTGGGTAACTGGGGTTGGGGCGTTACAGTTGGTATCAGAGCCAGTTTAGTACTAACCTTGGAAGCAAGATTCAGATAAACTCTGATTAGAGCACATTGACCAAAGATAGAATTTGAGGATTAGTATACAAGAACTTCCTAGAATCTTGGTATTATAAATATTTTATGTGTTTTCTGAGAAATACATCCCTATCTGGATACGAGCAGGTAGAGGCGGCTCTGGAAAAGATGTACCTAGGTGTAAAACCCCAAAACACCTCTTTGAGCTAGACTCGAATGGGAACTGGTGCACGACAATGGGCTTTTCTGTACTATTGGTTATGACACTCCCGAAGGATATGCTTAGGATAATTCTCGTTTTCTTTACAAACCACTATGAAGGGTTATGAGTATGTACTTCCTCAAAGAAAACATTTTTATGATTATGGATTATATCTATAAATAGTTCAGTTTATGTTAAGTGTTTTTCAAATTTGGAATTATGTATTTTTATTCATAAACTAATCTAGTTTATGGCATTGTTTAGAAATGGTGCCTAATGGAAGGAATGGAAACTGTATCAATGTATGCACTCAATGTAGGGATTCCCTCCTGCTCAAAATAATTATAGTGGAGCTGGTGATACAACTGGTTTTGATCATCTTATCACCATACTCGGACAACTCACTCAGGTTATGAATAATAACCTTACTCGTATGGAGCACCCTGATCCGCAATGTGGAGGATCAATGTTAGACCGCTTCATGAGGCAACAACCGCCAACATTTAATGGGGGTACAAATCCATTAGTAGCTGAGCAATGGATAAACTCCTTAGAGAAAATATTCCACACCTTGGGGAGTAGCGAAAGGGAGAAGGTTTTCATGGCAGTTTACTGCCTCACTGGAGATGCCGATCAATGGTGGTCCCTGATTAAAAACACAAAGGAAGATGAAGAAGTATCAAGTATGGAATGGAGGGAGTTTAAAGAAATTTTCTTAGAAAAATACTTTCCACATGACCATCGAGCAGATATGGAAAGGCAATTTCTGAGTCTGAGGAAGGAGGATGAGAATGTCGCAAAATATGAGGCTAACTTTACAAGGTTAGAGAAGCATACTGTAGATTATATACGTAACCTAATAAGTAAGATTTATTGTTTCTTTTATGGTTTAAAACCATTTCTCCGTTGAGCTTTAGTATCATAATATTTCTCAACATACGAAGATATTTTCTCGTGTGCTATCAAGATAGAAATGGAATTCTCTAAGTCTTATGATAACAAAGTAAAGTAAGAGAAGAAGAGAACGGTGGAACAAGAGACAGATAAAGGGAAAAGGGAAAGAAGGATTTTCCATTATGCGATAGTTGTGGGAAGAATCACCTTGGTACATGCCTAAAAGGAATGGGAGTTTGTCATAAATGTGGAGAAAAAGGTCATCAAGCTCGTGATTGCAAGGTAAAGAAAGAGGCTATCAATGTTGAATGCTACAATTGTAGGGAAATGGGGCATTATGCAAATGAATTTACTAAGAGTCAGGGAAAATGACCTTAGAAAAGGCCAAGGTATCAAGGACGATCTTATGTTATCACTACAGTTGAAGTGGAATAATTAATGTATTGGTGCTTTTGGAAACAAGGATTATATTCTAGTTATAAGAATAATGTGATATATATATAAGGATTGTATTGCAGTACTTGTTGTTTTCATTAAGGTTTTAATATGATGAAGGTAATCATATTTTTAGTATGTGACAATAAGAGAAACTTTACTTTGTTTGAGGAATCTGATGATACAATTGATTTTGGAATTTAGAGACCTTTTAGACAAAGTCTCGACGGAGGTATTTTGGATAACTATAAAGGTTGGAATGGATTATGTTTAACTTTGGATAGTATTGTTTAAGGTTAAAACATTTCTGAAGATTATTTTTGGAATATTATAATACTATTGTTTTAGGAAAAGGACAACCTGCAGGTTGGAAGGATAACCCGTCGCGTCGGACAAAGCTATAGGAATCGAACCCAAAACCATAGTGTGACATGCCTTTATTACCTACCACTAGCCTACAGAAAGTCCCTGGTTATTACAAAAAAGTTTTCCTAATCTTAATGGTATATGTTAATATTTGTAACCTTACAAAATTATGATAAATAGAATATTTTTGAGTTCTATTACCTTTTGGAGTGAAAGATGGGTTTGTGGTAAAAATTTATTAAAGAATGAAAGTCTACATGACAAGTAAGTATATTTCCTTACGTTCTTAGTAAATCTCCTTAATAAATTCCTCAACCTTATGAAAGGTAACATAAAACAAAAAATGTTGTTGGTTAACTTTTCCAATTGGGGAATCAATGACCGTTTAACCAATCATAGGTTTGTGATTTTCTTGTAGTTAACATTCTCCTAATCCCGTTTTATACAAATATCCATCATACCATGATGGTTTGTTTTTCCTCCATATCTATATTTTCATAGAATCCTAGTATGGGTTATCTCGGGTGACCTTTGTACTTCCCTTTCTTTCTATTAAAGTTATATTTTTATTAACCTTATTTCCAATGTGCATTTTCCACAAAAGTATTTTCTATTTTCAACCTTTTATTTTCAAAGAAAAATTTTAAATTATGAGGATGAAATTTATTGAAGTAGGGGAGAATTTAACACCCCAAGCTTCTATGGTACGATCCTCTTTGAATAATAGAGCAGCGTGTGTTGTACGCAACCTCGAGTTCTAACACACCGCGACCAATAAAAGTAAGAGTTATGAATAGTAATACCCACTTTTTGAAATTATATAAATTTTATATTTCAAAATGGACTTCTTTTTTGGATTCAGAATATCGAAATTAGCCTATGTTGAATTTTTGGTATTTTTTGGAGAACTTCCAATTTTTGATGAATAGTGAAAAATACTTAAAAACAACTTTTGTAATCAAAAAAAATTTATAGTGATAAATGATACAATGGAGTGGTTCTAAAGTGTAATTAGAATATATTTTTACCATTTTATCCAATGGTGGTCATTAGAATTAATTTCACTTTGAAATTGGACATAAACAATTGTCAATCTTTTGATTGATATTCTTTCTTAAAAACACGCTATTTGTTATGACAGCAGGAATTAATTATTAAATTAATTAATTCAACTTATATGTTTTGAATTTTTTAAAATAGACATCATTTTTAAATTAGGAATATCAAATATAGCTCAGGGTTAATTTTTGGTTTTGTTCTGAAAAACTTCGATTTTTGATGAATAGTGAAACCACTAAGTGGTTGTTAAAAAACCGATTTTTCGTTTAAATGAAATTTTACCACCTCTGTGATTTAAATTTCCAAAATCCGACATACATCATTTTCATTACGAAGTAAAATGTGGATCAATGGGATTAAAATAATTTTTGGTGAATTGTAACTTTTAAGTTCTATTAATCGCAATTAAAGGTAATTAGTGTAACTTAAGGTAAATATAATGATATAATAATATGAAATTACATTTAAAGTTTTCATACCCTTATCTTGTGAGTCATGGAAGACCAAGACAATCCATGGGTCAACTTGGGGACCCCATGGATCCACTTGGGTAAGAAAATGACCTTAATATCTTTTTATTTAAAGTAAAAATAAAATTTTCACAAACATGTGTTGTTTTACTAAAACAATTATTACATGGGGTTATATAAGGTAACTTTTTGACTATAAATATTCATTGGAATGATAAACCGATTTACTACATCATGATATTTTTTTATAATTTTTATACATTAAATAAATTAAATTTTTTATGACATAATGATGATGCAGTGATTACCTCATTAATTAATGATTTAAATAAAATGAAAAGATAATGTAAAATCTAAGACATACTCTTGTCAAAAACCTATTGTATGAGTATATTTATAACCCTTATCACCTTATCCTAGAAATATTTCATTGTGGGGCCTTTAAAATCTGAAAAGAATTTCATAATAATGTAACATTTCATTACTTTCCAAGAGTGCCCCTCCTCTCCTCTTATAAAAGGCCCCCACCTCTACCACCTTATTCACACCATCAAAGCCATTTGTATCGGCCAAAATCAGCCCAAATACTCTCTTAGATTCCCTATATTACTCCTATAAGCCTTACTTTGGGCATAATTCTTCCCAATTAATCCTTTGGCTCAAATGAAAAAGAGTTACCGATTTTAAGGTAATGTCTTCTCTTAAGTTATTTTGTTTTTTTTTTTGCTTCTACAACCCATTAAACTCTTTTTATTCCTTTATTTTATAACAAAAACCGTATCTTAAATATTATAGGATGTTTTTAAGAGAATTATCTGATTTAAAATTACACACACCTTCATCTAATGGTTAAAGAACATACTGTTTCTGTGGTTGGCGAATTTCTGCCTCACAAAACGATGATTGTTCAATCTTCTTTTAACACCTCTCATGGTGGCCATTAAGATGTAAATATATTTATATATGGTATATATTATGTTTATGTTTTCCTTATGCTTCTGTATTTCTCATTTATGGCATACCTTTATGATTTCCATTATGGGTAAACGCGATAATTTCAATTTAGGAAGTGCGGACTACCGCCCCCTCAAAGTGATTTGAATCGTTAATGCCATATGTGGGATGTATAAAGGATGGAGTAAATGATATTATATATGATATTATACTGTAATTATAATATAACTTTATATAATTATGATATCATTCCATTAAATATTAAATAGAAATGAAAGTAGCGTTCATGCGTACATACGGCTTACCGTTTCCATGAACGGTGCATTTCATTTCTTACCACTACATGTTACGTAATATTATGAATGAATGTATATACTGGATATATATGATATATATGATATCTACATGATGAATATAATTTTTTATATAATGGATATTCTACCACATAAACAACAAGTAATTATAAGAAGTTTATTGTTGACTCAAGTACCAAAGATCGACAAAACGACCGTCATTAACTTAAATGACTACATAATTTTCGTAACATTGTAATAAGTGATATAAAAGGGATAATGAACTTGAAAAAGTTTCTTAATCATGTATATATTAACTCTAGTTTATTATTCAGGAGATTAAAGAATGGTCGAGTGAAGTCGGACACGAGGTAAGGGAACTTCTTAACCCAATTTCTGTTCTTTGGGTTAATATCCCACTTTCAAATTATGCTATGATATTATTATGTCCTATCTCGTATTTTTTAATTTATTTATGTTTAATTATAGTGAATACACATAATAGAACTATTTTATTTAAAAAATTATCTTTTTAAGGGACTTCGTCTCAATCCCTTTCATTGAAGGCATATTTGGTTTTATACACAACTTTCTTTTATACGGTGCATAAACCCCTTTGACTTTTAATTTTATTCAAAAGGAATCTTTTTTATACGAAGAGTTTTACAAAACGAAAAAAGAGAATATTTTTTTGTCATACGTATGCGGCGACAAGGAATTCTTCTCCGCCGTGACCATTATTTGAGTTTCGGCTTCCTCTACAAGCCATATATTTTTTTAAATGAAAAATAAATACCAGGTTTTACTATTCTTGTATTTTGGTATTGAAAATGGTTTTGAAAGTGTTTTTATTATATCAATGTGTTGTATTGATATCTTGTAATTGAAATGTGGAAATTTTATGTTTCCTTTATGCATGTTTTATGTGATACGATTATGTTATGGTTTATGATATGTTTAAACCTGTTCATATGAGGAATGCATTGGACTTAATAAGTGACGGGTGGAGCCCGGTATAGCTCTTCGATGAATCGGTAGGTCTCATGAGACAAACTAGTGTCTTGCCATGAGACCTTGACAAAATCTTATTTGTAGTCTTGGCACAAGGCCTTGGATACGTGGTTATGATAGTCTGGAATTATGCATTCCATCATTATGAAAGTGGTTATTGATATTGCATGTGATTATTCAACCAGTATAATATCCATGTGAATAAGTAAATGGAATTATTTCATTTTATTTTTCCATATTATGTTGAAGTTCATGTTTAAAAGGCTTTTGTTTAGTTATAAATTGCCTTAAATGTTTATGTTTAGTTATGAAATCTTCCGCTATATTGTTATCCTTACTGAGCATCTGAGCTCACCCCTTTAAATGTTTTAATTTTTCCAGGATGTGAAGAAGTATTTTATGAATGACCTGAAGGGATAATATGAGGGGATATGAAGACAATATGTTGTTGTAGTTTGGTATTACTTTATGATGTAATGTAAAACTTGTGAATGTATCTAGTGTTTCAAGGCTACTAAACTAATCGGTCTTTCGAGACTTGATCTTTGTGATCATTCCAATGTTACGTAATATTGCACCGACTCTGGGTAACTGGGGTCGGGGCGTTACAACTTGAGTATCATTTCAATCATGATACCCATGAAATAATAGCATAAATATAAATAATAATTAAGTAAAGTAAATTAACGATATAAAATTGAATAGGGAATTATATACACCACATAATATAAACGAGTGGTGAATATGGTATGTATCTCCCGGATATGAATAATGAGATGAGAAACCCCTTACTTTAAGTATTGACTTTATTTGTAAATGTTCAAACCTCATGTTTTATAACTATAAGTTTATTATAAATATATCAAAGTAAAATATTATTATAGATCATAATCTCAATGATTTTAATATGACTTTATATTACATGTTTATTCATATTTTCATGTTAAATCTGTGTTTTTGGTAATAATCGCTTTGTTTTTTATATATATTTTGACATGTTATTTTAGATCCTCTTAATTAGATCATGATTTAACTATTTAAATAATGTGAATCTAATATAAATATCATATAATATATATATATATATATATTTATAATAATCTAAAAATATATAAATATGAAATTTAATACACCGTTTACGGAGACAGTAGGTCATATGTACACATTAACGTAGTTTCTATTTTCTTGTCGTATTGAAAGAAAGAAAGAAAATGATATATATGTCTATATATATATCATCAAATTGTAATTAATATCTCATATATATCATATAAATGTACTAAAACCATCCTTAATAAATTCCATGTAATGTAGAATGAATCACATCACTTTGAGGAGGTGGTAGTCCACATATCCAAAAATGAAGTTATCGTATTCCCAAAAAATGAAAATCATGATGGTATGTGTTATATAATAATTAAAAAAGAATAAAGACATCATATACATCATATATATCATATTAAATATTAATGACCTCATTATTCACAACCATGAAATGTTCTAATAGAATAACACAAGACATTAGTTCGCGAGGCGGTAGCCCGTCGTACACACGAACGATGATTGCATATCCCATCTTAAGGAAGTGTGATTAGGTGTATGTTCAGAACCTAAAATAAAATCATATTAGTATATTTATTTTAATTATTTTATTACATAATCATTTAATAAGAATAATTTAGTTGGTCGATAAATTAATAAAACAAAATTTCTTATTGATGGATGTTACCTCTTCTTTGTACAATTCCATTTAGTTTTCACCAAAGGACTAAATGGTTTTGATTTATAAAAAAATAGTATTCTAGGATGAGTGGAGGGAAGTTGGGAGATTATTTGGGGAGTTTTTATATGATACAAAGTGATTTATATGTTTGAAGAAGTGAGGATGGGGGGGTGAGTGCCCTTTTGTAGTGGAGGATGAGTGGCATTATTCTAAATATTAAAAGGTAAAAACTATTGAGAGGTCTCTCTTACATAATGTGCTTCCAATGATAGACTAAAATATATAAATAGGATCATATGGTATAAATATGTCCATAAAATGGATTTTTTACATATTTCTAGGACCACTTAAGGTAAATATTAACCACTAAATAAACTTGTTTTACCTTAATCACTGTAATTATTTTTAATTACATTCATAAATAGTTTTGATAAAAAATAAATATGAACATATTATAAATTATAAATTTTTATTATTCATAATATTGAATCCATTTTTATGAATTTTAGTTGAATAATTATCAGAAATTAATTTAAAATCAATATTGCAGATGTGTTATGAAAGTATATTTTTGAAGAGAAACTTTAGTTAAAGTTTTTCAAGCTTTTGTATATATTTATCAATGTTAACATGATATAAATGATGAACATTGGATTTATTGATGTATAATTTAACTAATTAAATAAAAATGGAAAACCTGAGTAGTCATCACAATCTATATTCAACCAAGAATGAAAACCATATACATAGTCATCACAATTCCCTTCAACAGATCCTGAGTCATAGAATCTATAGGTGGATTGAAAAACATGAGTAGGGTATGAGTACAAGACTGAATAGAACACCACCAAGAACCCTTAACATTAATTCTAAAAATATACAAGTGTATTTTGTTAACAAACATAGGGTATATATATAAAAACAATTTATCACACAAGTAATAAACACATGTTGGTTCATGGTTGACCAAATTGACCTACTTCGACACTATGCTAGGGGAAACATACCAAGTTCAGTATAATGAAAAAATGGAACAATGTTAACCAGTATGACATATCCTCATTGAGTGGATAGACCCAAGAATGTTAAAAATTGCACCAGTTGGGATATTTCAAGTACATGTTAAACATTGTGGTCTTATAACATCAGTTTCGAGTGGATTTCCAAAAGCATGCATCAAATCTCACATGTTGACCAAAGTATTATTACATCTCTCTTATACAGATATCTAAAAGTATGTGACACGTCCCTCTTACTAGAATAGTCTAAGTTCATGCCGACCCTATACTATAACATCCCTCTTAGAGGATACTCTTGATAATGTAACAAATATATTATGATTTATATCAAGTTTTATATCTCACATATCATCTAATGTTGACTAATACATGTTTAAAAGAACACATTTCAACTGAATTGGACAAACCTGCATGGTCAACTATAGTATACATGAATACAATATATAATATACATATAATAAAAATGAAAAATCAATATCACATCACTTTAAGAAAAACCATATACATCGTCATCACAATCCATACGCAACCAACATAATCACATGTCAAAGACTACACACACAATTCCTGTAGTCAAGCATCAAACATAGGTCTCAAAGGATACACACTCACACCATGAAATCATGCCAAAAAATTGTAATAAAATATATTCTAATGAAAATGGCTTCCTACAGCCACATACACACATCACCAATCAATTTAGTAACCTATATATGGAATGCACTACTGTTAAGGACTTATCAACTTAGGAACAATTGATATTGATGAAAAGTATTTATTTTTGAAGTCTAATTACACCACCAAAACCTGACTTCTTTGAAAAAATAGTATTTAAAATTAAATAATTGGGAAAACTCAATAACTCCGAAAAAACATCTATATTATACATATCATAGGAGATATAAAAGGGATAAGTTTGAATATAATAATAAAATAAAATTACAAAAAATAGAGAGGGTGATGTGAGGTGGGGAGTAGAAACCCCCTGTCCACTTACCGCCTCCCCAAATACCCCATATTTGTTAGATTTTTTTGTATTGATTTTATTAAAAAAAAAATCATTAAGGCATCTTCCTCTTCCTCCAAGGGTTATTCATGAAGCCAAAATAAACCCCTAAATACTCCTTGTACGGAGACCCCCATGGCCCCATTATTTTTTATTTTATTTTTCCTCAAAAAACAAATTTATTATTCATTAAGTATATATTAAAATCCATCTATATGTATATATATATACTTACACTCCTACACACACACACACAAATACAAATATATATATTCAAAATACTTGATGTGCACAAATGTTATGTCGTACCTAGGGAAAAACCCATATTCCAGACCTAATGTTGGTCTCATATTTATCATATGATACACCATTTTTGAGATGTTTATTTTTTTTATAAAAAATATAATAAAATTATTAAATAATTTACCTCCACATGTGATCTATCCAAACACCTGATGCACACAACTATTATGCCATGCTAAGGGTAAACCCCACATCCCAAAACTTATTATCTCTTAGATTACTCATCTGAGACACTATATGGGATATATTAAATTATTTCAGTAAAATATCATGTGTGTGATATAATATATTTTTTATTATTATTTTTTCAGGGCTAAGACACTATGGGCCAAGAATCCCATGATAACACAACACATAACTTTGAAAATTTTCCATATAATACTCCAAAGTGTTAATATGTTTTTATCCTTATGAAATGATTTTAAATTATTATTGAAGTTATTTTTATTGAAAAGGTAGATTTTTTCAATAAAATACCCATAAATTATTATCAAATAAGTGTTTATTATTGTTAAAAAATGAGGATGGTATAATCGTCCCCCCTATAATGAATTTTCATCCTATATAAGTACTCTAGTGGTATGTCTTGAGTAATTATGGATATTGATCTCGAACATTGGACTCTTATATAGTCTATGGGATCACATAATTTCCTCATAGGAGTCTACCCATAACCCAAGGAAACAAACTCCTAACACTATCCTTGGTCTACATCATTGCATGTTACTCATAGTCAGCATATATATACAATTAAAAAACCATGATCAATTCAATTGATTAATTTCAAATTGGATATATCCCAATATCAAGTCAACAGAGATATATTCAACAATCAGAAAATATATCCCAAACCGACAAAACAATATAAGTCATTTAATTAAAGAACTAATATGTTTCACACCAATCGGTATATATAAATTTCATGTGATCATATGTTCCTAGTCAAGATGCTTGAATGCACCCTAAATCCTATAAATCACATATTAATTTCATGTGCATCACCCAAGGTTAATTTAATAAATGGTAAAAGTAAAACATAATTTATCACTTTATAGAAACTTAGACCTCCACTATACGGTGCTAATCAGACCCTAACATAGTTCCCCTAACAGAGCCCTAACCATGATAACTCATGTCTACACTGTGTGAAATTAATAAAAAATGAAAAATATATATAGGGAATCTAGATTCTATAATTCTATTTTGTAATATCTCGACCCAAAAATCAAGTTTGATTTGGAGTGCCACATGACCTTATACGTGCCTACCCATACACAAGATTCTTGAGACTAGAAATGAGGACCTCGAGTGGAACCATGGGGAGACTATACGCTCCATTATAGTGCTCAAAAGAACTAAATAATAAACATAATAAATAATATAATTAATAAGAGTAATATATGTGAAAATTGAATAATGGAATACATGATACAATAAAAAAAGTAAACATGGGTCCAAAGTATAGGTTAATCAAGAAAAATAAAAACAACTGTTGAAGTCCCACCCAAACTCTATTTAACATCACCATCCTCCTACTATTCCACTTGATCAACCATCCACCAATGATAACTTTCCCTTCACTGGATCCCTAGTCATGGAATCTAAAATCATATTGAAAACCCCAATTAGGGTGCGAGTACAAAACTCAGTAAGACACCACCAATAACCCTTTATAATAGTTTATAATATATTCAAGTTCATGTTATGAACATTAATTGGGTAAATATATAAAAATATATATATAATAAGTACTAAAAACATGTTGGGTCATTGGGGTATGGATCTACCTTATTCAACACCATGTCGAAAAAAATATCCCCTTTGACACAATGATAGATGGAATATCTACAACCATCCTGAGACATCCTCCTTGAGTGGTTATCCATATACATGTGGTACAGTCCATAGGTCAAGATACTTCAAGTACATGCCAACCATTGTGGTCTTATCACATCCGTCTCAAGTGGATATCCAAAATCAGTCCTAAAATATTACATACTAACCAAATTATTATTACATCCTTGATGTACGAATTTCCAAAAGCATGTGAAAAATCCCATGAACTGAAATAGTCAACGTACATGTTGACCCAATCCTAGAACATCCCTATTATAGGGAAGTCTCAACAATGTGTCAAATCTCACATGTCTTCAATCTTGTTTCATATATCACATGTCGTCCAATGTTGGCCAATATATGTGTCACATATCACATGCCGAAGAAATGAGTCAATCCTGTATGCTCAACTCCAGTAGATAAAAATAAAAAATATACAATACATATAATGTAAATGAAATTTCAATACCACATCAATTCATCAAAATCCATATGCAAGAAACACAAGAATATGTCAATGTCCACGCATACAATTCATGCGATCAAGAATGAAACATAGGTCTCATAGGCTACAAACACATGCTATGAAATAATGCCAATATCATGTAATAAAATATGTGCTAAAGTGAATTAATTTATAGAGAAATACACACACATAAACAATCATGTCAATAACCCATATAAGATAGGAACTAATTTTATGTAATTACTACCTCATTTACAATGATGATTGATAGCAAGAGTTGATTTTTTTATTTAATTACACCACCAAAACCTCCCTGCTTTCCAAAAAAATTAGGATATAAAATATGAACTTTGATAAAAACTTGATGACACTGACAACATGTCAATACGATCCATATCATTGGAGATATCGAAGATATAATTTTCAACATAAAAACAAAATATAATTAAAAAAATTATAGAGAGATGGGGAGAGTGAGTGGCATGAGGTGGGGAGGATAAACCTTTTATATGCCTACCTCTTCCCCATATCGCCCCACATTTATTACCTTTTTTGTATTGATTTCTTTATTTTTTTAAATCATTAAGGCTTTTTACTCTTCCTCTAAGGGTTACAAATGGACCCAAAATAAACTGCCATGATCCACGTGCATCACCCCTGATGGCCCCCGTTATCATTTATTTTATTAATCCACCAAAATAAATTTATTATCCATTTAATATATCTTAAATTTCTCGCATATATATATACATGAAATACACACACACACACACCATTATATAAATATATACATGTATATATATACAAACACAACAGAACACACACATACATATTTATTTAACACACACATATATACATGTTATATATATATACAAAGCCATATGTACATATATAAACCAATATATATATATATATATGTATTCATCGACACATATATATTTAACATAAATATTTATGTATATTATATACATATACACCTAGAAAGATATTATTATCTCATTTGAATAATAATAATAATAATAATAATACGTTATTATTATTATTGAATCACCATCAACATTTCCACCATTAATATTTCAATAGAAACCTTCCTAAAAAATTGATAATATATTTATAAATATTTAATAATAACACCAAAGTATTTATTCAAGAAAAATAATATTAATAACATTACTACTTTGTTAACTTATTATATCCACTGTAACACAATTATTTATTACAGAATTATGTTTTCTATTTTTGACAACAACAACAATAATAATAATAATAATAATAAAATTATTATTATTATTTCAATCTTCCCAACAAAGTACTTATATATAAATTATTATTACTTTTACGTGTGATGTAACTAAACACCTGATGCACACAAATGTCATGCCACACCTAAGATAAAACCTGTAATTTAAACCTAATGGTAGCTTTGGATTTATTGTACGATGAAACATTTGGGATATATTTAATTTTTTATGAAAAAATATATAATAAAAATATTAAATAAATTACCCTCACATATGTTAGTCCAAACACCAGTCACACACAAATTTTATGGAGTTCTTAGAGTAAAACCCATATCTTGAACCTTAGTATGGTCTTAGATTTCTCATCCGAGACTCCATTTGGGAGACATTCCATTATTTAAAAAATATCACATGTGGGTGTTATAATATACTTAATATTTTTATTGTTTCATTTTTGAGTCACTACTGGCCCTAGAATCCCATTCTAACACAACCAATAACATTGAAAATATTTCCTAGACTATTACTATGTTTTAACAAGATTTTTACCATTATAGAAACTGTTAAAATTTTTCATTAAGTTATTTTTATGGAGAAAATATATTTTTCATAAAAATACTTATAAAATATTATCATGGGAGTTTTTATTATCATTAATTTTTTTGGGTATTATAAAGTCCGTCAATGAAGAATATTTTTCCATGAAGATGTAATTATATAGAGATAAATATGAAATAACATATTGAATAGGGAAATGGTATAATATAGAAAACTAATAAGGGAAACTTCAATGAGAAAATATTATGACCCAATGAAATGGAAATAGAGTAAATAAAACCCTTATGAATTTGGTAGCTTTTAAATTAGGTCTTTGAACTAGATAACTTGAAATGAAAATTTAAAGACACTAATAAAAAGAAAATTATGATAATTTATGTCACATATGAATCAAATACACCATATGAATGAAACTATATTAATAATATAATCCTTGTCACAAAGTAGAAAAATTTAGATGAAAATCCCTTATATTGGATTCATGTTTGGCCAAACAAGCTCTAACCATATCTTTAATCCATTCAGTTTCATTATTATTCTATATAAAAAATATATTTATATTTATTTTACATGATAACATTCATTTATAATTTCATATCCCCCATTTATTAATCAATATTTGTTAAAACTAATATTCATGTTTTAATAGACATTTTTGTTTTGTGCTAGCTTCGGTAAGAGGGTTCTGGTCTAAAAGATTTTCTCATGCTTCAATCACCCCCAAAAAGGATTTGTAGCTCAAAAAGGAATGTTTTATAAATTTATGAATTTAAATATTAATTTTATATAAGTTCTGGTGACAGTTTACTGAGATCTGTTAAAATATCAATTTTTTGAATTTTGATTTAGTGATAATTATTAATTTTATTAGTGAATATAATTATTTATTTGTCCTTAAAAAATTGTGAGAAAATATTAAATTAATAATTATTACACCATATTACCAATATACAAGTATTATTGTTCACTCATTATATAACCAATATAGAATTGTTCTTATAGGTGGTAGAACCTGCCAAAACAAGAACCTATTATATTAAATAAATAAATAAAAATGTTTTTATTAAGAAATAATACAGCCTTTATAGAATTATAATGATTTAAAAAATAATTTTCATAATTTTTTAGAAATGTTTCATGAATTTTTGGATGACAAATATAGAGAGAATGAATATTGAAGGGATATCACTTATTTTGAAGACTAGAATCTTCTCTTAGAGAGCCTATTGGAACTGAAGGACTTCAGACTCTCTATTATGACCATATGTTAGGAAATTCTATATTGGATTTTTATAGAGACAATTTTGGATGTGTTATTTTATTAAACTGATGTTATGATGTAATTTGAGTTGGGTAACGGTGGGGCCCATTTATAGGTGAGCTTTATTGGCCATTTCACAAATACCCATTCCTCAATGAGTAAGGAATATATTTTCTCATTAAATTTGAATCAAAAATATAAAAATAATTGATATGAGATAACGGTAGGTAGAAAAATCCATTAACTACTCATTTATATATAATTATTCAGAATAGTTTTGGTTTTTATCCCTATGTTATACCGTTTAATCTCATTTTTATTATACCTTGCTAACTATATTTAAACCCTGGTAACTTATTTTTTTCCAAAAAAATGAAAAAAAACTTATTAAATAATTTTAAAATTATGATAAAAAATATTAAATTCATTTTTTGGTTTTAATTATAAAAGTGATAAAAATTAATTTAAAAATAATACAACATTACACATTAAAATCATTTTTTTGAAAAATTATTTTTAAGCATAAAAATGAATTTTATCTTATTCATTTCTAAGTAATTATCAATAGATTTATATCAAATTATATTTTCATATACATAAAATATATATTTATTTAAAATAATTCATTTAAAAATATTTATATTATTTATTAAATTAACAATACAAAACAATCAAAAAATAGTCATTGATAAAATTTTCCTTTTATCATTAAAGGATTTTGTCTTTATTTCCAACTAATTTACAATAAATTAATGAATGATTATTTTTAAATATAAATAGTAAATTTCAATAAATTTCATATTAAAATATGATAAGTTTAACTTTTAAATAAATACATATAATATATATTGAAAATAATATTTCTAAATAATTTTTTTTTATTTAGACATGAATAATAACATTTGTCTTCATTGAAGTTCCATAATAATTTCATATAGTTTTCATGTTATTTTACTTGTGATTCCTTGAATTTTATAAATATTTTTTTTAATATGTTATTAAAAAGTAATAAGTTAAAAAACAATTAATTAATAAAAACATTCTTTAAGAATCAATGGTATGTTCCTATATGGGTTATTATATTTTAATTATATTTAAAAATCGTTTATTTTATTTAAAATAAAATATTTATAATTAAAATGTTTATTTTCAACATCTAAATGAAAATTGTGTATATTGACTATATACTAGTAATTCTAAATCAGTAAGATAGCTTCTAGTATTTTACCCAACAACTATATACCCTTTAATTAAAATTATATTATGGATACATTACCCCATTACATCTTATAAATTTAGTCCATTCCAACTTCACAAATAATAATTCTCATTATTAAAGTTTTCATTTTTGATTTTACAATATGATTTCTCCATTCACGATGTTCTTTATCGTTATAGGTTTAATTTAACTAATAGTGATTCTCAAGGGTGAATATGATCTAGGGATTTTCCTAGTTATAAAGAATTAATTATTTTCTACTTATTGCACTATTTTTATTTATTCCAATTTATGGGTTTTAATCATCTATGGAATGTAATAGTCTATGTTATGAAATAATTGGTATCATGTACTTTGGTTGAAAGTTTTCGTGATGATTGAATAAACTGTTTTTAATTAGAATATTTTATTGTATAATTTATTTCATAAATATTTTTTAATTAATTAAATATAATAAAAACCATTTTATGGAAATAAAATGTGTACTTAAAATCTAGGGTGTTACAAAAAATATCCAATTTTCCTTAAGAGTATATTACATCCACTTCCAAACAACCATCTTCCACTTCACTTCGTTAATCATATTCTCTAAATTGTTTATGTACTAATAATAAATATTAATGTATTATGGAACACATTCTCAAAAAAACAATAAAATAGTTCACAAATCACCAACACACACACACACGGACTTCATCACATTAACCTTAGAAAAACACCCACTAGTTACATTCCAACATAAGGAGAAAACATATCAGCTAAATATTTATTTATATATGACACTTTGAAAAAATACAAGGAAAATAAGATAGGAGATTAGTCACTATACATTATCCTTAAGAAGAATAAGATTGAACCCCAATCATAAACTATAACCCTTAGCATAAAATATTATGTAATGGCCTAGTAAATACATTATCCAATTTTCCAATAGTTAGAAAAAACCCTAGATTTATCCTCCCTTCTTAGTCATTTATTTTATAAAATGGAATATTGTGACTATATGATTCAATCCACAATGTTGAACCATATTTCATGAATTGTTGATAAGGATTTTATTATTATATCCCATAGGGAATGGAACATTCACTTCCACCTCTAGATCTTTGAGATGAGTTCTATTCAACATTAATTAATTTTTTTCCTATGTTTTATAACAATAATTACATCCAATATAAATAAAATAACACAAAATTTCTTATTCATGCTTAAATAAAAATATATATCTCTCAATAATAACAGTCCACTAGATATAGATGTCTTATCATTAATAATTTTAGCCTAATATCAATCAAAAAAATCCCCTAATATCTAACTTTCACTTATCGTAACTTGTTATCCCAAAATAAATAGTACCTTTGATGTGCATTATAATTTGCTTGGTAGTTATGAGATAAGATCCTTTTGTGAAATTTGATACCTTTAACACAATGTGATATCATAAAATATATTTTTTTGATAAATTATTCAAGTATATTAAGAACTTGATCTGTTTTCTAAACGTCGTTTGCTTCACCTCTTTACTGTCATAATCTATGAAACGTTTTGTTGTCAATAAAATTGGTTTTGAAATTACCTTTGTATATTCAATATTGAACTTACTTAAATGTTCCTAAGAATTGTTCTATTGAGAAATAATAATAATCCTTCAATAATGGAATTTACATACCCAAAAAAACGTTATCACTCCCAGTATTGAAATATTCAAAGACTCCTTATTTTGAGTTAGAATATCCTTGAGGACAAATTGTTAATTTTTAAAAACTATTATATATTTGATAAAGATAATAAAAATTGGTGATACCTCTATAATTTCCTTAATGCAGAGGTTTTCATCCACTATTTTATGAAATAAAACACCTCCTATCTGGTCTCATTCTTTAAACACCATGCCTTTAGAGATTTTTTAACCCTTACATCTCCTTCATTAATATAGAACTCTTTATTAATCTTCCCTAAGTAAGAAAACATTTTGTTTCATAATTTACACTTACTCTATAGGTTCACTAATGAAAAAGGCTAACATAACATATATTTGGATAATCTTATGTCACTTATGAGTAGTGATAACAGGAAAACCCATTATAGACTCTTGCCTAACAATAGTGGAAATTTTTTATCAATGAAAATCTCTTTAACTTGATTATAACATTTGAAAATAAGTCTTTATTTATCCATAATTACTTCAAAAAAATTATTCTACTTGTTATGGAACACCAACTTTATTCTGATAATATTCTTGTTTGTTAAATATGTACTATAACCCAAGTGTTATTATTTTTGATGTGTTCTAATTATTCATTTATATCTTTCAACATATATTATTTAATAAAGTAACCATCTATGCATCTTGGTTTGATATGTGAAACCAATGATGTTTTTCATGCTATCCTAAATTTTTGAATCATTTTAAACACTTCTTCATATTCACAAATTACTTTTTAAATATAAAACTCTTCCCTCAAGCTCAAATTAATTTATTTTTTACATTATTTTATAATTTTATTCATGATATTCCCCCTAAACAACACTAAAACTGTCATCTTTTACAAAATGTATAGTGTGATGTTCAAAAACGTTTTCATCAACTTGAAAACTTCTAGAACTTTTTACTTGACACCCACACTCATTTTTTTAGTGTTAGAATATCCATACAATAGTCGTATCAAAAATAATATATATTTCTATATTATTGCAATGATATCCTCCTCTATTTAGATGATAACAAATATAAATTCCCCCATCACCTGTTTGATCAAATTTTTTAATGATTTTTCCATTTATATTGATAACACATGGTCTTACAAACACCCTTAAATATTTTAATATGGGTGTTTTATTTTAGTAAATTTCATAAGGAAAAATTTCTAAATAGGGTATAAAAATAATGTTTTTGGATAAACAACATTGTCCCAGCTTACGGTATCCATAAAAATCATAAAATCTCATGATTCACCAACATTGTTTGAGCCATTTACACAGAAAAAAAAATTTTACATTTAATGAAACTATGTTTTTGGCTATAAGGTTCACTAATCTATTATTCAATAGAATGATTTTATATATAAGATTTAAAATTTATATTTTGTACTCAGTTATATTATCTGTTAAGTTTCTATTTAAGTAGTAACCATACTCTTTTTTCAACTATTCTTATCATTTTAATCATCTTCAATCCTCTAATTATGATATAGTGGAAATAATAATTTTATTATAAGTAAATTCATCAATTGGAGAGATTAAATAAATTTAATCATTTGGATATTTCTTATTTTTATACCTACAAAGGAAAAATTGATTAAATCCCATTGGATGAGAAGTTTAAATGTTTTAATTATTGTGTAAAGGGTTAAAAATAATTCCCTATTTTCATGTTTAAAAAATAAAATTTATATCCTTCTGAAAATTGTAAAATAATATACAATGTTTCTTGGAGTAATCATTCTAATATTCTTCTATCCCATGTGGATGAATCTTCATGGCATAACTCATTGTACTATTTAAACCTCAAATAATATGAATTTCTATAATTCCATACTTAAAAAAGTTTCCTATTATTTACTATCAAAATATTATCACATGAACAATATTTATCTAATTCCAATGAAACTCATGTTTTTTTTTAAAAAATCATTTAATTCATAACAACATTGGGAAACACAACGTCTTGTGCTTTAACACATTGATATAAAAAATGTTATCTGATATTATCATACTCTATTCAATTTATATTGATAAAACTTTTATGAATTTAAGTGAACCATGATTGATAAATACCACTAATCCATACATGAAATTGTTAACATGTTTATAGAGATTCAATTCTCCTATCATATGATAAAAAATCCATTATCCCAAATCCATGGATTCTTTTTTATAAAACTTTTAATGTGAAATCGATCAAAAGTTGTTTATATATTTTATTATACTTTTTCATATGATCCTTTTGAGAATTATAATTAATGATTAACTATTCTATTAATGTAATAAATTGATATTCATCATCATGATCCCTTTGGTCAAACATTCCATAAATATCTTTCAAAATATAAAACCTATATTCCTTATTCACTCCTAAAAATTTAGATTTATTCTCATAATATCTTCTTTGAGTGGGTTTAATCACCCTCAACTACTAATTCTAAATATTTTAAAATCGTATAAATACTCAACATTAAAAAAATCTACATTACACTTGTCTAAAACAGCTATATAACTTATAATAAGTATAATATAATAAATTGTATTCCATAAAAAAAATTTATATAGACCGTGTTGCTTCCTATCCACTTTTATTTTCTCATTTGATTTTTATTTCTTTTTTTAAAACCAAAATTTTTTCCCTCCCAACAAAATTATTTTCCTATAAGAATTATTCCTTGAAAATTTCAACCTATAATTTTTAATATATTTTTAATTAATGATTTGTGTTTTTAGAATTTATAAATTTTTGGAACTCTTTTCCTTTACCTCAATTTTTTACTCATTTTTCTAAAAACTAAAATAATACATTTCTCCAATACACCCATGATATTAAAACATTATTTTGAGTGGACTTTTCTAATTAACAAAATCATCAAACTTTTGAAGGCAGTATCACCATTGACAATCCATTGGAGCATTTTAAAAATTATTGAATGGGCTTCTCAATGTAAAACAAGACCATGTTTAAATGAATTTTAATATCCTATATTTTCTGTCGAACACGTTCAAGTTCCCTTCGTTTCACATTTAACATATTCTAAAATGAATCCTTTATTTTCCACTCTTCATCAAGAAATACCTTTAAATCACCAATCATCTTTGACAATAATATTTCAAATTCAATATTCATAAAATCAATGTTACTCTCTATTTGAGATACATTATTTGAATTATTATTTTATTTCTTAATATATAATATTTTTTATTTTTACTCATTCACCTCAAATATTCAAAATAATTAATAATCTAGGGTTCTTCCTTCTTTTCACCACCTTCAACTTCATCAAAAATGAACACATCATCATTCACTTTGTTATCAAAAAATTCTCTTGCTACTTAAAATTAAACTTTATAGTAAATTATTTTTTTATCAGATAGAATAGTTAATTTTGAGCAACTGAGTAAGATTATACATATGGAATATTTTTGTGTTATTCTTTGTAAAACCTCTTGATGAGTCAATATCATTATCACTTTCTTCTTCCTCCAATTTTTGACAATTAGTTACCAAATTTTCAATAGTCCAAAGTCAAAAACACTTTGGTAGTATCTTTCTATATTACAATTATTTTCCTTTTTCAAACAATTCTTCTAATTAATGGAATTAATGTGTCGAAAAGTATCTTAATAAATTCATTATCCTATGAATTGTCTTCTACCTCATGAAATTATTTTGAATTCTTCTCATGCATAATTGATTTAAAAGTTATTCTATTTTAATCATCACTCTTATTCTTGAGAGTGGATCATTTCATAATTTCATAGGTAATCAAAATTATGTGAAAATAATTAAATGAAAATATTTTAGAATAAGAGTATTTATGTGCCAAAACCTTTGAATAAAAATTATTTTTTAGATAAAAAGTACTATTTTAACTATCATATAATCATATGTAGTCTCACTAAAAGATATATGGATGATTCTAACTTCATTTAACCAAGTAATAAATTCATAAATAGATTAATTTTAGTGTATTTGAATTTTTATATACTTTAAATAGAAAATATGTAATTTAGTTTCTTTCACATTATCACATAGTTCAAAGAAGTTATATAACATATCGCATATAAATTTAGTAGTCTTAATCCCTATTACTTATATAAATTCTTTATTTGAAATTAATGATGTAATTATTGTCTAGGATCAAACATAATTATTAATGTTCTTTTTAATGATCATTATCGATGTAAGATTTCCTATAGGAGGATCATACACATTTTGTATCACTTAAGGCGCATTAAAATTTATAGATAATAGGTATAAAATCATATTGGCTTTCCATATATGATATTTCATCCCATAAAATTGTATAACTCCATGATTATTAAAAAAAATTATGTGATCTACAAGGGAAAAAATATATAACCAACTTAACTTCAATTAATATGGATCATTCACCATCAACAATATTCAAAAACATAAATTATTAGAGGGAAAGTTAGAACAATGTTATGAATTATTTTTATTTATATATAAATATAGAAAAATGTGTTAAGATCATCATGGATTATCTAAGAGGGTGAGGGGTAAGTTAGAGAATATATTTCATTTATGTGTCATTTACAAAAAAACAATGGTCACATGTTAAACTGATTTACTTGAATGTTGCCAAAAATATTCCTACCAAACTAGAAAGAAAGAAATGGGAATAGTTAATTAATAAGGTCAATGACTCAAAAAATGGATATAACCTTTTTATTACCCATAAAACTCAATATCACATGATACCTTGATAATCCCCAATACAACCAACATTGTTTATCCTTAAACTCATATTACATAAAAATATCTATTAAATGATGTAATATATTCCCACATAACCAAAAAAAATATCTTTGATAATATAATAAGAATAATCTACTTATTCCAACAAGAGACTTCACTTCCTCTACTAGAAATCTCCCAATATATACATACTGATAGTCACAGTACTATATAATCATGGATATAGAGCTTTCTGTAACCATGATTCATAGAAATCTATGTCTATAGTCCTTTTGTGTATAATATATATCCATGGGAAATTATAAACATGGATATAGTCTTTTTTTATAGATATTTATATAGCAGTGGTCCATAGATGAGAATGGATGTAGTCTATTTCTTAGACAAGTTGAATCCATATGAGATTACTCCTATGGTTGAAGATATTTTATTACTTTCCTATAATCAAGATCATAATATAATGAAATGATTTATTTGTATTAAAATCATAAAAATAAGAACTAGAAAGGAGTAAAAGGGGCCTAAAGTGGTGATATCATTACACATACCCTAGTAAAACTATCTTATGAGTATCTTACAAATAGACTATAGAACAAAATAGTGTGGAGAGAAGTCATTCCACAGGGTAGCTAAAGAATCAATTTCACTATTATATTCATTCATGGTGTGTTGAATCTTGATAATAGGGGGTACGTAATACCTACCCTTGTTATGTAATCCACTTACCAATTAGTAAGATAAACTCATTCTATAGACTTGTTAATAAAAAATAATAAACATCCACTACTAATAAAGAGATACTCATATACATAAAAAATTAAAATACCAAAAATTTATGCTTCAGATCCAACAATCTGTGAAGTAACTTAACCATAAAAATTATTAAATGTGATAGTGACTAAACCCATATGATCATAGATAATACAACCACCATTCATTTTTATTTTTCTATAAGATCCATTGATGTTTAATTTCATACCTACGAAGGGTAGAACCCACAAAATCCAATGGGAAATTGAATTTTGGAATGGATATTTCACACTGTTGAAGATAAACATTTATCATAGATATTTAATCCTTTGATATAGGTAGAGGTAATGTTTAAAAAATCAGTAAGCTTCAAATTGAGGGGATCATCATTGAATAGATTTCTGTTAAACCTATATTTTTTTAGTAATCGTAGATAGAACATAAACCAGCCACAAATTCCACTTTTTCCCATATAGTTGTCTCTATTATCTGAGTCATTACTGAACCATGAAGATAGAAAATGGTCAAACAAACCGGGAACTAGAAAAAAACTCAGTCAAACTCCCATGAAATTCATATTAATGATTCTTCAACCAATATGAAGGAAGAAGTGTGTACTAGATTCCATATCAATAGAATATAGATACCACATGAACACCTTTTCATTTGAAGATGAAATCAGTCAGACCTACAAGATATAAAACATTCTAAATTAGAATGAGAAACTTAATAGGGATCATGCCCCTCATGAGTCTTCCCTTACTAGAACATTAATGATCTTGGAAAAATCCTTATAGTTAAAAAACCCCAAACTGGCTAGTGATAAGAAGAAATAATCATCTTCATCAATCAAATGGATGCTATCAAAGATGATCTGATTCTCTCCATAGAGGTTGTAATATGAAAATCTAGGGAAATACTTTATAGTGATGAAGGTGATGTTGGAAATTGGACATTTAATGGAACATAATGGATTCTAATACATGTAATATTCCTAGAATAGAGAATCACCTTGGCCAATAACCCATCTTGAGTTTTCCAGGAAAATACGATGAGAATAGTTGATGCAACACAAAATCGGAGAGGCAAAGGATGGTATGTTCCAAATAGAATGAAGAACATTTCCATTTTTCTTGGACATGAATGAAACTCATAGAGTTTCCCTACCCACTATATCCCATGTAAGCTTGGTTTTCATGATTTTCATGGTTTCTTCTATGATTATAATCCCAATACCTCCCTCTATGATAGGAGATTCTAGATGGTTGTAGTTTTCCTAAGGGAATTTACCCTCCATATGAGAGTCTTTCTGAAAATAAATGATATACTTTTCAGAAAACTTGATAACTATTTAGGGTACTATGAGGATAGAGATGACATGAATAGGGATGGAGGAAAGGGAAGGGTTAACAAGAGTGATCGTACCCTCAAAAAAGAGTAGATGACATTTAATGTTGACTCTTCATAAAATAATCCTTTGACCTAAATTACCAAAATATATAATTTGGATTCTCATAGAATAAATACGAACTTCAAGAAAATCCATGGGGAAGTTACCATGAATGAAACCAAGACATTATTTAATAATAATTGTACAAGAAGCAGAACATGTGTTGTAAATGTAGACACTACTCTTGGAATAACTAATCTATTGGACCACCAATTTTTCATAATCAACTATAATATTTTTCAAACCTCTTAGTGAGTTATATTTTCTATTCATGAAAAATAACATATTGTTAGTGTAAAAAATGATTGACAGTGGTGGATCCATACCTACCATTTTCTATAGAAATAATCCCAGATCCAATTACATTTATGATGCTTATACTGAGGCTATCTTGAACCATGGTAAAGTGGTTGGGAGATATGGGATCCCCCTATCCAAATCCTCTAGATGATTTGAGGAGGCCTATAACTCTTCTATCCAATGATAATTAAATCTAGGGAGATGGGTATAAATGAAAGCATAGATCAGTGAAATGATTCAAGTAACCTTACATTTGCATGACTTTGAGAATAAAATTCTATTCAAAGGTATCATAATCCATTTCAATATCCACCTATTCCATAATATTTGAACCCACAACTTTTCTGTTAAGATAATTGATCATTTCTTGATCCAAAAAATTTTCACCATGGATACTCCTATTTTTTTTAAAAAAATGCGCTTTTGTTTTGAAACTTGGCGGGGTAAAAAATTTCAAGCTCTATTGTTCAGTATTTTTATAGGTATTTTGTAAGATTAATTGTTAAAGTCACTAGTAAGAACATATCAATCATAGAAGGATGTTTTATATTTATTATATGGATAATGGAATTGAAAAAAACATCTCTTGGTAAGTTCTCTATAGAAAAACAGTAACTCATATCTTGATTCATATCCTCTTTAATAATTTCCCATGCAGTGACTTAAAAGGATTTCGGGAATCCATCAGGTCTTGGCACAAAATCTATATTAAATCCACCGATATCATTCCATATCTCTGTCTAACCTAGTGTAACATCCATACACTAATTATTCTGCTTCAAAACCAAGGAATTAATGTTACTAAAAAAATGAATCATTAAATTCTTATCTTAGATAGCCTTCTAACCTAAGAAAATATCACCAATCTAGAAAGTTATGGAAATAGTAAAACTCCTTTTGGTGAAAAATATCAATATCATTTTAGTAGGACCTATCCTCCATCTTTATGTATTGATTTCCTGAGATCATTTTTTCTTTAATATGCATTGAAATACACTGGGTCCTTGTCTCCTTATTGGATACACCACACTCACAAACTCACTTGTGCAATCCTTTTCACTTCAAGGAGATTCAAAGAAACGTTCAACCATTTATCCATTATTATAATGAACAGTCATCACTCTATATGGATTTTAAGCTTTCATCCAAGGAATTGATTTCATATTTAATTTCCCCAAAACTAGAATCATTCAACTCAATGATAGAGGAATAGTGATGGAGATATTTATTCAAGAATTTCAGTTTCTTTTTCAAAATTCCCTATGGGTGACCATTATAAGGACCAACCCATAAATGTTTATCCAGTGAAAATAATTATTCTTTCTTGATCTAGTTCTTGGAGAAAACTAATTTCTGGACCTCCCTTACAACACTTTATAAATCAATGCTAAGAGGGGAGTGATCCAAGAGAGATATTGTTAAATGGGTAACTGGAGAATTAATAAAGGATGATTTCCCTTATAGATTAGAAAATAATCTATAAATTCAAATTAGGATTATATGAGAGCATTGTTTTTTATTTCACCACATGTAATTTACACCTTATAATAAAAAATATGGAAGGTCTCTTGAGGACATGAAGTAGTTGAAGTTGGATATAACCATACTAGAATAATAGATTTCCACTTTCTTCTCATAGTTTTCTAGAATATAGATGAAGTATCTTCCTAAGAACCATGGGAGAGACCATGGGTTAATATAAATCAATTCATCCCATATCTCACCATGATCCCTAGCCTCACATTTTTCCTATATAATTGAAAAAAATAGTTTGTGGTTGAGAGAAGACAACATCGCCATTAAAATTTGGTAAAAGGATTTGATGAACTAGATGTTGTAATCCTATCTCAAGAATAACTAGATGTTCTTGTGTTTGGGACTATCATAGAATCGGATTTTTAATTCCATCCATGAGGGAAACGAATGAAACCATTTAGTAATCTCTTTGGGATCAACAATGGTAGAGACTAGAATTTCGATATACATGTCTCTTTTAGAATGTACTTTTATTTCATCAGGGTTCCAATTTCCCTTTCATTCCAAATGAATATGAAGTTCATAAATTAGTAGAGGAAAAATTACATAAACCTTTGAGAAATATCCTTTAAACATAAGGGATCTTACCTAAAGGAAGGGATTTATCGTGTAGCCTAGTAGTTGAAATGTCGTTTCTCAAAGGGGACCCAACAATTTTTTTGGAACTCATAGAACTCAACATCTCTAGGACATGACTGACTTTTTATAGTTAATCCATATTATCAAAAGAATTTGAAATAAAAATAGGGGAGGGGTCATCCCATTCAGATTTATGATTGGAAGGAGGCATAATAGAGATGATCTAGAGAATATTTAGAGAAATGTCAAACTAGGTCATCTTGACATTCCCCGCATAAGAAAACTTCCATTGAGGGGCCAATGTTGAACCAAACCATTCTACCAAATCCAGGGAGGAACAACCACTATTTTAAGAGATCAGGTAAAGATATACTAAGGGAATGATAAGGAACTAACCATCAATAGTGGGTGGATTTGTGAGTCTTTGGGCATCTGGAACCAATGATAGAGAGGATTGTTGGGCCATGAGGACCACCAACCTATAGTACCCACCCTCCTATGCCACTAAGATCTAAGGATACTACACTAACTTTTCATTCACCAAGATATCGGTAAGAGGACTAAATATATATATATATATATAATATATTTAGGGTGGGGCTGAAGGTAGAAGAGGGTCCTAGATAGAGAAGAGAGATGATATGGAAGGAGACATGGGGACTGTTAGAAGATCCTCTTTCCTACAATAAGAGATGGATTGGCCTTGGAGTTCCCAAACAAAGAAAAATTTCAACTTTGAGATAGCGAATATACTTTACCAAATGGATAAAAAACCCCTCCATAAAGGAGGAGTTGTTTCGGAGGTGACTAAATGTGGTCTAACTCGACACAAATCTTGGCTTCTTTGGTATTACACATCTGTAAGTACCATAAATAACATAAATAAAGTAACCAATGATGTTTACTATTATATTAATAGAAAAAGGGTTATGAAATGATAGAGGAATCTCTAGGAGGTGAAGCCAAATAGTGTCACTAATGTAAGAGTCTTGAAAAGAATGCACATCAATAGACCAACTGTGTTTACTAATTTCAATAAAGGGGATTAAATCCACCATTATTTTTCCTCACCTAGTTATTCTCCTCCATTTATTATTTAATTTAATGGATATACTTGGATTGACCTCATTAAGGCTCTTGAGTGGTTAAAATTATATTTTAAATATTCCTTGATTTTGTGTTTGTATATAAATAAATGAAACCCCTCAAAAAAATACATCCCTTCTTGTGGTGCATAGAAAAATATATTTTGTTCTATTATTTTCCATTTTTCCTTTAAAAACATTCTCCTGTATTTCATGGGTGTTGATCGGTCATATATTTCCAACATTTGGTATTTGTGACAAGTGCTAAGGGAGCATGGGACACTTTCAAGACCATTAACATCATCACTGATTTAGTGTGGAAGGCCAATTCTTGGAATGTCTATAAGGAGTACGAAGTAATTTTTTTATACCAAGGAAAATTAGTGGATGACTTCGTGATGTGAATCACAAAGTTTTTTAACTAGATCACAATCCTTGGAAATTTAAAGCCTTAACACAAGGTTATTGAGAAGTACCTATACTTCATCCCCTCCACATTCTCCCAAATTTCCCTTTCAATAGATACACTACACAACATCTAAATTCTATATGTGGAGGAGAAAGCAAAGATAGAAAAAGTGGTAGTAAATCATTTTGAGTTGGTAACCACCTCCAACGTTTTAGGGAAGATGATCCTCACTAAGGAGGAATGGGTTTCACAAATGAAGGACCAGAAGATGGGGGGATTCATCCTTTAATGACCCAAATTCCAGTAACTGGAATATCTGAAATCCACTAAAAAATATAGATGGTGGAAATAATGAAAATGGAAAGGATGGAACAAGATACGGTGACGATCATGATGTCTCAAGGGAAAATGCTACAATTGTATAAAAATGGGATATTAGACTAAATATTTCCATAATTGTTCGAAAAGTGGTGGGTACTTTCAATCATAAGGTGAAGAAAATGATTCCACACTCCTTATTGAATGGTTGTGAACTAAAATTCTCATTTCCCTACCACTATAATCTTCCACCCCAATATTCCATAACTATGATATAATCCTCTACATCTGATTGACTTAAATGTATTTCCAAAATGAGATCATGTGGAGGTGTGTGATGATAGATTCTCATACCGTGATTTTAGTGCCACAAACCACATAGATGGGCCCCACACTGTATTCTTTGATTTTGATTCTAGGATCCATGGCACCATGATATTTGGAGATGGATCTATTGTCAACATTGAGGGGTGCAGGACCATCTGGTTCACATGAAAACCTAATGAGAAAAACATGCTCATGGGGGTGTACTTCATACAGATTCTCATAACCCACATCTTTAGAATTAGAAAAAATGATAATATGGAATTCCAAATACTTATTAAAGAGGTAATCCTGAGGATCCATGGCTAGCAGTGGTGCCTTCTAGCCAAGGTGAGGCGGTTCCCTAGATGGATGTATAATATTCGACTCGACATTTCATAGTTTTTATGCTTATCAACAAGAGGCTCATAGGATGCATAACACTGGCATGTGAGGTATGACCACATGAATTTCTAGGCTTTCTGTAAGTTTAATCAACACAATATTTCGTGATGGATTCCATAGATTTTTATGCTGGATCATGTCTCTAAAATTTTCCCCATTGGGGAGAAACAATTAGTGTATTTCTTTGAAAAAGGTTAGTATCATGTGGATTAATTCCCTGACCTTTTCCACATCGACCTTTTTGGTCTGATCACAATAACAATTCAAAGCGAGGAACGGTAATTTTAGCTGAAAAATGATGAAATGGGTTGCTACATGTGGATTTATATACTTTTAATAATGGACCATGCTCGATCATCAATCAAGAACATATAGGCCATAGTGGAGGTGGAGACATTACACAAGCTAAAGTTCCTCCACATGGACCGGAGTGACGAGTTCACATAAGTAAAATTTAGAAAATACTATATTTAGTGTGATAAAAAAAACTACTCATAGATCCCTATTCAAAACAAAATAATGAGATCACTAAACGATGAAATCAAAAGGTGGTTTCCATGGCTTGAATCCTGATGAAGGAAAAGGTCCTTTCAGGGATGTTTTTGGGCGAAGTTGTCTCCACTACAATCATAATCCTCAACTGATTGATTATAAAAATCCATGATGGGATGATTTTATTTATGAACTAGAACAGTAAATGATTGGTAATTAACTTTCTATTTACCTTTGGTTGTATTGCACATGTCATGATTGTGAGGGCTCACGTAAAGAAACTGGATGACTGGAGTAAAAAAATGATATTCATTTGGTATGGGTTCTAATCTAAGGCAAACCATTTGTACAATTTCATATACAAGTCCATGAATGTGACATTAAACTTCATCTTTGATGAGGCAGAATACTCAGTTTGTATTTTTCTTGATGAACTTGGTATATTTAGTAGTGAAGAGCCACTCATTGTAGAGCATACTACATTATATAGAATAGGGGAGGTAGAGACCAAAAACACATCAAGAGCCTAGGGTTCATCACCTACACCTACCAAATCATGTTTTAGGGACACTTCCACAAAAACTATGAGTGATTTTATTCATGCTCTATCAACCATAATGGAGTTTGTATTACAACCATCAAAATTAGAATATGCACTAGAAAGTTATCCCAATGATTCCCCACTTCAGTTATGCACCATTGAAAACACAATCAGGGGCAAAAAACCCCTGATTTAATACTATGTGTTCTCGACCCTATTGTGGATGATGATCCAACCTCCTTTGGTGAATTTCAAAAACACCAGTGTTGGTGTAAGGTGATTCGTGAGGAGATAAAGTAGATTGAGGACAAGGACACCTGGAAGCTCAATAATCTCCCCACTATCCATCATACAATTGGTCTCATGTGTAGCTTCAAGGTGAATCATTTTTATCATGTAATTGTAGAAAATAATAATGAATAAGATGTTAAAAATGGATAAATCCAGTAGTATGGGATCAACTTAGAGGAATCTTTTTCCCCTACAGACTAAATGAAATTGGTGTGGCTCCTCATTGTGGGGTGGGATAAGAATGGTGGGAGGTCTATAACATGGGTGTAAAATCATCATTCCTATATTTAGACATCCTAAAGGAGATATACATTGAATAACCACCAATATTTATCATTTACATCCACAAGAAAAAGGTGATAGGGATCCGTAAATCACTTTATGGTCTCTTCCTTGCACTAAGAGCATGGAACACAAAGATCGATTCTAGCCTCTGGATGCTAGGTTACAATAAAAGTGGCTCTAAGAATGATGTGTAAACTAGTGGTATTGAAATATCTCATTTTATCATCAAGGTGCACCTAGAGGAATTGATCATCAACAATAATGACATCCCAAACATGAACTTGTTCAAGGATAAGATGAATATACCCTTTTAGATGAGTGACTTGGGATTTCTCTAATTTTAACTCAACATTTATGTGAACTAAGAGATAAGGGGAATTTAACTCTAAAAATATGCCTACATATCTATGTTTTTAGAGAATAGTGTCATGAGAGAGTGTAGACCCTGTCAATTGCTTATTGAGGTTTTCTTGAAGCTGAGAAATTCTAGAACCAACCTACTGGTTGATGCCACTCAGTATCAGAGAATCATTGGTAGCCTCTGGTGCCTAGTTAATACACAAAAAAAATTATCCATATAGTAGGTCAAGTAATTTGGTTCATAGAGGAACCACATGAAGATCACTTGGCCATATTTGATCACTTATTGAAATACATCATCGGGGCATGTCACTATAATCTCTGTTATGGAAGGAAGGTAAACAGTCACATGATCCTGTTGAGATTTAGCAATAGTGATGTGGCCAGTGACATTTCTAACCACAAGATCACCATTGGGTTTTATTATAACATGGATAAAATCCCATCACTTGGAAATCATTGAAGAAAAAGGTGGTGGCATTTTCTTTATGAAAAGTGGACCAAATTTTCATGAAGACCACGATATTATAGGGAATTTGGTTGTCTCAACTATTTGGATAATTTCTCTGCTTAGACATTAGTGCACCGATGCTCAAAGTGGAAAATAAGTCTACCATTTCCTTAAGTAATAAATTGGTATTCCATGATCATATCAATCACATATATACCCAATTACATTTTATTTAATAATGCATTAATGTAGGGAAAAGCATTCTCAAAAACAATCGTACTGAGGAGAATCCTATGGACATTCCCAAAATATCACTTGGGTGCACTAGGTTTCAGAAGCTACGCACAAAAATTGGCATGATTGAGATCTAGTGAACATGATAGAAATTAGGGGGTGACTATTGACTAATTTTAATAATGGGGATTATTTCCACCATCATTTTCCCTCCCTCTCACTATTATCCATCATTTATGTTTTCATTTTATGGATCAACATGGTTTTATATCATTAATAATCATGTGTGGTTTTAATTAAATTGTAAATACACCTAACTTGTGTATGTGTATATAAAAAATGAAAACCCCTCCTAAAAAGAGTCATGGTTGGTGGTGCACAAATAAATATCTTGTGTTATAGAATTTTCATTTTTCCTTCCAAGACATTCACTTATCCTTCCTGGGTGTTGATTGGTCAAGCATTTCCAACAAGAATAGCTAAAAAACCAATGGATACGAAAAAAATACACTCTATGGAATAAGTTGATACGAGATCCTCTTATGATAAAAGATGAATGCATAAGGAATGATAGTTGAGGGTCAAAACACCATCAGGTAATTTATATTCTAGGAGATAAAAAAGAATTGAAACTCTGATGGAGATTGTAGAGAAGGACCAAACATGGAAACTAAGGACCAATACTGATACACTTCCATGTCTAAGAGATCCACCTCAGATAAAGAGAACATTAAAGAACCATCAACTAACTCTGAGGTATTGGGATTCATGGTAATATATGAGATCAAGGGAAGAGAGTGATGAGGATGGGTACTAGTATAGGTGGGATGTGCCAAAACAACCATGAGGGATAAATACACATTCAATGAGGAATGAGGGGGAATATGGGAAGACAACTCATTGGAAGGGGAGATAAAGGGAGAAGGTGGGAAGGTCACTAGGAGGCACTTCCAGAATGAGAATAAAGGGAGAGGATTCTAGGGATGAAGATAAAGAGAAGGAATAAGTGGGTGGGCCCACTATCAAAAGTGCTACAGGATGACAAGAAACATCTCCAATGGCTAGAAAATTCAAAAAAAAATTAGAGAGCAGGGTGAGGTGTGTCAGGTGTGTTCCAAGTATTTTTTATTATTTTTCTCCCAATTTCACCATGGTCATAGTTTCCCACAACTATATCTATATGTTTTTTATGTTTTTTTTATTTCCCATAGAAATAAGTTACCCTAAATTTCACTAATAATTGACCTTTATCCTACCCATCACTTTTCCTTGGATCCTTACAAGCCTTAAAATGTTTCACAACAAAACCTCCAGACACATTTTATTCAAATTGTAGGAAAATAATGAAATATATTTTATTTATAATATATTTTTTTTCTATTATTAATATTATATTTTTTATCTTATACCTGAATAAATTATTTTTCTACAACAGTTTAAATTATATTTTATTAGGGGAGTGTGGGTATTATCCTTTAATTTTTCAGTAATAAATATCAATTTTTTCAATGTTTTTTGGTATAATAACTATTTTACATTAACTAATTTATTGATTTTTAAAAAAACATATTTTATTTATTTATATTACTTAATTCTAAAAGAAAATACTATATAATAAAAATAAACAAAAAATTCAACAAATCTAATTATATTATGTCAATAAAAATCTATTCTATTTTTCGTTATGTTTTTTTATCTTAATATGTATATTATTAAATTAAAAAAATTAACTTTTAGTCTTTGAGAAATAAAAATACTCGATCCATGAGGATCCATTTCCCAATTTCATTATTATTCACAATTATCTATAAAAATGTTAAAATTTTAATTTGATATTTTATTTTATAAAATTTATATCATTTTAAATGTTTTAATATTTTGGTTACTTTTTGAAAAAAGTTAATACATTTCCCATAAGATTTTAATTTATATCTTTAGATTATAAATATTTAATGTATGTTTATTTTTTGCACTCTAGTTTTTTGAAAAGTTTTTATGAAACCATTTTTTTTTGTTTCATAATGATTAAAAATGTATTTTTGAAAGGTGTTCAGTGTTATTTATGGCCTTTTCAGAACAATGAAATTATTATTAATATTATTTTAATTAAATTTTGTTTTGGTATGTTTCAAATTATTATAAAACTTAGGTTTTTAATGTTATAATATTTGGATATATTTTAGTGGTTTAAGACATTTTTGGTTTCATTAATATGGATTTGTTTATGTATTTCTTCTTTGTATTTTTGGAAACCAAATTGATATGATTTATACTAGTTTTAATTATCTAGTTTAGAGTTTTTAATTGGAATAATGTTTTTTGTTTTTATGTGAAATAGTTTTTTAATTAGTTAAGGATTTTTTGGTATGGTAACATCCTGAATTTTTTGTTTGACTAGTTAAAGCTATGATTTTGGGAACATTTTGGTTTTGATTGATATTTTTTCACAATACTAACAATTTTTTAATATTGTGATTATGTTAAAAAGAGAATAAAATTATACCAAATTATAATGATTATGTATTTTTTATATTTTAACATGATATAGTCATAAAACTACCAATTACATTTGTTTTTAGACAATAGAATAATTACTAAAGAAAGTTATTTCATGTGACGTTAATTACACCATTTAATTTTTTTCATAATAAATTACTAAAGAGATATGTACTAAGGTGATACTTTACCATCTAAAACATAAATTTCACGAATCTTAAATATCTCAAAAACTATGGTTATTTATTTAAATATTCTACATTTAAATAAAATCTTTATTATCATTTTGAAATTATTTTAATGTTCAAGACTTAAATTAAGCCAATCTTAGGTCAAATGACTTAGTTAATATTAAGGATATAATACAATTTGATCTATGACATAAAAAATTTATATCACATTTATATCAAGTCATTAGTCTGAACTAAATTCTTATGTACCAAATTATGTTTTTTGATACACTAGTAATATTTACAATGATTTTGAATTTATGTTATACAAATGCTTCCAAATATTCTAACTTTTTTTGTTATATTCATAATTAATATTATTAATAGTCTACTATATAGTATTAGAATGGGTATAAGATAGATGAATAATTAATATCATGTAATACACATGTATGAGAATTAGTTTATTTTTGTATTGACTTCGATTTCAATAGTAGTTTATATGGAAAAATTATTTGATTCCCTTGTAATACATAGGATGGAAAACCTTAGATTACTATTGAAAATGTTAGTTTCCATATCTCTAATTTGTTTCAAGATATATATAAAGTTTTTCATCATAAAAGAGAAAATGTTCAAGTGGAGAAGGTTGTTGATTCAATTGAAAGGATTGGTGTTGAGAAATTGATTTATGATTAGTTTCCACTTTTTTTGTAAGATAAAATGTCATGTAGATCAATTAAAAGTAGAAATTAATATATGAAAATATTTTTTTTGACAAAAATTATGATTTAAATCAAGTATAAAAATTGATAAAAATATCATGTACAACAGTATACCACAAATGCGAAAAAAAAATCATCAGTGTTTAATGTTTTTATACCACTGTAAAACCATGTTTGAATTTAGTAATACCTAGATTGATTATCTAAATTTATTTTCAAATAAATACTAGCTAGTGGTTCATATATATCAATAAGTAATTACATAGATTCAATGGTCATTGATAAATTTGGATAATCATCAACTAAGATCTATGTACACCCTAAATTGTTTTTTTTTGTTATAGAATTAAAATTCATATCTTGTTTAGTGAAAATGGTTTTTTATATAAAGTCGTTTGAATAATATATATGGAAGATAATTCATTCTATTAGAAAAAGATAATTTAAACTTTGAATTGATTCAGAGAATTCAAAAACATTTTATGTTATAACAAATGGAAATGGCTATGAGATGACATGACGATGAAAGAAATAAGGACATGTTGCATCCTATAGATGTATTTACATGGTAGAAATTATTATTAAAAATATTGATTTTTTAACTAACCAATGAAGTGTTATCTTGAGATTATAATGTGGGGGATTCAACTCATTTCATGAAATGAATACCTTGTATAATACGTGGTGAGTTTTAATTCATATTTATAACTTTCCCATATAGTAGTGTATTGAAAAGAAATTTATTAATATGAATATAGTAATATATTGATATGTTAATACAAAAAATGATATTAATATATATATATAATCATAATAAATAATTTGATTTAGTTATGAATTATTTGGGAAAAAATATAATGCATCGATTAAGGAGTAATTTACTATGTTTGTGACTCTTTTATGGATGATAAATGATTTCCCTTATCATGGGTAAATTCTAGTTAGAGTATAAGGGGGAAATTATCTTTGCCTTTTTGTTAACAAATACATGTTCTATAATATAAATATTTCAGTGAAATATAATATTCATAGGGAATAAATTTTTTCAATCAATTAATCATCCATTTTGGAAAAATTAGAGATATATTAGTGATGTTTTAGAGAATGAATAAGAAACTAAATGAATGTATAAGGATCATATCAATAAATAAAATGATAGTTTATTTCTCGTAATGGGTCAATTATATTATATAAATAAAAAGGATGGTTCATTAAAATCTTGATAGAAATTAGATAAATAAAATTATTTTTTTTGATTTGATGTAATAGACATTTAATTTCACATCTCACTACTTAGATTTAATTTATATTTATAAAACATTTTGTGAAATGTTACATGTAACTATTTTAAATGTAAAGTGTAAAATAAAATAATATTTGGGATCATATTAATATTTAATGGATTCGGGTATACAACCAATACTACAGTAAGAGTTAATTGGTCAGAATTAGTGATAAATTCTTTGGGCTTGTTTTTAAATGATAGTTTATAGAAAAAAATTCATCCATGTGTTATAAATTGTAATTGTTTTAAATTATTATTGAATAAAAATTCAAAAAAATTAATACATAAGATATCCATTTAAATATCTTTAATCCAATACTATCATGTCTTATTTAAAGAGTTTATTCCAATCATCATTCAATATTTACTATTGAAAATATGAGTTTGGATATGATAGTTTTTTTTAATTTCTTCAATAACATTACTCTAAAATTATGATTATTAGTTTTATTATGAATTTTTAAAAATATAAATTGGCCACTCTTTATAAAATGGAATTTTTTACATTCATCATTTTTTTTATATATGTAACATTTGACTATACATTTTCCTAATTGATTTCTTTTCATTGGTATCATTTTGTGTCGAAAGATGTATCATATAAAAAGAAAAATTTATAAAAAAAATATTATGTAACTAATAATAATATTCCTTAAGGTTCCATTGTTAATGTTTATTTACTTAAGATTTTATGGATTTATATTAAATGTATATATATAATTTCACTACCATGTCCAATCATCAAAAAAGAACTGATTGTGAAAAATAAAATTACAATGACCCTATATTTCCATTACATCCAAAACTGGGGTATATCTGTATCATATTCATTATATACATTTAGCAGGGAAGAGTGGTATATAGATCATCATATAGTAAAGTTCAAATTCTTGGTTGTTAATTATTAATCCAGGAACACAAATTTAATTTATTTATTTCAAAACATGTTTTCTTTTTTTATATATATTGGAATTTTATATTTCCATATATTCAAAAAATATATGGGAATTATAAAAAAACCCAATTATTATTTATATATTAATTTGAAATCTAAGCCACATAGTAAAGAGTTTCCTTCATGGGAAATATCTAAGGTATCATACTTAATTTTAAACTCTACTTAATTATAGGATATTTCTTAGTATTAAATGTTGAATAATTTTAGGTTCATAATTTTCCAATGGTTTTTATAAAAAATGATTCAAGGCCTTGTAATTGGGTCTACACAATCTGACATGAGATTATAATGAAGTGGTATTAAATGAATTTTAACTAATTATTTATAAATAGTTATAGAATAAATGCTTAACAAAATATTATGGAGTCATCATAATCCAAATAATTGACTGTTATTTTAGTGAGTGAGACATGAAACATGGATTTAAAAATATATATTATTATGGGGATATCAATAAAATAATCATATTAAATTACTATATAGATGTTCAATCCATAATGATGAAATAAAATTGGTTTGATTAAATGGAATGACCAGGCATGAATATAGGTAGTAATATATTTAATGTTATTATAATTCAAATTTTTCTTTTATATTGATGATCCTTATATTCTTACATCCCATTATGTATAAGTATTTCATGTGACCAAATATTTAAAAGAATAATTTATTATTTTTTTCATGTTATTAAAAGACATATTTTTGACGAAGACCTAGATGATAGTGATGTTTTAGATTAATTCATTTATATTCACATATATGTTAGAAACAATGACATAAATGATTTAATTTTTATAATATATTGTGAAGTAGAAACTGTAAAAGATACTTTATAGAAATAATGCAATTGATTGTATTTAATTAATTACACTGAAACATGGTATTATTTTTAAAATATTTAAATATGTTATATATTTAATTATTTAAATTTTGTAATAAATTTTTGTTTTTTTATTTTAAAAATAATTAATATTCAAATTAAAAATGGTCAGATGAGTTCTTACATTATTAAAAAATTATTAAATTATAAAAAATATTTTCTGTCTTAATTGATATATTATTTCATTAAAATGTTTTTATTATTAATAATTTTATTTTGATGTTATATAGTTGATTTATTTTATATCTTTAATATTTTTAATTCTCTCGTATCTATACATGGAATTTTCACGTCACCATGTCTATATATAAAGAAATGTATAAAAACAATACAGTGGAATAGGTAGTGTAAGAGAGATCTTGTAGTGACTCATTTGATCATTAATATGAGTATAGACTTCATTTTTCATAGGTCACCTCTGTGAGTTCTAAAAGGGAACCACAGATTAGTATAATGATTTATAAAGATAATAAAATTATTAATTAATCTTATAAATGTGACATTTATTATACCATCCATATAATGTAATATTGCTTCATGGAGGAAATAACTAATTTTTTTCGGATCCAAATGGTACTTTGAATTATAGGAAAAGATGTTAGACCCATTCTATGTCAAGCAGTACTCCTATATAAACACATCACCCACTTACTTTTCTGATTTTTTCACCAGGAAAACATCCAATATTGATGTTATTTCCTTTTTTATAACATAATGATTACTAGAAATTTTCCTTTTTCATTTCCACCCTTGGCCATGTAGGATTGTATTCCTCATCCTCTAATCCCTCATTATTATTCTTACCTATCATATTTTGTATGTGGATCTTATATTATATATATTCCAGGACATACATTCATACCCCCCATCACAAGAATAAGGATTTCCTCTAGATTTTATTCATCCATCCATTTAACATTCTTCATGAACTCTATAGAGTAGTCTTATTATTGATACCCCACCACATATAGTAAATGATAATTTCACTACTCCCTTTTTAGACACAACTATTTAGGGATATAAAATCACCCAACTTGTAGTATACATTTAAATTCTATTGAATTTATTATTTGATAATTATATATAAATTAACATTCTTTACTAATTGGGCTTTTTATCACATGTAGTGAGATCACCTAACATATGATGATGTCGCACAATGATGTAAGCCATTTTGAATAGCCACACCCAAATTATGGTTTATTACAATGATGACATGATCATAATTAGAAAGAATGATAAATAATCAATGTTTTATGGTGACACTTACCAGAGTTAAAAAATACTTCTCCCATTAAAGTAATAATATAAATATAATATATAGAGGGAAAAAATAACAATACATGGTATATTATACGGGTGACGAGTCCTAAGTATCCTTTATTTATATTAATTTTTTACATCATATTAACAAATTGATTTTTAAATGAAACATAAAAATAACATACCAAATATATAGAATTATAAGACTATAAGGTATATGAAGTTTCATTAAACATGGTGAGTATACATATATGAATTATATATAGGTTCTAAAAGTTGATTTTGTTTTAAGATTTCG
The DNA here is from genome assembly GCA_963277665.1 of Viscum album. Taxonomy (NCBI): domain Eukaryota; kingdom Viridiplantae; phylum Streptophyta; class Magnoliopsida; order Santalales; family Viscaceae; genus Viscum; species Viscum album. The sequence continues at coordinate 1,261,084,522 of OY728158.1, read as the reverse complement.
GGTATATAAATTCATGATTATTTTCAACTTTTTCAAGATAGGGTGGTTATTGGGTTTTGGAGAAGTCTATATTTTATTGTATTAATTTGTTTTATCTGTTTTCATTTTTTATTTTAAAATGGTTAACAAAATGGTAATTACTTATGTTACATATATTAAAGATAATAACAAATGCAATTAAATTTTATTATATAAGAAATATAATTAAAATAAGATAAATAAATGTGTCGCAAAATATGTTCAGTATATAATGAACACGTATTTTCTAGAACATGAGTAGGTGATAGTGATATAAGATTGAATTTTTATATATTAAGTGAATATATTTATGTCATTTAACTTTAAATTTTTGATTTTTAAAGATTTATTAAACATGATATATTTCGATAAATGATTATACATTAGTTTAGACTATATTGATTTGAGTAATGTATTGTTTGGATTATTTTATTTAATATCATACCTTGGTCTTTTTTGGTAAGGAGATTTCTTTCATGTCATGATAAATGAAAAGAGGTTACTATTATTTTTCTTTAAAGTTTACTCTATTATAATTATTCTTTTCCCAGAACTTTTTTTGATGCTTAAGGGAATGTATAAATAATTTTGGTCAAATCATATTGATTTTTTATTTTTTTATCTGAGTATTTTTTTTATTATAATTAATTTATATGCTATAAATATTTGGTTAATTTTTCATTTTGTTGTAAAATAACGTATATTTAAAATAATTTATATGATTTAAGTTATAATATTTAAACAAGTTGATAAACCTTATTTTTTTCCTTTTAAATGTTTTGAATATCTTCTATTATAATGAATAATAGAGTTTAAATCCTTTTAAAATTTCTTTAGTTGACCATCCTTTGAAATTTTAAGTAAAATGATGTTGTGTTCACTTTGGGTGTAAATTTTAAAGGTAATTTAATGTAATATTTAAAAAATGAATTATTTGTGATGGATAAAAATGATTTTATGGGAAATAAAGTTGGTTTTTAAAAATAATAAATTAAAGTGGATAGAGATAGTTTTCTGATAATTAATTTGCTATGAATTCCCCATGGTTATTATTTTATCCATAGTGTTTTATTTGGAACAACTTAGGGTGTTTTAAAATATTTTTTAATTCAATTCAAAAAACTTCCAAATTCTTACCTTTGATTTTATTTTATATTTATTATAGGTTATTAAACTATATTTTTTTAAGAATGTTTTAAATTGATAGAACATGAGATGTTTTTTTTCTTATTATGGAAGTTGAATTTACATTCATAGTTGTTTATATTTATTGAATTAATAAATGTAATATGGTTTGATAAATTAATTTAAGTATTTTAACCCTAATTTTTTAGTTATAATAAAATATTTTTCTAAAATATTTTTATCTTGTTACATTATTTTTTATTGTTTTTTTTTCAAATCCTATATTAGCTTAAATAAATCATTTTACATGATTTTAATCAAATAAAATTCCTACAATTACGTTTTAGAAGATGAACTTGAAAAAATGTGAAATATTTTTTAATAAATAAATAGTTTTATTTTTTAGTTATATGAATTGATTAGCTTTTTTATTTCTTATGAGTTAAAAATAATTTCCAACCACAATTTCTCCATGCATGAATTGAGTTGTTTAGTCACAATGCATGGATAATTTAAATAATTAATATTATTAGTGGACATGTTAGGAAATGAGTATCAGGTACTGTTATATATTTATTCAATAATATTAAATTATAGGTATTAGATAGGGAAGTAATGTGTATTGTAGTTTATATATCTTTTTTTTAGTTTATAATTTATATAAAATTCTTATAGTAGATGTAACATGGTTAGTATTACTAAAATTATAGTATATTAGTTTATTAAACGATTATTTGAGTTCTTTAAATAGTGTGTTATTGTAATATTCCATGATTACAAAATAAAGTCTATGTTTGATTGAATACAAGATACACAACACTGAGCTGAAAGGAATCTCAAAATATTAATATTTAAATATGGCCATTATAACATTTCCATTGAATTGGAGTGTAGGAATAGGAATGAATGAATTATGAAATATATATAAAGGTACTAATATATATAAATGTATTGATTAATTCTTGTAAATAACCACTCAATTTGGCAGTAAATTTGTTTTATGCTTTAGAAATATGTTTTCATCAAAAAAAGGTTTTATTGGTTTTTGTGAGAGGGTTTTACAAATATTATTTGGTTTGTTTAGAAATTTTATTTTATAAAAATGATATAATTTTTAAAATTTGAATATAAAAATTAACTTACATTTAATTTTTTGGATTTTTCTGAAATGATTGACTTTCTAGTGAATAATGGAAAATACATATTTTCATTGAAAACTTTATTTTTGTTCAAGAATTTAAAAATTCCCATTTTATTTTAAAATGGTATAAAAGTATAATTGTTTCTATTATATTATTAATAATCCAATTAATATCATAAATACTTGTATTTGTTATAAATTATTTTTTATTTTGAAAAAAGCATTTTTCTAAAAAATAAATTTCCATCACTTTTTGACGAGTTCATTTTAAAATAAAATCATATACTTCCATGTTTTCAATTTTGAAAAATATATACCATATTTGGAATCATTACATCCAAATTTAGAAAATACCCCATTTTATTATTTTTTTCTTTGTAAATAGTAACCTTAGTAATTAATAATGAAACATTTTGACCTTGGTCAACATGCTAAAGTCATATTGAAATCATAAATTGAACATCCTCAAAACACCTGATATGGAATAAACTGATTATGTAATTAATTTTTTCATTGTAAAACATAAAAAATTGATTAATTATCAATTATTAAACTTGTAAATGTTTCTTAAACATTTGAAAATTTTATATAAGTTTTTTAAATATGATTTAAAGTACATACATTGAATGTCTGGACTAAATTTAAGGTATTTCATCCCAGTTTCCTTTCCTTGAGGAATATGTTACACACCTAAATTATTTTATATGGTGTATATAATTTCCTTTATATAGTTTATACCATTAATCCTTCATACCTAATGATATTATATATTTCAATTTGATTTATTTTACCCAAGCATAATTTTCTTGAAAGTTAGAAAGTGGTAAATGGTTTCTTAAATCAATTACCTTTCGTAATATTATAACTCATGTTGATTTAAATTATTATGACATGATTATGTGTGGATTAGTCTGGAATTGTTTTTTATTAATTTCCAATTGTTTTTTCTGGATTTATATTTTTTACATATAATCTCACTGTTGAGTAATTCTCAATTCAATGATATGATGTTTGGAAGGGTGGTTCATATATAATTCTATTTCTTTGGGAAATATGTTTATTATATACTCAAATAAAATTTTATAAGGTGTATATACTACCCTTTTGATATGATATATCATAAATATCCTATTTTTCATGATATTTAAAGATTCATTTGATTTTATTATTTCATTGGACTTATGATTGAAAAGTAATCAAAGTGGAAATGACTTTATGTTAAAATATTCATTCTTTTCGGGATTGTTTAAGTTCAGGGTTCCTTATGGGAAAATAATATAATATTATTTTCTTAAACATAATATATGTTATTCTTCCATGGTTATTAATTTTTTTTACAAATTTATTTTCCATTTCCTCCATTATTTATTAATTATATATCAATTATTTTGTTTGTAAGTGATACTGATCTTGTATATTATTTTAGATAGGGAAAATTTATTTTTATGTATCCAATATTTCTAAGAGGTTTTCAAAAACTATTTATTATAAACATAAATGATTTCTTAAAGCTATTTACCATGGTACTTCTCCTTCTTCAAAATGGTTATAAAAATAATATTTCTCAATATTTTATAAGAGGGTCACATTAGACTCCATTTACAAAATATTTGAAAAGAATGATTATTTTTAACTGTTAAAAATGAAATGATTTTCCTTCTATCATGATTGTTGTTTTATTTAATAATTCCTTTATAAATTTCTATGGTTATTTTCATAGAAAAGGGTTTTCAAAACATTTTATGAATTTTTAGTTTCTAAAAGTGATTTAAAATGTGAAAAGTGTGTTTTTTCTAAACAAAATCATCATATTTTAATGGTATTTCCATTTAGCAACACCAATAACACTTGATATTAATAATGATAAAATAGGTATGTTTTTAATGATACCATACTCATTATTTCTATGAATCTATTATTAAATTTTCAACTATATTTAAATGAAACTCTTTTCATTTTCATGGGGTAATCAAGTTATAAAAGGTGTAATGGATGTTTCTTAAAGTTTTGTAATGTAATAGAAGATTTATGTACATTATATATTTTATTTTTATGGGAATTTTTTATGATTATGGGTGGTTACATTATAAACCAATGAAGTGTAGTTTCATTAAAAATCCTGGATGGGTGGCTACGTTATAACAAATGATGGGTGGGATTATGATATCCCTCCAATGCATTAGGTATGGAACACAATCGTATGGTTTTTCCATTTGTAAGAGTGATATGGAAATTTTTTTCCCATGTTAAATACATGATTTATCTATACTTTATATGTGTTTTATGGAAAATATATAAATTTTCAAGGGAATATAATGTATTTATATTTAAATTAATCCATTTTCTACTTCTTATAGGTGAACATATATTGGTTTTTAATGATTATTTTGATCAATATTGATATCACATGGATCATGAATATTTATTCCAATGAATCATTAATTTAGAGATCGTTATTTCATGTAATATGATTTATGATCTAGTAATTAATGGGTATGAATTCCCTTAGTTTTTCCATGTAATAAGATCATATCATCATACCATTATTCTCATAGTAATCTCACTGATGACATTCAACTGTTAATGATTATATTTAACCTTAATTGGGATTTGAGATCACCCATTTTATGTTTCTTTCCCCCCGAGTTATGAATAATGATGATACATAATTTCAGTATAGAAATGTTTCATATGAGTAGAAATTTTCTATAGATGTGAATGGGTTAATATAGAATATAAAAAGAAAGGTATAGTTGGAAAAAATAATCTATTTATGTTATAAGTGTTGTTTCTGTATGAGTTTGTCCTAATTTTATGAAACTCTAAACCAGAAAGGTCTTTGGGTATATAAGTGTTCCAAAATTTCCTTTTGAGGTTTTATGTTTTGGATGGAAAAAATTGGGTCACATATATTGGTTTAAAAAAAGAAATGAAATTATTTTGTTCATAGATCCATATCAAGAAGTGCTAGTTTTGGGGATTTATAAATGGTATTAGATTAGGGATTAGATAACTTTATATATTAAGATTTTGTTTATGTGAGGTTATTTTAAGAGTTATAGATTCTATCACGAGTTTATAAGATTTAGGTCTATCATGTGTTTAATGTTGTAGACACCCCTTTTGAGGTTCTATTTAATGAGGTTTTGAGGTGGTTAATGATATATTGGGTGAAATTTTATTAGGTTGAGGTATATGTAACCCTAAGGTTTATCAAGAATTATTATTTCAGAAAAATGATTTTACACTTTTTCGGATATAAGATAAAATGTATTAAACTAACATTTAGGATAAATATTTCATTAATATTGTGGTAATGGAAGTTATTTTTTTATACATTTTTATTTATTTATGAACATAATAACATTTCTCGGGGATTACATGATTATGGAATATACATATTTTATGAAACTTTAATAATGAATACGGTTACTTTGAGAAAAATGTTAAAATATATTGATATAATATATGATCAAATCATTATAATCCTTTGGTTTCAATCTTATTATAAAATAAATTAAAGAACTTTAGGGTTAGTTATTTATCAAATGATCTATATTTAACTTTAGGTGTTGTTTTTGAGATTTTAGAGATTAATTTTATATTTCTTTATATGAATGTTTATTCATTTTAGGAATTATTTCACCTTATTCTAACCATTAATTTTTTGTTAATATCAAAATATAGGATTAATATCTTGTTATTATTTTTTGTAATTATGTGATCATTGATAAATTGATTCTAGTTCTACATGTATGTATTATTCATCATGAATACACATCATTCTGAGAAAATGATGACATTATGGTGGAAATTTATTAAAGGGAGAAACTCTAATTGTGATGTAATTACAGTTTTTTAGATTATTATTCTAGATGGTATGGAATTCCTCAAATCTAGGAGAAGGGTTTTAAAATGAAAATTCTATCCAATTACCTTCATTTCTAATGAATCAATGATATTTTTCACACTTATTTGGAATATTTATTTGTGGTCATTAACTTTATCATGACCGTTGATATTCTCAGGATAAATTACCTTAGTTACTATCTATCATTATTTAGAAATTATAATTTTTTCCATCTCTAAATTTTTACTTCACATTAAATGATTCCTTTTTTGAGACCTTTTTATTCTTGATAACCTTGTTAATTCACTTTCCCTATTTTTAAGAAGAAGTTTTATTAACCCTTTTTAAGTTGTGGGATATCAAAAAAATGTATTTGAATAGATTAAAACTTTTCTTATCAATACTACATTAAAATTATGTGGATGAAATTTATTAAGGGGTGGGCGGATGTAATATCCCATGATTTTAATAGAAAGTCTATGTCCAATAACGTACAAGATATCTAGCACCGAGATTAAATGAATCCTAAAATATAATTCTATAAATATGAGCATTATAACCTATTAATTTAATTTTTTTTCATGAATTGAAATAATAAAATTTTGAAAAAATATATAATGGTCATAATCAATAAAAATGTGTTGATTAATTCTGTGAAATAATAACTTAACTTGTTAGTAAAGTGGTTTTATGCTTGAAAAATAGGTTTTCTTCAAAAAGGGTTTTTATTGCTAATTGTGGTAGAATTTTATAATTAATTTATTAATGTTTTATAAATTTTATATTATAAAATAGATATCATTATAGAAATTTATAATTAAAAGTTTACTCGGAGTGATTTTTGGGGATTTTTATAAAAGGATTGATTCTCTAAAGAATAGTGAAAATATTGATTTTCATTGTATACTTTATTTTTGTTTCCAGAATAATCAAAGTCTAGTTTCATTTTAAAATATATTAAAATTAAAATTAGTTCTATTTTATTATTAATAATCCAATTATGTTTATTAATTCTTTAATTTGGTATAAAATCATCTTTTATACATAAAAATGCATTTTTCAAAAAAAACCATTTTCATTTTATTTTTCTGATTTAATTTTAATATAAATTATAGTACTTATGTGTTTCTAATTTCAAAAAATGGTTTCCATAATTGGAATAAATATTTCTAAATTATGAAAATATTTTTCTATTATTTTTAATTATTGTGAATACTAACCTTAGTAAATTCATGTCACCTCAATAAGGGTAAATCATGTAATTTCTGTTAAAAATATTATAATGAAGACCCCCAAATGACCCTAACAATTGTATTAATTTTATTGGATGGGTATATATCATCCATAAACATACAAATGTAAAATATATGACTTTTTCCTTAATTTTTTCATGATTGTGACATTTACATTATTTTATATTAAGAGAAGTATAAAATGTCAACATCTTTGTTTTATTATCTCAAAAAAAATTATATAAGGATCAATAGATGATATGTTTCATTATAAATATTTATTTTGAATCAAAATTATATTTTCCATCATTTAAATTTATTTATAATTGTTTATGATTATATAATTACCTAAAATTCTTATGAAACTGTAACAATGGGCTTGTGAATGAAGTAGAAAAAAAATAAAATGATTTTAAAAACACTAAAAATAATATTATTTGTTTTAGTTTTTGTGTTATATGATTTTTCAGATTAAAATGAAATTTAATAGACATTTTAATTCCTTTTATTCTTATTTAATTCTTTTATTATTTTAATATCAGCATAAATGAAATATTTTCTAATGTCTTTTCTGAATAAAAACCTTAAAATATGCATAGTTTGTTTAAAAAAAAATTATGCAGGGGAGGTGGCATCGCCGATGCTGAACCCCCCTGTGCTTATCGCTGATTGATGACATGGCAATGGAGGTCGGGGTTTGGTATTTCCCTAAAAATTCTATAAAATGGCACTCCCTTCTCCTCACTTTAATTTTCCCTTATCTATCTTCATTCCACTGCTTCTATCTCTAAAAAACCACTTTTCACATGCGGTGGAGTCGGTGGTCCAAAATAAGACCAATATTTTTACAAAGATTAATTTAGAGGTATTTTTTATTTAATTTAATGTTTTTTATTTAATTAATTGAATTATTTTAGTTTTAAATATTTAATTTTTAAGTAGTTTAGTTACTTCTAAATAATTTATTTATTAAGTAGTTTAATTAGCTATATATAGTTTGAAATAATAATTTTTATTAGTAATAATTTAGTATATATTAAATATAGAATAATTAGGATTAAATATTGTAAAATTTTAATAGCATAAATATTATGTGGTAATCTAAGCAATCAAATACTTTTCTGGATACACACAAGTGGATGTGGCTCTGGCACAGACATACCTAGGGGTAAAACCTGAAAACACCACTTTGAACTAGAGTCGAACAGAAACAGGTGAACAAAAATAGGACTTGCTACACTCTTGATTTGACACTTCCAGCGGATATGTTTTAGATGAAAAATATTTTTTATAAACTACATAATGATCTATGAAAATAAAATATCAAATCTGTATATTTATCAATGATAAAATTATAATTGTGTTCATATAAAATGAAATTGATCAAGAAAAATACCTTATTGAATGAAAGTTATTATTAGTAATTGAATTATTTTTAGCTAATTTTACATATTCTATATATTTGGTAATTTAATTAGTTATATATTGTTTTGGAAAAATAGTTATTATTAGTAATGAATAAGTATAGAATAGATAATGAATATATTAGGATTAAAAATGAATACATACGATTAGTTAATTATAATTATATATTGAATATCAAATGAAAAATCATTAAGGAATAAATAAATAATGAATAAATAAGTACAGATTAACTAGTGATTAAAGAATTATTGATTTGTTAGAAAAATTTAATAAGAAACATTAGTATCATTATTTAGAATATAACAAGATGTAATAAAATTTTAGTATCATAATGATTATATAGTTTAGAGGTAATGGTTTTTATTAATAATGATAAATTATAGATTAATTAATGAATAACCGAGGATTGAAAGATGAATAAATGTAATGATTATCTAATAATACATACCATTGATAAAAATACATTTATGATTATATAAAATCGAATGGAGAAGAACAAATATGTTAAATTACACATGAATGGTTTAAAACATATGAGAAATATAATGTCCCTTTTCAATTAAACATGGTATGGATGAGATGAGCATGACTTCGAACGTGAGGTGAAATAGAGTTTATTTTTATTTGGAAGATTAATAACATCATCTAATGATTTGTACTTAATAAGTTACGTAAATACATCTAGATGATGTTTTGAAGCTGTCAAATAAAAATCCATTGGGTTTTACCTCACTTCAGAAGTTAGGCTAATATCATCCAAACCAAGTTCTGTTGAAAAATGTTGGTATTTATTGTATGTTGTAAAACCTTCATGGGTTATTTTATGTTTTTTTATTCTCTATTTTACTTTATATGATCAAAATTTTCATTTTATAAATGTGAAATAAACTAATTTTATGTTTTATCTTCATTTTGATCTCGATTTCCAAAACATGTTGTCACTTATATTCTAATAAACATTATTATAATATTTAAGGGTATAAAAAGAAGTTCTAAAATTGATGTATACTAAATATTATATAGTCAACCATCATTTTCACTATTAGAATCATGTTCGAAAATCATTTTTGATGTATAGAGTCTTGTTTACCTATGTGTACTTCTACGGGGAGGTTATTTGAACCGATTCAGGAGATTATTATAGTACAAAACCAATGAAAGTGGTTAGTACAATTGATTATGTAACCCTGAGTGACCTTCAAGATAGAATTCGTGGTTCCATAAATCATGGACCTAAGGAGATCAAGTCTATGAGCTATAGACATTTTCAATTCCTGGTTACACTTCGGCATCTATCTTGTCCATTGATTGCTGATTCGTAGTCGGTCCAAGAAATAAATTTATTTTCCAAATGGCTAGATGGTACCATTATAGAGTTATATGTCGATGTTTATACAATACAATAATAATGACCAATTTCATGAAGCTTCAGACTTAAAAAAGTTGTTGAAGATCTGCCCCATGAAATTAAGCCTACTCCAAATGATGCAAAAGAGGACATACTAGATGATCTCCATGATATACATGTCAATCTGACATCTGATGAGGATTTTTGTAATGATGGAACAAATTGTGACAATACTACTAGTGAGAATGGAGAATCTAAATATGGGAAGGAATATTCTAGAAATCTATTATTTTTATAGTAGCCTCGACCAACAATAAATCATCTGCCACTCTTTTCATCTTGGTCCAAAGCAATGGAACATGTACCTGAATTCAAGTACAATGTTCTCACACCCGAAACTGAGTTTCTTAGAGTTTTACTAGATAGGTTTAGTAAGGGAGATAAAATCGTATATATTGGATGGAATTTTCCAAGTAATGTTGCATTAAAAATCACGCTAAATATATTTCACATTCACAGGACCTTCAAATATATATTTCAGGAATTGGGACATAATAAATATCTCATACAGTGTGAGAAGTATGGGGATGATTATAGATTACACTTGAGGGAAATTCCAGAAATTACAATGGATGTTAGAGAGTCTCGAGGATTGAGGTAGCTCATACATGAGTTCAGCAAAGCCTAACATAAGATCATACCTCATTGGATGAAGAATTATTGTCATTCATTGATGTTGAGATGATTAGGTAATGCCAAGATATTCTAGTAGACCTTGTGGAAGAGGGGATAAAAAAATTAGTTATAATATTTCTAATAATAAAGCATGGATGGTGAAATAGAAGGAAATTTTGAAGGTCTATGGTAATTGGTATGACTCGTATCAGGTGTTTCTGCAATTTATATCCATGCTAAGGCACCATAACCAAGTTGTCATCCAACATGATACATACAAAAATGTGTCTCAACACAATAGTCTTGATCAATCTCATGTCCAATTTCATCTGTATTTCTAGGCATTCGTCCCCTAGTTCTCTGCATTCTTTTCAGCAAACATTTCTTTCCTATTAATGGAACATTTCTATATGTAAAATAAAATGGAGTATTATTGATTGCAAAAACCCAAGATTGAAACCATTAACCTCTTCTTCTTTCATTTTCCATTGTGGATAACGAAAAATATGAATTAAGGAGTTGGGTTTTGGCATGTATTATCAAACATTTCATAAACATTTGTGGAGTCTATTTGATATATGACAGACATAGGGAAATTAATGAGACAATCAATACAGCGCCTGATACATGGAGATCCACAAATGCACGTCATCAGTTCAATGTTAGTTACATTTTTATCAATATATTGAATAAATCCCTTATTGAACCAATGAAGAAGGCAATCACGTGTCTGGGTACACATTTTCTTTGTTATTTTTTACTATTTCCACATAATATAAAATCAATTTATGTGAAATATAATCTCATCTATGTAGAATATGAGCTGAATCAATGGTGGTTTGACGAAAATTTTCAAAATAATATATTGGGATAATCATGAAGTGTATGATTATATGATGTGGATTCTAAAAGAAGAAAAAATTGGAATATTATAGGGGGAAGAGGTACATACACATGACAATAAACATTTTGGAGTTCATAAAGGGTGTCTTAAAGGGGATTCACAAGTTACCTATAACTTTCCTTATTCAAGAGACTTTATATTGTTGTGTGATGTACATTATTGACAGAAAATAACTAGCCTTAGAGGGAATTCAATAAGGGATAAGGTATGGAAGAAACATTTAATGAGAGAATTAAAAGAATATTGAAGAAGCTTATGGTTATCATCTATGCCTTTTTCTATTAAAGAATAACAATTTGATCTTCAGGAGAATTTAGACCCCATCCCAAATAACATGAGTGAAGAAATGGTGGTTTTACTAGATGTGAGGTAATTTCAGTGTGGAAACATTAATGCCTTACAGTTTCCATGAACAGATGCCATTTCATTGTAATATCAGATTTCATATTTTTCAACCATCACCTGCTTGCTGCACTCATAGAGATGTGGATACTAGATACACACACATTGCCCCTGCCTGAGGGAGAGATGACCATCACCCTCCAGGATGTGCCAGTTCTTCTCAGTCTTCTTATACAGGGGTAAGTCGTTATTGGACCCACCTGTGCATATTGGCCTAACTTTGCTCAGATGTTGTTGGGCATCGACATTTTGGTCGACCATAGGGCTACACATAGAGGGTCAATATCTATGTTATGGCTTGGTATGCACTTTCCTCATTTACCAAATGAAAATGATGACTAGACTATCATGCATTATGCTCGTGCATGTATATTATCGCTCATTGGAGGGACCCTATTTTGTGATCACCTGGGAGTGCACATAAAAATGATGTATCTAGCCCTATTAGAGGAATTTAAATGGGAAAAGATGTACAACTAGGATCAGCTTGTTTGGCATACACATACAGAGAATTATGTAGGGTATCCCACAGTGACCACACAGATCTTGTGGGATGTTCCATCATTCTTCATACGTGGGCATGAGAGTTCTTCCCCTCATTCTACCCTTAACTTACTGGTCCACCGCTCAATGTGGAGTTGTTTTATGATGCTCCACATGGACACTAGTATAATCACTCATATGTATTGATTTCTAATGCTACTAAGAGTTATTGAATTTAATTTCTCATTATTTTTCTCTATCGATGATTTATTTTATAGCTGGTATTAAAGACAAAATTTCTACAAGGTTTTGAGACATAGTTTGGCGTATATTGTCTCATTATAGACTGTCTCTTACCCAAACATGTATATATATAAAATCTACTAGTATCTAAAGAATTTAATAATAGCATCAATTTTGGTTTTTAGTAAGGATGTTTTTAAAAAAAGGTCACATGTCATTTCAAATTACATGGATTCCATACTAAACTATACTAGACCAGTCGCCACCATACTGCACTGTTGGTATTGAGGATGCAATTGTTGTAGTGCCCCTAATTCACTTCAATATTATTGATTGGTAGCAGCCTGATAGAGTCATGCACCAGTTTTGTTGTGTTTAGCCAATTCCATTTCCATCGAGACATATAGAGAGGATTCATGAAGTGAAATTGACATTGAGCAAGGATGAGGACTAGCGCCGAGTATGTGCTAACTATCTTGAGTTTTGGGGCAGAAATGAAATGTTCCGTATCCCATTTTTACCTATGCTGAAATAATTTCTTTCAGAATAGGTTGATTATGAGCCATAGTATAGACTGAAGTTTATATTTTGTCTTACCTGACATGATAAAGTGATTCATAATATTGCATGTAAATAAATTTCCATTATTTTTTTATTGAACTATTTTATAATTCATTTTGAATCTCATTATAGGGAACTAACTCATAGCATATTGTTCACAAGAGTGATGAAGAGGAGGAGGAGGTCTTTAGCTGGGAAACAGTCTATGAGGAAGTGTTGGAGATGATGTCTTTTTATTGTAAACTTTCTAAGATCATCATCACGAGTCCTACCCAGAGAGAAGAAGTTCCTACCATAGAAAAACATCCTACAGCAGTAGTTGGTGCTGAGGAGCCCCGATGACGATGAATTAGAAAACGTTGTGATATACATGAGGCCTCACCTATTCCATAGGTAATGGTGGTACCTCTAGTAGTCTAGCCTCATCTAATTGAGGATGTACCTCAGGCAGTAGGGGATTCACCTTTCTTAATAGGATATCTATAGTTCTCTCCAGATTAGGGTCTAGATGCATTATATCTTTGGGGTCTAGATCTATCACTACCATGTGGTCTAGATCCATCATAATCTTGTTTCCCCACCACGATGATGGAAGGTCCTTCTACCGACCTAGTGGGAGAAGGATGAATATCATAGTAAAAAATGTAGTTGACAGATCATCCCACTTACACATAGTTTAAGGATGTGAAAGACGATGTTCCAGTACCTAAGGATCAGGCCATTCCTGTTCATCAATCACCACAATGAACTCGAAGCGGGTTTCCTATTCACAGACCACCATGTGGGTTGGAATATCCTCACCATAGAAATAAACATTGGTTATACTTGATCATTTATATATTTCATATTTATTGAAATGAAGATATTTTTATTAATATCATTCATTCTTATATGTTTATCCAGTGTTTCAATTTTCATTAATATTTTAGGAAAAGTTTATATTTGATAGCTTTCAAAGTTGACTATATGAAATATAGGAATAATTATTAAATTTAATGTATCTAACTATAAAAACATATTAAATGTACATTATAAAAAATTTAAAATAAAATTTTAAAGATATCCTAAACATTTAAAATGTTGTTGAAAATAAAAATCATTTCATAAATAAAATAAATAAATGAAAATGAACGTAAAGTAAGAAAAGTTTATAATTATCATTATAATGGTTTAGAAAAATACTGAAATTTAGGTTTTAATAAAATATTGATGATGTTGAAACACTGTATATTAAAACATTCCCAAGATTTTGAACCCCGATAAAGACCAATTTTCTCCTCATCAACCATTTAACTCTTAAAGAACCATTTTCACCCAATGATATTTATATCACCTTGAAGATCCATCAGAACCCAAACATAGTTATTAAAAATGAATCAAATTTTACCATCAAAAATGATATTTCTAAAAACAAAACATTTTCACATTTATGCTCCTTGATGACAATAGGTTCTGGATCTGATGAATGCATGTCAATTCCTACACGCTAAAGACAAGAAGTTGGTATCTATCAAAACTATAATCTAGGATGAGATATCACTTTAGATGATCATGAAGTAAGAGGACCGCAAATGGAAGTCATTGATAAGTAGTTACCTAGATGAAAACCAAGGCTCTTTGATGTCAGTCTATGGTAACTCAGAAGTGAGAGAAAAAAGAAGGAATGTCGGGGAGGATCCAAAGCCACCAACATGAAATTTAAAGCCTATAAAATATAAACTATAAGACCCATATAAATAAAAATTAAAACATAGATTAAAAATATAATAAATAGTATAAAATAAATTATTCTACTTATATTTTATATTTTATTGTCATCGAAATTCACATACTTGGAACGTTTTTATGTTTCAGTTTTGTGTTTTTGAAAGCTTGCAAATTATTTTTCGTCAAAAATTTTTATGATTTTGTTATTTTAAACTTTATCTTATATTTTTTATCCATGTTTTAATTTTAATTTATATTGGTCTTATAGTGTATATTTTATAGGATTTAGAAGTCCCATTCTTAGAACATTTTCAAATTTCATGTTGTTGGTTTTGAAATATTATATATTATTTTTCATCATCATTTTCTATGAAATTATTTTTATTTCCAACTATTTATTATATTTTATTATCTGTATATTAATTTTTATTTATATTTTTCTTATAGTTTATATTTTATAGTATTTCAAAGTCACATATTTGAAACATTTTTAGGTTTCAAGTTGGTGGTTTTGAAAGCTTATAAATTATTTTTCATCAATATATTTTATGATATTTTATTATTTTAGACTATTTATTATATTTTTAATAAAAAATTTAATTTTAATTTATATTAGTTCTATAGTTTATATTTTATAGGATTGAAAATTCTCATACTTGAAACATTTTTAAGTTTCATGTAGGTGGATTTGAAAACTTATAAATTATTATTCATCAACATTTTTTAGGAAATTCTGTTTATTTTAATCTATTTATTATATGTTTAATCTGTTTTTTAATTTTCATTAATATAGGTCTTATAGTTTATATTTTATAGACATTCAATGTCACAATCTTGAAACATTTTTAATTTTCAAGTTTGTGGCTTTGAAAGCTTATAAATTATTTTTCATCAATATTTGTTATGAAATTCATTTTATTTTCGACTATTTATTATATGTTTTATCCTTGTTATGTGTTTCATTTATATTGATCTTATAGTTTATATTTTATAGTCTTTAAGTGCCACGTACTTGAAACATTTCTGAATCCCACATCGAAAATGAAAAATGTTCTATATTGGAATGGGAGAACTTGAATCCCACATCAGAAATGCAGAATGATTTCTAGGGAAAGTTTTCTTATAAAAGGGAGCCATGGTAGAGGGTTTCTTTCAGAATCTAAACTGCTGTAATGAAAATAATACTGGATATTAAATAGGAGATAAATTCCGCTGATTTGTTTTGTTTTATTTAAATATATATTTAAAAAAATAAAAGTAAAAATAAAAATAAAAATTTTAAATATATAAAAAATAATATTTTAAATAGTAAATTTTTAGGGGATATATGGTAGTGCCACTGCAATATTTGGAGACAAAATAAAGGTTGCAATGGCAATGCCACATTTGGGCATAATACCAAAGGTGGCGACGACAATTCCACCTTTTGGCCCAATTTTTTAAAGAAATTATACATTCACATAATTTTAAAAAAAATGAGAAAACAAATTGAAAAAACATCTATTAATAAATTGTACTAAAATTAACATTAATGATATTTTATAATAAATAATAATAAATTAAATTATTTAAAATTCATTAAAAACTATATGTTTACATGTGCATGGGATATAATTGTTGGCATCAATCATAGGCAATTTATGGTCTATTTGTTGTTTTATACTTATGATATTAACCCCTAAATATTAAAAAAATGGGTTTCTTAATAATTTATAAAAGGGTTAATGTTGGTTAAAACAAAAAGATAAAGGTAAAAAACTTATAAAAACATGTCCATGTTATATTTTAAGAAAATATTTAAACTAATAATCACATAATATTTTAATAATTTCAATTCAGATTCATTTTCACATGAATATTAAATTATATTAATTTATCATTTCAAGAAATTCTAAAAGGGCCCCTCTACTCACTTATAAATGTACATCTCCTATTCTATTTTATTCACATAAAAAATCCATTTTTTCACATTTTTTGTCCAAAAAACTACATAAAATTCCTACCCACATTCTAAAGGTCTTGTTTTAGGAATTGTTACATTTTTTGAGGGATTAATATCTAAAGTAAATTTGGTTGTACAAAGAAGAGGTATAGTTCCTAAAAGAGCGTTTTCATTTTCATTATTCTTCCACCTCATTAAAATGTTATCCAACTATAATAAGATAATAAAATATGTATATTAAATATAATTGATTTTATTATATTAATTTAATAACTCATATCAATCTCAAACTTCAATCAAATGGGAATGAAATTCATTATTCATGTATACAGAGGATAACCACCTCGTAGAACGATGTAATTTATTTTCTATAACCACATCTCATGGATTGTTATATCGATGGATTTAAAATATATATATCATATTCATGAAATATTTATCATTTTGAATAAGTGATATATAATCCTTTTTCTAAAATTTTCATTCACTTAAAAATGATATGTCGTTCATGTGCATATGGACTACCACCATCACAAAGAGACATGATTCATTTTTCATCACCTCTTCACATAGATGATATAAATAATTATATTTAAATAAATAATATGGAATTTTTTATATAATGATAACTATAGAAAGGAAAAATAATAATTACATTCTCTCCATAATGATCATTGAAAAATGGAAGCGTTACTCATGTGTACATACGACTTTCCATCTCTATAATTTTAATGTAGTTCATTTTAATAACAATATTAAATGGTTGCTTTATAATGTATAATTTTTGTATTAAGATTATAATTATTTCATGATTATTACTCTAGATGTGATGAAATAATGAAATCTTCTATCCTTGGTCAATATGCTTATTTTTTTTGAAATTATAAACTAAATTTCCAAAAAACACCTAATGTTGACTTAAATAATTTAGTAATTAATGTTACAAATAATCGAATAAAAAATGGGGGGGGGGGGGTTGAATCAGTTGTTAAAATATTATGTGTTTCCAAAATTTTATAAACTTAACCCTTGTAACCTATTTTGATTTATTTCCTTATTAACAATCAGTAAATAATCATGCAATGAAAAGTAGGAAAGAAAGTAAATCACACAAGATTTACAAGTTTTAACCTCAATGTGAGAACCTACATCTGCGCCATAGCCACTCCCATGGTTCTATAGAAATTAAATATTATTAATAAGTGAATACAACATATGAAAAATATCATTAGACGTGTTCTATATTCTAGTATGAAAGATTATACTAAATCCCACCAATTTATAATGTTTTATTATAAAATAATTGATCCAAGAAAAAGAATAAAGAATTCTGTTGAAATTTCTCTATAATTTCTCAGGATGATTCCATAGTCTAATTTAGATAGATCCAATTCTCACAATCTAATAAGGCTTCATATAATTATCTCAATATGATGAGGCTGGATTTGATGAACATAGTCTGAGGAATTAATTCACCATAATCAGTACTCAAACTCTCAGTACTATATTTCTTATTTTGATCGACTTAATATGATTTTCCTCAATATGATATTTATTAATCTAGTAAAATAAAATTCATCTATCTAATCCTCCTCATGAGAAATCTATCCATAAATAAATTTCAATATATTTCTTCAGCACTCCACGTTTTCTTCTTATATTAATGTTAAAAAATGAACGAATGATTTGAGAAACTATTTATAGGTGACTCAGAAAATATGGGAAACTGGAAAATTTTCCCTACTTCCTCAAATTTCAAAAACTCCATAAACCTATCGCATTTAAATAGTAATTTTTAATTCTTAAATCCATCTCATGTTTCTCCAATATATACAAAAAATTTAGTTTTATGTTTGACCTATTTAACTCTACATATCTTTCTTATCTCATTAAAATCTATTTCATTCTTAGCTCATAATGATCTGTTTCTATCTCATCTCATTGCAATATGTTTCATTCCCAGCTCATTACAATCTATTACTTTATCAAATCATTAAGATCTATTTTTTTATAATCATAGTATCATCTTTTTCCTTCTCAAGTAATTGTGATATGATTCCTTCCCACCTTATTACTATTTTCTTCCTTCTCACCTCATTATGATTTATTTTTCCTTCTCATCTCATTATGATCTATTTTTCTTTCTCAGCATTATACAATATTCGTTTCATTATCAACTCATTATGATGATCTAACATTCCTTCTTAGATTCAGTCAAATGGAATACTCAGAAAAATTGAATTATCATTATGATGGAATTCCAATTACAATGTATTTTCCCATTACGATGGAAATGCCATTATAATGATTTTTATATAAAATTGGAAATTATTCAAAAAATGAATCCACATAGAAACTTTTAACTTATTCAAACTTCACTAGCTTCACACATTATGACTTTTAGATCCTATGAAAACTATTTTTGATCACTTTAATTGTTTCAATCATTATGATCCATTCATTTCTTTTAAAGCTTTTATCATGATTATGTTTCATGATTTATAATAAATTCATAATCAACAAAGCACCATACGACTTAGTTTAGAAGGTAATAAAAGTTTTTAACTTTTGAATTCATAATCTTATTTCAAGACTCTATAGCACGATATGAATTATTTACTTAGAAAATTCTATATTTACAACTTAAGAAACTTATTTCTTTCTCTAATTATGATGAAGTAAAACATCCAAAACAAATTCTCCCTCTAATTCTTTTGGATTTGATGATCTGAATCTTTTACTGAGAGATCAAATACTCTTAGTCTGGTGGCTCTCAGTCTAATCCTCTCATTCTAGAAAAATATATTTCTTAAAAACAAAACTTATCTCCACCTTTATGTTTGTGTTATAACATTCAGAAAAATTCTACTTTCTTACAAAGCTCATTACGATGGACTGTGTTTGTTTTTTAAATAAAAAAATACATTCTTATACCAAAAGGTTAATTTTCAAAAAATACAAAAACGTTTTTAAAAAAATTTATAAAAAAGGTTCTTCAATCCCCCCCCTTTGGATTCATTGAAAACCATTATTAGTAACTTTTTCTACTCTCATAAATTTTCTCACAAATCTAGTTTTGTTAAAAACTCTAGTTTTTAAATTTTATCAAAACATATCCTTTCTCAAAAGAGGTTTTCATGGAACCACACTACTGGATAAAGTAATGTTTTTGAAGGAATTTCATCACTTGGTGGAATGAAAATTTTACATCTATGTAAAGATAAACATTTCTCCATTTTATATTTTCTTCTCACTTTTCTTTTTTCCTCCGCCATTTTATGATAACCACAACATTATATTAATTAATGAAATATATGTAAAAACTACTTATAAAGTAAAAAAATTTATTTCCCTCTACCCTTGTCAACATAATTCAAATAATGAATGGGGTTCTTCCTTTTAAGGTTTAGGAAGTCATGGAAGGAGGCTGAACCAGAAGTTTAAACCTCAATTCCCCAAATCATTCTTTCAACATGAATTTTGGAAAATATCACCAATATGATACTTTTTTGAGATTTATTTCAACATACCATATATAGTAACAACATTATCTTTTATAAAGTCAAATTTATATCAATTTGTTTCTATCTTTAATATTTGATAGTATTTTTATAAATATCAATTTCACTTTGATTATAAAAAAGTATCTTCAATGGTTCGAAAAAATTCACATTCAAGTCTTCTATGTGAACATTCATCCACAATATTTTAATAGAAGCCTTAAGCTACAACATATTAAGATTTAGCTACAGTTGAAGTTACGAAACATTTTTCTCTACTATGCCAACTCACCCAACATTCACCAAAGAAAAAATTTCCTCCTGAGGTATATTTTCAATCATTATAATCTCCAGACCAATAAACATCAATATAACTATGAATCTTCATCTAAAAATTTCATTTTTTTTAAATACATGTGAATTTGTTCCCTTAGAATATGTTGAAATCCTCTTTTGTACCAACATATGTGATTCCTTCATATTACTTTAACACCTGGAACACACAGTCACAACATAGAAAATATCAAGTCTTGAGGCTATAAGGTAAAGTAAACTTTCTACTAGCTTTTGAAAATCATTATGAATCATATATTTTTTAGACATAACATTACTCTACTCTATTATCATAGATATAGGGTTAGATACTTCTTTTTATTCCTTCATTCCAAACTTATTTAACAATTCCCAAACATACATTTCTTGAGATAATAAAATTTGTTTTTTTAACTTATAAGATAAGGAATAAGGTTAATTCTCCAAAGATTGAAATTTCAAAATTCTTCTTCATTTCCTTAGGAAATGTTTTAAAATCATCTTCTCTATCCCCCAAAAAAATTATAGCATCCACATAAAAATTATAATTAGAGTTCTAGAGTCAAAATCTTTCATATATAAGTTTCTATCAACTTTCCCTTTAGAAAAATTTTACATTCACAAATAATAGTCAATTTTTTGAAAACCAAGCATGTGGAGCATGTTTCATCCCATACAAAACATCCTTTAGTATAAAAAATTACATTTCATCCTCATCAAGTAGAAACCCACAAGGGTTTTCAATGAAAAATTATTCATCAAGATAAAAATTTAAGAAAGTATACAACACATCCATCTAAAAGCATTTTAATTACGACTAGTAGCTACTAAAAAAAATTCTAATAGTTTCTAATCTTGAAACTGGGAAAAATGTATCATCAAAATCCACACCTTCCACCTATTCATAGCCTTTAAAAACAAGCCTAGATTTGTATTATATAACTTTTCAATGTTCATTCAACTTGTTCCTATAAACCCACTTTATCCAATAAAATTTGTCTCTGTTGTCCATGAAACTAGTTCCCATGTTTCATTTTTTACAATATGAACCAAATATTCATTCATAGAATCCACCCATTATATTTGTTGAATTTCTTCTGAAACTAATTTTTATTCAATATTGGAGATAAGTGAAGCCTAAATTTCTAATCTCGTTATTATTCTTATCTAAACTAGAGCCTTCTGATTTCTGATATTGTTTTAAGACACAACTAGTTTTTGTAAAGTAATAAATTTAAATGTTTTTACCCCAACTAAAAATTCCACATAACATGAATTTTCTAAATCTTGGTAAGGATTTTTTGAATTACTTTTATTGTTTTTTTAAATCTCCAGTTTATCCTCCTCATCATTCTCAAAAGAAATTGTTAATGAATTTAAATTTTCAAATAATTTCACATCAAATGAGTCCACTAAAATTTTCAGATGTTTTTCCAACATTTTAACTTCCTTCTTTTTTGTGAATAACCCATAAAATTTCCTTCCTCGATGTTCTAATCAATCTTTTCAAGATTCAGATTTTTAATTTTAAGAAAACATGGACATCTAAAAACTATGAAGTATTTCAATGAAGGATTATTATTATACCACATTTCATAAGGAGTCATGTTGGATTCGTCTATAAAAAAATCTGTTATAAAAATGTACAACATTACTAATATATTCTCTCTAGTAAAATTTTGAATATTTCTATTATGTTAATATAATTCTTCCCATTTACACTAAACTTATACTCTTTCATTCTTCTACACCATTTTTTCATGGAGTATAGGGAGAAGTATGTTGATATTTGATACCACGCTATCTTAGATATGTTTCAAATGTATTTCCTATGAATTAAATACAATTATAGTTTCTTCACTTTTTTTTGGAAACCCCCTTTTCTTTCTCAACATATTTTCATAAGAATTTAAACATTTCAATAGCCTATGACTTATGTTTCATAAATATGAATATTTTCATCCAAGTGAAGTTAGGAATAAAAGATAAAAATTAGAAATCCATTTTTTATTTATGTCCCATCAACCCACATAAATCATAATGAATACACTCAAGTGGCCTGGTATATTGAATCTCATCTCTTTTTTTAACTTTTTAGTCATATTCCTTTTTTGACAAGTTACAAAAACAATGTATTCCCCTCTTTTCAATTTTGGAATGTATCAAATGACCTGAAATTTAGAAGTTTTCTTCATTCTTTTCAATCCATGTTTCCCAAGTCTTTTGTTTTGTAACTTTTTTTCATATTTAACACTCAAGTAACATGTGTTTCTGAATTCTCTTGTTTAGTAGATATTCCCACAAGTTATTTCTACTTTTTTTAATAATTTTTCTATATTTCACACTTTTGATGATATGAAAATATTTTCTATAACAATTTTATTTCCATCATCAAAACTTTGACTTACAATAATTATGTTATGTTTTACCCATAGAAAATAAAACTTCATTGGAATTCAACTTTTTTTGTTCAATCTCAGCTGTTTTGATTCCTCTGATTTTTAAAGAACTATCATTAATAAAGGGAGCTGCTCCTCCATAATGATATTCAACATTTTTAATGATTTTTATATCACATTTCATATGTGAAGAACAAAAACTATAAAGTATATATTGTTTTTTCCTTTTATTTTCTTTAAAAGTTGTCTCAACAACAAATGTTCTTTCCTCGACTTTCTTCTTTTCAACTTCCTTTCTTTTTCAATCATAAGAAACCTATTCTGAAA
The DNA here is from genome assembly GCA_963277665.1 of Viscum album. Classification (NCBI taxonomy): domain Eukaryota; kingdom Viridiplantae; phylum Streptophyta; class Magnoliopsida; order Santalales; family Viscaceae; genus Viscum; species Viscum album. The sequence goes on along the minus strand of OY728158.1, from coordinate 1,261,060,928 downwards.
GGTGTTTCAGAAATCATTTTCAATAATGACCCACCTGATCACATATTCTATAAACTTATTCTAAACAATAAAATTTATTTTTTGTTGGAATGCTTCTAACATCTTGAGAATTCACCTTTCCATATTTCTGTAAGTTAGGAAAGTTACTCATGCTACTTTCACAATTTATTCCACTTTGTTCAAGCCTTATTTCAGGTAGAGATATGTTGTGCAAAAAATTATAATCTCTATGACCATAGATTATATATCATAGGAAATAGCAATAAAATATTTACTTTCTATTCAAGAAATATATTTCTCTATAGAAACTTTTTTGAGGTTGGTAACTTCTTTCATCTCTAACATACTCAGGACGTGGACCGTATTTTATTTTGAGTGAGTTCTCTTATTTTTTTATTTGATAGGTCCATTACATAATTTTTCCTCCCAATCATTCACAACTCCTTTTCTAGAAACTAAGATTCTAAAATAATCATAAGAAACATTAATTTTAGTGAGAGAAGATTTCACTTGATTCTCATATTGAGCCTTCTCAACAATACTTCATGTATATAATTATACATCTAAATATTTTTTTATGTTATCATTCATATTTATCAAGGTTTTTTCAGAATTGATACATTTATAATGAAACATTCTAACTTCTTCTTCATTAAAATCCATCTTCTTACTAAGATCATCAACCATATTCCCTTATTCAACAACTCTATGTTTGTAACCTAAGATATCCATATTGTATTAATCCTCTTTATTGATGAAATATTTTCTTCCTTTAGTAGCTTCTTCACAATATTTCATTATCATTATGATTTCGTTCTTGAGATATTTGTTTTTTAACGATATGCATGAAGTTTTGTTCTCATATGATACTTTCTATAAGATTATTCTCCTCTTCTTCTTAACTATTTTGAGAGTCTTTAAATTTATCAACTTTTTCAACGAGGTTTCTGAAAATTTCTAAACATTAAAATTATAAGGAATTATTTTTAGTTGAGTCTCATTAATCTTTCTTAATCAACATACTTCTATAATTCCCCGTAATCTTCTTTTTTGATTTCTTCTAAGTATTTTCTTTTTTATAACTTTTGTTCCACTTTTTCCATTGATGTTTTTCATAAGAATAATCCCGTTATTCTCTAAATTTATTTTTGTGTAAATTCATAGAAAAGCGTCCAATTCCACCATACTGAAAATAAATTTAGAGGAATTTCACCTCCATACATCCCTCTTCCTCTTCGACAGTTCATGGATATAAGAGATGTAATTTATAACTCAACTCATCGTCCTCTTTACATTGAGAGTCACAAGGATCAACATCTTTAATATCTTGAATTTTCACCTTTCCCATAGTTTAAAATGTCATTTCATCTTTCATATTATTTATAAATATTATATATTTGATAATTTAATATGAAACAATTATGTTATGAAATTTACCAATAGCTAAATCATCCTTATCTTCTAAATAGTAAATTTTAGAATCAAACCTATCCAGGAAATTTTGCATAAGTTTTTTCACAATTGTAGAATCATCTAGGACATCTTTGAATCCTTTGATATTGACAACTATTTAATTTATACTGGTGAATTATTCATCAATAGTTTCTTCATCTCTCATTTTGATGTCTTCATACTTACTACAATAGTTTTTATGCTTTGCTTCCTTCACTTTATTCTTCCCTTTGAAAATAATTTCCAGCTTATCCTGTATACTTTTTGAATTATTGATACCCATCACCTTCTGATATAAATTATATGATAAGAACATAATTATTGAATTTATAGGCTAATAATAAACTTCTATATTTCTTTTATCAGCAAATGTTATAGGATAAAAATTCTCAATAGGTGAAAAAACAATAGTAGCAGCAACAATAGCTTCCAGTCTAAGATATGGGAGATAAGTAATTATTATATTTTTATATCCATAATAATATTTTCCAAGAAATATAGGAATTCCTCTAATATTTACATAATTTATATTATTTGTCAAAAGGATTCAAAAAAACAAACCTTCCCTCTGATACCAATTGATGTTCTAAAGGATCAAACAAAAACTGAGAGGGGTGAATCAGTTGTTAAATTTTTAAGTGTTTCATAATGTATAGAATATTAAACTATATAACCTGTAGATATTTATTTATATAACAACTTTTAGTAAATAATCATTCATGAAATGTTAAGAAATAAATTAAATCATACAAGATTTATAATGTTCGACCTCAGTGTGTGAACCTAAATCCATACCATAGCCACTCCTATGTGTTAGTGGAAATTCACTATATGAAGAAGTGAATACAACTTGTGCCAACTCACATTATACACATTCTATCTCCCGATAAGAAATATTATAAATAATCATGTTACTTTATGAATCATTCTTATAAAAAAATTAACCTAGACAAAATAATAATGACATCTTTGAAACGAATCAACAATATCTCGGTCTGAATCCTTACTTTGATTTAACTAGATATGATTCTCCCAATATAATTAGGTGGGATCTGATTCTCTCAATACGATGGGGATAGATCCAATAAACTCAACATGATAAATTCATTCTCAATATCTATTACTCACACTCGTCTCAAATTATCAATATGATATTTCTTACTCTGATCGACTCAATATGATTTTCCTCAATACGATATTTCCCAATGTAGTAAACAAACATTTAGTTGTCTGATAATTTTTGTGAGATCTCTATCTGGAAATAACTTTCACTTGATTTATTCATCCCTTCTTATTTTTTTATTATATAAAAGTTAAAAAAATGGATGAATCATTTGAGAAAACATTTATAGGAATCTTAGAAATATCAAAGCAGGAAACTTGAAAACTTCCAATATTTCTCAAATTTCAACCCCCAATATAACATTTAGACATTAACTTTTACTTCTTCAATCCTTCCAAAATTACAATGATATTTACAGAAATTTGAATTTGAATTTTTAACTCTTAAAATCTTTACTTATTTCCCATATCATCATAATATGTTTCTTTTTCAGCTCATTATGATATGTTTCTTTCTCAACTCATTAAAATATGTTACCTTCTCAACTCATTACGATCTATTTCCTTCTCCAGTCATTATGATTTATTTCCATCTCATATAATTATGATATGTTTCCTTCTCAGAATTTTATGATCTATTTCCTTCTCAGATCATTATAATCTATTTTTATTTCCCATTTTATTTTGATCTATATATCTTTCTCAGGTAATTGAAATCTTTCTTTCTTTCTGACCTCATTATGATAAACTAAAATTCCTTCTCAGAGTCAGTCTAATGGAATATTCATAATTATGGAATTATTATTAAGATGGAATTCCCATTATGAGGTATTTTTCCATTATGATTTAAATCCCATTGCGATGATTTTTCCATAACGATGAAAGGTATTCAACAATGAATCCACTTAGTAACATTGAACTTCTTCAAAATTCATTAGCTTCACATGGTATGATTTGGTATTTTCTTAAGGTATGTTTTTTAATTGTTCGTCAAAATTCACTCAAGGTATCATTGAAGCATTTTTGAGGTGATTGTGTTTGTAGACAAAGCATACCTCCATGTTGTGTTTAATAACAACGCAGACCATGATGTTCAATATTTTGAAAAAATGGGTTTATATGGTGATTTTTCAAGTTAAAGATATGTTATCTACATTTCATGATTAAAATAAGAACCTAAAAAATTTAATGGTTGATCTGGAGGTGGTACAAAAATTTCAGATACAAGGAGGCGTCATTTTCTAGTGTTTTCCAAATTTGTGGGCCTCAAAATTGAAAAATGGAGAAAAGTGTTTTTGGAAAAGGGACTTGCGCGCTGATGAATTGAAGGCTTAAAAAATTTTGCACCATATTGTTTTCAAGGTAAAAACATCAAAATATGGAAAAAGAAAAAAGGGGCTCCATGGTTTTAGTTTGGGCACGCAAGTTGACTAGGGTGGCAGAGACTAGGGCAACTGGACTTGCGTTCCTAGAGGAGACTTGTGCACTAGCGCTCAGGGTACCCAAAATGCCTATAAATAGAGGGTTACCCCTCCTCATTTTGGATGGAGTTCAACACATAGATAAAAATAAAGCTCCAGTCATGTGGGTGGTTCGGTTGCACAAGTTGTGGTTTGGTCACGCACGTATAAAGATATTCAGAAGTTGCGCGCTAGTTGATAGTTGCACGCCAATATTGGTTTGGGAATAAAAGGGTGTAATTTTCTGAATTTCTGGGTTGAAGAAGGGTGTGTTTCGCAAGTGGTTTGGTGAGACCTGCGCGCTAGGAATGGATAAGTGTTCCAGTCACTCTAGGATTACGTGAATGTTTGAGGATGGCCAGGTACCTCTAGTGCAAAGTGTGATTCATCTATGTGTGAATGTTGCATGTCAATAGAGCATCAACATATAGATAAAGATGCATTCATTTGTGATAACGAAGACACCTATAGGTATATAAACTGTGAGTGGGTCTTCTGAAGAAGTAGTGAGCTCACTTCAGTTGAGAGAGTAGTGAGTTCTTAAATTGTGAGTGGTTGTAAACTAGAAGGGACGGTGAGTCCTCTACATACTTATAAACAGCAGTGCACTTATGGTGGATTTGGTATATTGGAACATCATCGGTGTATGATCCTTGGATGTATCCCAGTGAGGTTGAACCAAGTAAAATTTTTATGTCCTTTTTATGATTTAAAATTCATTCATACTCTACAATGGGAATGAGAGAGAGAAGAGAGTTTTGTCTAATCATAAAAAATATCAAAAGGGACAGTTGTTTTAATTTGTCATACCCTGATTCACCAACCTCTCAGGGTATCTAGCCTAGTGGACCTAACATTTATGTTTCAGTTTAAGTCCATTATTTTGGACAAATAAGTGTTTCCCATAGTTCAAGAGAAGTCTCGAGGTTATTCTAGGTGTTCAAGGCATGAAATTGGAGGGAAACATATTTTGGGCATGTTGCACGGTTTGCGCACGGTTAGTGAAAACCATGTGGAGAAGCCTATGTCACCGTACATATTTTGAAATAGGTTGGTGTACGGTTATGCTAACCATGAAAAGTTCCTAGAAAACTATGTGAAGGGGGTAATTTTGGAAATTTATCTCTTATAGGGTTTGCACATGGTTTGGATAATTGTGTGGGTAAAACGTGCAGCCTAGTAAAGTTGAGAAATTAACCAAAATTCAATTACAAGATTTTTAAACCCAACTCTTAATTTCATCCTTTCTTCCCCCTTGGAACACTAGTGATAAAGAAGAGGTCCCAAGAGCTTCCAAGGTTGATTCTATTTCATCTCTAGGTCTTTTGGAGTTTCGCTGATTGCGAATTGAAGATTTGGGTATGTCCAATATCCTCCTTACTTATTCTTCTCAATTAGGGTTTTCATCTTTCTTCCATCTCCTTATGAATCTCTAAAACCCTTATTTTCTTTAGAAATCCATGTTAAATCCTTAATAAGAGGTTGAATCAAGATCTAAGGCCATGTTTGGGGGTGTTTCCATCAACAGATTTCAGGTGGTTGGTCTAAAAGTTATATCCAATAGTTTCACTTGAGATTTGTGCATGCTTCGGTCTATTTTTTGGTTACCCCTTGTTGTGATTTTGATCCCATTAATGATATCTAGTATAATTAAAGTCTAAATTGTGATTTTAAAACCCTCATGGTCCCCATGGGACGCATCAGGGATGATTTGACCCTTTAAAGGCCACACGAGGGGTGTGCCAACACCTTCCATACCTAGAATTAGCTAAGTAAGTTATAGGTCGTCGTGTGATCCTATAGAGACCTTGTTGAGTATGTGATATAATTAATGTAATTCCAAATGAGGTATTGGTTAATTATTGTCAGATTACGATGATTATGACTTATGTTTGATATTCCTAAGTGAGTTTGGGCATGTGAAAGGTTGTGTATGGTAAATTGAAAATGGTATGTGAAATGGGAAAATATATTCAAGGGAATTTCATCCGGGAATTTAAGAATATGTATAATGGGTTAAAAGAAGTGAATTTATGAATATTCATAGTGAGATAGAGTTAGGAATGGGAAATGGGGCTAAATAGACAAAATGATGTAATGAAAAATGTGTTAAAGGGACATGGAACAATATGATTTACCACATTGATTATTATAGATTATGATTTTTTATGTATTGGTTTTGATATGGTTTGTGTGTGGTGAATGGAAGGATAAAAATGTGCACATGGATTAAGGTGCGGGATAAAGGACTAAGGCTCCTCCCCCAGGTTAAGTTGGACTGATGCTCTAACTCCACCCATAATGCATAGGTTAAGGAAGGGAATGAAGATTTGGGCCCATAACAGTTGCATTCCACTAGGACCGAGGCTTAAAGGTTAGGATATTATGATGTTTTCATATGTTATCCATAGTGAGTTAGGGAGATTAATTATTCTGTTATGAAAATAATTTATTCCATGAAACTTGTGCGGTTGATGATGAACTATTAGTGGAAGAGATACATAATGAATTGGAACCTAAGTTAGTATAGATATGTAGAGACTGTTAGTTAGAGGATCTGAATGGTATTTCCTATTCTTGTTATGTATTTATACTTGCAAGAATCATCTGTTATATGGGATATTTGTAGACCCCATTGGTGGTGGCCTATTGGGTTTTTCTCACACCCAACTTAGGTAGTCGTTGGGTACCCAAGCCTATTTCATTCTTACGGGTCCGGACAAGGGAAAGGGCCCAATGATAGGGAGTTGAGTTGGATATGGGACATGTATGCATGAGGATCCATACTTGGGTTAAGAATATTTTTAGTATTACACTATTTGACTTTATTTTGGGATTTTTTCACTTGGATTTTTAGCATGACATGACATATTTATTGTTTCCTGTGGTTGTACCCAATTTGGGGGATGTTTTAATGTGTATGTTATTGGTTGTTTCTAATTTTCTTCGCTATTTACATTGTGTTCTATTGTTTCTTACTCTAGTAAAGAGGGTATAGTCTCCGCACATGACCTATTACACCCCCACTACTAGTTGGAAACCTCTAGAATATGGGGAGGTGCTTTTAAGGTCATGTGATGACCCGACTCAAGACACCAATTTAGTGAAATTCAAGTTGGGGATGTTACAAAGTGGTATCAAAGGAGTTATTTTCACTTTATTACTATTTCGGGACAGTAGATTGGATATTAGGAAATTGTCAATCATGGGAAATGAGATCTTTCCTAGGAGTAGTTAACCCAAGTATGGGATAAAACCCAATTCAATCAGGGTAGGAATTGTTTTTCTTATTTTGGGTTGTTACATTTTATGATTTTCACCATTGGGTAGTGCATATGTGGTGTGATTTGAAATTTTTAGGATAATTTTTTAATGACCAAAATGGCCCTAGGTTGTGCATTCATGCATAATTCTAGGAACCTATATATAAAAGTGCATAAGTCATAGTAGGCACACACAGACATGGGACGGGTTTGTGGAACATAGTGGGTAGAATGCATTTGACCTTCTTAAAAGTGGTGAAAATTGCATCAAACAAAATAATACTATTGGGTTAAAAAGGGGAATATTTTAAAAAAAATAGTGAATTATACTTGATAATGGGCGGTATGTGAAATGAAATGTTATTGAAGTAGGTTGTGTTGTAAGAATAGTTCTAAATGGTGTGGAAGGTAAGGCTTGTAGTCGTGTGAGTTAGTTACCTCATGTTATCCATGACCTTGGTAGGGATGGTTAAGGGTAGTGTTCCAGGTATGATCAAACCTATTTGTGTGGTGAATGTGAAATGGTTTTTTTTTGGCTAGTGAAGATCATTCCTTTATATTTGTGGAAGATATATGGTTCATGTTTTAAATCTCGTGTTTGTCACTGTAGAGAAATTCCTCCATTAATATGTGTGTCGATTGGGAAATATGAGGATGTTGCTGAGAATACTCCACTAATAGTGGAGAAAGGGGATTTGGTGTTTCAAGATAATAGGGAAGAGTAGTTCCTTGAGAATCTTTCTTGTTTTATGTAGATTATGGAATATGACCCAGGGAGGATTGTTCCAAGTATGATCCTACTGGAAAGGCAGTTTCAGTTGCATCACCCTCTGACCATAACCATAGAGGGTGGGACAGAGGTAGTAGAGTCTTGGACAGAGTCTATCCAGAATATTATTAACCATCATGAGACACCTCTTGATGAGTGATTCAAGTTAGTGTCCTACATGTTAAGACAGAATGCCAAGCATTGGTGGGGTTTTATGGTTTAGACAGAGCAAGCTAAAGGAATGACAAGGAATCATTTTTAGGAAATGTTTCTAGAAAATTACTAACTAGAATCCTTGAGGCATGGTAAGGCAAAAAAGTTTATTATTTTGACTCAAGGGGATGCATTATTGATGGATTATGCTTTTCATTTCACTAACATATACCGATTCATTCCGAAGATATCTATAGATGAGGAAACTATGGAAAAAAACTTCTTAGATTGGATTAGGCATGATATTAGGTCCCATGTGAACATATATCTTCTCAAGAGGTTTGCAGAGGTATTGGACCAATCCCTTATCTCATAAGAGAACCTGAAGGGAGATTCATGAGGTAGACATCTCGAGTCAACTAGGTGGACATATAGGATAACCTCTAATGGGAGGTAGCGTCATTCTGGAAGTTTCCAACAAGGAGAAAGAGCACATAATATCCAGAAGTGAGGGTAAGCTTCTATAGGTGGTGATCAGGTGTCCAAAAATCAGCGTGGAAGGTTGGGGAACATGTAGGGTAAGTGTACATGACCGCAAGTTCAGTGGCGGTCCAGTGGTAGGTTGGGACATATATTGAGGAGCTGAAAGAACCCTCGATAACCATACCTGGATGGTAGTCAGAATAAGATACCAAGTGAGGGAAGGAGATCAATCACCCCATACCAGGCTAGTAGTTAGATCTCCACTTTTTGTACCAGTAGAGTTGGCAGATGTGGAACTCCGAGATGAGACCATCCACACCAGTAGGGCATTGCAATGTAGGGTACTCAGGCTGGATCTAAGAGTAGAGGAATATTCCATCTTCATGCAGTTTAGTCAACAAATGGAGGTGGCTAGGTTAGACCTTCTACCATTCAAGGTATGCTTATTATATCTTCCATGCTCTCCAATGATTTATATAACATAGGTTCCACACACTCTTTTACCTTTTAATAGTTCATGGTTGTTTTAGGACTAGCCATAGAACAAGTGTGTGGGGTTATGTTGATTGATACTCCATTGGGGGGTGTGAGATGAGGATATCATATAGTGTAGAAGATTTTCCTTAGAGGTTAGTGTTTATCATTTCCTGTGGAACCTATTTTTCCTTGAGAAGTTAGGTTTTGACATGATTTTTGGTATCAAATGACTATTATTGTATCAGGACCATATCGACTGTTACTATCATACGGTAACATTCACATCTCTTAATAGAGATACATATATATTTTGTGTTTAGTTGGATGTATGAGCAGACCCAACAGGGATGATTTGTCAATGATTGGGGAAACTCATAGCCAAAGTGGCAGGCCCTATTCTTTATAATGGAGAAGTGGGGAAACATGTCTTTCCACATATGGTGGATAAGTTTTAGGATGTTTTTCTTGAGTATTTCATGGTACTATCACCCAAAAGGTATGCGAAGTTCACAATCAAGTTTCTACCAGGGGAAGAATCAGTTTTGATTCCACTATATCGAATGAACCAGAATATATCTAGGAACTGAAGGTTCAACTGGAAGAGATGGAGCAAAGGGGTTCATTCGAACTAGTACTTAACCATGGGGATCAATCCTGCTATTTCCTATGACGTTTGATGGGTCATTGTGGTTAAGTGTTGACTAAAATAAGTTTAAGAATATGACAGTTCAGAACCATACCTGCTTCCTAGAATTGATGAGTTTTTTTACCAAATGAGGGGTTCCATAGGGTTCTCTAATATCAATTTGATATCAGGATACCATTATTTGAGGGTGAGACCTTTTGACATACCATATAATGCTTTTTGAAGCAGGTACGAGCTTTATAATGTTTTGTTGATTCCATTCAGGTTGACCAATGCTTCAGCTATGTTTATGGGGAAATGAACTGAATATTTCATCCTTACTGGATCAGTTCATGGTTGTCTTTGTTGATGAAATCGTGTTGTACTCATTAAATATTTATGATCATGTTAAACATCTTGACATCATCTTGAGTAAACTAATTGATCAAAATATTTATTAATAGATATAAAAATTTTAGTTCCATATTTAAAAACTTCATTACTTGGGACACATCATTTCCAAGTCAGTTGTGTTGGTGGATCCTCAGAAGGTGAAGGATGCAGTGTCTTGGGAGCAGCTTAATAATTTTTATGATATCTATATTTTTCTGGGTCTAGATAACTACTACCAAAGGATCATTAGATATTTATATCATTTGGAAGAACCACTCTCATGATTAACTAAGAAGCGATTTAATTTTCAGTTGTAATAAGCCTACAAAACTTCTTTTCAATAATTGAAGATGCAATTGACTATCGCACTGATTCTAATATTACTGAAACCTGGTAATAAGTACACCCTCTCTATGATTCATTTAGTGTGGGACTCAGGGAAGTTTTGATGCAGAATAATCAGGTTATAGCTTATAGGTCATGAAAATTGAGGTTTCATTAATGAAATTTCCCTACCAATGATCTTGAGGTATTTGTTGTGGTTTATATCATAAAGTGTTGGAGTCACTACTGGTTGAGAGAGTGTTTCATGGTGTTTATGTATCATAAAATTCAAATTTACAGCTTCTCTAACAGGTATTTGAATATTTAGCAGCGAAGGTGGGTCGAGTACCTACAATCCTTCAATCTTGAGTTTTTTTACACATTAGGAAAATGGAATAGTGTTGTAGATGCTCTGAATTGGAAGACTCAGAATCAAGTGGTTTTGAAATCCAAATATGAATGGAAAATGATGGCCTTGTTTGCTAAGATGCACCTAGAGGTATAGGATGGGCTTGTAAAAATGACCCATGAATATATAGTGATTGATTCTATGCTTTTGAGTCCGGTAAAGGAGTGTCAGATAGAAGATCTATAGTGTTTTGTTTATGAAGGAAAGTCATAAAGATGGATAGTCTCATTCTAGTTGGGTTGTTGGTGCTGATGGAGTTGTAAGTGTTCAGAACTATATTGTGGTACCTGTGTGGGCGCATGAAGAGTTGATGCATGAGTACAATGCATTGAAGTGGTTAGTACATCCTAGATTGAATAAAATGTATCGTGATCTTTTCTGGTAGTATTGGTGGATGGGAATACAGAAAGAGGTTGTGAGTTTTGTGGAACGATTACTTACATGTCAACAAGTGAAGGATAAGCATCAACATCCAGGTGGGTTTTTACCCCCACTAACCATTCTAGAATGGAAGTGGAATGATGTAACAAAGGATTTTTTATGGGGACTTCCAAGGATGCATCAAAATAATGTTGAAATATTTGTCATTGTTGATTGGTTGACTAAAGTGGCCCATTTCTTACCGATCCAGGAAACATATAAAGTTGACCAGTTGGGAAAGTTATATGTTTAAGAGATAGTGTGATTTCATGGTGTGTCAAAACCCATAGTTTTAGATCATGATCTATGTTTCATATCAATTTTTAGGTAGGGATTACACAAGGTTCATGGTACCCATGTGTTATTGAGTATGGATTATCATCATCAAACTGATGGTCAATTTGAGCACACAATTTAGGTATTTGAGGACATTTTTAGAGATTGTGTTATATATTTTGGTGATGTATTGTAAAATCATTTATCACTTGTTGAGTTTTCTTACAATTACAATTTTTAGGATATATTTTAGATTAAAACTTTTGAGGTACTCCATGGGAGGACATGTAGATCTCTCTTGTGTTGGTTAGAAACTAGTGAGCCTGATCTGTTAGGACTGAGTCTTGTATAGGAGATGTCTGAAATGGTTCATTTGATTAATAAGTTGATGGAAACAACATAGAGTAGGTAGTGGTCATATGTAGATCGAAAATATAGACCTCTCTAGTTTCTGGTATGCAATAGTGTGTTTCTTCGAGTGTCACCAAGGTTTGGTCTCCATCGAATTCGGATGAAGGGAAAGATTGCTCCTAGGTATGTGGGGCCATTTGATATTATGGAGAGGATTAGACCAGTGGTTTACTGATTGGAACTTACACAATGGTATAGTGAATTGCACAATGTTTTTCATGCTTCACAAATCTAATAGTATCAACCAGATATATATCATTTGATAAACACTAAGGATGTAAAGCTAGAGGTTGATGCATATTTGGAATAGAATATAGTGAGTATTGTGGATCATAGTTGGTAGGTATTATGGGGAATGGTTGTGCCTTTGGTTTTAGTTTTGTGGCAGCATAGAAATTTCTAGGAATATGCTTTGTAGTGAGAGTCAGATATGCATATTTAGTGGCTTGATATATTTTCTTTAAAGACTCAATGATGCTTAGGAAGAGCGGCTCGAGGATGACCCGTCTTACGGTAGGGAGGTTGTAAGATCTGTGATTTAATTAATGCATTATTTTGTCCATGTTTCATTTTATTTAAATTATTTTAGTCAAATATGTGTTTTTAAGTGTTCATGAGAACGTTCGGGGGTGTTTCACGGGTTCGGGTCCTGAAAGAGGAGGAAAAAAGGAATTTCTGGTCATGTTGCATGGTTTGCGCACATTTAGTGAAAACTGTGCAGAGCAACCCTGGTAACCGAACTACTTTGGATAGAGTCTTGTATTTGGTTAATACATGATTAAGATACCTGATATAATTACCAAGAAACCATGTGAAGGGGGTTGTTTTGGGATAGTAACTCTAACACGGTTAGTGCATCTATTGGTAAATCGTGCGGGTAAACCGTGCAGTCCAGTAATGTTGGGAAATTTACAAGATTTCCAATATGGTATTCTTAACCCCAAATTTTCATTTCCTTCCTTCTTCCCCCTTGAAACCCTAGTGATAAGGAAGATCTCCCAAGATCTTTCAAGGGCGATTCTCCCTCATCTCTAGGTCATTGGGAGTGTCTTCGGTTACAAATCGAAGATCCTAGTTAGTCAAATCTCCTCATTATTTATTATTATCGATTAGGGATTTCATCTTTCTTCCATATCCTTCCAAATATTTAAAACCCATCTTTTATGGGGAAATATAGGATAAATCATAGAGATGTGTTTGAATCTAGATCTAAGTCCACATTTGGGAGTGAGTTCATCAACAGATTCATGGTATCTTGTCTACATGTTATATCCCATAGTTTTGTTTGAGATTTGTGCATGGTTAGGATTATTTCTTGGTTACCCCTTATTGTGATTTTGATCCCTTGGATTCATTTTAGTATAATAAATGTAAAAATGTTTATTTTTAAACCCCATGGTCCCCATGGGCTACATCGGGGATGACTTGACCATTTTAATACACCCATTGGGTGCACCGACACCATCCAAACCTAGAATTATCTAAGTAAGTTCTAGGTTGTCATGTGATAATGTAGATCCCTTGCTAACTGTGTTTTTTTAAAAGTTTATTCGTTGGTCATAGACCAAGGGGGAATTTATTAAAAAAGGAGGGAAAACTACAAAAGTTTGAAAGAAGGGATTATATTACAATCTCTATCATAGAGAGTAAGAATCTCATCCGGGAGGTCCTCGCCCCAAGTAATACTTTGGTTAATTACCTTATTGGCAAGAACATCAGCTACCATATTTGCTTCAGGAAAAGAATGGGTGGCAATGAATCTGATCTTTCAGAGAGAGTCAAGATAGTTCATCCATCAGGAAGTAAGCGGCCAGGAATGGTGAATCACTCCATTCCAAATGTCTTGAATAATGGTGGTTGAGTCACTTTCAATCCAAATGTCATTCCAGCCTTTAATTTTGACAAATTCAATGGCCTGAATCACATCCATCATTTCATCTTCTATCGAAGAGGCGTAGCCATAGCTTCCATAGAAACATCCCTGGCAGTGACCCATAGAATCTCTGAAAACATATCTAAATCCTATTGGAGCCAGATTTCCTTTGGAAGCACCATCCACATTGACCTTGATCCAACCGGGAATGGGAGACTTCCAAAAAACATCAATTGTGTGCCTCAGATTTTTGTAAATGAATTCAATTCTGAGACGCCGAAGGATCATAAAGTTCCTAACAGAGTTGTCACAGTGATATTTTTGAGTCAAGGCAGCATCCTGGATAGTAGTGAGAATTCTCGTCCGACCTGCATTAAGATTTAATGAGTGTTTATGATGAATGATATTATTTATATCATACAAGATAATTTGGAGGAGTTCCGCAATAGAGGAAAAGAAGATATTCTTGATTTGTCACAAGTAATCAACCTCTACACACCACTTTAAATGAGAAAGAATGGAGTCAGAACGAAGCCATTTGCAGTCAAACAGGTCAGTAATATAATTCCAAATATTATAATCTATATCACAAGATAAGAGAAGATGATTAGTATCTTCTCTATGTTGATGAAACATATGACATTGAGAGAAGAGTTGGATGCCAAAGGATTGAAGGGATACTTCAGTAGGAATGAGATTATGAGCAATGCGCCAGATAAGGTTTAATCTGGAGGGATTGATACAAGCATTGTCAAAGTGTTTCAACCAGTTATATAGGGGGTCAGAGTTAGAGAAACAATGATTGTAAAAACATTTAGAGTCTAAAATACCATTGTGATATGGTTCCCAAATTTAGAAATCATCCACATTGGAGAAGGTAAGATTATCAACAATATGCATAATGGACTCAGGGAGGTTAGGATTAAGGGAATGCATCATATCTTGGATAGTGCAGTTGAGGTTATCAGGGGGAGTTAGGAGGAAAAATTGAAATAAGGGTGGTGTCAGACTAGTTATCATTCCAAAAATGAAGAGAGGAATTCATACTAACCATCCATCTAGAGTTATTCATAATGTTGGCAAACGTGTCTCTAATGGAGTGCCAGATCAAATAATTGACATAGCTCAAGTTTCCTTTTTTAGCTTATACATGAATTTTTTCTGAATAAAATCAATGGAATCGTCATTATGATTGATTAATTTCCAAGTTTGGATTGATGGGCCGCATTAAAGAGCTTGAGGGTTTTTATGCCTTGACCACCATTCTCTAATGGTTTGCAGTAGGTAGTCCAAGGGATGGTGACAAGATTTCTGTCAGGGATGCTACCATTCCAAACAAAATTTTTAATGTACCCATTGATATGATTCAAGAGGGAAGCCGGACATTTATAAATCATAAGCGAGTAAACCATTTTGGTGATAATGGGAGACTTACTAAGACAGACCCTGCCCACCATGGATAGAGATTTTTTTTTCAAGGAGGAAAGTTGGCCAATAACCTAATCCACAAAATAAGTGAAATATGTAGCTTTATGTCTTCCCAGAACAAGGGAACTCCCAAGTAATTGAAGTGTATGGTACCTTCTTTGATAACTAGGTTTTCGATGATAACAGATTTCCTATTAGTGGGTAATCTTTTTCAAAAGAATATAGATGATTTTCTCCAGATGATGTTCTGTCCAGAGACTTCCTCATGGTGGGATAATACCAATTTGAGGTTCAGAATATTCCTTTTGCTCCCATTGAGAGACAGGATAATGTCATCAACATATAGAAGATGTGTTGGCACATTTAGATTTTGGGCCACTTGAATGGGTTTAAGTTTATTTTGGTCAACATGGTGAGTAAACAGTATTCTAAGGTAGTCTTCTACAATGGAAAAAATGATATCAGAGAAGGGGTCACCTTGAAGAACTCCCTTTGTGCATTTAAAATAACCTTTTATAGATCCATTAACCAATATGGAAAGGGAAGAAGAATTGAAGAGAGAGATGATCCGATTTATAAAGATATCATTGAACCCAAAACTCTGGAGGACATTGAAGATAAAATCCCAATCCATGGTGTCAAAGGCCTTTCTAATGTCAAGATTTATGGCCACATTACCTCTTATAGAGACTTTGTTAAGCGCATTGGTACATTCCGAGGCAAGGCAGATGCAGTCCGGTATGGACCTGCCTTTGATGAACCCAAATCGATTCCAAAAAATGATTTTTTGTCATAGAGAGGAAAGTATAATGGCTAGAAACTTAGTGATTATTTTGTAAGGAGAGTTGATGAGAGAAATAGGTCTAAAAAGATAGATTTTGGAAGTATTGGGAACTTTGGGAATGAGACATATAAATTGGGCATTAAGACCGTGGGGAAGAACACCCGTGGAAAAGAAGTGTTTGACAAGATTACAAACATCAGAATAGATGACATCCCAGTGATGCGGATAAAAACCATTATTGAACCCATTGGGGCCCAGGGAAATGTCAGGATTGAGACTAAAAATAGTGTCTTTGATTTAATGATCAAGAGGCACTCATAAAAGAAAACAAATTTCCTCCTCGGTAACCAGTCTAGGAATGAAATCAGGCTGACGATCTTTGTTAAGACACAAACCATTGAAAATATTTTTAAAATAAGTAACCACATGATTGGAAATGTCTTCTTCATAGTCATATAGAATATAATTATCCTTAAGGAAGGAAAGCAGCCTGCTAACTTTCCTAATTCGTTAAAGGGAATTATAGAACATGGAGTTACGGTCACCATCCTTAAGCCATTTCATTTTAAATATTTTCTTGCGTATGTTATCCTTAAGAACCAGAAGGGTGTTAAGATTCAAGGAGATGTTCATTTCATTCTGGGGGTCAACTGAGAAGTCATCATTAGTTGAATTGTTTTGAATTTGATTTAGATCGTCCTCCAGAGTGAATATGCCCTTGTCCATTTGTTTTTTCTTAGCTCCACACTATCTCTTAAGACACTGTTTAAGATGTTTATGTTTTGTAGTACAAGAAAAAGCATTGTTGTGATGAGACATGGAGACCCAAAATTTTTTAGTAATTAGTGAACATTCTAAATCACTAGTCTAGGCATTGTTAAACTTGAAAGGAGTTTGGATTTTCTTTATCTAGAGAGGAAGCTCACAAGAATAGGGTGATGGTCAGAATTTAGTATGGGTAAGGTGATGCTCGAGACAGTATCCCAAGAATCCAAAGCTGGGATATTCGATAAGGCCCTATAAAGTCTACTTTCCATGAATTGTCATGTTTAAAATCACATGTGAACATTTGGTCAGAGCAGAAAGAGACATTAACATCCTGCAATAAGTTGTGATGAAAAATACAAAGAGATTCAATAGTATTACCATTGCTGCAAGAACCTATAAAATAATATCTAGAAGCCAAAAAATGTTTTAATTTCATTAAAAAGAGAATTTTAGGTTCAGTGATAGAAAAAATATTAGGCTTATGCTTCAAAATAATTCTTTTAAGAACAGAAGTAGTTTCGGGGTTTGTGATACCCTGACAGTTCCCAAAAACGAAATCCATTTAGAACCTGGAATTAGAGAGAGCTCCCCTTTTTCTTTTTCAAACCACCTGAGCCTTTTTTCCCCTTTGATCTCCTAAGATTCAAAGAAGAGGCTGGGGATGTCTTCATTCCCTGGTTGCTCATCAGTGAAAAATCAGAAATGTTAGAATCACCAGAAATATGAACAGACAATATTTTTTTTCATTTGGATTAGAGGTCAAGCATGTGGCTATAGAGCCAACCTCTAATATATTAGACGATCCTAAAACCTGGTGAACATTGGGTGATATAAATATATCACCCATTTCCCCTGCAGGAATGGGTCTACTCACCAATTTTTTATTGTCCAGGCTTGATTTTGTTGGAGTAACCAGATAAACATCAGACGAACCTAGTATTGTTTTAGAAGACTCAACCCTGTTAATAGAATTAGGTAAGTAGGGAGTGATGTCACCTGCATTATCCATCTATGGAGGGTGATAGAGGTCATGCAATTCAATCTAAACCACCATCATTTTATCGTAAGTGGCGGTATGAGGAGTTTTTAGCACAACAGCTGCATCTGGACCAGTGATAAGAAGAGTTTGGCACTCTTTTTTATCTAAAATTATACTCGGAGAAGAAACAAGTGAGGTCAAAATTGAAGTTTCAGCCGCACATTATCCCGCATGCAGGTCATATTTCTCATAGACTTCCAGAACCAGTCGTTCGATATCATCCTGAATAACGTGATCAAGTTCCGCCATTTCTTCTGCTTCCACTTGCTCTGCCTAGGTAGCCCCAGAGCATTCAACCAGATGAGAATTTATGAATATTTATAATGGGTTAAATAAGTGAATTATTTAATATTCTTAGTGATCTAGGCTTGAGAATGTGAAATGGGGCTAAATGGACTTTGTGATGCAATTGAAAATGTGTTAAAGGATCATAGAAGTATAACAACTCTACTCATTACTGCACACTTAAATATAATTTATTAAATACAATATTCACTTGATAGAATATAGAATATCGATAATTCTAGTGTCTTTGGGGTGTAGGAACATTACACAATAACTTAAAACCTCAAATACAAATCTTTATTGAAAACTTCTTTTACATGACCACACGCATTCATTCATACTTAGCATTGCATGGGATAACCTGAGGACATGCACAATGAAAAGGGTGAGATATAAATCCCGGTAAGGGAGTAAACAAGGAATAACATGAAGAATACTATACATATTAGGCAATAATAATATAAATGGATCATAGGAGAATCATGAACATAAAGTCGTGATATAGCATGATTATCATAACATGGAAATGAGGCAACAACCCATAACATGGTATTATCATGAGCCAAGGTTCATTGAACATGGAGAATGAGTAAACCCTCATTTCACTTGAATTAGCATGATTAAAACCTCATTTCACTTGATGTATCATTATACTAATCTTTACCCAATGCATCAGAGCGGTATCAGGGGGCACCCTTCGTAAACATTTCATTTCATGCATAAGTTTGACACATGGACCATATAACATGGATTCATTAAGCATCATCATTTATTCCATGGTAAAATAATGTGGAATTAATACATGAAACTCTATAATAAATAATTAAGTGTGCATAAACTTTAATACTCTTGATCGAGAAATGGGCATGGTATTCACTACACAATGTCTTTGGCTTGGAAAATCAAGGTGTAGTTTTGGCAGCGTAATGACGTGACAAATGAATTCATAAAAGTGGTTAATGAGAGAGAAAGGGGTGTATCATAATATATAAATGAAATTGAAATTAAGGGGGGCATATTGATACATGTTCCAACATATGTAATGGAATTTGTATTCATAATACAAATTAATTTCTTAAGTATAAATGAGGAGAGAAAAATCTCTTATAGAATTTCGGCATGGTAACAGGTGTACATGGGAGGAATTAATGAGAGAGAAGAGTTATATAATCATTAAAACATAAATAGGTCAGTATGGGGAAGGTAATAAACTATACCCCAACATTTACAATTGAAAAGAAAAGGGAATAACAATATTAAGAAACTTGGATAAAATGAAGAAGGAAGGAATCCCTTACTTGGAAGTGTGATCCCAATGGATTGGGAGGGGATTGAGGGAGGCTTCATGAGAGCTTGGGGTGAAATGGTAGGATTATAGAGATAGGAGGTTAATGTTTTGTCTAGATCCAAAGTCTTTGAGTGAATAGGAAGTGAATTCTTGGGTTTGTTTATATTGGAAAAGGGAAGGAATTCATTATTATTTAGGTTTTGGACCCTACACATTAAACTAATCAAAACCACAAACCATCCCATGGGTTTTTCCCATGGATTTTTTCAAATGGGGGAGTAAAAAATATTTTATAACTTCAATGGCAGAACATCATATAATATTAGTCTTTCTTATGTGGAGGTGAGTCACACTCTTAAGGAAATCGATTTAAAAAGTTAAATTGTTTTAGAAGTCTTGGAGGGTCCACTAAAGATTGTTAAATTAAATCAAAAAAACCTAAAATAACATTATTTTAATGGTATAACATATATTTACTGAAAATTCCATTTATTTAATTTTATCACATCACTATTGGGTAATTATGATGTCATAAAACACATAATATATTAAAATGTTATTTTATTTTTACACAAAAATTTGATTGTCTCAGAAAATTATGAAAAATTAACCGTTGGATAATTTCAATGTACTGATTCCAAAAATAATATTCATTTAAACTAAATAATTTTCTAAATATGTGAATTTCTAATTTTAAAATAAAAACTGAAATTTGTCAAAAATTCATGGGTTTTGACACAAAACAGCTTTCAAACCATAATAATAATTACAATTTTATTCATAAAAATTATAAAATTATTTATATTTAATATAAAGAAGTTTATTAATAATATTTTATTAAAATATTATTTAACTCAAAAACCCATTAATTCATCAAAATTGATTTATTAATTGAATATTAACTAAAAATACTACTTGTGCTTTAAATATTATGTACAAATTAACAATAATAATATGAAAGTATATTCATTATTATATATAGAAATAATGAACATAATTATGGTTATAAGGTATTGTTACATAACCCCTTATAACACCCACATATGACCTAATGGTAAGGTGTGCGGTGGTGAGAGACTCTTGGGGTGGCTCGGATAACATCGCTCTGGTCGTAATCTCTATCAACATCCACTTCTCCAGTAGTCGGTTCCGTTTGAGCTTAACATGTTAAAGATAGGATTGTTCTTGGTAAAGAGTGATGTTCAGTGATACCACCTCCATTTTGAGCTCTGATAAATGGGCTTGATATGGATAAATTCTACTAGATGAGGCCATCACTTTATTTGTCTGAGTAAATTGGAATTTTTAAAGCCCAACATTTATACTAATCATGTGATCACTGTGTAATGGCTATATTTGCATCGGTCATAATTATTAATGGCATTTCAAAATCCAAAAACATAAAACCAAAAAGGTTCATTTTTTATATGACAATCTTACACAATAGGACATTTAATTATATCAAGAGTGATTTTTATTAATAAATGTTTGGGTCATTACAATATTCCCTCCATAAAAACATTCTTCCTCAAAATTTTCTTTTCCCATACTAAAATAGATGCGGGTAACTCTGCTTCATCACTTCCACTAATTCCCACGTTGCTTTTTCAAACTTATGGCCGCCATAACACCTTGATGAGGGGAATTTTCTTATTTCATTGAAAATTTTTCTCTATGATCTATGATCTTCCTGGGCTTCTCTTTATAAGAGAGGTTATAATGGCCCGAAGGTCTTCTTTTTTTATTGATTTTGATAACCCCCCTTTCCTGGGATGAGGGGGAACCCTTACAGGGCCCATTGGCTCATAGATTACATGACCTGAATGTCATAGGTAATATATAGACTATAATTGGAACTGCTCTCCACCTTCACATGGTTGTTCGGCTAGGCTTCCTGTGGAAGCACAGGCTGGTCCCAATGGAAATACCATAACCTCTCTTTCTAACAAATCCTTTCAGATTATGCTCTCGCGAATGTGCCTGCTCTGAATCCCCATCAGAAGTCTACTTCTTGTAGAGTCTGTCTGATCATGTCAGCACAATTTCAGGTGTCCCGAAGTCCTTGAGGTGGCCATAAGGCCTTGAGGTGTCCTGAAGGCCTCGAGGTGGCCCGAAGGCCTTTAGGTGGCCCGAAGGCCTTGGGTGGCCCGAAGGCATTAAAGGACCCAAGGCCCAAACCAATGGCCCAAAATCCAGAACTGATAAATAGTTACAGATTCTATAATACTGAATAGTGACTCCTACAGTACCTACTACAGTACTGCTAAATTACTGCTAGAGTACCCAGAAATATGTCTCCACCAGGTTTTGAACTCGGGTCTCTTGGATGTACTTGTCGTGTCCTTACCAACTGGGCTGAGGCTCTTGTGAATCTTTATAGGATAGGTTATTCTCCAATGGTACCACTTCTGGATTGAGTATATACAATGGGACAAGTATGTACTTCCTCAAGAGTGATACATGGAATACATCATGTACTTGATATAGGTTCTGTGGAGTGCTAGTTAATAGGCCACATCTCTAATGCAATCAAGGATATCAAAAGGGCCGATATACCATGGACTAAGCTTTCCCTTCTTCTCAAATCTCACAACCATCTTCCACAATGATATTCATAGGAATACCAATTCTCTGATATCAAACACTAGGTCTTGTCGATGATTATCATCATAGATATTTTGTTGACTCTGAGTATCTTTGATATGTTGATGGATGGTCTTAACCTTCTCCACCATTTCTTTGACCATCTCTGAACCAAGGATTTTTAGCTCCCCAACTTCATCCCAACATGCTGGTGTTCTGCACCTCTTCCCATAAAGGGCTTCATTATGAGCCCTTTGGATGGTTGATTGGAAACTTTTGTTGTAAGAGAACTCAACTAGAGGGAGATATTGATCCCATACTCCTTTGAAGTCCTTTGAGCATTCTCTCAACATGTCCTCAAGTGTTTGGATAGTCCCATCATATTGGACATAAGTTTGTGGATGATAGGCCTTACTGAAGTTTAGCTCAGTATTCAGAGTGTGTTGAAGACTCTTACAAAACATAGAGGTGAATCTTGAATCTCAATCGAATACAATAGATAGTGGTACTCCATGAAGCCTTACCACATATTTGATATATATCTATGCCGGTTGATCCAGTGAGAAATCCTCCCGAATTTCAATGTAGTGTGCAGTATTTGTAAGACAATCCACAATAACCCAGATAGCATTGTTTTCTTCGGATGCCTTTAGATGTATGGTGATAAAGTCCATGGAGATGTTCTACCATTTCTAGGCTGGTATGGGTAATGGTTGCATCATCCCATTAGACTTTGGCCTCTCAACCTTCACCGGATGACATACCAGGCACATTGATGTATACTCATTGATCTCTTTCTTCATGTTATCCCACCAATAATGCTCTTGGAAATCTCGATATGTCTTTCTGTTTCCTGGGTGAATGGAGAAATTTGAACAATGTGAATCATCCAAAAGGTCCTTATATAACTCATGATTCGATGGAACACATAGTCTTGACCCAAATCTCACAATTCCTTCTTCATTGACATTGAACTCTGAGGATTTCCCTTTTCTCATAGATTCCACATTCTTCTGAATTTCCACATCATCCCTTTAATCATCCTTTAACCATTCCAAAAGAGATGGTTGAAAAATATTTTGTGAAGGTATTGATAATGTTCCCTTTTTTATGATTCCCATTTCCATCTTCATAAAATCTAAGATGATTAGAACATTTTCAATTCTCATTAATGATAGAATTTTTGGGTTCTTTCTACATAGAGCATCTACCACCTTGTTCACTTTCCCAGGGTGGTAATGGATTGAGTAGTCATAGTCTTTGATCAGCTCTAACCATCTTCATTGGCGCATATTCAACTCTTGCTATGTGAAAATATACTTGAGTATTTTGTGGTCCGTATAAATTTCAAACTTCTCCCCAAAGAGGTAATGTCACCAAATTTTTAAAGTGAAGATCACTGCATCCAACTACAGTTCATGCGCTGTATAGTTTTTCTTATAAACATTCAATTGCCTTGAAGCATAGGCAATGAATTTTTCATTTTTCATCAACACATAGCCCATTCCCTTCTTAGAAGCATCACTGAATACCACAAAAAGTTATCCACTTATGGTAAGTATGAGCACAAGAGCAGTGCCAATCCTCATTTTCAACTCCTTGAATCTCTCTTCGCATTCATCACTCCAAGAAAACTTTAATCCCTTCCAAATTAGCTTGGTAAGAGGGTTAAAAAATCATGATAAATTTCTCACAAATCAGTGATAATATCCAGTTATGGTTAAGAAGGTACAAATATCTATTTCTGATGTTGGCCTCAACCATCCCTCAATTGCAACTGTCTTGGAGGGATCCACAGTTATCCCATTTTCTTGTGATGATATGTCCCATGAATGAGAAATTCATCATCTATGTAGATGCTGAAATCCTCTTAAGGAATAAAGATGGCATCCTTGGATAAAAAAAGGCATATTTCAACTCGGTGACCAATTCCAAGAGGAACCGAAAGGCTGCATGAAAAATCCTAGGGGTTCGCGAAAGAACTTTTTCCCTCATGAAAAATAGCAAGACCCGAAGGATTTTTACGCAAGGGTGTTGAAACTTCCATGTCGCCGACACCTAGGCCAGAAATATTTTTACGCGCAAGTGCGGAAACTTTCATGCCACCAACATCGAGACAAGTTTATCTGCATCGGTTGACTTCCATGTGGACTCGAGGACCCCTAGAACCAATAAATAGAAGGAAGACCATTCCCCTTAAAATGGATGAAGAATCCTAATTGTCTCCTCTGTGCAGAATTCACCTCTTATGTGCAGAAAAGATGACTTCCGAGTATTTAATTTTCCACGATAGGTCTCCTAGGGGTCCGCCTTCGTGCGAGACCACTAGGTTTTTCCACTCGCCCAAGTCCTCCCATACTAGGCCTATTGCGTTCACACCCTTCACCTGTACACAAAACCTCAGCCCACTTTTGCATGCATATACTCCAATTGTGTCCCTATTGCACACAAACATCCTCTATTGTGCACACACCTGCCTTTCCTCTCACCCCCGATTTTTTCACATAGCAACTCCAGTTGTACGCCTATTGTTTGAAAACCCCTCTATTTTATGCAGTCCTTCATTTCTACTCACCCAGCCTTTCCCGTGCATCTTCTCCATTTGTATTCCACCTGCCCTCCTTGTGTGCTCTCTTTTACACGTGTTTTATGTCCCTCTTTTAGGCATCATCTTCGGGCGCTTCTGAAGACCAAAAGATATATGTTACACACCCTTCTCTAATACGAACATCTATTTTCATATGAATTAACTTTAAAATCCCTTGGGTGGCACTTCTCGTTGCATTGATTCACCTCATGCATCTTCGCATAGGCACACTAATGGCTATTTCTTGTTCAAATAGCCACGCAAATGTGGGTCCCTCAATGGATCACTCCATAACACCACCTTATTAATGAATTTATGATGCCTTCCCTACCCCATGGGCGGGTGGGTATCAGTTATGTATGTCCTGGGGGGGTTCCGTGTGAACTCACCTCGTCCGAGCTATAGGACTTCAAACTAAAAAGGACCATCGTCGTCAGCACATGACATTAAACTGTGACTCCACCCCAATAATCACACATGGGGTAACCCACCTCAGACATTCTCCATGCCTGCTCGTCTCAACGGGAGTGAAATCTTCCTCACATGGAATGAGATCCTCTTTGTCAGAGTGGTGCTTGTGTGCGGGGAAGGGCAACCATCTTAGCGTAATCCCCTAGACTTTCTTGTAGGTTGTAGTACCCTTACTCCTCCTTTCTTCTTTTGTGCCAAGGAACAAAGGGGGGATGGGCACCAGGACCTTCATTATCCTGTCCCTCTCCATCAGGTGATTTTTGCCAACCCGGCCTCCATCCTGTAGTAAGTCCCAACCTTCATCTCCTTGGGCTGTGAACCACGCATATGCCCCTGTTTCCTTTTTGGGTCGTTAACCATGTGTAAACACCATTCCACCTCCCATGGACTCACCTTTCATGATGTGATCATCAAGTCTCTACTTCCTCTTTATTCTCACACTGAGCATGACTCACATTGTCTTAGATTCAGTAGCGACCATGACGGCCTCTCAGGGCCTCCAAGTGTGTAATCCCGACACTTCTTCCAAACTATGTAGACTTTGATCATTTCCAAGTAAAGATATGTAGGAAGCCTCCATGAGTTTCAAGCCCAACAACCATTGGTCACATCCCCCCCCCCCCACGTCTGTTCACCAAAACTTCTTCTGAATAATGGGTACTTTGATCCTTTCCAAGACAAGGTATGTAGGAAGCCTCCCTGAGGTTCAATCCCATCACCCATCTATCATCATGGTATTTCCCTCAAGACTGTGTGTTTTGGGAAGATCATGCCCCAACTCAGAGGTTCCTCTTCCTCTGGGTTATGGGTCACCTTTTTAGGTCTTCCATCACTTCACTAAACAGTCAAGACATTGATTCACTACCATGGAGATACATAAGAAGTCTATATGAGGCTCAATCCCAATACTAACATCACTTTCACGATGGTTCCATCTCATTCCACCACTACTTCATTCAACTCCCCATCATCCATCTTGATTCTTACTCAGGCCACCACATCCCGAGGAGATGAGGACAATTAAAATCTTCACAAATCCTAGACGCACTTGGGAAACTAATCACATGTTATCCCCAGCATCAATGTTCCCTCCAGGGGTTGCACCCATCTGATCCACTCCAGTTAGTGTTCTGATCAGTCTGAGCCATCTCCCCTAGACGTTAAACTAGCATCACACCCTGTGTTAAACATGGGAATCTAAGGAAAACCTCAAAGACATGCCTATGGAATGAAATTTTCCACCTTTGAAAAGGGATTCCTCGAGATTTTTCTCCCTTGAGAAGCCCTATAAGAAGAGGAGCAGACCTAGATGCGCCAGTGTTCCAGCATCTAGACATGCCAGTGATGTCCAACGTGACTACTCCCCTGAACAAAGTTTTTTGCCTTGGCCGGACCCCTAGGAATTTCCTGACAGACGCAGCATAATTAACTAGCATCCATGAAGGCATGGCACCAGGAAGTGTTTCACAAAAAACATCATAATCTATGAGGGAGACCTAGACTAGGTAATGAGCTCTGAGGATTAATCCACAGAGGGAGGAACCGACATCCCATCATCCCATTTTGATCAAGGGGAAAACATCCCTAAATAAGTGACAGATACCACCCACCTTTGGAAAGTAGGAATGCAGGGCCACAATTAGTGTGTACTTATCCTTGGAAAAATACGGATGTGTGTGATCCGATGAAAGTGTAGGAAATAGAAATGGTGAACCTAACATGAAGTTATTCTCCCCATTTTGGAGATTAGTATCATTTGAGACATCAGTGGACTAGCATGTCACACGATCCATTTATCTGCCACCAGGTCCCACAAGGAAAATAGTGGGCCTAGCGTGAAACTCACTAGAAGTTGGGGATGTTGAACGTCGGAAATCCCAATATGTGACATTGTTAGTCTGGATCCTTCATATGATCGATGGAAGATAGAATTGCATGGGGGCATTGGACGTCAATTTTTTGTTTCATCACTAATGGTTTAATATCCCTGCCATCTAGGACCCTAGCATCCAAAACATGAAACTGATCTCCACCCACCCACTGATGTAGGGGTTGGGGCAGCGCGAATGTGGCAATCCCGCATGGCTCCACCACTTCTGTGATAGATTCCATAACCACAGCTGCTAAGCGCCCATGCCGCATCTCCCCATCAAAGTTTGTTCAACAAAGGGTGACAAACAACCTCATCTTCTAATACGAGGAGGAGGGAATAGTCCCGAATCGGGATATGGCCCTCCAGGATTTAGAGGTGTATACGCTTCATCGCCACCGCCACCCCCATGGTCTATGCAGGGAGCCAATGCTCCCCACTCTGATGCACAACCATTTTGGAATCCTATCCCCAGAACGCTTTGATAACACCATCCTCTACGTCGATGAGGTAGGGGATGTCCAGGCCAGCCTGGCCAGGAGCCCATTTTAGGGGATCCCAAAGAGGGCCCCCAATAGTCCACTCTAGTGCTTCCACCCATCCCCATGAGTTGGGGAGAAGGTAAGCTATGCGCCTGCACTATCGCCCCGAGTCCTAACCTGACGCTTGTGTTGAGTGCGGGCAGAGGAGGACGCCCTCCAAGGGGTTTCAATGTCAACAACTATTGTGTCTCGTGCCACTGCCAACATATACCATCAGTTCCCTATCTATTACAAGTAGGGTCACGTACACACCCATCCTAGATTGAGGCCCCAAATTCCCCATGTGTAGGCTGGGTCGACTCTCCTGGTTTCTGACATAGGTAATGGCCACTGCGGACTGACTTGTGGCGATGACACCCAGTACAGAGGTCCTCCTCGTACCACCAGCATGGATAATGTGGGTCCTCCCTGATTCCAAAAATGACATAGAGGTCCGCCCCATGCCACCATCAATATGAATAGTAGTCCTCCCTATAGAAATGATACTCAGTATGGATTCCTCTTCCGCGCTCATGACATCGGGTATGGAGTCATTCCTCCTACCACAGGCTCTCGGTATGGAGATGTTATGCATCAGGTCAATATCCAACATTGGGGCCTCCCCCATGTCCATATAGTGGTCGACGAAGTTTCTCATCACCCCAAACATTAGAGGAGTGAAGTTCAGTGTCGCTTCATCATAACCCAGCACGGAGGTCCTACCCGTGATCGGCTTGACCAGTACGAGGACCCTCCATGCATTGATGTTTCTAGGGGAAATAATCATGGAGGCCCTACCCAGGATTCTACCCACTCCGAAACTTCTTGTGGAGATCCACTTTTCACGTCATATAGTGGATACAGAGGTCCTCCCTATGTTCCCTTGGACCCCTTCCCAGGTGCTCCTCGCACCCTAACTCACTCAGGTAGATGTCCTCTCCACCCCAGCACCATCTCGGCTGAAGGACCTCCTCATGCCAAAATCTACCCTGTCCTGAAGAGACGTCCCAGTTCAAGAAGGAAGGTCTTCACATCCATAAAAAGAATTCCAGGAAGATTTAGACTAAAATTAAACCTATATACTTCTCAGATTATGAGTCGAAATACAACTCATCAATAGAACCATCGTCTAGATCCTCAGTGTTAAGGGATAGAGCAGGAAAAAGGTGCATCAACCTCATACTACTGGAATTCAAGGTCCACCAGATCCCTAAATCACTCTTTAGATACATCCAGGTGGATTAATATTTGGAAACTCCCCAGGGTCCAGCTATGCAATCACCTCCATCATCACCAGGATCATTCTCTACCTCGACCAAAGATCACAAAGAGTTATCTTGGGGGCCAATATAGAATAAGAAACATCATGGAAAACCTCCAGCATCCATAGTCTATATTCCATAAACTAGTTTCACCATCCCATCTTATCCAGATGTGGTGGCCATGTCACTGCATTCTTCGAAGGATAGCCCAAGATATGGCAGTTTTTCATCCCTCTCACTGTATTCTTCACCGGCCAGCCTACCATATCAGTGGTCTAATTCAGTACTGCTACTGGTTCCCTATCCTTTTCTAGTTGATGAGTGGGGAAATTAAGTTCTATACCCCTAGTATAGACCATGGATCTTATGGGATATTCTTGTAGCAAACTATTTCCCAGAGGTGTTTTGGCCAGTCGAAGCACCAAACATCAGTGCACCGGAGTCATTCACCCAGGAGGAAGTTCGGTTCCTTCCCCAGACCCTCTGGGTGACACACTTTAGTATTTTTCATCAGCGAGCGGATTACCCCAAAAGCCAATAATATTTCGAATACATTGGTCAACAATGTCGTCTTGTTGATCTGGTTGCACACCCCATGGCCCAGCTCCCTGAGTCACCAAGCCGTCATAAGACCCTCCAAAAAGGATGTGTCCAAAGCTTTAAAGTGCTCAGTAATATTATCAAGGAGGCTTCCCCCCACATGCAGATCCATGGATGGATGCAGCATACTACCCTCCACTTCTGTTCCATTTGGCGCCATCTCGAATTTCATGGTGATATTGAGGATATTCCTTCGGGCAGGGTTGCGGTTAACATGGATGACCTGTTGGGGGCCGAGAATGAGCTAGAGCTTCTTGGAGAGGACCTACCTACCGAGGGAGTATTACACCTATTGGATCTGTTAGGAAGGATTAATTGTCAATAGTGAAATCTATTAGGTATTCTTGTGCCCACTGTGGTGTTGGTCCTCAACTGAAATCCCAACAAGGGTAAGGATCACCTCAGAGCTGTCAAACCCTCTGACCCATCAAGCTCAGTGCTGAAGGTGGAAGTTGGTCCTGAAAAAGACACGATGTGTTAGAAACTAACTGAAAACAAGAAGATGGTTGATGACCTCCTTGCTGAGTGTTTCGTAGAGTGATGACCAAACTATGGTGATCCTTGAATGGGACGTAAGGGGTTGACACAACTTACCCTTGGTGAATTGCCTCCAGGTGACCCTGATCGTCCTTCCCACATAGACAGGGTTGAGGACGGAACTTACGG
This sequence comes from Viscum album, assembly GCA_963277665.1. Classification (NCBI taxonomy): domain Eukaryota; kingdom Viridiplantae; phylum Streptophyta; class Magnoliopsida; order Santalales; family Viscaceae; genus Viscum; species Viscum album. The sequence continues at coordinate 1,261,030,926 of OY728158.1, read as the reverse complement.
GAAGAGGTCACATTATGTTTCACCCATTCCACTCGATCTGTGTGAGAATACTCAAGACATAGCTCAGGTTCCCCCAACTGCTCCACAGGGCATTCCACCAGCCGCTCTATAAGCCGCCAGGACTACTTATCAGGTGGAAGAACACTCCAATGCACTGCTGGTCAGAGATCCCCATCATGATAAGAATCCCCATCTAGATGATCCCATGGTGGTTCTGATTTCCTGCCTTAAGGCTTTAGAAATGAGACATGTGGCCATACCACTTGATGGAAATCCATATCTAGCATGGGTGGATGGTATGCCAGCACCCTCGGGTTTCGTAAATCCCACTTGATCCCCCTTCAATGTGACAGGGGATCTGTAGCAGCATATGGACCACATCATCTCAAGGCAATGACCCATGTTGGGAACTCCGGAATAGTAGGAGGCCACCAAACCCCCGTGTTTTGTGAAGACATTAGAAGGACCTGCATTTTTCTGGAACAACCAACCCCCCATCAGGTCAGTAGCCGGCTGGGATGATCCTCACAGGAAATTTCATTTCCATTTCAGTTCCACCAATTGGAAGAAAAGTATTGCAGACCTCTATAAGTGAAAACAGTGGCCTGACGAGCACATCGCAGACTTTGTCGCCTAGTAGAAAGGGCTCACATACACCCTTGTCATGCCACTGACTCAAGAGCAACTACTGATGATGTGTGTAGGGAATGTCAAGACAAAACATGTCCCCTCTCTGATCACTCAGAACTACATTGGCGGATTCCATGAATTCTCTGATAAGGCCCAGCTCCTAGAAGAAGCCTTACAGTAGGCCAAGAAGGCATGCCCGTTTCCTCCTTTGATTCCCACAAGAAGGGAGGCTAAGGCTTAGCCCACCATGGTAGCACAGATAGAGGCCCCCAAGAAATTGGAGTTATTATGAGTGGAGTAGCCTTTATAGCCTCTCAAAGGCCCTCCACCTCAGGCATATCCTTCATCCCAACAACACCATCCTCAGAACTGGAAACCGCCCTCGTACAACACTCCGCCACTGCCCAAGAGATATAACCTAGCTCTGCCTCCTCGATAGGCTCCTCCAACCCCTCGTTAGGGTCAGGCTCATAGATCCCCCTTCCCTGATAGAAGAAACTGAACCTACTCATTCAGCGAGCCTCAGATCTCTAGTTATTTCTGTAGTGCCCTATAATATGTAATTATACGTTTTCTGGAATGAAGGAGGCCAGTAGAGGCGGGTCTCATTGATTGCCCCAACTACTACCCCTATGACCGGATCCTAGGGAAAACCCTTATACAGTGCTATTTGTTTAAGGACTAGCTTCAACACAAGGTCGATAACAATGTAATTAGGTTGGACCCAGCTCCAACACATGTGGCATACATATTCGTGATACCCGATAATAGTATTGAAAATGAAGGCGAGTGACATTAGGTTTCTAACTACGGGTCCCAAAAGTTCGATGACTGGATGGCTCATAAGGCGTCAACCATGCCCATGGTAATATCTGTGCATGTATGAATCAACCCGAACCTCTAGGATATGTCATGTCACCCACATCTAGTACCTCTATGTCAATGGATTAGTCATCCTCTTTCCAGAAGAGCAATCACCAACAACACAAGGGAAAACAAAGTCCCCCACCAATACTATTGTCATCCTGTACTCTCAGCAATTAATGCCCCAAGAGATGGATATTCCTCTTAGGATCAATCTAGTAGTGGATGAATATTTATTTGACAGTCAATGATTTTCTTCATTTAACACCGTGGAGCTGGTAAAAGACTATAGGATTTCTGACGGTGATGAGCGATAGGCAGACCCGCTCAATGTCTCTATCCATCACCAGTATCGGCAGAGACACAACAATATAAGTCATTGGAGTGACTTGGTCAGTACTTATATCTAGGTTGTTCATTCCTTTAAAACTAGAGTGTAGGCCCAACATAGAGCTTAACATAGATAGCCTTCTCATCTGGTGTCATCAGGCCCGCCTTCACCATTATTTGTGTTGGTTGATCAAGAAGAGCCACCTAGACCATGCTGTGATCAGCCACGCTCTTCTAAAAACTAGACTCATTAATAAATCCCTCATATGGTGGTCACTCCATAGACTTCGACTAGTGAGAAGTGGGATATTCCCAGCACCAGTCATCCCCCGGTCCAGCTGGCAGGGGCTGCCATACCTTCTATCATAGAGTGACCTCGTGTAAGAAGAAGCACACACTTGTCATGGAAGTATGATGTCCTCAAACATCTTTCCAGCATTACATAAAGTATCTCCATCCTTGTGGCCGTTTTCCTATTGGCAGATATGCATGAAGCTATCGTCGAGGCTTTAATAAACCCCCTCTACTTCGAGATAGAGGTAATAGCCACAAAAGCCTTTCATGATGAGGTAGTCGAGCATGCTGAATTCCATGAAATCTTCTCATTATCTAGATAAGATGAAGGCTCTCCCATATAGGGGCACATTCACCCAATTTACATCACCATCCAGTTAAATGGCATGGAGGTTTGTCACTGTCTCGTCGACACATGCTCTAGGATCAACCTAATCCCGACTCAGACATGGCGAAAAATGGGGTTGTCCATGGATGATATGAGTCTCTATTATATGAAAATTCATGTTTATGAAAGGACAAACTAGAAAAAAATTGTTAAGATCCTCTTGAAGACCCAGTTTGGTGGCCTAGTTGCCAGTAATAGTTTCATGGTTGTTTCGCAGGACATTGATTATGACACATTGATGAGTAGGCTATGGCTCCACCTTCAGGCGGAAGTTACTTCATTGTATTACCTGTGCATCAAATACTCCCTTAATGGTCGAGTGGGCGTACTTCTTGGTGACACGTATCCCTTTTCCTCTTGTGAAGCCTGCTATGTAGACACCGACTATTACAAGAGCAAGGTCAAGCATATTCTGGCTAATGATGTTGAGCATGTTGTGGCTGCAACTGACCCATGGATAGATCTGGATGATGCATACATCTTTTCAATCCACTAATTAGAGGCCAAAACCCCAGACATGGGAAAATGCTTCATTTTTTTGGAATAAGGGGGGATCACATTTCCAAGTCAAAGCAATGCTGGAAAATCACCTCATACTCCTGCACAAATCAGGATCGGGTAATCTCGGAGCCCCCTAATACAATCAGGTATTAGGATTTCTGCTCCATGGTGATGACTATATGACATACTTACTTGTTTCGCTGGGCTGGGATAAATTGGCTCATGCCGATGTTCAACTATTTCTTCGATATCATTAGGAATGGTTCCTTGGGATGAAGACTAGATGGGATCAGATCAAACACCTTCATTTCCATGGTTTCGGTGGCATAGGAGTCCCCCGATGCAGTGTCCACTACCGCTCCAGCTGGTACCAACCTCCCATCATGAACTGTTGACTTAGAGGAAACTCCTCCAGCCAAGGATCCCTCCTTCACAAGTGAAGAAGGGGGTTGAAGGGATGATCCCCTGCCTTTGAAGAGGGAATCTCTACCACGTTTAATGAATAGGTACAGGTGACCCTCGATAGCGAGTCAGACCTGAATCCAACATTGATCAGTGCCACTCTTCCCCTTGAGGGGAAACAATAGTATGTGGACTTATTCAAACAACACCACGATGTATTTTCTTGGAGCTATGACGAGATTCTGGGACTAGATCCTCCGGTAGTCATCCACCACCTTGGCCTCCCAACGAATCACCACGGGTTTAAGAATACTCCTAGATAGATGCACCATTATCACGATGCCATGGTCATGGAAAAAGTTAATAAGCTCATTAGAGCCAATTTAGTTAAGGAGGTATAGTACCCCAAATGTCTCGTCAACATTGGGCCTGTCCCGAAGAAGAACAGATAGATCAGAGTCTGCATCAAATTTCGGGATCTCAACCATCATTTCCCAAAGGATTATTTTCCCCTTCTTATGATGGAATTGTTGATCGATGCTACCGATGGTTTCCAAGCCCTCTCCTTCATGGATGGGTACTCTAGGTATAACCATATTCGAATGGCTCCCAAGGATAAAAAGTACACAACCTTCAGGGAACCACAAGGTACCTTCTATTACCAAGTCTAGCCCTTTAGTCTAAAGAATCCTTGTTTCACCTATCAACGGGATATGCATCACATATTTAATCTGATCCTCAGGATGCTAGTGGAATTATACATGGTTGATTTGGTGGTAAAATATCACCAACGTCAGGACTATCTCAAAGACCTTGAGAAAGTGTTATTCTATCTTCATTCCCGCCACCTAAAGTTGAATCCATTGAAGTGTGCCTTTGGGGTCACCTCTAAAAGGATTATTGGTTTCGTTGTCTAATATCGGGGCATTGAGATCGACCCGAAGAAGACCAAGGCCATTAGCCAGAAGTCTCCCCCAAGCAACCTCTTTAATCTTTGAGGTTTTCAAGGCAACTTAGCCTACATACACTAATTCACCGTGAATATGGCAGGTATTTGTAAGTACTGTTCTAGGATCATGAGGAAAGGCACTGTCTATGAGTGGTACAAAGAATGTCAGACTGATTTTGAGGAAATAAAGAGGTACCTATTATAGACTTCGATTCTAATGCCACCTATTTCCATGAATCCATTGGTCTTTTATGTGACCACCCTGGAATGATCCCTCGAAACCCTTCTCGCCCAGAAGAACAACAGGGGAACTAATAACAATCTCTATCATCTCATCCACATTCTCCTTGATACGGAGATCGGATTCTCCCCTATCGAGAAGAGCTGCCTTGTGCTGATATTCACCGTACAGAAATTGAGGCATTACCTGCAGCGTCATGAGGTATAGCCGGTGTCCTAGGTAGGTCTGTTGAATTACATCATGAACTGCCCCATGTTGATAGGCTATCTATCTCACTGGGAAGTGATTCTCCAGCAGTTTGACATCAGGTTAGTTCCTCATAATTCTATTAAGGGGAAACCATTGGAAGACTTCCTTACCGCTCATCCACCTCTTGCGGACCTGTCTCTGGACCTTGATTTTCTTGATCAATAAATCCTCTCGGTAGACCAAAAAATTTTATTCTAGAAAATAAATTTATATGGTGCTTTCCAGAGCCCCACCAGTAGAAGGGTCAATGACCCTAGGCTTAACAGATTAGCCATGGGTGTCGTCTTCATCAATCCAACACAAGATGTTATACCATATTCATTCCTCCTATCATAAGGCTGCACCAACAATAAGGTGCAATAAAAATCTCTCATTATTGGCCTAGAGTTGGCCCTAGAGATTGATGTTACCCACTAGAATGTGAAAGGGGAATTCTAAATATCCATCAAATAGATCAACAGTGACTATGTCGTTAGATATCTAGAGCTCGTACCACTATTGGAACACACCCTCCAACTAATGGACCAATTCCCATCTCATCCAGAAGTTACTCATGTCTCTCGATCCTTGAACGGTCAGGCTGGTGCCTTGGCTAGCCTATCGACATCAATTGCAGAGCCTGAACATGATTATTTGATTATCCATGCGGCACACCTAAGATTCATCACTCCCATCACTCCAGATGACAATGACAGCCCGCGAGTGAGCCACCTTACTACCGGCTTCTCAATGTCAGGACCTCCAAGTCCCCTGGATGCACTGATTGAGGTGACTCTAGACTAGAGAACCTCCTTTGTCAAGTATTTCCAAAACAGTAATCTCCTAGAAGATCGGGCCATGAGTGTGAGAATTCGACACCGCACATCGCAGTTTACCATCCAGAGTAGTCCTGGTCATGAGAAGATCCTCTAGAAGTGAGATTTTGATGTGATTACCCATTGTTTCATTCAAGGAGTTGAGATTTCTCAATTCATGTTGAAGGTTAATGCTGGTTCCTACAGGGATCATCAGACTGGGCTGAAACTACCTCACCAGATATGTAGACTTGGGTATTTTTGGCCAACCATGATCCATGACTGCATCCAGTTCACCAAAAGGTTCCATACTTTCTAAATTCATGACAACATAATGCATTGACCACCATCCTCTCTACACTACCAAGTAATCTTGGCCCTTTTCAATCTGGGGACTCGATGTCATGGGACTATATCCACCGGCGACAGCTCACCAATGTAGGTTCATCCTGACCACTATGGTTTTATTTTACAAGTGGTAAGAGATAGTCCCACTCAAGTAGTTCAAGGCCCATTCCATCTCTGACTTAGTGATCTCCAACATCATCTACCTATTTGGAATCCCTCACACTGTCCTCACCGATAATGACATGAACTTCTAGGCAGTTGAGCTGAAGAAGTAGCACGGAAAGTACAACATCCATTCTAACCATACCTCCTGCTACCACGTGCAAGAAAATGGATAGATTGAGGAATTCAATAAAACCCTCTATAAAATTCTACAGAAAATGGTTGGTCATAACAAGAAGAGTTGTCCGGAAAAGCTCCCCAACGCTCTCTGGGCTTATCGAATGATGACTCATAATTCCACACAGGTGACCCCATACTCCCTGGTGTATTGAATAGAGGTCGTCCTACCCATTGTGATTCTGTTTCCCTTGTAACGCATAGATCTATATGATCAGAAATCACCAAATAAAGTAATTTAAATCCGTCTCGTTGAATTGGAAGCACTTTAAGAGAACATGATTCATTCCCTTCACAATATAGAAACACATCAGAAAAAGATAGCTCGAGATTTCAATAAAAATGTTTGCATGCGTTATTTCTTGAAAGGTGACATGGTGTTGGCCCAAATGACACCAATGATACCTAGGTGTAATCCACCAAAATTAGAGCCTTAGTGGGAAGGACCTTATGTTATTCAAAAGGTTTATCCCAAAAGAGAATACTCCCTGGTTACCATGGATGGTGAGCGTATAACTCCTCCAACCAATGCCAAGTTACTCCACCAATTCGTTTCCAGATAAAATGTTGGTCCAACATGACCTTAAACTGTCTGGTCCTACATGACCTTAAACTGTTTTGTCTATACCACAAGAGGTTAAAATGTGTGGTTCATCCGAACTAAAGGACATAAAACTATTCATCACTTGTCCTGCATGAAATTAAACTGTGAGAGGCAGATGTACCTCATGTCTCACATGACATTAAACTATATGTCGTTCCTACATGAAGTTAAACTATCCAGTCCTACATGACCTTAAACATTTCTTTACCACATGGCGTTGAACTGTATGTCATCCTGCAAGACATTAAACTACATGAACTACGTGTGGCTTGATTTCTGTCCTCATGGGACATGTAGGAATGCTTAGAAACCATTTATTGAGTTCAACCCCCCAAAATTCTTCTCTTTGACTACTCCCCCTAGGCATAGTACTCTCGTTGGGTCCCTCTTGGTGTCGTGTAGAAATCTTTACCCCCACTCATGTCGTAATTACAATGATCTCACAATGTGACCTTCCTCATTCTTCTCTCCTCCCACGTCATCACCACACGATGATAAACTGTATGTCCTTCAGAACTAAATATGTCTTGATTCCCACACTTATGTGATACGTAGGAACACTCATACATTTTGTCTATAGGCCCAGCCCCAAACTATAGGATCTCCCATTAGGTCGAAACACGTGGTGTGGGGAAAATTTTTTCCCTCATTCATGATGAGTTCATCATGAAAGCACCATGTATCCCTCCAACCTGAAGATCTCCACCTCTCCCACCATCCTTATTAATGTTAAATTTCACTGGCACATTTATGCTTCATACACTCCATATACTTGGGACTCCCTCAACATTCACATCCAAAAGGGCTTGCGAATGGTACAGGTACTTAACATAAGGTATCTCCTATCATTTTGGGCCAACGCCCTATAGGACATCGAATGACAAGTTGATATAATTCCCAAATTTATAATATGATCAGCGGCTTACGATCATTTGTTGTCACCATTTTAGGTCACATGATATGGATGTTGTGTTTTGAATCTAGTCAAAAACTATCATTTGTCATTGTCACCACCCCCATATGTCCCAAACATTTAGTTTAGTGGTTCATTTGGCCCCTCTGTCTCTTCAAGCATCAGTAAGCCTTGGGAAAAAGTTTGATTTTATCTATCAAACCTTTATATTATGGGGAGATCCTAGTTTAACTCCTTGTTTCCCATAAAAAGAATTGCTCACGTGGGCTTAGGAACTATGTTAAGGCAATACCCGCATGAGAGGTCAAATGTATGAAGTTGACCAAGACTCCCAGCCCTAGGTCCCTTGACCCTTTAGACCCCATGGCCCATGTTCTCATATATGATTGTGTGGTGTTGTATGGACTCACTTCCTCATTCATGTCATACTATTTTTCCACGCTGCACATAACCCCTCGAGACATCTCTCCTTCACCATAATCCACACCATGAGATGATAAACTGTGAACTAGCCTGGACATCCTTTTTCAGTTCCCTCAACCTTTTCAGCCCCTTGGGCCAAGGTTTTATTCAGGATTGTATGATGTGGTATGAGCTTATACCCTCATTCACCTTAGTCAACTCACCATTCCATACACATCCCTCGTTGGGGTACCTTAACCCTATTTGTGTCCTTGCTGCATGGAATTAATCAGCACAAAATCTTTCCTCCGAACTACGAGTGGCTTGATTCCCATACTTATGGGATACATAGGACCTTCCGAACATCTAGTCTTCAGGTCCAACCCCATCCCTTAGAAACATCCTTATCATTCTGGTCCCTTAACCTTAGTCTTTCCAAGGGAGGGTTACGTGGTGTGGTATGTGCATATTTTCGCATACATTTCGAGTTTGTAACAACAGCACCACATACCTCTCTATCATAATCTCCCTTAACTCCCTTGCCCTACACATATATTTTCAAGTCGGATGCTCCTAATTTGGGCCCCTCGACCCTCATTGGTGATTCACCAATGTGCCCAAAAGTACTCTAGTTCAAAACGTAGAGTGTCAGATTCTACGTGGACATGTTCTTAACCATTTTTTTCTTACTATACACCATGATTTATTTTGAATAGTACATCTACATACCCATGAATATTTTGTATCATGATACTAAAATTATTCATGATATTTATTGTTTCATTTGAAATCATATCCTTTATTGGGTTTTGATTTAAAATTTTCTAAATCCGTAAGTGTTATATGTATATATTTTCAATTCTATGATAAATGTTTGATATTAAACATGATTATTTCTTATATATATTGAATAAACTAACCAATTTTTTTCATGTATGAAATATTATCCATTTTTGATATTCTAATCTCCATTTCATGATCTTCTTATCAAGATCAATTGATTATTATGTTACCAATACTGTGAGGGTTTGATATATAATCACATTTTAAAATAGATAAAACTTTTTAAGGATAATTCGTCTAGGGAATTTTTATAGATTTATCTCTAAAAACAATAATTTTTTGAACACTTATAGTGATTATTTGGGTTTTACTTTTCTTCTCCCTATTTCATTTCCCCCCTTATAACTTTACTTTCCAATAATATGGAAACAGACCGTACTCCTTCTTCTCGATCAGGGACATCCTTTTTCCATGTTAATATTCATTTGAAAATTTTACTAATGTCCTTATATATGCATTAATGGTGAATTAAGATAATTTTATACTACTTTAAATTCATTAAAATACATTTATTAATTTCTAATGTTTTTTGTATGGGTGGTTTTCATAAAAGTGTGAAAATCATTTGTTTTTAATGTTTTTCAAGCAAACACATCTTTACACAACATTTTTTATAATATATACATCATTATTTCTATATTTTTATGGATTCTTGAAGTAAATTTTTTCTCCTAGTTTTATGAAATATTTATTTTTAAATTATTTAAAAAGTTAAAGGATATTTTTAATTTATAAACTTACCTTTTCTAAAACAACTAGAATGTATTTTCTTTTCATATAATTAATTTCCACTAGACAGGTTTTTTGCTTAGTTGAGGAAATTATCAAAATAAATCATCCATACACTTTCACTAGACAAAATTCAAAGTTTAAAATTTCCCCTAGACAAAATTCAATGTTTAAAATTAGTTGGGATAATCTGGTAGATGAAGAAGAAGGTGTAGATGTTCATCCCTCTTTCAAGGATGCACTGATTAGGTCCCTTGAGGATCAATATAACCAATCTGATTCTGAAGATAGTCAAATGGAAAAGGAATTCCTTGCTCAAGTTGAAGCTGATGAAGAATTCATGGAAGAGCACCATGCAAAAAGATGCAGAAAGGGGAGACTGCTCCTAGAAACTGCTATCTCAGGGAAAAGGAATCGCATAAATGGTCGTGGAGCTGAAAGGGTGACCACTTTTTTGAACCCTGTTAAGGTTGGCATCAAAGAAAAAAGCCCACTTGAGCTGGAAAGCAGTAAGCATTTTTTTTCAGCTACCAAAATACCTCCAAAATAGTATCCTGGTGAATTTCAAGTTACTTCTCAATCTAAAGATTCCATCCAATAGGGGAAAGTTGATAGATCTAGATTGGGATAGGGCCATATTTCCTTTCTTCACACAACTCCAGGGGACCTTAATCCCTCAAAGGATCTTCTCTCTAGACAAAAGAAATCCAGTTCAAACCACCCAACAGGTATGTCACCCCAAACTGTGAAAGAGAGGGCTGTTAATCTGAACACTCAGAATTCTTTTGCTTTGTTGGCATCCAGTGATGATGAAATACAATGTGACAACAAGCATCAAGCTGGCGCGATACAGGAAAATGTTGCTAAGGGAGTTACAGATGATGGTGGAGGTCCATGGACACAAGCTACTGCTGGAAGGAGAGGTCTTCATTCTCGCGGCAGGTCAAGGATCTTGTCCTGCCATAGCACGCACATGCGATCACGAGGTTACTAAGGTTTTTTTTACTTTAAATCCTGTTTTGAATTATGGACATGGTATCCTCCCTTTTTACTTTGTTTCACTTTTTAATAATAAAAGGCCCATAACCTTTACCTTTAAAAAAAGATTCATGATCCATATCAACCTTTTTCTTTCCAAATAATCACTTTAATTGGACTTATTTGTCTTCCATTGAAATTCCATTATGCACTCTTTTTATTTATAGGATTTATTAAAGGTTACTAACAAAGATTCGATAAATTAATTAATTGGGGATATTATTTAATTGACTATATACACCTTTCTCCATATGATGATAGTTTGAGGGATTCTTTCATAGGATGATATTATATTTATTGATTGGAAAATATTGAATATCCATATAATTTTTTTCAATACAAATGTTTTTGGATTACTAAGGAATGTTGATTAAGTATTTTTAACTATCCACATTGTTTATTTAGATGTTATACCTCTGTGTTATCCTATTTACTGACCAAGAAAATATCTTTCATATGTTTGTATCTCAAAACATATTTTTATTCATTCTTATGGAAATTTATTGATATTCATATCTTCTATATATTGAATACATTGGGAATATAGATGTGATGGGTGGGGCCTGATATTATATCCCCTTTATGCAATGATAGGTCTCATGAGACAAACAGGATGGGGTATTTTGGTGTATTCCTACCAAGAACATAATATTTCATAAATATAGGGCTTGGTAGTAATATAATGATGTATTGGACTAGGGTATTGAATTAGATATCTGAGGTTATTTGTTTTCCCACTAATGAACTGGTTATTCTCATCCACGTGCTAATTTAATTACATGTTAATTACGGATTTTTTATGCTCATAGTTTTTTTATTAGGATATTATATTAATTATTTATTCCTACCATATTAATTATTCTCAAACTATTCTCATTTATGTTCTTTGATTCCAGTCAGTTATGTTTACCCTTACAGACTATTTTAGCTCATGCTTTCTTATGTTTCCATTTTCCTAGGTTATATATAAATATATCACCAATGAAATACAAATATACTAAATTGTTAGGAGTATTTTTTGGGATATGTTAAATAATTATTACAGATTAAATATTTTATTATATAGTGGAATAATATCAATTTGATAAGATATAAATTGGATTTTTTTAATTAAATTTTTTATTAACCCTCTAAAACACTATATTGTAACGGTCCTTCAAATTTATGTGAATCAACGTTTTTTTCTTCTGATATTGTAATTCATGATGGTTAAAAATGGGTTGCATGGAGATATAGAGAAGGTGTTTATTCACACCATATTCCAGGAGTGTAGGTCTTGGAGCTACAGTACTAGACTTATATTGGATTTTGTCTCCCCTAAAAGCAATAACCCAGAAGGATAAAACTTTTGTGTTCATGGAATATTGTAAGAAAGATTTTGGGTATTTTAAAGAGCATCATGTATATGCTACTTTTCTCCTCTTATTAGTGAAAGGTGTTATGTTTGAGGTTTATTATGAGGTTTCACATATTATATTGGTTAGTGTTCTATTTTTTTATGGACAATCTATCTCCAATATTTCATAGTAGTTACAAACTCATGAGAAAAACTATGATATTGATGATAATGATCTTGCTATGGTTGTGTTTACACTATAGTTTTAGTGGCATTATCACATCAATGAATTATTTTTAATCTTCATATATCATAATATTTTGATGTATATATTATCCTAACATTATTTGATCTTATAATAGAAATGGTGGATGTAATTATTATAGGATTGTAACTTAAATATTTTCTACACACTAGGGATTGTTGATGTTGTTACTGACATGTTGATCATGAAGATTTATAGTGATGTTGTGTGTGAGTCTAGAGATGTTTTAAGATTGATGGAGGATAATTCTATGATACACCTTGATATGAGATATATTTATTGTAGTGGGTGTCTCTATCAAATGATCGTGTAGTTATCATTGGTGAAGATGGTAGTGGAATCTCAATTAGGGAATTTTAAGGTATAATTTTGGTGTGATGGAGTTTTCTATGGTGATTTCCTTGCGGGGTGTTATAAGGATGATAAAATTAAGTATTGTTCTGGGGGTGGAACTTCATTACTTATAATATTCATGATTTGGTTATTTTTTAGTTTCATATATAACTATTGGAAGTAAATCATAGTGTGGATAAGATGTTTCATTCTTTGAGATTCTAGTTTTGGTGGTCCGGTATGAAGAGATCAGTTTCAGAGTTTGTGCCTCAATATTTTTTTATCAAGAAGGTAAATGTCAAGCATCATGTTCTTTTAAGGTTTATTCAACCATTTGATATCCCATAGTTAATGTTATAGGACATCATGACGGACTTGATCAGTGATTTACCTTGATCACAGGGTGTTTACGTTTCTATTTGGGTGATTATATACCCTTTAACTAAGTCATCAAACTTCTTAGTTATTATGGACTAATGCATAGTGAATGTTTTATTAAGGAAGTTTCCCATGAATATTATAAATATCTATTGGGTTTCAAATATGATCTTCTCAAATCACGAACCCCCATTTTTCCTCCCATGTGAAAATGTCTCTCCAACATACTTTTGTCTCTAATTTGTGCCAAAAAATTACATGTCATCCACTGAAATATGGCTAGATAGAGATGACTCAATCGATTTCAGAATAGGTGTTGTGTGCATAAGTTTTTGATTTTGGATGTTTTTGGAGAGGAACCTAAACATTGTAATATTTTATTTTAATAAAATTTATTAATCCCCCATTGGAATGAACTTGTTCAAAAAATTGTATCAACAAAATTTTATATCTATGTTGTGTTTGACCAAGGATGGAGAGCCAGTGATTCTGTCGCGACCCATCCTCGGGGCCCGTGCCGTGACTACCCCAAGCCCGCCTTCCATAGGCCAGGAGCTGGCGACTAGCACCAAAGGCGTAAATCCCGATAACTGGGAAGGCATTGCCTTTATAAAAGTAAACCAAACACCACAAAGTACAAGAGGAAGTAAAACACTAAGTACAAAAGAAAGTGCTGAAAAGTAAATGGGCTAGAATACAAACCCACCTGAAAGTACAGCTACAACTGAACAAAAGTACAACAGAAAAAGACAACAGTTGGAAGAACGGAAGCGGCTCCTAGGTCATCCTCCTCAGATCCTACCTGAAGGGTAGGTACAGATGACGCAGCTCCTGGATCGTCCACCACGGATCCTACCTGAAGGGTAGGTACAGAAATCCTCCACAACGCTCTCGCCCGTCAACCTCCTCCGTGTGTCATCTCGTCGTGAAGTCCACCTCCGGATACTGACTCGTCATGTGGTCCACCTCCGGGTACTGAATCGTTGTGTGGTCCCCCTCCGGGTACCGTCCAGTCCTCGAACACTCGGCCTCCGTCAGCACTGCCCATCGTCTGCAACCACCACAATGAGGTGCGGGCATATCCCGTGAAGGGGTGAGTATAACGATACTCAGTAGGGACCCCGAGACCCTCAAGGTCTAACTAAAACCAATATGGATAAACACAAAGAAGATCTCAACAGATAACCTCTACTTAGGTATATGCCCATACATATACCTAAGTTATTAATTAACCCATCTCAATCACGAGTAAACACAAAGATTATGAAATCAACAGATAACCACTTCCCAGGTATATTCCCATACATACACCAAAGTTATCAAGTGACCCATCTCAAACATGAGGTATACACAAAGATCAAAGACTCAGCTCAAACCAGGATTTTCATTATCGAAATCATAACTGCTGAAGAGCCCCGTCTCTGGAGTATACAGTGGTCCTGTCATGACTCCGAGGTACTACTCACTAACCTAAAACTGTTGTGGTACTCCTCCTGTCGAGTATCGCGGTTCAGCCACCCAAACACAGTAGTGCTTCCCGCCGAGGTATGCAACCCAAACACAGTAGTGCACACCCCCTAGTAGCCTGCAGAGATAGTCTCCGGACGAGTACCGCGGGTCTGCACTGTCACACAGTTAGTGCTCCGTCCGCCATGGGTCTTCACCCAAACAAAGTAGCGCTCCGTCCACTGGGCTAGTCGACTCACTCCAAGTCGAGTCGGTCAAGCAGTCGTCAGGTCTCAGCCGGCTACACGGTCTCCATACTCCGCACACTCATCTCTTGGAGGGTCCGCTCCACGAGATACAGGTCGATACTTCATGTATCTCAAAGTCCCACTAAGAAGTATCTCAAAGGACCGCCTCATCATAGGGGTCTCAACACAACAGACGGCGCATCAATCGGACGCCCGGTATGTGAGTTACTAGCTTTTTCATCCTAGGGGCCCGGTTGGTTTCGTGTGTGAACCAACTCGGCCGTATCTCAACTGTACCGGGAAATCTCATAGGTTATAATCATAGGGACCGTTTCTCTACGTGATCACCAATGCCGCTGACGGTTCGTCAAACGGACATCCGGTCTGAAAGTTATCAGCTTTTCCGTTCCAGGGGCCCGGTTGGATGTTGGGTAAAATCCAACCCGGACACTATCCAACTGCATCCAAAACTCAGGCGAAGTTTTCCAAAAGTTCCTTCTCATCAAAAGGAATTCAACGAGACAGACGGCGCGTCAATCGGACGCCCGGTCTGTGAGTTATTGACTTTTTTCGTTCCAGGGGCCCGGTTGGTTTCGTGAGCGAACCAACACGACCGCACTCTAACGACATCCAAACCTCGAGCGGAGTAAGCCAAAAGTTCTGTCTCATCAAGAGGAATCTAACAAAGTCGACGGCACGTCAATAGGACGTCCACAGCTCAAGATATAAGTGTTTTCGCTCTGAGGGACCGTTTGGTTTCGTATCCGAACCAACCTGGCCGAACCCAAAGTTCTCCGAAACCTTGAGTATAATATACCGAAATGGATTTCTCGATCCAAGGATCGCATCGCAACTGACGGTGCGTCGATCGGTGGTCCGCAGCTCAAGTTATGGGAAACGGACCGAAGGAGGTTAGGTATTAAGGGGTCCGGGCCCGGTCCGACCCGGCCCGATACCCCCAGGGTTGGCCCGAACCGGGTCGACCCGAACTGGGTCCGGGTCCGGCCCTCTTGGGCACGGCCCGGCCCGGCCTGGGAGGCTCAGCCCGGCGCGGTGGGCGCGCTAGCACTGGCCTGGTGGCCAGGCGGCCGACTCGACCGTTACGACCGACCGAAGTGGGCGGGGGGCGCGCTTCCCCCGCGTGGAGAAACCGCGACACCTTTATGGGGCCGCTCAGCTGGCCGGCCGGGGGTTTGTAACCCACAGGTTTTCCCCTATCCGATCGGCTGTTTCTGCCACGGGACCGGAAAGGCCGGTCCCCCTGGTCCGACGCCGGCGGCCCGGTACCGGCCGCCGGTTCCCCTGCTCCGCCACAGCCCGGAACTGGCCGTGACCTTGGTTCGTCCGGCGCGGCGCGACGGCGCCGTGTCTTTGGTTCATCTTAAATGGCGTCGCGCTTCTCCTCCCTTCCTTTAACAATTTCCGCGCGGTGCTTCGGAACTGCGTTGCCTTGCTCGTGCCGCATCAATATCAACAACCAAAAAGGGGAGGAGTGTCGGCCGTGTTCGTGCGGTCCGACCTCCTCCCGTTATTACGATAACAGGCGGTTCAATTTGAAAGGAAGAAAATGACAGAAGTAATCACGAAATAGAAACACATAAAACCCCTACCTCATGATGTGATCCCTCGATGGATCTGCGGAGAGGTAGCGTCGTTCGTTGACGTCGGAAGGTGACGTCGTCGTTTGCGATTTTCCCACGGCGTTGTCTCCTCCTTTAATGGAGACCGAGAAGCGTTCTTCGTCGAAGGTATTGGAAGGCCCGACATCGCCCAAGTGTACTCAAGATGTGATGTATCCCCTCTTGTCGCAGAGAAGGAAGAAAGGGGTACGTCGCTGCTCTTTGGTGTCAGCGTTCTTCGTCAGAGAGTTGCGTTCTTCAAGAATAGAAGTTCTTTAAAGCTTATAGCTTTCTCTTCAAATCCTTTCGCACCATCAACTATTCTCCCACGAAATAAGACTTGGTCTTATTTAATTAACACACAATCCAAAGGAATTCATTTAAAATTCAAATTAATCCAAGAATTAATTACTTGAAAACCTATACAATTAAGGAGTTGACTTTATTTAAAAAGGGGGGTTTCTTTTTGATAGTTACAAAATTTAAGAGGGGAAAAGTTATGAAGTTAGGGGAAGGTGAGGGGTTGGGCTCGTGTGGGCCCCACCAAACCTTAATCCTCTCAAAGCTAGTTATCAACAAGTGGGTCCCACCCCTAACTCCTTTACGTAGGTTATAACCACATAAGAGAGAGGGAAAAGTGTTGTGACACAACACTTAATCCACTTAACAAGAAAAGAAAATATAATTATAAAACAATTATATCATTATCCCTCACTTTATTAAAACAACTCATCCTGAGAAAACGCAACTCCAGAAAGGGGTCTTTTTAAGCAATTACCGGTGCTGTGAGTTCATCGGTGCCCTCGGAATTTGATTCCGAGCACCGGTTCAAAAGTTAGAAAAACCCGCTCATTCGTTCACTGAACGTACCCAAGCTAAACTTCAGAAATTAATTTCGGGCTCACCGAGCCTCCGAATCAGGCGCCGTCAGAAACTGCGTTCTTGTAAAATCCCAAAGAAAATTTAAAAAAATTCCCTTGAATTTTATGGGTCTTTACATTACTCCCACCTTAGGGATTTACGCCCTCGTAAAGCTTTAACACAGACTAGGGATACAAAAGTGGTATTGAGCACGCATCTGAGCCTTCCTCTCCCATGTGCTTACCTAGAGGTTCCCATACTACCAAAGAAAGGGAACCCAAGGAATCGACCATCCTCATAGGATCCACTCCTGTCGATCCTAGATCCCCACTGGAACCTCCGTGAAAGTCACCCCATCGCCATCGTCTAGCTCCCCATGGTCGATGATATGCGAAGGGTCGAGCACGTATCTCCTCAGTTGAGATACATGGAAGTCGTCATGCACCTGGTGCAATTGAGGTGGATGGGTCAAGCGGTAAACCACCACGCCTACCCAGCTGAGGACCTAAGAAGGTCCGATAAACCTCAGAGATAACTTGCCGCCTTGGCCACATCTCCGTAAACCTTGTCGAGGTGAGACCCGTATAAAGACGTGATCGTCATCCTTGAACTCTAGAGGTTTCCAATTCCTGATAGAACAGAAACTCAAAACGACGGCTACCATGAGGGTAAGGTTGACCGACTCAAGAGTGATCGGTCACACCCTTTTGTACATGAGTTTATCCTGCGCTGCCTGGGGTTTCCTTTTCACCGACCAAGGGAAACCCATCCCGAAGTCATAGTTAAACCACAACCTTTTTGCCTAATACTGTCAATTTGTGTATGAACTGTGATTGCCCATTCCATACTCAAACCAACGTGTAAGGCCTCGACGCTGCCACAAAGAGATTCCAACCAAAACTCTCACCTCGAGGGTCTGACCACACCGTCGGCTTAAGTGTGATTATTGAGTCTTCTCCCAAGGTATCTCCAGACGTGAGGGCCAAGTTTACAGATTACCGGAAACTCTAGGTCTGGGAAAAGATTTGTGAAAGGAAGGAATGATTCATATCGACGTCTGTTACTACGGCAACTAGTAGTGGACACAGACTGTCCCTTGAATCATTTTTAGAGCCATTGGGTCACACTCCTTGATCGCATGCAGCCGCACTTTTCCTCCTCCCTCCAGCTCCCTGAGCCTGGCGGGAACAACTAAGGCGGGTGGTTGTAGCATGTTAAAATGTACACCACCTCATTATGCTCTCTGAGCTCTGCCTCCACGTCTTCTACTTCGCAGACTCATCTCTCCTTAAATATTCCTCTTCATGAAACATTTAACATGCCCGAGTCTCTAAGACTGGCGCCAGTTTCCTGTTTCTTACTGCACTGTGCAGTCTTCATCCTCTCCTGGATGATCTACACCTTCTATTACTACGATCTGAAAGAGCTTCTAAAATTTCTCCTTTGCCGAAAATAGAAACTCGGTCTCATCCCCTGGATGAACCACACCCATTGCCTAATACAGTCAATCCTGACATGAATGATGCATTCATGCCATGTATGACTTCGTAAGGCCTCGACGTATCTACCAAGAGATCCAACTGTCACTCTCGCCTCCAAGGGCTGAGTCACACTGTCGGCATCGGTGTAAAGTCACTGGGTCTCCTCCAGTAGAAATCTCAAAAGTGAGGGTTAAGTAAACAGTTTTAACCGGAACCTCTCAGTTTCAACCAAACAAAAGGGCATGAAATCAAGCATCACAAAGATAAGTGTCTTTTTATTATTGCAGCTCGTAGTACAAAGACACAAATACAACAGCAATATAAAACTAGACGTACAAGGGACATATCCACTAGTTCCGCTCCTGTACACCTGCTCCCGGAGCTCTACTTCCTTGTCCACTACTCGGTTGTTGCTCAAGAACCTACCGCTGCTTCTGCCCCGGTGGCTCCCCCAACGCCTGTGGATCGACTGTGCGAGGAGTCGAACAGTCACGTGCCATGTGACCCTTCCTTCCACAGGAGAAACACTGTCCGTTTCTGGCACGCCTGGATCTGACTCTACCCCGGGTGCCCCGCACTACTGATCCTATAACCCGAGGTCGCCCACCTGTTGGTCTGGTCCTCTTGGACCTAAGCATCATCTGTCTACTGCCTACAGATGACTCGGATACTGTTGGGAAAACATGCGGCAAAGGCAGAAGCTCCTGAACATGCTCGGGGTGCAGAGCTACTGGTACAAACTCCACCCTTAAAAAGGTCTCAAAGTCTTCCCATGTGAAGGTCATCTCATCGCAAAACTGGAACAAGCGGCTCCACCACCTGCCTGCTGCTGCCTGAAGAAGGCAGGAAGCAAAGATCACCATGAAGTCTGCAGGCGTCCCTACTAGCCTGAAGAGTCTCACCACTGCCTCCAGCCAATCCCCAGCCGCCTGTGGGTCTATCTCTCCCTGGAACCTGGGTGGCCTCTGGCGCTGGAACTCGTGCAGCGCGCTCAAGTGGCGTGTATCGCCTACTGCTGGGGCTAGTGGCATAAGTGGCCCAATGTATGGTAGTACTGCTGGTGCCTCCGCTGGTGCCTCAACTACATGAGGGCCCTGTACCGAAGCCTCGTCGCTCGGCATGCTGTCAGTACGCACATCCCTCTGGGCTATAGCTGGTCGTCCGTGGAAAGGCATCCCGAATGAAACAACATGACATGGTCAAACGATTATACCTGGTGAGATGAACTGGTTTGAGATGACTTTTAAAAACTTATGGAAACACATACGCAATCATTGTTTTCGTGCACAAAATCGGAAATCAGTTGTCAGGGTCCTGGTGTATGGATAAGTCGGCCACCCGCACCAACACTGGACTCCCTGAACTGAAGACCACACTCGGTACCCTTAACACTATTGCTTCACAGAATGAAAATATCAGAGTTATAAGTTCCGCGGTAGAACCGACTCCTCTGATACCAATTTTTCATGATCCATCCTCAGGGCCCGTGTCGTGACTACCCCAAGCCTACCTTCCATAGGCCAGGGGCTAGCAACTAGCACCAAAGGCGTAAATCCTGATAACTGGGAAGGTATTGCCTTTATAAAAGTAAACAAAACACCACAAAGTACAAGCGGAAGTAAAACACTAAGTACAAAAGAATGTTCTGAAAAGTAAATGGGCCAGAATACAAACCCAACTGAAAGTACAGCTAAAACTGAACAAAAGTACAACAGAAAAAGACAACAGCTGGAAGAACGGAAGAGGCTCCTAGGTCGTCCTCCTCGGATCCTACCTGAAGGGTAGGTACAGATGGCGCATCTCCTGGATCGTCCACCATGGATCCTACCTGAAGGGTAGGTACAGATAGCCTCCACAACGCTCTCTCCCGTCAACCTTATTCGTGTGTCGTCTCGTCATGAAGTCCACCTCCGGATACTGACTCGTCGTGTGGTCCACCTCTGGGTACTAACTCGTCGTGTGGTTCCCCTCCGGGTAACGTCTAGTCCTTGAACACTCGGCCTCCGTCAGCACTGCCCGTCGTCTGCAACCAACACAAAGAGGTGTGGGCATAGCCCGTGCAGGTGTGAGTATAACGATACTCAGTAGGGACCCCGAGACCCTGAAGGTATCACTAAAACCAACATGGATAACCACAAAGAAGATCTCAACAGATAATCTCTACTTAGGTATATGCCCATACATATACCTAAGTTATCAATTAACCCATCTCAATCACGAGGAAACACAAAGATTATGAAATCAACGGATAACCACTCCCCAGGTATATTCCCATACATACACCTAAGTTATCAAGTGACCCATCTCAAACATGAAGTATACACAAAGATCAAAGACTCAGCTTAAACCAGTATTTTCATTATCGAAATCATAACTGCTGAAGAGCCCCGTCTCTGGAGTGTACAGTGGTCCTATCATGACTCCGAGGTACTGCTCACTAACCTAAAACTACTGAGGCACTCCTCCTGTCGAGTACCACGGGTCAGCCACCCAAACACAGTAGTGTTTCCCGCTGAGGTATGCCACCCAAACACAGTAGTACACACCCCCTAGTAGCCTGCAGAGGTACTCTCCGGACGAGTACTGCAGGTCTGCACTGTCACACAGGTAGTGCTCCGTCCGCCATGGGTCTGCACCCAAACAAAGTAGTGCTCTGCCCGCTGGGCTAGTCGACTCACTCCAAGTTGAGTCGGTCAAGCAGTCGTCAGGTCTCAGCTGGCTACACGGTCTCCGTACTCCACATGCTCATCTCTTGGAGGGTCCGCTCCACAAGCTACAGGTCGATACTCCATGTATCTCAAAGTTCCACGAAGAAGTATCTCAAAGGACCGCCTCGTCATAGGGGTCTCAACGCAACAGACGACACGTCAATCGGACACCCGGTCTGTGAGTTACTAGCTTTTTCGTCCCAGGGGCCCGATTGGTTTCGTGTGCGAACCAACTCGGCTGTATCTCAACTATAACCTTAAATCTCATAGGGTATACTCATAGGGACCATTTCTCCACGTGATCACCAACGCCGCTGACGGTTCGTCAAACGGACGTCCGGTCTGAAAGTTATCAGCTTTTCCGTTCCAGGGGCCCAGTTGGATGTTGGGTACAATCCAACCTGGCCACTATCCAACTACATCCAAAACGCAGGTGAAGTATTCCAAAAGTTCCATCTCATCAAGAGGAATTCAACGAGACAGACGGCGCGTCAATCGGACGCCCGGTCTGTGAGTTATTGGCTTTTTTCGTTCCAGGGGCCCGGTTGGTTTCGTGAGCGAACCAACCTGACCGCACTCCGACGACATCCAAACCTCGAGCGGAGTAAGCCAAAAGTTTCGTCTCATCAAGAAGAATCCAACAAAGTCGAGGGCACGTCAATAGGACGTCCAGAGCTCAAGATATAAGTGTTTCCGCTCCGAGGGCCCGTTTGGTTTCGTATCCGAACCAACCCGGTCAAATCCAAAGTTCTATGAAACCTTGAGTATAATATACCGAAACGACCGTCTCGATCCAAGGATCGCATCACAACTGACGGTGCATCGATCGGAGGTCTTCAGCTCATGTTATGGGCAATGGACCGAAGGAGGTTAGGTATTAAGGGGTTCGGGCCCGGTCTGACCCGGCCCGATACCCCCAGGGTCGGCCCGAACCGGGTCGACCCGAACTGGGTCCGGGTCCAGCCCGCTTGGGCGCGCCAGCACTGGCCGGGTGGCCAGGCGGTCGGCTCGACCGTTACGGCCAAACAAAGTGGGTGGGGGGCGCGCTGCCCCCGCGTAGAGAAACCGTGACACCTTTATGGGGCCGCTCAGCTGGCCGGCCGGGGGTTTGTAACCCCCGGGTTTTCCCTTGTCTGGCCGGCCCACCCCGGCCGGCCGGCTATTGCTGCCATGGGACCGGCAAGGCCGGTCCCCCTGGTCCGACGCCAGCGGCCCGGTACCGGCCGCTAGTTCCCCTGCTCCGCCGCGGTCCGGAACCGGCCTTGACCTTGGTTCGTCCGGCGCGGCGCGAATGCGCCGCGTCTTTGGTTCGTCTTCAACGGCGCGGTACGACGGCGCTGCGTTTCTCCGCCCTTCCTTTAACAATTTCTGTGCGGTGCTTCGGCACCACGTTGCCTTGCTCGTGCCGCATCAATATCAACAACCAAAAAGGGGAGGAGTGTTGGCCGTGTTCGTGCGGTCCGACCTCCTGCCGTTATTACGATAACAGGCGGTTCAATTTGAAAGGAAGAAAATGAAGGAAGTAATCACGAAATAGAGACGCATAAAACCCCTACCTCGTGATGTGATCCATCGATTGATCTGTGGAGAGGTAGCGTCGTTCGCTGACGTCGGAAGGTGACGTTGTCGTTTGCGATTTTCCCACGGCGGTGTCTCCTCCTTTGATGGAGACCGGGAAGCGTTGTTTGTCGAAGGTCTTCGAAGGCCCGACGTCGCCCAAGTGTACTCAAGATGCAACTTATCCCCTCTTATTGCAAAGAAGGAAGAAAGGGGTATGTCGCCGCTCTTTGGTGTTGGCGTTCTTCGTCGAAGAGTTGCGTTCTTCGCGTTCTTCAAGAAAAGAAGTTCTTCAAAGCTTAGAGCTTTCTCTTCAAATCCTTTCGCACCATCAACTATTCTCCCACGAAATAAGACCTGGTCTTATTTAATTAACACACAAGGCAAAGGAATTCATTTAATATTCAAATTAATCCAAGAATTAATTACTTGAAAAACCTACACAATTAAGGAGTTGACTTTATTTAAAAAAGGGGGTTTCTTTTTGAGAGTTACAAAATTTAAGAGGGGAAAAGTTATGAAGTTAGGGGAAGGTGAGGGTTTGGGCTCGTGTGGGCCCCACCCCACCTTAATCCTCTCAAAGGTAGTTACCAACAAGTGGGTCCCACCCCTAACTCCTTTACATAGGTTATTACCACATAAGAGAGAGGTAAAAGTGTTGTGACACAACACATAATCCACTTAACAAGAAAAGAAAATATAATTATAAAACAATTATATCATTATCCATCACTTTATTAAAACAACTCATCCTGAGAAAACACAATTCCAGAAAGGGGTCTTCTTAAGAAATTATCGGCGCTGCGAGTTCATCGGTGCCCTCAGAATTCGATTCCGAGCACAGGTTCAAAAGTTAGAAAAATTCGCTCATTCTTTCACTGAATGTACCCGAGCTAAACTTCAGAAATCAATTCCGGGCACACCGGGCCTCCGAATCAGGCGCCGTCAGAAACTGCGTTCTTTTAAAATCCCAAAGAAAATTTTAAAAAAAAATCCCTTGAATTTTATGGGTCTTTACAGATTCTCATACCAGAATTAGTGTGGATGATAAAAGAGAAGGAGAAGTTGATTTGTTAGTGTATGGAGGCATTCTGGTATAAAAAATAATAATATTATGATCATATGAATATGCATCTAGATTCCAACATTAGAGATCATGTGTTGTTCAAGGTTACTCATCATCATGATCAGTAGAGGTTTGGTTGTGGAAGTTAACTATATCCTTATATTGGTCATCCTTTCAAGGCATTGGAGGTTTTTCATATTGGTTATAACATAACCTATATATTAACATGATATATTAATATTTTCATGTATCAAAGATTCATTGGTATCTTTATATTGATTCCCATGTTATTGATTGGGGTGAGTTGGAAGTGGAAGATGATAGAAAATTTGGGGAATGATATGTTGAAATATTGGATAATAATGAGAAGGTATTACATGTGCATGTTATTCTTTTGGGTTGTTTCCTATGGAAGTATAAGGGTTTGTAGGAATATACTTGGGTAGGTATGTCTCAAATGCATGCTCAATATCCCAAGTTGTTTGATGTTTAATGTTTTGGCATGATATATATTTCCATATGTTTATTTTTAATATTATTGGTGATTTTGTGCACTTATGTGACTTTTTTCATTAAATTAGTTTATTGTTCTTCTTTTACAGTGAGATCCCTGAGTGGTATCATTAGAGGTGGGTTTTTATCCCCTTACACTTATTCCTTTTTATTTTTTATTTTTTGATTCTATAGGATGAGAATCATTTGAGAGGTATCTAATGTAAGGGATTAAATTTAAATGATTCCT
This sequence comes from Viscum album, assembly GCA_963277665.1. Taxonomy (NCBI): domain Eukaryota; kingdom Viridiplantae; phylum Streptophyta; class Magnoliopsida; order Santalales; family Viscaceae; genus Viscum; species Viscum album. The sequence continues at coordinate 1,261,006,028 of OY728158.1, read as the reverse complement.
AAAATTGTCAATTATTGAGTTTTAGGGAGTCTGAGGGTTCTTAATTGAGGTCTTAAGGTTGATGGAAGGAGGTAGATTCCGAAGTTTCAGGTTTTACTGGAATTGGTTTTTTATGACCTGGTAGCTGGTGTCACCCCATGTTTGTCTAATTGGGGAGTAGTGTTATGGTGTATAGTGGTGTCATGAATTAAGGGTTTATGCTATGAGATTTGATACTCACACTATTTTGAAGAGTAACTGTTCTCATGGATTGGTGAATGTGTGTCATAAGATGATGTGTGTGGATTTTTTTTTTCCAAAGTGAACTTTTTTATGTTACATTAAAATGAATCATACATTAGTTTATTTTTCTCATAAAAATATTGTTATCGCCATTATTGTCTTTTTATAGTATTTTCTAGTTACAGAGTGAGGGGTCCTGGTCATTTAATGGTTTTGTTTTTAAGAGTTTTTTAAATTCTTCAACAAGAGGATATTGTGGCATGGCTATCTGTGTCCCAATATAATACCTTGAGGTCAATTTTTGAGGTTTTGGATATTATGGTGTCTATATAAAAATTTAATTTTTAAAATAATTAATAATAAAAAAACTAAAATGTGTTATTTATTTACATATTAAAAATAAAGAATTAAATAATTTAATTAATGAATTAATAATATAATTAGATATAAACACAATTAAATTAAATAATAAAAAATAAAAGTCAAATTCACAAAAATAATTTAATATAAGAATTATTTAAAATGACAGAGAAGAAAATTAAAGTATAAGATTTACACTAAATAATATTATTTTACACAACAAGGTATAGAAGCACAAAAATTCTCAATTGTTTAATAAGAAAATTGGTATAAAAAAGTTAACAAAAAATATAAAAAGGATGTGGCAAAGAGTGTTAATAATAAGGCAGATCAAACTCCCCCGCACTTAAAATATTGTTTGTCCTCAAAAAAATACAACCCTTAAACTATAGAACTGACATATGATTTGTGAGTTTTAGTTCAAAAGGTGGATGATTAAACATTAATATCTAGAGGAACAAGACCAAATAGTGGATCAGGATTTTCAAAGGGTGTTCAAATATGTTGTCTTGTATAGCTTCAAAAACTCATTGGAAGACAAAAGCCTCACAAATTCATACACAGTCAAGTATGACATGCCTCCTATATGTGCTTATTGATTGTACGACTTCAATTTCCATTTCAAGTGCTGATTGAAGGAGTGTTGATAGGTTAGGTGAAGTGGAATTCAATACTTAACCAAGGGAAGCTTCCATTATCACCTTTCCCTAGGTTTCAAAAATTAATGTCCATTAATTAGACCACTTTATTTATTCAACCCAAATGATTTTCAACCACGCCAATTTCTCAATTATTCATCTGAGTTCAAAATTCCCCTCACCATAATGAGTTCATTTTTGGCAAGAGAACTATATTTCCATTTTTCCCAGCCATATTCCATGTGCAGTGCACTATTCATAGAACTTATTAATATCGAAATTGGATTTTTTTATTCCTAGAAACGCACCGAGTGCGCCTTGTCTCATATAATCACTATGGGATCCCATTTGCCAATTTTACTTGAATGGAAAAGAAAATAAGTAATAATAATTTGAGTTTACTTCTTAATGCTATTGAATATTATTTAAAAAATGTGAGTCCCATAGGTTCCAATGAGAACTTATAGTTACCCTAAATCATGATCGTCATTCCAAAAAACCTATCATGTTAAAATCTAATCCCCAGTTCCAAAATATAAATATCTATAAAACAATGAACAATTCAACTCAATAATCACTCAATCTTAATAGTCTCTGACTAAGTGCCACTCTCGAAATCCAACAAGTAGTTATCAACTAAACAGAACCGAATTGAAGTACTAGTGAATCTCCAATAACCATCATGTGATGAAAGAATTTAAAAATATTTAATAGATATTGAACAATTTTTGTAAACAATTGACCATTTTATTTGAAACAAACACAATCCAAGGGTTCTTGAAAGGATTCATTTTCTAGTATCACTTAAAATTACCCTTTCTTGAACCTTTAGTTTGTGTTTGTATAAAAAAAGGTTAATTTTTTCAAAAATTGTTCAATATCATTCAAAAAAATTCAAATTCTTTCATAACTTGATGGTCATTAGAGGTTCACTAGTACTTAAATTTTGCCATGTTTAGCGGGTAAGTAATTTATGGATGTTGAGTGTTGCACTTAGTCAGAAACTGTTAAGTTTGAGTGATTGCTGAGTGGAATTGTTCATTGTTTTATGTATCTTTTTGTTTAGGAACTGAGGATGAGAGATTGAGAGGATATGTTTTGTGGAATGAGGATCATGACATAAGATAACTAGAAGTTCTCACTTGATCCTAAGGGACACAAATTTTTTAAAATAATATTCCATCACTTTAGGAAGTCAATTAAAATGATTATTAGTTAAGTCCTTTGCAACTGGAGTAAAATGGGAAAATGGTATCCCACGGTGAGTATCTGAGACAAGGTGCACTGGGTGCATTTATGTGAATAAATAAAGCCAATTTAAATATTAATAAGTGCTATGAACAGTGCACTGGATATGGAATTTGGATGGGAAAAATGGAAATAAAGTGCCCATGTCAAAAATAAACTCATTAAGGTGAAGGGAATTTTGAACTCAATAGAAGAAGGGATGAATTGACTTGGTTGAAATTCATTTGGGTTGAATCAATAAAGTGATCAAATTAATGGACATCAATTTTTAAAACCTAGGGGATGGTGAGAATGGAAGGTGCCCTTTGTTAAGTGTTGAATTCCACTTCATCTAACCTGTCAACACTTCTTGAATTAGCACTTGAAATGGAAATTGAAGTAGGACAACTAATGATTACATATAGAAGGAATTCCACACATGACAGTGTATGAATTTGTCAGGATTCTGACTTCCATTGAGTTTTTGAAGCTAGGCAGGAGATCATATTTGAACACCCATTGAAAAGCCTGACCCACTGTTGGTCTTGTTCCTTTGGATATAAAAGTTTAATCATGCACTTTTTGAACTGAAACACACAAATCATATGTCTGTTCTATAGTCTAAGGCATGTATTAGTTTGAGGAAAATCATAGTTTTAATTGTGGGGGAGTTTGATGTGGATTATTGTTATCCCTCTTTTCAACATCACGTTTATATTTTTTATTAATTTTTTATTCCAAAAGGTTGTTTTTTATTAAATAATTGATAATTGTTGTGCTTTTGTACTATGGTGTGTAAAATAAGATTTTTTAGTGTAAGTCATTTTTTAATGTTATTTTTTGTCGTTTTAAATAAATCTAAAATTAAATTATTTTTTTGAATTTGACTTTTATTTTCTATTCTTTTTTTTTACAATTTTTCATTCTAATTATTTTATTAATTCATTAATTTTATTAATTAATTCTTTATTTTTAATTTTTAAATAAACAACACATTTTAATTCTTAATTATTTTAATAAACCAATTAGTTTAACAGCTTATTTTTATTCAATTAATATTTTTTTATTAATTCATTAATTTATATAATTATTTAATTATTTAATTGGTTAATTAATTTGTGCATGTGATTGTAAATATTTTAATTTGATTTAAATTAATTTTTTTATAATTTTTAATGAAAACAAATTATTTCTTTTGAATAATTCTTAATTAATTTTTCCTTGTTTTTAACTTTGTTTTATTTTTAACTCTATTTAATTAAATTTATTAATTTATTTTTTTTAGTTTTATTAAACTATTGACTTGTTGAATTTAATTTATTGGTGTTTGTTTTGAAGGTGCCACAGTTCCACCATTCCATTGCTGAAACATAGCCACTGTTTTTCCTTAAGGAGCCACAACCACCATTTTCTCCCACTATACTATAACTCTTCCACCGTGAGCAGGTCCCACTTTTCTCAGTGCCACACTCGCGATGCCTCTGTCACCCCTCCACCTCTTTGGCATCGCTCCATCTTTGCTCTGCCATTCCACCATCGCCCCTCCATCTCCCTACCTCTATTAGGCACCCAACATCACGCAGCAACCAGAACATCGCATATCACCAAATAGATAGCAAACAACAACAGACACAAACCAGAACAAATGAGAACCAGAAATAGAAGCACACAATCTACTCATACACAAAAAATCTAATTGGACACCTAAACTCAAAGAAATAATCAATTCATGAGATAAAAATGTTCATAGATTTGGACACTAGAACCCCAATCACACCCACTGGCTATCCAAACTACCTTGAAACCAACCATCGCCAGTCGCATCGCATAACCACCACCTCTCCATGATCGCTCCAGTCCACCACTGCTCCAAATGCGACCCCCCCGAGCCTGCACTGCGATCTTCCCCCAGCCATATCTATCCTCCAAGACGAGACCCGATGTGGCCGAACCTTCCCTACACCGTCACGAGCTGGCCTCAGCCGCCCCTGCCTTGCCAACCATCCACAACATCGCTGCCGAGCCGCCCCTATGAAACCATTCCATCTCCCTTCTCTTCTCCATTTCGTCGGACCCAAACCCCCCCAATTCCACTTTTAATTTCTTTTTTTATTATTACATTATTATATATAATAACATATATAAAATATATAATAATATTAACATACATATATAGAATATAACCAATATATGCTTTATTAAAATCATAATATTTTATATATGAACCTATTAATTTAATAAATATATAGTGAAATAATTTCTGTTTTAAATTTATGTATTTTAATTATTCTGTTTAACACAATTATTTAATTATTTGTCATACATGTATATAAAATCAATATAAATATTTTTGTAATAATACTTATAATAATAATTATAACTCTTGGTATATATAAATATATATTTATATACGTATATATATAATTTTTTTCCATTATTTTTGTATAGGAAGAACATGCTGGGGGGAATCATTTTCTTTTACAACTGTGAGGGAATCCGAGCACTGGGGGAGGGGGGATTACCGAAGAGTCGGAGTGGGACACATGTCATTCCATCACTCGAGACTCATCCCAGGTTCCAAGGGTGAACTCCATTCTTCGATCATCATCCCACTTCATTCCAGGGGCGAGCATCCACTCTCCCCGCCTCAGATCCCCCCATCCATCAATCAATTCCTATCAATCATCCATCATTAGATCCATCTCATCACTGAACAGAGGTAGGCACACATCGAGCAGGAGATCAGCATCAGGGCAAACGCTGTAGAGAAGAGTAATCTCGTGAGATATGTTTCTTAATTCATTTTCTGTTTCTATGTGTCTTACTGTTTTAATGTGTAGTTAAATAGATTAGGGGACTCGAGTTTCATTGAATTGACCATCCATTTATCCATTATGCTTTGTTGATTTGATTTTTCAGTGTAATTGCGTTGCTTGGTTTTCTTTTCAATTCATTTTGAGTATCAATTTACATTACCTAATGACCGAAGACTGTGGTAATGAATCATTTCACTATGGATCATTGACTGATGTACCGAGAATTGGAAAAGGTCAATTCATCTCTTCTCTAATTTAAACTAATTATTCCAAGGGTTGAGATCGAAAGATTGAGACTCATGGATGTTAATTGAGCTGTGTCGATCCACTGAATTGGAAACTCAGTGGATCAACACCATTTTTTTTCTATGCATTCAGTAATTGAATTAAACCAATTAGATTTGCAGAACATATTTTTAATTAGGTCAAAGAAACTTGAGGACCCTAAATTCATCATAACAACCTGCTATGTGTTCAAATAAAGCCCTACATTATTTCCCATTTATGGTCACACCCTATGGCACTGCTTGCTTCACTGTTATGTTTAGTTTTTGTTATTGTATTTTTGTTTTTTGGGTCTTTCATTTCATAAGTCCTTCTCTATGGTTCAAAACCCTTCTTGTTACCACAATACTTATAGTTTGTAGGGTTTATAAATTTTAAATTTGCGTTTACTCAAAGACCGCATGACCAGTGTATGAATTCCCTATACCTAACTGCGGAACTAGAGGAAGAAGATAAGGTCAAGGATATATGAGAAGATTTGAGTTTGCTAAAACCCATTATTTTAACACTATCAATGCTCGAACCATATGTGTAGTGGAAACTAGTGGGAGAGACCTTCAGCAGACTCAACAAGAACAAGGAAGTTCTCCTACACATGACAGGATCAGTCCTAACATGATTATTTTGGAGGAATGATTAGAGGATACACCATCAGTTTATCAGCATGTAGATATACCTAGTTAGTCTAATCAACCAAAAATTTAAGTATTTATAGATTCGGTTCCAATACAGGGTACATCCACATCAGGAGCATCAACTTCCAAGACACTTGCAAAACCGCATCTCCATGCCCGAAAACACAGACCTCTGGGTCAAAAGTATGATGTCTCAAAATAGTTAGCCCATGTACCAAATAAGTTATCAATTTTTTATTCCTTGAATATTTAAAAAGATCTTCAATAAGAACTAATTGCGGATTTGTCTAGTCCATAAGTGTTTAAAATTGAAGTTGCTGCTTCTGAGGTTCACCATATAGAGCATGACAATGCAGAATGTAATGTTTTTATATATTTTATAGATGAAGATGAAGATGATGGTGTCCAAAAACACATTAGGACGTTCTATCTATCTAACATGGTCAATTATATAGATATCCAATGAGCCTTCATTGATAATGGATCCCGAGTCAACCTCATTCCTATCCGTACACTTCGTCAATTGGGCCTTAGTAAATCTAATTTCTTCCATTCCATTTTAAGGTTTCATGGTTATGATAATAATGATAAAGAACCTATAGGAAATATTACACTCAGAACTCATTTTGGAGATCTTGGGTCGAATTCATATTTTATGGTTGTCCATCAGGACACAACCTTCAACATTCTACTTGGAAGGCATTGGCTACATCAACATGCGGCAATTCCTTGTTCATATAACCAATATCCCAAGTACTGCTTAAATGGTCAAATTGGGTCATTTTATGGTGACAAGTCTCCATTTAAAACATGAGAATCTTAGTATATTGAGGCATAATTTTATCACATGAAGTGAACCAGGTCTGTGACAAAAGAGGTAACCAGAATCAATGTTCCATATGGCATAGAAACGATCCTAGAAAACCCATTCAAACATTTGAGAATATATTATTTATTTCCTATTAATCAAATTGAAATGATATACTAAAATATTAACATTTATCTAGTGACATCCATAATTTCAATTGTATCAATCGATCCTAACAACATAGGGGAAATTGTTGATTCACCAATAAGTGTTGAAAGCTTAAATGGAGATGTCTTAATTTAATCCACCGAGATTCATCAGGTATCTTCTTCATCAATCAAGATAGAAGTAGTTGTCCCAACACTAGAGGAAGAAATGAATGTGGATTCCCAACCCATCATATCCTCTTCAATACTCTAGGATGACCCTTCATCATCAGTTGGGTTAGAAATGGTTGCTTCATCTTCAGGATGTTGAAATACTGACTCCTCCCCTATCACTGAAAGTTCTTTTTCATCACCTACTATTCAAGTAGAAGCAAATGAAGTGACATATAAAGAAAAAGAATAATATATTAGGGACAATCTACAATCCTTTGAGGAAGGTGTCTCCACCACTATAGATGAGCTCGGAGAAATAAATCCGGGTACAGAAGAAGATCCATGCACCACTCTAATTAGTGCGGCTATGAATTCTAAAAAGAAATAGGTATATACCTAATTTCTAAATCAACAATGAGATATAATTTTATGGAATTATATATAAATTTTAGGCCTTAATCCCTATATAGAGAATCATCATTTGGGTTTTCCAAAAGAACATCGAGGATTTAAGCATAAAACAAGAAGAACACACCCGACTCATTCCTCTAAAATTGAAGCTGGATTCTATAAGCTTATTCAGGCTAACATTTTTAGGGAGTTTCAATATCCTAATTGTCTAGAAAACATTATCCCAAAAAAAATAATGGGAAAATCACAGTTTGCATTGATTTCATAGATCTTAACCGGAATTGTCCTAAAGATGACTTTCCAGTTCCGATCATAGTGATTTTAATTGATGTAACAACTAGATATGCAACTATCCTCTTCATGGATGGATACTCTAGGAACAATAAAATCCGAATTTCCCCAGAGGATGATGAATCTATAGCTTTTCGAGCCCCTCAGTGTGTGTTTTTCTATCGGGTAATTCTTTTTGGCTTAAAGAATGCATGTGAAACGTATCAATGTGCCATGCACCATATCTTCAAACCCTTCTTAGGAAAATTTATGGAATATTATGTGGATGATTTGGTAGTTAAATATAGACAACATTCTGATCATTTGTTTTATTTTGAGATCATATTAAATAAACATCAGGAATATAGTTTGAAGTTGAATCCCTTAAATTGTGCTTTCGAGGTAACGTCAGGAAAATTTATCATCTTCATTGAATGCCACAGTGGCATCGAAGTTGATATTGAGAATAAAAAATCAATCCATGGAATGTCACCTCCTCGAAATTTTAATGAATTAAGAGGACTTTATGGACACTTGGCCTATATTTTGCACTTTATCGCCAACTTGGTAGGCAAGTGTTTACCCTTCTCCAGGTTAATGTAGAAGGGAGTCACATATCAATGAACTAAAGACTACCAAGAGGCATTTGATACCATCAAGAAATATATCTTGAGTCTATAGGTATTAATGAAACATATTGAAGGATGACCACTTATTCTTTGTGTGATAGCTTTATACCGATCATTGGGTGCCTTTCTTTCCCAAAATAATGATATTGGGAATATAAATAGCCTTTAATATCTCAGTTAAACTATGATTGACCTAGAGACTCGATATTAAAGTATTTAGAAGTGCTTCTTGGAATTAATCTTTGTAGTACTAAAATTAAGGGACTACATGAAACATCATGAGGTCCAATTAGTGCCTCGTAATAACCCACTAAAAGTTATCCTCAGTCATTCTATGCTAATAAGGTGTTTGGCATGATGGGAAGTTATTTTGTAAAAGTTTGATATCCAGTTTGTGCCTAAGAAGAAAATAAAAGGAAAAGATCTAGTCTATTTTGATGCTGAACACCCATCTACAAAAGATACATTATTGAATACTAAATATCCTGATGAAGATGTATTCTATATTAATGATAATCCCCATACATGGGAAATTCTTTGATGGTGCCTCCAATGTCCTACATGGAAGAGAATGGGAAACCCTAAAATCAATAAAGCTGGGATAAGAATTGAATGTATCCCCATAGAAAAGGAAGTGTTTCCATATTCCATCCTATTTTCATAAGGTGGTACCAATAATGATGTAGAATATAAAGCTCTCATTGCAGGCCTGAAATTGGCACTCAAGGTACATGTGATCCACCTAAAAGTGAAAGAGTTTTTAATCAAATTAATTAAGGGGGATTATGCTATCTGAAAAGAAGATTTAAACTCTTTTTCTATTAATTTAGAGGGTTAATGGATGAATTTCCCTCAGAGAAACCATTTTATTATGTCCCACGATAAAAAATTCCCAAGCTAACGCACTGGATAATGCAGCCACAACCTTGGAATATCCAAATCAGGATGCGACAATCATCAATATTTCCCATTGTATTCTTGTTTCTCCAATAATTCAAACTAGAATGGATAAAATTAATAAAATTATCCCTATTTATGAGCCATATGGTTATACCACGGGATAGATGACACCCATCAGTGAATACCTTCAAAATGGAGTGATTTCATTAGATAGAGCTAAAAAAGAACAAACCTGATGATGAGTGTCCAATTTTACTCTTTATGATTATACAGATAACCAAAAGATCATCTACAAACTAGGATATGAAAGAATCCTCTTTCGGTGTATTTATAGAGAAGAAACTACAACTATCATGGAAGATGTACATGTAGGAGCTTGTGGTGCTCACTAGTTTGTGAATAGGCTTTCTGATCAAATATAAAGACATGGATACTTCTAGCCTTCAGTGACTCATGATTTCATAGATTTCACCAATAAATTTCATCCAAGCCAAGTGCATGCCAACTTCATTAATCAACCCCCAGAGTTATTACATACAAATAAATATGCCTAGCCATCTTCCACATGTGGAATGGATCTTGTAGGACCATATCCTCCAGATATGGCTAATTAGTTCAAGTATATTCTTACTCCTAAATATTTCTTCACTAAATGGGCTATGACAATAACTCTCAAAGAATTCAAAGACAAAAAAATTGTTAGTTTTGTCAAAACTAAAGTCATCACAAAATTTTGTGTCCCTCATACAATATTGACAGGAAACGACACCAATTTCTATTCTATTGAGGTAAAGATGTTATATCATGGTCATAATATCAAATCCAACCATTCAACTTACTATCATGCATCGACCAATGGATAAATATAGGATTTAAATGAGACCTTATCAAATATGGTCCAAAAATTGGTGGACAAATATAATAAATCATGGACTGATAAAATTTTGCATGCTTTATGGGCTTATCAGACTACTACTCATATTGCCACTCAGGAAACTCTATACTCATTAATGTATGGAATAGAAGCAGTTTTTTCAATTGATGTTCAATTACCTTCACTCCGATTTGCAATCTATGATTAGTTATCTATAGATGAAAAATCTCTTAAATGATTTGATGAGCTGGAACAATTAGATAAAAAGAGATTGCATACCTTGTATCATTTATAATTATATTTGAACAGAATAACGCGATCTTTTAACAAGAAAGTTTTCCTCTATTTATTTTTTCAGGGGGAATCGGTATTGGTCCTCAAGACTCAAATGATACCAGGAAAAAATCCTCAAAAACGTGATCCAAAGTGTGGAGGACCTTATTCCATACATAAGGTCTACTCAAATGGAGCTTATTATTTAATCTCAATATATAGAGATCTTATTACAACTCCAAAAAATGCAAGATTATTGAATAAATACTTTGTGTAACATCAAATTATTTCTTCTCTACATGAATCTAAACTACACAACACAAAGTCCTCATTGCAAGACATTAAACTACATATCAACCATAAGCATCCATACTACTTGATGATAAAATTTATTGCATCTTTGTCCTTGTTGCATGACATAAAAATGCATGAAATAATTTTTCCTCATTACATGACATTAAACTATATGGTTAACATATTCTATATTTGATGTTAATAGATTCCATATTCAAGAATCATTGACATAATTTCGACTCCTTAGTGGCACATGAGTTCTATTCCTCCCTAAGTCTGAATTATATCTACATTGCGGCATAATTTCAAGAACTACTTGTGGATTGATTCTCATTTTCAATGAGATATGTTGAGGTGCCTGGATCAATAATCTTGGGACCAAATGCAACCACAAAAAATTTATTTCTCTTTTTATCCTCATATAAATAAACTATATCTATATAGAGTGATCTTTTAAGATACCTGGTTTGATCTTCATACCATTTTGTGTTTGAAGATTAACCATTCTTCCAGAATATGTTAAAAGCCCATGTCTCCCACATCAAACTCGATTGGTGTGGGAAATGATTGTCTCAAGAACTTCATTTGGCTTTAATTTCTCCCATATGAGATATGTAGAGACGCCTAGATCTTCAATCTTGGGACCAACAATGATAAAAAACCACCTTTATTCGCTATTTATGAATCAAACCTACATAGGGAATGTTCAAAGTACTATGTATTGCATGATTATCATCAATTTGAGATATATAGTGACACCTAGGTTTAATTACCTTGTCCAACCACAATATAAAATTTTCTACATCGGAATCATTTCATGTCCTCACTGCATGACTCTAAAGACACATCACAAAGCCCTAGCATCACGACATTAAAATGAAAAGCACCAAATGAACTATTTACGAAATGGTTCTCATCTTACTAAAATACGTAGGGAAATCAAGGCCCCAACACCTAGTCCTATTCATAATATACTTCTTTATCTCTCTTCCACCTATAATTGAAAATTTATATGGGAGTCATCATTTTTGGTTCTCTCCATAGAGATCCCACTAAGGAAACAAGAATTTCCCCATTTTATAAATGAGTCATATCTATGTAAAGGGATCCAAAATCATGGACAATATTGATTCAAAAATTTCTCATGTGCATTGAGCATTACCCCCTTTCATATTTCACACTCTTAATCTAGAATATTTTCAGATCTTCGTAATCATTCTTATGGTTTTTGGTGAAAGTGTTTCTGATATCTGAGATGTATTTTTCCTGACTATATAGTATGTTCCACTAGCTGGCCTTGCATAATTTACCTACATAACGAGCCTATCAGTCAAAAGAATCCACTATTTGGATATGCAGCACATTCCCCAGTTAGCCCTACATAATACAACCCCTATAAAGGGTTTTTAAAATATTGGTAATTTCTTTCTTAGTTAAAGTGTCTTTTTCCCCTTCAAATATTGATAATAATATAGAAGAATATGTATTTTAAAGTAGTTATTCATGTAAATTTGTACCATTTCCTATCTCTAAATTTGAAAGTCTTCAAGACCATGGACTACACAATTCCCTCTCCATCTGTTCAAATAAATATGAAATAACCTTGGATCACTTGGTCACATATCATATACTATTTCCATTCTTCTCCTAGTAATATGACCTAACACTACAGACACCATACTTTCTACATTTGTGTTAGAAATTTTTAGAAATCCTATTTCTATGATTCTTTGGAAATCATGATTGGAAAAACTATTTCTTTATTTAAAGTAACTTTCTTCATAAACAAAACATTGTGATTTGGAAAATTTGAATATCCATAAAATTTCTTTGGATTTTAGGAAAAGAATGTCTGAATTTTGAGAGATCTTTTTCTTGACTCTATAGTATGTGCCCTTAGGTTTCCTTGCATATGTTTCCTACATAACATGCATGTTAGTCAAAGGATGACAATATTGGGATATACACCATATTCCCTTGAAGGCCCTGCATAATACAACCCCCATAACAGGTTCATCTAATAATGGTGATTTTGTTCTTAGGAGAGACTTCCTCTAATGCCTCTTAGCCCTTTTTTCCATATCATTATTAGGATACAGAAATTTCCAAATCATAGTTTATATTTCTTCCCTTCCATACTTGAAAATGACAATATATTTCAAAAAAAATTATCAATAAATTGGGAGAGTATCAAACCTTTGTCCAGTTCTAAAGACCTAAAAAATAAATCCACACAATGACCTAATTTCTTGAATTTAACTGCATAGTACAATGTCTTCACTACATGAATCAAAACTTCACAGTACAATGTCCATAATATATGACGTAAAAATGCATAGTACAATGCCCTCACTTCATGAATTAAAACTGCATTACATGACATCAGAAATTCCCCTTCTTAATTTTTTTAACCATTTCTCATACACCAATTTTGTGTATAAGAGGGTTTCCTATTCAAGACATATGTCAGCATAAATAACCATTTATTCTTAAAATAAATTTCCTTGAAAAAACCACCCACTTTGGTCTTGAGTCACCCAAATCTTATTTTCTATTTCCTTATCAATAGTAAAGTGTTAAATTCCTAAGAGCTATTTTTATTGACTATGCAATACATACCCCCCAAGGGATTGAAAAAGATTCACCTACATAATTGTCATGTCCGTCAAAAGATTCCACTATTTATCTATGCAACACATGCCCCAGTTGGCCCTACATAACATAGCCCCCATAATGGGTTCGTCAAATAATGGTAACTTCATTCTTGGAAAAGACCTTATCTTTGTTTATACATCATTTTTTAGATTTTTATGACCTTAAAAATCTGGACTCAGGATCCACCTTGGAAGTATCTAAAGAATATTGGAGTAATCCCTAGTCAATGAGCCCTATTTGGGATATAATTTCAAAATTTAGGGTCAATGTTGTTTGACCTAAAAACGTTTCTTTTATGTTCTACATGCCTGACTCTAAATTTCCAATAAAAAGAGTTTTGATACTCACTAGACTGGAAACCCATAATGGGAAATCTAGACATAAGTCGAGTCTCAACTCTCTAAAAGTACAATTTTTTAGGGTTTAGGTAATATTGAGCAATAAAAAGTAAAAAGATACAATGTTTCTGGGGTTTTTCTATATAACCCTAGAAAAAAATAAAACTCTGCTCATTAGTCCCATCAGCATTAGAAGAAAATTCTGACACCCCTTTTCCTATCATTATAATTATGATTATCTGATATTAAGGTTTGATGTTAAAAACAATAATCATCATTACCTTTACTATTGAAATTATGTAATCGAAGAATGAAGACATATATGATTGGAGACAAAATTCCTTTCATTTATATAAAATTAGAGGGACATCGACAGAATGAAGCATCTCTATAATGGGTTAAAAGAAGCTCTCAACACGACTCCTTATCTATTGAATGACCTCATAAGCCCTATAAACTACCTATTTATGTTGAGATAGTTGTGGAACTTTAGCCTACTCAGCTTGAAAAAGTTCTTCTTTGGTAGTTGAATTGGCGGTTATACCCTCCAGTTGTGTTTCTCCCAGTGTTGTTTCAATTTCTTGAGTTTATTATGAACTGCATCTAGTTTTTGTTGAAGATATACCTGGTCTTTTATGGCTTCTTTAATTTGTTTGCTGATTTTGATCGACCTGTTTTTATGACCACCCTCTTCCTCAACTAAAACATCTTGAGGGATATCAATATTAATAATCCATTCATCCTCTTCAAGATCATTCCATAGCTTATGTTCCTACTCCCATCAGAAAATGGTTTCATTCATTGCATCGTAGACTGGTCCATAATGAAATCCACTAAATCCCAATATTCAAAATAGTGCTGGGAGTTTTCCAAAATGGGATAGCATCTCATCCAAAGGTTTCTCAACAATTATCTTACATATATGACACCATGTCTTCTTATGTTCCATTGAAAGAGAATATTTCATGTCTATATATGAATATGAGTCACTACCATGGGGTATAATGTTCTCTATAAATTGATCACTCAAAGAGTTTCCTTGGTCTACTTCTCCTGGAACAGTGGATGCTTCACCTTCTACTCATTCCTGAACCAATGCAGAAACTTCACCTTCTGATCAAGCTGTGGGAGATGATAACCTTTAATGATGAATCTAGATTATAATCAGTTTTAAAAAATGGAAATAAAAGGGCATGATCTAGACATCTGATAATATTTACCCAATAATAAGTCAACCACTGATTGGATTCATCCCCAGTGTTCTCAGCTTCAGCAATTTGAGAAGATGACTCTTGAGAAGGGGACTTCTCCTGATTTTTCCCATTTGTCATAATTAAAGGCTCTAGAATTTCTCTTAATGTGGGGTCCTCCATAAGTATTTCTCCAACTTCAGTAGAAGAAGGATATAGTGGAATTCAGCATTCTTGAAGGGCATTTGAAACATTTTCTGCAGACAAGGTTGCAAAAGATGAACATTGATATGAAGTATCAAGTAAAATAAAAATAGTTTTGTATAGAGAATATTAGAATGGAAACATATGTCCTTACAATTCCTCATTAAAATCTAAAAACTCCATGATGGATCTTGGAATATCATTGTTTTTATTAAGAGAATCTATCATTTTTGTGTACACGTCATGGAATGTTATAGCATCCATACAATTTAAGGTATCCAAAAAATGTTGGTTGATGCCCAAAATTGGCATCTCTAACACTCTATTCCATCATTTCTTCAAATGTCACAACATCAATAGATATTTCCAAGTTTGGATCAACACCAATATCTTTTTCATCCTTCCTTGGATTTTTATTCCTTCCTGAATGTTAGGAATATCAACATTGAATATTACAAGATCCATTGGAAATGGAAAATGAGTTGAGATATGTAGAAAAGGAGAATATTAGAAAATAATTTAATATCCATGAGAAATTTATTTAATATTACTGTTTATTTCCTATATCTCAACAGAATCAAGGGAAGGTAAAACTGCACCTTTTAATGTTTTATCAATCAAGTTAGAAGATTCATCAATATGAACCCGTGTTTCTCTTGATTTTTCCTTCTCTGGTCTTGAGAAATCAGCTCTTAATCACTTAATATAGGAGAGAGATGTATATCCTGCAAGGGGATAAATGTGATTACTTGAGTTTATCAAGAAATTTATAATTCCATAGGAAAATATAAACACTTTCCTCTTTGATGTAAACTTCATACTAATCTAATTGCCCTCTAGTTTTTCTTTTCATAGGCATGAGGAGAAATTTAAACACTCATTTTAGTAAGATTAATCTGAGGTAATGAATTAGGATTATCTTTCACCATTACCCAATCATGATTCTCACTCATGGAGAACGTTCTAGAGACTTGGGAGGATCAATTGATTTGTCGATGGGAGAACCTGTAGGTCCATACCTTGGTGACATGAGAACCTATCCGGATGATCGTTCCCTGAATTCAAGCTAAAAAAAATTTCGTCAAGATAATGATGGTGAATTATAAAGTATAATTGAGTAAAAAGAAAAGTAAAATACTATCTTAGTATTAACATAAATGTCACATTCCTCATCAAGGGTTAATAAATACCCCTTCGTGTATCCCTAATTCCATCATATGGGATACTCATTTAGAGGCTGATATTTTTTCATAAATTTCATATATAAAGGCCTACAGCTCCGTAATATACACATGTACTTCAACCAGGTTTTTATATGGATGACAATTAGAAGGTGCTTTAATTTCACCCACTTCTGCTATTTGATAGTCATGTTGGAGGAATGACCATGCATCCCTAAGTTCACAGGTCAAAACATCCCAAAAGTGAATGGCTGAATGCCATGCATAATTCAGCCTCAGTACGATTGGATGTGGAGAAAACTCAACACCTTCTAACTGATGAGCATCTTCAGGTCTCTCTTCTTCTTCAAAAAGGTCAGCATATGGAATAGTAATATCTTTTTTATGGCGGAAACTGGATCGTCTTAGTGCCTTAGGAATTTCATTGTCTAGCTATAGTCTTCCTGTTATACATTCTGTGAAGATATTTGGAAGGCTCTGAATTTTCTAATGCTTATGCATCATATTTGGATTTTGACATCTTACCATGATTTATATGAACAATAGTCTATTTGTATACCACCTATTATATTCCTTTTTTTAACCCCCTGAGGGTATGAAGAAGCCCTAGCTTTTACATATCCATCTTCCAATCCAAATGATGCATCTAGTGGAGGTAAATTAATGGAACATTTAAATATCTCTAAAGACATTGGAATCTAGAATTTCCCCACTACCATTGGGTGATTCTCATGTCTAACGTACATGGGAGTGAATATATTTTATTATTGAAGACATCTAGATTAGAAAGAAAGCTTATAGGGTATGTAATCCTCACAGATAATTTCACCATCACTCATGGTCGATAATACACTATCCCTGAATGACATCATGTAAGGATTCAACTCATAATTCTATTCCTTACCATCAACAATGAATGTTATAGTTGGTGGGTTCCCAAAAGGAAAGAAGCTAAATTATATTGATGCATTCAATGCCATTAGCACTATAACAGGTCTCATGTTCTGAGGCTGAATACCTGAAGCATTCTTTAAAAATGGGGTGAATCGACCGTTGGGGACTCTAACTGAATTCAACATCATATATAAAGAAAAGTGTATCGCAATCCAACCGCAAAACACTTGGAATAGCCCTAAAAGTATAAATGGAGACTTCAAATTATATTAATGCTGTAGGGAATAATATATTATTGCTAATACATGATTTTCTAACCCAATATACATTCCTTCTACCAATTCAGCTGTGATAACAAAAGTCCTTGGCCTTACACCGCCTCCGAACTCACAGATGTGAAGCAAGTAAATTCTTAGTCACGTGGAAAGGAAGTCATCTAAGTGTATCTTTTAATTAATTTCATATTTTACTTTATATCCCAAATTCATATAGTCAAATATCTCCAATGTAGGACAATATGTGCCTGAACTGCCCCAATTATCTGTAGAAGGACAAACTGTAGGACATCCGCATGTGGGACCTTTCTCTATTATTTTTTTTAAAAAGGCTTCCATCCACACTATGGCATGAATATATTTCTTTTATTGGGAAATTTATTTGCTATTTTTAATAGTTCATGAGCCAACAGTGGTGTTCTAGTAACATCACCCCATTTTTTATCCGATGGAATAAACTAGTCATACATTTCCCTGAGAATGGGAACCCCAGCCATTTGGTAGATATCACATAAACTGATTCCATATTTACCACACATCAAATGGAAGGAATTATTTTGTAGACACCATCGGCTCTGAAATTCAGGAATGAAATCATTCTTATAAACATATGTTTTCCCCATCAAAACAACTTCATAAATATGAACATCTGATAGCTATTTCCTAAATTCTGCACAAGTCTAGCATAACCAAAAGGCCCACTTCAATTTAGGTTTCACTCCTCCACCGATAATGAAGATCCCAATCTT